>JAJTUV010000948.1:0-1357374 GCA_021653895.1 Mastomys natalensis
TACAGACTATGATACTGAAAGTGTAGGGAACTCACAGGAGATAATCTGGTACCTCCTCAGGGCTTGGGGATTCAGAGGCTAGGAAGGAAGCAAGAAAACAACGTAACTCTTGGTCCTTGTTTCACGAGTATTTACCCTCCTCTCATCAATTCACCTGATGGAACTGAGAAACTCTGCTCCAGCCTGGAATCTCCATCTTCATCTTCATCTTGTCCCCAGTCTTCTCCCTCTTTTGAGTCCTGATTTGATAGCTCTTGTAGTGGACTTGAGGCTAGAGGCAGAGCTCTGAGCCTCTTTTCCTCTGGTTCTTCAGTGGTTATAGGTGCTGAACGTTTCTGTTGGAAAAAAAATATGAAACAAACAGCAAGCCAGTTGGTTCTTTGGTCAAAAACTGCTATCCCATCAGCTCCTAGGTTTAAGACTTATCCTAATTTTAAAAAAGTATTATTGTGTGTGTGCTGTTGTACACACATGTGGAAGACATGGAGTGTCCTCCATTGCTCTATGCCTTACTCTCTTAAGGTCTCTCACTAAACCTAAAGCTGCTTTTCCTAGGCTGGCTAGCCAGCAAGGTCCTAGGATCTGCTTGTTTCTGTTCCCAGTAATGGAGTTAGAGACACAGGAAACATTGCCCAGCCCTTACATAGGTGCTGGGGATTCAGATTCAGTCTAAACCCTATGCTTGAGCTTACTTGATAAGCCAGCCTTTTTGTTTTGTTTGAGACCAGTCCTTAGGTAGGTAATCCAGGCTAGCCTCATACTCACTATGCTGTGCAGAAGAGTATTTCTTATCTCTGGAGACCTTCTGAAATTATAGGCATGTGCCAGATTTTATGCCATATCAGTACTGTATCAATCCAAGACTCACCCTGCCTTTTAAACTACTCTTTGAAAAGCTCTTGCCTCCCTGGGCATCTCAGCGCTCAGAAAGCAGGGACAGGTGAATCTTTGAGTCTGAGGCCAGCCTATTCTACATAAGGAGTTCCAGGCATGCCAGGATTACACAGTGAGAACCAGACTCCAAAAAAAAGACTAAAGTCTTTGCCTACCTTGTCCAGGCGTTTCTGGCTAGCAGGGGAAGGCAGTGACTGATCAGGCTCTCTGTTTGGAAGGTAAGTGTGATTCCTAGGAGTTTTGGAAGGAATGGGAGAGGCCAAGGTGAAAGCTGAGCCTATATATCTAATCACAGAAGTGTAAGGGTAGAGAGCAGACCCAGCCTGTCCCAGTACCTCACTTCCCATTGTGCCATGGGCTCACTGGAGGATCCTGGAAGTGACTGTTGATGCTTGCCTGCCAGTGGGTCAGACACCTGTCAGGGGAAGTTGTAGGAAAACTTGGCTCCCTGGACCTGGGTACCCCACCTTATGCTGACTACCTGCTGTTCTGGCCTCACCTCTTCTAGTGCCATCTGGGGATGGCCTTCAGGTTCATCTCCAGTGTCCTGCCAGCTCTCAGAGTCTCTGGTACCTTCAGTCAGGTGTTCTTGAGCTAATAGTGGAGCTGGGATAGTATCCATGGCTGCCCAAATAGTGAGTCGCTCTCTAAGTGAGCCCAGGCAGTGGAGACAGTTAGGCCCAGATCTTGAAAAAAAAAGTGGGAAAAAAAATAGTTGGAGATCTTCTGAACACTTCTTCCCATTTCTTCCAAACTCTTAACCTGTTGTCTGGTTTTCCTTACCTGCCTAAGCGTTGGTACACGAGGTCCAAGCTACCACTAGTGCCTTCTTGGCCACACTGGGATATTATGAAGGAGAAGAGGCAGGACCATCCAGGGCCTGGGAGCCTTAGGTACTGGGGTAGGAAATGGTAAGTCCTGTTATGCCAGCCCCTCTTCCTCCTGGCCATGCCACTCCTCCCCCAAACAAATCTAAGACTGAAGACAAATCCCTAAGGGGCTCGTTAGCACACCAGGTGCAGCTGGGTCAGAGTTCCCCCAAGAGGCTGAGACTACACAGTCTCCTGGGACCACAGCCCCATATCCTCATAAGGTTTAGTTTTCATCACTTGCTCAGATTGTGACCACTGGCAAGCTCCGGCCCAGATAGCACCTTCCTGGAGCCCACGCGTATGCTCCCTCACCCCCAACCTCCCTCACACATCCGGCCTGCACTTACCCCTCGGTGGCCTTGGAAAGCGATCACTGGCCGTACCTGCAGGAAGAACCCAAACACCATCTGAACACAAAGGAAGCAAAGTCCCCAGGATCGGGGAGGCTGAGGATACCTGCCTGGTGGGCTTCACTTGGAGGCTGGGATGGGGGCGGGGGGAGACTGGAATCTGAGAAAGCCGCACCTCCCTAAGTCCCTTCTCCAGCATAGCCTACGGAGGTCAAGGTCCGGTTGGTTGGGAAGAAAGGGCCGGGGCCAGCCGCACCTGTTGCTGCTGACACTCTTGCAGTGCCCGCAGCGCCGCCTCGTTGAGCCTTAACATTAGGAGGCTGGTCCGAGCAGCAGGGGTGAAGAGAAGCCGCATTTTCCCACTCAGAGCTTCCTGGGTCCCCTCCATGGTGCCAAAGTCGCGCACATGCAGAACCGGGACTAAAGGCGAGGGCCACCTCTGCTTTGCAAGCCTAGGCTGGCACTCCCGCCCTCCGGGTCTGCCCCGCCTCTGCCATGACCCCACCCCCGGCACCGCCCCAAAGTTTCCCTGGCCTGGTGGGCGGTACCTCGCTCACCTCAGCTGCTGGCCAGAAACCACGCTGTTTCTTCTTGGTTTGGCCTGGCCAGTATTAGGCATTAGGAGGAGCTAATCCAGGTCTAGGGAGAAAGGATCTGCTTCCAGGGTCTGACCCGTCATCCAGAATCCCTTGTTCTGCCTCAGTTTCTCCAGTTTCCCTACTCTGGATTCAAAATCGCAGTCTCTAAGTAAAAGCTGAACCTGAAACCATTTGAGGGTTTCAGTCTCACAAGGGAGGGGATCGAGACTAGTTGATAGGCGGATTGAGTCATGTATGTCCCCGAGGCCCTGAAGTACCTAGAGGACCAGAGGATGTCAGTCCCCAAGAGGGACCAGTGCAATGCTTTTTCTTTTTCCGCTCGAGGTGCTGCTTCTGCTGAGGCGGATCCCAATCTAGTTTCTAAAAGGGTGAGGCTGTAAGGCCAGGTGGGTGGGTGCCTCAGCAGACTTGGAAGCCTGGCTGTCTGGGACTGGAGCCAAGCCTATAGGTGGATGGGGGTGTGAGGCGTAGTTGGTGGCAAAAAGATAAAAATAAATTAATAAATAAAAATCACAGGGCAGAAAAGCCACAATTCACTCCCAGGTGTCGCTTCATGGTCTAATAAACATAAGGGAAAGTGTTAACACCAACAGCTGGCTCCTTCAGAAGGTACTCTCCCTCCTCTTGGATTCTTTTGTTGTTTCTTTTAGACAGGTTTTCATTCATTATGTAGATCACTCTTTTTTTTTTTTCAAGACAGGGTTTCTCTGTGTAGCCCAGGCTGTCCTGGAACTCACTCTATAGACCAGGCTAGCCTCGAACTCAGAAATCCGCCTACCTCTGCCTCCCAAGTGCTGGATTAAAGGCGTGCGCCACCACTGCCCCGCTGTAGATCACTCTTGCTGAACTCACTAGCAGTTCTCCTGCCAACATTTTTCCAAGTGCTGAGATTACACGTGTTAGCCTCTACTCTTGACTAAAAGATGCCTGGAAGTTGCTGAGCAGGGCTACAGATCCTATTGCTTTAAGACTGCAGGACAAATCTCAGACCAATGTTTCCTGTCTCTGTTCATATTTAGTTGTTTCTCAGAATCCCTTACTTCCTTTTTCCTGAGATCTCTGGGGGGGGGGGCGGAATTTGGGGTGTGGGTGTGTCTGTGTGTATATAATTCCAAGTGATTTTAATGTCATTCATCTAAAAAAAAATAATTTGCCAAAATCCATTGAACAATACACTCATAACATGTACTATATGTAGGGAAATATTCGCAGTAATGTTGATTTTTTTTTTTGTTTTTTTTTTGTTTTTTTTTTCGAGATAGGGTTTCTCTGTGTAACCCGGGCTGGCCTGGAACTCACTCTGTAGACCAGGCTGGCCTCGAACTCAGAGATCCGCCTGCCTCTGCCTCCCAAGTGCTGGGATTAAAGGCGTGTGCCACCACTGCCCGGCTAGTAATGTTGATTTTAAAATCTTTGCAACAAGTTGCCAACAGCAACCACAGATAAATTTACCTACCCATTGAGCCATTCTATTTCTGTGGAGGACAATTTATTAATTTTATAAGTAGTTATAATCCTCTATTTTTCTTTCTTCTTCCTTTCCTTTTCTTATTTTCTTCTCTTTCTTCTCCTTCATTTTAGAGTTAGGGGTTCTCTATGTAGCCTGGCTGCCCCGGAACTCACTCTGTAAAACAGGCTGGTCTCAAACTCAAGGATCTGCCTGTCTCTGCCTCCCAAAAGCTAGAATTAAAGACTTCGGTCACCACATCTGGTTTAGTGGTTGTATTTATAAAGCTGATGCCCTGGCTTTCTTTTCTTAGATGATAGCTGGGATCTTTTGTAGGATTTTCTAAATTTAAACTCAAGAGGAGAGACCAGGGCCTAGGGATCAAGCTTATGGGCAGAATGCTTGCCTGGCATGCATGAAGCTCCTGGTTTGCTTTCCTAGAACGCAGGCGCGCGCACTCATGTGCGCTCACACGCTAATTCAGGGAAAACCTCAGTGGTGTATATTAGTAAGATGGCTTTTGCCCAGTAGTTCAAGATAGGCTGAGCAACATCGTGATAATCTAACCTCATTTCAAAAACAATTAAGCCAACAAATAATTCAAGAGTGAATAGAATAGCAGGTAACTGAGGAAGATACTTGGAGGACAGAGATCAGGGCCTAACATTTGTAGGGTGGCCACTGGTGGCCTGTTATTCAGCTTTTGAAATAGGTATTATGCACATTTTCATGCACGCATTATTCATTCATTCAAGAAAATTTTCCTGAGCAGCAGGCTCTTACTGAACCTCAGAGATAGATCAAATAACAGATTCTTGCTTTGGAAAAGCTTAAGTTCTAGAAGAGAAGGAAGCACTAAAAATTAATATGAGAAATAAAGAAAATTTAACAATAATATACATATATGTTAAAAGGTGATAATGCCATAGAACGTATGGGAAAGGCAACAGGGTGGGAGGGCTTGGGGGTGGGAAAGGGTGGCCGTTTAATCACTAAGAGAGCTGGCGCGGAGCAGGTACTGAGCATGCGCAGACCATGCACCCAATTCCCATCACACCCTTCTCAAAGAGAAAAGATCCTTGAATGTAGAAAGGCAAGTTGGCATTCAGCTTTGATGGGGTGCACTGACCATCCCCCTTACTTAGGAAACTGAGGCAGGCCTGGGCAACCCGCAGCAAGCGGAGCAACTTATCTCCAAAACAAAAGAGAACAGAAAAAGAAATGTAGGTTCATTAGTAAGCCTAATATGAATACTTTTGGAGGGCTGGAGAGCTGGCTCAGCAGTTAAGAGCATTGACTGCTCTCCGAGAGGTCCTGAGTTCAATTCCCAGCAACCACAGCTCACAACCATCTGTAATGGGATCTGATGCCCTCTTCTGGTGTGTCTGAAGACAGCTACAGTGTACTCATAAAATAAATAAATCTTTAAAAAAAAATCTGGGTGTGGTGAGGCACACCTTTCAATCCCAGCACTCAGGAGGCAAAGTCAGGCAGATCTTTGAATTAGAGGCCAGCCTAATCTATAGAGTAAGTTCAAGGACAGGGCTTCACTGAGAAACCCTGTATCAAACAAAACTACTAAAGAATAACTTTTGGGGAAATGAAGGGGAGGGAAGAAAGCCTGATTTCAGCCTGGGGATGTGGCTCAGCTGGCACAGTGCCCATCAAGCATACTCAGTGCTTTTTAAACTGGTATGGTAGTGTTTTGTTTGGTTGTTTGGTTTTTCTTTTTTTTCTTTTTTTTTTTTTTTTGGTTTTTCGAGACAGGGTTTCTCTGTGTAGCCCTGGCTGTCCTGGAACTCACTCTGTAGACCAGGCTGGCCTCGAACTCAGAAATCCGCCTGCCTCTGCCTCCCAAGTGCTGGGATTAAAGGCGTGCGCCACCACCGCCCGGCTTTTTTGGTTTTTCAAGACAGGGTTTCTCTGTGTAGCCCGGGCTGTCCTGGAACTCACTCTGTAGACCAGGCTGGCCTCGAACTCAGAAATCCGCCTGCCTCTGCCTCCCAAGTGCTGGGATCAAAGGCGTGCGCCACCACCGCCCGGCTGGTTTTGGTTTTTTAAGTAATGGTTTCTCCGGGTAACCCTGGCTGTCCTGGAACTCCATCTGTAACCCTGGAATTCAGAGATCCGCCCATCTCTGCTTCCTGAGTACTTACATTATAGGTGTGGGCCACCCCCCCACACACACCTCCAGTGTTGTGATTATAGGCATACCTTTGCAGAGGAGCTAGGTTTAAATTCCAACATACACATGGGAGGTCTTACATCATACAACTACCTGTACTTCTAGTTCCAGGCATCAGACACTCACTCAGTACTCATACATGCAGATAAAACACATAAAATGAGTTTTAAAATAATAATAAAATCAAATAAAAATGGAGATGTCAAGCCAGTCATAGTGGCTCACCCCTGTAATCTTAGTGTTTGGAAGACTGAGACAAGAGGTTCACAGTTCCCTCTGAGCAACTTGGAAAGACCATTACTCAAAACAAAGGTAAAATTCCTGGTGCTATAGCTCAGTGGTCCAGTGCTTTAAGAGGCCTTGAGCTCAGTCCTAAGTGATGGAAAACAGAGAAGAAAAAAGAATCTAGTCTTCCCAAATGTAATTCATCTGCCTCACAAATATGCATGTCATTTTCCCCATCACTTTCTAAATATATTTTTGTAAAAACTTGAGTGTTTGCATTAGTATCAGTCAAAAAAAAAAAAAAAGATTTTATGGTTTTCTTACCCAATCACTAAACTACTTTTTCTTTCTTCCTTTTCTTTTCTTTCCTATTCTCTCTCTGTGTTTCTGTGTTTCTTTCTGTCTCTGTCTCTCTGTCTCTGTTTTTGAGACAGAGTCTAGTAGCCTCAGCTGGCCTGGAACTGCTATATAAACCAGGCTACCTCCAAACTCTTAGAAATTTGTCTGCTTCTGCCATCCTAGTGTTGGGATTAAAGGTGTATACCACCATTCCTGGTTCCTTCCTTCCTTCCTTCCTTCCTTCCTTCCTTCCTTCCTTCCTTCCTTCCTTCCTTCCTTTCTTTTTTATTGAAACAGGGTCTTACTATGTAACCCAGGCTACCCTTTTTTTTTTTTTTTTTTTTTTTACCCAAGACAGGGTTTCTCTGTGTAGCCCTGGCTGTCCTGGAACTTACTCTGTAGACCAGGCTGGCCTTGAACTCAGAAATCCGCCTGCCTCTGCCTCCCAAGTGCTGGGATTAAAGGCGTGCGCCACCACTGCCTGGCTCAGGCTACCCTTAAACTCCAGACTTTCTTGCCTCAGCCTCCAGAGTGTTGAGGTTACAGGTGTAACCACCATGCCTAGCTCCCTGAATCCACTGTGAAGCTGCTCATTTCCCTCTAGTGTTCCCACCACAGCTGTCAGGGTGCCATCTTGTCTTCCCTGGTGTAACAACAGTTTTTTTTTTTTTTTTTTTTTTTTTTTTTGTTTTTTCGAGACAGGGTTTCTCTGTGTAGCCCGGGCTGTCCTGGAACTCACTCTGTAGACCAGGCTGGCCTCGAACTCAGAAATCCGCCTGCCTCTGCCTCCCAAGTGCTGGGATTAAAGGCGTGCGCCACCACCGCCCGGCACAGTTTTATTTTCTTATGGGAACATACTCCCTTGCTTTTCTGAACCTGTTCCTCTGTGCCTCTGCTTACACAGTGCTTGGTACTGACATTGTGTCAGTATTGTCCTATCTCCCTGACCTAGTTTCAGAGGTAACATTACTTACTATGACTCTGCATGGGCCTGTCGGCCTGAGGGAGTAGGATCTGATGGCTCTCACAGGCTGTTCCCTCTCCCGAAGAGTTCTGCCCTTTGGCTGTACCAACTCTCCATCCATCTTTTTGCCTCCATTACAACATGAGTGACTTCACTGGCCCAGATCAAGGCCTATGGAGCCCACAAATCTCTTCCCTGCATAGAAGCAGCAGTTCAGTTCAGTTACTTCATACTGACACAAGTAACATTGTTCCATCTTCATTCAAATTACACTGACATCTGTTTGGACAGGTCAGTGTTTATCCTCTGCACCCTGAGAAATATTTTGAATATCACCCTTGTATAGAATGTTTTTTCTTTTTTTTTTTTTTGTTTTGTTTTTTCGAGACAGGGTTTCTCTGTATAGCCCTGGCTGTCCTGGAACTCACTCTGTAGACCAGGCTGGCCTCGAACTCAGAAATCCGCCTGCCTCTGCCTCCCAAGTGCTGGGATTAAAGGCGTGCGCCACCACCGCCCGGCAAAATGTTTTTTTCTTTAAAGCAATTATCACAATCAGTTTGCATGTATCTATATACATACACATATGAAGTGAAAAAGAGCCTTTTTTTTCTGTAGTATATTTAAGATTACATTTATTGTGTGCATGAACGTGCACCATGAGGTGTGTGGAGGTCAGAGATCAGTTTTCAGGAAATAAAGGTGTGTGCCACTGTGTCCAGCTTTTCACATTAATTTTATTTTTTATTTTATTTTTTTTTCACATTAATTTTAAATAAAAGATAAAAATAAAACTTTCAAACACCAAAATGAAATAAACCCAATATACACATGTATGGGAATATCACATGATAGTCCAAAAACCTTTCATTGATACAGGGTCTCATGTAGCTCTGGCTAGCCTGGAAGTTACTATGTAGACAAAGCTGGCCTCAAATACTTTGATCTACCTGCCTTTGCCTGCCCCATGGGCTGGGTGTGCCCCATCACACAAGGCTCATAGACAGTTTTGTTGTGTTAGGTTTTGGTTTGGTTTGGTGTTTTTGTTTAGATTTTTTTTTTTCCAGACAGGGTTTCTCTGTACAACCCTGGTTGTCCTGGAACTCACTCTGTAGACCAAGCTGGCCTCAAACTCACAGAGATCCTACTGCCTCTGCCTCCTCAGTGCTGGAATCAATGGTGTCTCCACTACTGCCTGTCTTTTTTTCTCTTTCATTTTTTTTTTTAATAGTGGGGCCTGAACCTTTGGCCTCATGCATGCTAGATGAGTACTCTACCAGAGCTACATGTCAAGCCTTCTTCCCATCCCTTTAAGACAGGTCTTACCAAGCTGGATCACTTGACCTCGTTCTTACCATTTGTAGACTTTGAGCTTGCCAAGCTCATAGACGTCTGGTGATACAGGCTTTGCTGACCTCTACTGTCGTTATTGTTTTTTCTTCTTTTGAGTTTTTTGATTTTTGCTTTTATTTGTCACTTAAAAAACAAATGTTAGGGGGATAGAAATGTAGCTCTGTGGAGTGATTTTGCAGTATGCATGAAACACTCATGTTGATCCCCACCAAGGAATAAAACTGGTCATAAAAATAAGGTCAGAATTTCCAAGTCATTCTTTACAGAGCTAGTTCCGTGTCACTCTGGACTATATATGAACCTTGTCTCAAAAGTAAATAAAGTAACTTAAGATGTGAAGATTAGCCGGGCAGTGGTGGCGCACGCCTTTAATCCCAGCACTTGGGAAGCAGAGGCAGAAGGATTTCTGGGTTCGAGGCCAGCCTGGTCTACAGAGTGAGTTCCAGTTTAGCCATGGGTACATAGAGAAACCCTGTCTCAAAAAACCAAAAAAAAAAAAGATGTGTGAAGATTCTATGATTAAACCCATTAATCTAGCCAGGCATGGTGGCATATGCTTTTAATTTCAGCATTTAGGAGGCAGAGGCAGGAGGATCTCTGTGAGTTTGAGCCCAGCCTGGTCCACAAAGTGAGTTCCAGGACATCCAGGCTGTTACACAGAAAAACTTGGTCTCAATAAAACAAAAGACCAGGCTGGGCGGTGGTGGCACATGCCTTTAATCCCAGTACTTGGGAGGCAGAGGTAGGCTGATTTCTGAGTTCGAGGCCAGCCTGGTCTACAGAGTGAGTTCCAGGACAGCCAGGGCTGCACAGAGAAACCCTGTCTCAAATAACCAAAATAAATAAATAAATAAATAAATAAACAAACAAACAAACCAAAAAAAAAAACAAAAAACAAAATAAAAACAAACCCAAACAAATACAAGAAAAAGAAACTCAACCCCCAAAACAACAACAATAACAACAAACCTTTGGTTTAATCTCCAATGGGCAGTTAGGCAGGGAGGAGGAGGATGGGGAGAGAAAAATCTGATAGAGGCATTAACATTAATAATTAATAGCAGGAGCTGTAGAGATGACTCAGTGTGGTTAAGAGGGTATAATATCCCAGCAGAGGGGATTTGGTTCTCAGCATTCACACTGGGTGCTTCGTGTCCACCTGTAACTACTCTTGGCATGAAGCTCTCTGACACACTTTTCTGGCCTTCATGGTACTACAAAACCCCAGACACACATACACATATATTTTTGAAAAAAAATCTTTAAAAATATTAATAGTTCAAGTGGGACTGGACATAGGAAAAATTGAAGATGGTAATGATGTTTTGTGTTTTTGTTTCCTAACTGCTCTACACAAAGCCAGTTTGAAGTCTTAGCTTCAACTTGATTCTGGGATAGGCATTATTATTATTATTATTATTATTATTTTTGTTTGTTTGTTTTTTTCAAGACAGGGTTTCTCTGTATAGCCCTGGCTGTCCTGGAACTCACTCTGTAGATCAGGATGGCCTTGAACTCAGAAATCTGCCTGCCTCTGCCTCCCAAGTGCTGGGATTAAAGGCGTGCGCCACCACCTCCCGGCTACAACTAATTTTTCTACTGTTATGAATCGTAGTGTAAATATGTGTTTTCCAACGGTCTTAGGCGACTCCTGTGAAAGAGTGAACTCTCTGAATCTAGCTGCTTAGTGATGGTACTAGACAAGATAAAGTGCCTCAACTCAGGTTTTCTTGTGCCTGGCCAGCAGGAACTAATCCTACTGTTCTGATTTACGTTGGGGTTGTTTCATGATAGTTTAGCAGAATTCATATTGTCTTGGAGCTGGGATGGGAGAGAAGGCTAAACTAATTTCTTCTATAGGGGGCGCATTTGTGAGACAGCAACTGAAAATGAGAAAAATTTAGTTACCAGTCTGGTTTGTCTTACAAACCAAATGTAAGGTTTAGGGGAAATGATACAATGTATACACGGGAGAGAGGAGAGAGGAGAGAGGGAGAGAGGGAGAGAGAGAGAGAGGGGGAGAGGGAGGAGGGAGAGAGGGAGAGAGAGAAAGAAAGGGTCAGATTAATAAAATACGAGCATTCCCTAATCTCAGTTCCTGAAGTAACTCCACAGTCAGATTCGGGCATGCTTCGTCACCTCCAAGGCACAAAGTTTCTGTGGGCAGTCTGGAAGTACAGTTCAGTATGGAGATGTGCATGCAGGAGCTCTGAACTCAAGCTCTTGGGAAATGATTGCAGGATCACTTTATGACACACTAAACGTGGCTGCGATTAGGGGCGAGGAAAGTGGAAAGGGGTTTCTTAATTGTCTGTGTATGATTTCAGACAAGTGTGGCAAGTGTTCCGGCAAGAGGCTCGGGGATCGGGTAACAGCACTAAGTTTAGCTCAGGAGAACTGATAGGACATAACCGGATCAACGACCTAGGAGATCCCGCCCTCACCCCGTCCCCGCCCCGCCACCGCGTTCCTTCGGGGCGACTTTGTCAGTCAGTACCCTAAACTGTCCCACATGAGGTCACTTTGCCCGGTCACGTGCTCGGCCCGTCGGAGCGCCACATCGCCAGCCGCACCCCTCCACCCCACCGCCCACGTGACCCGGCCTAGTTTCTTCGGGCTGGACCCAGCGCTCCGGGGAAGCCCCGCCCCGTGCCAGGCGCTCCGCCCGCGAAGCTCGGCTCTTCGCCCTCCGGGACTGGCGCGTGGCACCGCACTCCACGTGTTTCCCTCTGCCCAATGAGAGCGGGCGCCGGGGCGTGAAGGGGCGGGAGGAAGAAGACGACTTGGTGGCGTCGCGCGAAGGGGGCGGGGCCTGCAACGTCGGCCCGAACGAGGGGACGCAACGGAGGCAGGTTGGAGCCGCTGCCGTCGCCATGACCCGTGAGTGCTGGGACCTTTTCCTCTCTCCCTTTTCTTTCCGCTCTCGCTACCCGTGCGGCCGGGCGCCAGCGTGTGCGTCCCCTCAGCTTCCCCGGCGGAAGATTCTTCAGGGAGTGCTCTCCAGCTGCCTCCCGCCCAGCCGGAAGCGCAGCCCTCTCTGCACGCCGCCACTTGCCGAGACCCTTGTGTTGGGCGCGGGCCGCCGCCGGCTTTCCGCGCTGAGGAAGCCGGGTGCCCTGGGTGGTGGGCCCCAGCGCGTGCCCGTGAGGCCCCGGGACTTCCCCCCACGCCGCAGCAGCTGTCCGGGCCCCCGCGCCGCCCCAAACTTGACGCGCGCCGCCAGCAGTCTCGACCGCACAGTCCTCCCGCATCCCCCAAGTTAACCTGCCCTGGGGCAGCTGCCACACCCCGGCAGCCGAAGCCCCGCGATGGGGTCGGCGCCGCGACAGGGGACAGTCAGGTCCCAGTTGCGGGAGGAGGGGCGCTGGTGTGTACGTGGAGCGGCCCCGGCGTCTCACTTTCTACCTTCTCTTCTTAGGCGGTAACCAGCGAGAGCTCGCCCGCCAGAAGAACATGAAGAAGCAGAGCGACTCGGTTAAGGGAAAGCGCCGAGATGATGGGCTTTCTGCTGCCGCCCGCAAGCAGAGGTAGCCCCAGGGAGGGGAAAGGAAGGGTCGGGCCGGGACTGAACGGGGAGACCTGGGTTAGAGAGAGGGGTGTACCAGGAAAGAGAACTATTGTAGGGTTCGAGTCTAGGTTAGATGTGAGGGGCAGAGTGCATTGCTTCCTCTAAGGTTTTATTTCCTCCCCACTCTAAATTGTTAGGTCACAGTCATACAGGAAGGGACTGGGGCGGGTCCCTGTCCAGGCTGATTTCTGCGGGCCCTGGGTCTGACCTTAAGGGCAAGGGCAGGAGCTTCACTTAATCAAGTGTAGTTGTTTTGACCCTCCTTGCTGCTTGTATCTCCTCCCTTCTCCCGACTTTCTCACTAGTGTCGTTGGGGTGTGGTACTTAGTACAGAATAGAGAGCCTTGGGCCTGAGTGGCCAGACTTCTGACCCCTTGGGCAACAGCCAGATGGAGACTGATTGCCTTTTGACCTTAGCTCTGTTCCTCTTGTTCTCCTAGGGTGGGAATATAGCAGCCATATGCTGAACTTTGTCCCATCCACTTCCATCTTATCCTCTGTACCCTTCATCCCCCTGCATCTTGTCCTTTTTGCCCTCTGGTACCTCCCAGTGCCCCATCATCTCTACCCCCAGGGACTCGGAGATCATGCAGCAGAAGCAGAAAAAGGCAAACGAGAAGAAGGAGGAACCCAAGTAGCTTTGTGGCTTCGTGTCCAACCCTCTTGCCCTACGCCTGTGTGCCTGGAGCCAGTCCCACCATGCTCGAGTTTCTTCCTGTAGTGCTCACAGGTCCCAGCACCGATGGCATTCCCTTTGCCCTGAGTCTGCAGCGGGTTCCTTTTGTGCTTCCTTCCCCTCAGGTAGCCTCTCTCCCTCTGGGCCACTCCTGGGGGTGAGGGGGTTACCCCTTCCCAGTGTTTTTTATTCCTGTGGGGCACACCCCAAAGTATTAAAAGTAGCTTTGTAATTCCTTGAGCGCCTGGTTTGACTGGGGATTGGGGAAATGGGGATGGAGAAGTGACTGCTCTTTCCCACTAAAAGGGGGGAGTTCTTTTAAGGCACCTAAGAGATTATGGATTTGTAGACTTCATGAGGAAAAACATCACAGAAGAAGCCTTTATTTTAACTATTGCAACCAGAAAAGCACTCCAGTTATATGGCAGAGAAATCTTCTAAGAACTATAGAGACTTCTTTTCTGTGATTTTTATCCCCCACATTGGCCTTAAACACCATCCCCAGGGTGATATTGAGGGCCAGACGAGGGGAAGGCTTTAAGACCCAAGTTTATGTCTCTTCCTCATTCTTTGTTTGCTTGAAAGTTGGCCAAAAAAAATCCTGCTGCTCCCTGACGTCCGGTGGTCAGCTGCTCTCATGCTCACATTCTCTTCTGTTCTGTCATTCCTTGTGGAATGAAGGTGGTTTTTGTCTTCCATTTCCTTTGACCTCGAGATCAGGATTAAAACCTGTGGTAGCCTCTGCTCCTTTCTTCCTGTTCCCTGGTTTGTTCTGTGGTCTGGGCTTCTTCCACCTCTGTCTCAGGGCTGAGCCACTTGTCTCCTTTTGATTGCTAAGAGCAGACCCAAATCTTCAATCTCTGTAGGTCTTTCCCTGGCCCTATCTCCAGCTCAGGAGCCAGAAAGGGGCTTGTGCCACACTGCTAGGATCAGTGTAGGTTCTTGGGTTTACTTCCTTGGGAGTTAGACTCTTGAGTTTTAATGAAGCCACTAGTTCGTCTACTTCTTCCAGTTTAGATACTTATTGAGCCTAAGTGGCGATAACTGCTCATTTGTCCTTGAGGTATTAAGCTCAGCTGGACTGCTCCTGGAGCTAAGATTAAGAGCATAATCTAAAGAGTCTTTGAGTTTGTTACTGTAGATCAGAAGCCAGTTTTTATGTGGCAGTACTGATGCCATGGCAGTGTTACCTAAAGATACTAGGGTGGCGGGGTGGTGATTCTGCGTGGGGAGCCAACAGCGGTGCCAGGAGCAGCCCCAGATAGAGGAGTACACAGGCCCAGCATGAGGCAACCTTGACCCAGAAGGTAGCCCAGCTACCCTTAGTGAAGGTCTTCTCCAGTTCTGCTTCCTCATAGCTGTGAAACCAAAGGCTGATTAGAGATGATACAGGGCTTTAGCTTTTGAACGTCCCTGCTTCCTCATAACCAGGGCAGATCCTTGTGTGTCTCTCCCAAGAACTTTTGGAATGGCCTTAAAGTGTTTCCTTAAAATAGCTAGGTTTTTGGGCGAGTATCTTTTGTCTGCTTTCATCTTACCTGAACCAGTTGGTAAGGGTAACCATGGTGTAGAGTGAAGCGAGGAAGAAGGCGAAGTGGAAGCCAGAGTAGCTGTAGGAAAGAGGCTGGCTCTGCAGCTGGGCAGCTGGAGGGGTCTCTGGGTTAGCTGGCCTGGCCCTGCCCCTTTGCCCTAGAAAGAGAAGTGCTGCTAGGAAGCAGTGGTGCTGACACTCCCTTGCCCCAACTCTTGTGAAGGCTCTTGAGGGCTCTGGCCCTTTACAGGGTTCAGCTGGCTAGATTGCTCACATGACTCACCGTCCTCTGGTTCCACTGTTTGGGGGCAGCAGAAACAGACCGAGGGCTTCTGTAAACAAGGCAATGTGTTTTGAAATGGCTTCAAGACAGTGTGAGGGTACTAATTCAGAAAATCTCCCCTTTGAAAAGCTTGGCCTGGTGTAAGAAGTGGAGGCACACCTGGGTTCAAATTCTTGCTCCAGCATATAACTGGCTATGCAAACTTTGGTAAGATGTTTAATCTTTTGTGCCTCAATTCCTCCATTTGTGAAGTGGAGCAAATACCTACCTCACAGGGTTGTTGTGAGGATTAAATTAAATGAGACTATGTATGTAAAGTATCTAGCACAGTGCCTAGCACATTGTGGGTACTCAATAAAAGGAAACAGCAGCTAGAATCTGAGCATTCTGGGTAGAAGTTGGTAGGATGTGTGTCTCTGTGTTTGGGGGAGGGGTGTTGGGGGTTTTGAGCTCTCGATGCTCACCTGGAACTCATATTTGTAAACCTTGATGATCCATAAGGGTCCAAATAACTCTGCCAGGTAGGAAGCCTCGTTGCTGTAAAACAAAGTATTTTTTTTTAACTTTGGGCCAAATATGAACGATTGGTGGCATTTTACTTCAACTAGTCCAGTTTCGTATCCTTCGGGAGGGTATTGTACTCCCAGAGGCCCCTAAAGTCTGTGCGTTTTAAACTCAACATTCTCCCCTGCCCCCGTCATCTCATACAGATCATCTGACAAAGTGCTATTCTTAGAAATTGTCCCTGTTCGTCTCGTCGGGAGCTTTTCTGGTTCTAGACTTGCTCTACAGTTTAAATAAACCACAGTCCTGGACATTCTTCAGTGAGTCCTGGGCATCCTGCTCACACTTCCTGTTGGCAGCTTTACGTACCAAGCAAAGAGCACACAAGCATACATGATGCCAGCACTAAACACTGCTACTGAGGTATCTGGTATTTGTGGTTCCGTTTTATTCCGGCCAGGCAGGCACAAGGTATGATTCTGTCCTTGAAAGGTTACTGCTGAGGGGCAACAAGAGAACAGGGTTATAAACAAAGCTGGGTATTTAGAAGGAACAGAAAAGGTACTGCACTAGTACTGGCAGTCTGGTTCTCACTTGTCTCTGGGGGACGGCTGGACAGTGCAGAGAAGGTCAGATACATGATATAGCAGCTGATGATAGAGGCTTGTAGAAGGCCAGAGTTTGGTTGCTCTAGGGAGAACAGGTGTTAGTTGACAGCAAACAGGGAGTTAGTACTACCTTCACTTCAACTGCACTTCTGTCCTCCCCCATCATTTAGGGGAGAGTGTGACAAAAGCAGCAGGGGGACTTTAGATAACTGAGATTGGGAAGGCTAATAAAGTTTGCTATAATTCTCAAAAGGACACACCCCACCCCCAAATCTGGATTGTTAAATTGCATATACCCACTGAGGCGGATGCAGGGTGCAATGGAGAGGAGAGACAGGAGGCCACAGAAGCAAAGGTGCAGACTGAGTAACATCTTGTTGAGCAGGCAACCATCGGGGTGTGTGTAGTAGTGGAACAGTAGCACAGCTCCCACACCTGCCATACTGTAGAATCCCAGTGTGGCCAGTAACACACCTAGAAACCAGCTACAGTCTTGAGCTGCACCAGTTTGCCTAAAGAGAAGTGGTTAAGGGATTAGAGCTTTACTACCCATTACTGATTAGTCAGCTCACTGGTCCACACAGAACATTCTTGAGCTTTTTGTTATTTGTTTTTGACAGGATTTCACCATACACTTCAGACTGTCCTTGAACTGTTGCCTCAGCATCCTAAGTGTTGAGATTATGGGTATTTATCACCATTCTTGATTACCTGACTTGGAACTCCCTACCCTGCTTGTGTGGGTGTGGGTGTGGTTTTTTTTTTTTTTTTTTTGTGGCCTTGAATTATTGGCCCTCCTATTTCTACGTCCTCAATGCTGAGATCATAAGTAAATGTCATTAACATCTGATTGCCTGAGCATTTTGGTATTGTTCTTTGGGAAGCCATGGGAGCAATACTTGCTGTGGCCTTTACCCAGCCTATCTGTATTGAGTAATGTCTGTCAACCTTGGAAGAAGCCTTTAGGGTTAGGTGCTTCTTTTTTTTTTTTTTTTTTTTTTTTTTTTTTTGGTTTTTTTGAGACAGGGTTTCTCTGTATAGCCCTGGCTGTCCTGGAACTCACTTGGTAGACCAGGCTGGCCTCGAACTCAGAAATCCGCCTGCCTCTGCCTCCCAAGTGCTGGGATTAAAGGCGTGCGCCACCACCGCCCGGCTGGGTTAGGTGCTTCTTACCAATTTGTGTGTGTGTGTGTGTGTCACACATACATGGTTCTGAGCCACCATGTGGTTGCTAGGAATTAAACTCAGGACCTCTGGAAGAGCAGTGTTCTTAACCTCTGAGCCATCTCTCCAGCCCATCCTTACCAATTCTTGTTCCAGGATTGGGCAAAGGCTGTGATAAGCACCAGCTGTAATAGGATGAATGTGAATCCGCCACAGATGCCAATATAATGCCAGGCTGCAAGACAGGCACCATTGGGAACTTTTAGCTCTGGCTGGTTATGATATCTCTCTCCAACCCCGCACCCCTTTTGATTAAAATCCTTCATAGCCTAGCCAGGTCTCAAATTCAGTCCTGCTCCATTCTCCTGAATGCTGGGATTACAGGTGTGTAATGTAAGTCCAGCTTCCTGCTCTTTTTTTTTGGTTTTTCTAGACAGGGTTTCTCTGTATAGTCCTGGCTGTCCTGGAACTCACTCTGTAGACCAGGCAGGCCTCGAACTCAGAAATCCGCCTGCCTCTGCCTCCCAAGTGCTGGGATTAAAGGCGTGTACCACCCCCGCCCAGCCCAGCTTCCTGCTCTTAAGTAGGAAGTTGTAGCCTACTCTTGCTGATCACGGTGTAAGATGGAGAGTACCTGGGAAAAGATGCTCATCAGGAATGCAGAAGGCAACGGTACAGAGACCTAACAGGAACAACAGCTTGAGGCTCCAGAAGCTAGTTAGGGTAGAGAAAAAACCAGATTGAAGAGAAAAGGCAAAGGGGGAAAAGAAAAAGTATGGCAGGTGGAACCACCCCCAAGTCCCATTGTAGTCCAAGTTCTAACTCAGATGTCACAGTCACATCTGAGCAACACTACAGTTACAGAAGGTTTGCATATAACTATTACAATTTAGAGCCCAGGAGTTTATAAACCTATTTTCTGTCTTTTTACAGTGCTCTTTCTTCATCCTGGATTTTCTTTTAGTCATTTTGTGTCTTACTTCCCTCTGTCTCATCCCTTCTAAAAAATTACACACAAACCTGTTATGCAGCTGTGCCCGAGGGCTAGTGGGAGAGTGGAGGCGGACTAGCAGCACTGCCTGCAGCAGGTGGAAGGTGGCAGTTCCTGCACATACCCGATACACAGCCCCAGAGCCACTGAGCACTGGACAGTCAGAGTTGCCAAACAGGTGGGCACATAGCACTGAGGGCATCTGGATCTGCAGGGAGTTTGGTTGTGAGAAAAGTCAGGGCAAGCCACTATATATGGACAGGTCCCAGCTTTTCACTCGCTGAGATTGACTCCTTCCATCCCTGTTCCCAATCCAAATCTTTTTTTTTTTTTTGAGACAGGGTTTCTCTGTATAGCCCTGGCTGTCCTGGAACTCACTCGGTAGACCAGGCTGGCCTCGAACTCAGAAATTCACCTGCCTTGCCTCCCAAGTCCTGGGACTAAAGGTGTGTGACACCACTGCCCGGCCCCAATCCAAATCTTACCGTTTTTTTCCCGTTGAGTTGCAACTCCTGCCCACTTACCCCATGTGTTTTGCCCCAGACCCTTTCTACTACTGTCTTCGACAGCAGGAGGCAGCAGATTGCTGAGGCCCCCACGTGGAGAAGGATGTAGAGCAGGCGGCTGCAAGTAGACTCTGTTAGAGAGTGGCAGCCACTGGTCCAAGAAAGAGGCCCACAGCAGGATACCTGGGATAGAACAGTTGTGGGAAGCAATGCGGAGTTTTTTCAAAGGGTGTGGGGTTAACCAAAGGTCAAATTCCTACACCCTCCTTCCTACTGTCTGGTTCTGAGCCACTTAGGATTACCTTCCACAAAGCACTTGTAAGATTTTCATTGCAAGAACACTTTAGTGTATTCTTGAACCACTTTTCCCTAATGGTCTATAGCTGGGAATGATTATCCAGGCAAAGAACCAGGTTTTTCTCTCCCAGCTTCTAGGTTTTTTTTTTTTTTTTTTTTTTTTTGTTTGTTTGTTTTTTAGCTATCTATTGCTTAAGGGTCTCTTCAAGTCTCTTCCCAAATGTCTCACCTGATTGAAGGGGGTTTTCACTACGACATCGCTGACTCCACCGTGCTTCTGTGCAAGGCCATGGGTGGTGCTCCGGCCTGTGACGACTTTTGCACCTATCATTTTTGGCCCAGAGGTTGGAAGTAGATCCAGTATTGGAAAAATTGATGAGGAACAGCAGCTTCTCAGAATTTTCGCCCATTGGACAGTTGCTTTGCTGACCTAATCATTCGTCTTAAGGCAGCAGTATGAATATGCCATAAAATGAATACAGATCACTGGGGAGTGGTAGATGCAAATACTCTTGTGGAGATGCCTTCACCGGGCTTTGTACTCAGGATCATTCAGACTGTTTTCTGAGATTAGGAGCAGTTGGTCTATCTGGTCTGGGGATTAGGTTTCTTAATTGGTTTAGGGTTAGCCGGCTTGATTGGACAGAATTCCTTGTGTGTGTGAAGGGATTGTTCTTAGGAACAATGTGCGTTTGGGAGGTGTGGATAGTGATCAGATAGTCGAAGGAGACTGGAGAAAACAAGCTGTAGAGGAAGTCAAAAGTGAACCTCTTTCCTAGCCTAAGCTTCTCAAGATAGGCACAAAGGTGTGGTCTAGCGCCTACCCCGCCCCTTATCTGGGCGGAAGCTGAGAGTTGCCGGAAGTTGTGAAGCGGCGGCCAATGCGGCGGCGCGGTGAGATCGAAATGGCGACCGAGGGAGACGTGGAGCTGGAGTTAGAGACCGAGACCAGTGGCCCGGAGCGGCCTCCTGAGAAGCCAAGGAAACATGACAGTGGTGCTGCTGACCTAGAGCGAGTTACTGACTATGCGGAGGAGAAGGAGATCCAGAGTTCGAATCTTGAGACGGTGAGGTTGACTGGGAGCTTGTATGAGAGGGGTTGAGAATGGGGCGGGAGTGAGGTGAGACTGACCGGTTTGCCGCTCAGCCAAGCTCCGGGACCGCTGTTAGCGATTTGGGATTTGGCAGTAGGGTGGGGCTAAGCCACAGCACTCACTCAAGTCTGTGGTTTGCTTAAGAATTTGATAAAGATTGGGCCTAAATGTATCTCAAGTGCACGAAATTAAAAGTAGTCATTTGGTCTTGGGAACACTAATAGTTGTGAATACCTGAAGAACCACGTGGTTTTTATTTTTGGTGTTGCATTTTAGATCGGAAAATTTGGGTCGCGGTGGTTGGTAACTAGACTCGTGTTTTCTACAGGCTATGTCCGTCATTGGAGACAGACGATCCAGGGAGCAAAAGGCCAAACAGGAAAGGTAAGTTTAAAGCACACCGCCAGCACTACAGGTAGGTCCTGGTTCTCCAGGGGAAAAAAAATTAAGTCTTTAACCAACTCCCACAGATCTAAGGGTTACAACTTTTTTGTTAGTGGAAGGAAAGTTTCCTGGATACCTTACTGTAAAACCTTCAGGGGAAAGGGTGAGTTTATTTGCTATTCTAAGTAAACGTTGTTCCACCCATTTTCACTGTGTAACTGAAAGTGTTCCTTCTGGGAGTTTATAGCAGAGGCAGAGAATGAAAACGAGTGCATATATATTTACAGGGAGAAGGAACTGGCGAAGGTCACTATCAAGAAGGAAGACCTGGAGTTGATAGTGAGTAGCAATGCTCTAATGGGTTCACAAGAGAAGCTCTACCTACTTTGGGTTCCTGAAACAAGTGGATCTAAAGTTTGTTGGAAAATTTTGAGAAGAGGCCCTGATGACGTGATTTTCCCTTTTGCAGATGACAGAAATGGAAATCTCTCGAGCAGCAGCAGAAAGAAGCTTAAGGGAACACATGGGCAATGTGGTGGAGGCTCTCATTGCTCTAACCAACTGATACTGGGCTGCCTCAAGACATTTCGGACTGATTTACTGAAATAAAGGGTTCTGTTTTGCTGAGTTGTTTTTTTTTTTTTTTTTTTCAGTTTTATCTCAGATCAAATGCATTATATATTCTATTTTATTGTCAGTTTCTATGTTGGACCTTGATGAAACTGTATGAACAATCAGTATAAATACAGGCGCTAATGTTCAAGTATAGGCTCTTATTTTGTGTGTGTGTGTCTTGGTACTCTAACTGCCATAGTGTTTGTAATTACCATATGGGAGTCGAATTCAGGTGCCCTTTTCCAGCAAGTTATCTCACCAGCTCTAAGCAGCAGATAATAAATAGGTGGTATGTTAGTTAGTCTCATTCATCTGACTAGTTATTTCTTGGCAATACAGAGTACATTTGGATCCTCTGCAAAAGATCCAAATGCATGTGTTTATAGGCTAGCTTATGCATTTTTTTCCCTCAGATTTGTTCTTCCTGTATAAGCCAAGCTGTTTCCAAACTCAGATCCCCTCCTTAACTTGAGAGCTGCTTCAGTTACCCTGACTAACTCTTAAGGGTAGCTTATGAATATCAGAAGACTTGCTCCTATTTGGGGGCTTTTAAGTTACCAGCCTCATTTATAAGGAACTGGAATAAACATTTAGGTTCTAGAAATGGGAACATAGCTTATCAAAACATTCGATTAGAATGGGAGAAATGACTCGGTAAGTACCTGCCCCAAAAGCAAAATGAATTTGAATTCCCAGTAACTCCCTAAAAACCCAGGAGTGGTGGGATGTTCCTGGAACTCTGCACTGGGGGCTGTGCTGAGACAGGCAGCTTAGTCTAATCAGGAACTAGAAGCTTTGTGAGACCATGGCATCAAACAGAAGTAGAGAGAGTGATAAGGGACTAACAACACCGGCCTCTGAGTTCCACAAGCCCATACCTGGGTAGGAATGCATACTCAAATTAAGTATTCACATAAGAGCTTTTTTTTTTTGCCATGGGATTGACATGTAGGTAAAGCTGGTCTAGAACTTGTAACCCTTTTGCCCCAGTTTCTGTGTAGTTTCCCTCCATCTGGTTCAGTGCTCACCTTTATTATTTCTTAGTAATTAATTACTTACACCTTTAATGTTATGTAGTTAGAGACAGTTTGTCAATAGCCTATAAGTGGGTCTTATGTATCATTCATCTTTTTGAGACAGGGTTTCTCTGTAGCCCAGGCTGTCCTAGAATTAACTATATAGACCAGTATTAAGACAACTTTCAATGTATGGTACAGGCTTGTGCTGAGAAAGTGACCCCCTTCAGCCTCTTAAGTACTTGGGACTAAGTTCATACAACTGGCCAGGCTTTTTTTAAAACACTGTTTATCTGCTCATGAGTGCAGGTGTCCTAGAACCCCGGGCCTTCAGACTTCCCTGGAGCTACATTACAGGTAGATGGTGAGTTGCCCAATGTGGGACTAGGAACAGAAGTCAGGTTTTCTGGAAGAGTAAGAAAGTGCCCATAACCACTGAGCTACCTCTTCATCCCTCTTCTCATTTTTAAAGTAATCAAGAAAAGTCAGTCAGCTGAAATTTCATTCTGTACATGGCAGTTACACCGTAAATATTACATGGGCAAATGGACTTTGGTACTGACAGCTGTGGGGTGCTCCTCGGAGCATTAGTTCTCCATCTTACACATGAGCTAAATGAGGAAGATTAGTAGAAACTGGAACTCAGTGTGTAAGTCCCTGTTCCACATAAGGCTGCAATGTAGAGAACAAAGACCACCAAATACATGGGAAGTTGCTTGAGGCTCAGGTGAAAAGCACTGGCTACTTTTCCAGATGACTGAAGTTTGAGTCCCAGCACCAAGTAGAAAGTTAAAACTAAGACTTAAAAAGATTTGAATTTACACATAGAATAAATCTGGGCACTACTTAATTACTGTCTAATATCTAAGATTGTATCAGACATCAAAAGGATGATAAAAATATGAATTGGCAAGATAATCTGGTTGAGTACTTGCTTAGTATATAAAAGGCCCAAGACTTAGTTCCCATTTGGTGAGATGTACACAAGTTTATTATTATTACTGTCATTATTTTTGACTTTTGGAAGCAGGATTTCTGTACTATCCCTGGCCATCCAGGAACTCACTCTGTAGACCAGGATGGTCTCAAACACACAGATGTACCTGCCTGAGCCTCCAGTGTGCTGGGATTAAAGGTATGCACCACCACACTCTGGTTTCTTTTCTTCCTTTAACAATAACATGTCATGTGAACACTAATACATAAGTTCCATGGAATCCATGTGGGAATCATGACAATATGCTGGTGGCTGGAGTGAGTTTTCTATCACTGAGTCCATCTGTGGGATCAATCTCAGGTTGCTAAGACTTGTTGGCAGGGGTTCTCAACTTCAAAGCCTGCATGAGTAGCTTAGTGAGACTTTGCTTTTTTGCTTTTTTTTTTGGGTTTGTTGTTTTTTGTTTTTTCGGTTTTTCGGGGCACGGTTTCTCTGTGTAGCCCTGGCTGTCCTGGAACTCACTCTGTAGATCAGGCTGGCCTTGAACTCAGAAATCCGCCTGCCTCTGCCTCCCAAGTGCTGGGATCAAAGGCGTGCACCAACACTGCCTGGCCTCTTTTGTTTTTCTAATACATATGTGGAAAAAATTTTTTTTAAAAATTTGAAACAAAGTCTCACTATGTACCCATGGCTGGGCTGAAACTTACGATGTAGAACAGGCTGGTTTTGAACTCCAAGAGATCTGCCTGCCTCTGCCTCCCAAGTGCTGGGATCAAAGGTGTGCGCCACCACTACCTGGCATTTTTTTTTTTTTTTGAGACTTTTCTTGAAAATACAGACACACACACACAAATATTCACGAAAATAAAAGAACAATTGATACAGCTCAAGATTAGAACACAAGGAAAGTATTTGCCAGGTCTATTTCCCTGCTACATTTTATTTATTAGTTTTATTGTTTGTTTTGTTTTCCCTTGGGACAGAGTCTTACATATTCAAGGAAGGCCCTGAACTATGTAGTTTAAAATGACCGAACTCTTTATTTTTTGAGTCAAGGTTTCTCTGTGTAGCCCTGGCTGTCCCAGAGCTTGCTCACACACACACACACACACACACACACACACACACACACACACACACACACACACACACAGAGATCAAAAAGTATATTTACTTAGAACTGTAGATTCAATACCCTAAATGCAAAAAGAGGTTGAACTGAGCTTGGATTTCCCGCTAGCCTACTGCTAACCCTCAGGAAGAAGTAATGCCCCATGCATTCACATGTCCAGGTATCTGATCCAGGCTGGAAAAACAAACTCAGAATAGTCCCAAGTCAATATGGGAAGCCAAGGTAGAGAAACCTAAGATTTCTCAGGAATAGTTTTTAAGTGGGAAGCCTCTATTCCTACCAGGTTAGTGCTTCTCTGTGGGTTTCTCACTATGAGTCCAAACCTCTTACAAAGCACCTTCCAACACAAGTTATGGCTGCAAGTCTGAAAAGCTCTATACAAGAACTATGTAAATAATGGTTCAAGAAAATTGAGGACCAGATCCCCTTGTGTCCCACAGTTGGAATAAGTAGTTGAAGCCTAGGTGGTTTTCCTCTTCTTGGCAGATGGTCGCTCAAATACATCTCGTACTCCTGCTGCCTTTTGCTTAAAGAATTTTGTGTTCTGGGCACTCTCTTGGCCCCATGCAGAGTCAAAGGAAGTGGTATCTTGATCCACAAGGTGGGTGTACTTGGTGCGACCAGACCGTCCAAAATTCTTGACCTGAAAGGAAGATGGATGATTACAACACCAAACATCCCATGCCCAGCCCCCAGTCTGTTTCTGTTCCTGAGAATCCCCATACCTGCATGACTTTCGGAAGAATGGTTTTGTTGAAATGGTCCTCAAGAGTAGGTGCACTAAAGTCTCTCTTGTAGACTTCTTCATCCTCATCCTGTAGAGGGAATCTATCAGTTCTCGCTTTACTTCTCATTTACGCAAAACACAGATTTATGAAATCCAACCAAAGACCACAGAGAGAATCAGAGGGTAGTGAGCCATTCTTCAAGGCCCTTTTATTCTGGTTGCTTCCTGAAAGCCTGCTCTGTTCCCCGTTCACTGTGCTCAGTTGATGCAGCTTCAACTTGTGAATCTCTAATCCTTTGTATGTGTGCCTTTACTTGGACACTCTTTCAAACTTGCCAGCAGATGTGGTAGCCTTACACTCTGAATCACTAAGAGGTGGACTGTAACACAGCTCAGGACATTGTTTTCCCTTCCATGGGAATGCAGCACATATAACAGGGTTGTTTTGGTTTGACACAGGGTCTTACTATGTAGCCCTGGCCATTCTATAACTCACTAGTACAACAGGCTGGCCTGAGACTCACACAGATGATCACCTGCTTCTGCCTCTGCTGATATTAAAGGCATGTACCACCATGCTTGCCTAGTTTAACAGGTTTGTGATTACGACTTTTCACCTTTCTGAAAATAATTAATCTCAAAGCTATTTAATTTATTCTTTTTCCAGATGAGGAGGGCTTGGTTTTCATCTAAGTAAGTTGTTTGGTTATGGCATGATTTCTACCAGGTTTGGAGGACCTGGCTAGCGGAGTGGGTATACAGGGCAAGCCTCACGACCTCAGTGTCATTCACATCTTTGTTTGAGAGCTGACTTGAAAACAGAGCAGTGGGTTGGTTGTCGCTGCTTCCTGGTAAGCTGTGTGCTATGCTGAGTTCTCCTCGGGCAAAAAGCAAAAACCAATGCCAATGGTACTTATCTAGGTAAGGGAATTCTCATTCTAAAGAAAGGACTGAAAGTGTCTTGGACTGACTGTGCCTCAGGACAGCTACAAATGAGGCCCAGCACCAAACTGTAAGCCTAATATTTTAGTATCTTACTGAGGCTTCTGTTTGGTAACTTTTTTGCATGGTTCTTAGTATGCACATGACAATGAGGAAAGGTGGACCCAGTTTTCTGACCCTCCTTGCACTTACCATGAAGAAGGCACCTCGGTGATAATACTTTTGTAGAAACTTGTATTTGCCTTTAACAGCTTTGTTGGTAATGACTTTGCCATTTGCCCGAAGTTCAGCCCGCCTTTCTTCCTCAGTCAGGTTTCTCATGCGTTCAATTTCTGCTTTCTCCTTTTCAAGCCTGTCCAGAGAGCAAAAGGATGGTATTTTCCAAATTCAGACAGTCCAACTATCTCATGATTATATAATGGTCCCATCTTCTTCAGCCATTACTCACTTTTTCACATTTCTTTCTTTCATTCACTCACTCACTCACTCAATCATTCACAGCAGATCTGATAAGTAGCTGGCCTGTAATTCTCAACCTCATACCTTATCTTCCAACTCTAGTATTATAGATAGAGTCATGGAACTACACCCAACTGCATCTTTACTCCTCGTCACTGCTTGTTAGAAGTCAACACCAGGAGTCCAGTCAAAGAAAACATGAGTTGCTCTTCATTATTATGTTTGCCAGAGCAGGACTCTATGTGTCCCAAAGTTGATTCTAGCCTTTCTGGGTTTTCAGACATACTGTCAATCTTGAGTCTACAATATCAATTCTGTCTTCCTTCCAATATCTTGGCTTTTATAACAAAATGAGAATGAATTCAAAAGAACTGGTAAGACTCTACTTATAATCCTTCATAAGCATACTATCATGTCACAAATTAAGGATTATCAATATCAAGTAGAGTGGGTTTTAAACCTTGTGTTGGGGAGAAAGGGAGGTCACATCCTCTTCCTCAGGAAAAAAAAAATGTGCACATGTAATTTAACATTGCTGTTTAACACAAGGGTTGGGGACATGGCTCAGTGCTGTGGTGCTTCCATAGGGTGCTTGCAGCCCTGGTTCCTCTCCCTAGCACCACAGAGACCTGGGTGGTACAGTCATAGCCACTGGAAAGGGCCAAAGTCATGGATCTAGCACGGCTGTCTGAGACAGTTCCAGCAAAGCTGAGCCAAATGCTGCTTTCTGTCTCTCACTTTTGGGTATGGTCTCTGCACTTTGCATTCTTGGAGACTTTCTTCATTATGATTCATTATATGTCATTTCCTGAGAAAATTATGGATGAATCTTTCTAGAAAAAGTCTTGAAAACTTACTTAACCTTTTAACTTTATCTGGTTGTATTTGGAAGTATTCCTCATGCCCTAGAGACCATGAAACACAGACAAGCACCCCTAAGAACTCCTAAGTGAGGTCATGACTTCAGGAATCTTCTTGGGGTATCCATCACTAAGCCACTCAGACAGCATAACTGGTACAGGGTAAAGAGAGAGAGACAATTGTCAAACTCTGACTGCTGAGGACGACAGGTTACAGATTCAAGGCCTCTTCTTATAAGACATTTAGAGCTCTCTGAAAATGTAGTTTAAAGATAGGGGGCTATACACCATATACCACTGGAGAAATGCAACTCAGTAACTAAAATAAACTTTTCTTATTTTGTAGTATAGATGATGAAACAGTATAATAAAAGAAGTTAGGTATTAGTATTTGCTAATTCATAAAAAGACTGGTTCAGATACTTTCTGTTTGTCTGGAGTGCTTTAAAACTGCAAGCACTGCCAGCCTACAAGCAGGCTGTCATATAATTAGTGTGTTTGCTTTGGAGGAGACATTCTTTAGATTGTTGGAGCTATAGAGCTGATAATAAAAATAAAATCTGTTCTATCTGTACTTTCTAATTGTGACTGAACTTGTAACTGTGGACATGGAATGAAACACCAAACATTTCCTCTGTACTTCTTGGATAATATTAGTCTGTCTCTGTTTGGTGAAACCTGTGTAAATGAAGAAGCACTTGATTGCTAGTCAGTCAGAGTTGTGAGAGTCTCCCTTTCCCGTCACTGATTCCCTATCTCCCCTGTGGGCTGCCCTTTTGACAATTGGGGCCAGACATGCTTATAGCCAGCACTCAGCAGGCACAGACAGAAGAGCAGAGGCTCAAGGTCACCCCTGGCTACATAGTATAAGTTAAGCCTGGAGTTTATAGAACACTACTGTCTTAAAAAACAAGAACAAAAATAATGTGAAAGAAGAAGTCATCTATCGGGGATGTGATGCCTTGCTCTGGATTCCACAGGTACCTACAGTCACACAGGTGCACACCTGCACACATATACACATAATTAGAAAATCTCAAGCCTGGAATAGTGGCAAAATACCAGCACTCAGGAGGCAGGGGCAGAGGAGCAGGAGAGAGGCAGAGGCACGTGGATCTCTGAGTTTGAGGGCAGCCTGGACTACACAGTGAGGTCTAGTACAACCAAGAACCCTGCCTCAAAAGAAGGAAAACCAAAAAACTAAAACCCAGAATAAGAACAAAAGAAACTACAAAATAAAGACAGTTATGTAGTGATGGCTTCGCTTTGTGGGTTAGCAGTTCAGAAATGAACTTGTTTTCAAGGTGTTCTCAGTTCTGCTCTCCCACACATAGAATCTGCATCTTCACACTTTGCTCCTGGGCTGTCCTGTGGCTCCATCTGACTAATACACATATCACAAAAGTGACACATGAGCTCTGGAACCCAGAACTCAGGAGTCCTTGCCAATTTCTACCTCTACCTAGAGGTACAGTATGAAGAAACCAGAAGCTAAAGAGAAATGAGGTATCTAGTGTGAAAGCCAGCACCAACTGTCAACACACCAGAGAAGGGCTTCTGGACACGCTGGCCCACTCAGTCCTCCAGCGGGAGGTCACACAAGTGAGCCACTGAGACCACAAGAAGAAGGAACTGCTTGGTCAACACCCTCAACAGAGAAACACACAAACTCTTGTTTCAAGCAACTCCATTGAGTCACAGCATGAGAAAACAGTAATTTCTGTGTTTAACAGGAAACTATAGAAGTCTCAGCTGCTCACAGATGAACCAGTGCCATTTGAGGCATCCAGCCTATGCCCACCCATCACTCACGCTTCTCGGTCTTCTCTCTCCCGCTTGATTCTTTTGAGCTCACGGACTTTCCAGGCCTCGTACTCCTCCTCATCATTTTCATCATCAGTATTGAGCGCATCCAGGGCGGCAAGGGACCGCTTGTTCTCCTCCAGCTCTTTCTTGGTCTCTTCTTCTACAATCTGGATGAGGAAAGCAATTCAGCCGTTGGACTCCATCTCTCCTATAACCTCATTACACAGACCCTTGCATTCAACCCACGGCCCCTCCCCGAACCTTGAGTGTGTACTTCCGCCGCTCCTCAGCCATGCGCTTTGCTTCCTGTTCCAGTTCCTTCTGTTTCAATGCTTCAGCTTCTCTCTCTTGAACTGTCACCCGATCCTTCCTGCATAACACAGGTCTAGTGAGTTATCCAAAGTCCTTCCAGGGGAACTATGTGCCTCTAGACCTGTCTTGGTTTGACTATTCAATCTCTATTTTCCTTTCTGAGAATCAGAGAGTTTTCTTAGGTTGTCCAGGCTTGCCTTGAACTACTCCTCTACCCCAAGGGGGCCTTGAATTAGCAATCTCCCCTGGCTCAACTACTGAGTAGTTGGGAATTTAAGCCTGGCCTAGCAGGTCCGGCACATACTTACTTTCGAATGAAGACAGGCTTAAGTCGAGGCTCCATTTCATCTTCACTGTCTGTGTACTCCTCATACTCAGACTCTGACTCTGACTCTTCCCGGAGCGTCCTTCATCTTCCACCTCCATGACTTCCATCTCTTCATTTTTTCTCTCCTGTGCTCGCTGACGCATCATGCCACGGCGCCGCTCTATTTCCTGTCAAGGCATGTGTATATGTAAGGCACACACGGCATTCAAACGGCCTGTGTCTCAGGTCTGTTTGGTTGGTGCTAAAGACTAAACCCAAGTCCCACTATTGAGCCCCTAGCAGAGCTCTGATTTTTGTCTTCAACAGGTTCAAGAAACTCTGACATGAATAAGCACAATTCAGCATGATTTCATTTTCAGGCTCATCCCCAACACATAGGAAACGCAATCAGAGTTAGGCAAAAAGGAACAGATCTTGTGTCTTTATAGTTTCAACAAGCGAGTACTGGTCCCAATTTTTCTTATATACTTGGCGGGGGTGGGGTGGGGGTGGGAGTCTAGGCGGGTGGGGTCAAATCCCGTGTTTTTCCCTCTTACTTCATCGTCAATTTCTTCCTCCTCTTCCTCACTGCTATCTTCTCGTTCCACTCGCCAAGCATCTCCTTCTACTTCTGAGTCACTTTCTCCTACTACTTCAGGTTCCACTATTTTTCTGTGTCGAGCCAATCTGAAAAGGAGAATTTCCAAATGTACTACTAATGCTGATAAATAAAAGTAAAAAAAAAATTTTTACTTTCTTCTTCCACCCAGTCTTCTGCCTTTGTCTCTTAACAGAGTTTTACTCTTTTGCCCAGGCTGGTCTGCAACTTGCTATGTAGTTGAAACTTGGCAACCCTCCTGCTTTGACATAGAGCCTGGATAACAGGTATGAGTTACCACACTGACCCCTGACCCCTTTTTGAGATTGGTGTGTACACCTAGCTCTCCTGGAACTCAATCTGTAGACCAGGGTGGCCTCCAACTCACAGACATCTGCCCACATCTGCATCCCGAGTGCTGAGATTAAAGCCATGTGCCACCACTGCCTGGCTCACACTGGGTCTTAAGATGGAAAAACTAAAGTTCAGATTCTAGAAACTACTACAGTTGATAGTAAGAATGTCTGAGAAAGTCTTAAGAAATCATACTGCTATCTATCTAAAATTGCACTTAATACATGTATGTCTCTGTGTATGTACATAGGTATATAGTTTTAATGAAAATTCCCTACCTTATTTGACAACATGTCCCTTTTCAAGAGACACAGACTACCTAATCAAAAACCCCAGTACCAGGCATGAGAAGCCTCCTTTCAAGTCTGTTGCTCAGGAGAGTATAAAAGACAACCTCAACATTACAGGCTATCACCCATGCTCTTAGTTGCCTCCCAAAGGTTAAAGGCCATGTCACCATGGCTGACGACACCATGCATCTGGACAAAGGATCTGGAGAATACAAGTTGTATCTGATCTGAAAGCCTTCTCCCCAAGGACTAGTTTTCATGGTACCAGAAGGCACCATACAAGTTTGCAAGGGAGGGAAGCAACCAAAATTCCCACCCAGCTATGATGCCTATGAATTACAACTACCAGCATGGCATGGTAACTTTAGGGGTACAATTATGACACATCTATTCTGGTGGTAACCAACAGCTCTCTAAATGCTCAGGGAAATCATGCCTGAGACTGGAAACCTAGCCAAGTACCACCCTGCCCACACACAAACTGATGTCAGGAATTTTGAGGATTACCTATAGCTACTACTTTACTAATCCATCTTAATCCCTAAGTGCATCCTAAATATTTATACTTATATCCACAGATAAGTAAGTGTAGCTCTCACCTCTCACCAATCACCTCAATCTTTTCTTGGAACAGAAGGAGACCATTACAGAAAACCGGAATCAATCAAAATTCAAAAAACAAGTGATCGTGTGGTATCCAGTCTCAGTTAATAATTTCTAAAACATAACTCCCCAACCTAAGGCCTGGGGACTACTGTAGAAGAGGGGGCAGAAAGATTCCAGCACCGTTCAAAGAACTTCAGGCACCTAAAGAATGCTGAGAGTGGAAGAAACAGGTTTCCCCAGGAAAGAGCTCCTGCCTCTGATTGGTTATCCAATACCAAATACTTAACCCTGAGATCCTATACACTGAGTAAGCACATAGAGACTGTGCATGTTGAATTTGTACATATTTAGGTAGGTATGTGTGTGAATCAACAATTTAGGAAGAGGCCATGAATTTGAGATAGCAAGCCGGGGGTGGCTGGAGAGAGGAAAGTAGGAAATTATGTAATTATATTTTAAATTAAAAAAATTAAAATTACATACAGAACACAACAAATACCACAGAATATCAGAGCACACATGTAAGTTGGGCCCAGAACATTACTGTAGGCATGATCTTGGGGGCACATTAGGGATTTTTAATGGCTTGAGTAGCACAGATTCACTGGATCCTATCAGTTTTTGTGAAACCGGGATTTGGTGGCTGCTCTGCCCAAAGGCAATTAAACATGAAAGTTGAGAGGATCAAGGTGAGTCAAAGCTCTGAGAAGCTGGCAGTGTCCAACAGTTTCTACTCGTACTAGGAAGTAACTTTAAACTTTTAAAAAAACATTACTGATTTATTACTGATAGAGTATTCTGCCTGCAGGCTAAAAGTGGGCACTGGATCCCATTACAGATGGTTGGAGCCACCATGTGGTTGCTGGGAGTTGAACTCAGGACCTCTAGAAAAGCAGTCAGTGCTCTTGACCTCTGAGCCATCTCTCCAACCCCCAACCTCCCTTTTTTTGGCTGTTGAGACAGTGTTTCTCTGTGTAGTCTTGGCTGTCCTGGAACTCACTGTGTTGTCCACACTGTCCTTGAACTCACAGACATATTCTCAAGCACTGTGATTAAAAGTCTGCACCATCGCTGCTCTGTAAGCAACTGTTTCTTTCTTTCCTTCCTTCCTTCCTTCCTTCCTTCCTTCCTTTCTTTCTTTTTTTGGTTTTTCCGAGACAGGGTTTCTCTGTGTAGCCTGGGCTGTGCTGGATCTCACTCTGTAGACCAGGCTGGCCTGGAGTTCAGAAATCCGCCTGCCCGGGATTAAAGTGCTGGGATCAAAGGTGTGGGCCACCACCGCCCGGCCCCTTTCTTTCTTTTTTTTTTCTTTTCATGTATATGATTGATCAGTCTTCACAGACACCCAGAAGAGGGAATCAGATCCTATTACAGATGGTTGTGAGCAACCAAGTGGTTGTTAGGAATTGAACTCAGGACCTCTAAAAGAGCAGTCAGTATTCTTAACCACTAAGCCATCTCTCCAGCCCCAAGTAACTGGTTTTGTAAGTATGAAATAAAACCACTTTTGTTTTTTCTTTTGCAGGTTTATATTTCAAACCATTTAAAAAACTGCTTTAGGAAAAAAAATTGTTTTAGGGCATAAATACCTAAGTTATTTGGCTCTACATCTTTAATAAAATAAAGGACTGGCATGATACTGCTGTGTATTCAGCACTTTGGAAGTGATGGTTGAAAGCTCAAGAACTGACTACACTGAGTTCAGTGTCAGCCTGGGTTACAAAAGACTCTCAAAAACCCAAAAGGAAAACAGAAACAAATAAATAATTACAACTGTTTCAATTCATGCAGTCTGTGAAAAGAATTTTTAAAAATTTTACTACATTATTTTATCTAATTTATATACACGACTGTTCTATCTGCATGTACACCTACCAGAAGAGGGTATCAGATCCCATTACAGATGGTTGTGAGCCATCATTTTGGTTGCTGAGGGTTGAACTCAGGACCTCTGGAAGAACAGACAGTGCTCTTAACCACTGAGTCATCTTTCTAGCCCTACTCCCTTCAAATATTTTTCTTTCTTTTTTCTTTTTTCTTTTTCTTTCGAGATAGGGTTTCTCTGTGTAGCCCTGGCTGTCCTGGAACTCACTCTGTAGACCAGGCTGGCCTCGAACTCAGAAATCCACCTGCCTCTCAAATATTTTTAAAATGTACTTTTATTATTGTGGGTATCTATGATGTATCAGCGATAGAGATACAGAAAGAGATACACAGAAAAATTTACGACATACTCCTATAATAAAAAGACTTCCTGCAACTGACCAAGCCACGCTGTTTTTTGAAGCTGCTACTCCCTGGCTAGGTAACTCTGGCCACACCCCTCCCCTCACTCCTTGCTGCTTTAGCTCCTCACCTTAATACAGTTACAGTAGTGCCAACCTTGAACCACCTTCTACAGACTGAATTAGCAATGTGACGTATCTGGGACAGCATATATGGGACACAGTAAGCACAGTCTTAGCTACTATCATCTCCACGAGAGGTGTCAGTTCAGGAAGACATAATTCTAGTCATTACCTCTCTTCCACATCTTCACTAATGCGGTTCTGTAAACGCCGAAGTCGGGGGTCACTGGATGAATCCTCCTCCTGTTCCTCAGGCTCTGCTTCTTGTTCCTTAGCTTTCTTAATGAACTGAAATTCTTCATCCTCTTCATCTGAGGACTCCATAGGGGCATAATCTGGTCTCTTTCCGGACACATAACGTTTTACCTTCACCTTTTCCATTGAAATCTCACCTGGTCAAGAAACAGAATGTATGTTTCAGTATCCTCTTCCCTAATCCCCTTCAGCTCTTTCTTGGCCTTTGCAGAGAGAACCCTGAGTTCCTGATGACTCAAGAGACTAAGGAGCATATGACAGCCAATATCCAACCACACGTCACCTCTCAATGCTTTCTTGTAAAGTCTATGGTGTGAGAAGGCATTTTATGAATACCAACACCAGGACAACAAGAGGTACTTGGGAACAATCAGGTAGAGGAATGGGAAGAGTCAAAGTGCAGACCCCACCCCCACTCCCCATACATTCATGTTATGCCATTTAAACACATAGTGAGGATTTAATGAGAATGTCCCCCATAGCCTCAGATCTTTGAAGACTTGGTTCTCAGCTGTTGGGGTAGGTTTAGGAGATATAGCCTTGCTAGAAAAAGCATGTCATTAGGGGTGAGGTTTGAGGTTTCAAAGTCCTATACTATCCCTACTGATTCCTACTGCAGTGCCTGAGTGTTCAGTCTGTCTGTCTGTCTGTCTGTCTGTCTCTCTACTTCATGGCTGAACTTCAAGATATGAGGCCTCAGCTTCCTGTTCCTGCTGCCATGCCTTGCTCTACCTTCATGGACTCTAAGCCTCTTGGCATCATATGCCCAAATAAAACTCTCTCTTTTATAAATTGGCTTGGTCATGGTGTTTTATCACAGCAATTGAAAAGTAACAAACACACCCTTATTAAATAAATTCATTGTAACAGTGCCCAGCACAATTAACAAGAGTAATTTGAGTGGGAACATAAAACTAAATTATCACTCTCAATTTTTCCCCCCTGGAACAGCGTTCGACTTCTGTGAACAGGACACCATAAGCAAGACAAGTCTTATAAGGACGACATTTAATTGTGGCTGGCTGGCTTACAGGTTCAGAGGTTCAGGCCATTACCATCAAGGGAAGAGCATGGCAGCATCCAGGCAGGCATGATGCAGGCAGATCTGAGAGTTCTACATCTTCATCTGAAGACTGCAAGTGGAAGACTTGATTCCAGACAGCTAGGAGCTAGGAGTAGGGTCTTAAGGCCCATGCCCACAGTGACACCCCTACTCCAACAAGGCCACACTTCCAAATAGTGCCTCTTCCTGGGCCAAGCATATACAAACCATCGAATTCCACTCCCTGGCCCCCATAGGCTTGTCCAAACATATGAGTCCATGGGGACCATAACTAAACATAGCATAATAAAAAATACATTTAGTCTAACTTCTAAAGTACTCATAGTCTATAGAAGTCTCAACAATGTTAGAAGCCCAAAGTTCAAAGTCTCTTATGAGACTTATCCAATCAATTCACTGTAATTCTCAAAGGAAGACAGGAAACAAGCTGGCCAAACTCCAAACTGCATCTCCATATTTGATGTCAAAGCTATCTTCATATCTCCAAATCCTTTTCTTTGGGTTTTTTTTTTTTTTTTTTTTTTTTTTTGTTGTTGTTTTGTTTTGTTTTATTGGTTTTTTAGAGACAGGGTTTCTCTGTGTAGACCTGCCTGTCCTGGAACTCACTCTGTAGACCAGGCTGGCCTGGAACTCAGAAATCCACCTGCCTCTGCCTCCCAAGTGTTGGGATCGAAGGCGTGCACAACCACTGCCCAGCTAACAAATCCTTTTTCATCTTTGTTGACTGCAACAAACTTCTTTCTCCTCGGCTAGTTCCACAGTGTTAGCAGTTTTCCTCAGCAGGTATCTCATGGCTCTGGCTTCTCAAACATCTTGGGGCCTCCAAGGCAACTTCAACATTACTGGTTCTTGTTCCAATGTCTAGGATCTACATATGACCTTATGAGCTCCTCCAAAAGCTCGTGTGACTTTTACAGCTCTGTCCTCTGCAGCATTCTGAGCTCAGGTTGATCTACTCCACTGCTGCTGCTGGTCTTGATGGTCATCCCATAGTACTGGCATCTCCAATACACTGGGTCTTCCACTTCAACTAGGCTTCACCAATAGCCTTTCATAGGCTCTCTTCTGGTGCCAAGACTTAAGTCCTTTGCATGATCCCTTCAGTCCTGGGCCATCAATGCAACTGAGTCAGCACCTTCACCTATGGCCTTCCATGGCCTCTCACAGTGCCAAGCCTCTTCATGAACTCTTCATACCTTCAAAACCAGTGCCACCTGGGTGACTCTTATACATTACCAAATACAGCTGCTGCAGGAGGTACAACCTTGATATCTCTGGAACACAGCTTTTTTGTGCTCTCAGAAAACACTTTCCAGAAGACTTCACCTCAGTGATTTTGGTCTCTTCTTAATCACCTCTAATTTCTTAGCCCCAGCTAACCAGCATCAACCGCATCATAACCTAGCCCTGTAGTCACCTTCTCCTCTTGACTATAAAGCCAGAGACAAATGGCCAAAGTTGCTCAATTCTGTTGCTTGCAGGTGTTGGAACATGCCCTCCTTGTTCTATTATTATATTATCACACAGGCTTCCTCTTTTCCAACTCCTTCACTGACTTAGCTTAGCTGTCCTGCATCTTTTTCCATAGATTGATTTTGAACTCAGAGATCTGCATGTCTGTCTCCTAAGCACTGGTAACAAAGGTATGGTCCCTCAAGCCCGGATTTAAGTTTTTCTTCACCTAGAACTTTCTCAGTTCTAGTCTGGCCTTGAACTCAGAGATCTGCTTGTCTTTGCATCCTGGTATTAAAGGCTTGTACTACCAAGCCTGCACCTAAAATTATCTGGGTGGAAACTTGCTCCTAGGTCACTACTCCCTTAATTCAATTTAAAATCCTTGAACACAGGATTTAGGTCCACTTCACTTCCTGATGCCCCCCTTAATACTCAAACCATATATTTTATATTTTTCTTTTTTCAGTTTGCTATGCTCCTTTAAAATGCTCCTCATGAGACTTAACCAGAGAAGAGTCTATCATGGGCATTTCTTTTTTTTTTTTTTTTTTTTCCGAGACAAGGTTTCTCTGTGTAGCCCTGGCTGTCCTGGAACTCACTCTGTAGCCCAGGCTGGCCTGAACTCAGAAATCCACCTGCCTCTGCCTCCCAAGTGCTGGAATTAAAGGCATGCGCCACCACTGCCCAGCCGATGGGCATTTCTGAACTTCTTTTTTCAATGCAGTTAATCCAAGTCTCTTCCCCTTAGCCTCAGGCAGACTCTTCTGACAAGGGCAAAAAGTAGCCACATTCTTCACCAAAATACCACAAAAACATTCTCTAGGCCACATACTCAAATTCTTCACTGAAACTCTTGGGCCAAGTCTGCACTATTTAAATACTCTCAGTAACAAGTCTTCCATATTCCTACAGGAGAGCCCATTAAAGCCCCCTTTAAAGCATTCCACTGCTTTCCAAATCCAAAGTCCCCAAATCCACATTTTCCAAACAAAAGCATGGTCAGGCCTATCACAGCAATACCCACTTCTGGTACCAACTTCTCTATTATTCAGCGCTCTCTAGAGTCACAGACTCTAGACTACATGGGTAGTCTCTATATTGTAAGGGAATTTGTTGCTGAGTTACAGTCTGTAGTCCAACTCCCCAACAATGGTCAGCAGCAGCTGTGAATGGAAGTCCAAGCATCTAGCAGTTGCTCAGTCCCACAAGGCAAGCAAGTGAAGAGCGAATCTTCCTTCTCCCAGTGTCCTTATGGAAAGCCTCCAGAGAAGGTGTGGCCTAGATGAAAGATGTGTACCACCAAGCATGGATCTGGGATTTGCTTTGTCCCAGATGACCTTGAACTCAGAGATCTCCTTGCCTTAGTCTCCTAGGATTCATGGCCACTTTGGCTCAATATCGCCCTGCCAAGATCCAGGTCAGAAACTTGTATCCCCCAGCCTCAAGATCAGGGTCCCAGGTGAGCCCTCCAATTCTGGATTGTAGTGTATCCCAGATATAGTCAGGTTGACAACCAGGAATAGCCACTACAGACAGGGTTTCTCTGTGTAGCACTGCCTGTCCTGGAACTCACTCTGTAGACCAGGCTGGCCTCGAATTGAGAAATCTGCCTGCCTCTGCCTCCCATGTGCTGGGATTACAGGCGTGCACCACCACTGCCCGGCATGGAACTCACTCTTTAGGACAGGCTGGCCTTCAACTCAGATTTGCCTGCCTCTGCCTCCACAGTGCTCCACAGGTGTGCCCATCACTGCCAGGCTCACTCACATTTTAATTTCTTTTAAAGAGCCATATGGACCTGTACTCAGATGCAGAGCGCCTAGACAGAGGTTGACTCAAATGCATTTATCATTTTCCACCTCATTTTAAAATTAAATTTTAAGAAGATTTACTCATGTGTTTAACTCTTTTGCCTGCATGTATGCATGCACTCCACACATTAAAGTTTCATGTCTGAGAAAGTCAGAAAAGGGTTTCAGATCCCCTGGAATCAGAGTCATGCATGAGTGGGCCACACAGTCCTCTGTAAGAGCAACAATTGCTCTAAACCACTGAGACATCCCTCCAGCCCAAATACCTTTTTTTGTAGAGGCAGGGTCTCTTAATGTAGACCTGGCTGGTGGGACCAAGCTGACCTCAAGCTCTCAGAGCTCTGTCTGCCTCTGCCTACTGAGTGCTAAATGCATATGTCATCACACTTAGTGTGATTTCTTTCTTGAGACAGGTTCTTTCACTGAACCTGTTGCTTGCTGTCTCAGCTATATGAGCCAGCCATCAAGCCTCAAAGATCCTCTCTTGTCTCTTCTCCCCACAAGGGGTTCTATATGGATGCTAGGGGTCTGAACTCAGGCACAGTAAGGGTAGCTATCTCCTACCTTTTCCCTCTGAGATAGCAGCCTTTACAACAGAACTTAGTATTCATTCTAAGTTTACCAATCTCTCCTTTCTTTTCCTCTAGCTCTTGTGCTGAATCAGATCATCCCTTCTGAAACACCAATGAGTTCTAGCTCAAGAGGTGACTCGGCAGCTAAGAGGACCTTCTGCTCATGCAGAGGACCTGGATTCATTTGCCAGCATCTACTTGGCAGTCCACAACAGTGTGATACTCCAGTTCCAGAGGATTCCATGTTCTCTTCTGGCCTCTACGGGTACTGCACCCACATGGTGCACCTCCATACATGCAAGCAAAACATTCATACACTTAAAGATAAACAAAACAAACAATTCCATTGAACAGAAAGATTATACAAACGAATCAAATTATTTCATAAAACGAGGAAACCTTTTTAATCAAACTAGGCATATCAAAGTTAGCTTTAGCTATAACACACACACACACACACACACAGACCTCTAGCTCACTGTCTTCTTACATTTTTATTTTTGTTACTGTTGTGGTTGTGAGCCTAGCCTTTAAAGGTTCAGCCATATCTGTAGCCCTATTATCATTATTATTATTTGTAATGATGCTGTGTGTGGATATGTGAGCAAGTGTAGGTACTGGCAGATGCCAGAGGTGTCAGATCTCCCTATACTTGGGGGTTACAGGTGGTTGTTGCGTCGCCTGATGTGGGTGCTGGCCATTGAACTTGGGTCCTCTGGTTGAGCAGTATGCCCTCTTAACTACTGAGCCACCTCTCCACCTTCCATTAGTTTTTATTTCGAGAGGATGTCACTATATCGATCAGATAGATGCAAGTGGATCTCGGTTCTCACAATCTCTATGCCACCTGAGAACCTAGGTGGGACGCAGGGAGAAACTGAAGCTAGGTTTTAATTGTCAGCCGAGCTGGTATGGTCGGCGTAAGTCAGGTTTGAGAGATACTCAGGATGAAAGAGGTCAGATCCTACCGGAGGGGAAGGGAGCCAGTACCTTTCTCGTTGCGAACTGGGACGGCCCCAGCCGTAGACTGAATGGGCGGCTGCTTCATGAGTGCGCTTGGGACCGACATGGTGACGGCTGCCGCGGAGACTCTCCAAAATGGACTGAATTCCAACAACGGAGAGGAAGGAGCAGAACACACCTTCCCACCGAGCTTTTCCCAACACCGCTACGCAACTGACAGAAACAACTTCCGGCAAAGGTAGAGGAACCGGAAGTATATAACAGAGGATTGTGGGAAATTGGAGATACGCAGAGCGCGGCCCACTTAAATGGCCTGATTGAAATTCGCGCGTATTCCTAGCAATTTTCCGCCTTCAATTGATGAAAATTCAGAGATCGTTCTGGCTGACAGTTGCTTCTTTGGGTTTTGGTAAGGTCCAAGAAGGTTCTGATTAAGTGTTTCATTTATTATATTTTGAAGAATCGCAGCGATAATGAACTGTTTGTGTATTTTGATGAAAGGTCACAAGTGTAAATAGTTTGTTCCAGATACTTGGGACACGCTTGCTTTCCCAGCATTTGGGAGGGTGAAACAGGATTGCCGCGTTTTGGAGGCCAGCCGGGCCAACAGGATAAGACTCTGCTCAAAAAATTAAAAAAAAAAAAAGGAGAAAATCCCTTAACCCCATCAATTGGTTGGAACACACACGCTTTTAATTCTAGCACTGGGAAGACGGGGCAAGTGTATCTCTGAAATTGAGGCCAGTCGGTCTACATAGTCGAAATTCTGGGAGTACAATATTATATAGGACTGTGAAGGAGCTATTAATAAATTATCAAATTATTTCACGTGTGTTCTTGCTGGGTGAAGACAGGAAATTGACAAACTTTAAGTTTTGAGGGTTTTCAGTTAACGGAACAAGGACGAAGCTCCCATTCGGGAAAGCCTTAAAAGGCTAGAGTAGACAGAAATCTTTTTTTTCTGTTATGTTTATTTTGTAGCTGTGTTGTCCAGACAAGTTTGTTTGCGTTTGCCTTGATGATGGTTCTTGTTCATTTCCTTCCTGAATAGCTAGGATTCTCTATAAATGTGCTTCTTCACTCGACATAGAAATGTTATATTACAAACTTATTAGTCTAAATAGTTACGTGTTTGAGCTGCAGGTGCTCTTTGGCATTTGAGCACTTGCCTCCCCCGAGCCTGACTTTGTTTGGTGTAGGGAATTTCATGGGGAGTAAATGTGTTGGGAAGATAACTGTTTTGATTTATGGCAACTCAGACTATGCTAGGAAAAGGCTTAATAATGTTCTGACTTTATGCAAAACAGTGTGGGAAAATCCCATTTGGTAAATGCCCATATTCTGAGACTTTTAACTTTTTTTTTTTTTTAAACTTGAGACACAGTTATATGTATTCCAATCTGGCCTCTAACTCTCAAAGTAATAGAGGATGATATGGAAGTTCTGATTCTCCTGTGTTTGATTGCCTAGAGCTGAGATTACAGGTGTGGGTCACCTTGCTTGGTTTTATGTGATGCTGGGAATAGAATCCAGGGTCTTTGTGGATTCTAGGTAAACATTCTACTGAGTTACATTCCCAGTATGTTGTTTAGCTTTTAAAGTCTTCTGCCACTGCTCCCAGACAAAGTTCTGCTGTTGTAGCCCAGACTGACTGGATTGCTACTGGCTGTCATCTCTGTTGCACCAGTGCTGAGGATGGGTTACAGGCCTTTGCCAACACTGGCCATCCATAGGTTTTCTTTACTTAAAAAAAGGTGGACATGTAGTCATGTGCAACCTAAACCAGCATCGTCAGCGCTTAGAAACCAAGCAACACAAAATGCTTACTCTTTTTTCTTTAAGTGCGCCCTCTCTCTTTTCGACAGTGTTCATGTAATACAGGCTTCCCTTGACCTGCCTGCATAGCTGATGATGACGTTGAATTCCTGATCCACCTGCCTCCACCTCGAAAGTCTGGGGTGACAGGTGTGAGTCATCCTGCTTAGCTGCTCCCCTTATGATTTAAAAATGCACAGTAATGATGAGGTATAATTTTCTAGTAGTTACGTTGCAAGAAAGTGGGCAGAAGTAAAGCCTGAACATTCACTCTTTGTGTGTACTCGGGGTGAGTGCACACCTCTGTGGTGGTGGAGAAAGGGTTGTGCATTTGTGTACATACATGCACATGGAGGTCAGAGGACAATCTTGAGTGTCCTTCCTCAGGTGTCTACCTTTACAAAATTCTTATGACTATTATTGGGGTGGTTGTGCCTTGGTGTAGGTTTGAAGTTCAGAGGACAAAAGTGAGAAATAGCCCTTATGTGGGCTCTGCGAGTAAAATAAAGATGCTAGGCTTGGGTGGCAATCATCCTTACCTGTTGCATCATTTCCCTTGGTATTGAAACAGTGTCTCTTTTACCTGGGGCTTTCTTGTTTAGGTGAGTCAGTTTAGCCATGGAGCAACAGAACTCCACTTGTCTTGGCATTGCCTGTGTTGGGATTATAACCCTCGCTTTGTAATTTGGATGCTGGGAATCAAACACAGGTCTAATGTAAGCACCTTACTGACTGTGTCATTTCTTCCAAGCTCAGCCTATTGATTTATATGCTTATTTGTTTTCCATTCCTTATGGCATTTATGAACCTATGGCTTTTTTCCAAGGGTCATGCTGCAAAGCAGCAGTTCTTTTTAAAGCAAGATCTCTAGGAGTACTAGGCTCAATATTACAGGATCCAATGTAAGTGTTGATGTAGATTCTGCATCCCACATTCCAGAAGCAGAGGCAGTAGGATTATGAGGCTAGTCTTGGTGACAGTAAGAGATGTAGCTGTGTAAAAAGCCAAACAAAACACGGTCGGGTAGATGGCTCACTAGGGAAGAGCGGTAGTCGCCCAAATTCGAAGCTTCAGTTTAAATTCGCAGCACCCGGTAAAAGCCCCTGCATTGAGGGGACCGACATAGGTGGATCATTGGAGCTGGGTGGTGAGCCAGTCCTACCCGAAAGGTGAGCTGCAGGTTCAGACCTAGAATGTACAGAGGGGTGAGCTATTGATATGAAACAAAAAAGGCGCCCAAAGCCTTTTTGGCCCAGGGGATCCACACAGCTCATTCGTGGTGGCCGCGGAGGCTCCGCCCTCGTGTCCGCCCACATCCCGCAGGGCCCCGCCCAATTCCGCCTGGGTTTCTACGGGAAGAGCCCCCTGCTCAGTGGCAGAAAGATGTCTGAGATGTCTGGGTTGATTGCTGAGGCTGAGGAAAAGGCGGGCTCCAAACGATGTCCCCAGGTGCAGGTGAGATCTGATTCGGCCCGGGAGGGATTTGCCAGCCACTGGCACCTGGCGTCAAGGAAAAGCTGTGATTCCTGCTTTTTTTTTTTTTTTTTTTTTTAATTTAAGAGAAAATTAGGTCCTTAAACTTTCAGGAAAATTTACTACCAACTCCAGAAATTATGGTAGGTTTGCCTTTGATCCCATCACTCTCTAGGCAGAAGCAGGTGGAACTCTTGAGTTAGAGGCCAACCCCAAAATGATGCCCAAACTGTAGGATAGCTAGGACTTGGGGCCCTTTCCCCGGTTCCCTGCCATTGTTTTGCAAAAGTTACTGTCAGCTTGAAGCAATTCCAGCTAACCTGTGTCTGACTTTTGTTGTAATCACCTCAGACTGAAATTTGCCTTCAGAAATTCCATTCAGGTTAGAGAGTTAACTATCCAGATTTTAGATTTCCTAACAGGCCATCAATTTGAATCATGTGACTATGGAATAGGAGTTAGACTTATTTACACAGATTTGTTTCCTGCCCTGGTACGGAAGAGCATAGGATCTGGCATTCCTAATCCTTTTTTCCTTTATTTTCTGAATAGGTGAATGAATATAAAGAAAATGAAAATATTGTTTATACTTCTCTGAGACCGATACAGATTACAACTTTAAGGAAAACAGCCAAGGTTTATCTCTACCCGTTTTCGCTCAGCAATTCCAAGCTAGGCCTATTTAAGTTCTCCAAATCCCGGTTGAAAATAATTCTAGCAAATCAGTGGTTCATAAGAAGACAGATCAGAAGAAAACTTGTAGAAAGGTTTTAACTTCAAAAATGAAGGGCTTATCTTCCAAGGCAGACTCTATTCTGCTGAAACCATCCTTGGAAGCTTATACTGAAAGTTCCAAGCTGGATCTCAAGAGCACCTCGGATTCAGTGACTCCAGTGTGGACATGGAGAGCAGCGATGAAGACAGTGCAGCAGGCCTGGTAAGAGTTAATTCGTTGTTCTAATTATCTTCTCATTTTGAAACTAGAACTTCTGACAGCTAAAGCGGTGGAGGATCTCCAGCAAAATCTGTTTTAGCATCTAATATAAATTTTACAAGTTTTGTGTATACATGTGTGTCTGAACATCGGTGTGTATGCATGTATATGCCTTGACACAAGCGTGGAGGTTATAGGAATTAAAATCAGGTTCTCAGGTATGACAGCAGGCACCTTTAGGTTAAAATAACTTTTATTCACTTGATGTGATTGTCCTCTCAGAGACTTACTGCCTCGATCTGCTAACCTAGGACTAGACCTGGAAGTTTCTGGCCTCCATTCAATCTAATATAGTCCTAGAGTGTTTTCAGCCTCTGAGACTTACTGCTGAATAAGCTCACACTTTCTAGTTCTTTCAAAGGCTGGTCAACTCAGCTGTTCTGTCTCATACTCCTATCCAAACTGACTGATTCATTCTGGCTCCACTCTCAGCCTCTGACTGACTTGCTTTCAAGGCCACATCCTAACTTTGGCAGTGTGAGCTAATCTTCTGGCTCCTTTTCATTCTGTCTTCACCTGTGTCTAGCTTGTTCTCTCCTGCAACCTATTTCTCTCTAACTGTGTTTGTAAAAATGCCTGTTCTCTTTTCTGTATTGTCCATGAGTAGTTTCCTTTTCCTTTCAGATATTAGGAGAGTTGGGCATGGCTTGTTCTATCAACACTTTCTCTGATTTGTCACTTTGTCTGCCACTCAGTTACACATCACTTTCAAACAGGGTGCTTCCTTCTAAAACCTAGGAAGCGGGGAAGCATGTGGTCATGGTTGTGTTTGATTTTATTTGATTATATGTAGTGTTGAGGATCTGAATGCACCTTCTCATGCTTCCATAGCGATCACTTTACCCAGAGTCCTCTCTCTGGTCCTCAGATACCTTTTATTTGAGTTGTACAAGACTATCCTTAGAGCTAGAGTTCCCATTTTGGTTGGAGCATTCAGCTTTGCCGACTTACAAAAGATAGTCCCAGCTGGCTTTGTCAGCTATTTAGATAGTCACAGCCCCTCTGCAGCCACTTGTGGTATGCACCTGTCCTAAATGCATGAGGCTTCCCGGACAGGCTAGACTCTATGTAGACTAGTGAGAACTTTGGAAAAAGATCCATCTATGCAGCTTGGGAAGTTATCTATCTGCTGGACATGGCAGGGCTATCGTCGGGGATCCTGCTTGAGGTTTAATAAAGACACAGAGACATCTATATTGTTTAAGGCTGTTGGCCTCTTGCTGGGGTAGTCTACCAGCTAGCCTCTAACTCAACTTCTGCCATTGTGGCTCTCCATGTGGTTTTCACTGCTGCTTCCAGTGTGTCCTGCTACTGCTTCCTGCTTCTGTCTGCTTCCACAAGGTTCTTCCTGCTATTCTGGTCTCCAGATCTTTATCATTCAAAAGACACATCCTTATATTTGTGGCTTTGCACTGCTTGGGAGGTCACCTTCTTTGCAGTTACTCCCAGGCAGTTTGCCCTTCTTTTAAAAGCAGTGAGTAAGTGACATTTACATATCCTACTAATCTCACTGAAGATTCCAAGGCTGTCCCAGACTTGCTGTGTAGATCAGGCTGTCCTTGAAGCCCAGTGCGGAATTAAAGGTGTATACCAACACATGCAGCAAGGACATACTTTTACATAGCTAGAAAACACAATATTCATGGGTCATCACAACAGCTAGGTAAAAGCCTTTCCTGTATGGCATTTAGCAGGCAAACACCTACACTCCTATAAGTAACTCTTCACCTGTGCTCTGGAAGGAAGTTCTCCAGAGTGAACTGTGGGTAGATGCTTATGCTTCCCCTAGGCAAAGATTTTACATGGCATGTAAGGAATTTTTAGTTTTTTTTTTTTTTTAATTACTTTTAAAATTTGAGACAGGGTCTCACTATGTAGCCGTTGACCTTCCTGAAATTCTTAAAAGTTTTTTATGTTACTACATACCAAGTTTTTTTCTTTTAGATTTACTTTGCTTTTATGGATGTAAGTGTTTTGCCTGCAGGTATGAATGTGTACCACATGCATGCTTGGTGCTTGTGGAGGTCAGAAGAGGATTTTCAGGTCCTAGTTAATCATTTTACACAAGGCTGTGAGCCACCACCATAGGTGCTGAGAACTGAACCCAGGTCCTCTGCATTATCAGCAAGTGCTCTTAAGCAGTGAGTCACCTCTCTACCTCCATTTTATAATCTTTGTGTGAATGAATGCATTGTAGGGGTGGCCTGAGTGCCCTAGGAGGCTAGAGGACTTCCCATTTCCTGCAAGTAGAGTTTGAGACCCTTGTGAGCCTCCTGTTATGGGTACTGAGAACCCACCTCAGGTCTTCTCTGCAAGAGCATTGAGGTCAGAGGACAGCTTACAAGAGTTGGTTTTCTTTCTACCTGTGGAAATCTGCTCTTAGGTTTGTTACACAAGTGCCTTTACCTCCTGAGTTATCTCTCTGGTCCTGCACTTTATTTTTTTTCTTTTAAGATACAATCTTAATCTGTAGCCCTGGATGCCCTGGAGCTTTCTGTGTAGACCAGGGTGACCTGAAACTCAGCTCTGCCTGCCCCTGCCTCTTTCGTCCTGGGCATAAAGACATGTGCAATGGGCTTGGGCTATCTTGTTTTGAGGATCTTTTTTATGATTTTAGATTGTGTGTGTGTTGGTGAATGTGGCTGTGTATGGATGCTGGATTATGAGCTGCCTGATGTGGGAATTAAGACTTGAATTCTGATCCTAGAAAAGCAGTAAGTACTCTTAACTGTTAAGTCATCTCTTCAGACCTCAGATTTTATTACTCACTTATTTGATGTGTGTGCTATCAGAAATTGAACACATGGTCTTTAATGTGGTAGGCAAGTGTTATACCACAGCACCAGCCTCTGTTACCAGTGTCTTACTATACCTAGGTTATGTGAGAGCACAGTATAGGCATAATATATGTATAAGAAAAATTATATGTAAGGTTTATGGTGTTCATGGTTTCAGGCAGCCGTTTAGGAGTCTTAGACTGTGTACCTTGGGGATAGGGGAACTATTGTATGTTTTGTTCTATGTATAAAATTGCAGAGCTGTGAGTGTTTTTTTTTTTACAAGTTTCTCAGAAAAGCACACAGCTTAAAACTTAAAACTAGTTTATTTCTGAATGTTCCAGTGGATGTTTTTGGATCCTGGTTGACTATAACTGAAACTGTGGGCTCAAGGATAGTGCTGGTGACACTCCTGATAAACAATATCAAAAAATTATTCTCATGTTTATTGATTGATGTGATTGTGTGTTCATGTAGTTGGAAATCAGAAGACAACTTTTGAGAGTTGGCTCTTTCCTGCCCACCCTGTGGATTTGGGATCAAATCCCGGTGATGAAGCTAGTGAGCCACAGGTTTTGTTTTTATTTTTATTATTATTATTATTGGGGGGGGGGTTTAAGAGACAGGGTTTCTCTGTGTAGCCCTGGCTGTCCTGGAAGTGTAGACCAGGCTGGCCTCGAACTCAGAAATCCACCTGCCTCTGCCTCCCAAGTGCTGGGATTAAAGGCATGTGCCACCACTGCCCGACTGAGCCACAGGTTTATAGGCAACGGTGACAGAGCTGGGCTTGTTGGCATGTGCTGAGGCTCAAAGAGGAGCACTATGAGTTTGTGATCAGCCTGGACTTAGTGAGTGCCAGGCAGCCTAAGTAGCAAGACCCTGACTTCATGGGGGATGAAAGGGGATGGTGGAGGGATAGGGATCAAGCAGAGTTGGTCGAGTGTCCCCTAACCTGTAGAAGCTCTTGGATTCATTACCAGCACCCATCAGCAGCTGTGGTAGTGAATACACTTGTAATGGTGCTAGCACTTGGGAGACAGGTGGATCCCAAGTTAAAGGTCATTCTTGGCCATATACCAGGTTCAAGTCCAGCCTGGGATACCTGAAACCCTGTCTTGGGCTGGAAAGATGGCACAGGGGTTAAGAACACTTGCTGCTCTTCCAGAGGTCCTGGGCTCAATTCACAGCACCCAAGTGGCAACTCATGTCTGTAACTGCAGTTCCAAGATTTCTGAGATCCTCACACATATACACATGCAGGCAAAACACCAATGAACCTAAAATAGTAATAAATTAAACATTAAGAGACCCTGCCTCAACAAAACCAAACAAAGCAGTGACAAATGCAAACATTGCACTTTTACTTGGAGAAGATTCTTTATTTTGGCCAAAGTAATAATGCACATGTGTTAAGTAAGAAGCCTACACATGTATGTGTACATATGCACATAATTCTGTTTTTGAGCACATGTTTGTAAAAACAAGGCACCCAGCACTTTGCTGCTTGTAATTCCCTCTCCCATGGTTTTTAAAGTGTGGCCCAGTGAGATGGCTCAGTAGGTAAAGGTGCCATACCGCTAAGGCTGATGACTAAGTTTAATCTCTAGGACCCACATGGTGAGAGAGCCAATTCTGCAGAGCTGTCCTCTGACCTCCGATGTGTGTACACACATGGGCATGCACAATATGTAAATATAAAGATGTGAGATTTAAAGATTGCCCAGGAATACTGCCTTTGTCATCCAATGCTGCGATTTGCAGGTGTGAACCACCCATGCATGTATTCATTGATTGCTGTGTTAATTGAAGAAGATGATGATGATGATTACTGTTATTATTAGAAATAACATTTGCTATCATGCATGGCATTTGCTCCCATTAATACAGTACTTTCTTTTTCTTGAGACACAGGACCCTGGCTGTCCTGGAACTCACAATGTAGATCAGATTCAAAGATCTGTCCACTTCTGCCTCTTAAGTGCTGGGCTTGAAGGTGCATGCCATCATGTCAGGCATTACTGCCTTTTTAAATGGAAAACCAGCCGGGCGGTGGTGGCGCACGCCTTTAATCCCAGCACTTGGGAGGCAGAGGCAGGCGGATTTCTGAGTTCAAGGCCAGCTTGGTCTACAGAGTGAGTTCCAGGACAGCCAGGGCTATACAGAGAAACCCTGTCTCGAAAAACCAAAAAGGAAAAAAAAAAAAAAAAATAAAATAAAATAAAGGAAAACCATACAGGTATTCCAGGATAGGATTTTCTTACTGTCCAGTCCAGCAAAGACTGGGCTGTTGGTTGAGATAATATGAAACAATTAGAGTCTGTGTGGAGTTTGAAAGGAAGTATCTGGGTAGAGAATGAATATCTGGTTCTGTATGTTGTTCTGCTGTTAATGGGTGAAGTGACTTTTTTGGTGGGGGTGTATTTTCTAGGATGAATTTTCAGGATTGTCACCTAGAGAGGAAGAGAATGAGGAACATCAGAGAAAATGCAAACTTTTTTGCTTCCCTTCAGTTAGCTGAGGTATGTATGAGATTTGTAATGATGTTGCCCTTACATAGACAAGACAGGGATGGTTAAAGAGAACATGAAAAAGGTCAGAGAAAGCCCCAAGAAAAGACAGAGAAAGAAAGAGAAAGATGAGAGTTGGTACAAGGATTGGTTTTCAACCTCTCCATGGTTGTCAACCCCACTTCCTCCCATCTTGGACTATTAATTGGGTTATTTTTGCTTGTTTCTTTTGGTCCCGGGCCTTAAATAGGGTGACTAACTTTGTGATACAACAGATAGATAATTTGGTGTCAAAACCCATTCGGATATATCAGCATAAGTTAGCTATGGAGGACCACAAGACTCAAGATGAAGTTGTTACTCTATCCAGGGTGTTCCCAAAACCCATCTCCACTCAGTCTAAAAGAGGGGACTTCCACCCCTAGACCAAGCAGAGAGGAGCCACCCAGAACCCCCTCTGACTTGCGATCTGAATTCTTGCTTAGGCTTCGAGGCTAAGCACTGCAAGGGAATATAAATAAAAGTTAAAAATATCTCTCTGGGTTCCCTGAGGGACAAGCCTGACTGCATAGTGGTTGATGTCAAAAGTATCCCCTCTCCAGGAAAAAGACATCGGGATGGGTATGGCCCTCATGCCTCACTGAACAACGACAGGAGGACCAGAGCCATTACAAGGTCCCCTTCAATTATTGGAGGTCAGGCCTCTATCCCCGCCTTTGCAAGATTAGAATCGCCATGGCCCTTCTATACTTAGAGAAGGGAGGAGATGTCAGGGGCAGCCCTGTATATACACTGAAGGCCTAAAATCAGCCATAGGCCTAAAATCAGCAATAGGCCTGACATACATACATGCTAACACAAAGTCTTGGGTCTCTGTGGAAAAACACTGAAACAGAAGGCTATAAGCTATTGTAAACAGGCAGCTTCTGTGGAAATTTGCCAGCCTGAGTAGTCATAGATCTTAAAAATAGGCAGCCTCGGCGGACAGTACCAACTTAGATAAGGACAAGTGAATCATCGACAAGAGTCATAGTGACCTGTCCCTGAACCTTCACCAAGCTGATACCCTGTTTTGAATGGTATCTGTACTCCCCCTGAACACCTATGCTCTGGTGTCATTCCCTTCCCCACATCCTGCCTTTTTATGTTTATAACCCCTGTGTGAATAAGTAAATTCCAATGTGATTTAAAAAAAAATTTAAATTTAAACTAAAAAAGAAAAAAATTTGTAATGAAAGTGAAGGTCAGAGAATTAGATGATAATCTTCCATAGTGTCATATGAAGGAAGGCAAAATCCAAGCAGTGTGTGACCTAAGGTGGTTTGTAGTCATTGTCCTCCTCCTCCTCCTTTGGAAGTCCCTGCAGACACCAGGTTGGGTTTCAGTGTAGAGTGGTGTTTCTGCCTCTACCTCCCACGCTGCTGGGTTTAAAGCGTGAGCCCCCATGCTCAGCTGCTTGTTTTTCTTTGTATGTCCTGTTTTAGACATTTGTGAGTCTGCTGGTGGGTGTTGCATGCTGTCCTCCCTGAACTTAAGTGGAGGCTGGACAATAGTATTTCAGCGTCATCTCTGAGCTACATAGTAAGTTTGAGGCCAGCCTGGGTTACATGAAACCCTATCTTAAAAATCAAGAACAACAATAGAAGATTTCAAACCAGTTTGAAAGTTTATTAGTCAATAAGTTCCCAGTGGGATTTTACATTTACTCATTGGAAAGGAAGATGGTGTAGGATGACTGTAAGGAATCCTGTTCTGATTTTTGCACTTTTTCCTTTGGCTGTGTTGACTCAGATGCAGGGTCTTTGTATGTACTAGGTGAACTCCTCTTGTAAGCTCCCTGTGGGGCCAGATCCATGGTTTTTACTTACAGTGTTTAATTGTGTCTAGGCATAATTTTTCTTTCTTTTTTTTTTTTTTGGCGTATGTACATTGGAGGCCAAAGATCCATCAAAGACAAGGTCAATCTCAGGTATTTTTCTGAGGAGTCATCCATTTAGGATTATTTATTTATTTATTTATTTATTTTACTTTTTTTTAAAACGGGGTTTCTCTGTGTAAGCCTGGCTGTCCTGGAACTTGCTCTGTAGACCAGACTGATCTGCAATGTAGAGATCAGCCTGCCTCTGCTTCTTGAGTGCTAGGATTAAAGGGTGGCATCACCATGCCTGACAATTACTTTTTTTTTTTTTTTTTTTTTTTTGGTTTTTCGAGACAGGGTTTCTCTGTGTAGCTCGGGCTGTCCTGGAACTCACTCTGTAGACCAGGCTGGCCTCGAACTCAGAAATCCGCCTGCCTCTGCCTCCCAAGTGCTGGGATTAAAGGCGTGCGCCACCACCGCCCGGCTGACACTTACTTTTAATTTTCTGACTACATTTAGTTTTGAGAAAGGTAAGTGCATGCTATGGTACATGTGTGAAGGTCAGAGGTCAACTTTGGTTCTGCCCCATGTGTGTCCTGGAGCCTGAGTCCAGGTTATCATCAGGCTTGGCAGCAATTGTTTTTATAGGTCAAGCCGTCTCACCGGCTCTTTTTTTTTAGACAGCCTATGTAGCCAGGCTGGCCTTGAACTTGTCCACTTGTCTTCAGCCTCCTAAAAGTTGGGATTATAGATGAGTGTGAGCCACCTCACTTCACTTACTAGGTTTTTAAATTTCTTCTTGGCAGTGTTGTGAATACAGGCACTCCTATGCATGCTAAGCAGGTGCTGTGCTCAGAGGCACACTGCTAGTCGTGTGATAGAATGTTTATTAAATACTGTATTTACTCCTGTAAACTCATAAGCAGCTTGGCTCAGGTACCAGAATGCCAGTATGTCAGATGGTGACATATACATGCTCTTATTATTGATGATGTATTTATCTACTTAGAATAAGTATCACATCTTAAGAACTCTATATTTCCTAAATAAACCTAGATATAGTAGCAGATACTTAATATTTTTAATCGATAAACAATGTGGCCATATGGTAGCATATTTATGTATACATGTATTTTGTGTGGTTTTCAGTCAGCTGCAAGACTCCGTGGAATGATCAAGAAGAGTGTGCCACCTGAATCAAAGAGGTAAAACAGAAAAGAGGATGTGCTTAACATGGGCTAGACCGTGACATTTTGAGACAGGACTCAAGCCTCAAGCTTCTTATTTTGTTCTCAAGGGTTAGGATTATGGGCATATGCTACCATGCCTAGTTGTACATTTTATTGTTAGCAAACACTAGTGATTCCTTCTGAAGTCATTTGAGTCTGAGTGAAGGCTCTGCACTCCGTGTTTGTAGAGGCAGAGATATCCGGTTGGTAGCATGGGAGGTGTACTTGTGTAGTAAAGAGAGCAGAGACTTTGAAAGTGAACCAATCTTGGGCTGGAGCAATGATTCAGTTGTTTACAGCTATTCCAGAGAACCTGGGTTTAGTTCCTCCCACCGTCATGGCAGCTTAAACTTAGTACTAGGGTATTCGATCCCCTCTTCTGGCCTCTGGGTACTTCTGCACCATGTAGTGATTATAAACTCATTCACACACTCAGAAATATACATTAAATAATAACAAGTAAAATCTAAAAAATTTTCCAACATAGGCCTGCCTGTCCTGGCACTTGCTCTTAGACCAAAGCCAGGTTTTAAATTTGTAAAAGAATTATTTTCGTTTTCAAGACAGGGTTTGTCTGTGTAGCCCTGGTTTTCCTGGAACTCTTTCTGTATACTAGGTAGTCTCGAACTCAGAGAGATCCTCCACCCTCTGCCTCCTGAGCACTGGAATTACAGGTGTGTGCCACCAGCCTTTTCTTATTTTTTTGGCATCTCATGTTATAGCTTAAGGTGGCTTGAAACACACCATGTAACACAGGCTGCCTTGAATTTGTCAACCAGATAGTGATGCTTATAATCTGATGCCATTTTCATGTTTTTCTGAGATTATCTTTTAAACTTTGCTTATATTTCGTTTGTGTTTATGGGTGTGTACATCCTACAGCAGCTTGTGAAAATTTATTTTCCTTCCACTATGTGGCCTTGGCTACAGGTCCCTTTGCCACTGAGCCATCTTGCTGACCCAGATTCATTCATTCATTCCCCCTTGTGGGGTGTGTAGTGTGTGTCATGTGTGTACATGATGTATGCTGGTGTGGGCGTGAGCATGCAGTCTTGTGTGCATGCATGCAGATGTGTAGTATGTGCTCTGTGTGTATGTGGTATATGCAGATGAATGTGTGGCCATGAAGGCCTGTGTGCATGCGTGGACACACAGGTATGTGGCATGTGCTTTCTGTGTGTGTGGTGTGTGCAGGTCAGTGTGTGACTATGAATGCTTGTGTGTACCCATGGCTGCATACATTGTTCATAGTCTTCCTCTTATTCTCTTTTGTTATTTTCATGAGACTTCTCACTGAACTGGAAGTTCTCTTTTGAGGGAGGCTAGTCAGCCAGCTCTTGGCATCCTCCTGTTTCCACCATCTAATGCTGGCCTTAAAGATCTGCACCTCTAACATCCAGCTTTTTATGTGGGTCAGCAAGTGACCACCCACTGAGCTGTCTCCCTCTCCTTGTTTGTTTTCTGAGATGGAGTCTCATCGTGTAGCCCAGGTTTGCCTGGACATCACTGTGCAGCCCAGACTGGCCTCAGATTTTTGGTTCTCTTGTGTCTGTGTTGTCAGTGCTGGAATTACACAGCACCTGTTGTCTTGGTTTATTCTACAGTTAATGGCCAGGTTTTCATCATAATGAAGAGCTCTTCTCTGTAGCTGTTTTAATTATCTATCATTTATACCAGTAAAGAGATGGAGATATAAACTGAGGTAAAAACCTACTAGCTCAGCGAAGTAACTTTATTTTCTTAGCTAGACACAGAATATCTATATAGAAGTATGATCCCATAGCTCTACTGTTACCTCTTTAGAAATCTCTGTCTGTGTCAGATTTAGAGGGCTCCTTAGCTCTCTTTCCTAGAAAACTGTTTTAAATGTGTTCGCCTACTTCTTCTCTGCTGTTACTGCAATCCCAAAGAGACAATCCCTGTCTCTTACTCTGAGCTCCTTTCATAAGAGAAGAAAGAGATGGCAGAGGGGAGAGAGGGTAGTGAAGTGAGGAAGGAGAGAAAGAAGTGGGGAAGGAGGGAGAGATATATCATAGGTCTGGTTGCTTATAAAAAGTCTGTTGCTCCTCCCGCACATGCTTGGCAGGCTGAACCACACCACCATCATGGGGGGTGCTCCAAGCCAAGTCAGTAGGAGTAAACTGTTGCACCTTTAAGGTGGGATAGCTCAAGGTCTCCTAACTTCCTTTCCTCTGGTCTTAGACTTCTCATAAGCAACTTTTCTTAACTGGCAGAACTTTAGTATTCTTATCTATGGAGGCTTTTAGAGGCACACCTGACTGGATCTCTCCAGGGCACACCCAACAGAATCTGACAAGCTCTTCTATTAAGCTGGTATATTTTGCTAGTAATTAGGTTTCCTATGTACAATAATCAGATATCCTGTAAGAATTCTGTTGTGGGAGGTTGCTGGGAGTTGGACCATGTGATAGGCAAGTGTTTTTTTTTTTTTTCACCCCTGAGCTGCACTCCAGCCATTGTTCTGAAGATTCTGAAGTCTGAGTCATTCTGGATGAGCGTGTGCTCTCTGGCAATAGATTCCTATGCAGGTTGTATGAGCAGCGTGTAAAATATTACCTCTCCTGGTACTTTTTTTGTTGTTTTAAACATTGCTGGTGATCAAATCCAGGACTTGATGTATTGTGGGCAAGTGCTCTACCACTGAGCTACATTCCCCAACCCTGTAATTAGTTTAGTTTGGAATATATATATGGAAGTAGCTGAAGAGGCGTCTCCTTCCTCAGCTTTCCTTCCCTCTGCTTTTTTATTTGTTTCACCACAAGTTTTTATTGGTTCACTCTGTGTGTGTGTGTGTGTGTGTTTGTATGTGTGTTTGCAAGTGTGTGTGATGGTCAGGGTCTTTCTCTCTCAGAGACATATCCTAAGTCATATTTCATTCTTTTACAGTTGCATATTATTTTATTTGATGTTTTTTCTTTTCTTGTTTTAATTTCAAAGTATTTTTAGATTTAGTTACTTTGTGTATATGAATGTTTTGCCTTCATGTATGTCTGTGTACCACATGCATGCTTGGTGCCTGAGAAGATCAGGAGAGGGTTCAGGTCTCCTGGGGCTGGAGTTATAGGACTAGAGTTATAGATGGTTGTGTGCCAGGCCTCCTGCATGAACAAGTGCTCTTGACCACTGAGCCATTTCTTCATTCCTGGTTTTTTTTTTTTTCTTGGTTTGCTTTATTTTGTTTTTTGTTTTTTTTCCCTTGAGAAAGGGTCTCCCACAGCTGGGTAGTGGTGGAACAGGCCTTTAATACCAGATAACACTCGGGAGATAGAGGCAGGCAGATCTCTATGAGTTTGAACCAGGTTGGTCTACAAAGTGAGTTCTAGGACAGCCAGATTTACACAGAGTAACCTTGTCTCAGAAGGAAAAAAGGCGTGGGGGCCTACAATGTATCTCAGGTGTTTTGGAACTCACTATGTAGTCCATAGGCTGGTTTTTAACTAATGGAAATCCTCCTGTCTTTATCTTGCTGAGTTATAATTGTGAGCCACTATGTTTGTTTGAGATAAGGTGTCTCTGTGTAGCCTTGGCTGTCTAGAACTCCCTGTGTAGACCAGGCTGGCCTAGAACTCACAGAAACCTGCCTGCCTCTGCCTTCTGCCTGCAGGTTGGGATTAAAGGTGTGTATGTACCACCACTGCCTGGCATCTGGCATTATTCTATTAGATATGTATGGTATACTTTGTTTAGTGGCTCTCACTTCATTGTGTTAAGCTTTTTAGTCTAGGTTATTTTGAGACATTATTAAAATCAGTGTAGCCCAAGAGACAGATCAGTGATTTAGAGCACTTGACACTCCTAGAGAATACTCAGGTTTGATTCCCTACAATTACAAACATTGGGAGGCTAACTACTGCCTGTAATTCCAGTTCCAGGATATCTACACGGTCTTCTGATCTCTGTGGGCACTGTATGTACATGGTTCACATACAAATAAGCGTACCAAACACACATACAGGCCAGTGCACATTTTTTATATTTATATAGAAAATGTGTGATTATACCTCTAGTATAGATTCTTAGATGCTCATTTCTTTAAATTACTGTATATAGACTGGAGAGATGGCCAAGTTGTCAAGAGCACACATTGTTCCTCTCTGGTATCCTGGACTTGGTCCCAGCACTCACAGCAGTGACTCACTAGCACCTGTAGCTCCAATTCCAGATGACTGGATGCCTTGGCCTTGCTGGGCACAGGCACACACAATATACACATAAAAATAAATTTCAAAAAAAATTTAAAAGTTACTAAATACACTTTACTATTCAGTGAGAAAAACATGACTATTTCCTCCACTCTTTTAGAAAGAGGCCTAAGAAGAAAGAGAATGAAATTGGATGTCGAAGGTCCATGCGGTTGTTGAAAGTAGACCCTTTGGGAGTTTCATTACCAGCATCTCCAGTACAGCCAACATTAGCAGAAGAAGAAAATGTAAGAAATACAAGTAAAGTACATTTAGCTTAATCAAATTCTGAAGAATGATGTAAAGTATTTGGAATTACACTAGTGGATCTTTGTTTTGTTTCAATTTTATTGATTTAATACTTGGATATTGTATGGCTTAATAAGGCTTTAGAGTTGTTAATTCTGGGTAATAGTCTGATTTTCTGCAGGAATTATGGAGTTGTGGCCAAATCACTTGTTCTTTGTAAGCTTCAGTTTTCACATTTAAAAAATGGTATGGTGGGTCTCATGTGTAATTCTAGTGTTTGGGAGGCTAATGTAGGAGGATGGTCACAGGTTTGAGGAGAGCTGAGTTTCATAGTTCCAGGCTAGACTGAATAGAGAGTAAGAACATTCCTAGAATAAAAAGAAGGAAGTATCAAAATGTTATAGAAGACAAAATTAAATAGAATCCATAAAGTTCCTTATATGAAGGGTTTAGTAAGGAGCTGGCTCTGTGGGTAAAGTGCTTGCTGTACGAACCCAGATCCCACAAAAGGCTGGTGTTGCCCCGTGGATTTCATTCCATTGTGAGGTGGGCAGCAGACAGTAGAGAGAACCAGTTTCAAACCAAGATAGAAGGTGGGACCACCGGCACCAGGGACTGTCTGATTTCTACATATTTCTACATGCCTTATGTGCCTGTCCATTCACATTCACGTGAACACACGTGCACATACATCACACATACACAAAACAAGAGAAGAGGATCCCTAGACATAGCTTTTGTTTTTTTAAAACTCGAATTCTTGCGGTCCAAATAGTTCAGGGTGACTTTGAGTTTCTGATCTTGCTCCCACCTTCCCGGTGCTGGGGTTGGAGGTGAAATCCACAGTAGCTGGTTTGTGTCAGGCTCACGAGGCAAGCATTCTGCCATATGAGATTCATCTCAGGCCTTCCTTGGCATGAAGAAAGACTTTTTTTTCTAGGGTGTCACTGTGTAACTGGGCCTGGCCTGAAACTCATGACCCCTGCTTCAGCCTCCTGAGTGCTGGGGTTACAGGTGAATACCACCATGCACTGTTTGACACCCAACCATTTTGAATGCCTATGGCGTGCCACAGTTTTTAGTGCTGAAAGAAAAGTAGTAAAAATGAGGACTGAACCCCTAGCCCTTCTCAGTTCACATTCTAGGACAATGTTTTGCCTTTTCTTTTTGATAGCCTATGTTACCTCCTGGACCCTTAGAAATGATTCCTGAAAACCAAGATGACAGCAGCAAACTGTTCAAAGCGTCTTTGAAGACATGGGTCGAGATGAGCCAGGTATCACTTGGGATGGCTATCAGCTTTTAGGCTCATCTCCTAAGGAAAGTTCATGTATTATAGTAACTTAGTTCCTTGGTCTCTTCTAATGTTGTAGACAAGTAATGGGAAGACCAAGAAGGGGCTATCTAGTATTAAAAGGTAAGTGAAAAGTCCTTGACTTTGTTTTACTTTTGACCTTTGTTTTATACTTTCTGAGATGCTTGTAGTATAAAATCTGTAATGAATACTATTACAGGGGACTGTTATAGGAAACCTTGAAAAGTGAAAACATCAGCCGGGCGGTGGTGGCGCACGCCTTTAATCCCAGCACTTGGGAGGCAGAGGCAGGTGGATTCCTGAGTTCGAGGCTAACCTGGTCTACAGAGTTGAGTTCCAGGACAGCCAGAGCTACACAGAGAAACCCTGTCTCGAAAAAAAAAAAAAAAGAAAAGTGAAAACATCATCCCTCCGATTTCTCTGCTGACAATGGTTTGCTTGCTTGCTATTTTTGTAGTGTTAGGGATTGAACTAAAAAGCGTTGAGTGTACTAGGCAAGTGCTCTACCAATGAACTGTCTGTAGCCCTATTTTATAGATATTTTATTTATTTATTTACTTTTTTTTTTTGAGACAGTCTTATTGTGTATTCTGGCTGGCCTCAAACTCAGAGTTCTATCTGTCTCCCTCCCCTCTGCTCTATCTGCTGGGTTTAAATGTATTAGTCACCATACCCGGCTCTATGTATTTGAAATACTAATCTATATGAATGTTTTGCCCACCTGTACACAAGGGCACACTGCACGTGTCTTGGTGCCTACAGAGGCAAGAGTACACTGAATCCTGTAGAACTGGATTTTTTGGTTTTATTCTTCACTTTGTTGGTGAAGAATAGCGATTGCCCTTAACCTCTAAGCCATCTCTCATGCCCTCTGTTTTACATTTTTGAGGTGAAGTACCACGAAGTTGTCCAGGCCACATTGAACATCAACATACCCTGCCTTTTCTCTCCTCTTACACAGTTCAGGGTTCCCTGCTTAGGGAATAGTTCAAACCACAGTGGGTGCATCTTCCCACCGCAGTCAAGATCATTCTCCACAGACATGCCCCAGGCCAACTGGATCTTAGATGGCCTTCTTCACAAGTGATTCTGAATTGTGTCAGGTTGAAAATCAATATTAAAACCTGCATGCAGTCAGGCCTTGGCTTTGCAGTCTTCTCTTCTGAAGCTGCTAAGATTATAACCTTCAGCAATAGGCCAGGCCTGACACTGGGTGGAAGCTTTGTGAAGGCAGAGTTTATCTCAACCCTGACATTGCTTGGCATATGGTATATACTCAGTGCTGAATACATGAATTCACATGTTATCTAAATACTTTCTGTGTGTTCTATGTAATTCTAATGTGTCTATAGTTTCATGCTGTGCCTTTTTGTCGTGGGTGTGTGTACGTGTGTGTACATTTACTAGAGCATACTTTCTCTTACCCATTTGGTGTTTGGAGTTAGTTTCCATTTAGTCTGTGCATGCGTGTGTAAGTGCATATATAATAACAGGCTACTTGTTAGATTTCCAGACATGGGACTAATGAGCCAAACACTGGGGACCTTCCTTATGGTTGTTATTATGCACTATTGAGTCATTGCCGTAAAATCTTTCTCTGAAGCTCTTGAATGGTCTTGTAGCACATGTTACTAGCTGTACAAGTGCAGAGATACATAGGCTCTGTGGTGCCTCTGCTGAGCTGTGTCTCCAGGCTGAGCATGTCGGGTTTAACGGTAGCCTCCAGAGGTTTGAGGGCATCATTAAAATGATCAGAGTTAATTTTATGATTGAAAAATAATTACGTTGAGTAGTTTGTTTTATTTTTCATCTGGGAGTTGGATATTTGCCAGAATTTACTGACTGTATGTCTCCTCTTTTGAGTTATTTTTTACTTACTTGGACAATTGAGATGGTTTTTCTGTTTAACTTACCAATTTTCATAGCTACAAAGCCAAGTTAAGTGGTATGGTCATCAGTGAAGCTACTGTTCGTAAGGTGACCAAAGGAGCAGTCTCCTCTGTGGCCTTCCATCCATCAGAAGTGAGAACCTTGGTTGCAGCTGGGTCCAAGTATGGACAAATCGGACTTTGGGATTTGGTAAGTCGGTGTACTATCTTTTGGAAGTTATTTAAAGTCTGCCTGACGGAAAGTGTGAAAATGTGTGAAAGAAATAGCCTAGAACATTTATTTGTTTATAAATGTTACTTGAGATTTATAGTTTTGTGCTTTATGATTTAAATTTGAGAAATCTAGTAGAATTTAAAATGGTTGTATAGAACTTTAGGATTTTTAGCTTGAATATCTTTAGCCATCTGGACATAAATTATCTGGCAGGAGACATTAAGTGTATATGTGACAACCACAAGAAAAGTCTGAGTTTTTAAATTGTGTTCAAAATACGATGATAGGATCTGAATGTTGTCTTCCTCCATATCCGTGATGAATTTTTTTAAGGTTGATATTTTGTTTGTTTGTTTTGTTTTGTTGAGACAGTTCTGTAGACCAGGCAGGCCTTGAAATCACAGAGCTCTGCCTGCCTCTGCTTCCAAGTGTTAGGTTTAAAGGGGTCTGCAAAGCCCAGCTAAAAGATTTGGTTTTTAACATTTATTTTATTTTCTTTTTCTTTTTTAAAAACATTTATTTATTTTAGGTATATGAGTACACTGTAGCTGTCCTTAGACATAGCAGAAGAGGGCATCAGATCCCTTTACAGATGGTCGTAGGCCACCATGTGGATGCTGGGAATTGAATTGGGGACCCATGGAAGAATACTCAGTGCTTTTAACCTCTGAGCCATCCCTCCACCCGCTATTTTTCTTTTTCTTTCTTTCTTTTTTTTTTTTTTTGGTTTTTTCGAGACAGGGTTTCTCTTTGTAGCCCTGGCTGTCCTGGAACTCACTCTGTAGACCAGGCTGGCCTCGAACTCAGAAATCCACCTGCCTCTGCCTCCCAAGTGCTGGGATTAAAGGCGTGTGCCCCACCTCCCAGCTTCTAGCCCCTATTTTTATTTTTCAATTAAAAACATCTTATATATGGGTATTTTTTCCTTGCATGTATGTCTGTGTACTGGATTCCATACCTGGTGCTCACAGAAGCCGGAAGAGGGTCTGAACTAAGAGTGTCAGACAGTTGTGAGATGACATGTGGGTACTGGGAATTGACCTGGACCCTCTGGAAGAGTTCTTGCTACTGAGTCATCTCTCTAGCCTGTTTTATTTTTTATGTGCATGCGTGTGTGTGTGTGTGTGTGTGTGCGCGCGCGCGCGCGTGCGTGCACCCATGCGTGCAGGTATGAAAAGCTTGGCAAAATAATTGATGATCATGGCATGGATAGTGCCTCAGTTATTAAGAGCTGTTACTGTTCTTCTGGAGGACTCAGGTTCTATCCCCAGCATCCACATGGCAGCTCACAACATCTGTAACATCTGTAACTCCAGTTCCAGGGGATCCAATACCTTCTGGCTTCCTCTTGTTCCAGATACATCAACATGCTCATGCACGCAGGCTCTTGAGATTGTTTTTCTCTTCCCAGAGCTTCCAGCATGCTGGGCAAATACTCTACCAACTGAACTACAGTCAGAGCACTTATTTTATTTATGCCAAGTAACTTTTTAAATTCAAACTTGGGAGTGTTGACCAGACCAGACTGGCCTTGAGGTGGTATGTTGCCATGTTGCCTGGACTAGCTTGAACATTCCCCTTGCCACCAATCAGCTCAAGTGATCCTCTTTTCCCAGCCCTCTGCTGGAAGAAGTATTTTTTTGGGTTTTTTTTTTTTTTTTTTGGCTCTAGTTGGACATGTGGAATTAATGTGACTGGGCATTTTTAAGCTGAATATTTGGAAACAAAGAATTTCAGTACAAAGTTGTTGGTTGTAGTTCTGTGAGATGCTCAGAGATAAAGATGCTTGCCTAGTGAACTCACATGCTTGACCCCAGAACTCACATGGTGGAAGGAGAGAACCGACTCCTCAGGGTGTCCTCTGACTTACACATGTGCATCCTGGCATCTATGTGGACATGTTGTGCAGACACATCCACACACATGTTTTTGAAAGGTTACTGGTGCTGCTGTCTGGGAGAGTGAACACAGTGAGAGTAAGCACCGACTCAGTATAATTCCGACATAAATCCTTTAATGATAGCAAGAGAGCAACCATCACTACTCTTTCTAGTTGTGTCTTTCCCTCACCCCAACTTTCTTCCAGACCCAGCAGAGTGAAGATGGGATGTATGTTTTCCATCCTCACAGTCAGCATGTTAGCTGCCTTTCCTTCTCACCCACCAACCCAGCCCACCTACTGTCCCTGAGCTATGATGGCACACTGCGATGTGGTGATTTTTCCAGTGCTGTTTTTGAAGAGGTAAATGCTAATGTATTTGCGACCTGACATCAGATGATATTCTGGGTTATTCATTACATGCCACAGAGTGATTCCTGTGTCAGTCTTGTTGAGAGAAGTGTGGTTCAGCTTAGGGACTAAGATCAAGTCTCAGACAGTCTGTTATTAGTTGTGTGACCTTTGTAAGTTTCTTAACTTTTGTGTCTCAGTTTCCTTTAGCTATGAAATGGAATAGTCTTAGTATCTTCCTTACAGAGTTGTCATGAAAATTGAATTATTGTGAATAGGTAAATGATTTTTTTTTTTTTTTTTTTTGAGGTAGTGTCAGACTAAAGCCCAGGCTGGCCTTGAACTGACTGGTGATCCTCCAGCCTCTGCCCCAGATGTCTGAGATTGTCGTATGAGCACATGTCACCATATTCTTGTTATATAATCATTTTATTTGTAAGAGTGATGTTCTGTTTCCAGGCTTGAGCTTTGTGCATATTCATTTTGTGCTAGAGATTGCATCCAGAGCTAAGAGTATGCTAGATACTGTTGAGACAAAGCCCAGTTTTAAAGAAGTCTCATATGTTCTAGCTGGCCTGAGACTCCTTAAATAGTCAAGAGTAACCTTGAACTTTTGATCCCATTGCCTCCATCTCCCAAATCCTCTGATTATGTAGGTATGCACCATGGTGACTGCTTTATGCTGTGCTTAGGATCAAACTCAGGGATTTATGCATCGTGTAAACACTCTGTCAGCCGAGGACACTCCAACCTCTATCCTCCCAGGACAGCTTTAACACACATGGGGAAGAGATTAACTCAGTTGTTCTGACCTGGCAAAGTGAAAATTGACAACAGACATCGGTGATATTATGGTTTTTGGCAAGAAAAAGACACCAGAAGGTTTTTATTTTTGACCATCTCTTAAGGATAAGGCTCTTTCCTGGACCGTTTTACCCATGCTAGAAAGATGAAATATATGCTGTCTGAGACTATTTGGAGGTTTTAGTTCAGTGACAGAATGCTTGCCTAACATGCATGCAGCCCTGTGTTTGATTTCCAACATGGCAGAAAGGAAAATAAAAGAACAGTTGAAGGGATCCAGGTGCTTAGGCTTCCTTTTCAGACAGGTTCTTTCTATGTAGTCCTGACTATCCTCGAATTTACTGTGTAGACCATACTGGCCTTGAACTCACAGAGATACAGCCGTCTTTGCCTCCCTGAGTCCTCGGATTCAAACCTTGCATGAACTATTTTTAAAAGATGGTTCACGTGTGAAAGTGCTTGCTGACCATGCACTGAGTTCAGTTCCCAGGACCCACATTACAAATCGGTTTGCAAGGGCTGCAGAGATGGCTCAGTGGATGCTAGCTGCTCTTCCAGAGGACCCAGGTTTAAGTTGCAGTACCCACATGGTGGCTCAGAAACACGGTACCTCCACTTCTAGGAGATCGTGTGCAAGCTTCTTGCAACCTTGGGCACCAAGTATGCATGTTCTGTTTGTAAGTCCATCCAAGCAAAATACCTATACACAGAAGTAATAAAGATATCTTTTTTTTTTTTTTTTTTTTTTAAAGAATAAAGCTCTTTAAGTTTGCATTAGGGTTTTTTTGTTTGTTTGTTTGTTTTGTTTTTTGTTTTTGTTTTTTGAGACAAAGCCTTGCCATGTTGTGTGAGTTGGCTTGTACGTGTGGTTTTTCTCAGTCTTTGAAGTGCCAAGATGACAGGCTTATACTTCTAGACCTGTTTGCCATCACAAACATTATTGTAGTCAACATCTGGCCTCTTATATAAAATCAGAATTGAATAAAACAAAAATTAATTAAAAATTTATTTTGGTGTTTTTGAGACAAGGTCTTACTATGTAGTCCTGCCTGTCCTGGAACTCACTACGTAGAACTGTTCTGTCCTCAAACTCACAGAGATCCATCTGCTTCTTCCTCCCAAGTGAGGTGTGAGCCACCATGGCCAGCTTTGAAAATGAAACATTTTGATATAGCTTTTTAAAATCTGTTTATTCTTCTATCAACAATAGTTACAATTGAACAGCCAGTCATATATTTTAGACTTCACTTGGATGCGAAACTACTTCTATTAAGATATAATTTTAGTTCTGTAGAATTCAGAGTCAGTTCTTTTTCTGCTAAGTTTCATGGATTAGATTTGGGGCTTATAGTTTTTCCAGTTTTAAGAGATTTGGGGTGTGGCCCTGATGTGAATTGCCATTTGATACACACAAGCCTCTGTTTTCACTTTGCTTTGTATTTGCTGTGTAGATGATAGCAAGTAAATGACATTATTTGGTAAAGTGTTCCACAACTCCCTTACTCAGGATGTGAGCATTGGTTTTCTCTAAAAGAATGTTTTCTGTAATCCCTGCACTTGGGAAGAGAATGTAGGAGGATCAGGAGTTCAAGGCCAGCCTAGGCTACTTGTCGAGGTATGAAGATAACTTTGGGGAGTCAGTGGTTGCTGTCCCATTTTCCAGGTAGAGTCTTTCTGCTTGTGTTACTGTACTGGCATGCCAGGCTGCCTGCCTGAACCTCCTCTCCACCCACCACCATAGTAGGGGTGTCAAGCTGGGTGTACAGATGTGCGCCCTTCATCTTTTCCCGTGGGTTCTAGGAATTGAACTTGGATTGTCAGGTTGTGTGGTGAGCATTGACACGCCAAGCCACCTCCCTAACCTCAGTGTTTTAAGGACCGCTGCCTATCCCGTAGGTTTACAGGAACGAGAGAGACAGCCTGTCCTCCTTTGACTTCTTGGACGATGCTTCCAGTCTGCTAGTAGGACACTGGGATGGACATTTGTCACTCGTAGATAGACGGACACCTGGAACTTCTTATGAGAAGTTCTTTAATTCATCTTTGGAAAAAATAAGAACTGTTCATGTCCACCCATTATCCAGACAGTATTTTATCACTGCAGGATTGAGGTATGCTTATTTTCTTACAGGTTTGTCTGTTTGTGTGTTTTGAGACAGGATCCCACTTTCTGTCTCAATCTGCTTTGAAATCTGCTGATCCTCCTGCTTCATCTTCTCAAGGATTATAGGTTTGTGACCAGGCCAGACTTGAGATGTGCTTTGCAGACAGTTAGGATTTAATCCTTTTCATGTCAAAGTACGTGGTTTAGTTTCATAGATCCTTGGCCTGCTTTCTCTGCCTTTCTCTCTCTGTGTCTTTCTGTCTGTCTGTCTTTGTCAATCTCTGTCTGTCCTTTTTTTTTTCCCTTGAGACAGAGATTTCACTATGTAGCCCTAGCTGGCCTGGAAACCAGAGATCCATATGCTTCTACCTTCTGAGTGTCGGGATTAAGAGCGTATCACTTGATCCCCATCTGACTTTTGTGCCATATAGTACCCAAGTAAATTTCTTATTCACACTGGTAGAAATGTTTTGAGTGTAATGGTTTTTTTTTTTTTTTTTTTTTTTTTTTTGGTTTTTTCGAGACAGGGTTTCTCTGTGTAGTCCGGGCTGTCCTGGAACTCGCTCGGTAGACCAGGCTGGCCTCGAACTCAGAAATCCGCCTGCCTCTGCCTCCCAAGTGCTGGGATTAAAGGCGTGCGCCACCACCGCCCGGCCGAGTGTAATGGTTTTTTAAAGGAAATCTTTTGGTTTAATAAATAGAAACTGTTGGAGAAGTACACATCAATCCCTTCATGTCTGTCCCTTCATGTCTGACCCTTCACATTGGTCCGTTCACACTTGACCCCTCACACCTGTCCCTTCACACCTGTCCCTTTGGCACTGCATGTGTTTACGTCTACTTCTATGAGAAGAAACCTTAAACAGAAAAGTTGTATGTGATCTGTAACTTCACTCATGTTATAATTTCTGTGCCTGGCAGGAACATGGACTTCTTTCTGTATCTTAGAATTTTTCCTTTTACTTATTTTTCTATGGCATTCACTATCTGTAAAGTTCTAGATTAGAGGGTTTTGTCTTAAATGTTCTTAATGTAGCAGGCTTCTGCATGTCTGACTTGGGCTTAGCTCCCTTTATGGGCTCACTACATGGGCTTTGCTGATAACTTCTCTTCCTGTCCCAGGGACGCTCATGTTTATGATGCCAGGTGCCTGAAGTCCAAGGGAAGCCAGCCTTTGATCTCCTTGACTGAGCACTCGAAGAGCATTGCCTCTGCATATTTCTCCCCCGTTACTGGTAGCAGAGTGGTGACGACATGTGCTGACTGTAAGCTCAGGTAAACTGAGAAGACCAAAACATGTGTCTGGAGGAGCCTCAAGTTTAGAGACTGCAGCTATGGTGTCTGTAGACTAGAAGTTATGTTTACTACTATTGCTAGCATTACAGTTTTATAGTCTCTCCCTCCCTCACTCCCCACGCTGCCCCCTTCCCCCCCCAATGTCTCACTGTATTCCAGGTTGGCCCTTGAACTTGTGATCCTGCTGCTTTGGCTTCCTGAGTATTGAGATTACAGGTTCTGGATCTACCTTAATAGTGTGTTAAATGGAAATGGGAGAGCCCCGTTCAGGCATGTGGAAAACAGCAGAAAATGATGTTTTTGCATAAGCTAATAATAGATGTTTTAGGGTTTTAGCTTTGGTACTTTTCTATAGTAACCTCCTCAAAACTGATTTAAATCAGTTGAACTTAGAAACAGAAAATAAGGTCAAGTTAAAGAAACACAAAGAGGCTTTTGTAGTCCCAGTTTCTTGACAGTCCAAAAACAAAGATGTGAAGGCAGTTAATGTATCTATAAGGGAAAACAGTTCTGTTCCCTTCAAGAATACTTAATCTTGTTTCAAATTTGCAACTTCTTAAGAGTTGGAATTCTTTTCTTCAACAAGTATCTATTGAATATATCCCATGGGTCGGGCTCAAGAATGGTAAACACATGGTCTTCGGGTGCTGACTTAGTGTCTAGCAAAGTGTGTGAGCATTCTCAGGAGATGGAGTCACAGTGTTTATCATGAGGGCATAGCAGCCCATACCCGCTTTCCACTCACATAGTTTTTAATCCCTTTTTATTCATTTATACTTCAGAGTTCATCTTACTATATTAACCTCTAGTAATTAAGTAATAATCAAACCAGGCAAGCTCAGATTGATTGCTCTGTGTCAGCTGGGTGAGGAGGGGAGATGTGATACAGAAGTTGGCTTCTTTCTACCATGATACCTACTCAGTAGAGGATTCTGGGTCCCTCCACTTGCTGGCTCTCACAGAGAGTCAGAGGAAGATTGCTTTTTATACATGCATGCAGTCAAAGTGTGCTGTTTCCTTCCACAGCCCTATGTATGTTGCTTATTTGTGAATCTGAATATAGTTTTATTGCAAGATTGTCATTGTACATGCTAAGCTGGTGTGGTAGTACCTACCTGTAATTACAGCTCTCAGGAGGCCGTGTAGGAATCGACAGTTCTAGGCATACATAGTGAGATACTTTTGGGGGGAGGGGTGGGCAGAGTTTCTCTGTGTAGTCCTGTGAATTCACTCTGTAGACCAGGCTGGCCTTGAACTCAGAGATCTGAGTGCCTTTGTCTCCCAAGTTCTGGGATTTTAAGTGATAGTGTTTAGATATTTCCACCCTAAGCTTATGATACAGTCTGAATTTTATAAGAGTTCATGTACTTACTGTTAAAGATGGCATCTGAGGTTAGAGACTGATCCCATATAAAGTAACAATTATATTTCCTACTGTGAACCATAGATATCTTAAACACACACTATTTCAGAAAATCTCAAGAATCCAACTAAGCAACGTGACTAATTGTTTTCAGTGTTTATTTTGCAGGGTCTTTGACAGCAGCTCCATATCTTCCCAGCTTCCTCTCCTCAGCACCATCAGGTAGGTCTCTGTGCACAGAATGCCCAAGATCCTGGATAGAAGGTGCATGTTAGGCATGTGGCTGCCAAGGAGAGGCTATAGTCCTGGATTTGTGTTGTGCTGGGAGCTGATTTCCAGTCCTGTCCAGAGGAGCTCTTGCTTCTAGGTCTCAGTGGGCCTACTCTTGGTTGGCATGTGCTCTCTGAGGTTCTGTTCAGTCAAAGCTAAGGACTTATTGTACTTGAGTTATACTGTGTTCCTTATTAAAGAAGACTGTGGCTTCTTGATGTGCCTGTTTATTCTGGGCTTCTGTGGTCTCTGCACCTTTCTGCCTCGTGTTTCTGGTTGTCTCTTCTTGAACCCACAACTTTATGGAACTTTATTCCACACTCCATGTTTCATCGTTTCTGAAGTCGGGGTTGTGTGTGGTGCGGCTTTGTCAGTGTCAATTTTCAGAGGCTGCATTTTAAGCATATTTGTTTCCTTTTTCATAGCTTTTGCCCATTCCTTTTATTTTTCAGATATTATGTTTTAGTTTATCAGTTTCTTTTGTTTTTGATTTGAGACAGGGTCTCACTAGCTCTTCTGGAGTTCTCTGTGTAGACCAGGATAGCCTTGAACTCACTGACATCCTCTGTCTCTGCCTCCTGAGTGCTGATTAATTAATTAATTAATTAATTAATTAAAGTGCTAACAAATTAAAAATGTGTATGATGTATACAGCATGTTTTGAAATATGTATACATTATAGAATGGCTAAATTGATCTGTTTAACATCCATTACCTCACATTCCTTTCCCTTTTTTTTTAAAAAAATAGATTTATTTATTTATTTATTTATGTGTATGAGTACACTGTTGCTGTCTTCAGACACACCAGAAGAAGGCATCAGATCCCATTATAGATGGTTGTGAGTCACCATGTGGTTGCTGGGAATTGAACTCAGAACCTCTGGAAGAGCAGTCAGTGTTCCTAACTGCTGAGTCCTTTTCCTTTTTGTTCTCAAATGAGTACATTTAAAATCTACTCTTACTGACTTTAAAGACTTGTTGGGCTGGTGAGATGGTTGGGGGGGGGGGGGCGACGACATTTGTTGGGCAAGTGTGATGACCTGGAGTTCTACTATTGGTGGCTGTCAGGCAACTCACAACCGCCTGTAACTCCAGCTGGCCTTTAATGCACTCACTGCACACTCATAGAACACCCTTATACTGACACATACACACAAGTAAAAGTAAGTCTTTACAAAGTTAAAAATAAAACCTATTATTAACTCTTGTTCTAGAAGAGATCTCCTGAATCTTCCTGCTCTCTGGAAGTTTGCAGTCTTTCACAGACATCTCCCCTGCCCTCTACTACCAGCATCTGTTAATGGTTCTTTGCCTTTCCTTTTAAATTCTACATGGAAGTGAGGTCATGTTTTATTTTCTTTCTGTGTCTTGCTTATTCTAGGCTTATTTGTGTAGTCACAAATGACAGGATTTCTTAAGGCTGAATAGTTTCCTTAGTGTGTGTATATTATACATTTTGTCCATCTGTTGATAATTTTATCTAGCCCTGGGTGGCTTGGAACTCTATATGTAGACCAGGCTGGCCTTAAATTCATAGAGATCTGCCTGCATCTGTCTCCTGAGTGCTGGGATTAAAGGCATGTGCTAGAATAAAACCACAGATCTGAAGCTCTCTATATAGTGGCTATGTAGCACCTGCCTCAGCTCTAAGAATTGACAGATGTGATTACTTGAAATGAAAAAAATGCCTGCAAGAAAGAAAACTCTGCCAGGCAGGGTTAATGTCTAGAATATAAAAACTAAATAACCATAAAAATTGTACACAAAAGCATAAAGCAAAAAGCCCACAAACAACCTTCCCAGTCAATAAATGAGCTAATAGTGGACAGTGGTCTTCATTGTGCTGGGCTTGTCTCCCTCTGCTCCCAGTTTGTTGAGTGACTGCATCATGAAGGGATGCAGATTTTGTCAGGTTCATCTCGGCATCAGTTGTGATGATCACGCGCCTGTCCTCCACTTTGTTAATTTAGCATGGCATATTACATTGGTTGTGTTGTTATGGTGGGCCAGTCTTATCTCCACTTGACCACAGTGTATAGTTCTTTAGTATACTGTGAATTTGATTTACTAATATTTTAAAATTTTTTTAAGGAAGGAGTCTCTTTATCCTAGGTTGACCTGGAACTTGCTTTTTATCTGAGGATGACCTTGAACTCCCAGTCTTCCTGCCTCCACCTTCTCAGTTTTAAGTGTTTGTCAACCATGCCTAGTTTATGAGGTGCTGGAGACTGAACCCAGGGCTTTGTGTATGATACATAAGCACGCTACCAAGTGAGCTACACCCCCAGGTTGAAGATACTTGTGTTCATTAAGAAAGCTGGGTGTGGAGGTGTAGCCTGGGTAATGTCAGCACTGGGGAGGTTAAGGCAGGAAGACTGTTACAGTTGGAGAGAGACTGAGCTACATGGGAATTTCCAGGCTACAGAGTGAAATTCTGTCTCAGAGAAAGAAAAACTAATACTTTGGAAACTTATTCTTAAATGTCTCTTTCTTCCCACCTCTCCTTCCTTAGTGTGTATGTATTTGAGTATAACTAGGTATCAATGAACTTATATTTTTTAATTCTTTAGGGTTAATCTTGGCAAGTTGTGTTCCTGGGAGTTTGTCCTTTTCTTCTAGGTTATGTGGTTTGTTGGTATATTATTGTTCACAGTATGTTCTTAAAATTCTTTTTGTGTGTGTGTAGAACAGTGAACAGGAAAGATAGTGTTTTAGGGCTGGTAATGTGGCTCAGTTGGTAGAGTACTTGCCTGATAAGCATGAGCTCCTGGCTTTGATTGGGTTTGATTCCCAGGACTGCATAAACTTTTGAAGTGTGTTATATGCCTGTAATCTCCTTACCTGGGAGGTAGAGGCAGGGGATCAAGGTCAGTTTGGGCTACATAAGACCCTGGTGTCAAAAAAAAAAAAAAGGAAAAACTTTTGTTTTTTAGACTTACATGTATGAGTCTTTTGCCTATGGATGTGTACCATGAGTGTGCCTGATGCCTGCTGAGGTCAGAAGAGGGCATTTGGTCCCATGGAGCTGGAGTTATGGATGGTTGTGAGCCATCTCTCCAGCTCCAGAAAAACGTACCATTGCCATAGGCTGAGAGTCCCTGCCCTCTGAGCACAAACTGAAGGTTGGAAGTTACAGTAGGCATTGCGAGTTATTTCTATACTGGGTTTTGCTTTTTAACCTCTCTATGCTACTCTGAATTATTTAACACGGAAAAGTAAACGCTGTTTTTGTTTTTCTCACTAGGCATAACACCTTCACTGGGAGATGGCTAATGAGGTTCCAAGCTGTGTGGGACCCTAAACAAGAAGATTGCTTCATAGTTGGTAGCATGGCCCACCCACGGCGGGTGGAAGTCTTCCACGAGACAGGGAAGAATGTGCATTCTTTTTGGGGAGAATGTCTTGCATCTGTGTGTTCCCTCAGTGCTATGCATCCTACACGGTATATTCTGGCTGGAGGTAATTCTAGTGGAAAGTTACATGTTTTTATGCATCAAGAAACCTGAGTCATTGGGTAGGTTCAACAAATTGTTGAAGTTGTTCTGTGGCTAAGGAACCTAGAGACTTGTTGAACTCAGCTTAGTGCATCTGTTTGGTCGTGTGTTACATTTAGTAAATATAACATTGCTTCTCAGTGAGACCTCCACGCAGAATGTAGTATTAGCAAGGGAGGAACTTGAAAGCCATTTCTAGAGGATGAGGGAGAGACCTCGAGCAGAAACTTGGGTGCTTTCAAGTACTTTTTGATTGTTTTGAGACAGGATCTTGTGTGGCACAGGCTGGCCTCAGACTCTGTAGCCAACGATGACCTGGACCACATGAGCCTCTTGCCCCAGCCTCCTTAGTGCTGAGATCACGCATGTCCCAGTGCACCTGGCATCTTTCAGCACTTTTAATTAGGCTGTACTTTGGAACATTCTAACACATTATAAAGCTTTCAGTGGTCATTATTAACCTTTTGTGACAGAATGAGACCATTTTGATGCAATAGTTATCTATAGATCTGTGATTTATTTAGTTTGGGGTGAATACTTATTTCTCAACACTGGACTAGGTCGTAAAAGGTCATCTAATTATGAAACATTATTGAACTGCAGAGGCTGTCCCATGCTTGACATGTAGTCTACTCACTCATATCCCACCTTTGAAACTTACATGTATGTTTTGCTTTGTTCTTGAGCCCAGATCTTGCTATGTATCCCAGGTTAGCTTTGAACTTAGTCCTTCTGCCTCACTTTTCCAAGTGTACTACGATAGGTGTGTACTACCGTGCCCGGCCAGAACTTAGCTTTATAAATAAGAACTTTTTGGGGTGTCCTTGTACCTCAGTTCAGTGTCACTTGAGATCCCACCATAATCACTGGAGAACAGTTGGCTTCTATAACTCAGGCCTGCTTGGAGCTCTGTCTGTCCCCTACCTCTGGGCAGCTCCTGAAATGGACCAGGACAGCCCTCTGGACAGCCCTGTGTTTGAACTTGCACCATTAGCCTGTATTCTAGTGAATAACTGTGTACAGTCTGGGCTCCAGACAAGGGGTTTGTAGCTTTTCACATGAAATTAGTAACCCCAGTGTACTGACAATTTTAGAGTTTTGATTTCTTTAAAAACACAAAAATATAAGACTTTTTGTTTTAATTCCACAATAAAGCTGCTTCATATTGTCCCCAGCAGGTGATTATGATTTGCTTCGTGCTCTAGCAGGGTGTGGTTGTGCCAGCTGCAGACAGTTTCTGCAATTGTGTAACATTTGGAATTCTGGGAACTTTTCAGAGGGTATATAAATGCTAGAGCCCCAATAGACGGGGTTGGGTGGTGTTTGGTCGTTCAGGGGATTGGCTATGATTTGTTAGTAGTTGTGCTCAAAAGAAGAAGCAAAAGGAAAGAAATTAGATTCAGGGATCTCTGCTCTCCTCCCCCATTTCTTTCCCTCCTACCTCTATCCTCTTATCCAGTGTTGGGGGATCAAGTGGGAACAGATAAAGGGTGGCAAAAAGAATCCACAAAGTAAGCCAGGCAGTGGTGGCGCACGCCTTTAATCCCAGCACTTGGGAGGCAGAGGCAGGTGGATTTCTGAGTTCGAGGCCAGCCTGGTCTACAGAGTGAGTTCCAGGACAGCCAGGGCTATACAGAGAAACCCTGTCTCGAAAAAAAAAAAAAAAAAACACACACACACACACAAGAATCCACAAAGTAGTAAAGACCAACTACAGTCTTAAGGTGGAATAAAGAACTGAGCCCCAGTGTTGGGCACCACTTCTATCTGATCTAATTTTTTCCCTTTGTTTCTTCTTTGATCACTACTACTAGCAAACAGTAACTAACCACCCCCTGCACAGCCAATAACCACTAATCATCCCTCTTGGGGCCCTCACATTTATATACCCTCTGAAAAGTTCCCAGAATTCCAAATGACACACAATCACAGAAATTATCTGCAGCTGGCAAACCAGGGCTCTGCTAGAGCACGACGAACGTCAGTCAGCTGCTGAGGACAGTCTGAAGCAGCCTCAGATCCCACACCTGGGACTATAACAACATTCTTATATTTCCGTGGGTTTTTTTTTTTTTTTTTTTTTTGTAAAGAAACCAATATTCTAGAATTCTTACTCTATTCTAGCATTTGAGAGGTAAAAGCAGGAGAATCAGGAGTTCAAGGCCAACGTCAGCTAATAGTAAGTTCAAGGCCAATGTAGCTCACTTTCCTTTTCCCCCAAATTAATTAAAACACACAAAGTAAAATTATGGTATTTTTATTTTAGAGTACTTTAAAGTAAAATTTAGCTTCATATGCACATATGTATATATGATATATGTTTATATATATTGTGCTGAATCAGTGACCTGGAGTCACAGTGTATTCAATATTTTTCCATTGTTATTTGCCAAAGTTACTACTGAAGGACTTATAAATAGTGTAAGCAGTATGTTTGGATTGTAAAAGGGAATACTCTATGTCAGAGAAATAAAGTGATATTAATTTTCCTTGAATAATGTCTTTGAGTAATGTTTATAATTAAAAAACTAGAAGCTCAGCAATTAAGAGCACTAGTTACTTTTTCAAATGACCCAAATTGGATCCCTTAATACCTACATGGTGGCTTAAAACCACGTGCGACTCAAGTCCTCAGGGATGCAGTGCCTCCTTCTGGTGTCTGCAGGTATTGCATACACATGGTATGCAGACATACATGTAAGCAGAACACTCATAACACAAGATTAACCCAACGTTTAAAAAAAAAATCTAAGAGTTTAGTGTGGTGGCACAGGACTTTAATCCTATCACTTGGGCAGGTCTCTGAGCATGAGGGTCGTGTGGTCCCTAGTGAATTCTAGGCCAGCCAGAGAGACCTCATCTAAAGCATCCAGTGTTGGAGGCTTAGCTTTGATAATCATGGATATTCATAAGGAAATGGTAGTTCTGTTTCATAGCTGATAAAGTTTATTTTATTTTTATTATATGTATTTCCACTGCATGTGTGTGTTGCCTAGGAAGTCAGAGAAGGGTGTCAGATGTTCTGGAACTAAGTTCTAGCCAGTTGTGAGCCACCATGTGGGTGCTGGGATCTGAACCTGGGTCCTCTCCAAGTAGTGAGCCATCCTTCTCTCCGTGTATTGATAACTTGATAAAGTGAGACCAGTTACAAGGTTTTCTGTTTTTTTTTTAAAAAGACCCATTCTCTTATGGTATTTAAATATTTATTGAGTTTAAAAATAATCTTCATGGCACCAATGATTTTATGCTAACTACATACTACATATGTAGAAAAAAGTACATTGCTTCGAAGGAAAACATAACTTAAAAGATTTGGCACACGGAAGGTTAACAGCTGTATACTTTTAAATGAAACTAAGAAATTCACATTTGTAGGTAGTTTATCCTCTACTGCTTAAAGGTGCAGTCCACTATTCAGTAGGTATTTCCTCTGATCAATGATACTATGCAGATCTGCTTTTCTATAGTGAGACCAACTAATTCTGAGAGGAAAGAAGAGACACAGAACACAGCAACACTAGACTGAAAACTGAAACTTTTGTAATGATGGGAAAATACTGAAAAACACTAGTCACCAGTAAAGAGGGTTTGTTACTGAACTATTGAAAATTATTTTGAAACCAAATCGAAGGAAGCCTTTTCTGTCCTTATTTTCTGGCTAAACCTTGGGGGCCAAGGGGGAACAACCTGAAGGTTCGGGTCACATGTTGGAAATGGCACAGACCGCAGCACTGTTAGGACTCTAGACACAAGAAATACACCAGGCAATGGCAGGCTGCCTCCCTCTCAAGGCTATGAAAGGTCAGAGGCAAGGCCGCTCACTGCATAGATGCTGGGTTCTACAAACTGAGGTAGGAGCACCGCACTAGAAGGCAATCCGCTGTGTTGCATAAGAATAGAAATCCGGTTCACACCAGCCTGTTTCCCAATAGCCTTTGCCATCAGTCCTGTGCTAAGTAAACCTTTGCTATGCAGTTGACAAGTGGCAGTGGCTCATTGCTTTTAAGTGATCTCTTTACTCGGATCCCCTCAGTTTGTCTTACATGGTAAATGTTTTAGATCTTACACAAATTGTTGCTGGTATGGGAATGATCGGATAGGCCTGGAACCATGCTTAGCATCACCGCTGTTCACAGTGGCAGTTCTTGATATTGGTATCAGATGACACATCACTGCTGGTTGGTTGTTGGAGCACCCCGCAAAGCCCCCATTGGGAAATGGTTCTGGGTATCTTACACAAAATAGCAATCAAAGCTGGCCGGGTGTAGGCCAGGGTTTGCATCTTACAGCTGGGGACCAGTCTCTCAGCATATTGCAGTTAGTTTTAGGTTTATTTTTTGGAAGTAGGGAGCCAGTGGTCTGAGACAACATCTCATGTATCCCAGGCTGACCTTACTATGTGACAGGATTACCTTGAACTGATCTTCTTGCCTCCCTGCTGAATGCTGGGACCACAGGTTATGCTATCACACCTGGTTTTGTGTATTGTTAGCAGTCAAATCCAGGGCCTTATATACATGCTAGAAAAGTACTTTACCCTCTGAGCTACACATCCTCAGCCCTGTGCTTTTATAAAGTTTTCTTGGAACAAGCCATGTTCTTTTATGCATGCATTATCAGAGGCGTGCTAGGGTGGCAGAGCATGGTCCACAAAATCAAAACTGTATTAAAAGAAGTTTGTTGCCCTCTGGTCTAGATAAGAATGTCGTCTTTCTTTAAAATTTGTAAATGCCCTCCCTGCATCTTCAAAACCCCATGTTGTTTTGTTGTTGTGTTGTTGTTTGCTTGTTGTTGTTTTGTTGTTGTTAGTTGTTTTTAATGGCTGCCATATTCTGAATATGGACATGGTTCTACCCCAGGCAACAAAATAAGAGGAGCTCAAATATAGTACAGCCCAATGTGTCCTGCATTTGGGGCTGTGCTGCTCCACTGTTTTCTGGTCCCAGGAGTGTGCCCTTTGGCTGTCCTTTCTGTCCTTTACATGTGTCCTCGGGCCTCAGATGACTTAGCGGTCTCCCTGAGATGAAAACAAGCTTTTGTTTGTTATTGGTGGTAAGAAGTGTAGAGGCCTGGGGACTGCTGCTCATCCGTGTGTGTGTGTGTGTGTGTGTGTGTGTGTGTGTGTGTGTGTGTACACATGTACGTGTGTACCTATGCTGCTGTGAGCCACGATAAGTGCTCCCTGACCTTGTTCCTGACCTTGTTTCCAGGAGCAGAGATTGACCCTATGGATGGCATTCCTACAGTAAATGTTGGTCTCTGCCACAGTCAAATTCTGTCACGTGTAGGCATGGTTTAGAGTTTGTTCAGTGCTTCCTGGTCCCTTCCAAGGCTGCTGCTCCTTCCCAATGGCTTCCTCAGATCTGTTTCTCTCTTGTATCTTTTAATTCATAAAGTAAAAACAAAATATGAATAGATAGGAAAATAACATTTTGCTGTTAAAATAGAGCTTGAAATAGTGTTTTTTTTGGGGGGGGCGCACTGTACAAGACAAGCACTGCTCTCTGCGACTCTGCAGGCTCTTGGGTGACGCAGCACAGGTCTCTGGTAACTATGCTGTCGGACGTCTCTGACAGCACACTCTGGCACCACTTCAACACCCCAGACGTACTAGAAGTCTTGAGGTTCTTCAGGAAAAAAAACCCAAACTATTAAATAAAACTCAGATGTCCACTAGGCTCTAGTCTAAGGGGACAAACTTACCCCACCCCTTCCCTTCTGCTGCTGCTGCTGTAGCGGTGGTCCCTTCAGATGCCCACTCTGCTCAGGTTTGAAAAAACAAAAGGGGAAGAAAATCCAACTCAGACTGTTATAAGAAGCAACTTTCTATTTAATCATTCTACACAGTTTACTTTGTTAAACTTTTCTGTCTGGCAAGGAAGCCAATCCTGCCTGTCCACAGCCCTGGCCTGCCCCGCTGGGTCTCCCGGAACCCACTGGCACCAGTGAGAAGGTTGCAGGGTACAGAGGACAACAGTCTGAGTCTTCAGCTAGTGTCCCATCTACTGGGTGACACTACTGCAATATCAGTATAGTAAAATAAATGACTTTTATTTGAATACTTTCAAAATAATACACATCTATGAAAATTAAAGTTCGAACCCAAAAATTATCCTGCATATTGAAGGATGAGAAACATTTGAGTCGCTGAGCCTTTCTCGGAAGAGCCTCTGAAGAAACTGAATTTTCCCGGTTTACAGAGCATTAGCCTATATCCCTTTCTTCTTCTGGGAAACAACCCTCCTAGGCTGCAGTGGACTTTGAGTCATGAGAGGACTTGGTGTGTGTGCCGATGGTTCCGATGGGTCCCATTGCTGGGAGTGAGTAGCCGGGCTCCCGGGTCCGCCTGGCTAGTTAGTGGGAGGAGTCATGCCTTCTCAGGTGCCAGTGAGCAGCCTCACCACTGAGCGGACTTTGCAGGCAAACCATCGCCTGAGGGGACAAAAGTATTGATAGTGGAATTGTTCAAACTCAGGGGTCTGGCGGATATCTCGGAAAAAAGCAACGTCAAGGTCAGACTCAGTAAGGATGATCAGGAGGAGGAGCAAAACAAAGAGGAGTCCCATGGTCACAAGGAGCAAACGGAGGACACTTAAAACAAACTTATTCACCTGTTCTTGCTCTGACCCGCCGTGCCCCTGACACAGGGCCCTCAGCTCTCCTCCCAGGGCCTCCGCCTCTGTCGCAGTTGGGGTGCTGGCCTCTGACTCCTTCTCCTCCTCAATGCTACACGTGGCTCCGTTGATCTGCCGGGAGAGCAGCATCAGCTCCAGGCTGTGCTCGGCTACCGGGGTGGGCAGCACACTGTCTGCGGGGCTATAGGCCTCATCCGCTATCACAGCTACACGTTCATTGCTGTCTGCCCGGCTGCTTCTCACATGAGGCAAGAAGGTGTCCCCGTGGGAAGAGGACCGCACTGGTGTGGAGTGGGCACTGTCTCGTAGGGACTCAAGGCCTGGAAAGGCAAAAAGCACAGGAATTAGCTTTCCTGGATCACAAAATTCTTTCCTATCCAGTGGCATCTGTTCAGTTCCTTAGGTGCCTCTGTATGCCCCACGTTACAGCAGCAGTAGCTGTGGACTCCATATTTAGACACCAAGAAGAGGACAAAAGAAATACCCAGTGGACATTTAAAAATGTTTAAAGTTTTCATTTGTGTCTTTCAACAACTCCATACAGAGAGTGGTGAGGGTGAACAGTTACGGGAAAGCCGCATGGCTGCCTGTTCAAGACAGAACTGTGGACAGAATCCAAGCCTGTGACTCACAGTGGGGTCGATGGGATACAGGGCACATTAAGTCTGCAGCCTGCACCTGCCTTGGGACTCAAGCACCCAAGAATCTCATGATTAAGAGCTGCTGCCACGGAACTCTTGACGCTTGGGTTTCTCTGTATTTCCTGATACTCTATCTGATGCAGCCTCTGGCATGTGTGGTAGCAGTGCTTTCTGCGTCACTGATGAAACAGAACCCTTTAAGCCCCAGCTGTGGCATGATCCTGACCTCTGCCCTACTTCCTTCCTTCTAGAGGGCACATGACACCCTCTAAAAGGCCTGTCCCCTCACAAGGACATCTGTGACAGCCAGATCTCCCAAGTATGACCAGCTTTGGTGCCAGCAGCCACTTCAGTATAAAATATCTTGGCTTGTGATTAATCCCTACACTTGCTGAGGACGGAGAGAGGCTGACATCAGGACAGAGTCAGAAGCCATGGCATACTAAGCTGTTGGTGATTTCAGTACACTTGATAATGGGCAGGCAGGCATTTCTAGGAGAATGCCTGACCACTATGGTTGTTCTGACACCAAGCATGTTAATGTTCTGTTTTCTCAACAGGAGAGTGCTGTGAGCTCATTCCAGATCAGGCTAGTCTGAACAAGAAAATGTAGCTAGCACCCCCTCCCCATCTCTCCACCCTCTCCCTTTTTCTCCCTCCATTTCTTCCTTCAGTTCAAAACCTTGTTATGGATTGATTTTTATCTCTGTCGTTGTATATGAAATATATCTCATTCAAAATGTTATGTATACTTAAATTATCCAGAACTATCACCATAAACTTTTAGCATGGATTACAAAATAACATCTCACTTTAAACAATTTGTCTTGTATTTTAAATGAAATACATGGCTTTTGTTTCTTTTGTAAGTTACCATTATAGCATTGCTAAACAATCTTTTGTTGCCCTCCCCCACCCTGCTCCTGCTCCCCTGACTGTACCACCCCAGTACCCCTTGTGCACTTTCAGAGCACATGTATTCTATTTTCTCAAAATGGCTCATTTGTCTCACTTGAGTCCCACTTTGGCTTAACTCACTGAGTAGTCAAAGATGACCTTGAGCTCTGACCCCCCTCCTATCATCAAATGCTGGGAGTACAGGTGGATGCAATCATGCTTGGTTTATCAAACCCAGCCTGTGCACGTTACCCAAGCATTCACCCAACTGAGCGACATTCCTAACCCCTCACCACCCCCATGGTCTCCTTTCTGGTTTCATGACCTATACTCACTCCCACATATGTCAAGATTTAAAAGGTAGAATCTACATGAGAGAAAACACGTAGTATTTGTTCTCTGACTCTGGGTTACTTCCCTTAATAGTTTCCAGATATATCCATTTTATTCGAGTTTCATATTTCAGAAAAGTCATCTGCTATAGGAACCATGGTTCACCCTGCCCTTCATCAGACCCATTAGTCTCGGGGCGCTGGGTGAAGTGGCACAGCAAGACAGGTGTATTTACCTTTGAGGTGCACTGGCTGGTGCCTCTGTCCAGAAGTGGCTCCCAGTGGGCCAGGGGGGACAGTTGTTAGAACCCTACCCTGAAGCCGGGGTCCCATCCTCAGGATGCGGATGCTTAGGGGCCGAAGGCAGTGGTTAGTCAGCCGGAGCTGGACATGGACTCTGGTATGAATCTTAATTAGACTCTTTCCCATGGCAGGCCAGGAAGGCAGTTCCTTCTTCAAGGGAAACCAGCCAGGCATGGGAGGTACGGAGAGGAAATAGCCAGCTAGGGACAAAGAATCTACCAGTTCCATGCCATGTCAGCCCCCTCCAGCAGTACCTTCCACCTGGACAGAGTGCTGGCTCTGCAGAGCCTCGTGTCAGGCTGAGCTGCAATGAAGGAGAAGCCTGGAGAGCAGAGGCCATCCTTATCAGGGGACTGGATTCAGTCAGAAGTGCTTACATCCATAAAAAGCAATGCTTTCCAGCCTGCAGCTTATTCCCTGAGGCCCTACATGGCCAGCCCAGGCTCTCAGAGGGAAGAGAAAGGCTATGGACCAACTACAACTGTCCCAGAGAGTAGGCTGTGAAGTCACAGACAAGCTTTATCTAGGCCACATGCACTGAAGTGACACTGAGGAAGAGGTGGCTCCAGGGCTGGGAATGGGCTGTCTGTCCATGTCTCTTCCCTACAACCCTTTTTGCTGAGCTCGACATTCTGTCCCTCCATAGACAGTAGGTAAAGGAAACATATTCCTGAGTGCCTCTGGGCCTCTACAGCAGACACTAGAGCAAAAGAAACCATAGTCCTTGTTTTTAAAGTGTCTCTGTTTGTGGGGATTTTGTGCTTCATCCAAACTGTAATGCTATGTTGTTATTTATTATTTTTTGTACTTTCCCCTGTTTTTAGAAAGCAAATAAAGCTTTTCTAGAAATGTCAGAGGGCTTCTGTGATGTGCCTTCGAATGAACTGACTTCACATAGTCAGAAGCGTGTTGGGGTTTTGTGTGTGCCTTTTGAAGACCCTGGTCCCATCCTCACAGCTCCCCTACAGTCGGCTGTGTTTGTTAGCAGCTGATCATTTCCACACAGTTGCAAAAGGCCAGGCGGGAGGGTTTCTCTTTAAAGTGCCGTACCTCTGTACCTTGCACTCAGAATCCCAGGATTTGGGAGGCTGAGGCAGGAGGACTGCCTGTACTACAGCGTGAAGCTTTGCCACCCTCACCCTAACCAAACCAAAAAGCACTCCGTGTGCATTAGCTTCCTTGCAAGTTACAGAAGGTAAGGAGGGGGCTCCTTTTTACAAATGAAGCAACCACTGGCCTTGTTGGTAGCTGCCTATCCAGGCTTCTCCTTGGAGTTCTGTATCAGCCACAAGTGACTATCCAGGTCAGAGTCATGCATCATACCCTAAAACTTGATAAGAAACAGAGACCCTGTCACAGAATGAATTGTTCATCCTTACCTGAGCAGTTCTGTGTTTGAAATGAGGTCTTGCTATGTACTTTATGCTGGCCTTTAACTCAGGAGGATCCTCCTGCCTCAGCTTCCTGAATGTTGGGATTCTAGGCATGTGTCTTACCCCTGCCTCTCAAGTACTGACCACCAGCACATCATTGCTGGGGACTGAACACTCCCCAGCAGTGTCCCCAACCTTTGTGTAGAATCTTCTACCTACCACTGGGCTCTTACCCAAGAGACTCTTATTATCTCTAAAGTAAATAAGATTCTTTTCAAGTCTCTAGTTGGAGCACGAGTGCGCCCCCCCCCGACAATTTTTGATGTTTGAACGCTTGGTGCCCAGTTGGTGGTGTTGAGGTTTAGGCTCTGTGGTCTTACTGGAGGAAGTATGCTACTTGGGGTGGGATTTGAGATTTTAGAGCTTCGCCCAACCTCCAGTTCTCTCTTTACCTTGAAGTCAGAGATCAGCCTGCCTCTGCCTCAAGTGCTGGGATTAAAGGCCTGGCTCAAAATAAACTTTACTATGAAGAGACAGGGTGTGTACCTGCCCCATTTCTGCGAGGTAACCTGCCGTGCTCCCCCCCCCCCCCGTTTCTGCGTTAATCCTTGGCTCAGATCCCACACTCTCTTGTCCCTGCCACTAAGCCAAACGGCTAGTACTCCCAACCCTCAGTCCCAGTGCAGATGTCTCTGGCCTTTGAAGAGGCAGACAGAAGGCAGTCCATCCTAGCCCCTCTCCCCACCTACCCATGCACTCCCTTTAGTGATAAATCTAACAGTCAGCATTTTTCCAGTGCAGATGGCTCCTGCCTTTGAAGGAGGCAGGAGTTAGTGTCCTTGAAGTGACAAGGCCCACTAGAGCAATGGGAAAGGCAATTAAGTGTTCCCAGACAGCTGTGGCTGGTTTGTAAACACACAGTGACCTCTGATAACAGAATGAGTTACTTCTTCCCAGATCAAAAAGGTCCTTTTCCAGCTGCATGGTTCTGCCTCGCTGTCTGCTGTCTGATCAGGTTTGAAGGATGTCACTCCTTTACCCCTTATCCAATCATGTAATGCCAGGGCTCAAGAGCCCAGCTTATCCATTCTCATATATATATATCCCAAACCCCTAGACTCGAGTGTTACATTCTTAACCTGCAGAGCAGGAAAGGCTGCGATCCAGATCCAGATTCATATAATAAGAACTCTCTTTGTTTTTACATCAGTGTAGCAATTTTTGGCAGTCCCTGGAGTTTCCTCAAACTGAGCATAACACCTACATACGTTGTCTTGGTCCTGGTATTTTTGTTTGTTTGTTTTTTTCGAGACAGGGTTTCTCTGTGTAGCCCTAGCTGTCCTGGAACTCACTCTGTAGACCAAGCTGGCCTCGAACTCAGAAATCCACCTGCCTCTGCCTCCCAAGTGCTGGGATTAAAGGCGTGCACCACCACCGCCTGGCCGTGGTATTTTTTTTTTTAAGAATTATTTATTTTATGTATGTGAGTACACTGTCTCTCTTCAGACACACCAGAAGAGGGCACTGGATCTCATTACAGATGGTTGTGAGCCACCATGTGGTTGCTGGGAATTGAACTTAGGACCTCTGGAAGAGCAGCCAGTGCTCTTACCTGTGGAGCCATCTCTCCAGCCCCTGGTCCTGGTATTTTATCACAGCATCAGAAAGTAACTAATACAGTTCCTGCATAGGAGCTTAGCCGCATTACAGACCTGCGTCATCTCCAGGAGCTCACACTCACCTTCCATGATAGAGATGTGCACAGCTCTTCTTCGTGTCCTGGGGACACTGCTCAGTCGTGGGCCATGGGTTATGGAAGGACAACTGCGGCTAGGGACCATCCCTGCTCTGAGATGGAATGGATAGAGAACCATTTCAATGCACAGATAGGGGTGTCTAGATAGTTAACAAATTCTCTTGACCTTGGGCCCCCAAGTCTCAGCGATTCTGTTAGATTCCCTCACTTCCTTTCTCTGCAGTGTGTCTTGGGGGGCAGACAGGACTGTTAGGGAATAGAACCCCAGGATGAGACATGCTCCTGAAATTTCTGAAAATGGTACCAGCACTTTCCCTAGTTCCCGTAGGCTGCTTAGGGGAGGCTGTGTTGAGGAGCAGGTAATAATTTCCCGTTTCCAGAAGTACAGGCTGTTGGGCAAATCCTAGATTTCTCGGCCAGTCTGTGTGAGTTGACTGGGCTTGGGGGAGGCAGGCTTCTAGAGATACATGATTTATGGACACACATGACATGGATCGTGAGGTTATTTGAGGCATTATGTAATGGGTAATTCCAGAACAGCTAAGTGTCTTCAGTTTGCCACATCTTTAGAACTGCAGCTCGGCTCAGATGCACTGTCTGCTGTGGCTTGTCTTCCCTTGTGCTGTTACAGGCTGTATATGGGTCCTGAATCCCAGCTGACATGGGTCCTTCACTCCTCTGCCCTCTGCCTCCTCTTTTGTATCTATTTGGCCAGAAGCTTCATGGGACTTGGCTTGCTAGATCTTTCGAGCTTCTGGGACCTGAGTTGGAGTTGGTTTGGAAGTGCCCGACAGCCTACCTGTGTATCTCTGGTGGCTCCCGTTTGATCTTGGCACTTGACTCCATTACTTCCTTTGCAACCCGGCCACTGTCAAGTGATAAAATAAAAACAAACAGCAAGAAAGGCAGTAATCAGGACCAGGCTCCAAGATCTCAGGAGCTCTGGCGGAGTCAAGAAATGGCCTCTGCCCTATCCATCCCCCAAAGCTTCAGTCTCTGCAGAAAGCTTTCTTGCTGGGCCAAAGCGGTCTAGCACATCATGGTGGGTTAGCTTAGCTCTTCATGGCTAGAGTCTTTGGGATCCTCCTGCCCCCAACCCCCTTTTTGAGACAGGATCTCATTTATGTAGTCTTGGCTGTCCTGGAGCTTACTGTGTAGACCAGGCTGGCCTCAAACTCAGAGAGATCTGCCTGCCTCTGCCTCTGCCGGAATTAAAGACATGACTACCCAAGCCCAGTTCCTTTCTTAATTGGGAAGGATTCCTCTAGTTTCCATGAATCACTAGGAAAAAATCCAAAAGCCCTCAGAGAGGGGACACACAGAGAACTTTCACAGTTCTTGGTTTGCTCCTGCTACTGTGATGGCTGACTCCTGGATTGGGTTACAATTAGAAATGGCAGGTTTATGAAAAGAGATGCCCTAGTCATGACATTACAAAGCTCCAGCTTAGCTCATACTATACCTTCCCAGCCCAGGAAGCTCTGAGCCATTAGACACCCCAAGTTATGCTTTAAGTTTTAATTACTGTGCTTAAAAGATCTATAAAATAAAAATGCCTCTAACCTGTAAGCCCCAGTGGCCCAAGGACAGACAACTTCCTGGACAGCTGGAGGCCGCTCATATAAGCTAACAAACACTTCCGTAAACATGCTTGGTTGCCCCAACTGTATGCTTGATCACATGAATCCAGGAGGGGCATAGGAAGTTTGTAGTCTTGTGAGGCTTCCCTTCATAATCCCTGTCTAATGGAATTTGGCATCATACTCTGGGAATCCTGGGTATAGACCTGGCCAGTATTTAATAAAACTTGCTTCAAATTTGGCTCAGAAATTGTGGTAGTAGTCTTATTCTCACTTGGTGAGACAAACAATATGGGGAAGAAGAGACAGACAGACAGCCAGAAAGCTAGAGAGGAAGGGAGCAAAGGGCTCAGGAATTGGGAGGAAATGCTAGGCCCTTCTGCAAGCTCTGGTTTCTCTGTTTTCATGATAAGGTACACAGAATGTTCTCTAGAGAAGGGTCTGGAAAGATCTGGAATAGCTACTTACTGTCACTATTTACCTGTATCGGAACCGGCTCCCTTTAAAGAATAAATTGCTGCTGGACACTGTGCGGACTTGACTTGACTTCTCCAGCCTGTGGCAAAGCAAAGTTCGGGATGACACGTGGCCCAAACCACCTCACAGCTTAATGGAGGGTGGGTAGTGAAGCCTGCAAAGGCTACTTGAGACTTCCTTTCAGGTTCAAGAAAAAGCCCTTGGCTATCTGTGCAGGAGTGCTGCCCACCAGGAGGAAGACTCAGCAGCTGAATGGCTACACGTGGGCTCAGAGACAAGTATTTGTTCCCAGGAATGAAACAGGCCCCAGAAAAGAAAAAGACAGGAGGCAACTGCTTTCTTTTGATGATGGATTCTTTCTTTTGGCAGAAAGAATGCGGTTGCTTCTGAATTCTCAGGGCAATGAGGACCTTTAGGACTTTCCTCTCTCTACTCCCTGGGCTGCTCCTAAGGCCCGTGAACAGGAGTTTGTCTCTCAGATTTGCTTCTCTCTAGGTTCATGCAACTGACCAAACCTGGGCTATGTCCTTACAGGTGAAAGGAAGACAGTAGCCAAAGAAAACAGCTTTCTCAACACCAGGGAAATTCAAGCTTACTAAAGCCTCTCCCAAAAGTGTTCCCTTCAGAAGGAAGCCCACACAGGGTGGAATACACACTGTTCATTCAGTTCACCCTGGTTGCTATTATCAAGTGCACAGTGAGTATTAAAGACCGAGAGTGCCTTCCCAAGACACAGCTCTGGGGCTGTGGCCCTGGCAACTGGCAAATCAGTTCTGCTGGCTGGAGTCAGCTTTTTTCCCAAACTCCTTCAAGATAGTAGAGCTATCACCAATGCTGGCTTATCACAGTATTTGGTGACAGCAAGAGTCACCTTAGCTGGAATATATCACACTGCTTGGCATTGTGATTTTTTTTTTTTTTTTTTGACACAGTGTCCCATGTAGCCCAGGCTATCCTGCAACCGTTCATTGTTGGAGATGACCTTTAATTGATTCTTATGCCTCCAGCTCCTGAGAGCTGGGATTACAGGCATTTGTTACTATAACCTGCTTATGCAATGCAGAGTATTGAGCCCAAGTACTCGATAGCAAGTGAACTTCATTTGCAGCCCAGAACATCTATTAAAATAGGAATCATACTGTTTTGTTTTAAAGCAATGCCAAGGGGTTTGGTGAGACAGTTACTTGGTGGCACCTCAGCCTCTCTCTGGTCCATTTCTTTGTGCATGTTCACAGTTCAAATCTACATTCTTTATCAGAGAAAAGTGGATGCAAAAGTCTCCAAGATTCCTCCAAACTCTGGCAAGCTGAGTTATCTCTGGCTCAAACCTAGCTTTTCAGCAGCAGGCCTAAGGGCCACCATCTTTGGCTCTCCTACCCTAAGTTCCCAGGCACTTGGCTCTGAGCTGCCTGCCAGGAGGGAGAGCCCAAGGACACTGCTCTAGGTTGTGTGGGACCTTCCATGGAACTCCTGTCTTCCAGGCCTTCCAGGGTCCCACAGAGGCAGTGATTCAAATTAAGACACCCACTGGGCTTTCCTGCCACAACACCAGAATCACTCTGCTGGTTTCCTGCTTCTCAAGGTTGGCCTGCCTATCCACTGGAGGCAGCTTTGTGGTCCCCAACGTGTGTCCACTCACTTGTAGAAGGCTTGGTTCTCAATTCCACATTTCCAGAGGTGCTTGCAGGCTTCTGGAGTTGGAGCAAATATGTGAGAATAATCTTTTTTTCCTGCAAAAAATTCCATAGAGGAACAGCTGAGGTGGGTGGAGAAGCCTGGGACCGTGTCCTGTGATACGGGAAGCCCTCTAGCAGCTGGCTAGCTAGAAGAGGGGTTCACAACAATTTACCACCTCACACCTGGCAAGCTTAGTGGCTCTTGGTGAGAAGCAGAACTTCCATCCACCTGACATTCTCTGTGGGGGAGAGAACCTCATTTCACTCTGTTTCCTGGAGGCCATCTTTCTCAAGTGGATCCTCTGGGTGCTCCCAGCATGTCCAGGCCTTCCCACCCCCACATACCTCCACTTCTGCCCAGCTGAGGAGGCAGATGTCCTCCTCTGGACTCCTTACTCTTGGCTGCAACTACGAGGGACTGTCACAGTGCCCCAGCCCTCCCTGAAGAGAAGGAAGCTGGCACTCACCTCTTTCTGACTTACATATAAATAGAAAGTCTTTCCTTCAAATTTCAGCTTGGTCACCTCATTCCTAGAAGCACAAAGAGAGTGCTCGTCTGTCACCTGGCTGCAGGCTGCTTGTTCACAGTAATGTAGATGCACAGCCCACCCGACTGGAAGGGGCTCCAGGCACAGACACAGTTTTAGCCAAAATTAGAACTGAGAACAAGACAGTAGCGCGGTGGCCTTAGAGAACAGTCTTTGAGACAGTTCAGCCCACAGCTTTCCAGTCAATCACACTGTAATATTGGGGTGAGAGGAGGATTTCGGGCTCATCAACAGTGGCTAGAAAAGGGCAACATCTGCACGGAAAGTGAGTGCAGGAAGAGGCATTGTTGCCAGATTTGATTCACAGCCCAGGTACGTTATCTGACGGGACTGTCGGATAGAAGACGCCACAGGTAGCTGATGAGGCCAAAGCTGAAGATCACAGCAAATAATGAAATACAACGCATCCAGGTGCTGAGGGTGCTGTCTTTCAGGTGACTGTGTCACTGGATGGAAAATGCAGTTTAATGCAGACAAATGTCAAACGATCTCAGGGAAGGGTGGGGCGACATACCAAAGAGAGAAAACAGATTACATGGAACAGTCATGCAGGGTACTGACCAGGAAAGGGGCTTAGGGGTTATTGTAGAAAAATCCTTGAAGCCACCAGCCCAGTGAATGGCTGCAGTAAAAGAGGCAAACAGGATACTGGGGTACGTCACCCGTGGCACAGACACAAATCAGAAGAAGTGACATGGTTACTGTACATGGCACAGCCTAGACCTCACCTCCACAAACTGCTTACAGCCTTGGTTACATTTACAAAGTAGGGGAACTACCCGGGACTTATTTGGATGTCCCTGAAAGCCACCAGGCCTCCCCATAAGCCAGCCCTGTATGCCCAACTCAGGGCCTGACCCCACTGGAGTTTTCCTTTTTCTGTCTGAGACCCCCTAAGGAGGTCTGGTCATGCACATCTGCCACCAGCATGCCTCTTGTCACCTCTAGGGAGGTTTCTTCACCATCCAGTAAGTGGTAAGAAAGCAGTAATCACCAGGTACCTGATATACTGTTGGACAACTTCGGGGCAGAGGGATTGCTCTCACTGAGAAGTCATGGCTGGATCAGAGTGACACTTTACAATCTCCCAGTACAGGTTTAGAACTAGTGCAAGCTTCTTTGTGTCCCTTCCTGTTGCTTTTGGCCAACCAGCCATCAGTCTTACACTCAGAATACAATGATCACACAGCCTCCAGTAAGTGTGGAGGATAGTCTTCCTTTTTTTTTGCTTTTTTGAGATGAGGTCTTACTGTGTAGCCTGGTTGTCCTGGAACTCACTGTGTACACCAGGCTGGCCTTGACACAAAAGTGATTCCCCTGACTCGGATTCCTGAGAGCTAAGATTACAGGTGTGAGCCATTACACTTGGCCTATGAGTTTGTTTTTTCCTGTTGAATGTGAGGTTGGGTTTACATCTATGATTCTGGAGTTGAGACAGCTGGATGGTTTCCGGGGAGAGAGGGTCATGGGAGAACAAAAAGTGGGGGAGGCAGGGATAATTCAGAGGCTGAGAATGTCTGTTACAGGGATGACCTGGTTTCTAGACGTAAGACAACTGCTCTGTGAAGGGTACAACCCTTCAAGGAACACCAGACAGCACCAGGCAGCAAATGCCCTGCAGAAGGAGAACTGTGGCCCAATCCCAGTCCGTCTTGGCTAGGAGACAGCAAACCCTCACATTGTCACACAGGAAGTACCAAGACAGGAGCCAATTTGGGGGATCACAGGTGTGTACTCCATGCTACCAACTGCCTTGGGAATGGGACCCAGTGCTGTATGTCTGAGGAGTAGTTGCTTGAGGACGCGTTACTCATATTAGCAGCCTCCCCAGCAGCCATGTGGGGCCGGAGGGCTGATGGCCATGTATCAGTTGAGTAGGAGACCATGGGAAGAGATGACCGCAGCATCCCAAGAAGAAAACTCATGAGAAAACAGCTCCATTCACACCATACTTGTCTAGAAAGGGCAACTGAAGTGAGGGAAGGACTCTGGTCCTAACCAAATTCTCCCAGACCAAAGGAGCCATGTATCCGACCTATTTGTCAGAAGGGCTAGCTGGTTTAGGCCCGATACAGAATTGAAATCACAGGAGGCTCAAACTGTGTTCTCTTTCAGGTGTCCACCCTACTTTAAAATTTTTAGATTTGTGTGTTTGTTATGGAGTGTCTGCACAAGTTAGGACGACAGAAAGGGTCCATGATAGAGGGGAGGGGAGGAAACCTTCAGAGAGGATGGTAGAATATGATGTATGTGTGTACGTGTGGTGTGCAAGTGTGTAGGAGTGTGGCAGGGAATGGGGGTGGGAAGGGAGGAGGGGGCGGGAGGGTGAGTTAACTAAAACTAAGCATGTATGAAAAACCTTATGGAGTACTACTACTTTGTAAATAAATTTAAAAATATACTTTTTAAAAATCGAATTTGAACAGAGGTACTTTGTATGGGTAGACAATCCTTTCCCAAAGAGATCAGTTATTAAATGTATATCTCAATGCCAGTGTGGGATAGGTCCCTACTAGTTATTGGTTAGGAGGCTCCTAGGAGCCCCTCAAACCACACAGGGTATTGCTGTTGCTCTTGTTGCCCACAATAACTACATGGTATGGCCCTGTTGCTCAAGATCTAACATACTCTGGTTGCAAGACATGAAGAAAGACCTGGAAACTTCCTTCTAGGTAGCTCCCATAGTGCTAAAAGGTGGAAGAGAGTTACCAATGCACTTACCCAGTGATGGCCCCTGCAGCTACAATACTAACTTGCCAAGCAGGGTATGCCCACCGTACCTAATAGTGGTAGAACTGTTAGGGCATAATCAACTGCTTTTTGATTGGATTTGAGGCCTGTGCCACAGGAATGGAAGCCTGATGCTGTAAAAGTAGTCAAAAGGCCATGGTTGATGAGGTCGTGGTTCTGCTGAGCCTAGTGTTGCTGAACAGACTGGTTTCTAAATATCTGCATTTATGCCTTAGGTCAGTGCTCCGTCTTGGTCACTGAAGCTGCTTTTTGCAAGATCAAACCAGCTAGTGAGTCCAGCACGGATGGGGGAGGGGCACATGAGGCTCCAACACTAGCTGAGGACCTATTGGCAACGGATGGTTGCCTGTGAGTGAGTGAGTGTGTGTGTGTGTGTGTGTGTGTGTGTGTGTGTGTGGTGTGTCTGTCTACTGGTAGGTTGCACATGCAGGCAGCACTCCGTGGACTCTGGTTATATTTAAAACTGATGTTGAAAGGCTCAATGAGAAACGTTGCTGAGCCCGGTGACCTGAGTTTAATTCCAGGGTCCCACATGGTGGAAGGAGAGAAGAGACTGTGAAAAACTGTCCTCTGGCCATCACATACATGCTAAGATATGTGTGCCTACTACATACAAAATACATAAATGTAGTAAAAAAATTGTTTTAGCCATGTGGTGGTGACACATGCCTTTAATCCCAGCACTGAGCGGGCAGAGGCAGGCAGAGTTTAGGCCACAGAGTGAGTCCAGAACATCCAGAGCTACACAGAGAAATCCTGTCTCAAAAACAAAACAAAACAAAACCAAAAACAGATGTTTTTTAAAAAAAGAACATGAAAAGGGCTAGGAATGATGGCATACAGCTTTAACCCAGTAGATTTTTTAATCCTTCAGAGAGGCAGAGGCGAGCAGATCCTTGTGAATTTGAAGTCTGCCTGGTCTATATAGTAAGTCCCAGGACAGCTGGGGGCTATGTAGACAGATGCTGTTTCAACAACAACAACAACAAAAAAAGCCACAAACAAAAAGGATGTGAAGGAGAGGTATGGGGGTCGGGGGGGGGTTGCGGCTTGGGGGCCAGAGAAGTTGGGGTGGATAGTATCAAGATACATTGTATATATGTACAAAATTGTCAAAGATTATAAATAATTTTTTTTTTTTCGAGATAGGGTTTCTCTGTGTAGCCCTGGCTTCCTGGAACTCACTCTGTAGACCAGGCTGGCCTCAAACTCAGCAATTCGCCTGCCTCTGCCTCCCAAGTGCTGGGATTAAAGGCGTGCGCCACCACTGCCCGGCCGATTATAAATAATTTTAAGAAAAAAAATGACAGGTTTTCAATTATGCAGAGTATCTTGGTGAGAACGACAGATGTTTATAGAGACAAGGCAGCAAATAGGTCCCAAGATATCCACATGTCAACACATAGAAGTCTGTGCCCAGCCACCCCCAACTGAACAAGAAGGAAACAAGGTGGGTAGGTGCAACCGAGATGGTGGCTCCTGCATACTAGGTGTGGCAGGGAGAGGGAGGGAAAAGTGGGGATGTGACTCTGAGAGGCAAGGGACATAGAGCCCTAAGGATGGAGATGCCTGAGACAGCAGTATCTGAGCTCTTGCAGACTGAGCCCAGAGCGGGTTTTACATGTCATAGGTGACATCTAATTGTCTATGAACTCCTCCCTTGTTAGACCGTTAGAGCATTGGGCTATGTACTGAGATGCTCCTGAATGGCCTTAATTAAGCTGGCAGTGGCCCTCAGCGAGTGATGGACCCAAAGACTTAGTTCACTTGAGGACTTCCTTCCCTTACATGGCTCCAGTTGCAGGCTTCCCTCGAGATCAAACCCCAGTGTCCTCTCTGTCTGCAGAGGCTGTTGACTCTCAGGGACACCCTTTGAAGGGACAGGACCCCACGGAGAAAACCACTACCTTGATCAGTTCATTCTCAACTCAAGGCTTCGGGAAAGGCTGCAAACCATAGCTGCCCATCACAGACAAAGCACATGGGTACCATAGCCCCTCCCCAGTTAGGGAAGCATGAGGAACCTGTTCTGGAGATGAAGACAGACACTCACCATTTAATGAAGTGAACCCTCTTGTTTCCTTGAAGAACAACAAACCCGAAAGGAGTGAAGGCCAGAAACGCGGCATTTCCTGACACATCCTGTAATAGAGAAAGACTTCTCACTGGGCCATAGAGGTGCAGGGATAGAGGAGAAAGGGCGGGAAACACATTGCTCTACATCTGCGGTAGTGGCAAAAACCTTTGGTGCTAGCACTCAGGAGGTGGAGGCAGGAAGATCAGAGGTTCAAGGTTATCTTCAGCTACATACTGAGTTCAAGATTGGCTTAGGCTGCATGAAAAGCCAGTCTCAGAAACCATAGACAGACACCCATGTTATTTGTAGGCGAAGCAGGGGAACTGCCTTTTAGTAGGTCACCGTAGGATGAGCAGGGCATTTCAGAGCACAAGACCACGGCTCAAGAACCAGTCCTGCTGCTCGCCAGATGAGCCTCAGTGTGATGGCAACTGTACTGTATGATGGGTGACATCATACAGTGTGTGGTAATGAACCAGCCTCTGTAGACTGATATGCACGTCAGAAAGAAGGTCAAGACCACCGTATTGCTGGCGGGCTTTTAAAATAGTACAATCACTTTGGGAAATAGTTGGAAAATTTTTCCAAATGGTTAGATACAGAGTTACTGCATGACCCAACAATTCCACTTTTAGGGATATGTCCAAGAGAATTTGAACATGTCTATAGGTGAATGAGTGTTAATACTACAGGTATTTAGAGTAGCCAAACAATGTCAGCAGTCCAGTCCAGCTGCAGAGAAGAACGTTCATCAATCAATAAGCAGATAAACAAGCGGTAGACAGTGGTGTATTGGGATATTCATCCCCAGTAGAGAGGAATGAGGTACTCACATATACAACATGGCTGGACCTTTCTGGGGATCATAAAAGTATTCTAAAATTAGATGGTAGGGTGACTGTGAATGCACTAAAAACACTGATACACACTGAAAAGGGTGAATTTTATGATAGGTGAAGTGTATGTGTGTAAACAGTTACTAATCAGGCCTGTAATCCAAGGCTGAGGCAGGAAGATCCTAAATTAAAGGTCTGCCTAGGCTACAGAGTAACTTCAAGTCAGTCTGGGTAACTTAGTAGGAAGTTAAAGAGGTTTGGGGATTCGATTCATCTGCATACACTTGCCTAGCATGTGTAAAGCCCTAGGTTCAAGCCCAAGTACTGCCAAAACAAATCAGCTAACAGAGGCAGGTTATCATTGTCTCTGTATACATAATACCATGGGATTAATACCTCAGGGAAGTTTAGATGAAGACATAAGCAGCAGCAACTGGCTGAGTAGTACTGCCCAAGTCTGTCAGCACCAGGCTAGGGATTTTGCTGAGCAAGTAGGGTGAAGGTACATCAGAAAATATGGGGCCTGGTACCCTCAAGTGGAGGATACCAGTGGAAGAGGTTGCTTAGTGGAGGACCCTTCAGTTTCCTTTGGATCAAGACATTGGGTCAGCATCTGCTTTTAGGATACGTGAGTGATGATGGAGATTTCTGGAAAACCTTGCCTATCAAGTAGGCAGTTCTGGTTTCTCTCAGCTTTAGAGCTCAACATCCTGGCACAGATATTTAGCCTGACGGGCCTTAGAGACAGGGGATCCTCTGAAGGGCCCTGTGAGCCTCACTTCAAGGGGACAAGCATTTGCCTTAAAGCTGCCTCACGGATCAGGTTTGCAAGTGTGAGCATCTGGGCCCAGGAATATTTGTGCTTTCCAAGGCTTTTGGACTAATTTCATCACTATCATTTCCTTTGGGTTGTGGAAAGCCAGACACTTGGCCGTAAAGCACAGGGTCATTTAATTCAAGGGCTTAGCGAAGGGCTTTTAAAAGAAGACATAAGTCTGGTTTCTTCTGAGTCACGTAGCTGGCTTCCTCCTGCCTGTCACCAGTGCTTGGAGGTGATTAACCACAGAGAGTACAGCACACAGACATGAGGCCGCAGGCCTAACTTGGCTGAACTGGCATGAACATGGCAGCCAATCTAAGACAGAGGGTGGACATTGGGAAGCTTTCTGTCCCTGTGCAGGGTGGACCCACAGACAAGAGATGCAAGAGGCACTACCTCATTGTGTCTGCACTTGTGTAGAACAGGCTATAGGAATATTTAGCAGAAACAGTGTAAAACAGTGATGAGGGTCAGTGGGGATACGGGAAGGTGGGAGTAGAGGTAGAAGGGGTGTCTCATAAAGCCTTCTGAGGCACAGAAGGGTCTAGAAGGAAGAACAGCTAGGGCAGTGGTTCTCAACCTTCCTGACCCTGTGACTTTTAATACAGTTCCACATATTTGGTGACCCCCAACCATAAAGTCATTTGGTTGCTACTAAACAAACTAATTTTGCTACTGTTATGAATTGTAATGTAAATTGCTAATCTCTAGAGCTTGCCACTCTGGCACAGATATCTGTGTTTTCCAATGGTCTGGGGCAACCTCTGTGAAAGGGTCACCCTAAAGGGATTATGATCCACCAGCTGAAAACCGCTAGGATGGGAGGGTCCAGCTGGAGAAAGAAAGTGGAGTGAGGCAGCCGGGTGGCTGGGAGGCCTCTGCTGTCTTTGTCCTTGCTAGCACATCAGCAATAGGGCAGAAAGGCAACTGCACCACAGACCTGTTAGTCCAGGTCTGGCTGCACTGCGTGACTGTAGCTAAGTCCCTTAGTTTCTCCACATTTTAGGTAGGGCTGTTACCTCAGAAGTTCTGCATAGTGGGCAACCATGTACACTAGTGCTGTGTCAATCAGGAGCACAGCACCGAGACTCCTGAACTTCAGACAGAACCCCAACATTTGATCTTTGATATTGACAGCTAAGGTTTTGTAGTTAGGAAATGGGTGTGGATGCAGATCTCAAGAGGAAGCTCTGGATGGCCATGAACTTGAAGTGAGTATTAAGGAAGGGGTTGGAGGCTGTGACACAGTAGGAGGTGAGACCCAGGGAATAGTCAGAGGTGCCAGGCGGTATGATCCAGACACCCGCAGGCAGCCTCCCTCTGGGCCTAGGACCAGACAAGGACACTGGCAGAAAGCAACCATCAGCATGCACAGGACCAACGTAGCTTCTTAATCAGTCCAGGAGAACAGAGCCCAGCCGAAGCAGTCTGCTCTCATTTAATTATCAAAACGATCCCTCTTCTGTCCTCCCTGGGGCTGCATGGCCCAGATTCCCTGGGCCCAGTAATTGCCTCCCTGTTAATAGAAATCATGAGAATTTATTACACTGACTGTGCCAGCTTATTTCAGCTCTCCTAGTAGCCACTTAAGGGGGTGCCTTGTAGCACATCACCGAAGTGAGGCTACTTAATGATAAGAGTGTCCCTGCCTTGGAGGACTGAGGAAACACTGCCAGGGCCTAATCAAGGGACCTGAGGGTCATGTGTGGAGTCTGCAGTGGGGCCCTGGCATAGCCCAGATGAGCGGGAGTCCCAGGTCTGGAATGTGGGATAAAAGTCTCTCCCTTCCCCCACAGAAAGTCTCTCAGGCTTCTCTCCTATACAGCTACACAACAGTGGAAATGATCTGAGTTCAAAGTTTTGCTCTGCCTCTCAGGACCTTCTGAACTATGGCTTTCTAGTACATCGACTTTCTATAAAACAGGGAGAAGATTGCCTGCCTGAGACTGGCTGAAGAGTCAGTAAAGATTAACAGGACAGGACTCACTAACTCCGAATAGGAAGCAGCCCATGTGCATTCTCTTCTCCCTCCTTATAGGAGCTGAAAAGCTATGGCATGTGGGATTGGGCCACACCAGAGAAGAGAGGCTGGTTCCTTTTTGTAGCCTCTTCAACCTCCAGGTGTCTATGATGGACAAACATGTCAAAGTCAAGGCTGAGCCAGGTGTCCATGGCACCTACCCGAGGTCAACTGACATGCTCTGAGGCACTGCCTACCAACCTCTGTGTGCTGTGAGTCTTACTCCTCTTACACAAGGCCTCAAGGGACTAGACTCTAACACTGAGATGATCCGGTACCTTCTAATGACCACACCTGTCTTTAGGACAGCTTTTTTGTGCAATAGGGAAGATTCTGAAATGCAAACCTTCTCCCCCACCTAATCCCCTTCTTACTGCCAGCACCAGGCCAGCAGTCATGGGCACATTTACACATGTATTTATAGATGATGTAAAACTTTATATCATCATGATATGAGAGTTATCAAGGCTTCCTAAATATGTCCTGTGTATAACAAAACTGGTTTAGATTGGTTGTGATGGCTTACACTGGTAGGATATGCTGAAGATGCAGAGGCTGGAGGTTTGGGATCAATAATTTGAGACTATCCTGGGCTACACATTTTGCTTCAGATGTCCTAGCTCCAAGGACTGGGAATGTGACATTATTTGAGATAGGGTCTTTAGAGAGTAAAGTTAAGTTGAGGCTGTGAGATGGAGCCCCAGTCCAGTATTAACTGGTGTCCTTCTTGAAGGGGGAGATTTAGACACTGACACAGTGGAGGGGAGACAAGACCCAAGATGAAGGAGGATGACCGTCATAAGCTGAGATGGCTGGAATAGATGCTTCTCTCAGGGCTCTCAGAAGGAACCAACCCCGTCAGCACCGTGGAGCCACACTTGCAGCCTCTCGCACAGAGGCAATGTATCTGACCATTTAAGCCAACATTTGCAACATTGTTACAGTGGCCTAAGAAAGAAACACATCTGCTCTTTTGTTACAGCATCCTTTCAGCTGGAGGAAGACCCTGATCTTGTTCCACTCAGTCTTAGAGCTGCTGGTACTGCAGCCTTTCCCGGGAATGAAAAGGATACAAAAATGTGCTAAGACAGGCAGGCAGTGATCAGCACATAGAGCAACAGGGATGTGGGCTGTCGTGGAAGTGGCCAGAGCCAGGAAAGGCTGTGGATTTCACTGCTTTCAGGGGTGGGCTTACCAAATTCATCTCTGAAACGTGGGAACATGTGAGTAATTACAGAAGTTTCCTGGGTGCACTGTCCCTGATTGGGGCCTGCTTTACTCTCACAGGTGCGTAATAGAATCAAATTGCAGTCCCATGTGGTGACTTGTGCCACTATTGGCAATAAAACCCACTCTTGGAAAGAAACTAGAGTATGGGTCAGTAAAGGGTGGACAGTTGCTGACGGCTGCTGATTGTTCCCTGTGGGGAGCTCTCCACATGTCCTTTCGATTGATTTTTCACCAAATTACCACAGCTGCCAAAGCTAGGCACTAGGTTTGGATTTGTTATTTAGATTGCCTTTCCCTGGGATCTTCTGACAGTGATGTAGCAGTGTTGAATCCAGAGCAGGGGTTAACATGGCGCTGACGCAGGCAGAGGTGCTCCTGTACACTGAAGGGCCCATGGGTCTTCTCTGTGCTTCTATATAGGAGACACAGTCATTGAAGACCAAGGAGGGGAGTCTTACCTTACATGGGTGAGGGTCCACTCCATAGGTCTCTAATGTCTGGGCCTTTCTTAAGAAATTCAGCTCAGATGTTGCTGGTGATTGACCACTGGAACAAAAAGGAGATGGTCTCAGAGCTCTGGTCCCAGTGGCTCCCAAGGGTGAACTGCCTGTTAAGAAGTGAGTGGCTGGGCTCTCTGGTGGAGCAGCGGCAGCACCTTGGAATCTCAGCCTATTTATTATATACAGCCAATGGTGGAGGCAAGGTTAGCTAGTCTTGCTAGGAGCAGTCTCTGTAGGAGAACCATTTTCAGTCTGTAAACACCTTGGGGGAAGAAAGGTACTGTGGACATTTTCTACACACACTGTCAACGGTTTCACAGAGAGCTCTGCTCTCTCTCACCTTGGGTGGGAGGAGGCTTTGCCACTCCCACTGTGATGAGGCATTAAAAAAAGAGGTGATTAGAGTAGGCCACACCACTCATTTGGCCACAGAGTGTTCAGCTTGGTTGTAGAACCAACTTTAGAGACTCAAGTTGAGAGGCCAAACCTACTCCATCTTGGGCCTCCATCTTAAAAAGAAAAAAAAGTCTGAGAACTTGACCTGCAGCTGACCTCAAGCTGCACCCAAGTACAGGAAGGACCCTACAGCTTGTCCTTGGCCAGAGTGACTCCCTAGCTACTTCCTAGCAACAGTTAGTCAAAGATTAGTCTGATTGTTTCAGATGTACTTTCAGACCATTTGTGATTGTTCATGGTCTTGCTTCAGAGCACCCACCTGTCTGCTGACAATAGACATTCAGTTAGATACTTGCCAGCCTGATGCCCTCTTATTCCCATTCCCTATAAAACTTTGTCCTGCTCAGGGTTCGAGGCTACTCCTCCTTCCCTTCCCATCCTGCTGTGTCAGGGTTGAGTGGGAGGAGAGCCCAAGCCCGAGCTTATAATAAAAGGACCCTAAAGCTATTACATCGGAAACAGCTCCTTGGTGGTCTCTTGGGCTTCATGAATGCTTCCTGGCACAACAAAGCCTAAGGTTAAAATTCAGAGTGAGGGCTGGAAGGATAGCAGCAGTCAGGAGCACTGGTTGCTATCCAGATGACCTGGGTGGCACCCACATGGCAACTCACAGTCCCAGGGGATCTAGTGCCTTCTGACCTCAGAGTGCTCTGTGCACACATGGTACACAGACATCCATGGAGACAAAGTATCCACATGTACAAATAAAAATTAGAACTTAAAAAACAAAACTCAAAGTGAAGCAAGGCTACATAACGAGTCGGGTAGGCTCAGTGTGAAGAGCAGGGGCAGGAGGGACTGCTGAGGTTACAGTCTGCTGAAATACACACACCGCAGACAAGCTAGTGTGTGGTGTCTGTAATCTCAGCAGTTGGGAGGTAGAGAAAGGGGGGTGGGTCAGGAGTTTACGGCTAACCTGGACTACATGAGATCCTGCCTCAAAAAACCCAAAAAACGAATCAAACAAATAAGCAAGCAAATATTACCAGCAAAACCCTAAAAGAAAACACAGGGTGAGCAAGGCTAGCTGTTGTGAGCTTAGTGTCTTATCTTGTGAGGGTAAGAGAGAGAGAGAGAGAGAGAGAGAGAGAGAGAGAGAGAGAGCACTCTCAGAGGATGGTTTGCCAGAATTGGCACCAAGTACATTTACATATTGCATCATTTCACCGGCCAGATGTTATGGGAAACTTTTTTTTTTTTTTTTGAGACAGAATCTCACAATATCCTTGGCTGGTCTTGAACTCACAAAGATCTGCCTGCCTCTCCTTCCTAACTGCTACAATTAAAGGCATTTGTTACCACACTCAGCAGATGAGATTTCAGAGATAATGATTTTGTGGTATTTTACAATCTACAGTACTACAGAGACAACATGTCTGTAGGTTGGCTACTGCACACAGCTTTCTTATCAGTGATGTGATATGGGCCAGCATACAAAGAGTTCAGTGTATACTGGGGTACCACTCAACCCTATCTATCGGCCAAAAGGGCACAGGAATGTGGGGTTCTCCAGAGAAGCGGTAGGAGGTGCTGCCATGCTTCTACACCTCACAGCTCTCCACGCACAGGGTGATGCTATCAATGGAAACGAGCCAGCTCTAGCTGTCTGAAGAGGCCTTGGCATGGCTCTCCTCCTGCCTGCCTCCTGGAACATGTAGATGAAGCTACCACAGAGTCAGTGGTGGCAGTGGCTCTGGGCTCATCTTCATGCAGAGTCCTGGAAAAGCAGACTGAGTGGGGAGGGCAGCTTGTGAAGTCATCAGCTCTGATGGCTGGCGGGCAGGAACAGAAATTGTTCATTACTAAATATATCATTTGCCTGAAGTCATATGGCAGAGCAGGAAGCAAGCCCACCCAAGCGAGAAGCAGGCCAGGCTCCCTCAGGTGTTCCCTTGAAGAGGCAGCTGTCCCGTGGTACTGGGATGTGCCAGCCTCTGTGCCACTTCTGGAAAGTAGATCAAGAAACAAGTCCAAAGCCTGTGCCCACGGGAGCTGCCAAAGTTGCAGAAAGTAAGACAGTTCAGGCATTTTCACACTGTGAGAGTGAGGCAGAACCTGTGTCTGTAGGTATCAGGGTGAAAGCAGACCCCCTACATCTACCAACACACCTGAGACTCAATGAGGTGTTTGGAAAATGCCCAAGTGCCAGGCACATGGCTTGGCACATGGCTGTGTTCTAGGAGCATCTTCATTTCGTGTTGAAGGAACTGGTTAACCTCTGTAGTTGGCTCAGCTCTCCAGGGTCTTCACAGTAGGCATCATTTCTTGAGGAATCCCCTGCCTTCAACTAACTTGCAGAAAGGCCCCCACTACCCTAACATCCTACCCTCTGGGCAGCCAGCACACATCCTTGATGAGTCCACAAGCAGGTCTGTGTCTTCCCGATGTTTACCACAAGGGGTCACCATTTCCCTAACAGTGACAGCATGGACCGCTAGGCTCTACACTGAGAAGGTCTGGTCACACCAGACACTGACAGTCTGCAAATGCTAAGGAGGCTTTGGGTTATGTTTGTTCATAAAACCTTTGAGCGAAGATGAAGGTTTTGGGGGCACAGGCAAGGTCTTGGTGTGGTAGGTACTGGTTTAAGTTCAGTATTATGAGAAGCACCCCACCCCCGCACAGTTCTGTCTCAGAACAGGAAATTCATGAACCTTATTACAGGTTAAGAATGTGCAATGAATAAATTCCCATTCTTATCCACTGCCCTATTTCCAGTTCTCCCATAGACACAAAGAATTGGTTTGGTTATTTCCTCCCAGAACATTCTTCCGTGAGTGACTCAGAGTGTGGTACAATTTGTGACTTTCTTCTTACTTTGCTTCTTTCTATATTTTCTTTATTTCTTATTTAAGAAAATAGTAAAGAAAAATAAAAATAAACAAAATTCTTAAGTGTAGTTTAAATTTAATCTATCTTTTATATGATGGTTAATACATTTTTTTTGGATTATTGCTTAATTGTCTTAATAAATCCAAAGTCCTAAAAGGAAAATGAAATTGTAATATGTTAAAATGGTGACCCAGCTTCTCGTTAGTTGATAGCATTCCTTTGCTTCAAGTAGTTTACCTGTCTTGGAAACCTGTGTTCTATCATCATATATGATGTAGAGTCCAGACACTCTACCGTTGATCTTTAAAATCACTCTCTACAGAAAGCCGACTTAACGTGGGTGAAAGGCTGCATTAATGTTGTTTATGGTTCTGCATAATATGGGTAGGCTAAGCCAGGCTGAAGAGCAACCATTGCATCTCTGGTGCAGGAGTCTCAGGGTGTGCTGAAGCTACAATCTCTAAACCAAAGCCCTAGACACAAGTCAGGGCCCAGGCAGTTTATCATATCCCATCTAGGCAACAGCCAGGCTTGATCATGCTTAGCTTTCAAGATGAGACAAGGTAGGGCACATTAAAAATGGTTTGGCTGTAGACTGGATGTTGTATTTAAGCCCTAGCCTAAACTGCTCTTGGGGAGGAGTTTACCCTCACTAGGAAAAGGCTGTGCTGACAGTGGATCCCTGAAAATTAGACTCCTGGATCACCACAGCTGGAAGCACCACTCTCTGAGAGCAGAGAACAATGCCCAGAGCTGTATGCTCAGTGGCCAGGACCCTGGGGGAGTGTCACGTACCTGAGTTCGGTCTTGTGGATCTCAGCAATTTTCTTTTCCAGTTTCTCTGAATGTTTCGGGAAAAACTGGAACTTGAGCTGTAGCCTTCAGGGTGCTTTCCCGGGTCATAATCCCCAATCTCCGCTTTTCAAAGGCAGGGAAAAGAAAACAACAAGATTAACACACAGCTCAGAGGCTGAGGTAAGAAGGCAGGTCCACAGGGAGGGGACGTGTGCCTTCCTTTCCCCACTGTACACTCTGGGTTGATATTTAAGTCAAAGCAGAGATAGTACGACTGACCCTGCTCTCTGAGGCCACAAGTAAATCTGTAGTAACAGCCTGTAGTATGCTCCTCAGCCATTCAGGAAGCTTGGGAGCCATGAGCTGTGTGGCAGCAGCACACAGTGGGCGTGACCAGGATGGCAGGAACTCCTGTGAGCCAGGTTAAATACCCAGATCCCATTCTGAAGGTCTTGGTAGGCACAAGAGAAGTTGCTGAGTCTCTATCCCAGTTCAGCACTCAACCTTCAGTCCACATAGACTAGGATGAATACCTTCAGTGTCCATGGTGGGCTTACCAGGCAGGCTCTTCTAAGAGCCTGCCGCTATGGAAGTGGTTATAACCCAGGAGCCAAGTGCAGGAGCACTGGATTCTAAGGTTGATTTTCCAATCCTGTGCCCAGTGCCACCCCCAGGAAGTTCATGTCTCCAGCTGTGGGGTCTCTGGGAGCTCATGTGAACACTATCTTTTGTTCACCCAGTCAGAAACCAGCTTTCTCCACATAAGGTGCCCCACCTGAATGGTAGCTCGGAAAAGGAGAGAGGGCTTCCAGCAGCTTCCTGGAGAGCCAAGTACACTTCAGCTGAAGCAGATCGAGTACTGGGAGGACAGCAAGGCTTGGGGCCCTGGCTTACCCCTGATTGTGAGTCGGGGTAAAACCATGAAGTTTCCATTAAAAACATGAACCCCAAATTATGAGTCGGGGTACTCTCAGAAGAACTAATGAAGAACCTGCAAAGAGCTTGCTGGCAGGAGAAATGTCAGGCCTGTGGTAAGAGGGGCTCTGGCTCTGAGGGGCCATTCCAGTACCAGTCCAGTACATGTCACAGCTGGACACAGTGCTTGCCACTGCAATTATGGCACATTCCAAGTTATCCAGGGCTGAGTGTGGTATGATAGATGTCTGTAGCCCCATGTACTGGGGAGTCTGAGGCAGGAGAATCAATCATTTGAGCCCAGGAATTCAAGTCCAGCTTGGACAACACAGTGAGACTATAATTCAAAAGCAAAAAACAAAAACCAAGAACAAAAACCCAGCCAAACTCCAAATTCCTTGGATATTTCTGTTGTTTAACAAAAGAGATTGCCTTCCTTGAGGTAAGAGTGACCTTGAACCTTGAGGTCATTTACTTTGATTTTATTTGAAAGCTTCAAGGGGAAGATGTTGATGTTGGCCACCGAATACTTTTTTGAAAAAAAAAAAAAATTGATATAATTATCAGGGTGGACCTGAGGAAATGACTTTGTTAAAAAAGTTTAATCTGACAACCAGAACAGGCCAGCTTCCTTTCAAACAGAAAGGGGAACTCTGGGTGCCTCAGGATGCACCAGCTCCTGCTGCACCCCCATGTGAGTGGTACTGGAATGGCCCCTCAGAGCCAGAGCCCCTCTTACCACAGGCCTGACATTTCTCCTGCCAGCAAGCTCTTTTTTTTTTCTTTTTTTTTTTTTCGAGACAGGTTTCTCTGTATAGCCGGGCTGTCCTGGAACTACTCTGTAACCAGCTGGCTCGAACTCAGAAATCGCTGCCTCTGCTCCCAAGTGCTGGGATTAAAAGGCTGTGCGCCACCACGCCGGCTGCAGCAAGCTCTTTGAAGGTTCTCCATAGTTGCTTCTGGAGTACCTGACTCATAATCTGGGTTCATGTTTTTATGGAAACTTCATGGTTACATCAAAACAATCCTGTGGTAATGACAGCTTTAGGCAGGAGACTAGGTATTCTGAGTGGCTCTGAGTCCCTCAGCATTTTGAGAGGGGCCTGCAGATGGCTCTATCGCGATTACCACAGCTGTCTGGAACCCAGCAGGGTCAGTCTTCCTTGTTAGCAACAAGAAATGGCTTCTCACTTGAGAATACTCAAAACATTGAACACTCTCAGTTGAGAGTGCAAAACAGGTACCAGGATCCCATCATGCCTCGAACCTCAGCGAGTCGCAGGGTCGTGGGAGCAGGTGATTCCCAATTACTCTCTACTCTTGGTATCCCAGAAACATTAGCATGCAGGGTGCAGCACAAGCCTGCAAAGGTCACGGTGACTCAGGGGACTAGCCATGGGGCCTAGGTGCGGGAGGGTGCTGGGCTTTTTGGCTCTGGATGGCCCAAGCAAAATCCTTTAACTCAGACACCGCTTCAAGTTAGAAGCTGTTTTGATCTAAGAAGTCGTCATCTGTGGTAAATGGAATAATATAATCAGGACTTAGCATGAAAAGCAAATTTATTCTGTCCAAAGTCATTACCTTGAAGGATATAGGCCGCTAACAAGGCAGCATCCGATGTTTTACAGAGAAGACGGCCGTGATAGAGATCCCTTTTGATCTGCAGGAAGACTAAGTACCTGTGGCGACAACAGAGAATGAACTAGAAAGGATCGCTTTCATTGCTTTAAAGACACAAATATGTAATATTAGTCCATCAAAATCCTTGTCAGGACGTTTTTCCTACATTAATTTTTTTTCATACCATAAAACAAATACCTTTTACATTTCCTTGCGGGCGCTCAGATACTTTGCTCTGCACTGTTAATTGTTTAAGGTTCAGATCAAAAACTTTCTTCTAGGGCTTAACATAGACATATCACTTCCTGGTATAAGCGTGCCCCAAGCCCCCATTCCACACCGCCTCCACAGTGCTGGGATCTAGAGGGAGCCAGCCTCTGGTGGTCTGTTACAACCAGGAAAAACTGTGCTGTCAGACATGGGGAAATTGGGCCTGTCTTGGCCTCCAGGAGTGGAATGGTGGGTAAAGGAAGAGGCCAAAGGAGGAGATCAGGCAGGGCTTTCAATAGATGCCCCTGCAGATTATTGCAGAAGCCAATCAGATCTCTCAAATCCAATAAAGTGAGACGTGAGAGCTGCCGAAATGCTTGGTGGTTAAGAACACTACTGTTTATGCTTGGATCCAGAATTCATGTTGGTGGCTCACAACCTCTGAACTCTGTTCGGTATGTGACATCTGACACCTCTTATAGACACACACACACACACACACTTTAAATAAGCAACTAATAAAAATGTAAGGAGTGGTACTCATGTCAGAGCATAAGCAGGAGCCTGCGGTAACATCTCTTTAACACAGAATGTACAGTAGTAGAGGCAGTATCAAGGACAGAGCCTGTCCCACCCGGCACCTATCTGGTAGAGCAGATGCTGCATGATTCACATCTACTATCTCATTTAATTCGTACCCAGCACTTTGGGTGCTATTATTATCTCCACTTTGTCCAGTTAAAGCTGAGGCTTTAGTGGTTTTCTCACAGACACACAGCTAAATGGCAAAGGCCAGATCCAAATTCATGATGTCAGGACTTCTGAGCCTGGCTCTTTAATACTGCATTATACTGCTCTCTGACTCTATAACTGCTCTGAAGTATCTTAAGCAGTTGAATGGCCCCTGACACAGTGGGATGGTTTGGAAGTGTCTTTACCAAGAGCGTGCTGACAGATGACCATATTCTCACAAGTCTCCCAACAAGAGCAGACCCAAGGCTACAAGGTACAGCAGTCCCTTGAGTCGCATGGCCAGGAGCCCCTGTGGAGGATCTTTCACACACTTGTTTCACGAGACAGTGCTTAATTCTTACCTCTTGAGTGAGGGCCTTAGTGATTTGCTGTTAGTGACAGAACAAAATGGAAGTGAGTGGTTCGTCACAGTCAACACAGCCACTTTGTTCTTTCTCTTGAGAATACCTACACTGCCCTCCAGAAAGGCCCTTGGTGAAGAGAAGCTTTCTGCCATCCGTTACCTGAATGCCTTCAGATGAGTAGAGTCCCAGCCACTTCATGACTGATCCTGAGCTGGAAGCTACTGGACTCTCAACCCATACAAGTTCTGAGATGGCTACTTACCCTAAGCTAAGGTTGATGGACTTTGTTAGAGAGCCACATATGACTACAGCACCCCTGGGGAGCAAGGAGTAACGGAACTATTGTGCACCCCTTCAGTTCCACTGACGTCCATCAGCAGAATTTAGGGCCCTTTGGAGAACTGGTTTCCTCTGTCTTACATTCAGCCTGAATGTAATTCAGTTAATCATGTAAAAATGCCCAAAGAGAAAGAGAGAGAGAGAGAGAGAGAGAGAGAGAGGAGAGAGGAAGAGAGAAGAACCATCCACAATGCAACCTTTGGAGGAGGTAAAGAGTGAGCAGCCCTGGGCGCTGAGAATGGAGACCCAGTCAAGACCAAGCAGCGTCCTAGGGCCTTTCTTAGCCTTGCTACTTGAAGTACAGCCCCCACCAGTAGTACTGGCATTACTTGGAGCCTGTACCTTATACCAAGTTCCTCATGTGACTTGCACATAAGAGGCAGAAGTATCCCTGTGACCAAAGTACCATTGTGACCACATCAATATGTGGTCCCTTCTCCAAGCCAAAGGAAAAAGAGGAGTTCTGCCTAGGAGTTCGTAAGAGCCTTCCTCTCCTTTACCAAACCCACTTGGCCCAAATATTTGCCAAGAAAAACTGGCGTCATGCAGAGTGACTACTTAAAGGGATCTATCAAACCCAGCCTGTCTGCACTCTGCTTCCCACAGTGAAATGCCACACGGCGTGTGGGAGAGGCAAGCGAGCGAGCACTTCCCTGCTTCTCCGTTCCAACTCCCACCTTCTCCAGGTTTTGGCAGGATGCTGATCGAACCTTTGCCCCCAACCATTGCTCACTTCCTGGGCTTAGATTCTTTATCATTCCTTCCCTCTGCTCATCTGTGACTGAAGTCTGGGACGGGACATCCTGGACTAATGGAGGTGTTTCAAACAGAACCCTCAATCTGGATGGTGATTCTCTATGTCAGACTGCAGAACATCCCCTAGGGAAGCACGGCAGCAGTGCGCCTGTGGGCTGAGAAAGCCGCTCTAGAGTTTCGGATCCTCACTGTTTGCAAGGCGTCAGCTTCCTCACATGGAAGACTGCTGCTTTACAGTACCACAGGCAGGCCATGGCAGACCTTTCTGGTGGGCTGGGAGGTATGCAGCTCTGTGTGGCTGGGAGTCCTTTGGCTTCTGATATTGTAAGGACAGTTGTAGGGGTCTCAGGGGTGAGGCAACAAAAACTCTCTAGCAATGCCAGGGCAAACGGAGGGAAGGAAGAAAGGGCAAGTTATGTCCTAAGGAAAACTAGTCATTAGAACGCAGGATGAGCTCACAGAATCATCCACCAACATCTTCATGAGGTCCCCTTGGTTTTCTCCCACACTGGCGTCCAGAAAGTTTTGGGTTGACTTGGAGCTGAAACCATACCCCAGATGGTCACAGCATTATTAAGCTCATGCTCACGAGATTCCAGCACTCCCACCGCACAAGCCTATGGGGTTATCTTGGTGTGTGAGGCTCTGCCATCAAGACAACTGTGGTTGCCAGATGAGGTGCCTGCCTAGTCCAGCCAAGCACTGTTGCTCCTCAGAGTCAGAGCTAAGGGTAGAATTCCCTCAATTCATCGCTGAGGAGACATATCCAGAAGTGTGTCATGACTTGTCCAGCGTTACCCATCTGTCACAGCTCAGGCCTCTCAGTCTGGGTCCAGAGCCTTTTCTACCCTGCAGTAATTCATTTTTCTATCAGAGGAGAGAGAAGCACCAAACTGTCATCAGAGAGCAATCCACAGTGGTTCAAAGAAGAAATCAGAGAAAATCTTTTAAAAAAGGTCATGGTTCATTAATATATAGTCTCTTTACCCAATATATATGCATATGTATAAATGTATACATGTATGTATGTATGTGTGTAAATGTGTGTATGTATTATAATTTATAATATATTATATAATATAATTATATATATATGATTTTGGGCTGGAGAGATGGCTCAGTGGTTAAGAGTGCCTGTTCATTCAGAGAACCTGAGTTCAGTTCCTACAAGGCTGCTCATTACTGATTGAAACTCCAGCTCCAGAGAATTCAATGCCTGCTTCTGGTTTCTGTGGGCATACACACATTAATTTCTTTTTTTGTTTGTTTGTTTGTTTTTTGTTTTTTGTTTTTTCGAGACAGGGTTTTGTTGTGGATAGCCTCAGCCTTGTATTTTGATCCTAGTTCCCAGTGGATAGCCCCAGCCTTGTATTTTGATCCTAGTTTCACTTTCCTGGGAGGGGCTGCAGAGGATGATTGAATCTGTACACAGGTGACGTCTTGTAAACCTTCTGTCCAATTAAAACCTGTAAAATAAAGGCTAGAGCCAGAGATTGGGCAGTAGAAGGGGAGGCAGAGAAAAAGGCTTAGGGTAGGAGAGAGTGAGAGGAAATCGATATAAAAGGTAGATCAGAAGGGAGGCAGGGGAGAAGGTGGAGGAAGTCGAGGTAGAAGGAAGCCGATGACGGAGGAGCCAGAGCCAGAAGGACAAGCACAGATAAACCGCAAGTTACAAGGGCTCTCATAGCCGGAGATTAGAGTAGTGTAGTGGTAAATCTGCCCAATCTAGGCGTGCTATTAATACCAATAATTATTGAGTGGTGTCTTCCTTTACTGGTCTCCTTCGGGTAGGAGATTTACCGCGACAAATTTGGCGGTTTAAATAATTTCTTCTGCTACAGGGTTTCTCTGTGTAGCTCTGGCTGTCCTGGAACTCACTCTGTAGACCAGGCTGGCCTCGAACTCAGAAATCCGCCTGCCTCTGTCTCCCAAGTGCTGGGATTAAAGGCGTGCGCCACCACCACCTGGCCACACACTAATTTCTAAGATAAAGATTTTATTTTCTATTTATGTATGTGTTGGGATCAGAGGACAGCTTGTGAGAGTTGGTTCTTTCCTTCCACCATGTGATACCAGGGATTGAACTCAGACCTCCAGGCTTGTCAGCAAGTGCTTTTCCCAGCTGAACCCTACTGCTGGCCTCCACCTTGGATTTGAGGCAGGCCTTTCTTCTTACTGCTGCTGCTGTACCATTTAGGTAAGCCTCTAGCCAGCCCTTCCCACATATCATGCTGAGTGCTGAGCCTGGGATTTCAGATGCCAGCGGGATGGGAGATGGAATTCAGTGTGTCAGCGTTGCTCAGCAAGTGTGTTTACTCCGAGCCGAGTCTTCTCACTGGCCTGTGCTTGCTTTGCTTGTTTTGTTTGTAGAACTTTGCTTATCTCTTTCAGTCCTTCATATGGCCAGTCACATCACAGGTACTAGAGCACAGAACACAGTCACCCTCTCACAGTTCCATATAAAGGAAGAAAGTCAGATGGACAGGAAACAAAATCCTAATGCTAGCCCCTCTCCAGCCCCAAGTACACACCAGCCCCACACTCTGCTGTTGCATACACACTGCCTCATACAGGCGTCAAGAACCCCACCAGTAACTGCCATTTCTGTCCCATTTTCATACATGAGGAAACTGAGGGCCGACAGGATTGCTGTTTGCCCTGTCTCATAAAGTAATCTGAAATTTAAATCCAGCTCTTCCTGATTTCTTAGCAGGGTTGGCACATAGGACCTGCTAGTGTACTTTCTAATGGAACCAGGTTTTACTGGAACACGGCCTTCCTCATTCCTGAGTCATCTATGGCTGCTTCCGAAAGGCACTGATGGAACTGAGTAGTTGTGACAGAGACCATATGGTTCCAAAAGCCCAAAACACTCATTTTCTGTCCCCTTCCGGTAAGTTTGGCAATTCATGTTAGCCTAATGGAGGCTCAAATAATATTAATTGAAAGAATAAGTGACTGGGGACTCCATGCGCTGATGCACATATTCATTCTACTGAATCCTTTTAACGCCTGCCGTGTGCCAGGCCCTCTGCTTCCTGGTGAGTGCAGCTGTGTTTATACTCTGTTTCCTTCTGTACTTGGTCTCTCAGAGTTCATTTACCTGTGGCCCCTGGTGAAAGCAATACTTGGTGTCTAAGCCTCCATTGTTTTGGCCCCATCACCAGTTTAGACAAGAAAATCTATTTACTATTAAAAAAAAAAGACAAAGGAAATGAAGCAGGATTTGGAAACTATGTGCTGTAGGAAGGGCACAGTGGAGAAGGTGAGGTGGAGGTTTTCACTCTCTGGCTAATCCCTTCCTTCCTTAGCCTCGTTCCATAGGAGTGGCTCAGATGGCAGTGAAGTTTAGGAGTGAGATTGCCAGGAAAAAAAAAAAAAAACCAGACCTGAAACACTGACAACTAAATTAGTTTGGCAGCAAGGTAGGATGATGCGATGAGGGGCTCAGAGCCAGGAATGAATTATGGGTACTGAGTGAGACTGGGCAGGTACCACTCTCCTCAGTGCAGTAGGGATGAGAGTGAGGAACTTAGAGCTAATTCTGTGGCTTTATGGAATGTTCCAGGGGTGGGGGGGAACCCTGCAAATCAGGCCAGGCATCCCAAGGAAACGGCACTCTGGGGAAGGAAGAGTCGTGAGGGACAGTGAGAAGGGATTGTCTGAGATGTGTGAGTGGGGACATATGCAGATGGTAGAGATGCTAGCACGCTTGCCACTGCCCTTGAAGTTTGCTGATTTAGTGCAAGGCCTGGCCAGGATCCCAAGGCTGCGCTGACATGGACCATGTAATCAGTGTGGCGGGGAACACACTGACTTCACTCAGTGCAAGGCTTCCTGGGAAGTGTACCCAGAAGTGTAAGACCCTTTACAGGGCATGGAGATACAAGGCTGTAGTCTCAGTGCTAGGGAGGTGGAGGTATGGAGAACTGTGAGTTCAAGACCAGCGTAGGCTACATAGTGACACTCTCAAAAACAACAAAACAAAAAAACAAACCTAAGCCCAAACCGAGCCCTGCCTGGACTTACTTATGATCTACAGAATCTGTGATAATAAGTGCTTAGTTTATTTATATGTCTGATTGATTGGTTTTGTGGCTGGGGGTCTTTATTGATCATACCCATCCACAACCACCTCCCTCCAACTTTCCCCACCTGACTGACCTCAAAGTTTCATTTTCTTTTTTTAATTTAAAAAGTTTTTATGTGTATAGGTGTTTTACCTGCAAGTGCCCCTTTGTACCAGATGCGTGCCTGATACCCAAGATGGCTAGACAAGACATCAGATCTCCTGGAACTAGAGTTATAGATGGTTGTGAGCCGCTGTGTGGGTCTAGTAATCAGCCTACATCTTCTGGAAGAACAGCCAGTGCTGGACCACCGAGCCATCCCTCCAGCCCCCCAATTTTTTTATTCTCTCTCTCTCTCTCTCTCTCTCTCTCTCTCTCTCTCTCTCTCTCTCTCTCTCTCTCTCCGTGAGTACATGCATTCACAGGGTGTACAGGTGTCCTTAGAGGACAGAGGTGTCAGATCCTGGAAGAGCTGAAGTTACAGATAGTTGTGAGCCATTCAATGTGGGTTCTGGGAACCAAATGCAGATCTCCACAAGAGCACTATGTGCTCTTAAGTTCTGCACCATCTCTCCAGCCCTGGCCTCAGTTTTTCTATGTAGCCAAGTATAATACCTGATCCTTCTGTCTTCATCTTCTAAGGGGTAGGATTACAGGCATGAGCTATCACACCTACCTGAAATGTTGTTGTTGTTTATTATTATTATTTTGTAAACAATAAGAAGGAGGAAGATGAGAACGATGACAAAAAGGTGAAAGAGGAGAGAAAGGAGGAGGGGGAGGAAGGAGACGTGATGACAAGGATGACAACAATGACAACGACAATGATGATAAGGGCTGAAGAGATGGCTCAGTGGTTAAGGCACACACTACTCAGTCATGAAAACAGGCATTTAGATTCCAGCACCCGTATTACAAACTTGTAACTTTGGCACTGAAAGATCTGGTGACCTCTTCTGGCCTCTGCATGGGAGCAGGCGTGTGCCCACTCACATATTGTATATATACACTCATGACACACACACACACACACACACACACACGCTAGTAAACTGGTTAATCCCCTCAACAGTTTGCAGATGCAGATATTACCACCCTCATTCTGTGAGCTGTCCAGAGGACAGTGAAGCTGGACAATATATGGCCAAGCCCTGCAGCCAAGAAGCACCAGAGGCTAGACTTGAGCCACCAGGACCATGTGGCTTCTTGGTAGGAGGGTCAGTATGTTAATACAGTTACATTTGATTTTTTTAAAAAATTGGATCATGAGCTCTTAAAAGTCAAGAAAACTTTGTGTCTGGGGGCAGCCAAGAAATTGTTAGACCAATCCCTCTCGGGCCCACTGTGGGGCCAGCGAAATGCAGAGCAGGTAATGCTGGTGGTGGTAGGAGGCGGGGTGCTGGCTTTAACAGCAAGTGACCTGGACAGGGGTGGACAGGGCCTGCTCTAACATTCTCAGCAGAGAGAACAGGGCTCAGGTAACAAGAGGGATAATGCTTTGACAAAATGCTCTTCAAGTTGATGAGCATAGTGGTCCTGTCCCCATGATCAGTGAAGCGACAGGGCTGTCCATTAAGACAGTGGGAGTCACTTTTAGCCCATGAGGGTGAGCAGGACCCACAGCTCTCACACTCACACCAGTGTCTCCTGTGCTTTATAGTTGGGTACACACAGAGAAAACAAAGTTCAGGCCCAGAACCGATCTCACGTCTTTCTGGGACAAGCCGTTTCTGACTTTGCCTTCTCTAAGGCAGGGGAAAGAGATTAGTGGCTTTCTTCTTTAATGTTCCCACTCGCCAAAGGTTTTGCTGATGACAGAATAAGGGATCCCAGCAGCACAGTTTCTGAACTTCTGAGGCAAGGCTTGGCATGATTCTGGCTCGGATGTATAAGCCAGGAAGCGAGGCCAGTCCTATTCACTGACCCTCTTGCAGGGTGGTTCTGGGATAGAGACCTTTTCTCTTTCTCCAGTGGAAAAGACAGGGCGTATAGCATGCCTGCCCCAGAACACGATTCTCACAATGAAGAAAGCTTCATGTGTGAAGGCTAAAGTTATGTTTTAAGTTTAAATTACTGTGCTCAAGGCCTCTATAAAACAAAGATGCTCCTAACCTGTAAGCTCTGTTTGCCCAAGGACCGACCCGACTACAGATTGTTGGGGGCTATTATTAGGTAAGATAACAAATCAGGTGTTTTCACTTCTGTAAACAAGATTGGTTGCCCCAACTGCACAGGATGTGCTCAATCACAGGCAGGTGGGAGGTGTGTAGGCAGGAGGTATGTCAGGATGTATGCTTACCCCTGACTGGATGAAAGCAGGAAGTACATAGCCTCGTGGGTTGGGCTGACATAATCTGCAGCGATTCTCTGGGAATCCCAGTTGCTATTGTCCTGGCCAGTAGTTAATAAAGCTTGCTTCAGATTTGTCTCACAAATTGTGGTAGTGGTCTTATTCTCACCCAGTGCGATTAACACACGCACCTGTTCAAACAGCACACCAGGATCTACCTGTTTGGATTTAGACTCACAGTGTTTCCCACCCTGCCTTTTATGTCACACCTTGGGACTTCTCAAGTCCTTTGGGCCACTGGAGACGATGTCTAAACCTGAAATCAAGCACCAACCGTCAAGAGAGCCACTTTATAGGCAAAAGAAAAACAGCCTTTGAGCAATTAGTTACTCCAGATCCCTTGTAGAGCGGCAACTAGAGACACAAAAGAAAGTGTGGAATACCCACTGCTCCACCTCCAGAGGTGGGGAGCAAAGAAAGGGGGGCAATCACACACAAAACCAGTTCTACCCAGAAGCATTCCTCCAAGAGGCTGGGTACTTCCAGATCCAAGGCTCCTACCTGCCCAACGGAACTCACGTTCAGCCTCACCTGGTTATTTCCTCTTTCAGGGCGGCGGGGTCAGCAGGATAAAACTTCACACGGAAACACATGGTGAATGGAGGCTGGGCTGCAGAGGAAGAGGTGTCTGTTAGGAGAGACCCCACAAGGAGATAACTGGGCTCCCATCCCTCCCGTCCCATCTGGCATGGACAGGCCCCCGAACCATTAGGGAAAAAAATCTCCTTTGTGGAACTAGACAGAAGGCTCAGCATCAGGAGCACTGTGAGGACTCAGGTTCGATTCCCAGCACCCACATGGTTGCTTGCAGCCGTCTATAACTCTAAGTCCAGGGGACCTGATGGACTAGGGACTCTTCGGCCTCCACAGGTACCAGGCCCACACATGTTGCAGAGACACACATTCATGTTGGCTAAACACCCATACACATAAAATAACTTAAAACCCTTTTGGTACACTAGAACAGTAGGAAGTTACATATGTACAGCATACCTTACCTCCCTTGGGGGTTCCTCCCACCCTCCCAAGGGTAAACCTTAGCTCTTGTTTGAATACTTACATCTTAGCTGCTTCACCACTGACTTTGTAAACTCCAACCAGTGCTGAAACAGAGCACAAGACAAGACAACCCTCATGAAAATTGGTGACACATGCAACCTGTTTTATCCTATTGAAATGGTGAGACAGAAGGCAATCTCCCTGGAAGCCATGTTCTGAAATAAGTACTCGTGATGGACCAACCGAGAAGGGGAAAACTGTCCTAGCTTCAAGTGCCATTCCCAGGCTTCCTGGAGACACCTCTCAAAGCAGGGTGCCAAAGCTTTGAGCCCTGGTCCTGGCAGGCCCACGGGCAGAGATAACCATGCATGTATGTATAGTGTGCTTGGCTTGAGTATCGAGCTGCTGGACTTACTGTTTGGCAGGCACTGTGTTAAATGCCAACTTCCTTTGGCAAAGGAGTGGGGTGAAGCGTGTTGGTGGCAACTCTAAAAAGTACTGACAAGAGGAGATTTCAGAATAGGGGGAGGTAGAGATGGCTGCTATATATTCCATTTTTGTCTGAGTAACATAGGTAGCCAATGCTTGTTTACTCAGGCTTCCCTGGCACGCAAGGATGGTTAAAGTCTTAGTTTCTTAGGATAATTACCTGTAATCAATGTGCGGGACAGTATCCTATCCTACATGTTTTGTTTTAATTTCATGTGTATTGCATGTATGTCTGTATAAAGGTGTCAGTTCCTTTGGAACTGGAGTTACAGACAGTGGTGAAGGGCCGTGCGGGTGCTGGGAATTGAACCTGGTCCTCTAGAAGAGCAGTCAGTGCTCTTAAGTGCTGAGCCATCTCTCCAGCCCACCTCCCCATGGGTTTTTATAGTTAAAATATAGTCAAACTACATTTTTAATTTTCCACCATGGCACTTAAGTTTGAGGGAAGGCAGCAATGAGACCATTCTAACCTCTCTCTCTCTCTGTCTCTCTCTCTCTCTTTCTCTCTCTCTGTCTCTCTGGTTTTTTTCGATACAGGGTTTCTCTGTGTAGCCCTGGCTGTCCTAGAACTCACTCTGTAGACCAGGCTGGCCTCGAACCCAGAAATCCGCCTGCCTCTGCCTACCAAGCGCTGGGATTAAAGGCGTGCGCCACACCGCCCGGCACCTCTTTCTTTTTTAAAAGATATTTATTTATTTGTGTGTGTGTGTGTGTGTGTGTGTGTGTGTGTGTGTGTATGTGTGTAGGCAAGAAGAGGGTGTCAGAAACCCCAAAGCCAGAGTTAATGGTGGTTGTGAGCTGCCCCATGTGGGTGCTGAGAACTGAACCTGGGTCCTCTGGAAGAGCAAGAAAGTGCTGTTAACAGCTGAGCCACCTCTCCAGCTCTAGATCACTGTAGAATAGTTTCCCAAATCTCTGTGGGTTCTTGATAACATTCATTACTGATGCCTGTTGCTTTTTCATTAAGCAAGTAACTTGCCAATTGGCAGAGAGCTAAAACTGCTATTATTTGGGGTTTGATTGCTTAGAAGTCACTTAAAGATGCTAGCTGTAAGTTCCTGGAGGACAGGAACTGACTTGTTTACTATATAATAATCAGGGCCTAGCATGTGGGGCAATGCATAGTTGTGGAATGGGCAAAGAGCTGGGTTTCAAAGTAGCCCTCTTTCCTGGCTACTTCTGCTTAGTGTACTGTCTTGGCAGAGACTTTCTTCTGCAGGAAAGCAGCCAAGGCCATGCAGACAGCATCCTGGCCTCCCTCAGTTCCCAGCTCTCACCTTCTGGGCTGGGCTGTGGGTCATGTAGTTAATGGACCCACTAAGAGCCAGTACTGTCAGCTCCACATGGATAATCTGGGCTGACATTCTGCTCTCTTGCTTCCTCTGATCCGAGCTCCCACGAGGCTGGCAACTTATTACAGCCACTCAGCGTGGTTAAGAGGCCCTTCTCACATTACACGGCCCACCGCAGCTCTGCTTCGCAGGGAAGCAGAAGTAAGAGGTACAATTGCACAGAAGCGACTGGAGCTGCAGCCTGGCCTGGGCAGGTACAGGAGGCCTGTCTGGTTCAAAGCACGCTAGGCCTGTATAGCTAGGAGAACACAGCAAGTGTCAGGGACGTAGTACACAGACCTTTAGGCTGACAGGTAAGAGAAAGAAGATAGAAATGATAAAGAAGATAGAGATGCTAAGATCTGAGTCAGCCGTGATCGCCAGAGGGCTCCTGAGCTCAGGTACGAGGAGGCCCCTCCCCCTGGCAGTAGCAAGAGACAGCTTTTGTTTGGACTGCGCTGAGAACTCAGGAGCTGACTGAAGCTGGAGAGCACCAGGAGGGCCTGGGAAGCTATCACAGCTGTCTGAAGGATTTTAGAGATCCAGTGGAGAAATCTTGAGATTGTCCCAGTAATATGGTGACAGCATCTTGTAGATTGAGTCCCAGAATTAATAGCAAACTGAGAACATGAGGCAGATCAGGAAAAGGGCCAAGATTTAGAAGGAAACAGGTCAAAATGGAACAATCTTCATGCTTTGAGGCTTGAAAGGGTGCAAAAGGATGGATGAGAAGGCAGAGGCTCAGGCTCAGCTGGAAACAGAGGACATGGCATGAGGCAGCTCCTCCAGGAGAGAAGGGTGGAGAGATGGGAACCCCAAGACACCCCAGTGAGCAAGCAGCGGTGAAGATCAATGTGAGCTGTTGAGACCACCTTGGCGCCAGGGGAGGAGGCTTTTCTCACAGCTCTGGGAGTGAGGAGTTCACTTCCGGTGTCCCTACCATGAATCAATGGATTTAGAATAATTCTCATTATAGATCATCTAAGACCTTCTCAGACTCCTCAGACCTCTGTGCTCCATGGAATCACCCTGACTTGGGCTACTTTGTGACTTCAGCATGATACCTCAGAAACCACACAGAATCAGAGAGTCCTGGGCTCTAGACTGGCCTTGCCACTTACCCTGGTTGGACAACCTGTCTTAATCTAGTCATGGCCTTAAGGGTTGCTTGATGGAACATGTGGAGAGCTCTTGATTTAGCACCAGGTACCACTGGTGCTTAGTCTACATCAGCCTGGTGCTGGGCTTAGCTTACAGCAGATTCTCTGTAAAGGGGCATGTCTCTTCTTTCCCAGTCTCTTGTTCAGTTCATTCTTCTTTAATCTGGATCAGCTCCACAGCCATCCTTTTCTCCTCAAGTACATCCTACTCTGAGAAAATGATCAACAGGACACATTCACCCCTTTACTTTTTATACCACTAGCTCTGGGGGAGATGAAGATATCTTGGTGTATATACCCCCCACCCCCAAGGAGAAAACGCTTAGCCCAGACAAACACTGGGGGAAAAGAAAAGTCAACACCCCAATCCCTCACCACTCCTGGAGAGTGAGCACATACAGCAGTGAGGACAGTCCACCTTCTTGCTCTCTGAGCACTTAGTGGCTGCAGAGGTCCAGAGCTAAGGGCAGCATGTTAACAGAGCGGAGCAAGGGGCAGATCTGAGGATAAATCTCCATGATGCTGCTCATAGCTCTGCCAGGCAGGAGGAGGTGAGATAAATACATGAAGAGTGAGACCGGGTTAGTCAGAGGAAAAGGGCATGGTAGGTATCTTAAGAGCCTTTTCTAAAACTCACGTCTTTAGTACACAACCTTAAATAGGATCTGGAGGACAAAGTGGCTCAGACAACCAAAAGATTAACGGCATCTGTCTGTGGCACGGTGAAGGGCATATCCACTCTCCCTCAGCATCTGTCACTCTGGGAAGCGCTGAGATGCTTTGCCTTTTTAGTGGCCTGAGACCCGAGATGATGGCAGAGACAGTCCAGTCGGGTCTGTGGAGGAAATCTTGGACCTAGGAAAGGAGGCCCTCCAGGATTTGTGAAGCTCTGTAGGATTTGTGATGATGTTTGTGGAGATGGGAGCAGGGTGTGAGTGAGCAGGAGCACTCAGCCTGCACATGTTTGCATATTTTCCCACTTCCTAGGGATGCCAAATAGCACATCCTCACAGTCAGCCAGGGAAGATGAATCACTGCAGAGATGCAGGTGTCTGCAGGCCGGGGAGGTGAGCATCAAGTACCACAAATCATCAACTCCTCCCTTCAGCAAATGCTTACTGACCGTCAGCTGCTCTCCAGGCCCTGCTCCATGGGACAGTGATGGATGAGATACAGTCTGTCTGTCCCCTCTTGGAATTGAGCTTTTGTGGGAACTGTCAGCACAGTGCAGGAAGTGCTATGGTGGGTAGGTATTAAAGGATATAGTGGGGTATAGGGCGGCAATATATGGCAAGGTCGGGGGGGGGCGGGAGACCTTCTGGAAGAAGCAAAAATCCACGAAAGACCTTAAGTATGAAAGAAGGTAGCTCTGGGGCTGGAGAGATGGCTCAGTGTTTAAGAGTGCTTATTGCTCTTGGAGAAGACCAGGTTCGGTTCCAAGCACCCTGGTCAGGAAGCTCACAGCTGCCTGTAACTCCAACACCAGGGGATTCAACATGTTCTCTGGCTGCTGAGGGCACCAGCATACACATGGCACATGTGCATACACACACACACCCACACATATGCGCACAGAGACAAACATACATCAATAAAATAAAAATTCATCTTCAAAAAACAAACCAAAACCAAAAACCAAAACAAAAGGAAGCCAAGAGGAAGAAAAGGAGAGGAGTGCTCCCGGCAGAGAACTGAGGACTGAGAGGGGAGACAGACATGTCTGGAGAGTCATAATGTCTGGTTGACCATAGAAGGGCAGGGCAGGTTGGTAAGATGATGCTGGAGATGATGTAGGGGCCCAAGGGAAATGAATTTGTTTCTGTCTGTGATGCCAGTTTTGGTGAAAGTCTACAGCTGTCTTTACTGCACAGACCAGGGGAAGGGTTACAGGCTTTGCAAGGTGCTGAAGGCTCGGTGTCGGTTTGGCTCTCTGTTCTGCCTAGACCAGACTGGCATTGTCCAGTAATGGTCTACCTAACCAGGACGAGATCTCTGAAATATAGGGATATATAGCGTGTTTACTAGAAAGGAAGCAGGAGAAGCCCTCTCTGTGCACTGGGCTCTATGGCCTCAACACTGGCTACCAGCTAGACTTCTAGCAGGCGCCCAGCAAATTGCTTGAGCTCTTGGGCTGCCTTTTTGGCATCTGTGAAATGCAGGGTTTCCTCAGCTGAACTCTGGTTCAGGTGACTTTCAGGCTCAGTGCTATGATTTGAAGCAATGACACCAATTAAGTGTCTGGATGGTCCCTGACTCCTGGGGCTGAACTTTGCATAGGAGTTACAGGTAACCAAAGATTCAGGCCAATTTACTAACCCTGTAATCGGTTTGTGGTTTGAATTTTGACTTACCCGCTGCTTATCTGGGTCCACAAAACGAATCCCAAAGTAGTCTTTCTCAAGTAGGTTCAGGTGGTGGCAAAGGAGATCAAACAGGTACTGGCCTTTGGCATCTCTCTGCAAAGAAAGCAAGCTCCGTTGAGAAATGTATATTCTTTAGGGTGACGTGTGTGTGTGTGTGTGTGGCATAAGAAGTATATGAATGTGTGTGTGCACATATGTATTTTATGCAACTCTTAAGGGTGAATTGTGTGTGTGTGTGTGGTCAATGTGGACTGCATTCATTTTGAAACCAGACCTCTCACTAAACCTGAACCTCATTGACCCGGCCAGACTGGCTGAACAGCAAGCTTCTCAACACCGCCAAGCCTGGTTTTGATTTTGTTATTATTATAAGGATGATTTATGAATTGCATGTAGATATGACAGTAGTGCACACCCATAACTGTCCTTTACACTGTGATGTCTCACATAGTCTCTGGCATTCTGAGTGGTTTAGCACCTGGGAGACACTCATTAACAGTTCAGCACAAGGTACCAGAGTTCTTCGTGCCCACTACCAGTTCCATAGGTCAGATCATACCTCTCCTGCAGCTGGACGACTGCCTGAGCCTTCTACATTCTGCATTCCCATCCTTGCCCTGCTCAGTCCTCCACAAAGTAACCAGAGTGACCCAACTTAGATGTGATGTCTTTTGTGATACAGGCACAGTATAAGCCGTTCACATGTGCAGAATAATATGCTACTAAGTTAGTCTCCATCCCTCCTAGCTGCACACAGCCTTCCTAGGAGCATCTTGCAAACAGACTGTTACATAATACTATACGCAGGTATATGTATATCTATAGGCAGGGATGTTGCCTCTTTTTAGAATACATATACACACACACACATACTATATATATATATTTAAATATATAAAATATATTTTAAAAATATATATAGTGTGTGCGTACAGCTGTGAATTGTAGAGGTCAGATGACCACTTCCAGGAGATGGTTCTCTTTTCCCACCACATGAACCCAGGGATTGAAACTTGGGTCATCAGTCAGGCTTGGTGGCAGGCACCCTTATCTGTTGAGCCATCTTGCTAGCCTTTAAAATAACATTTATAATGCATTTCCCCTAATATTGGGGATGCAGGGGTTCACAAGGGCTCTTCCCCGAGCTCCACTCTAAACTGCCTCACTTTTCCATACTGTTTCTTGGTTTGTTTTTTCCTTTGTCTTCCACTGGAGCTGCTTGACAAATCCTTCTATAGTAGTGCATATAGCTGTGTCTCAGAGTGTTCAACTACTATATATAGTTTAATGAACCTAATGTTATTTACCTAGGTCCACATTAATGAAAACTGTTTCCAATCTATTAGCAGCAATGTGGCAGTAATCTTTAATTACATCACTCACTTCTGCTTACTTCAGTGTCTCCCACGCTCTCAGACTAAAGTCCTAACTCTGGTCAGGGCCTGTAATGTCCTACACAGCCTAGCTCTTGCTTTCGTTCTGAACTCATCATTCTCTGTCCTCCATGCCGGCAACAGCCTTTCTGCTCCTCAACAAGCTAAGGCTCTTCTGTGTCTGTGCATCCCTGCCTGGAACATAATTCCTGTGGCTCCTCCTGCCCTCCTAGGCTGAGATCTTGGTACCAAAGCCCCTCTGCACAGGTCTTCCCTTATAGAATGGCTAGCCTCCCCAACGCTGCACCTTACTTCTCTGTTTCTGCCCTTCATTACATTTAACAACACTCAGTTACCTTGCTGACCTCTCCCTTGTTTCTGTCTCACTGTCTTCTTCTGAGGAGCCTTCCCCAGAACTTAGCACAAGGTTTTATGCAAGAAGTACAGGACTTCATAGGATCTGTTGAATATACTATTCAATAGAGAGTATGATGGATGAAAGGCTACATAAAGTATAACTCAGACCTTCCACTTCCCAGGCCTGCCTGGGTTTCCTAAGTGAGTCAGGAGGTGAGTGACTGGCAGAGAACTCTCGGAGCATCTGGAGCCTTCCCTGCACGGCTCCTGCCTTTGCAACTGTCCTAAGATGTGTCTGCAGCTCCGCTCAGATGCCCTTTGGTTAAGTTTATGTGTAACTGCAGCCAATTGATGGTGTCTTATAAGAGCCATATAAGAACTGGTGAATGGCTCTGGTCCATGGGTTATCACTGAACAGCCTGGCCCTACGCCAACAACAGGGACATTATTAAGACTTTCATGAAGGTGCATTTTCACCTCCCCTTATGCTGGCTCACCCTATACTATGGAAGACCAGGGCAGATGCTAAAGAGAGTGCAGCACAGCTTAATTAGAGGAGGAAGGAACTGGAGGGACCTCTCCCTCGTCTTCTGCTGCCGACACACCTCTTACTAAACATTTTTGAGGCAGCAGCCCCAATCCTACACTTTTTGGTCTCCCAACAGAAACAGGACAGAGACCTGGAACTTCTGGCTGGTGGGTCACAGCCACTTCTTTCAAAGACTCCACCAGCAGTGATCATTCTTGAGGCAGGGCTGTCTACTCCTTCTTGATGTTACAGAGGATGAGACAAGCTTACACTCCTAGTTAGAGTCCTCTGGGAGCGGAGGATATGAGTTCAACTCAGTCTAGCACCATGTCCTACATTAGTACCCTTCCCCACCCCAGGCAGTTGGAATGGAAGGTTGGAAGAGTAGAAGACCCTGGCAGGGTGTGGTATCTTGCTTCATTTTGTTTTGTTTTGTTTTTCTCTAGAAATGTTATTCACACCATAAGTTACTGCCTTGTGAGAAGCTAGCCCGAGTTTTAAAGGCTGAATAAGCTAATTTCCAATCACACAGAAGCCTGGGATATGGAAAGTGTGAGACCAACGCTGTGTCATTGGTTATCCTGAGAAACAGGCAGTTGTGCTGATACATGATTACCATTTAGTCGCAGCAAAGTCAGAGTGCCAAGCCTGAGCCTGTTTATCTTCAGAACAGAAACCAAGGCAGAGTGCTGAAGCCTTATCAGCAGCTAAACTTGGAGGGTATTCTCTTCCCAAGGACATTATTGGGGCAAAGTAACTTATTAAGCACTCATTTAAAAGTAACTTTGTATTTTATAAATCACAACAGTAACACATACTGAAAACAACAGTGCATGTACACGAAGGCCTTTATTCTCTCTGTGAGCTGCACAGAATGATCCATGAGCCTCTGAGAATCACTCTGCAGCGGAGGACGGGAGCATTTATGTTTTTGCTCCTTGGCAGGCCTGATTCTGGGCTCTGTTTTGACTATTGTTTAGCAAGGGGACAGAGGCAGCAAGCAGAAAAGCAAGTTTGGGTCAGTGACCCAAACCAATTAAGGTTAATTACATTTTCTGCCTACTAATAAATAGTCTTGGGTGGGAGAGCAATGCATTTTAATCCAGCCTAGATGGAGTCAGGCATGGTGCACCCTGGTGGGAAGGCAGCATGAAGAGAACATTCCCTCCCCGCCCCCCCCGCCCTCCATTTGTCTCCACTTTTTCCATACTGCTGCACTGGGAGGCACAGAGATCTGCAGTCCAACCACATGAAGGTTCATGAGGATGAATAATCGTGATTTTCCCCATTCTGGGCCACATGAAGTTAAATGGGGATCTTTATGGTTCCTTAGAGAAGGGGTAATATGGTGGAGGGGAAGGCAGGGGTAAGATGACAGGTTATAGAATGAGGGTCTGTGATTCTAAAGTATCAGAATTCAGGCACGGGGAAATGCCACACAAAGACCAGAGGGCTTCACGAAAACGGCAGGAGCTGACAAGTTGTTCTTGAAAACATCAGGGATAGGGCAGCAGCCACTATTCCAGCTTAAATATACATTTCTACAGACCAAGACTTCCCCAGTTTCCTTGTCAGAGTCAGGACCGTGTATCTGAGGTTCAGGCACAGACACTGTGTGGAAGCTCTCTATAATGTCACAGAGGAAGGAGCACATCAGCTCATCTTCTCAGGACCGTGCACATGTGAGCAGAGCAGAAAATTGTGCTAAGTCCTGGGGTACGCTTTCGCCCTATAGTGCCACATCGTATCCAGCCTGATTTCCGAGGCAAAGGGAGTTTGAGAGCCATACGTGCTGACAGCATGGCCATGGATTTCCTAACCTGGGCGCCTGCTGTACTGTTGTTCACTTCTTTGAAGCAGGTAACTCTTGCTGAGTTCTGGACTCAGGAGTTCACTTTTTCCTGCTTAGCTGCAAACCAACAAAATCTGTCCAGAAGCTTATGAGCTGCAGCCCAAAGAGCAGCCAGCTCACCAGCCACCGCATGCCAGGGAGAGCCAGTGAAGGCCATCTGCTGGCCATTCTATTTTATGTAGCAGGAGGGCCACAGTTCCATAGTTCCACCCTGCCCAGGTGTCCTGTGGCTTCTCTCAAACTCAGGAGTCAGGCAAGAAAAGACAGGGTTCCAGTGGGTACATTGTACCTAGATGGTAGGGCCAGAGGCTGCCATGGCATCAGGTGACGGTGTAGCTCCTGGCAGAGTGGAGGGAAATCAGAGTTCAGATGGACAGAAGAACAGTGTTGCTTAGACATCATTCTCACCTATCCTTAATAAATGCAGAAGCTTCTTTGTCTCAGCGATCACCATTCTATATGAAAATGCCCAGAACTGGAGTTTTCTTGGCACACTGATCCAGGAAGGGTCATATGCTAGGTGTGTGCCATCAGGAGCCCTGTTGGCAGTCCTCCCTTAGGTCATCCCTGACACATGTAGGCACAGAGCGCATGCACGCAGAATGTGAAAACTCCATTTAACTCATTATACTTTTGCTATGGACCTGGTCACCAGCGAGCAAAGGTTGTAGGTATCATCAAAGGGCTTGCCTCTCACCCAGTTCTGCCATTGCAGGGTGTCTGTTCTAGAACATTTGCTGTCCAGGTCTCTGGACTTTGGTTTCATTCCAGGTGAGGATGGATGTAGCCAAACCCTCTGCCTCCTGCCTATGTCAGACTCCTTAAGGCTACCCAGTTACACTGCTGTCTTGGCGTTATGTCCACTTTCTCATTTCACCACCCTATTCCTGGGAAAGGATCCAACTACCTCTGTGTGGAAGGGTAGGACAGGCCCACACCAGTGATGAAAGTCCTCTGTGGTCAGTGTTAGGCAGGCTGGGATGAAGTCCAGGTGATATAAGGAAAGGGAGTATGTTAGACAAGTTCCCCAGGCCGTGTTTCCCATCTCCTAAATGATTTCATGTCCCACAACCATGGCCAGAGCCTCTAACTCCATGCTAGGGGGTGGAAGTTATCAAACTCTATGTTTGTCTCTGAAAAAAGAGCTTTAAAAAGTCTGCTCTGAAATTAATTTTCATTTATTTATTTAGTTTTATTTATAGGGTTTTATGTAGTCCAGGCTGGCCTCTAATTTTCTATGTAGCAGAGGTTGGCCTCCAACTCCCTATCCTCCTTCCTCTAACTCCAGGCATGAGATATTCGGAAGACTTTATTTTTTTTTTTTAAAGGGTGATAAAATAGATAACAATTTAGATGTTTAAGGTATTTATTACTAGTTTATTTTATTGAAAGCAAAACAAAACCTCAGGATCATTGCTAAGTAAACAGAAAGAACAATTAAACACAATTTATTCAGCTCTCGAAACGGCTTCTGTAGCAGGCCTAAGACAGTGAGCACTGCCACATGCAGCTCCCACTCTGTGAAGATGGACCCAGTATGAGGCACGAGGTGTATCTCTTGGTCTATAAATAATTCTTAGGCCTGGAAATATATCTTTTAATGTGCACTAGAGGGGGCAGATGACTCGGTCCTCAATGCCCCTCGTACTCATGGTCCAGCCTTCACAGTGGGATGGAGAGGGTAGGCAGAGAAGCTTGGATTCTGCCCATGTGTGGCTGCTCCTCTTGCTGGATCTGGCCAGTGGGGTGAGTGAGAAAGCCTCTGCCCAGCAAGGTCACTGGCACATCCATGTCATCTCGACTGCTCATAAAGCCTACAAACCCCAGGTCCACTCAGGCTTGTCTCACAACTCTGGGTGAAGATGTCTGCCACTGCCTGCTGCCAATTGAACATTATGTTCTTTCAAGGCCATAAAGTCATAAGAAACCACTGGGAACAACACTCAGCTGTTGGGTTCTGAGAGTTTCTCTGAGCAAGGCTCTAAAGTGACCTCGAGGTTAGGGGTTTGGTATGTGCAAAAGTGATCTGGGGAAAGTGAATTTCTCTCTGGTCTCATGACACTCAGTGGTCCACAGTCCTGCTGCTGGCCCTCTGCATTTGTGTCCACCTTTCTTTGAAAGACAGGAAGTCTGGGACCCAGTGAGTGCCCACACAGGTCTCAGTCTAGGCCTTTGACATGATCTTCAGGAGGTAGTTTTTTATTAATTACTAAGTGAACTGGGCCAGGCTAGTTGGCAACAGCTGATCTTACTAGATGGGCTGGCGCCTCCTGGGTCTTCAACTCAATTACCTTGTGAAATCAGAGTAGGAAAGGACAGGGAAGTGGCAAGATAGGCTAAGGCTGTTTGGGGAGATGCTGTCCCTGTACAAATCCAAGTCTGATTTAACCCTAGAAATTAACACAGTGTCTTAGTCACCGCTCTACTGCTGTGAGGCGACACCATGACCAAGGCAACTCTTGTAAAACAAAGCATTTAATTGGGGCTTGCTAACAGTTTTGGAGGGTAAAGTCCATGATTACCACACTGGGAAACAGACAGGCATGGTCTGGAGCAGTAGCTGAGAGCTTTACATTCTGATCTGCAGGCAGCAGGCAGAGAGGGTAGGGTAGGGTAGGGTAGGTAGGGTAGGGGTAGGGTAGGGTAGGGGTATAGGGAGAAGGAGAAGAGGAGAAGGAGGGAGATAGGGAGGGGAAGAGGGGGAGGGGGAGGGAGAGGGAGAGGGAGAGAAGGAGGGGAAGAGGAAGATAGGGAGGGGAAAAGGGAAGGGAGAGAGAGAGAGGGAGGGGGGAGGGGAAGAGGAGAGGGCAAGAGAGTCTGAACCTTCATGGGATTTTGAAATCTCAAAACCCACCTCCAATGACACACCTCCTCCAGCAAGGCCACTCCCACTCCAACAAGGCCACACCTTCTAATCCTTCCCAAACAGCTCTGTTAACTGGGGATAAAACATTCAAATACATGAGACTACGGGGGCCATTCTCACTCAAATCACCACACATAGGATTAGTCTCATGGCTATAAACCTTTGTCTAATTTGCTTTAACCCTATGGAATATACTTGGTAGGGGTGGAGGAGGGGGCACTGAGTAGGACAGCAGGTCTAGCTCAAACGGCACTGAGTTGTGTGCAGTTTAAGCGGAGCTCTAGAATAACTGCTTCATCTACCAATGCCCAGACACAGGCGAGAACAGTTCTGCGTTCAGGAAGGCCTCTAACTGGGCCCTTGCCACTGAGAAGAAATTAAAAGCTCAATATTGAAAAAGACTAATCACTATATTTGCTTAATTATATTGATATTAGAGGCAAGCCTTTTTCAGAGGAATGGCAAAACCTACTTCTGTGCTCCTGGACTCATACGGACTGGCATTAGGATGTCTGAAACCCAGGAAATAGTCAAGTGTCCTTTAATGGGCAAGTTGCACATGTACATGGGGACTTTGCGTTTATCTGACATTTTGTCCAAGTTTCTCAAGCATATTCCTGATATCTGACCAAGGTACACAGGCTCTCTAAGTGCCATGCTATCTCAGATCAACAGGGCCAATGGTCACCCAGCACTACACACCTGCACCCTTACCTGTCACAGGTCTGGTTGCTTTGGAAAGAGATTCTGAGATAGAGTTTTAGCATGGCAGAATTGTTCCTGGCATCAACGTCCATGGAAGGGAGGAGGAAGGGAGCTGAGTGGCCACAGGGTAATAACCTTCCCATTGACTTGGCTGTGCCTGGAGAATCCTGGACCTGGGGTGGCTCCTCAGTTTTTGGTTTAAGTCAAGAGAGTTGGGCTTTTACATATTCTCCCAGCAGTCGCTGACTACCCTGTAAGTTCTCCATATGGCCTGCAGAAGCAAAATGCAGCTCCATCTGCCCGTGCGGCTTGAGTTGGCTTTACAGTTCTCTGACTATGTCTCTGAACATATAGCCATATACACATACACAGCCATTGCTGGAATTCTTTTCTGAACTCACTGACTCTTTTGGACCTAGGCATGTCAACTGGAAAACCATTTTTGCTGGAGGCAGGAAGAGTGCACTGTATTATTTTTCTCTTCTCTGTGGCAAACATATCTGCCAGCAACAGAAACAAGAAAAGGCAGGCACGGAGGCAGGGGCATAAGGCAGCTGGGATATCTCCATCCAGGAGACAGATGAGTGCCAGAACTCAGCGTCTTCCTTTTTATTTGGTTAGAATTCTCCCCCATGGAATGGTACACCCCACCCTCCATATTTAGGGAAGGCCTTCCTACTTCAATTCTGTAATTTACAATTTTCTTCACGGACATTCTCTTTGGTGTTTTGAGACCCTGTCAAGCTGAGGAGAGGCATTAACCATCACAACCACACAAATGGAGAAGCCTTCAAAACCAGTTAGTCAGTCAACAATATTTGAAGATTCTCCTCTCTCTCTCTCTCTCTCTCTCTCTCTCTCTCTCTCTCTCTCTCTCGTTAGTTTTTTGAGACAGTGTTTCTCTCTGTGTAGCCCTGGCTGTCTTAGAAACTCCCTGTGTAAACCAGGCTGGACTCAAATTCACAAAGATCTGCCTGCCTCTGCCTCCTGAATGCTGGGACTAAAGGCATCCACCACCATACCCTATTTATTTGAAGATTTTAAACTAAGAAATGTATAGCATTTAAAGCCAAATTTTGCTTACTTTTTAAAAGACATGTGGTGTGGGGGTGACAGAAAGAGAGGGAGAGGGAAGAGAGAATGAGATTGATTGGTTGATTGATTGATTGATTGAATGGAGTGTGTGCACCTGAGGGCAGTTGCTTGTGGAGGACAGAAGAGGCCACTGGATCGCCCCAAGCTGGAGTTACTGTTGGCTGTGAGCTTTCCAGTGTGGATGCTAGAAACCAAATTTGGGTCCTGTAAGAAGGCAGTATATACCTTTAACTGTGAGGCCATCTCGTCAGCTTTTCTTGGGGGTGGAGGATGTTTTTCAAACAAAAAAATTTAAATTATGGAAAGTAGACATTAGCTGGTAACCAGCTCCAAATCCCCCAGCGTGGGAGCCACGGAGGCAGATTAACAAGAGGCTCTGTGCAATCTTCCGACACACCCCAAGAGCTGTTCTTAACCTTCCTCTTTCACACCTGCACATCCTGCGCAGCAAGATGACGTCAGCACTGCCCGCACAGGCCAAAGGTGCTCATCAGCTCAAGACTAGAAAAGCTGCTGCCTTAGCAAAGAGATATCACTGAGCTACGGGGCCCATTCCTCCCAGAAGTATCTTCCACATTGTTCTCAGCCATGCTCTTTAGTTTGTCAAAGATGCTTAGAAAAGCATCGACCTCCAGTCAGTAAGATGCCAAGTAGACAGACTGGCTCTGGTGCCGCCTCCGAAGTGCACTGCAGAGAGCAGTGACTCCAGGAGAATTCTTCATTTCTGCCCATATATACTCTAGCGATGAGGGTTGATGGGACAATTCTCTCAAGTTTCCTTTGGATAGAGGGTCAAATTTACTTTCGGGCAAGGGGAAAATCCCTTCCAAATGACAAGCTGCCACACCAGAAGTATGGAGGACTGACGTTAACTGAAAGAACTCACAAAGGAAGTGATTCATAGGCTCAGCTTTGGGGGTGGGGGTGGGGCTTAGGAGTGGGCAAACAGCACAGGTAATAGCCCAGTAAGAGCAGGGCCTGGGCTAGAGAAGAATTTAAGCTAAATGTTATGGGACAACCGGGTCTGTGACAGATCAGAGGGGCAGACAAGGGTGATACGGCGGAGGGCGGGCGACGTGTGCATGCTCACTGTATTGTAAGTGATGGTAACAGGGGAGGGGATTTTAAGCAGGTACTCTTATAGATTTATGCGAATTACAGGCAGGACGATCCTTTCAATGAGGCTATGAATAGTACAGATAAAGAAATATCCAGGCAGCAGAATACACAGTATTTACTGAGGAGGGAAGTGACAGAAAATCAGGAATGGCGAACAATTTCATCTCAGCAAGGAGCCTGGGAGAGCAGGTTGAGATGCTACCGTTAAACTGAGCATTCGTACAAAGGCTTTGATGAATGGGTCATTCAGTACTGACTTAATTAAGGAAATAATTAGGATTTCTTAGCTCATTGAGTTATTTTTAGAGCACACTGTTTTGGCAAGTCCTATCTTTGAAAAAGGTGTTTGCTAGAATACATTTTCTTCTCGAACTTACTAATATTGTAGCTAATTATCAAAGCATAGAAATCATGTTTTATGTAAATAGAGGCCTAGACATTTCTACAGAGCAAAGTAAGGTCTCACTATAAAGTCTTGGCTGAAAAAAAAAAAAAAAGAAAAAAAAAGAAAAGAAAAAAAATGCCGGGCAGCGGTGGCGCACGCCTTTAATCTTGGGAGGCAGAGGCAGGCAGATTTCTGAGTTCGAGGCCAGCCTGGTCTACAGAGTGAGTTCCAGGACAGCCAGGACTACACAGAGAAACCCTGTCTCGAAAAACAAAACAACAATAAAAAAACAAAACAAACAAACAAACAAACAAAAGTCTTGGCTGGCCTAGAAGTTACTATACTGACTAGGCTGGCCTCAAACTCATGAAGATTCTCCTGCCTCTGCCTCCTGAGTGTTGAGATTAAAGGGATGCATCACCACATCCAGCTCATATTTTCTTAACGCAGTAAATTAAAGATTGGGCTTGTTGCTCAGTGGAAGAGTGCTTATCTAGCATTTACGAGGTCCTGGGTCTGATCTCCAGTAAAACACACACACACACACACACACACACACACATGCACTCACACACTCACAAGCACACAAATATAATGAATCATATCTAACAAATACAATTCTAAGTTCACCTTTAAAAAAAAAACAAAAAAAAATTAAAAAAAACAGCCGGGCGGTGGTGGCGCACGCCTTTAATCCCAGCACTTGGGAGGCAGAGGCAGGCGGATTTCTGAGTTCGAGGCCAGCCTGGTCTACCGAGCGAGTTCCAGGACAGCCCAGACTACACAGAGAAACCCTGTCTCGAAAAAAAAACTAAGTTCATCTTTGCCAGAATGACAAACAGGACTGAAATTGAGTCTGTGTCTGAATCTGAATGATAATGTTCAACTCTGTGGGCTAGCAATCATTTTCACACTAAAGAAAGCTCTGCGCAGGAAGCAATACCTCCGAGGTGTAAAAAGGGCTTCAGCTTTAAGGTTGGCAGTCAGGAACTAGATTAAAATGCAGACGTGATAGTGCACACCTGAAAGCCAGTAGTCAGGAGGCTGGGGAAGGAGAGCGGAGGTCAAGGCCTGACAGGGCTCCACAGGGAGTGAGGCTCTGTCTCCACATAAAACAACAATAGAGGGAAGTGTAAGAAAGAGAGTTCCAGTGCTCATGTATTGTCAAGTTAGCCTTGGAAGCTGCAAATTGTTTTTACTTTTTAGTTGAATCTACCCCAACTCATTTACGTTTTCATTAGCCAAGGGACATTGGGAAATGTGGTCACATATATTTATTTACTGATTGAGTTTTACAAGTTATGGCTGCTAGGAATTCACAATTTAGGAGTGTGAAGGTCAAAAATACAGAATTCCAGCTAAAATCTGAACTGATGCCCTTAAAGACCAGAGTCTCTAGACATATGCCCCTCCTTCCCGTGCAGCAAAATCTAGCGCAAAGACTCCTGCTGGGAAGCAGAGATTTCCAACCGCAGTGACTCAAGACTCATTATGAGATCCAACAACTTGCTTTCCAGAGTCCGTGGGGCTTTGACTATCTAAATTAAGGTTTGCTTAATGGAGTGGCTTTGCTTTAGAAAACAGTTTTGTTGGAAATCTGAGACGCACTTCCCCTAAAATACATTTAATGTTACTCATCTGGAATCATGGGGCAGAGGGGACCAGGATTACTTACCAGTTCTTAAGTGTTTATAATGAAATGAAATATTTGCTACTTTCAGTGGCGATATATGTAAAGTAAAAATATAAATTAATCATGAGTAAGTAGACATTAATGAGGACACACAGTATAATATATATTTATGAGTAATAGTGCTCCTCAAAAGAGAGTTCCTTAATAGTAAGGACTGGGCTAGGGATATAATTCTACAGTAGAGTGTTTGCTTAGCATATGTGAGTTCCTAGGTTTGATCTCCAGTACCACTGAAAGTTTTCATGTGCATGTATTAAGTAGATCCAGAATTGTAAGACCATAGATAATTTCAGAAACTTTTTTTTTCTTTCCAGAGTCCATGGGGCTTGAACAGACTAAATTATGCTGCTTAATGGAGTGGTTTTGCCTTAGAAAACTTTGAGATATGGTCTTATGCTGTAGCCTAGTTTGGTCTGGAACTCACTATGTAGTTTAGGCTGGTTTTGAACTAGCAGTCCTCCTGCCTCAAGTTCCCGAGATTATAGCAACCAGCAGTCACCGTGTCTGTACCAAGTGGTCACCTTATCAATTTAGCTCTGTACCGAGTGGATTAGCATCTCCCCAAGTCCATGTGCAGGTAGACTCTGGAATATGCACTTACAGGTAAATGAGGTCTTTACAAATATTAGGTCAAATGAGTTCATACTGGATTAGGGCAGGCCCTGAATCCAATTTGTATCCTTCAGAGAAAGCACACTGGAGTCATGGGCATGGCTGGAAGACAGTGACATGTAGACAGGCAGAGACAAGCCATGGCATTCCAGCACTTCCTTCAAAGGAACTCTGGTCTTGTTGGCATCTTGATTTTGAGCATGTGTACTCTAGAACTGTGAGAGAACAAGCTATCTAGTTTTCAGTTATCTGTCACACAAAGCCTGGAAAACATGGATGGCCTTTCTTTCCTACAGGATCAAAGTCCTCTGATGGCTGGATCGATAGCTGCTTTTCCAGAAGAACCGGGGTTCATTCCTAGCACCCACAAGGCAGCTCAAAACCGCTTGTAATTCCAGGTCCAGGGGATCCAACGCCCTCTTCTGGCCCCCCACGGGCACTAGGCACACACATAGTACACAGACATACATGGAAGCAAAACACCCATATACATTAAAAAAAAAAAAAAGTTCTGCTTTGTCTGTGAAAATTTTTCTCCTCAGACCTGGCTATTGTGGCTTATTTTTCCTTCTCTACTACCTCTTTTCCTTACTACCTCTTCCTTCCTCTTCTTTTGAGTAAGGATCTCTCTGTAGTGGCATCTTCTCCCTGGGATTGCTAGAATTACAGGCATGTGTTACCATGTGTGGCTCAGAGTTTACACTGCACTGGGGCTCTCTGTGATTGACATGTACCTCTCTCTCTCTCTCTCTCTCTCTTTCTCTTTCTTCTTCTCTCTCCCTCCCTCTCTTCCTTTTTTTCTTTTTTTTGAGGCAAGGTTTCTCTGTATAACCCAGGTCGTCTTAGAACTCATTCTGTAGATCAGGCTAGCCTCAAACACGAGATCTGCCTGCCTCTGCCTCCCCAAGTGCTGGGATTAAAGGCGTGTCCCACTACTACCCAGCAGCATTTTTCAATGCTATGTCCCATTGGTCACTTCCCTTCCTTTCCCATTCATGAGCCACTAGATACCAAATTTGCTTCTTGACATTATCAAAATGATCTTCCTGTTGTTCTGCCTCTGCACCTTTGGACATGCGTGGAATATTCTCTTCTGTCTCTATTTGTTCAAATTCTAGCCAGACACGAACATGTACGCAAAACGATACTGATTCTCAGCAGAATAATTTTCCTTTATTTGTATGTTATTCCATCATTTGCAATATCCCATTTTGTTCTAGGACACCATTTGAGTTCTTAAACTCTATAAATGCCTTAAGGGCCAGGACTATTTTCTCTTGTTATTTTTGTAGTCCCTAAATATATATCTTGACTTAATTCCTATGGTGTGTACTATGTGTAGAGGTCCTTTTGACTTTGCTGTGGCCTTGTGTTATTTAATGGTTTCATATGTGTGTTTGTGTGTGTGGTTAGCCCCACTGATACTTAAATTCCTCCCACTGGTTGCTCAGGTAGGAGTTCAGGGGTCTGGGCAGAATTCACACACAGAACTCGAGGGTCCTCTGCCTGTCTCTCCCCCCAGCAGGATTTTCCTCCACTCCTCAGCTGTTGCAGTTGTCCCAGTTTGGTCTCTATGGGTTTGACAGAAACTGCATTTTCTTGCCCTCTCTATATGACACCAGATGGGGTATGTCCTCAATCAATAGCCACAAATGGGAAGGCGATCCCTGCCACATCCTTTTTCCAAGGGTAGACCAACTTCAGTTTCTGTCTGCTTTCTATGAAACCTCAGTGGTGCTTTTTATATTTCACATTGATCATCGTCTGTGGGCAAGTAGGGCTCAACGGGAAGTACTTGGTCATTACAGAAAGCAGAACCTGCCTTTGTTAAACTGTGGAATGTCATTACAGACACCCTCCCGCCCCTACACAAAGAACTACAAAGAGTATTAAACAAATGCCAGAGCTGTCCTCAGTTGTAAACAGAGGGGGGTGGTAACTGTTCCCAGTGTCTTCACTTAATTAAAAGAATAATGACATTGCTTTTGCCTGTTACATGAGGACATCACTACAAATGAGTGGAAACTGGATACGTAAAGCCCATTTTAATGGCTGCTTTGCTCCTATAGTCTACTCCATGTGTAGAAACTAATAGGAAGAAACCATGTAATATGATGTGTGACCAAAGGCTGAAGTGCACACACATTTTATAATGACTTATGACATTGACATTGGCGTGGGTCACAGAAGACAGCAAAGTTTCCTCCTTTTAAATAATGTTGCCAAGGTCACCCTTCCTCTGACTCCTCCTCCAGCTCCCTCAACACTCTCCAGTTCTCCTGATGATGATGATCTCACCATCATCATCATCTTCTTCTTCATCATCATTTAATGGCTTTTTGAGAGAGGGCTTCAAGTAGCCTAGGTTGGCCTGGAACTTGAGATGTAATTGAGGGCAACCTTGAACTCTTGTTCCTCCCGCCTCCACATCCTAAGTGATGGAATTATAGACGTGCACTACCACATCAGGCTGTTCTTTCTTTTGTAAAAAAAAAAAAAAAAAAAAAAAAAAAAAAATCTTTATTACATTTATTTAAACGGGTGTGCATGCATGTGTGCTATGGCACCCATGTGGAGGTCAGAGGCTATAACTCTTGGGAATTGGTTCTCTCCCACCACCATGTGGGTCCTGGGGTTTGAACCAGGTTCAACTATACAAGGTTATCATGCTTGGCAGCAAATTCTTAGCCCAATGATTCTAGCCCATCCCATTCTTTTTCTTAAAGGTAATGTCTGTGACTGCTGGAGTTGTGTTTGTATCTGTTTCAGCTCCTTATGACCAGGGCAGTGGTCATAAGGACAGTGCCTCCAGGGTCTCTTCCTCCTCTCAGGATTGAGCATGTGTGGCCCATGTGCAGCATGATCGTGAATGCCTATGATCTAACAGTTTCTCCTGTCACATTTACACATTCTACATACATGTGGAAGGGAAGTATGCTTAAAGATGGCAGAATCTGCACTCTGTGTGCCAGGAATTGTATTTACACATTATCTCTAAGCTTCTCCATTCTTTAGATGAGGCATTTTAGGATCCAAGTCAAAGTTCTGTTTTCACTCCAACCTACAGCCCACACCACACTGCGGTACTTCTAATGAATTAATGTAGACTACTTCAGTGACCACAGCAGAGAGGTCTGGGCTAGGAGAGGAAGCTGGATCATGCTGTGGGGGGTGCTGTGCTTAGGAGGCTTTGGGGTATAGTGGTTGAAGGAAAGGATGTAAGCAGGAGCTAGGAGTGGCAGGTAGCTTGAGGGGCTCTACAGATGGAAGTGAGTGCAGACTTAGTCCTGCTCTCTTAGCCTCCTTCTCCAACAGTGGAGCCTCTCAGCATCCTGTCTGTTCCTAGATACCCCAAGCTCATTTTAAAGATAGACACACACCGAATGCTGGCTTGGTTAATCCATCTACTAAAGTTAATTAAAGCTGCTACGTTGGAAGTCCTGCAGGCAATTCAGTCTTTAAACCTTGAGTAACACAATTTCAAACATTAAACCACTCCTCTGTTTGCTTATAAGCTAGAAACGTATAAGCTTTTAAATTCCCTGAATATCCTGCCAATCTGGTCCAATAGGAAAAGAAACCCTTCTAATACCTGTAGAAGCAACTCCATTTAAAGTTAGTACTTGTTCTAATTTCCCTCCTATTGTAATGACAAATATCATGGCCAATAGCAACTTAGGGGCTATAAAGGGTTTATTTCAGTTTGTACTTCCAGGTCATGGTCCATCATTGAAGGAAGTCAGGGCAAGAACTCAAGCAGAAACCACACAGGACTGTAGCTTGCTGGCTTGCTCTTACGCTCAGCTAGTTTGAATACAGTACAGGATCACCTGCCTGGGGAATGGTGCCACCCACAGTGGGCTGGGCTCTCCTACATCAACTAATATTCAAGACAACGCCCCCACAGACATGCCCACAGGCTAGGTCTTATCTTTCAATTGAATCTTCTTAGGTGACTCTAGGCTGTGTCAAGTTGACAGTTAAAACTGACTAGGGCATGACTTAAATAAAATTTAGTAAGACCCTGTCTTGAAAGAGAACAACAGTTGTGGGAAAAAACACACGCTGTGAGCAGCACCTGCCGGAAGCCTACACTGCGGAGTCCCTGAGGCTTTCCAAGCTGGCGGGTCCCACATACACAAGAAGGTCTAAGGTTTCAGAGGCTGGAAGCTATGGTGATGGCAGGCCCAGTGATACAAGAAGTCCAATGTTCCAAGAAGTTTATTGTTCATGGTGTGGTAGCTGGGTCTGGATGTGCGTGCCCCCATAAAAGCCAGGGGGAGCTGGCTTAAATAGTGAGGGGAAAAGAGGGGCTGGGAAAAGGAATAACTTAATTAGCTACACCACTCCCCTCCCTTAGGTAACTCATGAATATGGAAATCTCTGTTAGTCACGCCCTCTACCTGAATGGTGAAGGCAAAACCTGTCTGGAAGGAGCTACTCTGAGCCAAAGCAGGTTAATGGAGATGTAGGCCACATGTGGGGATCTGGAATCCGGGCGAGTGGGGAGATGCATGCGGTCCCTCACCAGGCAATGGTCCACCTGTTGGGTCTTCGGCTATCTCAAACCCAGTGCTCTACCGGGGGGACCAAATCATCCCTTTGTGGCCCCACAAACAGTCTCTCTCCCCAAAACAAAGAACCAAAGAATGAGGGAAAAGAGAAGACTGAGGAGGAGGAAACAGAATTTAAATCACTGACTGAGGTGTAACAATCAGAAGGCCGGAGGAAGGCCACTCAGGAAGCAAAGACAGTTGCACATTAAACTGAACACAGAGTCCTGGGAAAAGCAAAGCTTTTCATAAAGTCACCTCATTTATCACTGAGGCAGAGGCAGGTGAAACATGAAAACTATCAGGTAACCAAACTCTTCTCCAACTAAAGCTCCTCCCCCTGGCCCCCCCTCCCACATATGTAAAACTTTCTACCCTAGATGGTAACAGCTAACAAATGGTTGTGATACCATTTTAAAAATAGCTGTCTATCCTTGGGCTTATCCTCCCCCAGGTGGACAAGCTGAAGTGGAGTAGGAGGAAGAAGAGAATCTATCTTCTGTTGGATGAATGCTAACTATGCGTCCAGAAGAGCGTCCAGCGTGCTCCATGCATTACTTAACCATCACGACATCCTTAGGAGGCAGGAGATGGATGAGAAGCCATAGAAAGGATAGGTGGCTTTCACAGTAAGTGACTGAGCTGGCCAGCCACAGACTCGAACACATGGTCTCTGTGTTAGCAGGCATTTCCCAAAGGTTAAAGGGGACTGAAGGGCTGCTGCCTGGGAACTGTGTTAGGATGCATCAGAAGAAGCCCCAAGGGGCACCCGTGTTAGTCTCTGCTACTCAGCTTTATTTTTAAGCCATGGAGAGGAAGGAAAAGGGGTGGGGAGATGCCTACTGGAAGCTATCCTTTCAAATACGAACAAGTCAAAGAGTTAAAAATCTGTTTGGATTTCTGACATGTTCACTCCATTATATTAAAATTTCCACTGAATGTCAAATGCTCCTTGAGGGGAACATTTCAGTAGCTTGGTGGCTGAATCATGTAGCAATTATGAGTGTAACTTCTAAAGCAGTTTCCAGAAGGAAGGGGGATTTTTTTCAAAGTATGTATAAATACACACACAGTGATACACTCCATATAGATATATCCAAGCCAGGCTCCCAGTTTTAGGGTCTATTTATATGCAACCAGCTCTAAGACTTCTCAGAAAAGGACAGGCCTGCACTGTCCCCCAACTAACATCCCGTAGAGCAAAACTTCTCTTCCATTTCTCAGACATGACCCACTTTCAAGGTTCAGGTTCCATATGAGTCACAGGTGTATCTTCTAAGGACCCTGATGCCTTGCAAACAGCCCATGAAGTGAAAATGCTAAGTATTCACAGTCTGCTACCTCAGGCTCTAGGCTCACTGGAAGTGGGTGGGTAAAAAAATCTAGCATTTTGGGAACATTTCGGGGACCTTTCCATGGGCCACTTTGCTTTACAGTCAGACAGGTCAGATGCAGAAGCACGTGGAAGTCAGGGCTTGACCTACCCACAGGGAGGGAGGTCAGCATGGCTTACACAGGGCATGTCACAGGCATCCAAGTTTCCTACTTTGGTGGCCTGTGTGGATGCCTGGGAAAAGCCCTGCAAGGCTCTCTGACATCCCCAGGGTAACTGCAAGCCCCTTGTTTTCTCTATCCTCTTCTTACACTCATGGCCTCACCTTTTGTAATGGTCTGGATTTCCCCTTTCTCTCCCCATTCCCTTCTCCTGCTCACTCTGGCCAGAGGTTTTTATTTGTTTATTATATGTAAGTACACTGTAGCTGTCTTCAGACACCCCATAAGAGGGCATCAGATCTCATTACGGATGATTGTGAGCCACCATGTGGTTGCTGGGATTTGAACTCAGGACCTCTGGAAGAGCAGTCAGTGCTCTTAACTGCTGAGCCATTTCATCAGCCCTTCTTCTGACTCTTCTAAACCAGACTCCAGGCCCTCTTAACTTTCTACCTGGAGACACAGTCACTCACACACATTCTTCCTACTACACTGAAAGTTCCCTTCAGGTGAGACAAACACCCAGTCCTCCTTTTGGGAGCTCATGGAACCTTGCTGGTAGATGCTCAGATAAGAGACTTAAAGCTCTCCCACAGTGGGGTCTCTGAAAGCCATCTGCAGCTCAGCGGAACATGTGAGGCTGCACAAGCACCACCCAAGCCTCAGCGGTTCACTCCTCACACACCACCAAAGTTGTCAGAAGGTTCCCGCACATGCTGATGGTGTTTCTGTGTACGTGTGCTCTGTGCACTCACCAGCATCCCTGAGGTGAAGCGGTCCGAGTAGGCAATGACTGTTTAAACACACATTAATCATGCATTAGAAGTGCTAGGATGAACAGCACGATGCGCAGGGAAGTATCCTGGACACAAGGAATCCATTACAGACAACAGTGATCACTCACGTCTTGCCTGTGTACACATTTGGAGAGTAAGTGTACTCCAGGGAGCTTTGCTTACTTAAGGAAAAAAAAAAAAAAAAAAAAAAAAAAGAGATGGAAGAGGAAGAGATGGCATTTGCATGCTTCACAGGTTCCAGGGCTTAGGAGGAGGACTTGCCGGGCAGCCTGAGCTTTGGACTTTACTGGTCCTCATGACGGATGAGCTGTCCAACACAAGCATCCCTCAGTTTTTTCAGCTGTGCTCAGCGGCGTCCCTCTTCCTTCTTAGCATATAGGAAGGCTAGGGACTTCCTACCCTGCACCGGGCAGACTCTGGTTACAAATGCAGACTCCATGCCTGGGGGTGGTGTGGGGGGATCGGTGTGTCTCACCTCTTCCAGGGTTAGGGCAGTCTTTGAAAGGATCTTTAGTTTAGCGGGGACACCTGTGACAGCTGTGTGACAGACCGGGGCAGTTAGAGAGTGGAAGGAGGGAACACAGGGCCAGTGAGTAGCTAAAAACACTTGCTGCCAAGCCTGATGACCTGGAATTCACATGGTAGAAGAGGAGAACCAATGCTCACAGTTGTCTTCTTACCTCCATGTGCATGCTGCGGGACGTGCATGTGCATGTACACACACAAACACACACACACTAACACACACACATACATATACACACACTAACACACACACATACATATACACACACACACACACACACACCACACACAGACACATCACACACACACACCAACACACATACATACACACACATATACACACACATTTACACACACATACAGACACATACACAGACACCACACACACACAACACACACACACACCACACACACACCACACACACACACACACACACACACACACACAGAGAATAATAATGTAATACAACAAGTTTGTCCCGATTCCATACCTCATCTCAACTGAGGCGGGCATACTTGAATATCTATGTAGCCACTCCTCTGGGCAGAGTCATTATCAGTTGAGTCTCATAGTCACCATTTTATTTAAATGACACAGACCAAGGTCAAGTACTCACTGGGTAAATCTGGGTCCAGTGTGAGTACAGCCTAGGATCTGGTATCTTGAGATGGTGAAGAGAACACCAACCACTGGTCACAGCTGGGACATCCTCGCAGCAGCCTGCAGATTCTCAGCTGCTGAGCCCTGAGAGAAGCCAGCTACCCTCACTATCATTTTAAACACAGGAACACACACACACACACACACACACACTTACACAGATATAATACCCTCCATATAAATAGAAGTCAATCACACTTTAAAAGCTGGTAACATGTAAGAATTCATGAAGAAAACACTAGAAAAGCCTTAAATGTCATACTAAGGTGCTAAAGTTATTTCAAGAGTTTTTAAAATTCTAGTTTCTAAATGTTCTATGCATGACATATATTCTTGTTTATTATTATTGTCTCTATGTGCACACATGGATGCATGCATGCCACAGCCCACGAATGGAGGTTAAGGGGACAACTTTGTGCATTGGTTTTCTCCTGCCACCCTTATGTGGGTTCTAGGAATCGAACTCAGGTCATCAGGCTTGCGTGTCAAGTGCTTTTACCTACTGAGCCATCTTGTTGGCCAGTGTGATACTTTTTAAGAGTGAAAAATATCCTATACATAAAATAACTTGTAGTGCTCTTAAACTATAGATATTAAATAAACATGTTCTGGATAATTAAAAACAGATTTCTGAATCTGCACCTCCCAGATGAGATAACGTGTGAAGGTCCTCAGACAATGAGTGTCATGAGATGTGCTTTTGAGGATTAGACTGTCTGAATAAACTGTTCAGAATGCTCTTCTCTGTGGCAGTGGGGAGCTGAAGGGACACGCCTGCCACCTCTTTGAGGATAAAGGAACGGACAGCCCACGACATCTCCTTGGCCCATGCCTGACTCCCATCTTGGGTGGGAGACTATACTAAATGGATCCTGTGGAGTGCATCTGCTGGGCTCCCGTTTGTACAAGCACCCGTGTGTTTCCGAGTTGCTATGTAATGAAACCGCCAGCGGGCCCCATCAAAGGTGGCTGTGCAGCTTTCCCAGGAGGGGTACAAATCAAACAACAACCTGCTCTGCACAGCCATCAACCTCCTCACCAGGAGGGGGAATCTGGGGCAGTCGCACACTGACTTTTCATCCTGGCCCGCATAAGCAAATGCCACACTAAATATGTATCCCACATGCACTGTATCAGGAAGACAGAGCAACCTTAGCATTTATGCTCAGGCCAGGACTTTGTTTTGTGAATTATAGTCAACAGTAATGAAATGATTCTTCTCGACCACAACCTAATTTTCCCTTATGCCATTTTAATGAGATTCCGCCCAGTGTCACACAGGGGTACCTGTGTAATTACCCTGCATAACTCTGCCAGCAATCTCCACATCCAGGTATTTCAAAACCAGTTACAGCTCAGCAGTCCATCTCCCTTGGTGCACTGCCGCATTCTGGAGCGCTTGGGAACACAGAAATCACACAGTGTGCTTGGGTGATGGAGCTCTGGTACTGCAGACTGGCTTTCTGGGATAAGCATTCTTGTTTGCGAGATCCAGAAAGTGCCATGTGAGAAGAAAGGGAGTCCACAGCCTCTGAGGCGGGTCCTCTTTAGCTGGGACAGCTGATGTCTGGCTGTGTGGCTGCTGTGCAGCCCTAGGATAGTTCATCTAGGAAGGGAAGTACGCCAGAGAAGGGGGATGGAGATGGAATTTAAGGACGACTGTAGGTCCGTAGGAAACAAAATAAAGGGGAGATAGGAGGTAAAGTCTGGGCCTGAGAAGTTGTATAATTAGGAAGGGGCATGGCCCTCCTGCTGTGGAACCTACCTCCTGTGGTTTTCTAAGAATGCTTTTCTTCTCTACCAGCAACTTTGCTTTAGACTTTGAGAGGAAGATGCTCTTACCTGTCCCCAAGGGCTCTGAAATTTAAAACCACAGCCCAGGGACTCCCCTTGCAGGCCTGTGCAAGGGCAGAGCTAGAAGGACACCATTATGTCATCTTGCCATACTTAATAAGGAGTCCCCAGGGCTTTCCTAAGGCAGCATAAATGCATGGAACTTGCCAGGCAGAGCTTGAGGAAGGACCACACTTCACAAAGACCTTGTTGGCTGCTTCTTGGAGTTCCCTGTAGAAGCAGACCTACCTGCCATTGTGTGGACTCAGTGGATAAGCCTGCTATGGTAGTTTGAGTAAGAATGGCTCCATAGGTCTATATATTTGAATGCTTGGTCACTAGAGTGTGGCACTATTAGTCGTGGCCTTGTTGAGGAAGTGTGTCACTGGGGGTGGGCTCTGGGGTTTCAGATACTCAAGCTAGGCCCAGTGTGTGTGTAGTGTGTGTGTGTATCTCACTTCCTGCTGCCTGCAGATCTGGATGTAGAATTCTCAGCTCCTTCTCCAATACTGTATCTGCTTGTGTGCTGCCATGCTCCCACCATGACCACAAGGGACTAAACCTCGGAACCTGTAAAGCCAGCTCCAGTTAAATTCTTTGCTTTGCCTTGGCCATGGTATCTCTTCAGAGCAATAGGACACTGGTGAAGACAACTACTTGTAGAGTTCAGCTTCTCTAATGCACACCATTCCTCTGTAGCTTTCCAGCCAAACAGACAGCAGCATGAGGTCCCCACATGTGAACTTCAGAATAATGAGCTACATTGAGCTTTTTAAAAACTAAGAAGCCATCCTTCAAGCTTGGTCCAACCTTTGGTGGTAGAGAGAGGCAGGGGGAGGGACAGAATTAAAGAGAAAAGTGTTACCTCACTCCTAAGCTGTAACTAAACAATCCACAAAGAGGAGGAGGTTTGGTCAGAGAGCACCGGGGGATCTGACCTCCTTGTCAGCACCGGTCTTGGTCTCCGGTGGACGTCCCCAGGCCACTCTGCTCACTGAACCTGCAGACCCTTTGTTTTACTGCCCCCCCCCACACTCCTTCCTCACCCGGCAACCTTACACCACAGCTATAATTTACACTCTCTGTGTAAACAGAGCACTTAGCAAGCTCTACTTCATACCTTTTCACTAGTTACCTCCATGGGTGCTATTTGCACCTAGGTGTGTGAAGAGTAAAATCCCAGTACTGGTGGCAGTTATCACACTGTCACACTGTAACCCTTTCCAAGGGTACTCTCAGCTCTTCTGTGATCTGTACAGGTGCAGACAAAAAAAAAAAAAAAAAATCCAGAGCCAAGTGGAACAGATGTTCTTCCCATTTTACCCATTTTTGGTAATCGCTATTGTTCACTCTCATCATGAGTATGTGGCATCTATATGTCCTGTTCACATGGGTGTGTGCATGTGTATCTGAGGGTGCATGGTCACGAATGCACAGGAGTGTGGTGCTCAGAGGTTCACACTGGGTGTCTGCCTCAATTTTTTCCACTTTATTATTATTATTGCTGCAGCTGCTGTTGTTATTATTATTCTTTATCTTTGGTTTTTCAAGATAGGTTTTCTCTGTGTAGCCTGGCTGTCCTGAAACTCACCCTGTAGACCAGGCTGGCCTCGAACTCAGAAATCCGCCTGCCTCTGCCTCCCGAGTGCTGGGATTAAAGGCGTGCGCCACCACCGCCCACCTCACTTTATTTTTTGAGATAGTGTTTCTCACTGAAGCTAGAGTCCCAGATTCAGCTGGTCTGGCTGACCATGGGTTCTAGGGCTCCTGCCTGCTCTGTCTTCCAGTGCTAAGATTACAAGCACATGCCACCATGCCTGGCTTCTGGGTGCAGGGGATCAGAACCCATGTCCTCATGCTTGCTCACCCAGCACTTCACTGTCTCCCAGGTGTCCCTCCTCCTATTGTGTAGCTCACAGATGCTAGATGACTTGCTAAGTTTCTATTCTCTGAAAAAATTCTGGGCTACCTAGGTAGAATGATGATTAAGAAAACATGTGGCAAGGGGGGCCAGGAGTCACTCTGTTGATCCCTGAGTCAGTGAAATATCACCAAGAAAAGGGCAACTCAGTTTGTGACCTCCACATTCCTTTCTGCTTGGCTGCTGTCGCTGGGAACTGGCACAGAACCACAAGGCTGTGATCCAGTGTGTTCTGGGCCAGATGCCTTTGCCTGTAAGTCACCAGGATGGTGGAAACCTCTATGGAACTGAGCTTGGGGCAGATCCTCAGCCTACTTACTCCTGTCCCTGTCCAGAAGGTGCCAGGAGGTAGTGACTCTGGTTATAATCAGCAGGCCCTGAACTACTCAGTTGTCTCTGTGTGGTTCCCCACCCCTAACGTAGGGACTGGGAGGGCCAAGTGAGAAGGGGGAGGTGTCGGATGGGTGATGTCAAGGAGTAGGCCATAAGAACGATTCCACAGAGGTTCATGGGCTGCTCTTTCCTCACTCCAACACCCCCCAAATGTGTAGGTGATGATGTGTGTAGGGAAGGTGTGAATCATCCTGGTCCCCACATCTGAACAGCTGCGGGGACACTTCAGTTAGCACTTCGGAGCAATTCCTTCTATACGGCTCGGCATTTGCTGTGTCTACCTTACTCGAATTGCCTTGTCTAATGGGGGTGAGAGAGGCCACTCCATGCCCTTAGTGAGACTGTTCCCATCATCCTATAAAGCCTAAGACTAAGAGATAGATGACTTTCCCCCTCATAAAGTATTTTTTTAAAAAATCTTGAGACAGGTTCTTGCTATGTTACCCAGGATGATCCTTGATTTTTTTTTTTTTTTTTATTCTTTCCGACTAGTGTGTTGTTGCACCCATACATGTGTCTATGTCTGGAGGCCAGAGGCCACTCATTGGGTGTCTTTTCTATTGTTCTCCACCTTATTTTCTGAGACAAGGTCTCCAGGTCTCTTATTAAACCTGGAGATCACAAATTCAGCTAGGCTAATGAGCTATGGGGAGCCGCTTATCTCCCCCTCTCCCAGAACTGGGACCACAGGAGCGCTGTGTCCACTTTGATGTGGGCACTGGGGATCCAAACCCAGGTCATGTTTGTGCAGCAGGCACATTACTGACTTGAGTCATCTCCCCAGCCCCTGCCCGCCAGCTGCCCTCTCTGATGGTCTCACCCATTAGCCCATAGGGGCCTGGGACTCGCTGTGCTTATCAGATTACATTTGACTTGCTGAGATCTTCTTACCTCTGTTTCTAGATTATGAGTAGGTGCATTACCCATAGAACTTTCTTGGGAATTGTGCAGTTGGCTCATCCCTTAGCCTTTCAGAGTATGTACCTTGGGGGAACCTGCTATGTCCACCCATCATTTACCCACTCAAGCCTTATCAATGAGCCTGGCCACAGTACTCCATAAACCCTGGCTAAACCGGACTCAGAAATGTTCCTTCTGCATGCTGTTAGGTCTCTTGTTGGGTACCCATGGTATTCTCTTAGGTTCTTAATTACAGTGGGCATCCATCTCAATGGAGAGACAAAATCCCCATCTCTAAAAAGTATGGTACAAAGAAAGCTGGACGAACTGGCTGGGTTTGTTTAGGTGTCCATTAACTCTAAAATATATGGTCAAATGACATTAAGAGGTTAGAAAATGTGGAGGGAGAATAATAAATATTGCAATAGTGAACAGATGAAAGGGCAGTTGGGTGAGTTTAGTCTCAGAGAAAACACTTAGGAAGGCTTTCTGGGAATGACGCAACTTAAGATTTCCTACATGAATCTTTAGGACAATAGGGTGAGGTTGAGAGACCCTCATATATTGTCCAGATCAAGTGAATACAGTGCTAAGAAATCTGACATGGGAATATAGTTAGTACAGTAAGAGTCTGAAACAATTGCCAGCAGAGGAGACAGTCAGCTTAAAGATCCTTTATCACTTTTTTTTTAATTAAAAATTGTTTTGTCCATATGAGTGTTTTACCTGAATGTATATGTGTGTTTTGTGCATAAAGATATAACAAAATGTCAAATATAAGCCCCCTGCAACACCACCACTGGAAGAACATTTCCTGATATGATACCCAAAGAGACATCTTGAAAAAAAACCATGCATGGTTCTATGTCCCCTCTCGGGGACATGTTTCCCCGTGGATGTGAAATAGGTTTTGGCAGCTGCTCAGTATTGTTAGAACAAGGGCAGGTCAACTGCTCTCTCAGGCTTGAAATGAAGTTATCATCACAAACCAAAAATACTCAGCATTTGACTAAGAAAAAAAACAGCCAATGGGGATCCAGTTACCATGAAGGATTTCTTTTTAATCTTGCAGCAGTAACTGGAAGTCTGATTTGTAAACATGAATGTGATTAGGGAGAAACTGAGAGATCACCTGCTGGGTGAAAAGGTAGAGGCACTCACATCACTAGCTTTCAATCCTGGGTGAAGTTTGTGTGTTTGTTTGTTTTTGTTGTGGTTTTGTTGAAATGGGGGTTTCCCTGTGTACTACATAGCCGTGGCTGATCTGGAACTGCTCTGTAGACCAGGCTGAACTTGAACTCAGAGATCCACCTGCCTCTGCCTCTCAAGTGCTGGGATGAAAGGTATTCGCCACCTGCCAATCAGAAATAGATTTTGAACCAGGATCTTGCTACATCAGACTGGTTTCAACCCTCTTGCCTCAGACGCCTGGCCTGTACCACCATGTCTGGCTAATACACGATCTCTTCATACATTTTCATGAGCCATCTCTGAAGCAAATAAATCTTCCAATGAAGGAACAACGATTCTTCTACATTTCCCAACTCTGATTCTAGTCAAGAATAAACCAACAATTTTTGAGACCAGCTCCTTCCAGGCATGGTCCTTGGTGATCAAACGGGATCAGTTTTCAGACTTGCAAACGGGAGACTGAGAATCCTTCTGGGTTTCAGATACTGATGGGTTGCTGATTATGGATAAGTCAAAGATGTGATGCTAAATACATGTAAACAGGGGATCACCTAGAAAGTTACTCGTGGCTGCACTCACCCAGCCTGGATGGGAAGGCCATCCCTCAGCGCCTCACAGACTAACTTGAACATGACCTCATCACATTTGCCAAGTAATGCTTGGTTTTGTCTAATCTTATTTTTTATTGACATAATAATCTCTAGAGCAGATAAGGTTTTATTTCTCATAAATTTATTCTAACCTTCTACTACCAGAGAACTTTCTCAGAAATTTATGAGCTTTTACAAAGGAAGTTACTTTGGAGAAATTACTTCAAATGCCAAGGAACTCAAGGGACTTAATCTTGGAATTTATGGTTCTATTTTTAATGTTTTAATCCAGACACATTTTTTTTCCCCTTAAGTCCCTTCAAGCATCAAAGGCATAAATCAGCTCTTATACAAAAGCTCTGCCACAAGGGACATGATCCTTCAAATCAGCTGTTTTGTAGGGAGATGTAAAAAAAACAAACAAAATCAAGCCACTTAAGATATACATGATGCAAGATGACTTTTTTGGCTCCAAAGTTTTCAACATCTTAGTTACTTATAAACATGTGTTCAACAAGAAAAACAGAATGGAGAAATCTTACAAGGCTATGGTGTACTCCTGGGTCAGGTGCCAATGAAAACATCTCCAAATGTGTGACTGTCTATAGCCATGTTCCATCACCTCCATTTCGGAACACCTGGTATTATCAAACAAAATGATTAAAAAATTTTTTTAAGTCAGGGTCTATCACTCCATAGCCTGGAAATCCCTGTATAGAGTGGGCTGGCCTTGAATTTGGGGAAATCCTTTCTCTGTCCCTGACTCCTGAGTGTTAGAATTAATGGCAGGGGCCACCATGCCTAGCTAGTGTCTGTATAAGATGGCCCACAGCTTTTTCCCCACGTGCGTGTATCTGTCCAGAAAGGCTCTGCATTGTTGGTTCATGAACTTCAGAAAAGGAACAAGCAGGGAGGGCGGTGACCAATGTTCACTAAGTACCAATTTTGTTTTCAAAATGTACTTTGATGAATTCGTTTTAGTTTGTGCATGTGCGGCATCTATGTGTATGTATCTCTGTGTGTATGCATATGCATCATGAGGATGTATGTGCATGGCAGAGCACATGCATAGGGCCTTCAGCTGGTCTCTTACACAATAAAGACTGGCAACAACAAAACAAAACACTTCTACTTAATTACTAATTCAGTTACCAGTTTTCTTCGATTCCCAGAAATTTCCCGAGCTTCCTTGTTCTGGAGAGCGAGTCACCGCGTCTCACCTCCCTCCGTCCCTGCTCTTTCTGAGACACTTGGTGCTTGTTTCATCTCTCATTCCCCTGTCACTGCAGAAACTACACTCATCATTGTTGTGAGTCTGTCCTACAGCTGGAGAGACTGCGGGTCTGAGAGGCCCAGGAAGTGCCATCTGTGAAACCATTTTGATTATTTGTGAAGTGTATCTAAGAGGATTTCAATTTTGTCTTTCAGGTTTCTCTTAGCTCTGTTAATGACACAGTGTATGGCCCTCTTTTCTTAATTAAAACTCACTAACCAGTCTTGACAAAGAATGGTGCACTTGTGCCCACACTGGGACTCAGACTCTCAGGAAAACCACTCATGTGGCTGGATTGATGGGTAACAAGACAAACAAATGGCGGAATGGTACAGAATAGTCCTGCAGGCTGGCTCATGCCTCAGTGCTGTGCTTTATGCCGGGATGGAGTTTAAAGGTCAGAAAAACTGACTTCAGGAAGGGTGGAAGCAATATCACCAGAAAAGCAGAAGGGGAGAGGGGAAGAGAAAGGGGAAGCCATATACCCTGCCAAAGCTTCTTTAAGGAGGGTTCATTGCACGCATTTCATACTGGAATTCCTACTGATACTACCGCTGCTGGAGCAGTCCCTCTTTCTGTGTGGTGGTCTCTGACACTCTAGTTACCAGAATGACAGGCTCCATAGGAACAGACAAATTCTGGTTTTTGGTCGTGTGCTTCTTCTGGCCACTGCTTCATTTCACATCACACCTGGCATGCCAGCAACACTGACATCAACTTTCCTACCCATAATCCAAACACCAAAGAGCCCTGCTGACCTCCACACAAGTCCAGTCTTGCCCTGCCCCGCCCCAATTACTGTGTTTTCTCACTGTGTGAGCAACCTCTGGTAACTATGTTCGAAGTCTCTCTCCTTGGGCCTCAGAGCCTCCTGCCTCCATTCCTCTAAACAGAACCATCTGCTACCCACAGACTTGCCACACAACATTCTTTGATGAGTCACAGTTAATGACAAGTTCAATGCGAGTACTGCCAGAATGATAAATTTAACTCTACTCAAATATTCATCATGGGCTAAAGAAAGAGTCTTTTAGCTTTCAAAATTGAAATATTTTAAGCTTTAGAAAACTGCTTGTCTTTAAAAAGAAACCAAACACAGTCCTGGTAGTTCCAAAAACATCAAATGGAACTGAGGCAGTCGGCAAAGCTGACATCATGTGCTCGGAAGTAATTGCAATTGATCTGAATAGTTGATAGAGAAGACATGGTAAATAGAGTAGTGAACGTGGTAGGAGACTAGACACTGGAGCTGGCTCCTGGGGTCAGGCAAGCAACTGTTGAGTCATGTGATTATGGGAACCCTTTCCAGAGGGTGTGGTTTAGGCCTCACTTGGGAAGCCTTTCTGATTTCATGTGGATGTCACTGAAAATATTCATCAGATTTTTTTCCCCTGGACATCTTGTTAGTTAAAGGACTAGCAAATACAGTAAGCGGACAGGGCCGATGCTCTCTTGCTTTCAATGGGTTTATTCCGTGGCCTACAGAGAAATTGGGACCTGCATTCCTGCTCACAAAACTTCCCCTATAAAATTAATTTTAAAATCTGACTGTATAATGGAAACCAACAGCTCTCCTTAAGTCCATTTTATAATCATTAAAAGATAAATAAGAAATAGTTTGGCAATAATGAAAACAATCAAAAAATAAATGAATGCTAATAGGTCCTTTTTACGATGTCAGGCTGAGTATCAAAATAAGATAAATTCTCATATTATTTGCACCAAAAAACCCCAAGCCCTAACCTGCAGAGAAGTGTGCTTTTCAAAGCATTTATGGGGCTGGAAAGAGAGCTCAGTGGTGAAAACACTAACCATGTAAGCCTGGAGTTTAACTTCAAAACTTGAATTCAACACATAAATTGTACAGTTTGTAATCCCAGAATTCCTCAGGCAATGGGAGGCAGAGACAGGGCAATCCCCAGGAGCTTGCTGGACAGCTTGAGTTTGAGGCAGTGACTGAAACACTAGAGAACCCACCTTAACAAGCTGAAGGTGAGAACTGACACCACAGATGGCCTTCTTTTCCACACTGTGCTGTGGTACATGCTTATATGTGCCGCCCCCTGCACTTAAAAAAATTAAAGGCATTTGTGGATGTAATTTTATTATATTCATAGATTAAGATAGATGTCTAATTATTTGAGGACTAAGGAGGCAGATGCAGGAGGATCTATTCAAGTTCAAGGTGAGCTTGGGCTACATTGTGAATTCCAGGCCAGCCAGGGCTACACAATGAGACTCAATAAACTAATAGACACTAGTCATTAGTAATAGGTCAAGTTCAAGCTGAGTCACAAAGGCTCCATATAAGTGTTACCAAGCACAGTGGTTCAGACTTGTACCCAAGAGCCTTCACAGACCTTGCATTTACTTAGTGCTTGTTCCTTCATCTAGACCTAACACAAGGAGAGAAGGTATTACCTAAATGCCAACTCCAGACCACCATAATCCCTCTTGACTTTTGCATTCTGCCTGGTTTCGTCCTCAACGACAGAAATCCTTCTTTACCATTGCTTTAAATCAAACGCAGGGTGCTGCTTACTGGCTTACTCCTCGTGGCTGGCTCAGCCTCCTTTCTTATAACACCCAGGACCACTTGCCTATAGGTGGCACTGCCCACAGTAAGCTGGTCCTCCTATATTAGACATCAATAAGAAAATTTACTACAGGCTTACTCACAGGCCAATCTGGTAGGGGCATTTTCTCAATTGAGCTTCCTTTTTACCAAAATAACCCTGGCTTGTATCAAGTTCACATGAAACTAGTCACTCAGTATAAATTTGCTTATGCTTGGAACAGCTTTATTTAAGTGTTTGGGGGAAAATAAGAGCATAAACAATCTGGTTTACAGGTCAATTAAAATTATTTAACTTTATGGGTTTGTGTAATTTTACAGATTACATAGTACTTATAGAAATATTCATTTATTTATCCTCTTGGTGTTCTTGGTGTTCTTCTGCTGTCACCAAAGTCTAACCTAGGGAGGAAAGGGTTTAATTCACCTTCATGAAGGGAAGGCAGGCAGGAACCTGGAGGCAGGAGCGAATCTGGAGGCAGGAGCAGAAACAGAGGCCATTGAGGAGTGCTGCTTCATAGCTTGTTCCCCATGACTTCCTTAGCCTGCTTTTTTATACAACCAGGATACCTTTTCAGGGTGGCCCTGCTCAAAGTGAGCAAGACCTTCCCACTTCAATCTCTAAGTAAGAAAATGTACCATGAGTTTGCCCATAGGCCAGTCTGATGGAAACACTTTCTCAATTAAGGGTTCCTTCTCCCAGATTTGTGTGAAGTTGACATAAAGCTAGCCAGTGCACCTACAAAGTGAGTAAGCGGGGCTTTGCTTCCATTTTCCAAAATTTAAAACAGGTTTAGAGACCTCTAGTAACTGACAGGAGGTCACAGTTACTCTATGTTTAGGACTATACGATGTTTAGGACATAGTTACTCTATGATTACATATATGTTATATATGATGACTGCACATAGAAAATGGGTTTCTGATTCCTTGTTCCATGCATCTGTGATCTACATCAATCTCATGTCAGAAGTGGATATTGTTTCGGTTTGTTGTCATTTTTGTGTGTGGAAAATTTCAAACATACATACAAAACCAGAGAGAACAGTGTAAGAGACTCCCACACAAGTATCATCTAGTTTCAAAGATGACAACCTTACAATCCCTCCTGCTTCACCCTCCCCAGCCCAGTTACTGAAGCATACCCTGGCTTTTCCAAGTTTAAGGCCAAGATGGTCTTTTTAAGAACATAAAATTGTCTTGCCCTTCACAAGTGGCTACATCCCATCTTTAGCTTTAATTGGAAAACTGAGGAGGACGGAAGCCATCCTGAAGAGGACTCCTTTTCTTGTGAAGGTGTAGGGAAGTAAAAAGAAAAACAACTGACCCCATTCCCAGAAGACTTTCCTAAGAAACATGTTTTTTTTTTTTTAAACTGCCCTTGGTATATGACAAACAAAATACATATTTCTTTTGCCCTGAGTTCCCATTGTACATCTATTCTCCAAGCTGAAGAGTGACAGTTATTTACTGCACACCAGGCATTAGTAGATTTCCTCAAGTTGTTTTTAATGGAATGGCTCATAGCTGCTGCCTTATCCTCCTAAGTTTGAATGTGTGGAGGATGCAGGCTGACCCTGGTGCCCTGTATGAAGGACACTATTTCTCAATGGATTGTGTGTCTCAGTTGATCTTACTATTGCTGTGATGAAACACCAGCAACTTGGGAAGGAAAGGGTTCATTTGGCATACGTATCCTCAGTCACAGTCCACTGAGGGCAGCCAAGGCAGGGACTCAAACCAGGAACCTGGAGGCAGGAGCTGATGCAGAGGCCATGGAGGGTGCTGCTTACTGGCTTGCTCTCCATAGCTTGGTTACTCTGCTTTCTTATAGAACCCAGGGCCAACAGCCTAAGGATGGCACCACTCACAATAGAGTGGACCTCCCTCATCAATCACTATTTAAGAAAATACCCCACAGGCTTGTCAGCCTACAGCCTCATCTCTGCAAGCATTTTCATAATTGAGGCTTTCTCCTCTTGATGACCACAACTTGTGTCAAGATGAAATAAAACTAGCTGATACACTGAGAGAAAGAGATGTTTATGTATTCAACAGGCTTTTCCTTCACCATTAAAACACTTCTTTGCTAAGAATACTGTTATTTCACAATAGTTTATCCTTACAGTTCATAGGGACACAAACTACAGTTGCAAAGTTAATCCTAAAAGATACTGAAAACTCTTTGTTTTCATCAAAATCCTTTAATTTCCTTTGTTCTAAGCTTGTATCTACATATAAAATATTATGTTTCATAGTGTCAGGCAAGATTTTGTAACTGAGGGCTGACTATATCCAGAGGCTCTGATACATGTTTAGAAGAAGGAATATAGTTTGATCCCAAATACAGCCTTAGACTGTGATTCTTTAATCACACTGAGAATTTTTTAGCAATACAGATTTTTTTGTTGTTGTTTGTTTTTTTGAGACAGGGTTTCTCTGTGTAGCCCTGGCTGTCCTGGAACTCTCGATGTAGACCAGGCTGGCCTCGAACTCAGAAATCCTCCTGCCTCTGCCTCCCAAGTGCTGGGATTAAAGGCGTGCAGCACCACCGCCCGGCTAGCAATACAGATTTATTCATTCATTTGATAACTCATTCAACAAATATTTACTCAACAGCCACTTTCCTCAGTTGTCCCAAGGATACAATGATGAACAAGACAGATATTGCCCCACTCCTACAAGTAGAACTTGGCCATGTAGGTATTGTCATCTTCTGATTCCTCAGAATTGTCATCATTCAAAAACAGTGGAAGGTAAAATAAGAATCATTTCAAACATTTCAGTCAATAAATAACAGCCTCAGAGGGCTATGTGTTGCTTATAATCAAATCCATTTGACTTCTCAGACAGAACATATACCGTTCAGGAGGTTTCCTGGGTGTGGTGATGTGGACAACTTTTTTTGATGTTATTTTGTTTCTCAAGACAGGGTTTTCTGTGTAGCCTTCAATGTCCTGGAACTTTCTCTGTAGACCATGCTGGCCTTAAATTCAGAGATCTGTCCACCTCTGCCTTCCGAGTGCTGGGATTAAAGGTGTGTGTCACCACATCCCAGCTGGTAGACACCTATTTTTAACACTCGGGGTATAGAGAAAGGCTGTGAGTTTGAGGGCAGTCTACTCTACATAACCAAGTTGCTGGCTACCCAGGGCTACATCATAAACTCCTGTGTCTCAAAGAGAGAAAGAGGAGATGGGATGGAGGGAGGGAAACAGGAATGAGAGTAAGATTTTTTTTAAGGGGGCAATGACTATAATGTTTACACATATATTTTGTTTTGGAGATGGTAGTCTCACTGTGTTGGCCACATTGGCCTCTAACTTCCGGTCTTACATGATCCTCCTGCCTGAGCCTCTAGCTGGGATGACAGACATGCACCACTATGTCTAACTATGTGCTGGAGCTGAGTAATTTTATTTCCTCGGCTTTCTTGGGGAGCCCCATCCTCTTCCTGGGGCTGGAGAGATGGCTCCACAGATGAGGGCATTTGCTGCCAAGCCTGATGAACCGAGCCTGATCCCTGGGACCCATATGGTGGAAGGGAGAAACTGACTCCTGAAGTCGTCATCATCTCATCTCTACATGTGCACCATGGCGCATGTTGAGTACATGTACACACACTCATACAATAACACACACATACTCACTCACATACACACACTCAAACACACATATTTATATATACATACTCACACACACATCCCTACATACAACACACACACACACACATACATATACACATATACTCAACACACATACACACACATACATATACAATCATACACACATACAAATATACTCACACATATACACACTCACACACACACACCCATCATTAAAATTTTAAAACAGAATCTTATTCCTTCAGCCTGCAATTATTGCCATTTTTTCCTGTCCGCTCCCTAGAGCGGGTCCTCTTTTAATGGACTGCTGTGAGAATTTGTGGCAAAAGTTTGTACTGGCAATGTCTTATCAAGTGCAACATTCGCTACAGGTGATGAGGTACCTGGATTATCCACCATGGAGGAGTGAGAGCAGAGACACAAAGGACACCTGGCTAAGTCACAAAGTGCATCTGACAAAACAGAAACCACAAAAGGAGGGTAAAGAAAGTGGGTGAGGTGGGATTTAGTTCTTGGTTAATTTTTAAACATTACTATATTGTAATATGGCTGACAAACTAGATCACGAGAATTCTAAAATTAAAACTAGGACCATGTAGGGTTTATTTATTTATTTTTTTTTTTACTTATTTATTTATTGTCAGACAAAGTCTCTCTACATAGCTCTGCCTGTTCTGGAACTTACCATGTACACCAGGTTGGCCCTGAACTCACAGAGATCCACCTGCCTCTGCCTCGCAAATGCTGAAATTAAAGATGTATACCACTACACCCAGCCTAGAAATTTAGGATAAATCTCTATATCCAGAAACAGCAGAGGATGACCCAGGTTGCTAGCCTGACCCTGGTGGCCTAGCTCCTGCTAACACTTGTAACCATTGACTCTCACTAACACAGCTATAGTTGGGTTTGCCATGTTCCGCTGCAGAGCTCTTTCAAGTTGAGAGCTGTGCCTCTGATGTTTGCCTGTGGCCTGGCTTTCCCCTGTGTCCATGGGAGTGATACCTGGGGAAGCCCAGGACTCACGGGTGCAGCACGTTACCCTTTCTACTCCTGAAGTTCACTCCAGGAACGCGTCCTTGGTAAATGAGGTTTCCGTTTCCTTAAAGAGAATGTTGTTGCTTGCAGTTGGCAGCATAGCAGGATAGTGTGGTGAGAATAAAAAAGGAGACAATTCCATCAGCAAATGAGCTGGTGGCCAGGCCAGAGGACAAAATCTGGGTCCTTTAGAAACCGCAGTGACTCCCTAGAATACCACAGTCCTTCAGTTCTCAGCCTGGGTGTCAGGGACACCTCCCCAACAACCATTCACTCAGCAGTAGAGGCAAATTTAGTTCATACGGTGGAAAAAACCAAACATCTTCCTTCCTGTGTTACATGTAGACACATAACATAAAATTAAACTTTCAAAATGTGTATATTTCAAGGTGAAAAGAGAATTGTTTAAAAATATTTTCTTTCTATTTATAAAACTGCATAAGTCATCTGCATTTCTACCCAGCTGTTTTGATGTTTTGTCTGGAAGGAAGATGTGACAGGCACTTACTGTGCCTCAGGGGTGGTGAGGCTCTGGCTTTGTTATTAGGGATCTTATCAAGGTCAAGCATGGAAGCCTTTAATTCCAGCACCCAGAAGGCAGAGGTAGGTGGGTCTCTGAATCCAAGACCAGCCTGCTCTACAAAGCAAGTTTCAGGCAAGTCAGAATCATACACTGAGACCCTATCAAAAAATAAAAATAAAAAATACAATAAAAAGCACAGTGGTCCATCTGCTCCGTACTCACGCCTGTGGCTACATCACACAGCATTGCTGGGGACAGAGCTAGAGAGGCCTGCAAATACATCAGCACCTTGAGAAATGCACACAAATTGTTCTTGCCAAGTGCAATCCTTCCCTTTGGATTTTCTTCAGTTTACTCTCTTGCTTTGATTAACCCCAGCTATGAGCACAGACTACCTGCCACCTCGCAGTAAGCACTGTTGGAAGTTAGCACTCAGCAATCTGATTTCTAACCTGATCTTTCTAATCTGCTAGTCCTCAGGCTTCTTAAACTCTTAAGAAATCATTTCTCTTTGGGCAACCATGATATGCTATGATAAGCTACTGCAGCCCTGGCCAGATTTCAGCCCAAGGTGCCCCCTGGGCCAGGTAAGCTGACACAGTAATCAAATGATATAACTATACAGTTCTACCTTGTGGCTATGGCTTTTCCAGCCTCCTGACTGACAGAGCGCTCAGTACTTCATACAGGAGTCCATTCCATCTCTGCACAGCTGTTCAGAATAATGAGAGAAATGGCTTCGAGGTAACTCACAGCACTGACTGCTACCCAGCCTGCCCTTCAGATACTCGATACTATCTAGTTTTTATCTCTTGAGTCTTCCCCCCTCAGGCTGAACGCCTACTGCTTACAACTAGATCTCACATGACTTATTTCTAGGTTTGCTCAGTGCCCCAATGTTCTTACTTGCCAATATTTTTTTTAACTTGGTCACTTTGAGTACATTTATCACATAGCAAAGCTATCAAATCCTGGTCTGAATGCTGTATTTTGCTAATGCAACATAAACCTAAATATATTTGGTCTTGGGGGAATTTACACTGTTGGCTTTATTCAAGTTGAAACATCTAGAACACCACCTAAAATATTCTCCAAAGTCAGGCTTCTGCCATCAATGTAACCACTGGAGAGAAATGCAAGATTGCTTATGCCTGGTATATTCTATTTGGTTGATATTTACCCCTTGTTTCAGTGTGTTACAATCCTATTGAAATGCATCAAATTAAAAAAAATTAGGTCACTCCAGAGAAGGCCCTTTCCCTTAGACGGAGAGTCACTGTGTGGGGGAGTTTGACTTAAAACAGCTGTTTCAGAAGGGTGTTGCTTATCAGGGTGACTCAGTCTAGAAGGGAGTCTGTCCTGACCTTGCTTGGCTCAGTCATTCTGTCATTTAGACAATGATGAGAGGAGACCGGAGCTCTACGGCGTGTGGGCACAGACCATAATCCCTAGGGCACCTACAATACAACTAGGAACACGATCACTTTTGAGCAATCCTTGTTAGCTCTTTTGCTAGCTTGGAGACGAGGAGGAGACAGGCCAACAATCAGTAGCACAAAAGCAAGGCGCTCCTCTCTAACAGGTATTTTTTCTCCATGTAGTCTCAGGGCCCTCAGACTCATTCACAGACTTAGCTCTTTTCTTTCTCTTGTCAAGCCCATCTCATTTAGCTCATTTCTTTATCATTGAAAAATAGGATATTTCACTATTTATTCCTTAGGTGTCTTAAAAATATTTATTTTTAAACTATGTGCATGTGTGTATGCATCTGTGCGGGGCAGTGTGCTCAGGAGTGCAGGTGTGTACAGAGGCCAGGAGGTATGGGATCCCGAGGCACAGGAGTTGTAGGCAGCAGTGAGCCTCCTGACATGGGTGCTAGGACTTGAACTCAGGTCCTCTGTAAGAGCAGCCATGTGCTGTTAACTGCTGAACCACTTCTCTAACCTGATTTGTCAGGCGGTTCTTGGGAGCTTATCACATACGAGAGACACTCAGCAGAAAAGTGAACAAGCATATGAAGAAGAGGCAGGAATGATATACTTTCTACACAGTATAGCAAGTGGAACGGTCAGGGAAAGTGGTGGGGGTCTATGAATGTACACCAGAGAACGCCCTAGCTAAGCAGGGTGCAAGAAAGCTGAAGTAAAAGCTAACGGAAGTCCTTAGGGCTGCATAGGAAGGAACTGCCTAAATTAAAAGGGCTATTGAGGGCTTGAGAGATGACCTAGTAGGAAAAGTGCATGCTGTGCAGGACGGACCTGAGTTTGATCCCCAAGGCCCATGTAGAAGAAGCCAGGCATGGCACACATTTGTGATCCACACACTGAGGAGGTGGAGCAAGGCAGATGCTCAGAGCTCCTTAGCCAGTTTAGCAGAATTGGTAAGGCTCAGGTTCAGTGAGAGACCCTGTCTCAAAAAGAACAGTGTAGAGTGACAGAGGACAATGCTGGTGTTGACTTCTTGTCTCCAGATGCATATGGCATGTGAGCGTGCACACGCGCACACACACAGACACACATATACACACACACACTAGGGAGAATAGGAGAGAGGAAGGGAAAACAGAGGGAGGAAGAGAAACTGATAGACACACAGAAACAGACAGACAGACAGACAGACAGATGGGGAAAAACAGGAGACAGACAGGCTGGCCATGTAAGCATTCTAGGAAGGGAATGACAAGAATAAGGGTTGGGGTCTGAGAACTCTATGAACTTCTCTCTCTCTCTCTCTCTCTCTCTCTCTCTCTCTCTCTCTCTCCTCTCAATGGAGGATAGAAGTTTCCTATGAAGTTACTGAGGATACACACAGGACTGTAGGTACTCAATTCTGCAGCCATCTTTATAGTTCACTATTGGGCAGTGGCCTGTGAGAGGCAGCTGGGCACCTGGTCGAGAACAGGCTTTGAAGCCTGGAGACCCTCAGGGATGGTAGTTTAGCCTTGCTCCTGGGCCCCTGGCTCCTTTCACATAGCTACAGTCCCTTCCAAAGAGAAGTTTGTGGCCATCAGTCACAGGTAGAGGGTGTGACTACAGGCCACAGAGCCTCAAGACAGATCTCCATGCTAATGAGATACCTAAAGGCCAGAGGGCACAGCCAATTAAGCATTCCTTCCCAGACCCTCCTTGCAAAAGGTATTTAACCTCAGGCCCACTCTGAGAATACAGGGTATAGCTTCATCCATTTTCTGCCATTACAATAAATATCTTATGACCATAGCCTATGACTATGGACTTTCTCTCTTCTTTGGGACTCACTGTGGGGAACCGTGGAGAAGGTCTTCAACTAAAGAGCCGCCTTCTAATCTCCAGCCGACGACCTCTCTACACTCCAGCCACAGACCCCAGAGTCTCGGTCCTTCCACAGCCTCTCAGCAGCACCTGAGAGCCCAAGGGCCTGAGAACAGTTGGTTCCCAGCTGCCTCCTGGCCTCGGGACCCCCAACTCAAGAGCTCCGCCCCATCCCCATGGGACCCCAGACTGTATTCCCTCCACCCATGGAGTGGAGTCCCACGACTTCTCACAGCCCAAGGTCTGCCCAGCGCTGCGTGGAGTGAACACGGTCAAATTCCCATGCCTCTGCCTCTCTAAGCCACTGGCCCTAGCCCCTTGGGGCGGCAGATGTGGGACCCACAATTCAACCCACAGGACACACGCACATATTCCTAACACTGCACTTGCTTATATGCAGTTGGTATTCAACAAAGTACTTCAAAGCAAAATATCACTGTCCACCGATTCTAATATGTATATAGAATATGCTGCCTGTCTAACAGACATGTGTAGCTCTAAGAAGTCTCAGAGCGCTGGCACCATAGCCAAAGGATTACTTTCCAATCAAAGTATATTTTTTTCCTTATTACATCTGGGTCCTTTTTTCTTCTCAAAGCAGGTTCCTACCATATCACAACCACCAAGGCTCTGTCTTCTGAAAACTGTCCCCAGGTGGCCGCTGGCACAGGTGAGAACCCCAGGCCTCTCAGGCTCTGCCTGGGATGTGGAGTCAGCTGGAAGAGGACCACAGGATGAGCAGCTCAGTCAAGTGTGAGGAACAAGAGCACACTTGATGAACAGAGAGATAAACTGGGCATCACTCAGGGGACACTAACAAGTGAGGTGACCTCAGGGTTTGCTCCCAATTCAAAGTTCTCAAAATCCCTCTAGCCAGAACATGTCAAGGCACACACACCACAAAGATCAGAACTTCCTACGGGGAAGAGACAGAGAGGCTAAGATTAACAAGCAATGAAATCACGTGAAAAGGTATTTGCTTTAATATTTAAATTTCCACTTTAGAATTGAACAGAGAGAGATTGATCATAACTCTGAGTAAACAGAAAACAAGAGGCTTTAATATCACACCATCAGTAATATTGTTGGAAAATTAAATGCAGGGTCAATATGAAGAAATTTAAAGGGTTGATACGTCCCTCAACTGGTGAGCAGGGACCTGCATGAAAACCACAAATAAACACTACTTTACATGCAAGCAACTGGCAAATATTAAGAAAATTATAATGATAATCATAAAATGTTGCTAAGAGAAATGAAAGATCTGACAAATGTTGGGATATGCTGTGTTCATGGGTTTCAAAACTTAACAACGTTGGCAATTCTCATACAATTATCTTATAGGGCCAATGCAATGAAATTCCCAGAATTTTGAGTTTGGTAGAAATTAATGGTAGAAATGGATTTCAAAAGGAAGTACAATGGGCAAAACAACTTTGTAAAAGAATAATAAACTTGGAGCACGGACGCTGTCCACTTTTATGACCTACTGTAAAGCTGTAGTAACCCAGACAATACAGCATGGTATCACAAAAGAAAGACAACCGGATCAAGGCAGAATAAAGAACCTATAAATAGACCCACACATGTTCAAAAAGGTATAAAGGCAACTCAGCAGAGAAAGGAAGCCTTTTATGTATGTGGTACCTCGAGCCCTTTGCTTAGCATGCTTAGCATGTGTTAGGCCCTGGGGTCTACCTCCAGCAAGGAGGAAAATCTATTCATAAGATGAACGGATACACTGAAAGTAAGAGATACCTTACAATTTAAACCTTTTGACTTTTGAAAGATACTTAACAGGAAAACAGCTTGACAAAATACAGAGTAGTTTTAAAAAAATGTAAAGCATTTCTGATTTGTCTCCAGGTTTAAAAAAAAAAAAACCTCTCAAACTTATATGACCTGTGCTCTGCTCCTACTTCTCAAAAAGAACTCAGCAAAAGCCAGACAACTGAGATCCTGCCATAGACACAAAGATGCACCTATTGGACTGGCTACAAAGAAACAGGCCAGAATGAGCAGAGGGAAAGGGTTACAGCTGAATTGAGGCACACAGACTGGGCTCCCGGGGAGGGTGGAAGCACCCTATTTTATGGTGGTGTTTACCTCATAATGATCGACGACTGGAATGTAAATAAATAAAAAAATAATAAAAAATTATATATTTAGTTTATATACTTTTCCATCTCTGAGCATGTTTTTATAATAGTATTTTAAAGATGAACAGCAAATTTGGTTTTTAAACAAAGCATACATCATCAGCTTTTAACAAGAAAACATCGTTTGGCCCTCACATGAATATAAACTTTGCATGTTCAGTCTGCATTAAAAATGTAATTGTGCTGACAGAATACCATCCCCTAAATCTACAGCGAATAGGCCTATATTTCTTGAGGAGAATACACTTTCTTTTTTAAGCAATGTTGAAACCGCTTATTTATGCAGAGGGTTGGGTTTGCTTCCCAGGACACATTCAGCTTTGATGCCCAGAGACTCACACAGGCAATGCTCACACTCAATTACTCAGAGGTGGACAGCCAGCCACTAGAGTCAGGTGCTGAGTGAAGGAGCCAGGACTTGAACTTAGCTTTCCAAGGCCTAAAGGCGGCAATCTCTGGGATACAAAACATTTACCTGCATTAGACTGGGTGAGGGTTGTAGCTCGAAGAGCCATGAGACATACTAGGTGATGGTACATTGTGTGTGTGTGTGTGTGTGTGTACGAGTGCACATATAGGAGGGGCAGGGAGATAAGGGAAGAAGAGAGGCGATGAGTGTGAATTTGATCATGTTACACACATACATGAACTTTTTAATAAAAGAAACATAGGACATGACACAAAAAGCTATTGGGTAATTTCCCCAGCCTTTACCTACTACCCTGGTCTGGTCTTGCTTTACAGCTAGCTTCAGGCACACTATGTAGCCCTGCCTGACCTTGAACTCTAAGCCTCAGTCTCCTGCACTCTTGGACTACAGGCTGTACTACCAGTCTCCAATTGGAGAATAAAGTACTGAGGTACTTTCTAGAACAAGTGCATAGTAGATTACGGTTGATCTACATCCAATGCACTGCTCAGAATCCCACTCGTTCCATTTGAATTCCTCCAGGCTCCACTTGGAAATCCTAGTCCATAAATTTAACTGGTTATGAGTATAAATCCCCAAGATGCTTGTTTACTTCTCCACAGTAGCATCATACTGCTTTTAATAAGATAGTCAGACTCTACAAAATACTCTTTCCAAAATCAAAAGCCAACTCACTACATAGAGTACGACAGAGCTTCTTCAAGACAGTACTGTCCACCTCTGCTTGGTATAAACAAACCTTAACTACCGTCCGCTCTATAATACAGGGCTTTCCTCCTACTCCAAGAAGCCCAGACCATGGACAGTGCTGTCTGCTGGGAAAGAGAACATCACTGCTGTTAGAAAAGCAGACTCTCGTTAGAGTCAGTGCCAAGGAGAACAGCATCTGCAGCAGCACACGTCAGTAAGTTCAGATGTTCAAATGAAGATTTCCCAATTACCCACTAATGTCTGTCATGCTACACGGAAGTCAATGGTCACTTAAGAAAGCTCCCTTGCCTTTGGCTCTAATTCTGGGCTTTGCTATTTTTTCTACTCTGACAGCCCTCAGTCTTTGGAGCACTTTCCCCTGCATATAAGAAGCTCCATACTGTATATAACATGATCTTAAAATTACCCCACTTAGAAGCATTGGGACTGAATGTTCCTTTAATGGGCAGTTTCCATGACACTGAAGCTGGAGTTCATCCCAGTTAGACACCCAGAGTTGTGGACTCCATTGTTTTCATATTGTTAACACACTTTGTGTTAGGACCATTAGTTCATTTATGAAAAGCAGTTGCTGAACACCTGTGACTAGACAGAGAGGAAGCAGACTGATATAGTCGCTGCTTTCTGAATTTCTACAAACCCATGGGTGTGCTGTGAAGAAAAAATACAAGGACCAAATCTGGGCTAGGGAAGGCTTCCTGTAATCTAAGGATGCCTAGGAGATGCTTAAATGGAAGGGAGAGGGCAGAGAGAAGGAAGGGCCCTCCAGGCACAGAGAATATATTCTCAAAGGCTTAGAGGAGCATATTCAAGACACTGGTAGAGGACGAGGGAAGGAGACCACACTAAGGAGGGGGGAATGTATGATGGTGCAGAATGACAAGGGTGGGGGTGGAGCAGTCATGGAGAAGTAAACTGGAATGCAACAGGAAGCCACAGTAGGATTAAGAAAAAAAGATTCATTATTTTTAAAAACTTTATGTGTGTGTGTGTGTGTGTGCGTCACGTGTGTGTGCACACATCAGTGCCTGCAAAGGTCAGCAGCAATAGATTCCCCTAGGTGGTTGTGAGTTGCCTGATATAGATGCTGGGAATCAAACTCAGATCCTCTGCAAGGGCAGTATGACTCTTAACCGCTGGGCATCTCTCCAGCCCTTGCAGAGTTTTTAAGTGCAGGGGAGTGCCTGGAAAGGAACAAGCTTAGGTATCTGAGCCCAGTGAGGCTCTTTCAGAGGCCTGGATGGACTCTAGCTATTTAGGAGGTAAAAGGACCAGGACCTGGAAGGTCCCTAGAGAGAGGAGAAGGCATGGAGGAATGGGGCTTCTGGTCGTGCTCTGGGTAGATATCTGTTCACCGACACTTGCATTGGTTTTGCCTAAGGATAAGTCTATGGACACCAGAGAGGGGAAGGCACCGCCCTCAGCTGTCAACCTTTCAGGACTAATACTTATGTAACAAGAGCGTCAGTTTCTACGCTAACAGGAGATGGGAGCTCTTATAATCATTCTGATTACGAGAAATGAAAATCCTTAGAGCATCAGGAAAAAAAAATGGGACTGTCAGAGAACTGTTAAATATCTCTAACCCACGCCATTTAAGACAGCAGAGAGCACATAAGTTTAAGGTGGTGAAGAGAAGGTTTTACTCACAACAGAAGCAAAGGGTTTCTTGGGAGGGAGAGTTGATTTTCTTTAAGTGTGTGCCTGCTAGTTAGCCCACTGCATTCCTGTGGATGGCTGCATATGAGCATATTTGGACTCAATAGGTTCTTAAAAAAAGAGAGGGCACAAGGTTGGGGAGATGGGGTAGATCTGGGAGGAGTTAGGGGAGGAGTGGGGGTAAATATAATCAAAATAATTGTAGCAAATTCTCAAAAGAATTAATTAAAATATATTTTAAAAAGATAAGCTTTTCCATGTGGAATAAAGCCATGGTGGCACGGCTTTAGTGTCTTCTTTTTAGTGATTGCTATTTTTCTTAGAGAAAGGGACAAAGAAGCACTTGGAGACCTTTCTTCTTTTGAGATGGGGTCTAATATGTAGCCTAGGCTGGCCTAGAACTCACCTTCTCCTGCCTCAGGTTCACAAGTACAGGGCACTCAGACATCTGGAGTGCTCTTAAATGTCTCTTAAAGTTCCAGTAGAGAGGGAAACCTAGTACAACTAATCATGGTCCTCCACAAGTGTTATGAAGAGAGCCTCTGACAGACACTTTTTGTAACCCTCGAAGGAATGAGCAGCTGACAGTACCACATGGTCTTATAGTCTCTACTTAGGTAACCTAGTAAGGACCAGATGTCAGTACAAACAGCAGGAATCCAAAGAGCTTGCAGAGCAGGGAGCAGTTAGGAGAAGGCCACTGAGAACTGTACAGGATCTACAAAGCAGAAAAAAAAAGGAGTAAGGGGGAGAGAGGGTGGGAAGAGGGAAGGGAGGAGGAAAGGAGGCTGCGGAGGAGGGAAGGGGCCTGTTTTTTAGCACACGAGGCACCTGACAGAATTCTTGGAGAAACTGACATTTACCCTTCACTGCTACAAAATTAAAACTTGTACATGCATATGGGACAGGTGTATGTATATATATATTCATGTGGGTATCTGCAGGTGAAGATAATCACTCTCAAGCTTCTTGTTTTGAGTAGAGTCATAATCCCCAATGACATAAATGTCCTACTGGATCCCACCTCTAAAGCATCCAGCAACATTACCCCAGGAATAAGCCTGAAACACACAGCCCTCGGGGCTCACTTAAGATCCAACGTGGAGCACAAGGCCAGCCATGCGACAGCTTCAGAGTATCGGTTTACACTAATAACTAGCTGGTGAGGTCAGAATAGTCAGAGATCAGAACATCCCAGGGAGATGGAGATGATACTGCAGGATCAGTTCTTCCTAGAACCAAGTGAAGGCAATGATAGTCCCTACAGGGAAAGGTCGATGGAGGACTGGTTGTGCTTTTATGACAAATCTGTTCAATTCTCCACTCCGGTGACGTTAGAAACAGGAAAAACTATTTAAAAAGAGAAATAACAACTACCACCAAGCAACTGTCGAGGGGCTCAAATGGGTCCCTGGAACATTACATTTGAGGCAGCTGCCCCTGCAGAGCATCAACTGAGAAAGGAAAAAACCTCTTCCCCAGATTCTATTCATAGACGTTTCTTCCCTTCCCTCATGAACACATCAAACTGCTCACTCTGAAGCTTCTTTTAGGTTGTTCCATTGCCTGCAGGGTCTAGGGTAGGTCTCACCCAGCCTGCACCTGGAGAGCATATGCTTGGTGAGAACAGCTTTCTGTCAGACTTTTTCTGCCATTTCAAGTTAAAAAGTTAACATGACAGGTGGCAATAATATTTTAATATATATTTTCTTTTTTGAGGCATGGTTTCTCCGTGTGTTAACTCTGGATGTCCTGGAACTCACTGTGTAGACCAGGATGGCCTCAAACTCACAGAATCTGCCTGCTTCTGCCTCTTGAGTCCTGAGATTAAAGGTGTGCCCCACTATCACCAGGTGCTTTTGTTTTTAAATTCAGCTTCTTGACCAGTATTTTCATGAGTTTCCTTGGCTTGGGGAATCTTTTTTGGGTTTGTTTGCTTTGGAGACAAGGTCTCACTCTGTAGCCTGGGCCTGGGCTGGTGTCAAATTCGTGGCAATCTTCCTGTATTAGCTTCTGAGATGACTAGTGAGCTTGAGTACCTGGATTTTACAAACCCCATGAATCTGGACTCCAGCCCCGGGGGGTGGCTCCATTCCGGACTGTTGGAAGTTTTCAATGATTGCTCTTCTTCAATCACTTCCCACACACGTTGCCTAACTTTGTTTCCCATTTCCTAGAAAGCAGGCAGACCCTTATAAGACTGGACAGTCACTTTGTACCCACTGGCTACAGGCAAGGAGCTCAGGTTATCACGAAGCTGCTCACAAGAGCTATCTCACTGTGACCATAGAAGACACATTCTAATTCCCATCTCCCTTTCAGTAATAAAGTATCGATCTGGTTTCTCCAGCTATAGGAATGCAGTTTTATCTTCTCTGACGGTCTGCTCAGCTAGCAAGACTTACAACTACCAAGTCACAGGGACTTTTTTTTTTTTTTCCCAGTTAAATGTCAATACCGTGCAGTCACAGCTGTGGTCTTGGAGCCTGGGAACCTGTGCTCTAGCTGGAGTGCACACCAAACTAGTTTAGTTGAACACAATGGGTTTTAGTGGAGGAAATGGAAAAGTACTATGCTCTTTATAGATTGGAAATGCCCTGATTCTATGGGGGTGGGGTGGGAGAATTCCATGGGATTGATCTGAGGTCCCAGAACATGCCTCAAGCATTCTACCATTTCTACATTCCCATTCCTTAGTCTTTGAGAGAGAACTCATAGGTAACCCAGGCTGGCTTCAAATTTGGGATTCCTCCTGCCTCAGCCTCCTGAGTGCTCGGATATCAGGCAGGTGTCACCACAACTGGCTGAAAGACTCCATTTTCTGAGGGTGGGGTGGCCAGGGGCCACATGTGCATGAAAGATGGTAAAAACAATTTATAAGAAAATCCCTTGATCCCGGTTTCCCTCCCAGATGTAGCTTTTCAGTTTTAAAATAGCCACAAGCACATTAGCATTTCAAACAGCGCCCATGACAGGTGAGCCTGGAGAGATTAAGGGAGCAAAATTTCGCATTTTTCCTTCTTCAAGTCAGGCTCAGTATGTAAACATTAACTGTTAGTACGTATTATTCAACATTCCCATTCATTTTTCATGAACTCACACAACATATCAAAGGGATGGATGCCCTGCTCCTTACGCTTCTTCAGAATTGCAGACAGACTCATTTCACTCTGTCAGCAAACCTGAAGGCTGAATCTTTAGTTAAACGAATATTTCATGGTAATAGAAAAGGTTTTACAGAATAATACATCCATCCTTGCCGCCTCCGCTTCTTGACTGAGAGCATGTGTAGTATTCGACCACAAACTTAGTTTTTGGAAACAAGCAGCATGTGTCCAAGTCAAACACACTTCAAAGCACAATGTACACCATCCTGGGTGTCAGTGGGCAGGCATTAGAGCACGGTGGAACTGAGGCTCCCAAAGTTGATCAGGGCTTAAAGTTCTACCCTACATAAAAAAGTACATTATAGGGGGCTGGAGAGATGCTACAGTGATTAAGAGCACTAGCTGCTCTTCCAGAGGGTCTGGGCTCAATTCCAGCACATACATGGCAGCTCACAACTGTCTGTAACTCCAGCTCCAGGGGATCCAACATCCTCACACAGACACATATGCAGGCAAAACACCAACACACATAAAATAAAAATAAATACATCATTAAAAAAATCTACACAAGTGCTTCCGCACTCACTGCAGAGGACCCTGTTAAAGGATCTTCCCACACATGCAGAGTTTACAGATGCTAGTCAATGATTCTATGCCCATATGAAGGAAATAAGGTAGACAGGGGTTTGGAAACATGGGATCTTAGTGCTCTTCCTCCTTTTAACTGGGAGGCCATGGGCAAGTCACCTGGCCTGCATGGGTCTTAATTATTGACTTTATAAAGTGAATAGGTTTAACAAAAACATTTTAATGTATTTTTTTAGTCCTAGAACTATACTAGTAAGAATACCAACAACTAGGAAAACATGGTGTGTAGCATAAACCAAACCTAGCTATCTCATGGAGAACACTCACATATGGGGGTTCTGATGCTGTACTCCAGGATTCTTACGACGTTTGGGAAACTGTGACTCTCTGCAGACTATTCTAATGACCCAGAAGTGGGAAACACTGATATTAGGCCTGGGCTGGACACGAAAGGCTAAAGATGAGCTGAATGTGTAGGCAGTCGGTGACAATTTATGAATGGACAGGAAACTATCTACACAATTTGTAGATAATAAACTGGGTAGATGATTTGTTATTGTTGCTGGAGATCGAAGGAGTGGTCAGACACCAACACTGCAAAGGTCAAAGGGGAGAGACCCAGCGCACTCTAAGTTTGGCTAAGAAGAGCTTCACTGGGAGGCCCATATGTTAGAGTAGCTACAAAATCGACCAGGAGTCAGACTCAGCTCCAGACGCAGAGGGAGATGTGGAAATTGAGCAAGACTCTCCTTACTCTGCATGGCTTGCAAGGCAAGATTTCAACAGGGCTAGCATTTTAGTTTCTCTGGTTCATTAACCATAATCACATAAATGTTACAGCTAGCTCTTCAGTTGAAAGATCATAATGTAAATACCAGCACCAGGACGAGAAGCAAATCACAGCACTGCTTCCACAGTGTGTCAGAGACAGTTCATATTTACCTGTTACTCAGTGCAAACCCAAACAATGAAATGTGATATAGGTTTGCCTGCTTGTGTCTCGATAACAAAAGCTCAGGTAGATAACCGGCCAACAAAGCTGAAAACCACAACACCCCTGAAGCGAACATGCTGGTGTATACGTACAGCTCGAGAAGAAACGGTTAAATTCTAGTAGCTGGGTGCACTTAACTGTAGGTTCAGCTACTCAGGAGGAGGATTGCTTAAGTCTAGGAGTTCAAGACTAGACTGGCAACATTCCAAGGACCCTGTATCTTTTAAAAGCAAAACAACAACAACAACAACGAACAAAACAAAAAACCCCAACCCAAACCAAACCAAACAAAAAAACCCAGCAAAGAGTCCTAGACAGGAATGAAATTAGTGAGGTAAACTAATCAATGAAAACATGGGAAGTAACTGACAGTGGCAAAAAGTACAAAGGGTCTCAGAGGAAGTGATGACACCAGAGTAAAGGACACGGGGCTGGAAACAGATCCAGACTTCGAGGGATGGCGATACATTACCAAGGCACAGGAGAAAATGCTAGCTCAGGATCATGCTTTCTGACGAGAAGGCACGTGCTCTTCATATTCCTCTGGATGAGTTTTCCCACCAAGAAACAAAACCCCTGTTCTCAATATCTGCACCATTTTAAAGGCTGGCACACAATATTAGTCTGGATATGCTCTTTTCATGCCTCTGTATGTTCATAACCAACAGTAATGGAGGCTTCAATGGACGACAAATATTTAGACAACACAGTGATCCTACTGAGTTCTAAGATCATGTTATAAAGTCTGTGTTTACAGGGGCTTTGTAGCCTCAGACCACTGTGAACAGCAGAAATTGCTGGTACTTAGGCATACAAGCAAGCTCACTGTGCCAAGTCCTGATCGGTATCTCTCCTTCTGATGCTCCATACTGTAGACCACTATGGAGACCTGGAAGCGGAAGCCAAGCGGCATAAACAAATTCAAGGCTACAACATCCTGCCAGAGAAAAAGATGTTTAAGAAAACACATTTTAGTCTGTGAGAAAATGAGGTGGCAATTTCTGGCTGACCTTCAGTGACTGATTCATACGGTATACTGATTAGCCTTTATATGCACTTACTAAAGACTAAAAGAATAAAAGCCAATTTTAATGGCAATGAGGTGGGTCTGAACTTTTTTTTTTTTGTAAAGACATTGTCTTGACATTTAACTGTGGAAGGCCCGAAACTTGTTATTTAGACCAGGGTGGCCTCTGCTTTCATAGAGATCTGCTTCCCTAGTTCTGAGAATAAAGGCGTGAGCCACCATGCCTGGCTGCATATGAGCTAATGTTAAAATAAACATCCAAGGCTGGCAAAATGGCTGAATAGGTAAAGGCGCTTGCTACCACTGCTGCTGACTTTAGCTCAATCCTCAGAACCCATGTGGAGAGGACTGATTCCCACAAGGTGTTCTATGACTGCCACATGCATGCTGTGACATTTGTGTACTTGTGTGCAGCATGCATGTGCACAAGTGTGTACACACACACACAGTATAATATTTCTTCCTCTGGATATTCAAAAAAATGTAGAAATATGACTTATCTACCAAGAATAGTTTATGTTTTGAAAACGGATGAGGGAAGACAGACTGTGTGTCCTTTCAAGGTCTCAGCCAGAGTGAAGGTACTGTACATTTATTATTATTATTATTATTGTGGAATCTTATCTTACTCTAAAGCTGCCAATTATCTTTGAGCACTATTTAGATGGTCCGTTACTTTGTGCATTAAGCGCCCTTCCTCCCCAGCTCTCTCCAGTTAAAGGGCATTAGATTATGGACTGGGGCTCTAAGGAAGAAGAAAAGCTGCAGAACAATCTTGCTTCCAGGGAAGCTGCTGCAGTGGCTTTGATGTACATGGCCCCCACTGAGCCAGTGCACCATACACACAACCCCCCATGGAGACTGCAGTGCGGCAGCTCCCACAGAGCCAGTGCACTTGTAAAGGAGCCTATGGTGGCTTTGATGTCTGCCGCTCACACATCACCACCACATCCAAACAAATGAGCTCCAAGTGCAGGGGGCTGCAGGGTCAGCCCAACACTGCTCCATGGTCACTGCTTGGGTTTGCAACATGGACAAATGTGTTCAAAATGCCTTACTTGGGTTATTGACAACAATGGTCTTATTTTACCTCCCACATACCTACTGTGAAGCAAGACTACAACTTAGGGGCCTGAGGGAAGGTTTTAATGGTCCATGAGCAAATGGGTTTTTAGTTTTTTAGAATTATAGATTTGTGTTTTAAACAACAACAACAACCTATACTACCAATCTAGCCTTACTCATAGCCCCTCAGTGAAGGGACAAATGCAGACACTTTGAGCCTCTCTCCAATCCTCCCAATTGTAGAAGACAATCTCTTCTACATGAAGAATAATTGAGCCTACCATGAGAGGAACTACTTGACATTTTGAAATGGGACATTGGCCCATTTTTCTCTCCGTTCTCCTCTCATCTCCAGCTCCATATGAGCTCTGTTGAATCTGGAGCTCTGCTCAAATCAGGATGGTCTCAATTCTCTAATATCTAATCTCTGAACAGTGTGGTCTTCTAGCTTTTAATCTGACCCGAACATTGACTGCTCATCGTTCCCAGTAAGATGATGCATGAAAGATGACAGAACTCTCTGAAGCATGCTCCCGGGGATAGTTATTAAAAAGTATTGCTTTCTGTTTGCATCAAGTTTCTCTGGATTTTACCAGGTTGGCCAACAATACATTCTGTGAATGGAAGTATTCTGTGACTTCATTTGATAGGTACTAACCACTTAGAGTTCACTTAAAATGCTGCTAATACATCAAGGAACTGAAATTTTAGTCTATTCTTACCCTCTACCCCGTATGCCAGGCAGTTGTGAGCTTCTGAGTGGGTGCTGGGAACCAAACTCAGGTCCTCTGCAAGAGCAATATGTACTTTTTAACAACTGAGCTATTTCTCCAGCTTAATCTTATTTTATTTAAACTTAAATATACACATGTGGTTAGTAGATGTAGTCCAGATAAAGACTCAAGGGAAAAATATGATATAATTATATTACAATCGCAAAAAGAATAAAAGTATAAAAAAATAACAGGAATGCCTTACATTCCTGAAATAAGCCTGCTTGTAATGAATGACCCTTTTAGTGTAATGTTAAATTTGATTTGCTAAGTATTTCATGGAGGACTTTTGAATTCATATTCATTGGGAGTATTGGTCTGCAATTTTCTTTTGTTTTCTTTGATTAAAAAAAATATTTTTTTTCTTGTATGGCATTGATATCCAGTTAATTTTGGCCCTGTAAATAAAATGAGTCTGGAAGTTCTTGTTCTTGTTCAGTATCTGGGAACAAATTAACATTTTTACTTATAGAGGAGGGAGGATGAGTGGGATTGGGGTGCATGATGTGAAATTCAAAAAGAACCAAAAAAAAGTTTGAAAAATTATGTATGTGTATGTGTGTACACCTACAGTAACGTGTATGCATTGCCTGCAAATGCGGAAGAGATAATGAATCCCCTGGAACTGGAGTTATATACCCCTATGTGATCTGCATGATGTGGGTGCTAGGAATCGAATCCAGTTCCTCTGCAAGAGCAGCAAGTGCTCTTAACTGAGGAGCACCTCTCCAGCCTTGGGGAGCATTTCTGAAAAGATTGGTATTAGTTCTTTAAATTCAGCAGTGGGGTCATTGGGCTCCAGCCTCTGATGAACCATCATAGGAATTCAGTCATGTGAACTCACAGCAATTCTCCTGTGTCAGCCTCACAAATGTCGAGGGAACAGTCTTTAGTGCTGTTTTCAGGATTTCCTGTCTTGGATTTCTCATAGTTTTACTATATTTTGGTCTCAGAGAGGCCCTACCAGCAGCTGACTGAGACAGAAGCAGATACTTACACCCAACCATTAGACTAAAGTTGGGGACTCCTATGGTTGAGTTAGGGGAAGGATTGAAGAGGCTGAAAGGGAGAGCAACCCCATAGGAAAACCAACTGTCTCAACTAACCCAGACCCCAGGGAGCTTCCAGAGACTGAGCCACCAACCAGGAGCATACACAGGATGGTCTGAGGCCCCTGGCACATAAGTAGCAGAGGTCTGCCTGGTCTGGCCTCAGTGGGAGAAGATGAGCCTTGAGGCCCCAGGAAAGGGGGAGGGAAATGAGATGAGGAACTGTGGAGGAGGGACTGAGGAAGGGGCAACAACTGGGATGTAAATAAATAAAATAATTTAAATAAAAGAGAGAATCAAATCTGATTGGAGACACATAGTCTTCCTATACCTGGATGCTTATCTTTGTCTAAATTTTAAAAATATTTTTCATTAATTTTTCAATGAAAGTTTCGACGCCTTTGTTTCTCTCTTGTTCACATTGTGTGTTACTCAAACACTGCTAATGGATGCTGCTCTATACATGCTGTCAGGCTTCCTAGAGCACTCTGGTTCCTGCATTCAATCGCTGCATTTTTGTTTGGGTTTTAGTTTTTTGAGACAGGTTTTCTCTGTGTAACCCTGGCTGTTCTGGAACTCACTCTGTAGACCAGGCTGGCCTAGAACAAAGATCCACCTGCCTCTGCCTCCCGAGTGCTGTGATTAAAGATGTGCTCCACCACTCTGCTCTGACTGTTTTTAAGTGACCTATCTCTGAGTTCAAACACTCTAACTCCTGCTTGATTGGTTCTGATGTTCTTTATTTCATTTGTCAGCTGCTGAACTTGTGTTTGATTTAAAAGAGTAATTTCAATGTCTTAGATAAATTTCTCATTTTGGCCATTCTTTGTTTTCCTGATTTTGTTGTGATTTGTCCTCTGTATGTTCTTGAGGCTAACTGAGCCTCTTTAAAATAAGTCCTGTGAATTCTTTGTCAGAAGCTCATACATCTCCATTTCTTTACGGCTGGTTACTAGCGATTAGTTGTCTTCTCTTGCTTCTCCTGTTTTCCTTCCATTGTTTTTGCTCCTTACAGCCAGGCATGGATGACTGCTCATTTGAAGAAGCAGGAACATTTTATTTTGGTTTCTGAAGAGAGATTTGTCTGGGAGAGCCCTTTACCAGTCATTCTATCCAGAGGTTGTCAGCAGAGCTTCTGCTGTGGTCCACAGATAGCTGGTTGCTCAGGTTGCAAGGTAGGGTGGACTAGTGCCTGAGTTATCAAACAGGTAAGGTCAATGCCTGAGTCCACAGGAGTGGGATTCAGTTCATATCTGCAAGAGGTAGCTAGAAGCATCATTCCACTGTAGCTCACCTAGTGTTGGGATGGCCCCTGAGGCTGCGTCTACAGAGTCCAGTCAGGAACTAAGATGGTCTCGGTATCTAGGTCTAATAGGATGAGCCTAGAGACAGAAAATGTTGGGGGCAAGCCTGATTTCTGGATCCATAGTGGACTAGTCTGGATACGAGGGTGACAGATTGGTCCTGGACATTTTTCATAAGACACCACCCCTGGATTTTTGTTTTACCTCCTCAGGAGATTTCTTTTTGTCTACCAAAGTTTGAGAAACATTGTCTTCTGACGTTTTTCTACACTATGTTCCACATGTAGAACTTTGAGCTCCATTCATATATACTGAAACCAGAGTCCATCTATTATCAAGCTCCTTAGGTGACTCATTAACACATTAAAGTTTGAGAAACACCACTCCTGACTATCATCAATCTTGGTTAGATGAGAAGTGTGTGGAAAACTTAAAACAAACAAAACTGAACAACAACAACAAAATCTTGTCAGATGCATCAGATAGGATTTCCCAATGAGTCCAGAGTGGGACCCACACAAAATCACTCAACAAGAATCTACAGACACACATAACAACGGTGCAAGAATACTCTGGACCTGTCAAGTCTGCAGAAGGAAGGCCCAGTCCAACTTTCAAGGGGACAGAGGGTGTCACCCTGGCAGGACCACTGCTACTGGCATCTCAGGACAGTGACTTTAAGATGGCGAGAGTCTGGAGGGTCTCTCAAGCTTTCCTATTACTCTAACAGCTACGTAGGCCCTATGCCATCTTTGCTCTCAGTTACTAAAGGTTACTCCACCATAGCCTTCTTCTTTGGTCATTCTTCCCCCAACTCACACCCAACGATTCTACCCTCAAGTACCAAGAGAATATATTGCTGGTTCTAGAGAAGATGAAGCCCAAGAGAAACTTCCTAGTCTGCAGGAAAGTTTCAAAGGATGGAATAACCAATGCCCTCATTTCCTCACACCCTTCAGGGAGCCTGGCGGCACTGCCCTAAGAAGTCTGCAGTGTTGACAGAATCTAGTCGATTTCCATCTAAGGAACTGTCTTCTCGCTTATTATTTCTTCCCCTGAGCCTTCTTGCTGTGATTCTCATGCCATGGGTTTGAGTTATATTTTGAAATCTTTATACTACAGAAATCTTAAGCAACAGTTTCCCTTCCCATAATCTAGATGATGTTCATCAACAATGACAAGAAAAAAAAATCCCTTCTCTATGCCTTGCAGAAAAACCAGCATCAACACACAGTAGGTAATAGTTTTGGTCCATGCAACTTGTTTCTAAACAATTACAAACACCACCAGTTATAAGAACAACATAAGCAATTGTTCTTTAAGGCTCATAAAATGTAGACCCTGTCACCCACATCTTGTAGGGCTTTATTTTTTGTATGTGTGAGGTCTTTTGTATGTGTAAGGTCTTTCCCACATGACACGGAATGCATTGTGTTGGATGGCATGATGGGTGATCTTGGTTGCCAATCTGACCACATTGGGAATCAACTAAAATCCAAGCAGCTGGCATACCTGTGGAGAGTTTTTGTTGACTGGATCATTTGAGGGAGAAGACTCACCCTAAAACTGGGTCATTTGAGGTGGGTCATGCTTTCTGGTGGCAGCCTACATAAAAGGACACAGGAGAAGAAAGCTTTTGTGTTTCCATTTGCTTGTCCACACTCTTGCTGGACAGCTTGTCTATCCGGCCACAGAGGCACTCCTTTTCCCTTTGCTGGTATTAGAACCTACTTCTCTAGGATTACAATGTAGACTGAGGACCAGTTAAGACATCCATGGACTCATTCTTAGCTCTTCCATCGGGAGACAACCACTGTTGGATTAGCCAGACCACAGCCTGTAAGCCACTCTAATAAATCCCATATATGTATATGTATATTTATTTATTTGTTTATTTATATCCAGTCTATCAGTTCTGTTCCTCTAGAGAACGCTGACTAATACAGATGATGTGATTTATTAAAGCTACATTTCTTCTACTGGTCAGCATGGGATTCAAGTGCTAACCACACGAACTCATCATGGCAAAAACAAATCCCATGAAGCTCCTCACTGGAAGTGCATAATCTTACATCACATTCCTTTCCTACTGGTTCCTTGGAAGCTGAGTAAAGAAACAATTTCCACGGTGCAGTGACGGTATCAAAGGAGAGAAGGCATCTTCTGATGTCAAACTATACAGGTTGAATATGGGTCCTAGCTCTGGTTTCTTAGTAATGATAAAAGACAACACTACACAATGACTCTGACATCAGCCTCAAATAAGCAGTACAAGCAGAGACAACACATGTAAACTCCACCATTCCACGGGAAGGAGCTCTGTCGTCTGCCATAGCCCTTGAGACTCTTTGCCCACTGCCATTCATATTGGAAGACAGTAAAATATGAACAAGAGCACATCTTTCTGGATCTACAATGGTTGCCAGAGGTTTCTACAAGGGGATGAGATGAGCATGTGACACGAGGGCCTGACTTGCATGGAAAACCTTGCAGTTTGGGTTTCATCCTTCCTTGAGACAGTCAAGCCTGTTTCTATCCAGTTGCTATCCACCATGCAAGATGACTTCATCTTCTAGAATACAGTCTCTGTAATTGTTGGCAAATTGACACAAAAACTTCTAGAAAAATAAAATGAGCTAGATTCATGGAATGTTGGACACAGGAAACGTAATTCTACTGCCCAGCTGTGAATAATGTTCCTTTTTTCTTCCTCATAATTTGCTTTTAAGTAAATCCTAATTCCTCAACCCAAAGTCTTGGACAAGTGACTAAAACAGAATGAAGACCATTACTGAAGGAGATGTAAATGCACTTGATGCCAGCATGCCGGATTGTTCTAGCTCAGTCCCTAGTTTTATTCTGTCTAAACTAACATTCTGATGAACCTGTCGTGTCTGGGCAGTAGGTGCCATTTTTATGCAGGCTCCCAAATTGATATCTTTAGCCTAAGCTTCTGTCCCCAATTGCATAAAGTGCACACATTCATCTGTCTGGCATCTTCACTTAGGTGTTTAGTATATGTCTTGAATTCCTCTTTGCAATTTGTTTTTGTTTTGAAACAATTTCAGATTTACAAAAAGATGGAAGCTTTTCCAGTATCCCAAGGCCAGCTTGCTGTGGCTCCTTCCAGCTTCTCGAGTCACGGCAGGACAAGCACTTAGAAGTCTACCACTGTCTGACTGAATGCAGCCAAGACTGTACCCAAAGGCATCATTAGCCTTCCAAAGAAATTGTAGGGGCAAGTATTACAAGCAAAAGTAGTAGCCTTGAGACCAGGCTCTGCAGGAAAGGGTGTCAATTCAGTTAGTGCAAAAGTTGGAAACAGAGTTCTCCCTGAACACAGAGGGACCAATAACCCTAGACAACAGTTATTTCTTGTTTAAAGATAGAGGTATCCTTAGAAAGCACAGTGACTGAAATCGCAGGGAAAATGACATGGAGAGGAGCTACCCATCCCACAGAAGCTACGGAATATTTCATCATGTGAATATTTTTCACACCTCCCATTCATAATAAACAGAAGAGCCCTAGACTAAGCACAGTCATTGTCTATAAGAGTTACTTTCACTGTGCTAGTATTAACCTTTCCTTCTTTCCTTCCTTCTTTCCTTCTTTCTTTCTTTTATTTACACTCCAGATTTTATTCCCTATCCCTGTCCACCATCCAACTGACCTATATCCCATACCTCCTCCCAAACCCCTGTCTCCATGAGGATGTCCCCCTAACCCCCACCCAACCAGACCTCTAAACTCTCTGGAGTCTCCAGTCTCTTTAGGGTTAGGTGCATCTTCTCTGACTGAACCCAGACCAGGCAGTCTTCTGCTCTATATGTGTTGGGGTTCTCATATCAGTTGGTGTATGCTGCCAGGTTGGTGGTCCAGTGTTTGAGAGATCTCAGGGATCCAGGTTAACTGAGACTATTGGTTCTCCTACAGGGTCGCTTTCTTCCTCATCTTCTTCCAGCCTTTCCCTAATTCAACCACAGTGGTCAGCAGCTTCTGTCCATTGGTTGGGTGCAAATATCTGTATCTGACTCAGCTGATTGTGCAGTCTTCCAGAGTGTGGTCATGATAGGACCCTTTTTGCGAGAGCTCCATAGTCTCAGTAATAGTGTCAGACCTTGGGACCTCCACCCCTTGAGCTGGATCCCACTTTAGACCTGTTGCTGGGCCTTCTTTTCCTCAGGCTCCTCTCCGTTTCCATCCCTGCAGTTCTTAGCTACTGCCCGCGTTAGAGCTCCTGGGAGCCCTGCTTCCCCTGGGTTTTTTGAGATTGGGTGCAGAGCTGCCGCCCCGGGATCTGCTCAGTGCTCGGGTGAAGACTGGAAGGCTAACATTTCAAATAAAATAATTTAAATGAAAAAAGGCACAAGTTCTCTGAATTTCCTTCACCTAGATTCCTTGTTTTTTAAGATTGTATTTATTATCTCCCTCTCTTTTCCTTTCCCTCTCTTTCTCTCCCTTCCTCCTTACCTGCCTTTTCCCTGTGTGCATGTGTACAGAGGTCAGAGGACAGCTTGTGGCAGCTGGCTCTCACTCTCCACCGCATGGGTTCCTGAGTTCAAACTCAAGTCTTCAATGTGGTGGGAAGCATCTTTACCCACTGGGCCATCTCCCCACTAGACTCCTTACTTATTAACATTTCCTTATACTTACCTAGTCCTAGTTCTCCCCATGGGAAATGTGTGTGTGTGTATGTATATAAATGTATATACATATCTACACACACACATACACACACGTAAAACTTCTGAGCCATTTGTAGTAAGCTGTCATATAATGACCCTTCATTTCCCAGATACTTGTATACCAGAAGGTACAGTATCACTCTGGAGCATAACAGGGCATGACAGATAAATGAAGAACTTAACGTTGGTTCAGCACTGTCACTGGGTTTAAGCTAATTGTCCCTTGACTCTGTCTTATAGGAACAAACCTATTATCTCTTCTGATTCAGGGTCTATACAGTCTGGAATAACAAGATGCACTTAGGAGTCAGGCCTCATCAGTCCTCCTAAGTCTTGACAGTTCCTCACTGTCTCTGTTTCTCAGGACCTGGAGACATTTTCATGGCATCAAGATGTTTATTTTATTTTCAGAAATTTTCATGTATATGGATGTTTTGCCTGCATGTCTGTGCACCACTCGGGGTGTAGTAACCTACAGAGCCCAGAAGGGGGTCAGATACCATGGGATCAGAGACGATGGTTGTGAGGTGCTAGGGAAAAGCAATCAGTACTCTTAATCACGGAGTCATCTCTCTAGCTCCAAGATGGTTTATAGGATGTTCCATATATATAATCAGAAGCACTATGCTCATTAACTACTTTTTGCCAGTAGCTGCCTCGGCTATACTTGTACTTGTTGTTTAATTATTCAGGGTCTTCAATACATCCTGAGATTACTTCATTTCTCTGGATTATTGTTAACTTGCTCACTATGCTGTACAACAGGTCACCAGAACGTACTAACTTTACAACTGTAGGTTTATACTATCCTTTAACCAACATTTTCCCCTTTCCTTACACATATCTGACTGACTAGTGGCAACCACCCTTCTGTTTCTATGAATTTGACATTTTAAAATTCTACATATGTGAAATCATGATGCATTTGGATTATCCACTTAAAATAATGTCTCATCATCAGTGGCATCATCAGTGACAGAACCTCCTTCTTCCTGAAGGCTGAATAGCTGAGCACCAGCTATTGTGAACGCCACCATTTCTTTATCCACCCATTTGTGGACACTTAGGCTGTTTGCCTGTCTTGACTATTGTGACAAATGGTGCAATGAGTACAGGTGTGCAGATGCCCACACGCTGACCTCACTTCCTGTGGGTGTACACTCAGAAAGGGCTCCTGGATCATACGGCACATCTATTTTATTTTATGTTTTTTAAAAGGAGCCACTGTGCTCATTTTCATAACATCTCTAATAAATGAAATCCCCACAAATAGTATATAAGGATTTACACCTTCACCAAAAGTTATGTTTTGCTCCTTGGATAACACCTGTGCCAGCACGTGTGAGGTTTTACCTCACTATGGCGTTGGTCTCTTCTTCCCTGATAAGGAATGATGATGAAGACCTTATACTGTATCTACTGGCCATTTTTATGTATACCCAGGGAGAATGTCTACAGCTCCTTGGTCCATTTAAAAAACTGTATCTGTTTCTCTTACCCTCCTTCCCTTTGCTTCCCTTCTCTTTCCCTATCCCCTTCCCTCCTCTCCCTTTTCTTCCCCTTCCCTCCCTTTTGTCTTTTTTGGTTAAATGGATGGACTCTTTATAGATTTGGGGTTTAACACCTTATTATATGTATAGATTACATATTTTCTTTCATCCCATGGTCTGCCTTTTCATTTTCTTGATTACTCCCTTCGCTCCCTAATCTGATGGTGTCCTGGTTTTTTAGTTTTGCTTTTTCAGGAGGTGCTTTGGGTATCATATGTGAAAAATGCCAAGATCAATGTCATGGAGCATTTCCCATTTTCTTTGAGATGAGTTATCATTTCAGGACTTATGTTTAAACCTTTAATCCATTTTGAGTTCGGCATAAGAGAGAAATCCAATTTCATTCTTTTCCAAGTGGGTATCTGACTTTCCCAACATCATTTACTGAAGACGGTCCTTTAACCTACCGTTAAAGGACCAGGATTAGCTAGCCATGTGTGTGTGGGTTTATTTCTATCTCACACTTCTCTGGCTTTCCAAGGGATGGGCTGCAGCTGCAAATGTAAGCTGATCATTCAAAACAGTAGAATCAATCAATAAAATTATTGCTAGATGTAGGTAGTTATATGACCTTCGTAGGAGTGGGAAAGAAATGTTCATGAAATGGAAGACACCTGTCTTTTTGAAAGCATCTGCTGTAATGTCCCAACTTCCTAGACTCCGAGGTGAGATAATCCCTTGAACCTAAGAGTCAGAGGCCAGCCTGGATAATTCAGCCAGATCCTACTCAAAACATCTACCTTCTTAGTGTGTGTGTTCCTGTGTGTGCATGTGTGTGTGTGTGCACATGTTCAACCTTGGGTATCTTCCTCAATTGCTCGTGCATTCTTTTGTAAAACAGTCTCTCACTCAGCCTACAGCACAGTGATTCAGCTAGGCTGGCTGACCACCAACACCAAGGTCCGTCTCGGCTTCATATCCCTTGCACTGGGATCACAAGTGCTCATTTTTAGAAACATGGGTGATCCAAACTCAGGTCTTTGTATTTGTGGGGCAAACACTTTACCAATGGAGTCACACCCTAGCCTCTCTTTCTGGGGTGTCTGAAGTGTGGTAATCCTGGGGTCTTTGAGGCTTTGTGTATTTTGGGTAGTAATGGAGGGTTCTACAATGCAGGCTCTTGCTCTTAGTTTATGGGAGAAGTAACATTGCCTTTGAGTTCCCTTCTTAGTTGTCCAAGTCAGAACAAGGGAAGAGACAGACATTCAAATGAAAGCTGGGCATGGTAGCACAGGCCTGCAATCCTGGCACTCAGGAGTCAAGGAAGGAGGAGGATCCCAGCAAGTTCAAGGCCAGTCTGGTCTACACAGTGAGTTCCAGGATGGCAAGGGCCACATAGTTAAAGGAGGAAGAAGATGAGGAGGAAGGAGAGGAGGAAGAAGAAGAGCAAGAAGAGGAGGAGGAGGAGAAAGAAGAAGGAGAAGAAAGAAGAAATTTAAATGAGAACCCTGTGTAGGGGTAAATGGTGTAGATTTATTTGAATCCTTCTGGAACCTGAGCATTTTAAACAGAGTGCAGAGGCTCCTCTTCCTAGCAGCACAACCTGAACCTCACAAGGATTTTGGAAAAATTATCACTCAATCTCTGCCTCATGTCAGCCATAAGGAATCATTTCTATTTATATAGGAACTATCCACTAAGACTGAGCAAGCTATGGTTGAGGACAGATTCCATCTCTGAAATTGGCTACATCTGTTTTGCTGAGGGAACATTCTGCCATGGATGGCTTGGCTGTGAATTACCAGAAATACTCAAGAGAGCAGCAAGCTGCCTTCTGTCCTCACTCAGCAAAGAACCAAGTCATCACTGGATACGGCAAGTTGCCCAGAAACAGCCAGGAAGCAGAAGCTCCCGATGGCCAAGGCAATGATTAACCTCAAAGATGGGGCCTTGCAGGAGTCTCTTCCTTAATCCATACCCCGTGACTCATATTCCTGGAGTGTGATGGAAGATATCCGAGACACGGAAATATGAGGAAAGGAAGCCAGACAGACAAGAATGTAGAAGGGAATCTTATTTGTTCTGAGGGAAGGAACACCCAGCTATAGAAAGGAGTTGCTAAGTTCACACTTCATTATTCAACACTAAGACAATACAGTCGTGGACACATGGTGATGCTAAGAAGGAGCTGGCTGGACAAAGAGGGGTGCTGCCCTGGACAAGATTCAAGGTTGGGGCCTTAGGTCTTGCACAGGAGACTTCCTTCCCCACTCTCCTCTCCTTCCTTCTTCCTTTCCAAACACTTTTCATCCTTAAATGGTTTAAGCTGAGGACTGATGATGAGAACGGTCTCTTGAGAGATGAACTAGGTAGCAGTGAAAATGGTGGAGATGACAATGAAGAGTCAGAACCAACAGATATTTGGGTCAAAAAGCAAAAGTGCTAATGCCACTGGTGCTGGCATTAGTAGGATGATGAGCAAAGGGTCACTGGAAGACCGATGTCATTGGAGAATAGGAGAAAAGAAGGGAGAGTTCTGAGAGGACCTATGACTTGCAGCTTGGACATACTACCCAAGAGCCCTCAGGAACCATGTGAGAGAAGCCATGCAAGAGGTCTGCACTGCCAAAATCATCATGTTAGAGTATTTGGCACGCAAATGAGAAATGGCACCATGAGCAAGGATGAAATTGTCGAGGGCAAGAATGAAAAAAGCAGCAAGGAATGTCAAGGGCATCCCCCCAGGAATGTTTGCATTCAGTGCCAGAGGAAGCCACACACTACGTCAAGAAGGGTTGTTAGAACAGTGATCAGAGAATAACATGCTCACAAAGAAAAAGACACCTAAGAGAGTATATGAGGTCACAAGAGGGAAGGTCACAGGGATCAGACCTAAAGACATCAGATGACCTTGAGGATTCACTGGAATTCTGGTTGGCATGGAAATCACAGATTTTAGAGCAAAGAAAGGATGAATTCCACACCACTCATTAATATTTGTGGGCATCCATCCATCTTTTAAAAAAATCACCTGTCCTTTGTTCCTCTTTCCCAAACTCCCCAGCTTGCTGTGAGTTGATAAATCCTCTTAAAAACTCAGCAGATATTGACAAACATTGATAAAAGCAGTGGATGCCCTCCCTCCCTCCCAAGAAACTCTAGGTTCCTAAAACGGTTATTGCTTATCCAGACTTTGTTCCCAGGTAAGGCTGTATTGACACCGTGAAATGAGTGGCCTGTCTTTATGGAACATGCAGTTCAGAGGCCCTTGCCCTTTCCTGCTACTGGGTTTCTGTATCAACTACAATGGGGCACAATATTGGTGCCATTTCTTAGAGCTGTTGTGAAGAGTAACTAGGATAATGTACTTAGTGTTTAGAACACAATAAGGGCTCAAGAACTTGTACATCTTTAAACCGACACACTGGAATACTACTGACAAGGTTTCCTAGTTCAAAAAATCTATTACTGGGCAAGGGAGATGTCTCAGTGGGCCTCAGAACCCATGTAAAGGTCAGCATGGTAGCACACACCTGGAATCAGGAGGCTGAGACAGGAGACTCCCAGAAGCTTACAGGCCAGATCCTGTGGTACACACAGAGGCAAACAACAAGAGAACCAGTTTCAAGTTAGGTTTCAAGACAGCTGAAAACTGGGGTGGTCCTTTGGCCTCCACACAGCACATGCACAGACACACACATATAAATACACACACACATACACACATACAGAGAGAGAGAGAGAGAGAGAGAGAGAGAGAGAGAGAGAGAGGACATTTAACTGATACACACAATAAGGAACACAAACGCATCAGCTCAGTCTTATGAGGAATGTGGAGACTGATTTAGATGAAGTAGTGAGAGAAGCCGAGTGCGCTATGTCCTGGGTGGTATGATGACCTCACCAGTGAACTATAATGCCAGAGGGCAGTGACTGGAGACTGAAAATGGAGATAGGTTTAAGATGCTGTTGAGCCAGGAATAGTGGCCCTCACCTCTAGTCCCAGCATTGAGGAGGCAGAGGCAGGTGGATCTCTGTGAGTTTAAGGCCAATCTACATAAAGCTCCAGAACAGCTAGGGCTATGTAGAAACCATGTCTCAAGCAAACAAACAAAACAGTGCTTTTGATAGGATAAGGAAGGGCTTGTGGGGGACAGTAATATTCCAGAGGTTGATTGAGATTATTAATCAGAAATGCCTCAACAGTTTTGGGGTAATTTATGAAGCCAACTTCCTGGAAGTGGAGACTCCGTGGAGTAACTGCCTGCACTATTTAAAGCCCTGTGGAGCTCTGTGTATCAGCAGATCTTGGTGTTGGGTGGTGTTTAGGCTGTGGTTGAAAAGTCATGCAAGAGTCTAAGGAGGTATGAGGATTACAGGAGGTTAGAGAGACTCATCTCACCCAGACCAGGGCAGAAGGACAGACTGACTGAACATGGTTGAATACAATAGGCCAAATTAAGTCTAATATTATACACATTCCCAAAGGCCAAAAGACTTAATGAACACTAACAAGGATTGAAAGAAACCTCACTCCAGATGTTATTTCTAATGAGCCTCTGAGCGTGGATATTGGTCTTAGACAAAATGGAGCATCATGTGGGACTGGAACAGAAATAGCACAGGCAGAGGCTGGCCACACATCAGGAATATATATGTGCACCAGTGAGCAAGTGACTCTTGCAGCAGCATCTTTCTGGGGACTGCAGAGTCCGAACCTTCCTAAACACCCTTAGATAGCATCATTCCTTTGACATGTCTATACTTTGTAGAATTACAGGCTCTAATTGCATTTACTAAAAAGCCTCCTTAGAACTCAAGTGTATTCAGCCATTTCACATCAGTAGCAAAATATGGCATTAGGTGATAAAGTTCCTTTGCCAAATTAAATGAGTCTAAGCAGTCTATTCACAGATGAAAGAAAAAACACATGTGATATGACTTTTTTAAAACTGGTGACCAACTCCCAAACATCTGCTCTGAACAGATAGGACACTGAGAAATATTGGGCTGGATTACAGGATGTGCTTACTCTTGTTTGCTGATCTCAATTAATAGGATATATTTGCAGGGCATATAAATATAATCCAGGTTTAACATAATAATCTTTTGGGTTTACCTAAAATACTACTGGCTGCAGCCAAGTTATTATATTTGCCAAAAGCTCATGATAAAAGCACACATTGATATTTAAGCATGAATATTTCCAGTGATGTATTTAGTTTGCTTATACAACCTTTAAACTTTGTTTAGATAGCAGAAGGATGACATCATGAGGGACTAAGTCTGTTGTTCAATGATCAAGTGCTTGCTTGGTATGTGTGAGGCTCTGGGTTCAATTCTTAGCATATTTTCTAAGCTCTGCAATAATTTATATACTCAGAAATCCATTTCCCATAGGTTTCTGAAGTCTGTGGTGGCTATTTGTAGTCTTTAAAGGTCTGCTATAAGAAGAATAGGTGGAAGGATTGAGGGCCCTAAGGAGATAGGAACTGCACAGGAAGATCAACAGAGTAAACCAACCTGAACCCTTGGAGCTCTCAGAGACTGAATCACCAACCGTGGAGCATACCTAGTCTACACAGATCTACCTCCATGGGCTGAACCTAGGCCTCCCTGCACATATGTTGTAAATGTGCGGCTTGGTTTTCATGTAGGTCTCAAACATCTGGAGTGGGGGCTATCCCAAAACATGCAGCCTGTATATGGAGTACGGTCTTCAAAAAAAAAACAGTTGTTCAGTTATTCATGGAATATTATTTTTTTTATATCTCTTGTATTCAGTTTGCAACTACTTCAATGAGAATTTTTGTATGTATATTCATGAGGGATATTGGACTATAATTTATATATTTGTGTTGGGTCTACACTTGATTTCACTATTTCAATATTATTTGCTTTGTGAAGGAGCTTATTGTGGTTCTGAATTTTTTTAAACATAGCTCAAAAAGTGTTGCTTGTTTGAAGGCCCTATAGAATTCTTGTATAAGTATATCTGACCCTTGGTATTTTGCTTGTTTGTTTATTTTCATTTTATTCTGTTTGAATGCTTTTTAATTTTTTTTGATTTGCTGAAAATAAAAATTAAAAAAAAAAAATAAATAAAGGCCTGCTATATGTACTAAATCAACCAATAAACAAGATATAAGTTTATGTTATCCTAAAAGTAAATCAGAAAAGAAAATGTAACTAGTATACATAAAGTTTCTCTTCTGTCTATTCTCTCTCTCTCTGGAAAATGTCCTTTGAATTTTAGCTTGGTTGCCAGGAAGAATCTCTCTTATGGTTCATCCTCTTAGCTTTGGTGGTTGAGTAGTAACACTCCCTCAGCTACGAGAGAAACTTAAGTAAAGTAGGAGTATTGCTGACATGTCCTTACTCCCCCTGGGAAACCTTTGTAAGGAAAACCAAGATGGGAGGACCGAGGTCTGGGACAACATCAGGGACTATCATAGGGCTGGTCCAGCCACTCTTATCATAGTATGTTCAGAGTTGGTCTGAAGGAGCAAACTGGGAGTGAAAACTGGAGAAGGGAGGAATCTAGGAGCAGGACATGGTGGAAACTGCAGACAGGAGTCTTTCTGGGCAGCTTTGTGCAAGGCTGCTATCCACCTAAATGTGACCTGAGAGTCCAAAGCCTAGATCCTCACTTACTAGCAATGTGGTGTCAGCCTAGATATTTAACCTCTGTAGCCAAACGAGGATCACAAAATGTCTGCCTCACACTGGGCATGCTGGTGCATGCCTGGAGTCCCAGCTTTCAGGCTGGGCCAGAGCAACTCTGAAAGCTTGAGGTCAGCCTGTGCTACTTAGAATTCTGATCCAGACCACCCCAACGCTGCAAAACAACCCCAAGGGATGTTAGCAAGATTAAATAATTTAAACGTGCCTGGAGTATTTAAGTACTAACCAAACAAACACATGAGATGCATATAAACTGCCCATTACATCATAGGTGTATGATGAGTGATTGTTTATTAAGTATCACTAAAAAGTAGAGTGCTGGGCTGGAGAGTTGGCTCAGTGGTTAAGAGCACTAGCAGATCTTGAAGGGAACTCAAGTTCAATTCCCAGCACCTACAGGGTGGCTCACCTCACAGGGTGGCTCACCCCATCCATAACTCCCTCCAGTTCCAGGAGATCTGGTGCTCTCTTTTACCCTCTGTGGGCACCAGGCATGCATGTGGTACACATACATACATTCCAGCATGATACTCATACATATAAAATAATAAATAAATCTTTAAAAAGCAGAGTGCCGTCTTCAATCATTCTGTGACCAGTTTTCACCTCTAAATAAGGAAAATTATTCCCAATCTTGTGCTAAATCACTACCTAGCAATAGCAATTCTTTTTTCTTTTTCTTTTCGAGACAAGGTTTCTCTGTATAGCCCTGGCTGTCCTGGAACTCACTCTGTAGACTAGGCTGAGGAATTCTTAAGTGGGCCTATGAGAAACAAGTAAGTCTTACTGAAAATATTTTAAGAATATTTTTTTTTTTTTTGCTGATAATGAAAATGTAGGGTTTGTTTTTTTTTTTTAACAGCATGTCCCTAAAACTATTCAGAATATATTCCACTAAAGAGTGAATGTCATTTCACTCAGTGAAACAAGGCCATCCTTTTTAATTTCAGAAATGTCTTTGCTTAGACAAATGACAAATGTCATGTGGACCTTTGGTGCATAAATTGAATAATTTTTTTAGACACAAACTTCAGGGCTGAGCTGCCAAGTCCACATGCTCCTTTTCATAGTTTGCCAGCACAAAAAGCTACTCAGGGAAAACATTTGTTAAATGAGAAAGGCCACATCATATCGAAGGACTTGCACGGAGAGACGGTTAGCCTTGGCCTCAGGACTCAAGATCAAGTAGCTGCCATTTCCTTCTTTGCCGCAGGATTATTAAGTAAATGAAAGATTGATTTATATGTGCATTTGTCCTTATTATCTTGCTGGAGCCCAGAGTAAGGCTTGGAATACAAAATTCAGATCTAGAGAGTGATGTCCAGAAGGCACCCGTTTACAGAAAAAGACTAACAGACTAACATTTTGGTTTCCCATCAGCCTACAGCACCGAAAGCCAATTGTTCTCTTTGGCTTCCAAATCAAGTGGCTTATTGGCTATGCTAATGAGCTTCCTAGTTCTCACACCCTTGACAGAGCCCTCTAATTAAACAGTAGCATCTGCAAACTCAGAGAGGTGACAAATGTCAGATTGGGTCAGAGATTGGAAAACTACTAAAACCTACTATAAGTACCAGAATGTTTATGGCGAGAGAAAAAAAATCTAGCAGGGGTGTTAGAGTCCTGAAGTATTTCCAGGAAGCTGCAGGAGTCCTGAAATACAGTTACTATTTATACATGCAAATTATGTGCTTCTTTATTATACACAGGCCATAAGCCCGTGGCATCACAGACTCCACAGTGTGAGCCCTTGGGCTTAAGTCCAGCTCTGTTATTTTACAAATGAAAACAAGCAATCTTGATAATATCTGTTATATTTCATAGAGATTTTGAAAAGGATGAGATAAGTCCATCTCCTGCAAACGTCTTGTAAACTATTAAGTCTTTCTAGAGTCTATTTGTAAAAGTTGTTACATTTGGAAACATTTTGTTTCCAAAATGTTGTTACATTTGGAAACAGAGTCTCACAATGTTGCCCAGGCTGACCCCAAACTCCTAACTTAAAGTAATCTTCCTGCCTCCTACTCCTGAGTAGCTGAGACTGTATGTATGCCACCATACCTAACTTTAGTTTCTGTTTGTTTTTTTTTTTTTTAATTAAAAAAACTTTTATTTTTATCTCATGTGTATGGGTGCTTTGCTTACATATAAACCAGTGCACCAATGCCTGTGGAGGCCAGAAGAAGGTGTCAGATCCCCTGGAACTGGAGTTAAAGGGGGCTGAGAGCTGTCAGGTGGGTGCTGGGAATTGAACCTAGGTCTCTCTGGGAAGCAGACAGTGCTCGTAACCACTGAGTCATCTCTCCATGCCCCAGCTTCTGTCTTGTATTATAACTACCTTTCCCTTTTGGTATAGCATTCACTAGGATCTTAAACAGAGTATGCTACTGAATCACGTTACACATGTGCTGTGCTACTGTGGGGTAACTTGTTCATCCCAACCACATAAAGTCCTAGGGAAGTTAAATATGGCTTTCAAAGCCAGCTACAATCTATAGGACAAGGCCCATTGTCCTATAGGAAAGGCTAAATGTTTATCCGATTACGTGTATACTGAGAGAAATATGAAAGAGGAACCATGACATCTACATTCTCATTGAGATCAATATTTTAAGAATAGTTATGCAAAGGGTTATTTAAATTAATGTTATCTACTGAAAATATGTGTTCAAAGTGCAGGTTGGCATCAAAATATTTAATATTGTTTAGATCGAGGGATTAGACTTTGAAGCTTAATGGAAATAAACTTTAAATGTCACCTTTGACAAATGTTAATATAAGTGGGATATATAAATACAAAATATCGGGGCTGGAGAGCTGGCTCAGTTGAGAGCACTGACTGCTCTCCAAGAGGACCTGGGTTCAATTCCCAGTATCCACATTAACAGTTTACAACTGTCTGTAACTCCAGTTCCAGGGATCTAATGTCCTTTCCTGGCCTCTAGAGGCACCAGGCACACACATGGTGAACGGCAAAACACCCATACACATACAACTCAAACATATATAAAATATCCTTTGTGTCAGAGACACAGTTAAGCAGCAGGCATGAATTTATTCCACGTCCAGTGGGATCTAGACACTAAAAGAGGGAGAAATATTCTTAATAAGATATAGAACTACATGACAGCTGTCTGTGTGAAGTGATGAGGGGTGCGCTGGCTACGCTTGGGTATGTGTGTGATTTAACCTGAAGCAAGAGAATCTGATAGGCGTGTTTGCATATGGAGCCCTGGGAAAAAAAAAACAGAAACAAAAATAAACACCACTTTAGAGCATATGGACTCAAAACAGCCTGTCAGGAACTCCTTTAATTTGCAGTTTAGGGGCACACACTATTTACTGAACCTTCAAGAATACCAGTCAGGCCAGCTGGGGACCACTCAGTGGGTAACCACACTTGCCTCCAAGACATGTGATCTGTGTTTGAGCCAGGATCCACATGGTCTTATAAGAAAACAGAATCCTGTAAGCTATCTCCCTACCTCCACACAGGTTCTGTGGCTGCATCTCCTCCAGTGCAACAATTTAAAAAACTCCAAAAGAGTTATAGGCTGACTCAAAGCCACAGGGTAGGACAGCGAGAGGTAGGAACGCCAAGCTTCCAAAATCTTTTTTTTCCCCCAATTCTTTTTCTCACATAGATCAATAAAGCTTTTTGTTTAAAACAAGCATGGTGGTATATACCTTGAGAAGTGGGGACAAGATGAGAAGTGTAAGGCCATCCTTGGCTATGTAGAGAGTGAGAGGCCAGCCTGGGCTATAGTGAGTCTTTATTTTTAAAAAGCCTTTGCTTTTGAAATCCCAAGTTAGTGCTCTCCACTTGTCTTCCATCCTAGGTCTTACTGATGTACGGTCTCTGCAGGGAGACACTGGCACATGAAGGCTGGTCCTTGAGAGGATGACCAAGAGCTGATGCAAACCACACTTGTGGTACTTCTGTCACTGTTTCGTCCCAGGGTGGCCTTTATTTCACCCAATCTGGACAGTTCTAGAGTCGATATTAGCATAACTAGTGCATCCAACTGAGATCTGCCTTACGCTTAACTGATGCTAACACCATCAGAGATGCCCTGGGAAAGACAACCCAGGTATTTTAAAGGGATTGGAATAATTATTATTTTTTTACTAATCAAAAAGGCTAGTCAGAAATATTTTTATAGTTCATTAAAGAAAAAAAAAAAAAGAACAAAATCCTCACACAATGTCTAACACTAATGCTGACTTGATAGTATTTTCTGCTCTCTAAATATTTTAAATTATAATTATGATTACTTTGAATTTATGTACCTTGGGCAAAACAATGATCTAAATAAAAAAATTTATGTGTCTTTTCTTAAAGTAATTTTTATTTGTTTTTATTTTATGTGCGTTGGTGTTTTGTCTGCGTGAGGCTGTCAGATTATGAAGTTACAGACTGCTGTGAGCTGGGAACTGAACCAGGATCCTGTGGAAGAGCAGCCAGTGCTCTTAACCACTGAGCCATCTCTCCAGCCCTACCCCTCCATCCCCACCCCAGGGATGTTTGTTTGTTTGTTTGTTTGCTTTTTGCATTTTCAAGACAGGATTTCTTTGTGCAGTCCTGGCAGTCCTGGAACTTACTATGTAGACTAGTCTGGCTTTGAACTCACATGTTCCACCTACTTCTCCCTCGTGAATTCTGGGATTAAAGGCATGGGCCACAACGACAAACCCTTGTGGGTGTGTATACCATAATGTACCTTAGTAAGCATGCTTACATTTGCTCAGTGCTGCTGGCTGTTACTTTTCTTTGCACAGCAGCAGCTTGGGTCTACTGCACTCAACTGACTGATGAAAAACAGCCACTGAGAGGCTATGTGTCTTCATTTGTGTGACAAACTGGGGCTTGTGACGTTAAGTGCGCTGGGATGTGGCTTGCTGATGTGCCTTGGTAACAGAGCTGACAGAGAATGCTCCAGACCTTCAGTCTGATGCCCTGGCATCTTCACAAAGGAAGGAGAAAGATCAGAGGAGGAAGAAGGAAGCGGGTGGAACAGTGATCATGAGGTGCCTGTGACGATAGGGAGGGAGACAGAGAAGAGGTTAGATAATGGTGTTGGAGTACAGTTACGGTCTTTTGTAACTTACTGATGTGACTATGGTTTAGAAAAGCCTATTATGTTTTTTATGAAGGGGAGAGTTGGGGAGGGAGCAAGAGAAAGAGAGAGAGAGAAAAAAAAGAGAGAGAGAGAGAGAAAGTTTAAAGGCTCCAAATACAATGAAATGATGAAATGCTAATTATACTGATTTGATAATTATACATTGTACACATGTACTGAATTATCTCTGTACCCCACAAATATGTACAATTACTATGTCAATTAAAGAGAAAAAAAATTTAAAATCACCATATTAAAAAAACCCTAAGTATAAAAAGCCCTAGAATTAGAAGCATGTATTCTCTTGTTTTGTTTATGTTAACAGAGTATTTTACAAGCTAATTAGCTCATGACCTAATTAGTGTTCTACATGTAAACATGAACTATTGTTGGCTTTGAAATAAAATCTGGTACAGAAGAATCAATGGAAGACTTACACAGAGCTAGGAGTGTCTTAGGAAATTAGAAGATGTTGCATGGGTCTGCAGCAGAGAATGCAAATGGTGGAAGATGGGGGGGTGGGGGGGGGCTAGCTGAGGGCCTAATTGTCTGGAGGGCTGGTGTGGTGAGTGCTGTCTACAGCCTTCCTCTGAGTCATTAAACAGGACTGGCTCTGGAATTCAGCCCATAAAAGCACCTGTTCTCACCAGTCTCCGCATACAACCATGGCTAGGATCATTCCTTACTTTCCTTTATATTTCCCCCCTTTTTGATTTCATTTACATCTTAATCAAAAACTGTTCCATGGAAATTCTTCTGCTTCCTTTCTACCCTGATATTTCTAGAATCTGAAACTGCATTGGAGGGACAGGAGCTGGCTCAGTGGTTCAGAGCACGTGCAGCTCATCCAGAAGACCAGGTTTGATTCGCAGCACCCACATAGTGGGTTTTTAACTCCACCTCCAGGAAGTTTGATGCCTTCTGGTCCCCACAGCAGCAGCATGCACATAATGTACACAAACTCATGTGGGCACACACATAAACATAATTAGAACTTATAAATAGAAAATTTTAAAATTGCATTTGATTATTATTATATCATTATATATTACCAAATTTGTCAAACTCTAGCAAGGGCTTTTTCTTCTCTCTCCACATTTATAGCATATGACTCATTACTTCAAAATCATTAAGGCTGATATTACTGTTTTTCTTATTAGCCTATAATTATTTGCTTATGATTGGAGTTGCAAATCTATTATCAGACTCAGTTGCAGATCTTGCCCATTATAACCAAGTATGCCATCAGAAGTGTTATTTTTTTCTTAATAAATCCAGTTTGAACTTGGTGAAATGCTTTCTCAACAGGAGAGAGTTATATGCATGAAAACAAAATTAGCCATATCAGCCAGGAAACTCTAGCCACTCAAAATCCATAGGAATCCTACGCATTTTGAAAGGGAACAACAACAACAAAAAGCTACTCCATTTTTATGTTCCCAAATTTATTCTGCTTCTGATGATTGCCATGTATGGACGATGTAGCTGGTGATTGCCATTATGTATGGATGTCGCTGGTGATTGCCATGTATGGACGGATGTCGCTGGTGATTGCCATGTATGTACGGATGTACTGGTGATTGCCAATGAGGAGCCTGTGATTCATGTTGCATGTAGCTTTTGATTGCCTTTTGGCCGGATGTAGTGGTGCCATGTATGGGACGATTGTACTGTGTGATTGGCCATGTATGACGTAGCTCTGGATCCATGTTAGATGTCGCTGGTGTATTGACCGATGTATAGTACTGATTGCTGTGATTGCCATGGGGCCGACAGTTCTCATTGTCTGCTAGCTCTTTTGATTGCTTCTGGCCTAAGTAAATAAACAGTAGGTGCACTCACCACTACCTAAGTCTTACATGTTTGCAAATTCTGAAAATATAACAGAATAAAACACTGTAAAAAAAGAATCCTTGGGGTGTTTGCTGGAATCTGAACTAAGTCACTTACACCCATAAAGAAGGACAGAAAGGATCTTATGATTGTGCACAAATAGTAGCCCCCAACTCTGGGATCACAACTCAGAATCTGCCGTTCACTGAGTGATGTTAGTATTTTTCTTTTGTGGTTCTATAATAATGTCAAGATCTTAAAAATAATACTTTCTATTTCTTCAGGGACACTTTTGTATGCAAATATCAGATATCTAGATCTGTTGCATGCAAATCAGATACTATCACTTACTTACAGAATGACAAATATCTCACACACACACACACACACACACACACACACTCATATATACGCATACATAGTCACACAAACACACACATACACACTCGCATGCTTTCTCATACACACACTCACAGTCAAACACACACACTCACACAATTCTCTCACACACTCTCACACACATGCACACACTTGTGTGTGCACACATATGAAACAAAAGCCAGAAGTTAGAATATTTTCCATGTGAAGTTCCTCTTGTTATACAACATAGTAATGTTGGGAAAATTCATTCAGATGCTTCACTCTTCTTCTTTCTGAATGGGGAGCCTATGTGGCCGAGGGCATCCATCTGCTGGAGAGATGCAATTTTTTTAAAAGAGGAAATGAAAAGAAGAAATTGACATTTGGTTTTTGGTAAGTAAGATGTTACAGAATACACTAGTCAGCTTTGCTGTGGTAACGAGTGACCTCTAATGTCAGTGGTCTACAGTAACAAAATTTTATTTCTTTGGGTACATCTTGGTGGCAGGTCAGTGACAGCCTGGCTCTTGTGTCTTCATTCTGTGTTCCATGCTGAACAGCCCCTCTTTCAGACATAATGCTCATGGAAGGAACAGAGCAGAGAGGGTTGGCGCAAGTCAGGTGACTCTTAAAAACCCGCATTCATATACAGCCTATAATATATCTGCCCCATGACACCAGGGAGAGCTACATATCTAAGCCCAAAGGGGCAAAGATGTCTGCTCCTATTACAGGAGGCACTGCAAGTCACAAGGTAAAGTAACAGCTGCAGACAATGCTGACATCCACAAGACAGGAGTTTGCAAGTAAGCTGTTCTCTTGCGGGGTGGGGGTGGGGGGGCGGATCCTGAAATCCTTTATTCACCTTGCTTTATTAACCAATGAGCCTACACAAAGAAAATACACATGATAAGTAGGAGCATAGAAAAGATACCCCATCTAACCATGACAGTCATACTAGGGCTCTGAGAGACAAAGACAATGAAAGGTAGGACAAGATCCAGTTCTTATAGTCTCAAAGTAAACGATGGAGCACAGTTGGGCAGTCCAGATGTCCTCACACTGGAGGGAGAAGAAATTCAAAAGCTAAGTTGGGACTTCAGACAGAATCAAGTTTGGTGTCTTCAGTGACAATGTAGGACACAGCCACGATGATGTGGTGTTATAGCAAGCCTGGTAGAGAATTATCTGAGGGTTCGGCAACCTGAGCTCCCATAGTTCCCATAAAACATGGGCAATTAGAGATTCAGAGATGGTAGCTAGCCAGAAGATACAGCAGACACTCAGAGGCATGCAATCAAGTAGGATCCAGTGGTCCAGGCCCTGCCTGGCCAGAGTGATACTAGGTTCTGAGCAGGCAGAAAATAGGGTCATGAATGTCAGAGGGGCTCGCAATACTACAGTGGATGAGAGATACTGCCACGACCAGAGATACTGATGCCCATGAATTGTGACTTTCTCTTTTGTTGTAGTAACAACTTCGAATCTTGATGTGCATTTTCTTTTGAGTTGATTATAGGTTGATTGCTTGAGTTGGATTAGTTTTAATTTTTTTTAAAAGACTTATTTTATTCATGTGTGTATAAGCTCACAGAGGGCAGAAGAGGCCATCCTTGGAGCTGGAGTTACAGCTGGAGCCGACATGGGTCCTGGGAAAGGAACCTGGGTCCCTGTCATTGAACAGCAAGTGCTCTTAACTGCAGAGCTGTCTCTCCAGCCCCCAATTTTAAATTGGATATTTAGGTGATCAACAAGATGGAAGAGCAGGAAGAAGGCCATTAGGATGCTGACAGAACACAGACACTACATCACTTTAAGGGAGCCTTAAAGAATAGATGGGAACATTCTCTTTACCACTGATCCTAGTATGGATGGGTATGTAATGAAATTTCCTGAGTACAAAATGAATGAGGGGTCATAACAGGAGAAAACAGATCTGCTGGTCCAGCTTCGACAGAAGCAGCAGGCAGACAGAAGATGTCGGCTTCTCCTTGGCACAATGCCCACACAGCTCTCATACAAGCTTCTAAATCAAGCTTGTAACCTTTATGAAATGGCTATCGAAGTAGCTCATTTTTATTTGGTTTTCCACTTTAAAGCCCTTGAGATACTATCACTGTATTCCTTTGCCTTAAAGGAAAAAAAAATATAAATAGCCAATCAGGAGGATTTCAATATCGCAGTCACAACAGAAAGCAGCGAGTGGAATGGAACCACCATGGGTGGTGATGTTTGGACCAATAAACTAACTGTGGCGTTTAGTGGCAACTTGATCTTTATCTGCCCTAGGATAACTCAGTGTTGATGTTGAACCTGTAGGCATTATAAGTGGCTGGGTTAGTAAACAAGAAGTCACAAGAACAGGATAGAGAAAATACACTTTGGAAAGACGGTGTCCATTAACAGCATGATGCTTGCCTCCCAGCTTAAGATCCAGGTTTAATTACCAGTACTACAAAACCGAAACATCAGCTACACAGGACTGAGCAGAGACATCTGCTGACTGAATGATCGCACCATTCACTATGCTGGGCCCACCTCTGATCATTTAAAATAGCCAGATGCTTGGAGAGTCTAATTCAGGAGGTCTGGGGAGGGGCCTGAGCAATGCTCATTTTGAAAAGCTTGACATATAATTTAAATGTGCAACTAGAGCAAGCTAAGAACACAGTAAGTACTGAGTGAATTAGGGAAGGAAACACTTCCTCTGCACAACAGTCTTCAGGTCCGTGGACCAGGGGGCGAGGTGGAAGCAAGCACATTCTATTTTCTAAGTCTTCTCATTTAAATGTTACACCAGAGTCAACTCCACTGCTGAGCGAAGCACACTGACATCTATCTGGTGCCGCTCACAAAGAGAAGGTGGCGGAGAGACTGAAGCATCTCCATGTTCTGAACATCCCAGGGAGACTAGTTTCTTGTCCCACTGGCAAGGGAGGGAGAGTGAAGTACAGCTTGAGATAGTAAACAAGGCGGTGTAGAGTGTGAGGCAGGTGGGAGAGGACAATGGTTTGGAACCAAAGAGAAGAAATCTATTCTGTTAAAGCAGGAAGAGGTCATGAAGGCATGCTTCCTCAATGAGACCAGGATGGAAATGAAGAAAGGAAAAGCCCTGAAGCATAAGAGAAGGTGTTCTTACTGAGAGTGAGCCCCTAAGTTGAGCCAACAAACTGATCACAGCCTACAAGGCCCAACAGCCCTGGTGAGGAGAGCCCCAGGGTCTGCCTGCCTGGACGGATGGACTAGCAATTACTCACATGCCTTGGATGACAAAAGCAATTATCAAGTCACATAATAAGGTCACTTTGAACTTGAAAAGTGTAAGAATAGATGATTCTTGCCATGGTCTTCTTCCACAGTTAAAAAACTCCCCAATATCCATATAGCTATTGTTATTTTTTTCTATGGAAAAATACCAATAAAATTATTAAGGTTTGTCCGATTTGGGGGGCTGATTATAAGAAATATAATCTGGGTGGGTTATTATCGGTAGAAAGCTTATGCCTTGTAGTTCTGGACAGCAGTTTGGGGTAGACATTGACACCAAACTCTGATTGCTTTATAGGAGGCATCTCATTGTGACATCACATGGTGGTAGAGGAGAAATCTGGTCTCCTCAGGCCTTAAAAGCTATTAACCCAAGCACGATAACTCTACTCTCAACCCCTGACCATTCCCTAAAGACCCCAGCTCCTAACGCCATCACAGAGGGAGCTATGCTTCATTAGAGATAAGAAGTTTAGGGTCCATTACATGCCTTCCACAGCAGTGTTCCATGCAGTCCGGTAATTGGTGGCAATTTCCATGCTACTACCTGAATGTTCAAAGACATTGGAAACAGTAGGGAGGTGGACATTTTTTCCTCTCAAATAATTACTCTAACTCAACACTACAGAACGGATAAGCAGATGTGAATCTTTATTGATTGGCTCACTTGGAAGCTATGTTGATATTCAAGGACAGAAATTAGAACATTAAGCCTTTTCAAACTGATATACCTATGTCTATATCTATCTATGTATCATCTATCTATCTATCTATCTATCTATCTATCATCTATCTATCTACCATCTTTTTCTTGATATGACAGGAAGTTCTTTGCTTAATATATCCATATAATTATCATTTTATGCATTCAATTGAGAGTTCTAGTATCCTATAATTTATAACATTAACCTTTTAAAAAAACCCCCTGTTTATTTTTTTAAAAAATCTATCTATCTTTAAAATTTTATTTTAAAACCCTTTTTTTTTTTTTTTTAAAAAAATTTTTTTTAAAAAAAAATTTTTTAAAAATTTTAAATTTTTTTTTTTTGAATTTTTTAAATTTTAAAAATTTTTGGGGGAAAGGGGGGAAATTTAAAAAAATTTTTAAAAAAAAAAATTTTTAAAAAAATTTTTTTTTTTAAAAAATTTTTTAAAAAAAAACCCCCAAAAAATTTTTTTTTTAAAAAAATTTTAAAAATTTTTTTTTTTTTTTTTTTTTTTTTTTAAATTTTCCCTTTTTTTTTTTTGGGGTTTTTCCAAAGGGGTTTTTTTTTGGGGGGGCTTTGGGGGGAAAAACCCCCCTTTTTTTTAAAAAAAAATTTTTCCCCCCCCCCCCCTTTGGGGGGGGGGGAAAAAAAAATTTTTTTTTTTTTTTGGGGGGGGGGGGCCCCAAAAAAAAAAAAAAAAGGGGGGGGGTTTTTTTTTTTTTTTTTGGGTTTTTTTGGGGTTTTTTTTTTTTTTTTTTAATTTTTTTTTTTTTTTTTTTGGGGGTTTTTTTTTTTTTTTGGGGGGGGTTTTTTTTTTTTGGGGGGCCCCCTTTTTTTTTTTTTAAAAAAAAGGGGGGGGGGGGGGGAAAAAAAATTTTTTTTTTTGGGTTAAAATTTAAATTTTTTTTTTTTTTTTTTTGGGGGGGGGGGTTTTTTTTTCCCCCCCCCCGGGGGGGGGGGGGTTTTGGGGGGGGGGGTTTTTTTATTTTTTAAAAATTTGGGGTTTTAAAAAAAAAAAAATTTTTTTTAAAAAAAATTTTTTTTTTTTATTTTTAATTTTTAAAAACCCAAAAAGGGGAAAATTTTTTTGGGGGGGGCCCCCCCCCAAAAGGGGGCCCCCCCCCCCCCCAAACCCCAAAAGGGGGCCCGGGGACCCGGGGGGTTTTTCCCCCGGGGGAAATTTAAAAAAGGGGGGGGGGTTTTTTTTTTTCCCCCCCCTTTTTAAAAAAAAAGGGCCCCAAAAAAAAAAACCCCTTTTTTTTTAAAAATTTTTTAAATTTTTTTTTGGTACTTTAAAAAAAAAACCTTTTTAAAAAGGGGGGGGGTTTTGGGGGGGCCCCCAACCAAAAAAGGGGGGTTTTCTTTGGCCTACTTCTACGACTCTGCGACCGACACGACCAACCGTCTTAACCATGTGGGAACCGAGAAGTGCTCCGACCCAGGCTGCCACGGGCAGGAGACCTGGCCACAGCCGCCACACACGGGAGGCCTGGGGCCCGCGGGACCCGCCCGCATTTTATCCCACACACCTGGTCATATGAGGTTCTAAAAATGAGTCAGGCTCCAGAGCTGACATTCTTCATTCTTGTTGACAATAGTCTCTGTGAGTGAAAGAGATCCCAGTTTTAACAATCAAAAGTCAATGAAAAAATATGCTCTCCTGGTGGGTATCTAATTGAATCTTGTCTGCCTGAAATGTACAATGATATGAATTATTATGAAATGACCTGAAAGGTGACTGATCATAGAGGGATGACCACTGTTTATTCAGACTTCTGTTTTCAGAAGGTAATTAATCTTTTTCAGGTGTTCCAGTTAGAATTATCTACCTGTATATATAATCTGTTTCTATAACCAAATAATGACTGATTTTTGCCGAAGATCCACCGGGCCTATACTCACTGCACAAACTTGTAAATACCAGGAAATCGAGTCATGTTACTTTCATTGGCCACTGGCACCCATGCCTCTTTCTACATCAGTTAATTTTACAGTAAGAGGTTCAGGAGAGAAAGCTCTGTTGTTTGGGGTTAATGGTTTATGTGCCCACCTATCTGTTCCAAGAAAGCTCTTCTCTCCTTGTGTTGCCTGAAGCAGGGAGACATGAGGCTTGCCTACATCTAAGCCCCTATCTGTGCTGAGTCCCAGGCTACCCTAGCTAACCAGATTTGGCATTTTCTCCAGGCTTTGGGATGGTCCGAAACTTAGGAAAGAGGACAGCCTTTCTCAAACACTGTTGAATTCTGTATCTGGCGGCATCCACTCAGCTCTAATTTAGCAATGGCCACTGGATTTATCAGGAACCCATTTTCTTCCCTTCCCAGGCTAGAGGACTGTATCTACATCTTCTCTTTGCATATTTTTTCTTCTGTAAAAAAATATTTATTTATGTATTTGTTTGTTTAGGTTTCTTTACTTCCTAAGCTGACTTCATGAAACACAGAATGCCATTTGCTCCTTGGAGAGTCTGTTCTCATTGGTCTGACTATGATTCTTGCTAGAATCTCCTCACTTTTGGCCATTTCTGTATCTTCAAGGACCTAGTCCTACACCTAGAATTTCTTTTGTTTAACTTTTATTTTCTTTGTTTTGAGACAAGGTCTTGGTACATGGCTCAGGCTGGCCTTGAACTCACTAAGTAGCCCATTCTGGCTATAAACTTGCTGAAATTCTCCTGCCTCAGCTTCCTGAGTGCTGAGATTATAGGAGAATGTCTGATACAGTACATACAACCAGTTGCAGGTGTCAGGTCAAGTCCCAGCGATCCTGCAGATACGCTGTCGGAGCTGACTCTTCCTGAAATTTTAAAGGATGTTACCCATCACCAGAAGGTGCTCTGTACAGCAGTGTGCTTTTAGAGTTTTTGTTGTCTCACAAGACCACATTGACAAAACGTGTGACATAACCATTAGGGAATCAAATAGCTCTTGGAAGAAGAAGTCAGAAACTTACAACTTCTCCTGTTCCGAATTCAAGTGCTGAACAGGTTTCATATTTAGAGCATAGATGTAAAGATTTTGCACATTCCTGGCTGGCTGTGAGCCTAGCACACAGAATACTAGTTGGCTTGCTTCTTTGGCTTTTACTAGACAGTCTTTTGCCAAATTCTTCTGGAATTTGTTTAAAGGCATCAAATGTGTTTTGCACCCAACGAGATTTGATTTTCTTGTCCAAGGAATGTGTGTTGATTATGGTAATGACTACCAGTGTTGTGGGGTGCTACAGTCATAGTGAAACTTGGTGGCAGCTCTGGATTTGTCACTGAGGTGCGATATGTGGGTGCTTATCCTGCTAGAGCTTGGTACCTATGCTTTTCTATGTACCTACTGCCAAGTGAACAGTTTAGATCCTGCTTTTTTTTTTTCTTTTTAATGTATAATGTCTTATCTTTTCTAATTTCACATTATGAGCAGCCCCGTGGCTATTCTAAGGAGACTGCAGATGAGGAGGTCAGCCAAGAACGTTTTGTTCATTAGCTGGGAGGTTTGTTTTGTCCTACAGCTAACTCAGTGAATGGCTCAGAAGCATTGCATGTGTGCACCTGACAGATCTCCGTGACCGTCGCCTCTGCCTCCTTAAAGGCATCACTTGGATGAGCTAAGTGAGAGATGTATGATGACTGAAAAGAGTCCTCTGGCCAGAGAAACTGCATCACATGTCACAAAAATGAAAGGGACAGCTCCTCACGCAGCATCGACCGGAACACACAGTCAGAGCACTCGTTAGCAGAGATGGACCGCCAGCGGAAATGCCTTGCTTGAGCTCGGCAGCTCAGTTCAGATGTAGCCACCCGTAAGCGAATGTCATAGGAAAGGGGGTCATTCCTCACGGCTAAGGCTGAATTCCTATAAAGTTCTGATTTCCTTTTGCCTCTTTCAGAGAGAAATTCCACCAATCTCTCTCCTCCATCGTTCACACCCCTCACCAGCATCATCCTATCTTAAAGAAAAAAAAAAAGTCAGAAGCAAAAACTGCTTCTCATATCCTTGCTCTCCTATAATTTCTCTCTGCCCTTGCCTTTTTGGAGACAGTGGAGAACAGTGGTTAGAGAATGGGCCCTCACTGCTGCAATGTCTGGCCTCAAGTTATACACCAGATGGCTGTGTGACGGTGTTACTTAACCAATAAAAAGGGGCTGATGATCCTCATCCAAGCATAGCTAAGAGCCTGGTGTTAGGTCATGTGTGTCAAGGACTCAGAACAAACAACTCCAGGTTTTAAATATTCCAGTGCCCAGCTGGGCAGAGCTTCTCAGTAAATGGTGTATCATCTACAGGCAATGGCATGTTGGCCTTCAGCCCTCATCTTGTGTGTTTGGTTCTGTGCATGGGCTTCCAGGGTGACAGACGCTGTGTTGGAACTGTTCTTGTCTTCTTCCTGACTCTGACATTCACTCTTCTGCTTCCATTGGCCCTTCTCCCCAAATGCGTCAACAGAAGGCCCTGCAGCACGCCCAATAGTGGCAGTCGAGGTAAATTCAATCAATTCATTTCAATTCCTTTTTATGGGGTGCAGAGGTGTTTGGCAGTGCTACCATCTGATTTGGACTATTCCCCAAAGTCCTATGTGTTAGAGACTTGGTTCTAAGGTTGGGGTTCCTGTGGGGAAGGCAGTAGAACTTCAAAAAGTAGGGCTTTGGGGTGTTAAGTCCCTGGAAATGTGAACTTAGAAACTTAGATCCAGCCTCTTGCTCTTCCTCTGCTGCTCCTGGCCACGAGGTGAACACCTTTGCCACCCCACACGCTGTCCACCAGATGTGCTGCCTAGCAACAGGCCCAGTTCATCATGGACTGGGACCCTTAAAACAAGGAGGCAAAAGAACCCCTTTCCCTTTCTAAGACAACAGCACATGGCCTGTTACACTGATGGACAGCTGACGCACACGGGCAGTGCCGCACATGTCATGGCTCCCTTCTTTCTCTTTTTGAAGCTCCCATCCCTTAGACGTTCCTGATTCCCCACACTCCATATTCATCATGCTTACCCCCCACTTCTCAGAACATTCTGTTTCAGGCTCCTCTGAGGACTCTACTTCCTCTGAGGGCCTTCTAAATATATCCACAACACAAAACTAAACGTAGACATGGGAGAAAAAGAAAACTAACTCCTTTGTGTTGGTTAGAATTAATCTGATTCTCTTCCTAAACTCATACCCACTGGGTAGCAAAGGAAAAAAATAGCTAAATGTTTGCTCTAGTGTGAAGTGAGGGCTTAGTAATTTACAAACACCTAGTAGTAGGAGTCAGTTGCTGCTGAATACAAAGGAAAGGGGTCAAGGAGTGTACCTGTTCCCTCCCAAGGAGACTGCAAGTGGCTTGATTGAACACCCACCATTCTTTGTTCATCCAAGCTGTTTAGCCTTAGGTTCGGGATTTGGCATTAATGACAGAGACTCATTTCTTTGCTGTGCCATCATTTCTAACAAGGCAGAAATGGCTAGTAAGGTATATATACATGTCCTCTCCAGTGCATCTTATATTTCTGATTATCCTTAAATGATTCAAATCATATCATTCATATCAACCCATATCCACAGCAGTCTACTCATTTTAAAGTAACAGACAGAGGAGAAAGTGGGACACAAAGTTGGCAGTGGCTATGTACATGTAGAGTATATACACCTACTAAGCACTACTGTCGTGGCAATGGAACTAGCAATAATGACATCTTTTTGTTTTTGAAACAGTACCTTATGTAGCCCAGGCTGCCTTCAATTTTTCTATGTGGCAGAGGATGACCCTAAACTTGTGATTCTCCTGTCTCCATCATCTCAGTACTAGGATTACAGGTATGAACCTCTATTCCTGACTTATGGTGTGCTGGTGATCAAGTCCAGGGTTTCACGCATGCTTCTTAAAGTACTCTAGCAACTGGGCTGTAGCCCCAGCCCTGATGTTCACTCTTATTTAAACAAGTCATATGGGACTGAGAAGAGATTCAGTGGGGATAGTAATGATTCCTTCTACCCTAAGTAGACGGAATTGGCAGGCTGGAAGGGAGATTATAAAATTTGTCACCCACTCAAATAGGTACGTATGACATCGTTATATACAGAGAGAACAGCTGGCTTTAGCATCAGGTCAAAGCAGGATCTCACTAATGGGAAATACAGTTCTTCCTTCAGTGTAAGACTGAGGTTTGAACAAGTCTGTTGTCATTTGTCATTCTGTCACAGAGAGGTCAATGCAGTTACTGTATTTCCTCTTATCTACAACAGCATAGACTCCACTGGCATCATTAGAGAGTACTGAAATGTCACACTACACGGTATTCACAGATCAGCCTTGTAGTCACCTCCTTAATTATTTCAGAAACACCTAACAGCCAGCATGAAGCCTGGCAGAGAAAGAAAGCACCCACAGCCATGAATGAACAAGCACGCTCTCCTTTCACTGAGGATGATAAGACGGCTCGTTCTTCCATTCCCAAATATTCCACAAAGAAAAAGGTTTTGGCATCTTCAATTGTGCTCTGAACAGAGAACAACAGGAAAGAAGTCAGAGGGGGAGCAGTAAGTAGCTGCAGCTATGCAAACACTGCACATCAGGATGGAAGCAGAGAAATCACACAATCTGCAAAACAGCAACTGTGAAGGCAAATGCCAGCAAGAGCATCTCGACTTTCCTGGCTAACTACACATTTCTATATAATACACATTTCCACTTAATTCTTCAATCTTAATTCAGCATCTAATTAACAATGCTAATTAAGGCATGTCTATTACATGGTCCACAGACAAAAACACTAATGTAAGAGATTATTTTGAATTCAAAGTCCAGTTTGCCTTCTGAGAAGCAGCTTCCTGGTGTCCACTGGTGCACTCTCACATACACTCTGTTGGCCTCTGCCCTGAAATGCAGTGTTGGTGTAATTATTTTTCTAAGAATAGCAACGATCATTACAAGTTTTCTTAGCAGTTTCCAACCTTTTAAGACTTTTAGTCTTTGGAAATTCTTGGAAACAAACAATATGCAAATTTAACATATCTGGAAGTTATAGTAAGGTTAGCCAACTTCAATTTTCATTAATTCTAAAATATCAAGAACTAGGGCATCCACACACCCTATGAAAAGATTATCCTATAGCTTTCCACACCAATACCAGCTGGGAAATCTTAGAACACATTTATTCATATTTTACTATTGATGTCTAGCTTGCCAGCACTATTTTTAACCACCAGATTACCCAGCACAACACACACATACACAAAAGTCATAATTACTAGATCCAGATACTATACTCTGACCTGATAAATCCTTTAGATTAGTGTCTGCTAGCCGGCTTTTCGTTATTATGATAAGTGACTGAGATAACCAAACTACAAAAAGAAACTCCACTTTAGCTCAGCACTCAGCAGCTCTGGGTCACACTCAATTGGTCTGTGGGTTTGGGACTCGCTGAATGGCAGTACAAGATAGATGGAGCACCAGGCAGAACAGAGTATGTGATCAAATATGAGAAAGAGAACCAGAAAGATACCAAAGCTCCATAATCCCATGCGGTATGCCCCCAGTGACCTACAGACCTCCTAAGGCCTCATCTCTTAATGTTTCCACTGCATTCTCAAAACACCTAAATGGGGACTAGGCTTTAATTCTCTGTTTGAGGGACAGACAGTATAGATCTAAACCCAAAACAATAAGACTTGTTTAAAGTTATGTGTTGGAGAAGTGATTCTTTTCCTACTGTAAAACCAGACACATTGTATCATATATCCATTACAATTCATTTTTAAAGCAAAGAAAAAAGGAATAGTTTTATTGAGCTGGGTGTGATGGAACAGGCTTTAATCCCACTATCAGGGAGGGAGAGTAGACTGGTCTACACAGCAAGTCCTAGGCCAGCCAGAGCTACATCATGAGACTCTGTTTCAAAACAAACAAAATCCAAGTAGCTTTACTGAGATATAGGATACAGTATATAGTATACATTTAAATAGATGCCTCAGTGGCTTTTGTTATATGCCCAGGGCTACATGACCATTATAACAATCTAATCTTGCAACATTGTCTCCCTCCTAAGAAGAAAGTCTACTGCTAATAGCAGCTAGTTCCACTTCCTCCGAGCCTGGCTTCCCACCCTCCCCAGCCCTTTGCAGTCACTTAATCTACTTTTTATGTGTACAGATTTTCCTACTTTATACATTTCATATGAGTGGAACCATACAACAAAGTGTAATGTTGTCTCTTTCACTTACCATAACATCTCCAAGCTTCAGAATATTATAGAATATATCAATACTTTATTGCCAAATACAGTTCTATAATATGGATTTACAATACTGCGTATCCATCATTTTCATTTATTATATTCAGTTGCCATCAGTGGATAAGCAGTTTGAGCTGTGTCTACTTTTAAGTTATAAGGAACAGTGCTACCATCAATTTGCCTTTACCTGCTGAGCTATTGTGCTGGCCCAAGAATTCTTATATATTCTGAATACAAGTCCCTTAACAGTTACATGAGTTGTGAATATTTTCTTCCACTATTATGGGCTTTTCTTTTGCTTTCTTGATGATATAATTTACAATAACTTGTGACTTTTGTCTCACATTTAACATCTAGTTTTTAATGTAGGTGTATGCTTAGGAACCTACTTCTAAGGTGGAGTGAATTATGACTATTGCTGTAGATTGGTTTAAATATGGTTTGTATTGCCCAGTCATTCGAGTATTTAAAAGTTTGGTCTCTAGGTGGTGCTGTTGGGAGGTACAGGAAACTAAGAAGTTGGGCCTAGCCAGAGGCTCTCAGGTTTTCATAGATGTCACACATATTACATGTATGTGCTTGCTGTGTTTCCCTCTACTGCCTTCAGCAAAAATCAAACTGAAGTCATTCACTCTTGGAATCTGAACTTCCCAAATTATGAACTAAACAAATCTCCTTTTCTTCAGAAGTTGTCTAATTATGAAAAGATAGCTCAAACACCCATAGATTAAAATTTTAGATTATTTTAAAAACAAATTACAAGATTATAACTGTGAGGAAAAACTCTAAAGTGACTGACAAATGCTACCAGCCACCTCTGAAATATCCGTGGAAATGAGAACGAGAACTCATACTACAGAAATCTACTGGAAAAATAGTCATTTTTACTTATCTATTTTAAACTTATTTGAAAAATCGTGTGTATTTGCGTGTGTCTGCTTGGACATGTGCACACAGGTACAGATACCAATCGAGGCCAGAAGACAGCATCAGATCCCTTTGAACTGGAGTTACGGGCACTTGTGAGCCACTGGACATGGCTGCGGGGACAGAACTCAGTCTTCTGCAAGAGCAGCAGGAGCTCGTTACTGCTGTGCATCTTACTGGACTCAAATGCATTTTTTTCCAAGACAGGGTTTCTATGTATAGCCCAGGCTGTCCTGGAACTCACTTTATAGACCAAGCTGGCCTTGAACTCAGAGATCCGCTCACCTTTGCCTCCTGAGTTCTGGGATTAAAGGCAGGCACCACCATTGCTGGAGCTGTTGTTTTTATTCATTTTTTGAAAACACAATTTTAATCTACCTAACTAGACCTTTGTCATAACTGCTTGGAAACAGCTTATACATTTAAATGGTTTTACTGTTCCATGGCCTGTATCACCATTTGGTAGAGATTTCCATAAGTCTAGAAGTAGCTTTTAAAAAAGAAAGAAAAAAAAAAAAGGAAGAATCCCCAGCAATCCCCAAGCTGGTTAGTAGGCTTTAAAATAGTGTAAGTAAAGGGCTGGCTCTGTCTTCCACTGGATACCTCAGGAAAGGCAGGGAAATGCCTTCATATTTATATATAATATAGGTTTTGATTACAACAGTAGAAAGTGACATGACCAAATTAATTTTTCCAATGGAGGAACCAACTAGGAAAAGAGAAAATAAACTCTTAGTTTACAGCGTTATTATAACAAGGTTGAAAAAATCTTTCCTTCCTCCCATCTTTATACTGGCAGATCCTTGAGTCAATCATCGCTCAACTATGGATTTAGATTAATTATTTAAGCCAGGTCAATCAGCTACAAGTTGAACACCCTAGTTAAAATCTGAAATCCAAAATATCTCCATATTTACTGTTGTTTGAGAGATCTCTGATCTATGCAAATATTCCAAAGACCCTCAGAAAACATTTTCATGTGTCCATGTGTGGTGTAAGGTACATGTGTGTAGGTGTGTTTGTATGTGTGTTTGCACACTTGTGGGTGTACATGGGTATGTAGGAAACTTAAATTAGAACACTTCTAGTAGTAAATATTCAGAAAAGGGACATTTGACTTTGTACTTCCCAGGATGCCTTGCTGGAGTTGTCTCTTTCATTACTCATAGGTATTGGTCAGCCCTTAATCAACATCTTTGACTTTCATATAGTTTGCTTGCTCATGTGCATGCTTTCCTGGAGCAGTACAAACTGATGATGTAGAAAGCTTGTACAGGAGCGGTGGCAAGGAAGACAGAAGCAGACAAACCCAGAGCTACATAGGAAGCAAGATCGAGACAACTCTGCTCCATAGGGAAAGGGCAAGACCTAAGCTCCTGGTTCTGCACAGCAGATGGACCGCTGAAGAACAAAAGCTCATTCACTAACTCAGAGAACACTGGATAAACCGGGCTTGATGAGAAAGGCCATGCAGGTGGTTTTGGTTCTATCGGATTTCATATTTCTCAGATATCCAAGTGGAGAAGTCAATAAAATTATCAGATATAAAAATCTGGGAATTGATGGTCTGGGAGCTAGCTCAGTCCATAATGTGTGTGCCATGTAAGCTGGAGGGTCTGAGTCTGAGCCCGGAACATCAACAATGCCAGGTGTAGTGGTGCATACCTCTAACTCGAGCACTCGGGAGGGAGAGACAGAAAGATCTTTGGGGCAGGCACACACACACACACACACACACACACTCACGCCCAAGCACTCCACCCCCAAAACCCTAGAGCTTGGGGTGGCACACAAATTTGATGAAGTTATTGGCTTTAAAGACAATAACAGAAGCCACAATCACAAATAAGACAGTTTAGAAAAAAACCACAAAATGGAGAGGGAGGGAGGCTCTGTTAGGTCATGCTATTTGATTGAACCACAGTCAGGACAAAGTGTGCCATGTATGCAAAAGTAAACGGCAAACTGTGGACACCAAATCTGTGGGTTGTAAATGTGACTTTTATTTGCCTGATGTAATTGTCATCTCAGAGGCTTATTGCTGAATAAGTTCAGTTCTTTCTAGTTCTTTCTGAACTTTGGCTGGCTGGTTTTCAACTCTGCTGTTTTGGTTCAAATTCCTCTCCAAGCTGACTGATTCAATCTGGCTTCTCTCAGCTTCTCACTGTATTGCTCTGCTTGGCCTCAAACTAACTGGCAATTTGTTCTAATCTTCTGACCCCTTCTTATTCTCTGACTTGAGCTGCCTCTGCTGACCCGAACTGACCTGCACTAAACTTCAGGACTAGGAAGGAACACAATTCCACTGCACTATACTCACTTCACTGACTTCCCTCTCTGTCCCTGGGCTCCTCTTAAATAGCTTCTCTTTCCTGTGCTGTTCTCATCAGAGTTGGGTGTATCCTATCTCTGATTCATTCTGTCAAATCTTTCTCTGATTCATCACTTTGCCCCTCAATTAGATATCACTGTCAAGCAAGGCTACTTCCTTCTACAAACTAACTTTACCTTAAAGGTGTATACTAAGGGCACGTCTGTATTTCAGCCAGAGGGAATAAAGGCATGTTGTGTGTCTGCATTCCAGCTGAATCACACAGACCTAGGTTTTTGGATGTGATCCCTTGCCAGAGCAGCCATATTGCTGGATTAAATTCCCCCTACAGTGGGTTAATACTACTAAATATGTATCTTATTAAAATACCGATGAAATATGTTCATGATTGTTCATATGCTCACATTCAACTATTTCACATGACGATCTAGATATGATTGTATACTGCTCAGAAAACATGAAAACTCTGGCATTACAAAAGGACTAACAGCTGCGGATGAGATGAAACACCACACTGCCTGGCTGCTGCTCCATTCTCTCCAAATGTTGGTGGGAAATGAGGAGCCCATCTTCCATCCCATTTCCTTCTCCACCCCCCAAGCCATATGGAACCAGTCTTACAACTAAAAAAAAAAAAAAAATCCAAAGCAAAAACTTTAGGGAAAAAAAACCCCTCCAGATTTTACAGAATCTTCACATGCATAGCAACTGACTAAATGACAAAGTAACACCCCGATCACAGAAATGATAGTTGAATGAATGATACAACACAATGCAAACAATTATTTTATGGAGCGTGACCATTAACTAGATGCTATTTTCAAAGGTTGTTCTCCAAAGATCGGAGTTAGCATCTCCACATGTGTCTCTAGGGGAGATTTGCCAGATATGCCTATTCCTTCTCTCGTTTTTAGTTTGTTAATTACTGTGTTATTGTTGAGATCAGCAAGAAAATCACAGAGGGAGTGAAAAAGTCTTGTCTATCATAAGACTGCAAATCAATTATATTCTGAAATTTTCTGGATTCTCTCCCATTGCTTCCATGTATGGATGAAATCTTTCAGGGTTTGGGAAAATGCTTTCTGGTCTCTCCAGGTGGGAAGCATGAAGATGCAACTCAGAACCATGAGTTAACTCTCCAAGATGTCTGCTCATTGGTAATAGGGTAGGGGTGCCAAGCAAGGAAGCTTCCTCTCCCAGAGCCCATCCCTCTCCCTCTGGAGATATTACACATGGCCATGCTGTGTGCCTGCTCACCAAGCCAGCCTGGCATTCCACCCACTGGATGCTTCTTAGAGCATTTTACTTCTCATCTGCTCGCCTTCACTTTCCTGTTCTGGATTTGTTTTCTCCCAGAAAAGTTAACCTAGTCCCTCTCTTGGTCTGTAAGGAACCCAGGCAACTTTAACAACCAGGGATAAAAGGTAAAAAATCTTGGATTAGGAATTGAGAGTCTCATCTTGCTATAACTGGCTCTGCTATTAACTAGCTATTTGATCTAGCAGCTAACATTCTACAATTATTAATTGTAGAACTGCAAATGTTAATTGAGAATTAACATTCTATAAAGGGACAGAAATTAGAGGAAGACAGACAGACTACATGACTACTATAGGAATTAAATACCCAAAGCCTCAAATAACCCAATATAAGACAGATGTTGTGACATCCTGAAACTGTTATATCCCCATTTATTTGACCACATTTTGAATCAGCATTAGGCACTATAACTACAACCATATCTTGGGCAAAATTCTCTTTATCCTGAAACATTCTTATCAGCAGCCAATGTTATTTGATATGTGACCACATCTTTTGCAACTTAACCAAATATTACAAATTTAATAAAAACTAGGCCAAGGAGTGACTTGAGAGCTGTAAGCTGAGTCTATTCTGAGAGGATGCTATAAAAAACAGAGTATTTAAAGATTGCTAATATAGAGTGAAGGAAGTCATTTTCAAAATCATATGGAATGTTTCCATTTACAGGAAACATTTAGTATCTTGAGAGAAAGAAAGCAGATTGGTAGCTGCCTTGACTGGGAACAGGGGAATGCATACTGACAGGGCTTCTCTTGGCAGAGAGGAAATGGTCTAAACTTACACTGTGGCAATGGCTGCACCGCTCTGTGACCTCAAGCAGAACCAATGAACTATGTGCTTTAATGGTAAACATCATATGTGAATTATGACTTCAAAAAGCTGCTTTTAGTTGGTGTGGTGGCACACAACTTTAATATCAGCATGAGTGAGGCAGAGGCAGGAAGATCTCTGTGAGTTCAAGGCCAGCCTGGTCTACAGAGTGAGTTCCAGGACAGCCAGGGCTACAAAGTGAGACACAGTCTAGAAAAAACAAAACTCAGAAAACAAAAAGAAAGCTTAAAAAAAATTTAATGTTTTCTCATAGGTTGAATCTGGTCTTAACTATGTATATGTATGTGTATGTGTATATGTATATATGAAAACAAAAGCAGATTACCTATGGGAAGGGAAGAGACCTGTTGCCGGAGAACAAGAGAGGTTAATAGGGGATCAACATGAGCAAGGAACACGTATGAGTGATGCATACGTATGAACACTGTCATAAAAAAAAAATACACTGTTTTGTACCTTAGCTTTAAAATGTAGGGAAAATCATTTAAAAAATACTGGGAATTTAAAAACTCAGTATTTAAAAAATACTGAGGTGTGAGCTGACCCAGAGAAACAAGCATTTTCTCCTAAGAGCAGCTTATTGTAAGAAGGATCACTTATAAGTTACATGATTTTAAAGACACTGAAGAGAGAACTACACAGTAACTCACTGGGTTTCTGCTTGACACTAAACTCTCCCAGGCAGCATTAGCTAGACTTTTGAGGGTCAAACTGCAGGGGGAAATTTAAGAATTTATGCCACTGGCCAGAGTTTAATTTGAGCAGCTTTAAAGAGACACATCTGGTAAGGCTCTCAAGTTAACCGCAGCCACCAGGCACAAAAGGGAACCAGGGAAAAGCAGGTCACTCTATTTAACTGAATTATTTTGGAGGTGACCATACAAGGTACTGTCTCAAGGGCCCTACAGAAAAGGAGAATGTGAAAATGGTACCTGGATTCCCACTCCCCCTATGACATCAACAACATCTATTCTAGTAAAAGAAATTGAGAGTAGATGACTACCACAGGGATAGAAGAGCAGATGTGTCTGATTAGTTATCAGATTAAAGATGTCTTCATAGAAGGACTCAAATTTTCTTTGGCCTAAAATATCTGGGATTATCAATTGAATAAACTGCTGTATCCTGGAAGATCAATCAAATGACTATAACTCTATGTTATTTTACATTTATATATATATAAAATATATAATGGCTTCCTTTATTTAAAATAAGAGACAGTGTTAGCATGGGTCACATACCTCATGAGAGATTAAGGTGAAGCCTGTGTAGAGTTTAAATGTCCAGACACATTCCTGATTCCAAATCCAGAAGCAAGTTCTCTTTGAGACTAAAGGTTCAGAGCCAGCCCTGAATATCTCCAAGGATATCCAATGACACTGTAGAACCACAGGCTGCTCAGAGGAAAAGCGTCCACTGTGTCATAGTTAAGGTTCCTATCCATGTGATAAACACCATGAGCAAAAGCAAATTGGTGAGGAGAGGGTTTATTTCTCTTACAGTTCCATATTACAGCCTGTCACTGAGGGAAGTTGGGGCAGGAACCTGGAGGTAGGAGCTAATGGCATCCAGAGGCCATGGAGGGGTGCTGCTAACTGGCTTGCTCTTCGTAACTTGCTTAGCCTGCTTTCTTACAGAATCCAGGACCACCTTCCCAGTGCTGGTACTACTTATACTGAATTCTCTCTGTGCTAATAGATGCTTACAGTCCCCTCACATCAACTATCAATCATCAATCATGAAAATGCTCTACAAATATGCACAAACCAATTTTATGAAGGCATTTTTCAGTTGAGAGTTGTTGCTTTTCTCAAATGACTCTAGCTATGTCAACCGGACAAAACCAAAAACAAACAAACAAAAACCCAACAACAGACTAGCTAGCACAATCGACCCCTTGTCAATGTGATAAACACCTTTTCCTTTCTTGTTAATCCCCCAAGATCTCATGTTAATATTAATACTACAATACAAAATATAACTAACTTTAAAGGATCCAGAGCCATGAAAAGTTCAGTCTCTCAAAAATCACTCAGTTTCTTTATCCAGTCTATCTAAAATATCAAAAAAAAAAAAAAAAAAAAAACCCTCTCTAAGATTCCAAAAGTCTCTGTAAAATTCCAGTCTCTTAACTGTGCGCTCCTGTACAGTCAAGAATAAGTTAAATATGTTCTTATTCAAGATGAAATACCCAGAGAACAGTCACAATCAAAGCAAATCAAGTCCAGCAGTGTAAAAGGCTCAATGTCAGACCTCAAGGGTTTACTCACCATCTTCTGGGCTCCTCTAAAGGGCTCCGTTTCTCAGGCTTTGCCATTGTTAGCCCCCCTAGCTTGTCTTCTAGATATAGACTTTCCACATGTGTGGCTGTCCTTGGTGGTCATCTCATGGTACCCACATCTCCAAAATGCTGGGGTCTCTGCTGCAGCTGGACTGCACCAGCAGCTTCTCTTGGGCTCTCTTCCGGAACCCTGACTCTGTCACATGGTACCCAACCCAACTTCTCTCCATGATTCCTTTAATCCTGGGCTAGGACTACTGAAGCTGTACCTTTATCAGTGGCATCTCCTGACAGACTACAACCCTACCACACAGTATTGAGCCTCAGCTGTTCTCCATGATCCCTTCCTGCTTTCCAAACTAGCACCACCTGGTGACTAACACATTACCAAGTTCAGCTGCTATCATGAGATGCAGCCCTGGTCCCCCATGGACCACGGCTAAGCTGAGTGTAGGTTCTGAGAAAACAGTCCCAGGTTTAGGGTCCTCAATAATGCTGGTCTCTTTTAAATCATGGCTAATTCTCAGCTCCAGCTAACCAGCAACAATTGTCTCAGTAAAGTGAAGGTTCTTTTTGGTTTTTAATTCAGTGGTGCTGATCTCTTGTTAATCACAGCAGACCCTTCAGATCCAGCTAACCCCATACACGACTTAATTCAAAATGTTGACCAGCTTCCGTGGACTCTATGATCTAGAATCTTCAAAGGACTCTCAAACTTCCCTCTGAAACTCCACAGGCCAGGCCTCCGTCTTCTCACTGCTCTCAGCATCCTTGTCTCCCAGGCTCCCACAGAGCAGCCCACTAAGCTCTCAACACCCAATGAATGGATTTTTCTAGCCCAAAGTTCCAAAACAACATGGTCAGGTCTGTCACAGTGATACTCCATGACCTGGTGCCAAGTTCTGTCTTGGGGTTTCTAGTGGTATGCTATAACACAACCAAAAACAAGCTAGGGAGGAAAGCATTTATTTACACCCACAGTTCCACATCACCATCCATCACACTGAGGGAAGTCAGAACAGGATCTTGAGCAGGGCAGGAACCTTGAGGAAGGAGCTGATGCAGAGGTCATGGAGGAGTGTTGCTGACTGGCTCGCTTCCCAGGGCTTGCTCAGCCTGTTCTCTTATACAATCAAGGACAATCTGCATGGGCTAGCACTCCCTACAGTGAATTGGGGCCTCCCACATCACTCACCAGTCAAGAAAATGCCCCATAGACTTTCCTATAGGCAGTCTTAGGGAGACTTTTTTTTTTTTTCAATTGAGATTCTCTCTTCCCATATGACTCTAGTTTGTGTCAAGGTGACAAGACTAGCCAGCACACATTGACTTGGGTGACAGCATCTATAAACACACAGAAGAAGAAAAAGACGCGAAGGTAAATAGTGAGCTGTCAGGCAGCAAAACAGATTGGATACAGATGAAGATGGGAAACTATGACAAGGTAGGCAAGCCAGGTACAGAAAAAAGCCAGTTACAAAATAGGAAGAAAAGAAACCTGTTCTACAGTTTAACTAGTAATTAGTTTATATACAGCTCTTCAAAGCAGGGGGAGTGGGAGAGGGAGAGAGGGAGGGCTGGGGAGAGCCAGTGCACGCAGGAATGCCTAAGGACAGTAGATGGACACTCAGAAGCCTGCCAACTAAGCAATACAAGAGCCCAGGGGAGAAGGAGCTGTGACAGTGAGGGACTCTATAGTGACAAACTGAATCAGTCAGCTTCCTGCCCCCCACCATATCTGCTTACACCACCGAACGCTGATGTTCCTACACACGACCTTGGGTTAAGGAAAGATCACACTAGGATAAATGTTTTCTGTTTTTAAATACCTTTAAAACTTGAAGTCAATACATGGGGGCATAGACTATCAAATCCATAACTGTACACACATTTACATGAAAAATTCAAATCACAGTATCACAACTATGTTTTATTTGATCAAAAAGATTTGTTTCCTGGTGATCTAGATCATTAGAAATTTCATTCCAGGACGGGACAAGAGGATGACATAGAGGTAGAGAAGGCGATTCTATGAGGACAACCCAAGGAGAACAAAATCAGATGTCACTCAGCTGCATGGAAGAATGCAGAAAAGGGGGAGGGGGAGGAGGGGAGGAGGGAAGAAGAAGGAGAGGAAGAGGGAGGAGGAGGTGGGAGAGGAGGGAGGAGGAATAAGATCATCCTTAGCAAATCAACTTCTCCAATCTGAGTCTGAGGAGACTTTGATAAAGAGCCTGCACTGAGACAGAAACTGAAATAGGCCCCACAAGTAAAGAGTACTTCACACTTTGAAAATACAGCACTACAACAGAGCCAGGATCCCTGCAAGGGCCTGTGACCTCGACAGCCATTGGCTTTCACAAGATTTGAGTTTCTCTTATGGATTAAGCGTAAATTACAACAAGAAAGCAGTTGGCTATTCCCACCCCCAACAGTAGACAGACACGTCTTGTCTGGCAAGCTACTCTTGCCCCCCTAACAGTGGACAGGCACAGCTTGCCTGGGAGGTTGGTATTGTAGTTCACAGGGTTCAAGCTGGGAGATTTGATAGGAGAGGAAAAGGAACAGGATAACATCCATGTGTGTGTGTTCATGCACATGAAATTATGAAAGAATAAATTTTAAAAACATATTGGCTCAGGAAGGAACTACTATGCTTCTGGGTACCTAAGAGAAAGTATCTGGTCTTCAGCATAAACTTTCAAACTGCAACCTTCTTTCCCACCTTTCACCACTAAGTCTCTCACCAGGCAGGAAGCTGCTCTTAATGAGCTCAGAAGAGTCCAATGGTAGGACCCTACATTTTTCAGCTCTTGACAAAGACACAGGAGCAGGCGAATCTGTGTCCTTTCTGCTGTGTAGTTCTTGGGAATGACAGGTGTAACTATTGTTTGCTCTTCCCCCAGTACTCACGTGACATGGTATTCTCTTGGTACATATCAGTTACTCTACTCCCCCTCTTAGCCAAGTCTTGTGGCAGATCTGTGTGACAAGTTTTGAGTCACTTGGAAGCAACTGCGATTTTGGTATAGGCTTCTACATACCATAATACCCACAGTGCTCCCAGAGGCCCAGTCTTAAAAACGCTGTAGGGTGGCCCCAGGCTTCCCCAAAATAAAAAGCAATAAAGGTGTAATGTCTGTCGCTATTGGTCTGACCCTTTTAGCCTGAATATTATCATTTACATCTGTACTCTGAATTATTTAGTGCTTCTTGTAGGTCATAAATATATGATTACCTCAGCTTATCATGTCAATACAGTTACACCTGCCAATGGAGAATCCCACAATATTTGATGCCTGAACTAGATTACTTATGTTTCCAAAAGTATTATTATTTGTTATATTAGAATAAGCTGAGAGGGATGTTAAAGGCTCTTCGCTTTAGATTTTCAGCTTTTGCCAATCTTGTATGTCTAATGACAAGACATATTTACACCTAGCAAGCACTCCCCACCCCACTTCTGATACAAATAATTGAATCCTCCACTTCAAAGGCAGTGTGCAAATCACTCACTAATAAGATGACAAGTATAGAAACACAAGTGTCTGGGGACAGACTGAGAGGGACGTGGTTGCCAGGATGTCAAGTTGTGGGGTCCGTGGGAAGTATGGGAGAACCAGTTAGGTATATACGTAGCAAATAGTATACATAGTCCTATTACAAAACACCCGGCCATGAGTCACTGTGTTACTGCTGCTGTGAATTTGTTGTTGATTTTATTGATGCAGATAAAAATTATTTTCTTATTTGTAAAATGCATTTTCATTTTTCAAGAAACCCCTTGGGTACCAATCAACATGTTTAACATGTACATGCTTACAGAAAATTCCAAATTTTCTTCTTCCAGGAGTTTAATTAGACACATGTAGACTACACAAACTATTTGTTCATAGTTTTCATATAGCATGGGGGATATGGAGCTATCATTGTCCACGTTAAGACTAGAAGATATACTGTTTCTAAAGAAGGAGAGTATCTACTTCAAAAGGTTTTAGCCACGTGGATAGAGGAGACTCAAGCAAATGAGAAAATGGCTGGTGGGTGACAGGAAGCCTGTTACTGTTAAACGAAGAAACAAGTTAAAGGGGCTAATGATCCTTATAGAAGTGGACCAGGGCCAAAGATATCAGAATTTTACCACCGTATTGAATGATTAACTCAAAGTATTTTTAAGACTTAAATTTCAGATATCAAACTGTAAAACAATTAAGAATGCACAGGAAGCAAAGTGTTTGTAAGTCTGGGTACATAGGACTGCATCGTACTGAAAACTTCAATGCACAAAATGGGAGCTCCAATGTGCAAGACACACTTCTCAGAACAGATTAAAGTCCAAAGCAGACGAGCAACTCAAACAAACACAACAGCAAGACAGAACCTGATTTTAAAATGGACAGGGGACCTAACCTCAAGAGACATTTATTGAGGAACATAAAACCAGTTAGGAGATAGATAAAAAACCGTGAACCATCATCAGAGATTGTAAATTAACCCACAGTGAGCTCATTTCACACTGCTGCAGTGGCTAATATAAAAAGGGAAGAGGCAGCCGTCTCTCCCAAGTTCGAGTCCAGCCTGTGCCCTAGGGAAAAAACAAAAAACAAAAAACAAAACCTTCGGCCAGAGGTGGTGCACCGCTGCAGTCCCTGCACTCGGGAGTCCGAGGCGGCCGTCTCTCCCGAGTTCGAGTCCAGCCTCTGTTTGCTGCAGCACAGTGTGTCCGTCTCACAGCCCGGGGGTGTAGGGGTGGAAAGCTGAGCAGTGGTGGCGCATGCCTTTAATCCCAGCACTTGGGAGGCAGAGGCAGGTGGATTTCTGAGTTTGAGGCCAGCCTGGTCTACAGAGTGAGTTCCAGGACAGCTAGGGCTACACAGAGAAACCCTGTCTCGAATAAAACAAAAAAAAACAAAAAAAAAGGGGGGGAGACATTTTAAAAGATATACAACCCCTCCAACTATCTTTTGCTTCCTGAGTGCTGCTTATTTCTATCTCTCAAAGCAGCTGCATTTCATTTAGGCTATTAAAACTCACTGCCATATATTCATATATTTATATAACACCAAGAGCAGTCTATGGTAAAGCTCCCAAAATGAGTAATAGCCAATTTCAGTCTGGAAGTAAATATCTGGAAATTATACAATGTTATTGAGAGAAGAAGTTTCACTTTTGAAACTGAAAGGTTGGCTGGGGGCACAACTCAGAGGTAGACTACTCGCCTAAAGTGCACAAGGCTCTGGTCTCTCTCCTCAGGTCCCCAGAAATACACCAAAATAAAAATTCAACTTGCTAAAGAGAAAAGATGATAAATTATATCATCAGTGTAGGTTCAGCCCCTCCCTAGGACCAGGATCTCTTTGTAGTTCTTCCTGTTATTTAAGTAACTGAAGGAGGGGGAGGGGAAGGTAGAGGCAGCAAACTAGAGGGGAGTCAGTGACACGTAAGTGGAACTTTCGTAATGAAACTCACTATTGTGACATTAAATGTTACTAAAACGCATAAAAAGACATCAGATAATCCCAGAAGAACCAAATAAGCAAAGTGACAGTTTAAGTCCTTGGCATTTGATTTAGGAAGGATTTTGAATAGGCCAGGAAAGAGGCTTACTGCAAACATTTTCCTATTGGTTTATAGAGACATAACTCATACAAATTGATCTTTTAAAAAAATTGAGTACCGAACATATTTCTGATACTCTTCTAATTTGATAATATACTGTGGACATCTCTCCTAGCTAGAATATATTTATCTATTTATTCTTATTAGCCGCTACAAGGTTCCACTGTACAGTTATACAATGATGTATTTAAGATACTGGAAAAATGAAAATAGAGGCTGGCAAGATGGCTCAGCAGATAAGGTTGATCCTAAGGAGTCACATGATGGAAGGAGAGAAATCGACTCCCACAGTTTGTCTTCTGACCCCTACAATAGTATCACAGCACAAGCAAAAGCATGCACACATGTATGTGCATATGCACACGTGAGTGCATACACACACAAACACACACACAATTATAATGATTAATTTAAAAAATCTGAAAATAAAGATTTCCCAGAAAGTAATAACATTTATATTTATTTTTCTCACTCAATAAATGATGGTGTTTCCATATAAAGAAAAGCTTAAAGGAAATGATACTCCATTCTTCATCTCCCTTTTGAGTGCCATAAAATTTGGAAGAATTAAATAAGGGAGAAATCTTCCTGAAACAATATCAAAAAATACACTGTATTCTCTCATTTCTTCTATTTCAGATCTAACTTTTAGAACAAGAAGTGACTACATTGAGTATCCAAATAACAAATACATCTTAAGTCCCAGAATTTAAAGATCGGCAATGAAAATGATGTAACTCCTTGCACACAGGAGGCCCTGGGAATGAATGGTTTTTGGATTCCCACACCATAATGAATGGGCATCAGCTGTGGGTACAGCATTCTGGGCTCACTGCACAATAAAAACAGAGACAGGATGGCATTGCACACACACCATGTGCACAGCTTGGGTCTCATCAGCACCACAGAGGACACACAGTTACTGAAGATGGTGGTAAGAGTCAGGCCTTGGAGGCAGACTCTTGGGGTCCAGCCTTGGCTCAGCTACCTATGATTGTGTGTGTGCCTTGTGCGAACCACTAAGGTCTCCTTTTTGTTTCTTTGATATGTCTCACAAAATTGTTATGGGAATGAAGAGACATGATGAATATATAATGTCTAGGGTAGTGTCTACTCTTTCACTAGCATTTGAAAAATCACAGGGACTATTAGTACTAGTGTTACAAATAAAGGGTTCCTGTTAGGAATAGAGTTTAATATATATATTTATTTATATGATGTGTTAAATAGCCTTATGTATATAAACTTGTAGAAATAAAGAACAATGTGCCAGTTTTCAACAACTTAAATTTAGAAGTCAATTCAAACAACTCAGAAGATAAAATAATAAAGAATGTGACTTTTTCTGCTCAGACTAAAGAACTAATACAACAAAATTATTCCTCAGACACGCAGCCCAAACAGGTAAATATTTAAACAATTTCCCTTATTTGAACACCCAGCAGAGTCAAGAATACAAAGCATACAATGAATAAAACCTCATAAGCAGGTTGACTTAAGGCTTTTTAATATAAAAATTCATAACTGCATCCATCCTTAAGCCTACACAGATTTAGTCATGATGCTGACTTTAAAAGCGGTCTTTAGATTTATTTTTACTCTATGTGTCTTGCCTAGAAGCATGTATGTGGCACCACTCCTTGTTGCCCATGGAGGTCTGAAGAGGGCATTAAATGCCCTGCAGTGGGGTTACTGCTGGGTGTGAGCCACTGTGTGGGAGCTGGGAACTGAACCCAGGTCCTCTGCAGCGTGAGCTCTAACTGCGGAGCCATCTCTCTGGTACCACGACAGATTTTTCATGACCCAAGTGGAGTCATTCACTAAGAGCAGCATAAAAAGCTACCGAAGAGGCCACCACAGCAGTGTCAATAGGATGTAAGCTGTAGACCGACCTACATTTGGAAATATTTTTAAACCGTAAAGGTCAGTTCACATGTGGTGCTCTCTGGCTTACAAACTCCTGCAACTCGCCATTCTAGGCTCTGCACCCGGGAGGCAAACGCAGCGCCCTTCACACTGATTCTGGGCCAGCCATCAGAAGAGGCGATTCAGTCTGGCAGGGGAGGTGACTTTGCTTTTTCTACATTGGTCTATATTTTTAACCCTTAGCATAAGCTCAGCAGTAGAGCCGCTGTTCTTTTCAATCTCCTCATTGCTTCTCAAAGGTGATACTGAAATTCCAGAAAAGGTTTTAAACCTCAGCCGCTCTTGCTCACTACCCAGCAAGGGACGGAAGTACCTTCACCAATTCACCTTTGTTTTATGCCTAATCTTTTCCAGACTTTTCCCCAAGGATGTGGGTGCCTGGATTCTTTTTTTTAATCCATATTAAATCAGTAATACTTTATCCCCTCCCACCCCACCCCACCCCAAAATGTCAAGAACTACTCAAAAGATCTAAAGCTCAGGTATCGTCGTCGTCTGGAGAGGATCTGGGAATGAGTAAGCCTCTAGTCTCCATCTTAAAATCTACTTTATATAGCTATAATGTAGGATAGAATAACACAAGCCACACAGAACAATGGGGGGGGGGGGTCACAAATAGGATTGAGAGATTGGAGAGTGCCCTCTGGTGGAAGGGGAGAGTCTTATCCACACTTTTTTCCATAGGAAGCCAGGCATTCTTGGGCATCGTAGAGCAAACTAGCCAGTAAGGGGTCAGGGAAGAGGTGTCCAGAGATGGGGGAACATGTCAGAAAAGGGAGAGAAAACAATCCTGGAATTAAAGTGCAAGAAGCAGGGGTAGGGAGAACCAGGCAGAAAAGAACATCTAAGCAAAACTTTGGGTATACTTTTTGTTTGTTCCAAGAAGGATCTTGCTGTGTATTTCGCACTGGTCCCAAACTCACAGTCCCCTGGCTTCAGCCTCCTTCCTGAATTCCAGCATCACGGGCACGTGCTTCTCTGTTGGGCTTTCTCTTAGTTAGGGTTTTACTGCTGCAAGCATGAGCAAAATCACCACAGGCTTTTCCTTCCTTCCTTCCTTCCTTCCTTCCTTCCTTCCTTCTTCTTTCTTTCTTTCTTTCTTTCTTTCTTTCTTTCTTTCTTTCTTTCTTAATTTCATAGTATGGTAGAGGCAGGAAAGTAAAAATTGTGAGAAATTTAGCAAGCTGAGACAAGTTAAGGAATTTATAACAAAGAACTTCAACTTTCCTAGGGAATACGGTATATTAGCTCATGTTTTCAGACTAAAGGAACTAGGAGAGATAGGTACTCCTCCATGGGAAAAGCTTAGAAAAATGTACACGGTCAGATTAAAAATGGGGCAAGCATTTGTTTTCAAAAGACAGCATCTTAGTCTTGTTGGGTTGCTACAAAAATACCCAAAGCTGGGCAAGTTATAATAGAATATATGTACTCTGCAGTTCTGAAGGCCCACAGGGCCAACATCAGAGCATCAGCAGGGCGGTTCCTCCCAGAGGAAGACTGTCTTTGTTCTCTGTGCATTTTCTCTCCCAAGTGCCCCTGAGTGTCCACCATAAGGGTAGAGCCCTCAGTACCTAGTCAAACCCTATGTTCCTACCTTCTGATACAGTAACATTAAAAATTAAATTACTATCTAAATACATAATTAAATTAATCATTAATTAAATAATTCATTTCTAACGTAGGAACCATGGAGGAACACCAACATTCATACCTTAATAGATGACGTTAAGTAAGTGAAATACAAGCAGGGCAGTGGTGGTGCACTTGGGAGGCAGAGGCAGGCAGATTTCTGAGTTTGAGGCCAGCCTGGTCCACAGAGTGAGTTCCAGGACAACCAGGGCTCTACAGAGAAATCCTGTCTTGAAAAACAAAAATAGAACAAAAACAAAATAAAAACATAAGAAAGTGAAATACAGGGCACGTCATATCTCTGAGAACAGTGTAGCATCCAGACATATAAAGAAATATTATAGCTCAACAACAAAAAGACTGTCCAATCTAAAAATAGATAAGGGATTTAAGTAGCTATTTCTCCAGAGAACTCGAGTGGCCAGTCAGTCAGCATATATAGCAGCCCTCAACAGCATCACTCGGTAGCATTAGGGGTCAAAGCCAAGGAGAACTGCCCTTTCACTAGGTGTTCAAACACAAAATCAAAGTAGCCACCATATAAAATACGAGTGTGAGGACATGAAGGGTGGAACTCCCATACATTGTTGGTGGGGTATCAAATGCACAGCATTATCAACAGATAGCTTGCCAAGGCTCCATGCAAAGTCACTATCTCACCCAGAAACTAAATTTCATTCCTAATACACACCCAAGAGGAATAAACAAAACATGCACCAAGGGGTCGGGGTTGGGGGTGGAAGGAAACAGAACAGAACAGAACTAAAGTATATCTAAGGGTTGAGGAACCACTCAGTAGAAGAAAGAACATTTACGTGGCATGCCCACAGCCCTGGGTTTGATCCCCATTACCACAAAGCCCCAAAACAAACAGCAAGAAACAACCCTGGACACAAACGCATATGGCAGCATAATTCACAGTCACAAAAAATATAAATAATGTCCATCAACTGATAAACAGACAAAATACAGGGTACACACAGAATTGAGTACTATACAGCCACAAGATAAATAACAAGATAAATAATATATTATACAGCATGAAAGAATCTTTAAAACACACTAAGTAATGAAGCCAAATGCGAAGGGTCACATATGACACAATAATACATGTACAAAATGCCTTGGAATACAGGCAGATTCACAAAGACAGGATGTACATTTATGGGCTGGGAAATGAGAAGTGCCTGCCAATAGATATGCTATTTCTTTGGGGAAAGGAAGAAAATATTCTGAATTTACATACTGATGATGATTACCTAAGTATGTGAATATATTAAAGTACTGAAATATTTATATTACTGATTTTCACAGTTTAAACAGGTAAAAATTCCTAGTGTCTTTAAAAAGATTTTAGGCATAAGTGAGTCTAGAGAACCTTCATTTTGTTCTAGAACTACCCAGAACTTTCCCAAGCTTCTACAATAAGTCACATAAATGAGGCTGTGGGGGTTATGGCGAGCAGGGAATCGGGAAATCAGAGGAGTCCAAAGAGTAGATAGCATGTTGCTATAAATAAGTGCAGGCTTGTTCAAAGCCCACAGTAAACACACAAACAAGCTAATTAGAAAATGGACAAAGCTCATGCACAGCTATTTCACCAACAAGGATAGATAGCTGGCAGATGAAGGCATGAACGGAAGGCAATATCTTTAAGCATGAGGAATGCAAATTAAAGCCATGGCCCAGGGTGGGGCTGCTGCTCCGTGGAAGAACACTTGCCTCAGGTGCACAAGGCCCTGAGTTCAATCCTCAAAGGCATGAGATACTTTTGCACATCTATCAGATGGTTAAAATAAATAAAATAAAATAAAAACAGCAACAACACAAAATACTGACAAAGATGCGAAGAAACTGGGGTATCCACACTGCTGGTGGAAATGGATGAAGGTATAGATACTCTGGGAGGTCATTTGTTGCTTTCTTATAAAGTTACTACAAAATCTAGCCATCCCCATTAGAGAGATGAAGTCTCATATTCATAAAACTCCTTTATACAGTTGCTCACATCAGCCTTAGAGACAATAGCTGAAAAACAGAAACAACCCAGTAGCCATCATTGAGTAGGTAATCCTTACACCAATGGAAAACTTGCCAAGAAAGAGAAATTAATTTATGGCCTAGATGAACCTTGGAGGAGGTTTCTGAGCAGAAAAAAATTCCAACAGCCTATATATGAAACAGCTCCTTTCTATAACATGCTTTAAAAGGAAATGTTACAAGGTTGGAAACAGATCAGTGGTACCAAGTATCAGGGCTGGAAGGGCGAGGGAGAGAAGAAGGTGTTGGTGGAAGGACATAGGGAAGGAAACATAGTAATAAAAATGCCCTGTATCTTGTATCTTGACTGAGTCCATGACAGCATCTTGGTTGGGATGATGTACTATGGGTTTGTATAATGTTCCCAAAGACTCTATTGCATAGAGGAAACTGGATACAAGGTAGGTAGGGTCTTTTTATATGATTTCTTACAACCACTTACAAATTTAAAAATAGCTAAAGAAAGCCGGGCGGTGGTGGCGCACGCCTTTAATCCCAGCACTTGGGAGGCAGAGGCAGGCGGATTTCTGAGTTCGAGGCCAGCCTGGTCTACCGAGCGAGTTCCAGGACAGCCCAGACTACACAGAGAAACCCTGTCTCGAAAAATCCAAAAAAAAAAATAGCTAAAAAAAAAGTATTTTTCTTTCTTTAAATGTAATTGATTTCAGAAACAGCTTATGTTGAACGGGAAGCAAGGCTAGCACAATCCACAGGTGGTTTTCCCAGTCACTGTGTGAGTGTGGGGAACCGAACACATCCTCAGCCAGAGCCGGAGAGGCTCCTAAACAGGGGGCCATCTCTCCACAACTAAAACTTTAAAAATGAAAACGAGATCATTTTCTGTTGCACATCTTTATGACTAACCTTTTAAAATTTCAAAATTAGCACTTTATTTTTTTGGGCCTAAATGTAAAAAAAATAAAATAAAATAAAACCAGCAACAACCAAATCCCTGTTTCATCAGGAGTCAAGCGTTCTCTCCTGCTGGGCATCTCAGCTACAGTGAAATGAAAGCTCGGAATGGCCCCTGAGCGCCACACCTCCGTCTCTGTCCTCCGCTCCTTTTGTGGCCACTAACTGACATTAGGAAATAGGAAGGCAGGACAATGGCAGGGCAGGGGCTAAGTAGGCCACAGTGGCAGAACACAGCCTGGTGGCTCTGATCACCTGCCTGTGCTCCAGCTCTGAAAGGACACACTCTCACAGGATGCATGGAGACATTTACACTGCACACACTGAAGAGAATGCCAAGGGCTGCAAACGGACAAGGCAGCCTGCACATGAAAAAATGAGTACCACCGTTTCCCTCTCAACAGAAAAATCATAGAAAAAGGGGAACAGTAAGGAAAAAAATCTGGAGGGCACTTGGGCTTCGTGGGACTTTTTGCGCAGAAGTGATGCCCAGTCACAAGCCAGGATCTGGGCCGTGCTAGCCAAGGACTATGACTTCCACTGCGTTGGCAGAGCTTTTGCATCTGCGATTATAGAACACACATTAAGTTTCAATATAAAATACTAAAAGTTTGGCTTTTAAAAAAATTATTGGCCTTTTAGTTGAGTAAAAATAAAATAACGTATTGACTCTTATTATATAAAGACTCTTGTTAGAATGTGAATTCGCCTTGATTTTCTGTACAGCATAGCATAATTGGAGGCCACATTACAAACATCCTTGTGGTGAGTTCTCCACACCAAGATCTGAAGATGATCTAGCAGCAGACTCCAGAGGCCTTGAGCCTGCTATTAAAAGCTGTTTAAGTGTAAATATGCATCTCATTGGAGAGGTCTCCTCTGCTCTACCTGATTAATGGTAAATGTGCAAACAAATTAACTGTACTATGGCAGAAAAAAAGGTGTTAGATGCTCTGCAGCTAAAAAAGTTAGGAGTCTCCAAACTGTGACTTTGGTATAATAAGCAAATATCCTGCCACCAAGTATGCACAGCCTTCTCTGTCACAGGTCCAAGGCTACCACACAGGAACAACTCTGAGTGAATCAAGTTGTCCCAGATAGAAACAAGGAGGGCCACTCGATGATTAAACAGGGCACTTAATGCGATGAAATTCACTACTAAGTACACTTGTTGACTGGCTTAGAAATAAATCCCAATGTAAGTCGCTAAGGAGGAAGGAAATGATAGTTTACCTCACAAAATAGAAATTGTAACATAGCAATGAAATATGTATGTTTAAAAAACTTTATATAAACACTCTCTCTGTCTTACACACACACACACACACACACACAAGATTTTTAAAAATGATTTCTTCAGACACAGGTACTTACATTTGGGTGGAGGTGTATACAAGTTTAAAAAAAATCAAGCTGTGACACACATTTGACATGTTTTCTTTTTATCCGAGAGTATTTAACATGCAAGCTCAATGTGAAAACATATGATGTCCTAGGGTTCCCCAGTCACTGTCATCACCCTGCCCGCATCTGTGACCACATCCTGGAGACCATCTCCTGCACATGGTGTTCAGCTCCATTCTAGCAAGGTCTGGTCTTTCCTGGAATTCCTGTTCTCTATTTCTCCACAGCCTCCCTTCAGCCTTTGGGAACATACTTATCCTAGGGAAGGCCCTGGGTTACTTCCTGGGGATTCTACATGTTAATGATGGGAATGATTTACAGTTCAGAGAGCCACTGTGTTCCAACGTCCACAACACCCCTCCAGCAGAAGTGACCTTTGACCTTGGCTTAGTTTTAATCAACTCATTTGATAAAACCAGAAAAAAAAAAAAAAATGAGACCCTGGCCTTAAGAAGCCCAGCCTGCTCTTTAAAATCTTCTGGTTCTGTATCAGGTAAATGGTCGATCTGGATGTTATATGCTCTGTTTCATCCAAACTCCTATTCTCCAGTTGCTCATGCTTCCACGGAGAGAAAAATGTCGGCTTTCAGAGTGACAGTCACACCATTCAGCTCATTGTGAATCTCTTTCATAAATGCAGCATCTAAGGGCTTCTACCCACATGCACCCCGTTATCAGTGATGTGCCACTGGTCCAGTGCCCTCTCAGCATGCAGGGAGCATTCAAACCCCTCAGCAGGAGAGGATATAACTATTAAATGGGTCCTTGTAGTCAGTGGTGTCGCCATAACCAGGTGTCCACTACCATCTGAGGCCCCAGGGACAATTCTGAGTGGAGATCAGTCAGGAATAGGGCGCCTATAAGAGCTGATTTTCCTAGACCTGATTCACCAAGCACCATCAGGTGTGAACTCGAATCCCGAATCACTGGGGTCTTGCTCGCCCTCTTCTCCTTCTCTCTCTCCTCTCTCTCTCTCCTCTCTCTCTCTTTCTCTCTCTCTCTCTGCTTCATTGGGAAAATTTGCAAGTCCAACACAGGTACAAGTTTCTAGATTTACAAGCTGAGTTGGAAGTTGCTTAGACATTGTCTTGGTTTTTGTTTGTTTGTTTTGGTCAATCCAACAACACTAGTCAAGGAGTCTACATTAAGCTATATCCTCAGATCCCCTTCTTTTTCAAACTTTTGGTGTGTGGGGTGTTTGTTTTGTTATGAATTACCTTTAATGTTTGTGTTTCTTTTTTTAAACTTAATGGATGGGTGTGTTTTTCATATGAAGAACTTTTTTTAACATTTGTATTTCCTTTAAAAAAAAAAAAAAAAAAACTTCTGATGTTTTAAATTCAATTTAATGAAGTCTCCAAATCTAGATTTTAACACCTTGCTTTATGGTAAGTTTATAGCTTACAGCTTGTGGGTCTTTTCTTATAAAATGCAATCTTGTTCACCCTGGATTTTGTTGTTGGAGTTTGCTTTGTTTTTCTCTTATTTGACTTTTTCATTGTTTGTTTCTGTGGTGATGGGGCTTGGGCCTGCCTGCTGCCCAAGTAGTTTACTACGGAGCTGTTTTCCTCAATTTATGGTACCTAGAGTTGATTTTTAGAAACTAAATTCAGTACTTATATTTATTTATGGTCAATGTCAACTTTTGCTCTGTTCTATTATTTCAGTCTATGAATCAACAAGTTTTGTGCCATGTATTAATCAGATCACAGTCATATTTTTAATATAAAAAATTTTAAGCCCTATTACCTACTGGTGTACATGTCACTTGTATGAGAAAGGGTTCCTTATAGTATCTGTTTTGTTTTTCATTTTTAAGATTTCCTTAAATGTTCTAATTGTACACACAGACAGAAAATATATTTCCTCATCAGTAATAGTTGAATGATTCTAAGACCTAACAGTTAAGTGTGACATAAAATAGCCAATACAAAGAACAAGACAGAGCCACCAGTGTCCTTTCTGGGGCTGTTGGGTAGAGAAGAGCCCTCTCCAGCTCTCTGCCAACGTTCACACCTTCCTGCTAATTGTCACAGTGGTGACTGGATGCCTTTTATTGCTATCTAAGAGATTTTGAAACATAGCTAGACTATCTTTCCCTAACAAGATAAAAACAGATTAAAGATTTGATGATGAAAGTTTGTTGCTACATATTGATACACATATACATCATATGTTTTAAAAATAAAACCCTGGATATCAGAACCTGCAATGCTACATTGCTTTATGTTGCATCAATGTCCACATGAGGGCTGTGCTCTGAATTCCATTACTTGGATTTTGATTCCAGATGGTAAAAACTGTCTCTTTGACAGGTACAATTTTCACAGTTTTTGCTATGAAGAAATTTTGTCTTCTATAAAGTATACCTCATAAATTTTAAATAAAATGTTTATCTTTCAGATAAATCATAGTACTTACCTTCCCAATGCACGATTTCCTCATGTCTGAGTCATGCTGTTGACGCCAATGCCACATGCATCGATCTGAAGACTGTCTGCTACATGTTCACACAGGACTGACTCTTTTGAAGCAATCACATTCCATGAACCACCTATTACTATGCTGATATAATATTCAACAGCGAAGAACATCACAGATGTGAGATCTGCATCCACTTCAGATTCACATATGCAAATTCTGCATCCACTTGCCTGGCTCTCTTGGTAGGGATCTATCCCGTGTTTTTCTAAAGGTCTCACAAAGGCCGCAGATGTCACTTTTTGAGGGCTGGCCAAGTTTCAAGGTAATGACTTGCACCCTTTGTAGACCTCCTGGGAGAGGGAATGTCTTCCTGGAGAAAGGCAGGTCCTCTAAGACATTTATCCATTTGAAAAATGTTAAACCTGGTAAAGTTTGCAGTCTACAACATTACATACAGTGGAAAACATACAGTGACACCATATATAACTATAAGTGAGATAAAGGCCCAGCAGTGGTGGCACACGCCTTTAATCCCAGCACTTGGGAGGCAGAGACAGATGGATTTCTGAGTTCGAGGTCAGCCTGGTCTACAGAGTGAGTTCCAGGACAACCAGGGCTATACAGAGAAACCCTGTCTCAAAAAACCAACCAACCAACCAAACAAACAAACAAACAAAAAAAGTGACATAAAATATTTGTTAGGATGAGAATCTACTTATAAAACAAAGCATTAATTCAAACACTATCTGTTCTTTAAAAGGAGCCAGTGATCCAGTGTTTCATTCTAGAAGAGTCTCTCCAAACCCTTCCCTCCACACTCACATTCACTAGTGGCTATATGGGAAACAGGAGTCAATAGTTCTGGCTCTGCATTTAAGCCATTCCATTCTTAATCATTAGTCTGTTTCTCTGCGCAATGAATGGTTTATACAAGGCTGTTCATTTTTAGTCTCAGTGTTCAGAGTCACAGGAGTCCCTCAAAAAGGAGTGGTAGAACTTGGGAAACATTACATTCTTTTGCTACACAACCCATGCAAAATATATTTCTTTTTCTATGCTGGAATTACAGTGCTAACCCATTATGATTTTTCTATATTGATCAGTCATCCTAGCTAGCTTTTATCAATAAAGTTAGGAAACAAATGAATTATTACTTAATCAATGTAGAACTGTAAATCATTCAAAATACTAGGGCATGGAAACAGAAAATTTTTTTGAAAAAGGAAAGCATAGAACGAAGTCATTGTCCTCTCAGCCAGTGAATACTGTGAATGTCTCTGTTCCTCTAAAGACTTAAAGATTGCACTGGCACGGAGAAGGCCGTGGCCACATCCTAGTCAAGGGGATGGTCTCATGGGCATCTTCCAGACGCTATCTGGGACATCTCTATTTCTTTGTTAATGGGGGAGTTCTTTCACATAAGAAATGTTTAAAATTCCCCCATGGGGGCATGATGCCTTCAGCCTGTCCTGCAGCAGAATGTGGTCGGCTTTGGTACCATCATTGGTATTTCACGGCTCACATTCCAGATGTCAGTATGTGGCACACTGTAAGGAATGAAGCACCAGGTCCTTTCAGCTACAGGCTGAGGCCCAGACTACCTCAGTACATGTGGCTCCTGAAGAGGCAAGGAGATTCTTTGTCTTGAATGTATGAAATGAATGCTTACTTCTTCCATGTAGTAGATTTCTTTAAAAGAAAAAATGCAGACAGGCTTTGAGGCTTTCTAGACATGGCTGGTCTGAGAAAGCGCCATCAGAAGTAAGCCATCTTCTCCCCAACTCACAGACAAGGCTAGATAGGAAATGAGCTTTGAGCCAAACAGACTTCAATTGCAAATTCTAAAGTGGTGTCAGTTTTAATGGAAAACAAACAAACTGCTGCCAACAAGAGGATCCTGAACTACTAAATGGTCACAGCTCATTATGGCTATTAAAGAAGGATTCATTTCTTAAGCCTCTATTGCTTCCCTAAAGAACATGTTTTCCCTCTTAATTTAAGGAAGTGCAGTCTTGACATCTTTTATAATATAATAGAAAACCACTCCATACAGATGCTCAGAGGTGGGACAAATATGGAAGGCTATCTGCTTCTTTTAGATAGTGCTTTTCTTACAGTCCAGCACATCAAAACCACAAATGTGGTCGTTTCTATAGAAGTCTCCAGACTTCTCTCCCATGGTCCCAAGCTATTTCCTCTACTTGATCCATTTCTTTAACAAGTTTCATATAGGAAAGAATGGTCTGATTCCTCTCTCCCTCCCCATAAAACATACTCAAATTCAATTATTCCCTCTCCCGATGTGCAAGTAGGAGCATGTAAAAACACAAGTGTTGAGGTTTGGTCTTTTGCTGCCTATTAGAATGTTAAATACTAGCCCCAAGGCCTGACTGCCCCCAAGGCCTGACTGCCCCAGGGGCAAGAGAATCTGCACGGACAATGTCACCCTGCTCCTTAATTTAAAACTAAAGATGTCAATGATAGCTGGGCAGAAGAGATGTAGGTGGGGGTTCAGGGTTCTGGCCTTGGAGTCTGAGGAGAACCAGGAGGAGGGGAGAGAGCAGAAGACACCATAGGGTAAGAATTTTCAAAACATGGCCATGAGGGCTGGCAACTGAAGTTAATAGCAGCCCAGATGGAACACAGCAAGTTATAATTCAGGGTTATTGATAGGGAAGTAGACATAACAGCATAAAGGGTAGATATCTGCCCAGCTCTATGCTGATTAAGGCTTATTTTGATAGTGTCTTTTGTCCAGGAACTGAATGATTAGAGGCGGGTAAACCCCGGACTGAGATGAAATGACTTCTACAACACACAAGGCCTGACAGGTGGTGAGACACAAGAGATACTGAAACGCTCCATGGACACTGAGGTTTCCTGGTCTCCAGGCCTAACATGATCCCTTTTAGAAGCTTCTCTCAGCTGAGCTGTCTAGAAAGGCACAGTATAGACGAGCCCACAGCTGTCACCAGAAATCTCCATTCAGCCATTGCCTGTGTCCTCAGAAGCACCAGACACATCTGCTTGTCTGGCACAGATCTGCACACAGACATCAAGTCCTAGTATTTTCACCCAGAAATCATTTCCTCTGGCCACGCTCTTAGAACATTTTTCCTAAAGACATCTTTACACTAAGAATACAGATTAGAGTGTATCCATATCAATGGGAAACAAAAAATTAACTGTTATTACCTATCATCCCTATTAACCACATAGGCATAAGAGCTGACTTTTCTTTCATGAACTACACTGGCTACTGCCTGATAGAAATGTTAGTAGTGAACTGCAGGTCTTAATTGTTTGTGGGAAAAATCATTACAAAGAGATTTATTTCTTTAGCATATTCTTAAATATATAGCAGAAATACTTGACTGCATTAGTGGTCAAAAGGTTATTTTATTTGCTGGGCGTGGTGGCATGTGCCTTTAATCTCACCACCTGGGAGGCAAAGGCAGGGAGATCTCTGTGAGTTTGAAGCCAGTCTAGTTTACAGAGTGAGTTCTAGGCCAGCAGAGCTACACAGTGAGATCCTGTCTCAAACAAAAAACAAAATAAACAAACAACAAAACCACAAATAAACAAACGAAAACTAAATTCTCTTATTTGAACGCGTCATATTATACAGACTAGGCAACCTTCAACTCCTGATCCTCTCGCCTCCAGTTGCCAGTGCTGTGAATTCAAATTTTAAAAAGTTATAGAAAGAAACCATGAGAGACTGTTTCAGGTTTGTCAGATTGGTAAAGTTCAAAAACCCAATAAACCTATACCAGGCATGATTTTATATTGGGCTTTCTGGCAGTATGCAAGAGCTTCACGATGCTGACAACCTCTGACGTGGTAATTCTATTTATTCTATTGCCTATTTATACTAATGCCTATTTATTTGAAATAGGAAAAACCTTCTTTCTCTCTCTCTTCCTCCCTTACCGTGCGTGTGTGTGTGTGTGTGTGTGTGTGTGTGTGTGTGTGTGGCTGGCTGCTGTGGTGCTGGCACATATGGAGTCAGAGGATGACTTTGGTGTGTCCTTACAGTCTCTTATCTTTTGAGACAGGTCTCTTCATTGAACCTGAAGTTCGCTGCTTCAGTCAGACTGCCTGGCCATCGAGCACGGTGGACCCACTTGTCTCTGCCTCCCAGGGCTAGGGTTAAGGCATGAGTTGCCGCACTCGTCTTTTACATGGGTGCCGGGGATCCAAACTCAGGTCCCCTGCTTATGCAACAAGCATTTTGCTCACTGAGCCATCTCCCTAGTCCTGGAAAAACAAAAACAAAAACAAAAAAATCTTTTTATAAAAAATAAAATCTCGTGGTCTCACAATAGCAATTCTTCTAAATAACTTGAGGTACATCCATGCTGACTCATTTCCTCACTCAACAAATTTTTAGTGAGCGCTCATTGGGTGTACATAACTTAGTGATAATAACTGCAATGTTTAATGAACATTGTTTTGTGTTACACTGAGCACAGGAGCACTACATGGAGCACTGTGTGGAGCACTACATGGAGCACTGCGTGGAGCACTGCATGGAGCACTGCATGGAGCACTACATGGAGCACTGCATGGAGCACTACAGGAGCACAACATGGAGTACAGCATGGAGCACAGCATGGACACTACTACATGGAGCACACATGGAGTAAAGCATGGAGCACAGCATGGGAGCACAGACATGGAGCGCAGCATGGAGCACTACATGGACGGTGTTTCTCACTTAACTTTCACAGTGCTCTTGTGGAGGTCCTGGAAACTGCCCACATTTAGGAGTGGCAGAGATGGGGCTTGATGACAGCTCTACTTCCGTGACTCAGTGTGCCCTGAGCTACCCTGACCATTAAGACATATCACAGAGACTTCCTGGAAACAAGCTTCCCAAGAGCCACGCTCCCATCCAATAGTCTCATCTAGAAAGAGAAAAGGAGCAGATGAAGAGTTTGGAATCTCTCTGTTCTAGAACAAAGCCTTCTTTATGACTCTACTTGCAGCTGCAATTTTGGAAGCCTGCTGTTTTTCTAAGTCCACTACCAGGCAGATATTCACGATCTAAATTCAAGCAACCCAAGATCTCAAGTCTCCAGCACATAAAGCTCTCTCCAGTGCTAGGTGCTATTTGGCACTTAACAACACACTTCAGTGACACCAACCTCAGCTTACTTGCGTTTTGCTAAAACGGAATGTTGGCCTCCGATCCTAACAGCTCAGTGCTGGTTATGCTCTAAGGCCTCTATTGGGGAAGAGGACATGTTTTCCCACTGAGACATCATCCTCAGACATGTCAAGCGTGAACCTGAATAGGGCCATCATGCATATTCTGAAGGAGGTATTCATGTCTTCAAAATGTACAGAGTGATTTTAAAAAAACTTTTTTTTGAATCATCTTTAAAAATACATCCATGTGGGCTAAAGATGGCTCAGCAGATAAAAGACAAGCCTGGTGACCCAACTTACCTGCCTGAAATCCATGTTAAAAAGCTGGATGCAATGGTGTATACTTACATCTGTCTGAATTCTAGAATTCCTACAACAAAGAAGAGACAGGAGAACTACCCAGAAGGAAGTACATTGGCCAGCTAGCCTAAAATAATCAGGGTAGCAGCAAAAATAAGAGACCCTGCCTCAACATGATGGAAGGTGAGAATCCACTTCCAAAGCTGTCTCTGACATGTGTGACACAGCATGCACATATGTGCACTCACACATACTTTAAACACAAAAATAAACAGATAAATAAATTTACACAAATCCAAGTACGGTAGCTTACCCACATAGTTCCAGTACTCATGAAGCTGCGGACCACAAGTTTGAGGCCAATTGGGTTATAAAATAGTTAAGATTCTGTCTCAAGTGTGTATGGAGTTACTCAGCCATAAATGGAACTTACATACCATGCCCCTCCTCACTAAGGCTCAGGGATCACCACAGAAGAGGGATGGGAAGACTGTACAAGCTAGAGGTCAGGCAGGAGCACGGTGAGCAGCGTCTTTCGGACATGAGCACGCCCAGCAGCCATGTTTCCTTGCCCAAGATTGATCCGGTCAATATTCTAGCATGGAATGAGAAGGGGTTCAGAGCCCCCCCCTAACTGACGGAGCTGCTGACAGCTGACGGCTGCCAGGGTAGGAGAGCTGGTTTCTTCAGGGCCTTGATCCCTGGCAGCTTGACCACGCTCCACAGATGGACTCAGTGAGCTACTATTTAAAAAACCAAACAAACATGAAATTGGGGAGGAGATAAAGGCAGGAAGAGCTAGGGGTAAACATGACCAAATATATTTGTGAATATATGAAACTCACAAAGAATAAAAATATTATTTTAAAAAGACCGTCTTACAAATTAAACAAAGTAAAATAAAACAAACATTTTTTTTAAATGCTAGGTACTTGAAACATGTCTTTTATTTTAAAATCTCTATGTTTCTTGTGCTGAGTTCATACCTTTGTAATATGGCAAAGTAACCAGTTGCCATGAAATTTTAAAGCTTTTCCCTACTGCTATTATAACCAGAGAGGACCAAGGAGAGGGGAGCTCACAGCTACTTTGATTATTTAACTGAAGTAGGTATCACAGATGACTTCCTTACATCTGTCAGGTACAAGCATCTGTTAACATGCTCAGAATGTGGAGCTTACTGAATAAGAACAGGAGGCAAGAGGACAGGATGGCTCCCTTTTCTAAACAAACACTGTACAGTGTATTGGTGACTAACTTAAAAGCAAGCTGGCCAGATCTACACTTCCCTACCAAACTCTACAAAGATTTAATTATTTAATAATGAGATATGTGCTTGGTGAGGCTTAATCCAAAGGAGGACATTGTGACCTGAACGGAAGGGAGGAAAAACTCAGACCCAACAGAAAGAGCAGATATGCTTAAAGTGGTCATTAACCTAGATAAACATGATGCTGATGCTGCTTACTGGAGTGGATGCAGAGAACTTGTATATATTACAAAATACATGATTAATGCCGGGCGGTGGTGGCACACGCCTTTAATCCCAGCACTTGGGAGGCAGAGGCAGGCGGATTTCTGAGTTCGAGGCCAGCCTGGTCTACAGAGTGAGTTCCAGGACAGCCAGGGCTACATAGAGAAACCTTGTCTCAAAAAACCAAAACCAAAACACAAAACAAAGAACAAAAACAAAAAACAAAACAAAATACACTATTCACAATTAGGTAAGTAACAGGAAAACTAAAAAAAGGGGGGGATAAAAAATGTATGCATACATTAGTTTCTTAGGTTTAAATTTTCATCATAAAATAGTTATTGGGCTCAGAAATGACTCAGTCACTAATGTACTTGCTGAGTGGGCGTGAGGCCGTTGCTTCAGATTCACATAAAAACTCCAGCACAGCAGTGTTAGCCTATAATCCCAGCTCAGGAGAGGCAGGGGTAGGCTTGCTGGCTAGCCATCCTCAGAGGAACTGCCAGCTCCAGGTTCAGTGAGAGAGCCTGCCTCAAAAGATAAGGTGAAGACTGACTAAGGAACACATCCATCATCAACATCTGGCTGCATGAAATACACACATACACACGAACGGACACGCAGACTTCTGAATGCACCTACATACACACGAATGGACACGCAGACTTCTGAATGCACCTACATACACACGAATGGACACCAGACTTCTGAATGCACCTACATACACACGAAAAGGACACGCAGACTTCTGAATGCACCTACATACACACGGAATGGACACGCAGACTTCTGAATGCACCTACATACACACGGAATGGACACGCAGACTTCTGAATGCACCTACATACACACGGAATGGACACGCAGACTTCTGAATGCACCTACATACACACGGAATGGACACGCAGACTTCTGAATGCACCTACATACACACGGAATGGACACGCAGACTTCTGAATGCACCTACATACACAGAAATGGACACGCAGACTTCTGAATACACCTACATACACACAAACACAGAAAAAGGAAGAAAGAAAAAACAAAACTGTCGGGCAGCCTGCTTACTCTGAAGGCCTAAAGTCAGCAATAGGCCTAACATACATGCCTGCTAGCACAAGTCTTGGGTCTCTGTGGAAATACACTGAAGCAGATGGCTAAAGCTATTGTAAACAAGCAGCTTTGGTGGAGGGCTGCCAAGCCTGAGTAGTCATAGACCTTGTAATAGGTAACCTTGGTGGATAGTACCAACTTAGATAAGGACAAGTGAATCATAAGCGGAGTCATAGTGGTCTGTCTCCTGAACCTTCACCAGCTGACACTCTGTTCTGGAAGATATCTGTACACTCCTGAACACCTACGCTCCTGCGTCATCCCCTTCCCCACATCCTGCCTTTTTGTGTATATAACCTGTGTGGAAAGAATAAACAACACGATCTGATCAGATTAATAGACAGATCGTCACTTCTTTGCGTTGGCCTGTCTCCACTTTCTCTTTCAGGTGATCTCCCCGGACCCCTGTTTAATGCCCTGCTGGCCAGGACACAAACAAAACCTTAATTATTAAACTAGGGAAAGTAACTTGCTTCATTTCCTGAAGGTCCTGAAAATGAGAATTTATCTAAACATTATCATGATTTCTATATACATTCTTACATAATGAAAGCTTGTTGTTTACAGAGGTTGTTGTTGGGGCTGGGGAGGTGGCTCAGTAGTTAAGGCCACTGGCTGCTTTTCCAAAGGACCTGGGTTTGATTCTTAGCATCCACATGGTAGCTCACAAACATCTGTAATTCTAGGCCCAGGGGAATCTGGTGCCCTTTTTCTGGGTTCTGTGGGCACTGTGCCCATACGGTACACATATACACGAGGGCAAAACATCCACACACATAAAATAATAAATACAATAAATCATTGTTGTTTAAAAGTTTAATAAAAATATCTCTGCTTAAAAAGTTGTTGCACTTATTTAGAGAATTCTGGCTTTCCAAACCCAAACTTTTAAACAAAGAATTCACATATATATCCTTTGAGTTCCAAAACTGACAATACTTTATTTTAAGGAATATGCTCTCTTTTGTAATTATCTGTATGTATATAGAGTTCTGTATATGTATATACATATAATAACTATTTCCCATATACGTATCAAACCTGTAAATTCTACATTTGCTTTGAGGAAGCACTCCATGTGTGTGTGTTGGTTTTTAACTCTACCTTTGAAATAACCAGAGACAGAAAGCGTACGTTTCTTTCTCTGCTCAGAGGTGATGGGAGAGGCCCAGTATGTAGATCACTATTCAGAACCAGGATGCAAGAGAAATGCTGGGACAGGAGATTGACCTTTGGTAATTGACATAAAAGAGTCATTTAAATAGTTGCCTGATATGGCCATGTTATATTTTTGGCTCTCTTTACATAGATTATAAACTCCTGAGGGGTGATGGGAAGTCACCCTTCCACATGAAGGTTCCATGCACACATGATTTGTTCCATGCACATCTACACAGAACCTTTAAAAAAAAAAAAACAGGTGTTCCAAACAATGGGATATAAGTTTCAGGCAGAGACCTGTCAAGTCTCTTTACAGCTGGCCCGCCTACATTTGAAATGTACACAGTTTCTCTAAATCTCAGCTAATCACTTTGGCTTATTTCCTGGTGAAGGTCAGAGATTTGCATCTGTCAGTATGTCTGTCTCCATCTCATTACAGGAGCACTGTCTACCAAACAGTGCAGGCAACATCTCTTCCTTCTCTCCGTGTGCTGCAGAGTCCATGCATCCCCATCTTCTGAGCTTCATGGTGCAGAACTTAACAGCCCAAAGTATGATTGCCTGTCAAGCAGGCTCCTGCAGGGAGGACACGCCCCTTGAGAACTCTTCAGCTAGCCTGTTTAGTGTGGCCGAGTTGCCTTCTTTCTCAATATTTCATTACACTCCATAGCCCTTCCCTGGATGCTCTAGTTAATTAAGTTTACATAATTTCCTACTGATTAGTTTTAAACAGCATGCTCTGGATTTTCTCTCCTTTAATTTCGTGTCTTTCCTGACTGCTTAAACCTCTCAACTATGAACTTGGGACGTTTATATGCTATTACAGAGTTCACTGTTGGCCACCCATACTTACACCAACCCTCCCCTACAAAAATACTGTGATTCTTGGATTATCTATCCCAGAAAACCAGAACTCCATGGTATGGTGTCCAGAAAGGGAGGTAATAAAACCTACTCACCTTCCTTTATGCACTTTGTCAAAGATCCATTCTTTTACTTACCATGCATCTCATATTTACTGAGATCTCATGATAGTCTATGTGCTTAGAAACTCAGAGCATTAATAAGAAGAATTATTGACCTGTATTAAAAATCATTGCTCAGGCTGATTGAGATCCTCTATCTAAATGAAACACTAAACTGACATTATGTCCAATTGTTAGGGCCATAAACAAATGGCTAATAAGGCCATTTTAAAATCCATTAATTCTGACCATTTTGTGGCAGACGTGAACTGCCATATCACCAACGAAGGTTTCTAATAACGGAATCAGGGAAAGTGAACAGGTCAGCTGTGTTTTAGGCAGGTCTACCTGCTACAGAGACAGCTCTGAGACAACACTGGAGGAGAGTGAACCCAAAATGTCATGGCCGATCTCCTAAGGCCCTTTGTGATCCAAGAAATGGTGAGAGGCTTTGAAACTGTTTGGATATCAGTTTTCGTCATGAGTCTTCTAAATTTTCCTGGTACTGTGGGGAGACTCTAACAATCTATTCTCAAACAGCTATTCTTAAAGCTGTTCGGTTCCACGCAGATGTTTTCCCATTCCTGTGTGATAGTAAGCTAGACTGGACTGAGAAGCACCTTGCGGGTTGATAAGGCATACTTCTAGTCAGCTACAGTGTCTTTAGAGAGACCGAGCAGGGAATACCATCCCTGACTGCAAGCAGCATTCCAATGTGCTAGAAGGCAGACAAAATGAAGGGAGAAAGGAGAGAGCCTAAGAGTCTGCTAGTCTCTGTCTGCTTCCTGCCTACAATGATAGGAGCTTTTCTCCACCAGACCAGACTGATCCCCCATAATGAGCCGAACCCTCTAAAACCATGAGCCCAAATACAGAAGTCTTTTTTAAAGTTGTTTTCCTGGGCAATACAAAGTCTAGTCAACATATCATATTACCTCTATAAAGCAGAGAAAGACCTTCTTCCTTCACCACCGCACACAGACAGAACACACATCAAACGCAGACAGGAAGAACAAGGCTCCCAGCTGCAACAGATCCCCTTCGTCTATACTCTCCTCAGTAATCAAGAATAAGTCTGCAGTATCAAATGGAAGGAACAGGCTTTATAGAGTGACTTTTCCCACATACTGAACTACACTAGGTCAGATGTGTGACAATCATTCCTCTTCTCTGGAAGGACAAAGTGTTGTAATGCTGGTGGTTTTATTCATAACTGACAGGCAATTACGTACTGCTCTGTAGAATTATCTTTCCATTGTTCTTTTATGTCTGTTGACGACCACATTGTTTCATATGCCAAGAAACACTGTAAGATAGAGTTCTTTAAAAAGCTTAAATCAGTTTCCACATATAACACAGGGTTTTTTTTTAAACTTAGACATATATAAATCATTTCCCAAAAGCATAGCTGAAGGTCATATTGTTCAGAGACGAGATGTGAAGCAAGGAACACATTCATTTCAATTTGCAAGCTTACAAAATAAGTGTCAGTACTTGGCGGGGGGGATTCATAGGTTCGGAAATGAAGGATAAGCTATGGAGCAGTGGCTAATTGGGTAATTCACAGGGATAGCTCCCCCTTGGAACAAGCATAATTCCCCGTATGATAAGCACTTTGCAGGTGTACTGTGGGAAGGAGAGATAAAGTTTGGCAATTAAGTTAGTATTTTCCCAAGTGAATTCCGACTCTGATGATGGCACCAAAGGAGTGTGATGCAATTACGGAACTAAATTTCACAGGATTTTGTGGCTGAAAATATTCTGTAAAAGACTTATTGAAAATATTCATACCTCATAACAGGATTCTCAAAAATGTTCTCCGTGCTACAAACGACAGAATAAAATGCTCTTCTTTTTACTACTGGGCCTCAGTGGACATGTACAAACAGCATAGGCTATTTCATGTAATATCAAAATGGTGAAGACAGAACTGGCAAGCACACAGAATAGCCTGCCTTCCTCAGGAAGCTCCTGGGAAGATGGAGTTTCAGGCTTAGGAGGCAGGAGCAAGTCCAGATGCTCCATCCAAAGTGTGACCATTTTATTTATACAAGAATCGATCTCATGAGATCTTAAAATATGAAAACCACAGGCTAGGAGAGCAGCTCCATGGCAGGGTCTGCACTAGGCATTGGGTTCAATCCCTGCCATGGCATGCACACACACAATCAAAGGAATGATCTAGAATAGATTTGATATGCTCAAGTCAGTCATATACTTACTAATCACTATGGTGTTTGGATGTGCTCAATCTGAAGGGCGGGGATGCTGTCCGTCCACGCTATCCTCAGCAGTCCCTACCAGGCGTTAACCACCTGTTCCTAGCCAAGCTTCAGCTGAACCCAGCATCCTTTATCTGGTGGCTTCTCTTAATTGTTCTTGAGTATTTCATTGTTTTAACCCTGCCAGTGGTTGAAGTTGTGAATGCTTTGCTGTTTTAATACATTTGTTGTTCGTGTTAATCATACAGGACACTGAGATGAACCACACTTGGAATACAAGGAAGCAGCCCGAGGAAGGACGGTATCTCCTTGGAACAAGCATAACTCCCATTGTGAGCACTTGGCAGGTGTTTGGATGCTATTATTCATTATTCAAAGGGAATTTTAGGAACTCCCAAGCCTACTGGGCCCTAAGCCTACTGAGCCTCCCAGCCTTCACTAATAATACATAAGGGGTGTAGACATGACCTCGTCCTGAGCCCATTATTATTTTACCTAATAAGTTGCTTTTATTTTTCCTTAGTTGTTAAAATGAGTAATCTATTTACTTTAAAACTATATGGATTCTCATCCTAGCTCTGCCTCTAATAGGCTGCTTAATTTGGGGTGACATGAATAACCTCTTGTATCTGAATGTCACCACCCATGTAATGTGTGACACAGGCTAAGAGATCCATGACATTCTTTGCTGCTTTAAAACCTTACCATGTGACTACCAAATTTCAACAAAGTAACATTATACAAATAGCCATATAATTTGCAGTGCCCTTTCTCTCTCTCTCTCTCTCTCTCTCTCTCTCTCTCTCTCTCTCTCTCTCTTTCTTTCTCTCTCTCTTCTCTCTCTCTCTCTCTCTGCTTTGTCTAGATTTCAGTTTCTCAGGGTAAAGGAGAACTCAAACATCATTTAATACAACCCAGAGGAAGTGCCACACTCATCTTCCTGCTTTCTTTCTATAAACACAATGTAATCAGCTGTCTCTGGACCCCACTGCCATGCTCTCTCTGCTGTGATGGACTGTTCCCTCAAACTATGAATGGAACCCAAGCAACTCTAAGGCCAAAACCAAACAAATGAATGTGTTTGCTCCTATGAATAAACTCTGAGAAGATCTGAAATAAAAACAACAACCACCCCATGGATGCCTGAGGCATCACTACCAGAACTCGTGGCTAGCAGGCTTCTTGCTTATTTGGACACTATTGCTGATGAAGAGGTTCAGGAACTCTTAAGACAGCCAACTTCATTTTCAGCTAACACCAACTGTCATAAATTCTTCTGATATGAAGAGATTTAAACCTGTGTCTTCCTATCTGGCTCTTGCTCCTTCCTGACTCTTCCCTGTCGTGCAGTGTAATACAGCTTTGGACCTTTTCTCCATAATCACGTGAGAGAAGCTCTGGGAGTACTGGAATCAGCCACCACGCTTCAGAAAGTTCTCATTTTTCTATGTTAATAATTCTTTAGCCTTCCCTCGACTGAACTATGTGCTTACTACAAATGGGTAAATTTTGGTATGTGCCATATTTCAAAGTGGTTTTCAAAGAAGAATTTTATATAGAAACGTAAGACATTTAAGTCCCTATGTCCATAGTGAAGAAATGGCAGTAACCCTAAAAATACTCCCTTGAGTTACAAAACAGACGCTCACTTGCTAGATACACTGGGGCTATAGCTTAGCCGCCTACTGTGCATGAGGTTCTGGGTCCAATCCTCAGTTTGAGGAAGTGTAAGGAATAAAAGGGTTTTTTGGGGTTTTTTTTGTTTTTAAATGAATTGGACATAGGTGCTCATGCCTGTAACTCTGGCACTAGGAAGGTAGAGGCAAAAGCACCAGAATTCAAGGCCATTCTAGGTTATCTAGAGAGTTTGAGGCCAGCCTGAGGTACATGAGACTGTGCTTCCAAAAGCCAAGTATTAACAACAAAAATAAAAGTCAGAAGCCACCATTCTCATAGGAAATTATATTCATAATTCTGCTGAAAGATTATGCTACAATCTACAATCTGGGGAAGTAGCACATAGAAACAACATTTACGGAAAGGATACAAAGTTGATCTAAGCACAGGGACTGTAACCATGGAAAACAAACATAGTCATCCGGGACACGTTCCCTTATGCACCAGGATTGCTCAGCAGCTGGCATCTGCATAGATTCTTATTTAATAACTACAGCAATTAGTTTGTTGTGAATTTTTTAAGGTGAACGAATAATCCAAATAAACATATAACTTGGTGAATATTCATTAAGTAGATATTACATAAAACATTATGTTCCACAGCCTAGAAATATAATGAAGAACTTGACCTAAGTTTCCTTGACCTTCAGGAAACTTGTCTAAGAGGCAATGAGAAAATACAGGAGATAAGATATGAAACAGACAGGAGACCAGAAAAGAAATATAAGAATATCTTTTTATTCCTGTCAATAGGGTAGACAGATAACTTTAAAAAGCCTCCCTCAACAAAACTGGAGAGAAAAAAAAATTCAGTAAAATATACCAAATGTTCCTTTAAACATACAGCTAAGTGTTCATGAAAATCAAGAGACCTCTCAGAGATCATAGTAGAGTAGAAACGTCAAGAAAATCAGGAAATTCAGCAAGTGACTTGAAAGTATAATTATTCAGTAGTAATGGTGTGTGTGTTTGTGGTATCTCTCTGTGTGTGTTTCTCTGTGTGTATAGAGGTCCCTGTCTTGTTAAGGGGCTTTAAAGGTCAGCAGATGCTAAGAAAGAAGCCTCAAACCAAGTTAAGGAATTCGGTCTACATCCCGTAGTCATGGAGACTTAAAGCAGAAATATAAAGGAGAGAAACTGTAGGATCAAATTTGCATTTTACAAGTTCTTCTGGTAGTAGCATGGTGGATTTAAGATACCCAAACATGAGGCAGATGAGAGGTTAGAAAATGATAAATAATGGCTAATCAGGTAGGTATGCAGCCAATGACAGAGCACATACTTTACAGAGAGAAAGAGAGAGAGAGAGAGTTTTAAATGTGTCCCCTTGCTTCATCATTACTACAGCTCGACATAACCATGGCTTTTCAGCAATGGAACCCAGACTCGGAAAGGTTAACTAGTTGGGTGAGGCTCTTTCCATTACTGGCACAGCCATGGCTTGTGGTCCTAAGAAACATCTGAAGCACTTAGTGGCTCCAGAACAGTGGATGCTCGATAAGTTGACTGGTGTGTTTGCTCCTTGTCCATCCACGGGTCTTCACAAGCTGAGGGAATGCCTGCCTCTGATCATTTTCTAAGAAACAGATTTAAGTATGCTCAGACTGGAAATGAAGTTAAAAAAAAAAAAAAGATTTGCATGCAGTGCTTCATTAAGATTGATGGCAAAGTCAGGACTGACATAACCTATCCTGCTAGGTTTATGGATGTCATTGGCATTGACAGAGAACTTCCGTCTGATCTATGACACTAAGGGTCCCTTTGCTATTCATCGTGTTACACCTGAGGAGGCCAAGTACAAGTTGTGCAAGGTAAGAAAGATCTTTGTAAGCACAAAAAGAATCCCACATCTGGTGACCCATGAGACGGGCAAAATTCCTGACATCATCAAGCTTGACACTGGGGAACTGTGTATGATGACTGGACATGCTAATCTGTGTATGGTGACTGGACGTGTAATCTGTGTATGGTGACTGGACGTGCTAATCTGTGATGGTGACTGACGTGCTAATCTGTGTATGGTGACTGGACGTGCTAACTTGAGAAGAATTGCATCCCGGCTCTTTTGGTGTGGTTGATGTGAATGAAAGACACCAATGGCAACAGCTCTGCCACTCAGCTCTCCAACGTTTTTGTTATCAGCCAGGGCAACAAACCATGGATCTCTCTTCCTCAAGGAAAAGGAATCAGCTCACCACTGCTGAAGAGAGAGATAAGAGCCTAGCAGCCAAACAGAGCAGTGGGTGACCAGTGTCTAGGAGACATGCCGGAGAAGCATTTGTACCCTTGCTACTACAAGCCTTTCTAGGCAACGTGCTAGATGAAACAGCATGAGGAAACTAAAAAACAGAAAAAAGAAAAAGAGAAAAGGTGAGATGCTTAGAGTCTGATGCTTGACCTGAGGTTGGGAAAAGGGATCCAAAGGGGTCACGCCTCAGAAGGTCAAACTGACCAGTTAGCTCCTGGAAGAGCAGGAAGAGGAGCGAAATGCACAGATGTATCGTACAACATAAGTAACATGATAAAAAAGATTTTGGAGTTCCCTCAAGCTGAACATAGACTTACTGCATGGTACTGCAATTCCACTCCTAAAAATAAACGCAAAAGAATGAAAAAACAGTTCAAAATACTTATTTGTACATGAATTCTCATAGCAACTCCAGTAACAAAAGCCAACATACAAAAAGTGGCCAAACATTGATTGACAAGTAAACAGAGAATCAAAATGTAATATATTCATACAGAGAAATAGTAAATAATAAAAAAGGAATAAACATTGATACGTATACAAGGTAAATGCATCGTGAAAAATAATGCTAAGGGAAAGATGCCAGGCTCCAACAGCTGTATGTTACATGCCTCCATTTATATGAAACATCTCAAACAGGGAACACACAAAGATAGAAGGCAGAGTAGTGGTCTATAGGGCATGGTGCAAAAAAATGAGGAATGACGGTTTAATGCATCTTTTTGGTACATGTGAGTGTATATCTGTGTGTGTGTGGTGTGTGTGTGTGTGTGTACATGCATGTGCATATTTGTGCGTGTATGTGTGTGCATGCATGTGAGACGTAGTGCGTGTATAAGTTCACATGGCTGTGTGGACAGAGTGTGGAGGACAGAGGCCAACATTACTGGGTGCCTTTTTCAAGTGCTCTCCATCCTAATTTCCTTTATTTCCTGACAAAGGGAGCCTCACTGAACCTGGAGCACATAAATTCAGGTAGACTAGGTAGTCCCCGACCCCAGAGATCTCCCTTCTGCTTCTCCGGTATTCCTTGGAGGACTGGAGTACAGTCTGTGCTGTCACATGTGGCTTTTCCGTGGGTGCTGGGGATTCAGAGTCAGAGCTTCTTGCTTGTACGGCAGGCGCTTTACTACTGGGCCATCTCCCCATGCCAGATGAGCTTTCTTTGAAAACTCATTTTACTTATTTATCTATCACTATCATCATCACCATCACACACACACACACACACAAACACAACACAACAGGCATGGGGCACATGCCTGTGAAGGTCAGGGGACTGTGGAGCTGGTTCTCTCCTTCCACCTTTACCTGGGTCACAGGAATGGAACTCACATCACCAGGCTTGTGTGGTAATGCTTTTAGTCACCAAGTCATCTCACCAGCTTCCCTAATGGGCGTCCTGTTGAGACAATGAGAATGTCCTGGATTTAGAGTAGTGGCAATAGCTACGATTATGAATGCACTTGTCCCTGAGTTGTCTGATTTAAAGTAGTTACACTGGCATTTTGTGTTATATGTGTTTTTCCACAAAATTTTTAACTATATTTTTCTAATGATTTGTTTTTATTTGTTTTTATGTGCACTGGTGATTTGTCTGCATGTGTGTCTGTGTGAGGGTGTCAGATCCCCTGAAACTGGAGTTGCAGACAGTTATGAGCCACCATGGGGCACTGGGTATTGAACATGAGTCCTCCGACAAAGCAGCCAGTTCTCCTAACCACTGAGTCTTCCCTTCAGCCTTCTTCAACAAACTTTTAAAGATGGAATACTGGCCTATTGACAGAATACTTTTGTAGTGATACTTAGAGGGTAGAACTTCCTCTATCATTAGAAAGCACCAATTCTATATTTTATAAGATATTAATCTAATAATGGAGTATTAGACTTAATAAATCACTACTATGAGAATCATCTGTCTACTATTTTAAAAGGCATTCATTACCTATAGAGACCAGTGCTAAATGCAACCTTCACTCTACAGGAAGTTGGGATTTGCTTTTCTCAGACAGATAGTTTTGTTTGGTTTTTCTTTAGCACCACATGCTTCTTCTTCCACAGTCCAGAGAGGAAGGGAAAAAAACACAGAGTGCTCATGTAAAAGTAATTTAATAACTTAAGGATAAAGCTAGGGCAAATGCATGTGTAAGTTCATGTGCATGTGTTGTGGTGTGTGTGTGTGTGTGTGTGTGTCTTCGAATGTGTGTAGAGGCCAGAGAACTACCTCCAGTAGTCGTTCTTCAGGTACTGTTGACCTTCATTTTGGGAGGCACAGTGTCTCTTGTTGGTCTGGGGCTCACCACATATGCTGGCCTGGCTGGCCTGGCCCCAGAGTCGATCCATCTCTAGTGACCCAGCACACACATGAATTACAAGCATTTGCCACCATGTGCAGTTTTCTTCCTTTTCCTTTTAACATGGTTTTCACAGGTCAGACTCTGAATCTCATACTTGCAAGGCAAGCACTTTAGCAACCGAGCGAGATCCCTGGCCCCTTGATTTCTATTTTAAGGCTTATCCAGGAGAAACGTTTCTCAAAATGTCTTAGTTAATCCACACCCTAATATTATCTCTGCTCATACTGAATTTCCGCTTTACTTTGCGTTATAGTAATTATGTTTTTGTTCTGTTCTCCATCTTGGTTTCTTTTTATTATTTTTTTTTTTCAAGAACTGGCACTGAAACTTATATAAATTAGGTAAGAAGTATGTGATTATAACTCATTTCCAGCTACATACACACTTTCTAACTCTCCTCCTTCGGGCAAAAGGAAAAAAAAAAACTTTTTGATCTCATTAGATGTAGGAAGCACGGATATGAACAAACAAGGAAGGGTGACTGGAAGGCTCCCTTCTGCCGAAGCTGATCTAAAACTTGAACATGACCAGGGATTACTTGGTGACATGAGTTAGGATGACTGAATCTCTGGTTTATATGATCATACAAAAGAAATGCAATTTTTTTTATAAAACACTGTAACTATGTTAATATATTATTTTATTGAGAAATACCAACCTAGGCACTGAGAAATTTCAGCAACATTAACACTGTTCATATAGTAGTTGCATTTGGGGGTAAATGAATTCTTCTTCAACAACTCACCTCTGCATTACATCTCACTGTCTCCAGATGCATGGGGAGCCGTCTAGGTAGCCTTGTGCCGGCCTGCACACTTACTCAGCCCAGCCAGTTGGATTCCTCTGCTAAGAGTCTGGAATTGAAACTGAGATCTACCAAGGGAATGAATTTATGAGCTACGGAGGCACTGCAGGGTAGTCACTATAATAAACAGCAACAGAGGAGTCCTGTCTGTCTATACCTCTAGGAAAAAAGCAGATGTAGAACAAATGGAGTAGAGCATGTTCGCTAGCTCCTGTCTGAGGCCAGCTGCTCTCTGATTCTGGGGTCTGGCAACATTCATCTCTTTATAATGAGTCTTCCTGTCATGCTTAATCTTGATTGTCAAGTAGATGCGATTTAGAAGCATTGTGGAAACAGCTCTAGGCATATCTGTGAGCATTATCTGTATTGGGTTAATTGTGGGGGAAGACCCACCCTAAGCATGGGCAGTAACATTCCATGGACCACACTAAATAAAAAGGAGAAAGTGAGCGGAGAGTAAGCATCCGTTGCTCTCAGCTTCCTGTCTGTAGACACCAGCTGTCCAGCCACCTCCTGCTGCTGCCAAGCTCTCTCTGCTCCCCACACTATCCCTGGATCTGTGGGCTACACTAGTTAGTCCTAGCTATGGGTGACAATTCCTGCTTAAAAGTGTACTGGGAACTCTCAAGTGTTAACAAGCCCTGCTATGCACAAGTTACTGTCCATGGTTACAGATATCTAAGAGTTTTATTTTCCCGTAACTTCTTTTGATCACAGAACAAATTATTTTAGACCTGACACATTTTTGTGGGAGTTTTTGTTTTGTTTTGCTTTTTTTTTTTTTTTTTTTGAGAGAGGAGGGTTTCTCTGTGTAGCTTAGAACTTGTTCTGTAGACCAAGCTGACCTCAGACTCAGAGATCTGCCTGCTCTGCCTCCCGGGTGCTGGGATTAAAGGCGTGCAACACTACCTTTACATATTTCTATAAAGTAAACTCAAGGCCTGTGTTTTCTGTTTTATTTTGTCCCCCATTTTTGCTCTGTGAATTTCTAATATATGAACATCAGTATTCTGAGAGTCTCATGGGAAGATAAAGAGACAAGGAATTTGGAGAACTTATCCATCTCAGACTCTGTCCATCCAACAAATTTCAACTGTACTGACAAACAATCCTAGGGAGACTCACTGAGGAGTCCATTTAAATGGCTTCTTTGGAAAGCACCAGTGAACTTACTACATCCATAAGATAAACTACGATGATACAGTGGTTTACTTGTATTATTCTTGACACTTCATGTTAGGAGCTACCTAACAAAGAATTATACTCTGTAGAGCATAATTATACCATATACTGTAGAATACCCTTCTCCCCAAATGACCCAGTGTAAGACTCACCTGGACACTTGGAAACATGCAGCTAGTCAAGAGCTCGCCTAATGAATCAGAATCTAAGAAACAAGCCTAGGGGATTCTTATGTGTGACAAGCATCCTCAGGAGATTCTCTTCCTATTTAGCAAGAGTCTGGAGAATGACCTTGAGTTTCACTGAGAGAGAGAGAGAGTGCGCGCATGTCAATTGCTAACAGGGTTTTGCATATCTGAACTTGTTCTTTCCTGTTTGCATTCAACTATCTGTTCCTCTTCAGATAGACCCCTGGAGCAAGGTTCCCAGCTTTCTAGAGTTTCGCTCCCTTGTTTGTTCCTAGAGCAGCCAAGCAGAGACCCAGTTATAAAACACATATACTTATGTCTTCTTCCCATTCTTCGCCTAGCCCTTCCAACCACTGAATGGACTCAGAGGCATCCCTGATGGGTACTGCCTGGCCTTGATGACCTGCCTCAATCCAAGAGAGACTTTAGAAGGGCTGCCCATATGTCTTCTACAAGTACCAGAATAAATTACGCTCATGCTTTGTTTTTGCTAGTTTGGTTTATTGAGACAGTGTCTCTCTATGTAGTCCTGGCTGTCCTGGAACAGGCTATGCAGACCAGACTGTCCTTGAACTCACAGTCATGCTCCTGCCTCTGGCTCCAAGTGCTGAGATTCAAAGTATACCCCACAAAGTATACCCATGAAACTAACAGGGCGAATGAGTTGATAACAAATGAAGTACTTTTGCTGTTTAAATACTTTAAAATAATTGAAGTGGTATAATACCATCTACTTCACAATCTGACACAAACTCCCCAGAATATCACCAAGGGTTAGATCTAGTAGTGCATTTTTGAAATACATCCTATAGAAAGGAATTTACAAGGGAGCAGTCCTGAGCTGGCCCTACACCACACAGGTTCTGCTGCTGTGTACTCCAGCTGTCGAACTCTCTGGGAAACACCAGAAGTAAAGCACATGAGCAGAAGGAAGAAAGATGGCCAGTGACCCTGCCATACCTGTGACATAATGATACAAAATTATGATACTCATAGTCAGCTCATGGTGCATGCGGAATGTGTTTCTCTCAGCGAGAATCGTGAAGTCTGATAAACCCACTTTGTTCTCTGAAATAAACAAACAATACATTGGATAGTTACACCAACGTCTCCAGGATTAAAGGATGAGAATGACTTAAAGCAAATGACAAAAGGAGGAAAGAACAACCACCCTCACCTGATAGGAACTGTAATAGGCAAAGGCAAACAAACAAACAACAGGCTGTCAGCAGGACTTTGCTTTCGCTACATAAAAAGCAGTTTGGTTCCTAAGATTTACACAGAGGACACCTCAACTGCCCTTAGAATAACAGAAGTCTGGGGTGTCCAGGTCAGGTAGGTAATGAAATCTGTACTACAAGTAAGTAGAAGATGCCACCAAAAGAGATTCAGGGAGGCTCTAACGAAAACAGTATCCCTGAGGGGGGCTGTGCCTTCAACTCTATACACAGAGATAATACATAATGATGTATACACACATATAATACGCACACATGGTAACCATCTATCTATGCCTAGACATTCAGACTAGTAACTCGACTAATGTGTGCAAACTCCTTCTGTGGGCAGAAGAACTGCTACTGTGTGCCCAGATGGGGACATGGAAAAATTATGTTTACCCAACTTCGGAGAACCCATGCCAAAATATTCCTCCCAAACAAATGATTTCACTTGTTCTTGTTTTCCTCCAACACACCAGCCTGACAAACTGTTTTATACATGAATTTGACTTTTCAAAAACTGGTATGCAATAATGGCAAACTTGGAACATCCTTCTGCTCCAAGGGCTAAAGGAAGGCCTTCGACTGACATGTGAACTGCATCCTGATGTAAAATAATGTCATCTTCTAAAACACAGGAGACAGGACCTGTACAGCAGCAGACCTGGCTTGACCTGTGGTGTGTGCATCAACAAGGAGATATAACCAGGAAAGCAATTAAGAGGTATCCTTGATTATCCTTCCTTACCCAGAGTTGGACAATATGAACACTGACCACGCTGAATGTACAGCTTCCTTACCAGTATTGATTGACACGTCAGACGCCTCCCAGGGACCCTATCCCAGCTTAAGAACGGAAGACTCTACACTCTACCGTCTGTTTTTGCACTCATTCACTTCTTTTAAGCATCATGTATTAGAATAGTTAGATACATCACCAGTCAGGGTAGGGTGTGCCTGTTGTCTCTGCTACATTTGAGACTCACCTGAGCCCAGGAGTGACCAGCCTGAGAAGCATAACAAAACCTACCTAAAAAAATATAGCTGTGCATATTAGGCATAATAGAGTCACATTTTTCTAACACCTACAGAATTTCTCTAGGGTCAATATTTACTATTTACAGTAAAGATGCTTGCCTTGCAAATGAAGAACAATAAAGTATTATTCATCAGGACAGCAGCACAGCAAGACTAAGACCACACTGTCCTCCAGCTCCCCGATTAAGGAAAACACCACCAGGAACCATTTATCCTGATGTTGATGGGGCTGCATGAAAGCCAGTCACCACCACCTGCCGACACCTCCCCACACCAGCATGTCACGATTCTGGCAAAGTTTGGCAAACACAGCCATGTTAATGATGACGAGAGGGTGTGCAATGCAACTCAGAGACGGCATTGTATGTGAAAACAAACAAACAGAAACACAGGAAAATTAATGTGCTTATGCCCAGAAAATGCATAGCCACAGTTCTTAAGCCAGGCATGCTCAAAATTTAACATGCATACAAACACCTTGGGGTCTCATTAAAACACAGACTTGGGTTCAGTAGTTCTTGGCTGGGCCTGAGCCTGAGATCCTAACAAGCTCCCAGATGATGCTGATGACTACAGGCTCCATTTCCAGTAGTAAGACCACCTACCATGACCTCTCCTGGGAGCCCGAAGTAAGATCTTTGTCACATAAAATTCCCATCCCATCACAAGAAGAAAGCAGACACTTTTAAAAGGGAACATACGAAAACACATGAAGATTGCTGGCGCCCCTTCTGGAGAATGGGAGGAGAATGCAAATTTGGGATTCTTGGTGCTGATTTTAACTTGCACCAATATTCTATTCTCCTTTCCTCAAAATTGGCTTGGCATCCTGACTCCCTCAAGGGAGACAGAGACTGCTTGTTGCCAAGATGCAGCAGTATCCAAGGTACAAAAGCATTATCTTTTATTGTCTAATGCAACTACCTTCCAGAAGCCAGCCTAAGGACAATTTCAGGCCTCCTACAAAAGTGGCTGTAAAACTGTCTCTGGAATTAAAGATCTATCTAAATCATACTGGATTCACTGGGTTTCACAATACCTTAAAGATAATATCATTGCTGGGCGGTGCGCACGCCTTTAATCCCAGCACTTGGGAGGCAGAACAGGCAGATCTCTGAGTCTGAGGCCAGCCTGGTCTACAGGGTGAGTTCAAGGACATGAAGGCCACACAGAGAAATCCTGTCTTGAAAAAGCAAACCAAGCCAAAACAAAACAAAAAACTTGTCTGAGCTTAAGACTATTTTCCCCTCTGCCCTTTCTCCTTGACTTAGAGCATTTAACTAACATGCTGGAAAATACGCTGAACTCTGAGCCTACCCACAGCAGGAATACTGTCATAGCATAATTATAAAGATTTTATAGTGAAAGATGGAGAACAGCAAGGAGAGGTTTAAACTGTATTCACTAGAGCTGAAACCTACTCATCGGATAATATCTGGTAACGCCTCGATCATAATATTGCATCCAAATCACCTACACAGTCACCTAGCAGCAAATGGAATCGGTATACTAGAAGCAATTAAGGCACATCAAGCCACCCACAGATGCACGGCAGTCATCAGTGAAGACGCACACGTTTAATGAGCACAATATACTTCCTCCTAGAACAACACTTTTAAGATGGTGCTGTTCACAACTGATCCTCAGCACCACAATCAGTTCCTCATTATTAAAATTAGTAGCATCATAATGAGTCCAAACTTTTAAAATTTTGTCTCTCTCACTTCCACCTTCATCAGTACTGGGGGGTTGAACCCAGGCTTTGAACACAAAAAAAAACATGGCTCTACTACTGAGCCACACTCCCAGTCCCATAAGCCAACATGTAACAACAGAAAAGCCACGATTATCAATGAGACAGCGACGAGGCCATGGCATCTCCCCTCCAGAGCAAAACACAAACCACCAACAGCCTGACTTCTGAGCCTGAGATTCTTTTTCTCTACCCTTGAAAAAAGTTGCTGCTTGGAAAGACTCCACATTCACTGCATCCTGTTTTAAACATTAAAGGTCTTGGTCAACAACAGTGTCAATAACGGGACCCCTGGAAGCTCCCAGAGACGAAGCCACCAACCAAAGAGCATACATAAGCTGGCCCAAGGGCCCAGCACACATGTAGCAGAGGAATGGCTGCCTTGTCTGGCCCCGTGGGAGAGGATGAGCCTGGTCCTATAGAGTCTTGATAACCCAGAGAAGGGGTATGCCTTTCAAGAAGGGGAGGGGAGATAGTATGGGAAACTTTGGGAGGGGGAATAGAAAGGGGGTAACATTTAGGATGTAAATAAATAAAATCATTTACTAAAAAAGACAAAAGGTCCTGGTCAAGAGAACTAGCTCCTTTGGCTAGAAATACTCTGAGTCCAGATTTGTATGCCAAGAGGGAGAGGCTAACAAGGTGTGCCAGCATGATTTTGTAGAGTACTCTCTAAAAGGGAGCATGAAGAAAGCTGTGGAGGGTGTAGGAAATCCAACCCAAACTAGTTAAAGTATTACCATTCACTGTTTTCCCCCAAAGGACACGATGGAGTGCCTTAAACAATGTAAAAAAAGTAATATCATAACCTCATTAGCTAGCCTACTTACTATGTATTTCTTCTCACTAATTCCCTGGAGTGTCTCTGGATTCCAGGCTCTTAGATGACTTGAAACCTTCATGAAGATGGAATTAGAACTGGTGTGCCTGCTTCTTTTCAACAGTCACTGTAAACACCGGAAAGAAACCTATTTGTTCTTAGGGTGACAACTGGACACAGAGTGGTCCCAGGAGGAAGCCTCATCCTGGTGACCTATACTATGTGTTTGCAAATTACAGTTGGTTCTACCTAATTTTTTAGGGATGCAATGTGTAATTAAAGGAAAGGTAGTTACAGCTTCACTTCCTTTAAAAATGAAACCACAACCAAAAGCATTGGAAACACTTAGGCGCTTTAAAACAATAAATGGCGATCTTGGGTCCTACTTCTAGAATCTAAATGATGGATTTGGAGGAGGAGTTCAGAAACTTACTTCAAATCCTCATCCTTAGTTATTCTAAGTTCTCTACAGTCTGCAAACACTGGCTTGAGGACACGTGTGACTCAAATCCTTTGGACCACTGACAGTGAGTCATACCTGCCATACCTGGTAGGGCAGTCCTTTCCTCCCAGTACCAATAAGCAGAGTCAGGTGTGTCTCTGTGAGTTCTAGGACCAGCCTGGTTTACATAGTGAGCTTGAGGCCAGCCAAAGCTACATAATGAGACCCTCTTTCAAAACACAGGGAAAATGAGTCATAACTGGTTTTTATGTCAATCAATTTATCACACTCAAAGACACCATTATCGAATCTTTGCAGTGACTAAATCTATTGGACACATTTATCTCCCTGAACCACAAGATCTGACCACAAACAAGATGCAACTGGTCATACACTGGCCTGGGGAGCCTTGTAAGAACACTCCAGTTAGAGGATGGGAGGATGACACACTTCATGTGAGAATGAAAATGCACAACTGGTGAGGGAGATGTAAGCCTGCATACAGTGGAATGAGCAAGAGTTTTGAGAAGAAAGGTGTTGTCATTAATGTTATCACTGAAAGGAAAAGCAATAAATAAATAAATACGAAAGAAAGAAAAAGAAGAAAGAAAGAAGGAAGGAAGGAAGAAGGAAGAAGGAAGGAAGGAGGAAGGAAGGAAAGAAAGAAAGAAGAAAGAAAGAAAGAAAGAAAGAAAGAAAAGAAAGAAAGAAAGAAAGAAAGTCAGAATGACTGCAGGTTCTGCCATGAAGGTCTTCAATCTTTAAGAATATATTTCAAATAAACATGCTTACCAAGTTATTGAATTGAAATGAGAGGAAGTAAAGGGGCCATGAAGAAATAAGGTAAGAGAAATAAAGATCACATAAATGGACTATTTTTAATTGGAAAATAAGAAAAGGAATTAACCTGATTTGGAGTTAAATGTAGTATGTCTGTTTCTCTGCAGAGCTCCCAGGAGACTTTAGAAACACAGTTTAAAAGACTTCCCAGTCCAGCTACTATCTACCTCACTAGCCAGAGAGAGACAACGATTCACCTCAAGTTTCACTGACTCCTGGGCGGTCCCTTAAACAAGTAGCAGAACAGAGAAACGGGCTGTTCTCCTTGCTGTCAGCTACAGTGCCTGAGTGAGCAGAAAAGCCAGACATTACTTTTTACTCTCTTAAAGGCCTAACAAGAAGGAAAAGAAAGCAGATGAAACCAGGTTGTCTGTGAAACAAAACCATGTTGCATACACTAGCCTAGCTGTCAATGCTGGAGGAAGCCGGCTGTGAAGACTGGGAGATTTCCTCTCTAGAGAGACAGGCAGCTAAGAGGAAACACACATGGTCAACAAGGAAGACGGACCCGAGTGCCTGACACACTGCAAGTGCTGTCCACAGGCCTGTTCCTAAGGCAACAGCCTTAGGAGCCAATGTGGCCATCTCTGGACGCCAACAGCTGTCACAGGGCTGGACTCCAGACCTTGTCAGGTGAGTATGGAAGGAACTCTGCCCAAGTCCAAACTCTACAAAAAGGGAGCGACAGGAAATGGCAGAAGACAAAGGAGATTCTTGTCTTCTGAGGAAGATCCTCATTGCAATCAAATCACCACTCAGTTTCAAAGAATGCTTTCATTTAGACAGACATCATAGAATACCCTTGGCTTTTCATCTTCCCTCACAACATTCATTTTCAAGCTCAATGTTCAGGTTACTACTGCCTCTGCTGATATGAATAGGTCAGATGGCTTTAGTGATACATAACTCACAAGGCATGCAATTTATCCATTTAAAGAGTTCAGTAGTTTTTAATGTATGTATATATATGCATGTGTGTATATAATAATAATATATGTGTATTTATTATATATACATATGCATATATATAACTCTGCCACAGTTAATTTCATAACTTTTCACTATCCCCAGTCATTTCCCCAGTCATTAGACATCCTTCTCCATCTCCCAACTGCCTTCATCTCTAGACAACCATTAACTTACTGTCACCATGGATTAGCTTATCTAGACGGTTCATATAAATGGGATGACATAATATTTAGTATTTTGTACTGGTTCATTTTACTTAACCTAATGCTTAAAACTCATTGGGTTACTACATCTATTCCTTTTAATTTATGAATACTATTCCACTTTCTGGGTTTACTACCATTTTATTTGCCTATTTCCCAACAGACACCTGTTTCCACATTGGGGATCTTATAAATATTATTAATAATGCTGATAAACGTCCACACACAGTAGTAAAGATCCTATCAAAGTCATTCCAAAAGTCTAGAAAGCAAAATTCCTGGGAGCTACTGAACCAGTTGTAGGACTGTCAGACTTAAATGGCTGGCAAACGTGTGGATTTGGTGCCGTGCTGTGTCTGTCCTCATGACTGAATGGAAAGTGAGGCTCTGTCTTTCATCCGTGCATCTCAGGCCTTTCCTCCTTTCTTTGCTATGTGCTTTTAGTTCTAGTTGTTTTCAATTTAGCCTTTCAAAATATGAAAACATTTTTTGCATCCATTAGCTTTAACAAGAGAACCCATAATCATTAATGCACATTAGAACTAAATGGATGGTGAGTATTTACCATGCTGTTGCTAATAAGCTTAATGTTGTGGTTTGAAAAAAAACTGTGTTATATTTGGCTTCATAGAAAAATAAAGTTCAGTGTCTTCTTAAGGAGATCACTAATTTGGAAAAATGTTTCTCAATCAAAAGTAACAACTATGTAAAAAGTTTGTTTCTTTCATCTATGCATTTCATGGTATCACAGAGCCTGTTAGGAGCCTAAGAGAAGGTAATATTTATATGCACACATTAAAAGAAATTAAAATACAACTCCACATATTGATAACACAAAGTGGAGACTATCGATAGGTCAGTGGTAAAAGGTAAGTGGTCAAGAGTCCCGTCACAAAGTGCAAGGAGCTTACTTTCCACACATTAACTGCGAAACTGTCAGCATTTCTATCTCTGACCAAGAAAGGGCTTTAACCTAATTAACACATGTGCCTCATAACTTGCACTAGAAGCTCGGGTGTGGGGGTGGGGTGGATGGGTTTCCTCACCAAGTCTATCAAGAGGCCACTTGCTAGCTGTCCATCAAGAAACGCTCACACAAGGGGTCTACTATTGTATGTAAGACAGAGACTCATTCTTATCCGACTTAGGTAAAGTATGTCATCATAGGATCTTAGATTATATGATTTCCAAAAGCTCACAGCTCTACTGAGACATAATAACTTCCTTCCCACTTCCGGAACAGTTCTCACCACAATGGGTCACCTGATCAACTCAAGCTGGTCTTTATAGTCTTTGGCTCTGTGGTTGTCTCTTTTGAAGGTTTAGTGAGTGTGGCTCTAGCCCCTCGCTCATCCCTTCTGTCTCCAGCACCGTGACCACATCCAGTTGGTCCCTCAACACTCCATGACTCATGATGCCTCTGCAAATGGCTTCAAATACTTAAATGAGTGTGCCTTCCCTTCTAAACTGTGAGGGGAGGTTCTGCTTCAAATACTGTGTCTGAAAATATAAAGATCTTCAATAAAGGCTTGCTTTTATTTGTTTCCTTATAGATACGCCAGCATCCTTAAACATTTTGGGCTCAGAACCCCTCACAACAAGGATTTCAGCAATTTCTTTTTATGAGCCAGAGAGGTGGCTCAGCAGGTTAAGGCACCTGTCATGTAGGCCTGACAACCTGAGTTTGAATCTCAGAACCTGTGCCTTTAAAAATGTTGTGGGCAGTAGCTCTTGTTTGTAATCCCAGCATTCCCTGTGTGAGAAGGGAGACAGAGGGATTAGAATCACACAGAAGCCTTTGGGCCAGATAGCCTGAGGTGTGTAGAGTGGCAGAAACAAGGTGAACAAAAGAACAGACTTCTGAAAGTGTTGAGCCATGGCCCATGTGCGCCTCGTTCACACATATGAACAGATACATACACTAATAAGTTAAAGTTTTCTGTTTATGTGTGTGTGTTTTAAGTATTTACCATTAGAATGTTAAATTGAAAAAGCTGCACAGCCTTAAGAAAAATAAGCAACACCAAAAGCTCACAGCATTTTTTTAAAACAAAAACTGACCACAAATTCCAAGAACTGAACACATCTCAGAAATCCACAAGGACACCAGTCTACAACATGATAGGACTTGGTTTTGTTTTTAGTTTTGGCTTTTTCTTAAACTACTGACTGTGTTTTGCTTTCCTGTGCAAAGTTAACACATCTTATGTAGTTGAGGTCAAATGAAAAGATCTAAGGGAAGTAAGATAAGTTTAGTCAAAGCCAGCGAAGACTGCTAGGTCTAAGGAGGCAAAGGAGAGGGGCAGTGGGGGGGGGGGTAGGGAGGGGGAAGGGACGGGGAGAGGGACGGACGGACAGACAGACAGACAGACAGAGAGAACACCACCAATCCTGAGAAAGTAATGAAGAAGCAAAAGTAATTTTGCTCAAACAAAACCAACACCAAGAAATCGGGCAGGTAAGATGGCAAAGTGAGTAAGCCCATGCTGCCAGGCCGGGTGAGAGAGCCAACTCCTCAAAGCTGTCCTCTGACTTCCATAGGCTATACTTACACACATGAATGTGATACAGTTAACACACACACACACACACACACACACACACCACACACACTAAAAAAAAACAAAGAATGACACAAAGGCCAAAGGTATAACCCAAATCTTCTACATAAGCTGCCCTCTGGTATAAAATGCTCCATGTGGAGCATTCCTTGCTCACGCTCCACCCATCCCCGCCCCCACGCTTTCCCACCCCCACCCTTTGAATGTGTGTTCCTGTGCCCTCTCCTTCCTCACACACCTGGCTCTCCATTCCCTCTGGCTTTGACATCATTGGCAGAAAACGCTGCACAGTGATACGATTAGGCAGAGAGAAGAAAAGGCAGTTCTGATGAAGCTGTGACTGGATTCAAATGATACATTTTTCAACACTCAGAGTATAAAAAATGTTAATGAGATTTTAAAATAGGAATGCTGAAACTATTTTTATATGCTGGAAATACATTTAAAATTAATGCCTTGAAAATATGCTTCATGAAATCCAGGGCTGGACAGTAATAGAGATTTGTCTACTGTTCTGGGACAGGAGAAATAGAGGGGTTTAAATTATTTCACTAATTTTATGTCCTTTTTTTTTTTTTTTTTGCAGGAACAAAAGCCATGTAAATATGGCAGGAAATTCTCACTTTAATGTCTCTTTGGTCCTTCCCATAAAATGTCCAAGGATATCCAACTGGTTTGGATTTTACTAAGTAGTTATGTGTGAAGTCAAAATATATGCATATTTTGTGTATATATAATATATATACACACTATATATAGTATAGAGCAACTATAGGCTCAAACGAAATTCATCCAGTAGATGGCTGTTAGACAATCCTCAAGCTCAGAATTTTTCTTATATTTCCTAAACAGTATAAAAAACAAAGGAATAAGGCAAAAGAATCTGTATATAGCCTGTAAAACAAAACAACAACAACAACAAAAAACCTATCATAGCATTCATTTGTTTTAATGTTTGCTGATGCCAGAGATAGAGCATGTAGCTTAGTCCCTAGTCAATAAGATGTTTCAGTAAATTCAATAACTACTAATGATATTGATACACTAGTACTACAAAACTATTAATGAGCTGTCAGGAATGTGGTTGAAATGTAAAGTTTTGCAGCTGGTGTCACTGTTTGGGGAAGTGGATCACTGGAGGAGGGTTCTGAAAGGGATCCCCCATTTCCATTCCAAATAGAGTTCTCTGCTTCCTGATCCACTGTCCTGAAATTCCTGCCATCATGGACCAAGATAATCCTAATTTCTTCTGACTCCCTCTTCTGCAATGCTCCCTGAAATTTGGAGGAACATCAGTGTCTGAATATTCTCTTCACAGCAATAAGACACTGACCAGGACACTAAACCCTCATGCTCTCTCCACCATCCCTTTATCTCTGGAACATGGATGGTGGTGATTTTCAGAGACAAGTGTTCTACTACAAAATATAAGCAAGAAAAAGTCAAGGGGAAGGAAACAGGAATGGAAAAATATTTCAATAAAGCTGATATCAGTAATACGAATGGGTGTAAACTCAAATGTCAGGAAGGCACCAGGACCAGTGTATCACGTTCATACAACAAAATAGTCACAGCTATTTCCACCTCAGGCCTGACTTACAGCATCATAGATTTCTGTTTTAGTGCACAGTATTAGATGAAAGTTTCCCCTGTGGCATGGGCCTTAAGTCCAATGAAAATTTTGGTTGTAGCCCTAACAGGTTGTACCACTTGTGCCGTAGTCAGCACATTCTGCATGGCACTTCCAAGGTACAGAATTTAGAGTTCACAGCTAAATACAACTTTTGGCCATAATTCTTCCCAGCACCTTCCAGCACCGTGGAAGCTAGCCAACTGGGTGGGAGTGCTTCCAGCCCTCTCCTAGTTTGCCTCCTCCAAGTCCTGCAACCATATTGCATAACATTTCCAACAAGAGGATCCTACCATCTCATTCTGGCACAAAGCCAACAGCAATGGCACTATCCTTCATGATCTTGTGGGGCTCTAGGAACGCTCTGTCAGACAACGCAGAGAGCTAACACACCTACCACTGGGATTTTCAACCAATCACCTGATAACTTGTGGGAAAACAGAGTACATTTATTCACTCTTTTGCCTCCTTAAGATTTACAGACTATTATAGGCATTTCTGTGTGTCTGACCCAACCATAATACTCACAACTTGGGGAGGAAAGGGTTTATTTCAACGTACACTTCCAGATAATATAACATCACTAAGGAAAGACAGGGCAAGAACCTGGAGGCAGGAGCCGATGCAGAAGCCATGGAGGAGTGCTTGTTGTGCCAGCTTTTCTATAGAACTCAGGACCACCAGTCTGGGGGTGGCACTGCCCACAATGGGCTGGGCCCTCACCTACAAATCACACACACACACACAAAATGGTCTCCAGGCTTTCCTACAGCCCAGTCTGATGGAAGCATTTTCTCAAGTGGAGTCCCCTTCTCTCAGATGACTGTGGCTTGTGTCAGTTTACATAAAATTGGCCAGTACAATAGCCAAGGAGGAACGAAGTCCTGTTGTTCCTTCCTTTCTACATGTCATGATCAAATTGGTACCCTGGATTTGCACTGTGGCTGTAGCTACAGTTGTTGCCTCTATCCACACCTGACTGCCAAGATGGTCTCTGATTGGGTAAACACTTGACACATCAACATATTTTTTTTCAGCTGAGAATGGTGTGTACTGCTTACTCTGTGGGGCTAACTACTCTCCTTGAGGACAGGCTTAATTTTCTTCACCAGTATTGTTTCACTGTTGATGCTTCTGTGAAAAGTGAAAGGTATTAGCACAGAATCCACTTTCTGTCATTTTTCCCCTTGAGGAACTCAGGCTTCATACAAATCTTGCCACAATGTGTTCAAATAACCCAGACAGGCCTCTCTGCTTTGCCTTCTCTTATCTCCTCCATGTTCCTTTACCACTCTTGATTTACATGCTCGTCAGAGATACTTAGATCCACCAAAACCTTTCCCACTTCGTTATGATTCTGCCCCAGGAAGAAGCTCAGAAAAGTCAATGCTTCATATCTTGAGATCCCTGCTAAATTAATATCTTCCTTTACTCTATGATGGACATAAAATACTCCAGCCCAGATAACGGGGTGCTATATATTGCTTCTATCTCATTCTCTCAACAGTGCCTGCCTGTGCTTCAAGGGCACCTTAGTAGGCAATCCCTGGGCACCTCTGCGGGCACGTAGAAGCCCGTCTTCAGGACTGTTTCCTCCACGCTGCTTCACGCTGTTCAGCTTCTGTCCAGTGAGGGATGGGCAGCGTTATTGCTTAGCTTCCCTGCTTCTGTGGTACTCAGACTGATGCCATCTGCCCACATCTCCCAGAGCCGTATGAATAAGGCCACGAGAGGTTCTTTTGTTGTTTAAAGGCTTTTCCCACTCCAGGTAATTCTGACACTGGATGTTCTCTGACGACTGGAGCCTCTCCACTGTTGAGGCCCGCCTACATATGCTGACTTACGGTTTTCCATTTCTCCATATTAAAGGTCTGACCTAAGAGTGTCTATTGTCACTCTTATCTCTGTTCCTCTTCACTATCCAGCTCCTCTCTCATGAGCTCCAGTTTGGGGACATTCCAGAAAGGCTCTCTGATATGGTTCATGTTCTGTGTAGTCCTCGGGTCCCTGCCACAAGAAGGGCAAGCCAACACCTCTATCTCATTCTCCCTTTAACCAAAATTCCATACCAAACTTGGAGGTGAATATACAGGATGCTAGCCATGTGTCCCTTTTCCATTGTAATTCTTCCTTTAAACAAGTTCTTCTGGACAGCTATCTCAGCCTCGGGGTTTCTTATGACACACAGCAGGAGCCAGGCGACCTCCACAGGAGTTTCTCAATACTTTACGAGCTACGAAGAGACTTTAAAACTTATTCTAGGCTTTTAACCATTCTCAGGATGTCCCCACACTCACGTGGCTGACCCACTCATTAAGTAGTCATGCCACTTCATCTCTCAAGGAAGGTAGCCGCCACCCTGAGGTCCCTTAGCGGAAGTTCTCTCTCCTGATGGCTCATCCTCACTTGTGCATCACATTACCTATAGCAAGGGCAATGCAACGGCTACTACAGTAATGAGGCGCACACTCGCATGCACAAACACACACACATATAACGCACACACATACAAACATGCATGCACACGCACACAACACACAAACACATACATGCATGTACATGCACAACATACACACACACACTCGCGTGCGCACGCGCCACACACACACACACACACACACACACACAGGAAAGGATGGCCATGGTATGAATCCACTCAGCAGATGCTCCACCCCTTAAACAGCTTAGCTTCAGCTAAGCTGAACTTGAGTTTGTCACTGGGACTTACAAGGAGGTGGTATACTTTATGTCTCCCAGGGACATAGTTCTCATACTATTACTATAAGACCACTTTAAAAAAAAAAAAAAAAAAAAAAGACAAGGTCTTTCTATGTAGCCCTGACTGTCCTGGAACTGGCTATGTTGACCAGGCCTGCCTTTACCTAGCAATGTAGACTAGGCCTGCCTTTACCTAGCAAGTGCTAGGATTAAAGGTGTGCACCCAAATCCAACTGATGGAGGACTAAAAAGTTTTGGAAGCTTTGTTTGCCTTGATTTTGTTATTGTGGTTTTTACTTTGGATCTTGCACATCTAAAGCTAGATCACTGGTTGAAATTGCTTCTTACTTAACTTTCCTTATACCTAACTTTGCTTTTACTGTTCATAAGGTTAGGTTGCTATTATCACCTGGAGGGGTAAGGGTAGGGTTCTAGAGCTTTGGTGGACATGCTGACCTCACTCCATGAATGCCAGCTCACAGGAATGATGGGAGAGGCTGAAGTCTCACAGATATACAAATGTACTGATTTCACCAAGGAGACTGGCAGGACTGGGTTCTGTCTGGACTGGACACTGTGCTCACCCAGGCAAGAGGTGGGGGAGTTAAAACCGAAGCCTCCTAGTTGCCTGGACCTTACTGAGACAATGGGCAAGACTGAAGCTTCAGGATGGAGTGCATTTATTCCTAGGGTGATGTGAGGATTAGGGGCTGAACCCTAATGGACACGCTGACCTCACTGGTACAATGTGCAGGGATATAGCCTCCTAGGGATTTCATGCTCACCAGAGTGATAGGCGAGGCTGGAGTCTCCCTGCCTTGTAGATCTCACAGGGATGATGGGTGGAGCTGGAGCCTGTGGGGAATGCTGTGTTCACTGAGACTACCAGGTGGCTTCAGGATAGAGTCCTTCTGAGTATGAGGTCCTTATTAGGACAGTGGATAGGCTGGAGCCTTTTGGCCCTACTGAATTCACTGGCAAGATGAGGGGGACTAAAGCCTCCCAGACGCTATGCTCACTGGGAACAAATGGTGGAGCCGGAGCCTTGAAGTGTGTAGTCTACACCTAAGAAATAGGTGGGGCTCTCCTGTTTACTTTTGAAAAGCATGTCCCCTGCTAGAATTCTGTATGTGATGCTTCCACCCACCCTCACCCCAACACACACACCTTTCATGGCTTTAAAACCGCCACTTATTACAGTTTGAATCTGAAATGCCTCTGTCAGGCTCATGCTGGGCTCCCCAGCTGGTGGTGCTACTTTGGAAGCCTGTGAGACCTTTTGGTAGGAGGTGACCTGCACATGGTCTCAGGTGGGTCACCAGAAGTGAGGCTTGGAGGTCATACCTGGCCCCCAGCTTCTATGACGCTGTCTGCTTCCTTGTTGGCTGTGATGCTGAGAGCCTATCCATGTACTGCCATCACCAAGACCGGAGTGCTCTCCAGCTGTTTTCCAAAACAAGCCTCTTCTCCCTTCAGTAGCTTCTGCCATGCACCCTGTCACAGTAATGCAGAAGTTCCCAGGACATTCATCATCTCCTAACTTACAAGGTTCCTGAAGAGAACTGTACTGTAAGTCACATCTTTGCACCTCTGTGTGTAAAGTGTCAATTTTCCATTGGCTACGTTCAAGATTTTCCTCCGTCTTTGGTTTTCGAACATTTGAGTATGACGTCTCTAGACAGAGGGGTATGGGCTGGGGCTCTGCATTGGGCACTTAACTTTAGCTTTTCTGAGCTTCTTAGATCTGTGATTTGTTATCTTATGTTTCATTAGGATTAACACATATTATTATAAAACTGATGGATCTCACTGTGATATTCCCAAACTTGTGAATGGATTCTTTGTGTCCATCTTCCCTTTGCCCTGCTCTAGACTCGTCCACACTTCTTCCCTTCCCCAGCACTCTTTCTCTCTGCAGTAACCCCTTTCATATTTTCATATCTCTGTCTCCCTTCTTTTTGTCACTTTCACATATTCGAGAAGACTCATGATAACCATCTCTCTGTGACTGCCTTATGCTGCTTAGCCTAATGGTCTTCAGGCCCATAATTTCCCTGCAAACGACTACATTTTTCTTTATATTTAAAAACTCCTCCATTATACCTATATTTTCTATCTTGTCATTTGTTTTTTAAATTTCCAGTTATTATTTTTTTCAAATTCTTTTTTGTTGATGTTGTTGTTTTTACTCAAGTAGATTTTTTTTCCCCCTCATATAATGCATCCTGGTTACTATTTCTGCTCCTTGTGAGCCTTCTGGTTCCTTCCCACCTCTCCTATCCAAATCCACTCCCTTTATGTCTCTCACTAGAAAACAAACAGGCTTCTAAGAGACAGTAATAAAACAAAAAATTAAATAAAAACTAGTTCATTGGAATTTGATTAAAAAAAAAAAAAAAGGAAAGAAGGAGAAGAGCCCAGAGAAGGCCTAATGTTGACGCCTCTGACTTGGCTGGAGTTGAGTTTTGTGTGGGATGATGAGAACAGATCTGTTTGAGTCTTCTATATTTAGCCATCAGGTTTGACCACCACCATTTGCTGAAGATGCGTGTATTTCTGGCTTCTTTATAAAAAATCAGGTGTTCGTAAATGTGTGGACCTATGTCTGTGTCTTCATCGATCACACTGATCAACGTGCCTGTGTTTTGCGCTAATCCCTGCTGTTTTTATTACTCTAGCCCTGAAGAACAACTTGAAACTAGGGATGTGTGGCTTCCAGCGGGTCTTTATTACTCAGGATTGTCTTAGCTGTCCTGGATTATTTGTGCTTCCATATGAGGCTGAAAATTGTCCTTTCAAGGTCTGTGCAGAACTCCGTTGGAATTTTGATGGGGATTGCACTGAAACTATAGAATTTTTTTTGTAGGATTTTACTATACCAATCCATGAGCATGGTAAATCTTTCCATCTTCTGATATCTTCTTCAAATTCTTTTTTCAATGTCTTAAAATTTTTATCACACAATTCTTTCACTTGCTTGGTTAGAATTATCCCAAAATATTTTATATTATTTGAGGCTATTGTGGAAGGTAGGATTTCCCTGATTTCTTTCTCAGTTCATCATTTGTATATAGTAGGGCAATTGATTTTTGTGAATTAATTTGTATTCTACTACTTTGCTGAAGTATCAGCTCAAGAAGTTTCCCAGAAGAGTTAGGGTCAATTATATCATCTGAAAATAAAGATTCTTTGACATCTTCCCTTTTTTGTATCAGCTTGATCTCCTTCAGTTGTCTCACTGATGTAGCTAAGCATTCAAGCACTATAACAAATAGATGTGAAGAGAGTGGACAAGCTTCTCTTGATCCTGATTTTAGTGGAATTGCTTTGAGTTTCTCTCCATTTAGGTTGATGTTGGTATGGGCTTGCTGTAAACTTCTTTTATTATGTTTAAGTATATTACTTGTATCCATAATCTCTCCAGGACTTTCATTATAAAGTGATGCTGAATTTTGTCAAAGGCCTTTTCCGCATCTTTTATCTATCTTTTTTTTTTTTTTTAATATGGTGGATTACATTTATTGATTTCTGTGTGTTGAACCATCCCTCTATCTCTGGGTTGAAACCTACTAGATCATATTTCATCTTTTTGATGTGTTCTTGGATTTGGTTTGCAGATATTTTATTCAGAATTTTTTGCATCTATGACAATATGAAATTTTGTTCTGTAGTTCTTTTATTTGTTGGGTTTTATGTGGTTCATGTATCAGGGTAACTGTGGAATCATGAAAAGATTAAACAATCTTCCTTCTGTTTCTATTCTGTGAGATAATTTGATCAGTATTGACATAAACTTTTCTTTGAAAGTCTGGTAGAATTCTTCACTAAAACCATCTGGCCCTGGGCTATTTTATTTTATTTTATTGGTTTGGAGACTTCAATAATTGCTTCTATTTCACTAGAGATTATAGGTCTGTCTAAATTGCTTATCTGATCTTGATTTAAATTTTGTAAGTGGTACATATCAAGAAAATTACACATTTCTTTTAGATTTTCATGAATGATGAAGTTCAAGTTTTTAGAATTTGTTCTTATGATTCTCTGGATTGCCTCAGTGTCTCTTGTTATGTCCCCGTTATCATTTCTAATTTTGTTAATTTGGAGATTCTCTCTCCACGTTTTAGTTAATTTGGATAAGAGTTTGTAAATCTTATTAGTTTTCTCAAAGAACCAACTCTTCAGCTCACTGATTCTTTCCATTCTTTGCTTGTTCCTTTCTATTTCCTTGACTTCATCCCTGAGTTTGATTATTCCCTGCCGTCTACTCCTCTTGGGTGTGGTTCCTTCTTTTTGTTCTAGAGTTTTCAGGTGTGGTCTTATGGTTACTAGTCTGGGATCTCTCCAATTTGGTTTTGTTTGTTTGTTTTTAATGTAGGCACTTCATGTTATAACCTTGCCTCTTAGAACCAACTTCATCGTGTCCCATAAGTGTGGGTATGCTGTGTTTCCATTCTCGTTCAATTTTAGAGTTTTTAATTTCTCTTTTAATCTGCCTTCACCCATTTTCCATTCAGTAGGGAGTTGTTTGATTTCTATGAATTTGTAAGCTTTCAGTTGTTTCTATTGTTGTTGATATCTAGTATTAATTCATGGTGGTGAGATAGAATGCTGGGTGTTATTTCAATTTTCTTGTATTTGTTGAGACTTGCTGTGTGTCCAACTGTGTGTCAAGTTTTGGAGAAAATCCCATAAGGTGCAGAGAAGAAGGTACAGTCTTCTGTTTGGGATGAAGTACTCTGTAAATATGTGTTAGGTACATATGGTTTATAATGTAAATTAGCTCCAGCATTTCTTTGTATAGTTTTTGTCTAGATGACCTCACTATTGGAGAGGGTGGGTTATTAAAGTCTCCCATTATTAGTGTTTGAGAGTTAATATGTAATTGATGCATGGATGTTAATTAAGTATTGTAATGTATTCCTGGTGGATTTTTTCCTTTGATGAGTATGTAGTGCTTCCCTATCTCTTCTGATTAGTTTTGGTCTAAAATCTATTTTTTCAGATATTAAAATATCTACTCCAGCTTGCTTCTAGTCTATTTGCTTGGAATATCTTTTTCCATCATTTTACCCTTAGGTAACATCTATCTTTGATATTTATGTGTGTTTCTTGGATGCAGAATAGATCTTGTTTTTCCATCAATTGTGCTATGTTTCCTTATTGGGAACCTGAAACCATTGATATTGAGAGAAATCAATGATCAGTGTTTGTTATTTGTTGTTGGAGACAGACACACACAGAGAGGGGGGTTGATTTGCTGGTCTGAGATTATTTATTTGTTGTGTTTTCTTGGGCATGGTTAATTCTTTAGGTTGGAGTTTTCAGTCTAGTGCCTTCTGTAGGGCTGGATTTGTAGATAGATATTGCTTAACTTTGGTTTTATTGAGGAATGTCTTATTTTCTTCATCTATTGTGATTCAAAGTTTTGCTGGGTATAGTAGTCTGGGCTAGCATCTGTGGTCTTCTAGTATCTGTAGAACACCTGTCCAAACCCCTCTAGCTTTTATCTCCACTGAGACTAAAAGGCAGTATTGTAATAGGTATTTTTTTATGTTACTTTGTCTTTTCCCCTTGCAACTTTTACTGTTCTTTCTTTGCTCTGTATGTTTAGTGTTTTGATTACCATGTGCCAAGGGTACTTTGTTTCTGCTCCAGTCTAGTTGATATTCTGTATGCTTCTTGTACCTTGGTAGGCATTTCCTTTTGTAGGCTAGGGAAATTTTCTTCTATAATTTTGTTGAAAATATTTTTTGTGACTTAAACCTGAGTTTCTTCACCTTCTTCTATTCCTATTATTATTAAATTTGGGCTTTTCCTAGTGGCCCAGACTTCCTGGATAGTATATGCTAAGAGGTTTGTTTTTTTTTTAATTTAACATTTACTTTGACCAGAGTATCCATTTCTTCAGTCATTTCTTCAGTGCCTGAGATTCTCTCTTCTGTCTCTTGTATACTGTTGGTGAAGCTTGCCTCTGAATTTTTTAATTTCCAGATTTCCCTCAGGCTGAGTTTTCTTTATTGATTCTCTTTCCACTTTCAGGTCTTGAACCATTTTCTTCATTTCCTCCCTCTGGTTGTGTTCCCATAGATTCCCTTAAGGCAGAGGTTTTCAACCTGTGGGTTGCAACCCCTTTAGGAGTCGAACATCCCTTTCGCAGGGGTCTCATACCAGATATCCTGCATATCAGATATTTACATTACAATTTATAACTGTAGCAAAACTACAGTTATGAAGTAGCAAGGAAATAATTTTATAGTTGGGGGTCACCACGACATGAGGAACTGTATTAAGGAGTCATAGCATTAGGAAGGCTGAGAACCACTGCCTTAAGAGATTTGTTCATTTCCTCTTAATAACCTATATCATATTCAGAAAAGTTATTTTAAGGTCTTTTTCTTGTGCTTCATCTATGTTGCAATACTCGGGGTCTGCTGTGGCTGAGTTGTGGAACATTAGTAGAAACATTGCCCTGGCTGTTATTATTTTTATGCTGGCATCTGGGAATCTGAGTTTGGGAAGATTGTAATTCTGGGTGCTGATTTTGTTGGGTGGGTGTGTTGTTCTTGGCTTCTGTTTCCCTCTCTGGTTCTTAGAAGAGAGTGGTGGCTGTGTACTGCCTGGTAGGAAATTTTCTGGACTCCTGATAGGTGTGGCCACTGGAGCTGCCACTTAGGAATGGAGATGAGCTGGGGCTACTGAGGGTGAGGAGAGCAGTGGGCATCTACAGGTGGAAGGAAAGCAGAGTGTTTCCCCAGGACTACTTAGTCCTGTAGGTACAGGGACAGAGTGAGAAGGTGATCTGCTACAGAACTAGGAGTAAGACTGAGGACTGGAATTGGAGAGATAAAGGGAGAAGTGAAGACTGCAGTTATTCTACCTGCTTTGCTGGCCTTATGGTGGCTGTGGGTTTCCAGGGAATGCCTACTAGAGTTGGGTGATAGAATAAAACAATGAATGGGGAGAGAGGTTAGGAGGGGGAAGATCTGTGTGATAGACTGGAGATGTGGGCAGGGGGAATGGAGCTGCAGGAGGTGGTCTGCTACAGAGCTGGGGATGGGCTTGAGGGCTTGGTTTTGGAGGAGCTAAGGGAGAGGAGGATCTATAGGAAACCTACTGCTTCCCTGACCCAAGTCTGTTTAAAGCACTTCTTAGTCCCCATTCTTTCCTTCTTTTGGAATTCCAGTTATATATACATCTGGCCTTTGATACTGCTCCAGAACTCAGTTCTGCTCTGTAGTCCTGTTCTCACATTCTCTGTTCTTTGTATTGTTTTGGATAATTTCTATCACCAGTCTTCACATTCATTATTTCCTCAGTGTGGCAGGTCTACTCACAAGACCATTAAATGGTGTTCATCATCATTATTTCTAACTGAGTCTTTTCTGTAGCTCCAATCTCTTGGATTAAAGTTCCTATTTATTGTTGCATAATTTGCATCTTTCCACTAGAGCTTTTATTGTTGATGATTCTTTTGCGCAGCTCAGCACCTTTATATTGAATACTGGCCATCACATAAGTGTCCTCCAACGACCTTGAGTAGTTTCCAGTCCCACCCATATAGAAAAAAGTGTATTTTATTTCCTTTTCATCTAACCACAAAGGTTTTGCACCAACTGATTTAATCAGGGTTGGCTGCCATCCCACAGATGGTTTAAGGTCTTTTCCAGCAGGGCAAGGTGCAGGTGGAGAGTTCTCAACACCAGCAGCCGTTCCCTCTCCCAGGTGCAGAGCTGAGGAATGAATTCTCTGAACTCCCACCCTGTACCCAGCCTTTCCATACTTGGATAACTGTAGGTAGGATCCTTCCAGTCTACACTGGTGCTGCAAGCAGTCCTAGGGTGCCAGCTCTGCACCCAATCCCCTAAAACCCAGAGGATGCTGGACTACCAGGAGCTCTAAAACACCCAGGAGTATAGAGGGCATATTTGTGTTTTTTCTGCAGGATGCTGAAGGAGCATGGTGGCTGCCAGAGTGATTGGTGAGACATGCTGATGTCAGAACAAAGAATGATGCTGACCTGTGAGCTTGCTGAGTGCCCTGACAATGGTGACTAGGAAGCTGTATGGGACATATGTTCCTGACCCTCCTTTGCTTACCTATATCCCAGATGGGACAAGCTGTCTTGCCTCAAGCTTTTAGACCTTGTGGAACAGAGAATCAAAAAGAGAAGTTAGAATGACTTGTATTTTTCTTAAATGTGACTAGTTATTCAGACTCAATCATGGACTGGTCTAGAAATCAATCCAATATTGGAAATAACAGTCTTTATTTGGAAGGCTGCTTCTGGACATTTTTAGAGACATATTTGGAAGTTAGCTGCAGTTCTCTATGATGTTTGTTAGCAAGAGATAAAGTTGGGACAGGATCTGGATTTCAAACAGTGTTAGTGCATATGTTAAGGCTCTTTTAATTGTCAAGTTAAAACTACTTTTGTTTCTTCTACAGTATTTAATGAAAGGTATATTGATTGTACACTTTCTAATTGTGTTAGTGTGTTGAAAGCCGGCATGTCTGTTACAGAGGTCTATCAGCCAGCTTTTGTTGTTTTGCCCTGAGTATCACAGAACCTTGGTATTCTGAAAAAAAAAAAAACAACCCAAACTGGAAAGTAATGGAAGAAGCGAGTCAGGCTTTAAGCAAAAGCAAGAGGGTAGTGGGCTTGATTATTGCTGGTATAACAGCTTTAATTACATTAATTGCTAGCACCACTGCTTCTGCAATTGCTTTGACACAAGAAATTAAGACAGCTACTTTTGTTAATCATTTAGCAAAAAAAATGTTGCTAATGTGTTGAGTATACAAGAGGATTTAGATAGGCATTTGGAACAGTGGATTGATGCTCTTTATCCTATTCAAATTATTGGAAGGAGGTTCAGAGTTTAAGAGTAAGGACCCATCTCAAGTTTCATGCCAAATACCATTGTATTCAAGTGAGTTCTAAAATTTACAGTGGTAGTCATTAAGACACTTTCAGGGTATTTGGCATAATTCTAACACCTCTCTGGATGTTTTAACTTTGCATAGTGAGCTTATGAATTTAAAGAATGCTGCTCTGCTGAGCATTGATGCTGCAGATACTGCTGATAAAATTATCCATGGCCTGAGGTCAACATTTCTATTTTGGTCAAACTTCAAAAATGGCATATATAGCTTGGGCACGCAAGCCCTTTTTGTCCTGGGAATACTTTTATCCTGCCCATCATGTTAAAGCTTGTCTTTAAAAACATCAACATGTTGGCTGGAAACTGAAAATGGACCTCTAAACAGAGTTATTAATTTAGCAGGCCAGCAAGCCAAGGGTGGGTAAGATTCCACACAGAGCCTTACCAACCTAAGATAGAAGTGCATTGCTTTTGATAATGCATATTCCATGACAGGTAAGGAAGGCATTCTTGGCAGAATGACCTAAGACAGGCTCAGCCTTGTTTATGAAATAAAAAAGGGGGAGAGGTGGAGAGCTTTTGGGACTGCTTGGCAAGAATCTGACATGGGCCAAGGACAAGGAAATGGGCTATTTGGCAGGAATGTGACATTGGCCAAGGACAAGGAAGTGGGCTTCAGGCAGGAATCTAAATATTGGGCTAGAACAAAGAAGTAATTTCAGGCAGGAATATAAATTTTAGGCTAGAACAAGGAAGTAGGCTTCAGATATAAAAATGACTTTGGGCTAGGACAGAGAAGTAGGCTCAGATATTTTGGTCATCCTGATAAGCCCTTAGAAACAGTAATCAGGGGAGTGTTCACGGAACTTTGTTTATTGTCTTGCTTGCTCTTTCACTATTTGCATCTATTGTGTTGCTAGTTCCTCAACCTAGAACTGACCTTAATACTTACAAGAAATTAAAATGGTTTAAAAGCAAAAAGGAGGAGGGGGATGGGATAGGGGACTTCTAGGGAGGGGAAACGGGATGACAATGACATCTAAAATGTAAATAAATAAAATATCCAATAAAAAAAGAAGAAAATACTGTCCTCTCCTCCCCCCCCCAAAAAAAACCCCAACCAAACCAACAAAAAAACCCTGTAGGTAGGTACACACTCCCTTTGTGTCTTTATTTCATGTTTATCCTATATTCTCACCTCAGCCCAATTCAATCTTTAAAAATATGTTGAAAGTTTTAGCTGGGGGGGCTAGAGATATGGCTCAGCAATTAAGAGCATTTGTTCTCTTCCCGTGGACCCAAGTTTGATTCCAGCACCCACATGTAGGCTCATAAACACTCATAACTCAATTTCTGGGGAAGGGGAGACTTGATGACCTCTTCTGGCCCCCATGGACTGCATACACATAATGCACAGACATATGTGTGGGCAAAATTCATACATATAAAAAATAAAACAAAGAAATGTTTTTCCTCTCTCTCTCTCTTCTCTCCTCTCTCTCCCTCTCCCTCTCTCCCTCCCTCCCTCCCTCTCTCTTCTCTCTCCCTCCCTCTCCTCTCTTCTCTCTCTCCCTCCCTCCCTCCCTCTTTCTCTCTCTCCCTCTCTCTCTCTCTCTTCTCTCTCTCTCTCTCTCTCTCTCAGTTTTAGTTGAATTCCTGTTGTCTGTATGGTGGTCTCTTCTAAATCTCATGTTCTGTCACTGGTGAATGAGAGCTAGCTCCCTGTTCTTGGAAATAAGTCTATTTTTTTGGATTTTTGTCTAGTTGACGGCCCTGAATCCTCAGCTCTCTGGTAAGTCCACTAACATCTGACTTTTTCTGGTTTGTGCTATAAGAGCAACATTCCTTCAGGTTTCTTTAGCCCAGGAGTAAGTGTGTCCTGACTTGACTATTTCTGAATACAGTAGGTGTTAATATTTCATAAATATTAAATAATCTCCTGTGCTTTTCTCATCTGTTTTAGAGATTTTTATGCCCTGTGTTATCATGCATAAAGAACAAATCTGGACTTTAGAGTACACATCATAACAAACAGATATTTATCTATTATGGTGTCCCAAGTTATTTTGAAGTTGCTACCACTGTTACTCAGACAAATTCTTTTTTGTTTGTTTTTGGTTTTGTTTTTGCTTTTTGTTTTTCAAGACAGGGTTTCTCTGTGTAGCCCTGGCTGTCTGGAACTCTCTGTAGACAGGCTGGCCTCGAACTCAGAAATCCACCTGCCTCTGCCTCCCAAGTGCTGGGATTAAAGGTGTGTGCCACCACCGCCCAGCAGACAAATTCTTAATGTTTCTTTTACTCATGACTTCATGTATCTTATGAACATGATATCAAAAGTCCCTGACTTACTGCTATGCAACAAAGTAAATGTCTTGTACCATCTTCTGACAACTGTTCCCAGGTTTGCTTTCCACATTGGAAACACACACACCTCTTGTAATATCTTTCTCTAGACTCTGTGTTTTTTATTTCTCCTCATATTCCTGACCCTGACACTCAAGGTTGGCAGGTTGGTACTCTCTAATACTTCTCAGGGAAGTATGCTCTAGCCCTCTCTGGCATCTGATCTCCCTCAGATTACAGAATGTCTCTAACGTCAATATCTCCATTTGCAAGTAGAAATAATAGTATGAGAAATTAAGTGGAAATGTACTATCCTTGAAAAGTACTTGGCTCTCACTGTCATTTTGTATCATTAATAGATGATTAAATATTATATTTATAGCCAATTGTTCAAATGGTATCACTTTCCTAGTCAAGCACATAATGTTACTTCTAAAAGAAAACCAATTTAAACTTAAAAATCATTTCCACTTAAAATACCTTTTCCAGGAATAAAGCTGGCTGTAGTTTTGAGGTCCTCCCATGCACTGCAAAATACTTTCTCTTTCTTATTTTAATTCTCTTGTGCACATGTATATGTAGAACACATACGTATGCGTGCCTATGTGTGTTACTATATATATGAGCATCATGATTGGTGACTGCCTCTGCACATCTGGCCTTCCGTCTGCAGCAGGGGCAGTGCCAGGCATACTGCTTAGCTCGTTTTTTCTTGGAGAGCCTCCATCACCCACTCATATAGTTCACTAACTCTAAAAGAACCAAGCAAACGATCTGATGGTTTTGGTAATTAAAAATCTTCCCGCCAGCATGCATTTTCAGCAATTGTCAAAGGTATTCCAGAGTGATAAATTGTTTCTATGGGAGCTTAATCAATTTATTTCTCTTGATCTTCAAGTTTTATCCTATCTATAAACACAAGCCCAGAGTGTATTCTAGAACCGCAACTATCAACATTTTGGGGATGCTGACTGGGTATGCATCCCTTTGGTAAAGTTATTATCTGGTCAAACAAGACAAAGAAAGATGGTTTCTGGATCAAAAGACATGAACAATTTTTAACATCCGCAGGGTACTTTTCCCATATGAAGACATGTCTGGTTGTCTAATAGCATTTGGAACACCACATATCAGATGCTGCTCTCATATTTTTGAAAAGCAAAGTCAAGTTTTAGAACAGTAATTACTGCATATTAGTAGTAACTAAAGCATGTGCTGTACAAATTCACTTTAGGCTTCATAGTAAACACTTTTCCCATCTTAAATCACTTTAAACCATTGAAATGAGCCTGGTGATTTTGCTGTAAAAAGAGATTAATAGAGCTCTAACCACACACACACACACACACACACACACACACACACAGCGTTGGGGAGGAAGACAGAGAAGGAGATCAAGAAAGAGAAAGAATATCTATTAATTCAGCTAAAATGCATCAGCGCCTTTTAAGATTCCAAACAGATATCCTGCATAAAGGCATTCGTGGCTCCTTTTGGTCTCTATGAATCTCAGTGTCACTGGGCATCGTGGAGGTATATTTCAATTTAAATTCCAAAACATTTAGAGTTGCTTTTGAAGAAGCAGAATGATAAGACCTGGCTTCTAATCTATCCTGAAAGAAATAATTGCTACTTCTGGTCCAGTCTCCATTCTCAGTCATGTGAAGCATTAGACAGAGAAAATTCTCCAGCTGATATTTTAGAAGTCAACAAGAAGGGAACCCATATGCCAGAAAAATGATGTTGAATATTTTTTTCTCTTTATACAAAAATGTGGCCAAAAATAGAAATATGCTGTCTTTTTCATATCTTATAAGTGTGCTTCACAGCTTAAGTGTAAAGGAATTATAACTTATAAGAAAGGTAATTTTATCCAAGAGGTTTTTTTCTGTCTTATGTCTTTTTTTTTTAGGATTGCCAAATACTGTTATTTTTGTGTAATTTAAATCATGTGTTTATAAAAAATAACTATAAACATAATTTATACTGGAAATGTATATGTTTTAGGTTTTAAAATAATAACAAAATGTAAGTACAAAGAAAAGTAACAAACAGAAATATAATAAATAATGATGTTATATGATGACAGAATTTTCCTGATCCAAGTGTTAAAGATTTGAGTGGTAGGACAGCTATTCAAACCTCATTTTCTCCTTCTCAAGAGTACTATGATTCTCACAATTAGTATTGAAGGTTTCCTTTAGTAATGTATGTTTACACTGCCTACATATAATATAAACCAAATGGCATACAAAACAGCATATATGCTTTGAAATTCTACCTAAATTGTACCCTTTTTAGCTAATTTATTTTGCCATGCTGGGTATAAAACCTAAGGAATCAGGCATGGTAGGTAAGTACTTGACCAGTGACTTATACCCAAGTACAGTATCATGTTTTAATTACCTTTTGGAAATATTTTTTGTTATCCTTTTTTATAATTGATTTTATCTTTATTTACATTTCAAATGTTTTCCCCTTTCTAGATCTCCCCTTCTGAAATGCCCTATCCCACCCCCCAACCTCCTGCCTCTATGAGGGTACTCCCCCCAACACCCACCCACTCCCGCCTTCCTGCCCTGGCATTCCCCTACACTGGGGCATCAAACACCCTCAGGCCCAAGGGCCTTTCTTCCCACTGATGTCCAACAAGGCCATTCCCTGCCACATATGCGGCCGGAGCCATGGGTCCTTCCATGTGTACTCTTTGGTTGGTGGTCCAGTCTTGGGAGCTCCAAGGGGTCTGGCTGGCTGACACTGTTGCTCCCCCCATGGGGCTGCAAACCCCCTCAGCTCCTTCAGTCCCTTCTCCAACTCCTCCATCAGGGACCCCGAGCTCAGTCCAATGGTTGGCTGTGAGCATCCACCTCTGTATTTGTCAGGCTCTGGCAGAGTCTTTCAAGTGACTGTCTTATGTCTTTATAAATCATTTCATAGGAATTAAAGCCTAAAGGATGGAGGTCTATGTCTGTATTGTGTTCACTCATCCCCTTTGTCTTTTATATACTATGGAACGCCCCATACCAGATGGGACTCATCCCTTTTGAAATTATGTCTGATTCACCTACAGGCAGAGGTTATTGCAGAAGCAGATGGTCACCAATATTAGAAGAGCTCAAGGGTGTCCAGTGGGTACACAAACATGTTTGGCCTACACTTCGTGCTTTCTATAAAACAGGTCCACCTCTGGAGTTCCACCAACTTTAGCCTGGAGATTGGGTCCTGGTCAAGAACACTGCGGTCGCCGAAAAGGTCCCTATGCTACACAGCTGCAGCATGGACTCACCACCCAGCCATTTGCAGTTGACTACAACCCTGGCTAGCAGGAGAATTCAGCTTCAAGACTCCCTCCTATCTCCCAGTGATTAGCCATGCCCCAGGGACACCACAAAGACACAGCCCTCTTACTGTTTGCATGAAGCTTCAGGAAGCCCCATGATTGGGCCTTCTAGTCACCAGAGAAAGTGGGGAATGAGAAACCAAGTTTTGGGTTCAGGCTCCATCTTAGAGAACCTGACCTAAGTTTGAACTCAAGGCCAGTACCTAGCATTAGTTTCCAAGTTACCCCCCAACAAAACCCGGGCCTAGCTCCACTTCCTTGGCTAACCCCAACAAGACCTGCGTTTCCAGGTTAATCTCCCCCAACAAATCTGCGTCTAGCACCAGTCTTCAGATTATTTCCCCCAACAAATCTGTACTTCCAGGTTACAAGGCCACCCCTGCTTAACAACCACCAATTAGGAAGAAATCAGAAGTTAAGTTTATGGTTTGGCTCCCAGCATTAGCCAATTATGCTAAAGGCCACAGTGGCACACCAATTAGACGCTTGCCAGGCTAGAAACACTCACCCCTTGCTTGCCACTCTCTATAAAACCTTGTCTCAATGAATGTTCAAGGCTTTTCCGCCACCAGAACCTTCCTGAGGTGTGTCAGTGAGGTAAGCCCGAGCTAGCTCAGATAAAGACCGTGGACTGGTCTTTCAGGGTTCAGGAACACGTCCTAGGTACTACAGAACAAGGGAGTTAGGGAGACGTGGGAAGAGAATCATCAGCAAATGAGTATTGTTTGAAAGTGTCATAATGAATCTTAATACTACTTATGCTTAGATAAAAATTGTAGAGCCGGGCAGTGGTGGGCACACCTTTAATTCTAGCACTCGGGAGGCAGAGGCAGGTGGATCGCTGAGTTGCAGCTTAGCCTTATCTACATAGTGAGTTCCAGGACAGTCAGGGATACACAGAGAAACCTTGTCTCCAGAAAAAAGAAAAAAGGAAGGGAGGGAGGCAGGGAGGAAGGGAGGAAGGAGGAAGGGAGGAAGGGAGGAAGGAGGGAAAATAAACATAAATAGACATGACCAGAGGAAGGGACTAGTACTAAAAAAATTTTTTAAATAAAAAAATTAAGCTGGCGGTGGTGGATACACGCCTTTAATCCCAGCACTTAGGAGACATAGGCAGGCAGATTTCTGAGTTCGAGCCAGCATGGTCTACAGAGTGAGTTCCAGGACAGCCCGGGCTACACAGAGAAACCTGTCTCGAAAAAACCAAATAAATAAATAAATAAAATAAAATGGAATAAACTAATGTTAATGGCCAAACAAAAAGTTGTCTACAGCTTAAATGAATGTGAAACTTTCCAGTTTGAAATCTATGCAAATGCTATGAAAATGCTTATTATGCTTGAAAACAGAAGCACTGTAATGCCAGAAAATTATTCAAATGTGATATATTCTTTTCGCAAATGGAGATATGGCAAAACTATTCAGGTGTGTTACGTGTAATATAACCCAGTAATAAACTTTGTTATCAACATCAAATTTTATCTCCAGAAACATTAGTCATCTGCAGGACTCGAGCATTTATGTCACACTCAATTTCGATCTTTAAATCTAGGACTGTCTTATAAAATCAACTTAGCAAACACAACTTCTTGATATGCTTACACCGCCAATGTGTTCAGATCTTTAATAACTTTCCGATTCAATCCTATGTAGAGGAGAGATACACGATATTTCAAACTGATACAAGCTAAGAAAGCTGGGATGACTGCACATACCTCAACCTCTTCCCGTCCCAGATGGAATCAAAGGAAATAATTCATATTCAAATTTTAGTGAGAGCAAGAAGAATGCTAAGCAGACCTCAGGATCTTAGAATTTCTCAAAGGAAGAAGGTGAGATCAGATCTGAGGCAAATGGGAGAAAGCCAGAGCTCAAACACCCAGGGCGCTTAGGACAAAACCTTCTGGCATCAAGTGCAGTTTCACTGAGCCCCAAAAGCTGATGGATGGACTAGTGCAGGTGAGGGTTCTCTGGAAATCATTGGGATTCAAAATGAAGTCAGAATCTCTTTTCCCTAGCTGTGCTGCCATGCCTGGCCTCAGTGGAAGAGAGTGCTCTAAGTCCGGCTGAGACTTGATATGTGTGTGTGGTGGGGCTGGTCTACTCATTAGAGATCACCCTTACAGCACCTCCGTCCAGAGCTCGCTGGTTGGAAGACAGAATTCAGGTTAAAAGCTCAGCACTTCCATGACAGTCCTTACCCAGTGGTCTTCCCACTCCACAGAAATCCCTCTCCCTTTCCCCCTCTTCTTCCACAGCAGCTTCCCTGAACACACACATCCTTGCTGCTCTCCCTCCCGGATTTATCCCTTTTGCATCCGCCCAAATCTGCCTCTACTCAGGTCCTTGGAGTTGCTCCCTCCAGGTGTATGCTAACTGATGATTTTGTAACACTTGACACTGTTTACCTCTTATTTTTAAATCATTTCCTCAAAACTAATCCAAGTCATCATTTCTTTCCTCCTCAGTTCAGTTCCCTGAGTTTTTGGTGAGTTCTTTTTATGTTTTAAGATTCTGTTTTTAGGAGCTGGAGAGATAAGAGCACTGACTTCCTGAGGTCCTGAGTTCAATTCCCAGCAACCACATGGTAGCTCACAACAATCTGTAATGAGATCCAATGCCCTCTTCTGGTGTGTCTGAAGACAGCTACAGTGTACTCATACATATACATACATAAATACATACATAAATACATACATACATACATACATACATACAAACTTTTTTTTAAAAAAAAGTTCTATTTTTCATATGTATACCTGTGTGTCCATGTTTGTGCACACGGGCGCAGTGACCATGGAGTCCTGAAGAGGCATTGTATCCCCTTGCTTGGGGCTGGAGTTCCAGCCTGTTGTGAGAGTCCTGGGCAAGGGTGCTGGGAACTGAACTGCTCTCTGGAAGAGCAGCGTGTGCTCTCTGAGTCTCTGAACTACATTCCTAGGCCCATGCGGATTCCTTTCTTTCTCTCTCTCTCTCTCTCTCTCTCTCCTCTCTCTCTCTCTCTCTCTCTCTCTCTCTCTCCCTGCCTCCCTCTGTCTCTCTCTTTCTCTCTGAATTATTATTTTAGCTAGGCATTATGGCATACAGCTTTAATCTCAGTACTCGGAAGGCAGAGACAGGCAGATCTCTATGAAACTGAGACCAGCCTTGTCTACATACTGAGTTTCAGGCCAGTCAGGGATTCAAAATGAGTCACTGTTTCAAATACAAACAAAGCAAACAAAAACAAAAAACACACCCAGTGATGATGACAATTTTCTTCTACATGTGTGGGTGTTTTGCCGGTGTGTAGGTATGTACACAATGCACATACCTGGTTCCTGAATACACCAGAAAGTTGACACAGGATCCCCTGGAACTGGAGTTACAGTAAGAGCTGGGAATCAAACCTGGGTCCTCTGGAAGAGCAGCCACTGCTCTTAACTCCTGGGCCATTGTGCTACAGCTGCCTGTACACACACACACACACAGCCTATCCCTGAACCTTTTTCTTATTCTATTTTGTTTCTGGTTCATCTTATCTTTGGTAAATCTTCATTATCATGTAGATATCTCTATGTGTTCCTGGAGGCTGGATTCATAAGCACAAGACTTGCAAACTCCTGCTGTGTGTGTGTTTTCTGTTTAGTCCAAGCACCTCAAATAATGTTAAAACTAAAAAAACAAACAGACAAAAAGCATACTAAGAAACAGCCTAGGGCCCACAAGATAGCTCTGTGAGTGAATCTACTTGCCACCTGATGACCATGATTCAACCCCAGAACACACATGGTAGAAAGAAAATACCAAGTCTCGAAAGCTGTGCTTAGAATTATGTATACACACACACACACACACACACACACACACACACACACACGCACGAAAAAAAACTTCAAAAATCCTGTTATAATTTATTGTTTTAAATTAGAATCTAATTACATCATTTCCCTCTCTCCCCTTCTTCCCTCCAGTTCTTCCATGTATATCCATTCTTGCTTTCTCTCTCTCTCTCTTTTTTTTTTTCCCTGTGATTGACAAGCACAGGCTGGGATTTGAACTCGGGAGAGACGGCCACCTCGGACTCCAGAGCGTGGCGACTGCAGCGTTGCGCCACCACTGGCCGGCTTCTTGCTTTCTTTTAAATCAATGGCTTCCTTTTCTTTAAAAATGTGTGTGTGTTAAATATATATATAGATAGATAGATAGATAGATAGATAGATAGATAGATAGATATACACATATACATATATATATTAGAGAAGACATAAATTATATAGGACATAAATTCTAAAATCTGGTATGCCTGGACTGTACTTCTTAGTGAAACCATTAGCAGATCTAATTCTCCTGAAGACTAATTATGAATGCATACCCAGAACTATGAAATTGTTTCTATATTTTGAACCAATAATTCCACCTGGCAATGTGAGAAAATATTGAGAACATAAAAAGGGAAAAAAGACAGATGAAACAAGAGAGAGGAAGACAAATGAAGTAAAAAAAATTGTAAAGATTTTTTTCCTCTGTGTAAATACAGAGATATGACCTCAGATGTACTATTTATAATAGAGAATGATCATGAAAATCAGGATTCATCAATGACAGACTCTAGCAGCGTCATTAGAAACATACCCAGTGACCAAGAATGGCAATCCATCTAAATGACACGGTGTTTTGCTAATTGGCATATCCTCTTTTCTGTAAAGTTGCTTGAATTCACAAAATTACTGTTCCCCCAGCTTCTCAGTGACAACGGTACTTGGGTCAAATCAACAGCTTAAGAAACTAAGTGCTTTGTAGCTGTTTCTCTGTCTTGCAGGGCACGGGAAATGGATCTGACATGACACGGTCTGCCCTAGTACTTTGTGCTCTCAACACCAGGCCTGCATTAGCTGGCTTGTTACCTCTCTATTTTAAATACTGGGTCCTCTCATATTTAACTTCCCTTACTTAGTTTCAGCTCCTTTAGAACTGAGGATAATGCTTCTCTGCAACTTCTGAAATGCTGAAATTCTTAGGCACTGGAAGGGAGAAGAGAGGCCTGGTAAATGACGCTTTTCCTTTGACCTGCACATGATAGAAAAAGTTTCTTCTTTCTTGTAAAGAAGAAAGTGAAGAACGGAGACGCTGACATCACGCTCTTGCTCGTCATTCTTAAGATTCCACCCTGGTTTTATGACATGTTTTATGTGCCAATGATCACTGGATCTAGGGCCCACCACTAGGCTGGTCACTGTTGACTTGGATTCACTCTGCTGACCTCCACAGCTGGCTTTAGGGAAGCCCAGAACATTATGGTCTTTCCTTGGTGTGTATAAAAGCAATAGAAAGCTTTATAAAATATAATCAGCCTTATCACTAAATCTAATACACTATCATTCATTTGGAAAAATTTCCATAAAGCTGTGATCAGATGGTAGTGTGCATGTGCATGTGGCGTGTGCGCATATGTGTGTGCGTGCGTGGCGTCGTGCGTGTGGTGTGTGTGTGTGTGTGTGTGTGTGTGTGGTAAGCCACTCCCATTAAAGGTTCTTCAATACACGTCATCACATTAAAATGGCACAACCACTGTAGTTGTAAGTTCAGTGGAGGGAGGAATTCCAGATATATGGCTCCAATGGATGAATCCAGGCAGAGGATCTGAGGTAAAAACTTTTCCCTACAGTAACTGCTACTTTCCACCCATTTTAACTTTCTTTGTCACATTAATTCTTTTAATAATTAATTAAAACCCATTAAAAAACCCCATTAAATTAATCAAATCCCATTTAAAAAAAGCTAAACATAAATATAAGAGTCTAGAATATTGTAAATGCATATGCAGAGACAGACTACAGTTTACAGACTGTGGCATAGTTAAGTAAGTATCATATTGTTCCTAATAAAATCTGGGCTTCTAAGTGACAGGACCCCACTTCTCTTCCTTCTACAGTGATAGAATTGTCACAAAAAATATTTCTTTCCAAAAAATATCACACCATCTACTGACCCAGAGCCACCTCAGCTTCAACTGAGTTTCACATCCTGTCACCATCATCAAACAATGACCCTAAGCTCCCAGCCTCCTGCTACCCTGTCCTTCATTTGACCGTGTCCCCACTCTCTTGACCAGACTCTTTTTCTCCAAATCTTAGCTAAGCAGCCTTCCAACTGCCATCATTTAAGTCACTTTCATATCAGCCTTCCTCCTAAGTCCTAACTAATAACATATCCACGGAGCAGCCTCGCTACAAGAGTTAGCTAATAATGGGGCTGGAGAGATGGCTCAGCAGCTAAGAGCGCTGGCCGCTCTTGAACAGACCCCAGGTTCAGGTCTCAGCACCTGTGGCAGCTCACACCCATCTATAAGTCTATTTCCAGGTGATCTGATGCCCTTTTATGGCCTCTGGGTCTCCTGCACACACATTATGCACACTTGCAAGCACACAAATACACATAAATAAGAATTTTAAAATGGGTTACTAGTAAAGCTAATGCATTTTCTCATGACAATCATTGTGCACTACTGCATGTATGTAACATATACTTTAAGTATTTGTTTGACCCTATGACCCTAATGAACATTCGTTCTGTGATTGTTCACTTAAATAGCAAACACTGGGAGACACACATACCAGATATAGCATAGAACAGTCCATTTAATAAAGCTTCTTCATTATGAAATCACAAGAAGTGTACATCCAGATTTCAAGATGGAGTCCCCAGTGTTCCCTTCAGAATCAGATGAACACTGGTCATCACTTCTCAACTTTGCCATGACTACTGAAGAATCTCAATTCAATTATTGTTGCCAGCCATTTCCCCACCAGGCATTAGCTTTACTATTAACCCATTTTAAAATTTTTACTTTATGTGTATTTGTGTGCTTGCAAATGTGCATGAATAAAAGTATCGTAGCTCTTGTGCCCTTCTATCATAATTACTAAACTTGTCTAGCAGCTATGAAAGGGCAGAGAAAAGGCCAAAGGTTAAAAGGTCAGACAGCGCTCCTGCTCTGGAGGATGGAACCACAATTTCAACGAATATTATAAAAAAGTAAAGACAATCTTCACAGAAAACAAAACAATATGGACAAAACAGTTGTTTTATGTCCTTCTTTATGACTCAGAAGTTAAGAAACTATGCTTCAAAAAGAAGTATCAACAAGAAAGTGGGGGAATTATAATGCACACCAGCACATACCTGGGGATAATAATAGGATTTCAACTAGTCACTCCCAGAGAAGCTGAGGCTACTCCTGGGTGTGCTCACTTAAGAAAACTGTCACTATCACTCAACAAGAGTCAGAAGTAGGTGTGTAGCAGGTGCAGTGACTGCCACTGAGCCTCTTCCACCGTCCCCAACCTTATTTGGCAGGAATCAAATGGAGCTAACTTAAAGCTGACTTGTTTTTAAGATGTTGACAAGACAAAGGGGAGCAGCTTAACCAAGAAAAAGCTGAACACAAACAGGGCAATGTGGTGGGGACTCCAAGCACCAGGGTTATTTTAGGAGAAAGGAGACAATGTTAACCAAGCATCCGGAAGGAGCAAGAGAGTGCAGCTTTAAAGCTATGTACAGACAAAGATAAAATGCTGGCTATAAAGTATCTCTACACTTTAGAATCCCTGGTAAGCCCTACTTTGAAAGAGATAATAATATAAAGGCTAAGCCAAACTAACTTTAATCCAAGTAGTCCTCAAGCCCCAGTTATATTAGGAATCTTTATGAGATGCTCTTAACTTCGCCCAATCTAAAAATGGACAATGAGGGCTGGCAAGTTGGCTCATTTTGTAAAGTGCTTGCCAGGCCAGCCTGGAAACCTAAGTTTGATCTCTAGAACCCATGCAAAGGTGGAAGGAGAGAAGAAAGTTCATAAAGTTGTCCTCTGCTATGCAGAGCACACACACACACACACACACAAAGAGAGAGAAGAGAGAGAGAGAGAGAGAGAGAGAGAGAGAGAGAGAGGAGGATGGGGGAAAGAAAAGTTGAAAATGAACACAGAGGTCCTTCCCTATGTTAAGAAGTTAATTCAATAAGCTCCACTGGGCTGGGGTATAGCTTATGCTAAGTGTGTTTGAGGCTCTGGTTCAATCCGCAGCACCCAGCTGCTTAAGAAAAAGAGCGAGGGAAGGATGGAGAATCTAGTAAAAAAAAAAAAAAAAGTCTCTAAACTCTAAACCCAATTTTTACACATTTCATGAACATCTCAAAAGCTGAAGCCTGCCCATTCTGATTCACTGTAAGTCAATCTTACAGGGAGAAGGGCCACCTGGAAAAGGCTTTACTCTCCGTGGCGTTCCACAGTCCACTCTGAAGACTCCATTGAGGAGTGACCGCACATCCACTTGTGTCTCCTCCTCTGCCAGTCATGCCTCAGAGGCAACTTTTAATTTAAAACAAACAAAATGTGAAAGTAATCCTTTGAGGTTCCCCGAAGAGCTCGGACAACACTGTAACTCTGTTTCTGCTCCAATGTCCCAATAACTCCAAACAAGAAAAGACAGCTTAAAGCCATTTCCAAGAATGGCAAGAGATACTGCAGGAGAAGCTTTCAGAGAGCTTCAGAAGCTCTACACACCAATCCGTGCCATGAAATAGACGGACGAGAGCCCAGAGCAGAGGCGAGGGCCTTTTCCTGTCCAGCATTCACAGCCACCGCCATGTTTACTCCAACAGAAGCCACCTTGGGAGCTTTGGCCTGTAGAATTCCCAGTCTAGTAACCAGGACCCTTCAGATGACTGAAGAGGCAAATGCCCAAAGGGCAAAGCAAGGAGTTCAGCAACCCTCTGTAACAGGTGTTCTCCAGAGAACACCAGACTGGGAAAGGTCAACCGAGGATTCTCGATGCTGGTTTCACAATGCTGGCCATGGCCTTACTCACACAGTGCCCTCCCTCACAAACAAGACTCCCCTTTCAAAAGGAAGGCCTCACTCTACACACACATGGTCCTCAATCATTCACGTAATGCTGGCAGATACATAAAAAGACATAAATTAAATGAACTACTAGCAGCTATGTCTGTAAGAGTCTAACCACAAGATTTTAAAAATAACTTTAATATATCTACAGCAGAATCAGATTGAAATATGTGGGTGCTAACACTTTAATCAGGAGGGGATGGGAGGAGTAGGTGTTATTCTAGACCTTTGGGAATGAATGAATCGTCAGAGTAGGAGCTATGCATGGCCTATGATGACAATGTCCTTTTCTGGAATCCCTCCCAAGGCTCCTGAAGAGGAGTCACTCTTAAGAACTATGCCCACTGTGGTTTGCACAGGCAGTTTCTTTTCTCATATAAATTCACTAGTTATGGGTAACATTACAGGTTAAAACATTTTGAGGTCTGTAGCGACTTCTGCCTTTTGTACAAATTTCCATGGAGGGTCTCCTTTTCTAGTCACCAGCAGGCTCCTTTCTCTGTCCTCATCTTCAGCTATGCATTCCTACCCCTAACTAGCAGCAAGCAGGAACTTCTCTGACTCCTCTGCTCCATAGTACCGTCCTCACCCACACCCAGCTCAGAGCTGTTTGCTGTCCCAAACAGCCTTGAGTTTTGCCACCCTCCTTGCTGCTAGAAAATGTTCTGAAGTCATGATGAGCATCTTAAATGTTCTCCTCTTCCACATGTCATGTATATGTTTACTTCATGAGCAAGTAAGACTTTAATGCCATATCACCACAGTGTCTTCCCCTTGGATACAGCACCTGGGTGCAGGTCTCAATGGCAGATCTTAAATGACGCTCTAATCCTTAGCATTTGGTTGTATCAAAGAGGTGGCAATGGAGGAAAGATGTTGCTGTACTTCCAGGATGAAGCTCACCAATAAAAGGAAGATAGTAGGAGCATTATCAATAAGCAAAATGGGAAAAGGTACATTAGTCTCAGATCAGGCATTCCCAATTCTGTTGGCACAGCAATTCAAGAGGGTGTCTAGGAAAAGGATCTATGCACGCCTTCCTTTCGATCCTGTAGCAGCCAGTGCATGCGTCAAGGCCTGATCCTTGATAAGCCAATTCATGAAGGACTTTATAGCTTGCAACATCATCCCTAAGCAAGACTGATGTCCTCTCCAAAAGCCTTGAGACCTGACATTGACTTGGCTTCCTTACAGACTCAAGCAAGTCCTTTCAAGTGACCATGGTTAGAGTTTCCATCCACAGTGAGGATATGCTCTGGCCTGCCTTCCTCCACCATCAGCATATGCACTGCAGCCCTCACATATCCCCAGGCCACTTTCACATTAGGTAATGAATAATGACTCTTGAATCATTAGATCACCCAGCGCTGGCCACATAATCAACAGTGTGGTTAGGTCCAGCCTTTTCTTGCAACATCACAGCCTGTACATGAAATGTACTACACTTTTCCACAACTGGCAGCCAGATCTGTTTAAAGCAGCATTGCCACAAATAAAAGGAGTGTTTCTCACTCTGACATTATAACAGCAATATCACTAGGGGATAAGAATTTTTCAGCTCCATTATAAACTTAGGAAATCACCATCACTAACCAAAAAATTCTTAGGCTATTCAAATATATATGCACATAAGCATATATAAGGCATGCATAGCTAGATGTAAAGACTGTTACTAAACAAATGTGTTTTAAGTATACATAAGACATGTATAAAAATTTACTATATCCTAACTCTCAGGGTAGCATCAATAATCTCTAAGACAAACACACCAGTCATTCTTTATGTACATGGTAAATAATTAAAAATCAGTAATAAGGTCACGCAATGGTGGGACACAGCTTTAATCCCAGTACTCAGAGGCAGTTAGAGCTCTGTGAGTTCAAGGGCAGCCTGGTTTGCAGGGTGAGTTTCAGGACTACACAGAAAAACCCTGTCTCAAAAAAAAAGGGAGGGACAAAAATCAATGATAAAAAGTAAATTAAAATATCCTTGTGTTTAGAAAATAGTGAACTAAAATTAACTGAGAATAAAATATATAATGCTAAAACTGAACAACAATAAAAGTAGCATATATCCAACATTGTAAATATGCAGCTAAAGTGACCAAAGGGGACAGTGAAAACACAATAAAGATATCTGCTGTTGAAACACAAAGCAGAAGAACTAAAATGGAATATCAAAGCTGTTATTATTTTTATGTTGTCACTAATCTTATTTTTAAAATCCAAGAGAGAGATGGGCATGGTGGTACACACCTATAATTGGAGCACTCAGGAGGTAACGGAAGTGATTCAAGGCCAGCTTTGGGGAACACATATTTAAGTAAAATGTAACAGCTGACTGAGGTTGTAGCTCAGTGGCCTTGGGTTCAGTCACTGCTACCACAAAACAAATAAATAAACCCATTTGCCCTAAATTCAAAATCTTCCAATCTTAGCCTCCCAGGTGGTACAATTATAAGTATGTGCCATTGTGTACAACTAATAGAAAAGTGAAGTGGCTTTTTATAAAGAAACTAATTACAACAGCTGTAAACATTACAGGGTACCTGAGGACAAAGCAACATCCAACCCACTGTGTGCACAGAGCTGCCAGACAAAAGTATAACATCTCATTGTTCACAAATAGAAATACTTGATAAAATAACTTCGGTTCTCTTCAAATTACCATTACAAACTCAACAATAGAAACCTGACGGTGAATATGGAACTTGATAATGTCATTCTAAAACTCACACCGTTTTAAAGGATAAAGTACAATAATTTAAATGGTGTGGTTCTAGCTTAAAGGAAAACACAGACCAAGGGACCAGAAAGACGATTAGGACCCTCTGGTACTTATGCAGAAGTCTGATGGTGTAGAGTATGGAGACAAGTTAGGGAGGAATAACTTGTTCAAAACAAAGGATCCAGGATAACTGGCTACACACAAGGCATATAGGATCTCTCCCCTATAACAAAATAAAAGTAGTAGAAGAAAGAAAAACTTTCAAAAATATTTAAAACATTGTAGCTGCTTTGACATATTTCCTTGATATGATTTCTTGATTCTCAATGAGTCTCCTCGTTCTCCTCAAGGGCATCCTGCACCCAGCGCTGGATTCACCGTGTAATTTCGAAGCTGCAGAGTGGAGTGGGAACATCGCTTTGTACCTTGTTATCAGGCTTCTGGTAACACAGCGGGGCTGATGGTCACTGATGCCGGCTGCCACAGAGCTTTACTAGTGTAAAGGAGATGGCTGGTATGGTGGTGGGAGCCCTGAATCCCTGCACTCCCATGGGGTGATAGGAGGTGTGGACAGGAGAATCAGCCAGAAGCTTAGAACCAGCTACCCAGAAGTACTCAATGCAGCAGCAGAATCAAGAAAGATCCTGCCTCAACAAGGTGGAAGGTAGAGCTGTCTCCGAAAAGTTGTCCTCTGAGCTCCACAGGCACGCCACAGCACACAGTTACCCATTCCTCATGCACACTTAGTAAGTAATTAAGTAAATTAATAAATAAATAAAATACATTTCAAAAGAGCTAAGTCATACCCACTACACACAGGTCAAGCCTCTCACAGCCTAGTCTTTTGCAGAGGGAATTCTATCTCCTCCATGGATAAGGAAAGCCTGTAGTCTTCCAATTACTCATTGTTCTATAAAGTTAGGCCTGTTGTCCTTGTCTGCGGTGACCTTTCCCATGATCACGTTGTCATCAATACACTAGGTCAGTCACCAAATCAATAAGCGTGCTTTCTATCAGAGGATTGTCTGAAGAATTGATCAGAACACCCTAAGGTGTAACAGAAAGCTTCCTCTGTCCACTCATGGCCTCAGCACTTTGTCTCTGGCTTTCCTTCAGGTCCCCAAAGCTTCCATGGAATGCGCTCTGCTTCCTCCTGGCTTACTGTCGCTAATTACTTCATTTGCATAATCTGCTAGACGGCTACTAAGCCTAAGAAGTAAAACATAATTTGGTTCTAGTGAACTCATAGAAACCTAAAAGAACTCAAACTTCTCACCTTAAATCCTCACAAACCACTTAATAATAATTTTAAGCATACTTAGGAAAAATTAGCACATTTTACAAAGAGACAAAATTAAAAAGACTATACTTTTATAACTTAATTACTACAGCCTCTGCAGGGGACATATAATTATGAAAAATGTCTCTTTACAATGAAATTTTCTTCAAAATCCATCACTCCTAAAAATAACTTGTAAATCTAAAAGATGACCTCCTCAGGGATAAAAGTAAAATTTTGTGAGGAAAATAAATATAAGACTATAACTAAGTCATACAAATTACTTCAAAGAAACCAGATTTGATAGTGCACACCTTTAATCTCACCACTCAGGAGGCAGAGGCAGGTGGATCTCTATGAGTTTGAGGCTAGCCTAGTCTACATAGGGACACTCAAGCCAGCCAGGACTACATAGTACCTCAAGCCAAAAAAGGAAGAAAAATAAAGTTACATTGATAGAGTCCTATAATACCAGCTCAGGGAGTTAAAGCAGGAAGATCCCAAGTTCAAGGCCAGCCTGAGCAACAGAGAGAGACTTTGTCTCAAATAAAAATATAAGGGTTAGGAATGTGGTTCAATAGGCCAGCACAACCCTGAGTTTAACTTCCAGGGTGAATTTTTTTTAAAATTAAAGTTAAGAAAAGGTACCGTAAGATGCTTCATTAAGGTAGGTAAACAGTGTGTTCTAAATGCTGATGGAGTCCTAACACTCAGCTCCAAAGATGACAAGGTATCTGCCTGGCCACAAAGGACCTTCTGCACATAGTACACCCAAACCCTGGTACCAGAGGATAGAAAATAGTATGCTTTCTCCATGAAGCCGGTTTGTTTGATCTTCCTGGTGGATTTGCCAGCAATGCCTATGAGACTTAACTTCTTTAAACAAAATTATCACATTTATTTGGGGAGAGGGTGGCACATACAGGACACTTGGAGGTCATGGGATAACCTGCAGGAGTGAGTTAATTCCTTCCCATATGGGCCCTAGGGATTGAACTCAAGTTATCAAATGTGGTGGCAGGTGCCTCTATCTGCTAAGTCATCTCCTGCTGGTCCGGTATTTACTGCTATCTGTTCTCAGTAATGTACAAATAAGAATTGTTTACTCGGGACCTAAGAAATCAGCTATCAGGGCTGGAGAGATGGCTCAACGACTGCTGCTCTTCAAGAAGATCCTGATTCAGTTTCCATCATCCAAATGGCAGCTCACAACTCCAGTCCCAGGAAATCTGATGCTCTCCTCTGGTCTCCATGGGCATCAGGCATGATGCACAGACATACATGCAGGCAAAACACACATACATGTTAAGAAAGAAAAAGAAAGGAAGGAAGGAAGGAAGGAAGGAAGGAAGGAAGGAAGGAAGGAGCTATCAATAATGATTTTGTATATCACAAGGATGAGCACACAGCCAAAGTTTCTCACTGACCACAAAAAAAAATTATAGGATAGGCTACTTTGCCATAAGAAGCAAATTTTTAAGTATTTGATTACAAAATAATCTTTATGACTCAGTTACCATCAGCATTTAATTTTGAAACAAAATAAACCTTTGTTTTCTACTACAGCAGAGGGATCAGAACACATCATTAAATACATTACTGACAGTAGATAGTAACTGTAAAGCTCTTTTTATTATTAAGGTTCTCAGATCAAACACAGGGCCTTACATATGCTAGGCTAGTGGCCGTGTCATCATGGGGCTGCAGTCTTGCCCTAAGCACTGCTAGTTACAAATGAGAAACTGGGATTCGAAATTAAAAGCTAAAAAACAGCAAGCAGCTACCATGAAAGTCCCAAAGCATCTTAGTGTCTGATGCAACAAGTGTTTCTGTCTGCTTCTCGTCACTGTCTCTTTTCCATGAGGAAAAATGAGCAAATCATGTATTGCTATGTGTTTGTCTGTGCTGTCCTCTAAAAATCCCAAGTAGAGTCGGAGAGTTGAAGTAAAAGCAAACAAACAAGCTGTACAGAGGGAAAGACCGGCCAAAGAGAACCCAGGGCTTAAGCCTAGTGAAGACAGAACCTAGGTCACAAGTCTTTGATCTACACTGGGACCTCTCTCCCAAGTGGCACTCATATTTATCTCATCATCATCACCACCACCACCATCATCATCATCATCAGACACTGCGATGGCACTTTACAAAGTCTTACAGCTGCAGGAAGATTAAAGATGCACTGGACTCCTAAATCCAAAGTCTGCCTTGGGCTCTCTAGTGCTATGATGAAATCCCATGACCAGAAGCAACCTGGGGAGGAGTTTATTTCATCTTATAGTTCCACATCACAGTCCATCATCAAAGGAAATCAGAGTAGGAACTCAAGACAAGAACCTGAAGAGAGGAACTGAAGCAGAAGATATGGATGGGTGCTTCTCATTGGCTTGCTTCTCATGGTTTACTCGGCCTACTTTCTTATGTTATCCAGGACTACCGGCCCAGAGTTGTCACCACACACAGTAGACTGTGTGCTCCCCCATCAGGCTTGCCCATTGTCCAGTCTGGTGGTGGCATTGTCTCAACTGAGGTCCTTCTCTTCCCAAACGATTCTAGCCTATGTCAAGATGACAAAAACAGCCAGCACATGGTCCCTCTATAACTCCGTCTCTTGCATACACACAGACTTCTGGGTGGCTTGCACAAACTCCCAATGTGAAGCACAAAGTCAGAATTTAAGAACTATCTACATAAGACCTGGAGTTCGAGTCCCAGCAGCAGAAGAAAGGGAAGGGGATAGGAAAGGTGGTTTTCTGTTTTTGTTGTTTTTAACCTCATTACCAGGCTTACGTCTCTTTTCTTTACCCCAACATGATAGCTTTGACTTTAAAAAACAAAAAACAAAAAAAAATCTTTCTAAGGAGAAAGACATATTACTTTGGTAAATTCTTCTTCCTTACAAGTGTGAACCACTCTGGGAAAAGCTTGTAAATAAGATAAATGAAGCTGACTCAGCACAATTCTATTAACCCTTGAGCTGACTGTTCCCTGCCTTTCTCTTACTCCCTGGGGAGCATGGAGGCACAAATGGTGAGCAAGATGAGGGGCCCAGGAGGAGCAGACTCTGGCAGGGAATTACAAAGGAGACAAGTCCTCATCTACTTCCCTCTCTATATGAGATGTTTTACTGTCTTAGACCCAGTAAGGACTTTCTGCCTCAGAGCTCCAAAAAGATCCCATCTCTAAACTACAACCACTTCTCTTTGCAAGGAGACCTTGAGCCAAAAGATTCTCAGAGAGGATCCTGAGGATCTCAGGAGCGGTTTAAAATGTTATTCAAATGAACCTTCCTGTACTCAGCTAACCGCTCTAAAAGAACTTCCGAGTCACTCATGAACATGTGTGCCATGGTTACGCTTAAGACTTCCCACTCACTTCCTCCAAATGAAACCTTTCTAGAAGAAATCCATACAGGTTATCCACACCTAATAATGAGTTTATTCCTTTTGTGAAGTCTGGTTGGTATGCAGGCAGAAGTGTTGTGGCTAAAACCCACCTGGAGACCCAGAATCACAGAGTTATTACTGGTCTGATCTTGATAAAGTGTTCTGAGAGAGAAAACAGTTTTTCTCTTCAGTTTACTAAGATTTAAAATAAAATTTCCTGGAGTAGAATCCCAGGGGGAATAAAGAACTTGAGGCAGGTCTATCTCTCTGCCTTTGCTCTTCTTCAGCTTACTCTGCTAGACAGGCCTGCCTTTAAAGGCCTCCTGCCAGCATCTGTCCCTAGGTCCTTGCGCTCCAGGCCATTAGGGAGCTGGCAGATAGCAAACCAACACAAAACCAAATGCATCAGCTACCCACACTAGGCCAAACGAGAGTGGGAAGCCAGCATCTGTCATGACACCATCAACTGAGCGTTCTGTCAACACTCAGCTCTGTAAACCCAGCATCTTTCAAAGTCCCTGTTGCAAGTGAGATCTTACTCTTCACTATTGTATCTGCTTGTATATTGTTTCATAAAGGAAGTGTACACACATACATACATACACTTACATAATTATACACACATACACATGTATACACACACAGTGATGCACACACACACACTTACATATACACACAGCAATACACACTTATCCAGTGATATACACATAAATATACACACACAGGGATACACACATATATACACACACAGAGCAATACATACATACACACACTTAATCAGAAATACACACATACATATACACTTACACAGCGATATACACATACATATACATACAGCAATACACGCTTACCCAATGTCACACACATAAATACACACAAAGGGATACACACATATATACACACACACAGCAGTACACACATACATATACACTTATACAGTAATACACAAGCACATACTCATGGAGCGATACACACAGAGAGTGATATACACATACATCCACAGTGATACACATAGTAATATATACATACATACATGTACACACACATATACAGTAATTAGCTGCTGGTGTCTAAGTGAGACCCAAAGGGGGACAATTGGGGGAGTTGAAGTTCTGAAATCAGGCTGGGCAAGGACACATAAATGAAAGCTTACATAAAATATTTATTTCAAAATAGAATATCTAAGAGAAAAATCCATTCTTTTTTTTTTTTTTTTTTTTTTTTGAGACAGGGTTTCTCTGTGTAGCCCGGGCTGTCCTGGAACTCACTCTGTAGACCACGCTGGCCTCGAACTCAGAAATCCGCCTGCCTCTGCCTCCCAAGTGCTGGGATTAAAGGTGTGCGGCACCACCGCCCGGCTGAGAAAAATCCATTTCAATGGAAAACTAATTTTGAGCAGACCTCCAACTCAAAATAAACCTCAGCTACAGAGACTGCTGCTTAGAATCTGGAACATGTTAGCAGCTAACTCTCAGATGCAATTCTGATTGCACACTAGCATCCAATTATGTTTAATAAGCAGCAGGGACACATGGTTACTAGGCACAATTCTGCCAAACTGAATGAGAAAGTTCAAGATTTAAAACATGTAATTTAGTGAGCACATTTGGCCACTGATAAAATGTAATTGGCCCCTTGTCTTTCATTTTAATCATCTTTATTAGAAGAAAAATATAGCATACCAAAGAAGTTTCCCATATGGAAATAGCAACTTAAAATCGCATGTTCTATTGAGATACAGAAAATCAACACCTGTGGCTTTGCATGCCAAGAATGAAACTTCCACTCTGAGGTAAGAGTACACTGAACGCTTTCCCACAGGATTAGAAATGAGTATGCAGAGCAGGCTTATAGAAGTCGAAGGTCTTGGTACCTGCCTCCTCCCCTCTGCCCCAACTACGTTGGCAAAGTCTGTCTTCTGTAACTGTGAAACTGGAGTCTATTAAACTTCCATAGGAAAGCGTGGATGGGAACCGTGGCTAATTTTAGTCAGTTTCACTTCCTAGCATAGTAACAGCTACCCATTCCCCACCTGTCGGCCCCAGGGCAGACAGCTGTGCACCTGCTCTGGAAGCAGCTGACTCCCAGAAGCCAGGGTAGGCAAAAGGAACCTGCTCAACAAAGCTGGGGATCACAGGTTGTGGCTTCTGGTGACAAAGGAGCAGACCAATAGACAGTCAGGTGACCATTGTTACACCTCTCCCATTGTTGCGAGCCCCTCCTCTTCAGATGAAGTAATTTTCAAAGGAGCCAACGCCCCTCCTAGTTCCCTCTTCTTTCTTCCCTTTCCTCCCCCATCAGGAGCCAGACATTAAAGATTACATCATTCAAAACCAACCGCTCATAGAGGACAAATTAGAAAGTGACCACTCACGCTGGTGGAAAGGGGCATGTCTTTAGAAAGACCAGAGAAGACGGAAGTTTACAATTTAGACTAACCCTTGGCAAAAAAACAAAACAAACAGCCTCCAAGACTTAAAAGTGAAAACAGAAACAAGCATCGAGTGCCAGAAAATAGAACTTCTGATAACATGTTATGTTGTTTCATTCAAATGTCTAGTTTTCAAGAAAAAAAAATTATGAAATAAACTAAGAAACAAGAATAACCCAACAGAAATCCTAAAAACAAAGTAAAATATGTAATTGCTGATAAGTTTTTAATTCACTAGAGAGATTCATATGTGGATCTGAAATCATTGGTAAGCCTAGACCAGTGCTAGGGTGTATGTGGGACAATCTTCTTGTGCATTGTGTAAAAGCTGTCTTCGTGTTATTCAAATGTTGATTTCTGCACCAAGGAGAGCGGAGTACTGCCTGGACTTTGGTATTGTTATTTAACACGGAGGTGGAAGGGACAGGTACAGAGACCTTGAGGGGGAGAGATGACGGCTATGTGGCAGATGTGGACTAGAACAGTCGGTTCATTTACGTTAGAAAGCTAATTGGGAGGTACCCAGATATAGTGGCTAAACTTTTATAAAGAATAACGCAGTCCAAGGCAGTCTGGGGATAGGTGTAACTTGGTGGTGGAGCAACTTGTCTAGCATTAACAAGGCCTTAGGTTCAATTTCCAGTACAAAAAAAAAAGCTGCAAAAGAATGGAAATGGCCAAGTCTGAGGTCAAAGATTAATTATAAATGTTAAAGAAAAGTTACCAAGCAGCTAAAGAGATGTCTCAGTGGTTAAAAGCACTGGCTGTTCTTGAAAAGGACCTAATTTGAGTCCCAGCACCTACATGCCCACTCACTACCATCAGTAATTACAGATCCAGAGGATTTAAACCCCTGTCTGGTCTACAGACGCACCAGGCACACACAGGTGCACAGACACACGTTGTAGGCAAGTGCACACACACATACAATAAAAACAAATAAATTTTAAAAAATAGAAGAAGAAAACTGACCAAAGACATGTGGGCAATATTGTTTGAATCAACTTCCACCTTGTGGCAACCCTAATGGAAGAAGAGAGATGAAAAGAAAAAATACTTGTCAAAATAATGAGAAGTATTCCCAAACTTGATGAAATACAGAATATAAACATCCAGGTTCAGTGAACACCAGGGAAGATGAACTCAGAGACATGTTCCAAGACACACTGTCACCAAAACTTAGAAGCCAACGATAGAAAAAAATCTTGAAAACAACAAGAACAATTTGTCACAGACAAAGGAACTTCAGATTATCAGGTATTTCATGGGCCAAAAAGTAGAGATCTCTTATGTTCAAAATGCCAAAAAAAAAAAAAAAAAAAAGAAGGGGACAAGATGCATTTTATAAGTAAAGAAATGAATGTATTTAAAAACATTGTTATGGGCTGAAGAGATGGCTCAGTGCTTAAGAGCACTGATGGTTCTTCCAAAGGACCCAGGTTCAATTCCCAGCACCCACATGGCAGCTAACAACTGTCTGTAATTCCAGTTCCAGGGGATCTGATGCCCTCACACAAATGCACATAAAATAAAATTTTAAATAAATAAAAGCACTGCTATTTACTTTTTAGGGAGCATGATATATAAGGATGTGATGCCATGGTATCAACAACCAGAAAGGTTGGGAACAGGAAGAAATATTTCAGGGGCTAGAGACAGCCCAAAGGTAGAGAGCTTGCCTCATAGAAGGTAGGAAACCTATAATTTTATTACATTTATTTGTGAGTGTGTGCACACGCATGCACATGACACAGCTTGTTTGTAAGAATCAGTTTTCTTTGAAATGTGAGTCCTAGGGATCCAACACAGGTTGTTTGGCTTGGTGACAAGTGCCTTTACTCACAGAGCCATCTCACCAGATCTCAACAAATTACTTTAAATATTAAATTCTGCACTCAAGGGGTCTGGAGAGATGGCTCAGTGGTTAAGAGCACTGACTGCTATTCCAGAGGCTCTGAGTTCAATTCCCACCAACCACATGGTGGCTCACAACCATCTGTAATGGGATCTGATGCCCTCTTCTGGTGTGTCTGAAGACAGCTACAGTGTACTCACATACATAAAATAAATAAATGGAGATTATCAGAATATATCAAAAAATATTCACACTTTGCTAGGCAGTGGTGGCACATACCTTTAATCCCAGCACTTGGGAGGCAGAGGCAGGTGGATTTCTGAGTTCGAGGCCAGCCTGGTCTATAGAGTGAGTGAGTCTATAAGAAACTTGGTTTAGATCCTATGACACAAATTGGTTGAAGGTAAAAGAAAAATTGTCATCAAAAGATATATACTCCAAAAAATAAACATAAAAAATACAGCAAAGGTGGATATATACTACTGTCAAGGGCAAATAAACTTTAAATTAAAAAAGAGTCCAGTAAACAAAAATTATACTGTATCTTTCAGATACTTCGGTAGAGCAAAAGCACATAATAATTATGAGTACTGGCACATTTAATAATAAGCAATCAGAATATATGAAGCAAAACTGACAGACTTGGATAACTTTCCTGCCTTGTTCTATGAGGCTAACCAAGGCAAAAAAAAAAAAATACACCCATATAAACACACACACAGAGAGAAAAAAAACCCTACATACTAAACAATATAGACTACACAGAGCAATATGAACACTAGATAGAAAAGTTTTCAACAAAGAACTAGTAGCCATCGTATAAGGCTTCCATCTACGGCCAGGTGAGGTATTTCCCCTGCAATGCCAGGATAGGTCAACATATGAGAACTGGTCGGTACAAAACACCATATTAAGGAAAGAAAAGCAAAGTAGAGTGCATTGGAGATAAAGGTGTCTGAGAATCACAGGCTTTGATGAGCAGCCTCCAGTGCGTGTCAGGGATCCCAACTCTAGTCCCCTGACAGAACACTAGGCAACTCTTGTTCACTGGACCCTCTCTCCAGCCTCTAGACTGTAAATACTCCTATATATACTTTTAAAAATACAATTAAAAATTTTTAAATATTTTAAAGAAATGAAAGCAGCTACCAATATAAAAAAGACACAAATACTAGTATTTGCTATTAATCTCCATGTTAACTTACTTGCTTACAGATTTGATTGCTAAGGGAACCAGACTTATCTTTGTTGTTAATTTGGTTTTTAGTCATACTTAATGATTTAAAGCCAGTCTTCATTACTTATTAAATATGAGCACACATCTATACGATTTTTGAAGTGAAAACCGCCTGATAAACAGCTCGGTTTGACCTGTTTTCATGACAAAGCAGGCAATGTTTTACAGATAACGCTTTACTGCAGTTCCTACACAATGTCTTTCAAACCTGGACGGCCGCAGAGAGCTACATTTGTAACATTTAGGCAAGGTTTCCCAAGTAGGCAACTCCATAAACACAAAAGATGAATGACAGGAGAGAGTGGAGTCAGGAGATGATGGCTACAGGTTCTCGGTTTCAATCTGATGTAATAACAAAGTTCACAGTGGATTGCAGAGTCAGATGCACAGCTATCTGAACACATAAAAGCCAATAAATCTTACACGTTATGTGTGAGCCATATGGTATGTGAATTATTTCTCAAGAAACCTATTTTTAAAACAAAAATAGGTACTTGAACAGGTACTATACTGGGAATGACAGAAATACAGTGTGGTGTGTGTGTGTGTGTGTGTGTGTGTGTGTGTGTCTATATGAGAGCTTCAACTCTGTTAGTTGTATTATCATATGGCTACCAGGACATCTAAGATTTAAAAAGGTGATGCTAATGTGTGGTAAGATATAGCACATACATACATTCATACAGTATTAATAAGAACAAGAGATGTATGGCTGCTTTGAAAAGCTATTTGGTAACATCTATTAAAATTGAAATATAGCTGGGCGGTGGTGGCGCACGCCTTTAATCCCAGCACTTGGGAGGCAGAGGCAGGCGGATTTCTGAGTTCGAGGCCAGCCTGGTCTACAGAGTGAGTTCCAGGACAGCCCGAGCTACACAGAGAAACCCTGTCTCGAAAAACCAAAAAAAAAAAAAAATGAAATATAAGCCAAGACTGGTCAGCACGCACACATGTGCTGGGTCATATGCATGCATTATATATGTACACTTAAAAAACATGTTCAAGAATGTATACACTAGCATTTTTAAAATCACACTACACCAAAAAAACATCTCAAAAGTCTACTAAAATAGATTTAGAGAAAGGTTAGCAAGATGGCTCCCTGGTAAGAGCACTGGTTCTTGCAGTGAGCTGGTGTTCAGTTCCCAGCACCCCGGTGGCAGTTCACTACCATCTGTAACTCCAGTACCATGTCCTCCTCTGCTTTCTTGGGCATCAGGCATACATATGGTACACAGACATACATGTAGGCAAATATTCAAACACATAAAATGAAAATAAATAAACTCAGAGAGAGAGAGAGAGAAATGTCCTTAAACTAAATGCTTTTGCTAAGCATGGTAGAAAAAGATCTATGCTGCACAACCTTCTATTAAGTATGGCTTATTTTTTTTTTTTTGAAACAAGGTATTACTATGTAGTAAAAGCTGACTTTTTATCTCATAGCAGTACTTCTGCCTCAGCTTTTCAAGTGCTGAGATTATAAGCATGTGCCACTATAACTAGTTTTTTTTTAAGTGGTAGATTTTGGGAAGCATAGCTGCTTTCTTTTCTCTACGTCAGTGCAAAGGGGCTAAATGTTTGCAAATGGCAGTCACACTGTCTCATCAGTATCTCTAAGTTTGTTTTCATTTTAAATTTAAATAAAGTGATGACTTAGTCCTAGTCAGGTAAACTGCATCCTAAGCTGCTATTTGTTTAGTATGTTGAAACAGAGATTTCTAAATGTGTTGTGTGGGATGGTTTGGTGAGTAAAAGCCTGTCATGCAACCTGACAACCTGAGGTCCCTGCTCAGAACCCACAGTCAAGACAGCCAACTCATGAGAGCTATCCTCTGGCTTAGATGGGCCTGAATTCACTAACCACATTATACACACGCACACGTGCACATGCGCACACACTAATATTAGTAAATAAAAACTTAAAACTGAGTATTGCTAAGTCATTTATATCAAAATGTATAAATCCAGAATACCACTAGCTCTTCCATATGCAAATGTACAGTCTAATTTCAGATAAATTCTTCTCACTGCTTCATCAGACTCCAAATAGGAAGGAAAATTAAAGAGTACAATTCAGAAGCTGAATTCAGACGTTGAGACAGAAAAAGAAAACCTAAAAACTTCAATCAAGTCCATATGACTCATGCTGTGGCAGTTGGAAATTTCTGATTTCAAACCTGGGAGAGAGAGACAGAGAAAGAGAGAGAGACACACAGAGAGAGAGAGAGACAGAGAGAGACAGAGAGCTAGCTCGCTCAAAGCCCTTCAGATGCAGTTTGAGTCGGATGCCCCATCAGACAACTGAATCCCGTAACTGCACTCTATCCCCTTGATTCAGATCTCTTCTCTTCCTGCTCCAAATCTGTTTGTTCAGTGTAAATGGAGTGATGAAGCTTGACCTTTTTAGCTGAGCTGCTGGCTGAGCAGGATTTTAAATAGTATGCTTAGGATTTTACTTCACTTCATTTAAAGCAAAAGGAAGCAATGTAAAGGTTCATGGACGAGCAAAGGAAGAGACGTTAGCCTCAACAGTGTACCCATGCTCACACCTGTGCACACAGGGAGCACCCACGCTCACACCTGTGCACACAGGGAGCACCCATGCTCACACCTGTGCACGTAGGGAGCGCACAACTCTCCTTCCACCATGTGAGTCCCAGGGATCAAACTCAGCTTCACAACTTTGGCAATAAGCACCTTTACCAGCTGAGCCATCTCAGAGGCCTTTGTCCCACCCTTTGCCAAATTCACCATCTCACCAGGGGGCTGACAGATATCAGCAGTGAAACTCTGAGTTACTGTGGAAGTCAGAGGCTCCAAAACAGGCTGGGGATTGGCTCTGTCTTCCCACTTATTTTCTTGTCCTCAAGAAAAAGAAAAGAAAGAAGGGAAGGAGGGGGAAGGGAGAGAGGGAGAGAGGAGAAGAGGGGGGAGAGGAGGAGAGAGAAGAAAGAAGAAGTGATTGCCCTTATGCCCTGCTCGGCACCTTGACATATCAATGTCCTTTCACATAAGCTCCCTCCAACAAAATAATAAAACTTCCATTTCTTCAGGTTGTGCCTCGCCATCTAAATAATGAAGCAGTCTTGAAAACTGCTTGTTATGGATATTTAAGACCACATAGGCTTTCAGTATTTCATAAAATTTTACTCTCCTTAATCTTTGTCCCTTCCCGAGTTACTGTATACTTCTGACTCAACCTATTCCCCACTAAAATCATGAACACAGGGGATTGTGTGCAACGGCCTGAGAAATTACATACTCAAAGCAGCCTTCGAAAACAAATTTCCATGAATATCTAATGCAAGGAGGAAAGAGCCTATATTTATGAAATTTCTTTATACCTGCTACCCAAATTTCATTCAAGACTAGCGCATGAGCAAGTGCTAATTTGCATAGCTGATGGGAAGCTGAGTCCAATCGTTTACCCGCAGCAGGCACAGTGCACAGTGCTGGAAGGAAGCTAAAGATGCAGAAATAAAAGATGAAGTCAGACCCTTCATTCAAAAATCCCAAAGTCCACAGGAAGACAGAGTCATGACAATATACAATCAGGCCATCTCAGACAGGCCTGAGCCTAGACTGGCACGGGAAGATATGAAGGGATACACCCAGCTCAAATCTGAAAAGATGATGGACGGCTTCTCAAACAAGCATCAGTAGCAAGGCTAGAGAGAGCCTTAGGAAACATGGGTAAAGGGTGGAAGTGGAGGGACAGCATTCCACACAGAGGATGCAGCATGTCAAAGACATGGACATCCTGCCAGTGAGCCTCAAAATGTTCTGGAAACCAAGCAGTGTTGCTTAACTTTTATTTAATAGCACTAAATTATGCAAGTAAATTGGTAAGCTTGATGCTACATATATTTTAACACAGAGAGAAGGTGGAGGGGAAGAGGGAGGAGGGAGAGAGGGGAGACACACACAGAGAGAGAGAGAAAGAGAGAGAGAGAGAGAGAGAGAGGAGAGAGAGAGAGAGAGAGAGAGAGAGGTGTCTGTTAGACTAAAACCCTTACTAGAGTATCCAGGGAAAAGACTGAATAGCAAGAGGAGGGACGAGATGCCTCAAGCTAGACAATAAAGGGATCTACATTCTGTGTTCAAGGACTGTGGAGGCTAAACCACAAGGAAGAAAGTCTGGAAGGTGCAGGAGTGATTAACCAAGTATTAATCTACTCCAGAAGAGAGCTGACGGCCTGAATTCTGAGAGGGAGTGCAAATGAAAAGAATGAGCAAAGTTGTAAGACAACAAGAAAGAACAGAGGAGTTGGTCATAATTAGCTTCCACTGTCAACCTAACAACAAACCTACATCACCTAGGAAGATGGAATCTCAACCAATGCCATTGCCTTGATCAGACTGGCCTGTGGCCATGTCTGTGAGGTATTTTCTTAATTGCAAATTGATGTAGGCAGGTCCAGCCCAGTATGGGGAGCGCCATCCCTAGGCAGGTAGACCTGAGCTGTATAAGAAAACTAGCTGAGCAAGCCAGAAGGAGCAAGCCGAAAAACAGTGCTCCTCCATGGTCTCTGCTTCTGTTCCTGGATTGTCTTCCCCTGGTGATGAGCTGTAACCAGTACTCTAAAATAAACCCTTTCTTCACCAGCTTGCTACTGGTTGTGGTGTTTATCGTAGCAACAGAAACCAAACTAGAATAGAGTTTCACTGTAAAGGATGGGAAGAGCCCGAGATGCCTCTCAGGGTTTGTTCTAGAGACCAGAAAAATGAGGGTATCACACCCTGACATCAGAAACATCAGGTGCACCAAAAATATATCTCTTCTGCTTTGATCTGTCAACTTTGACTCTTTGTAGATAAAGAACAAAGATCAGGTGGTTTCTTGAGTGGATCTGTTGACTCAGTGCTACTTGAGGGCCCCAAAACAAAGACTAACCCTGATCCAAGGAGAAAGATATGTTTTCCATCTTTAAACAAAACCAGAACTTACATATCACTATGAAAATGAGGGGCTTCAGTAGGCTGGATATAGCAAGGACCTTGAATTTTGTCAAATGCTTTTCTGCATCTTTTGAGATGATCACGTAATTTTCGTCCTTAAGACTGTATTTATTGATTTGCATATATTGAATGCATTTTGCATCCCTGGGATGGAAAGAAACTTGATTATGGTATATAATGTGTTCTTGAATTCAGTTTGCAACTATTTTGTTGAGAATTTCTACATCTATAGTCATCAGAGAAATTGTTTTTTATTGTTATCTGTTTTTGGTATCAGGGTAATACTGGTTTCGTAGACTGCGTTCAGTGGTGTTCCTTGCCTTTCTGTAGTGTGAATCAGTGTGAGACGTATCAGGCAGGCGGTTTTGGAACTTGGAACATTCAGATAAATGGACACAAGTACAATGGTTGCCATTCACCACCCCACTGAGTTCCTGGGAATTCACCAATGCAGTAGTCTTTTCTTCCCGAGGCAGGATTGCTCGGTGTAGCCTGGCATCATCTTACACTTGGATCCTTCCCTCCTCCACTTCCCAAGTAGTAGGATTACAGACATACACCAATGTGCTCGGCTTCAGGCTAATGTTAAGCATTAAGTCCATCATCACAAAATAACCACACTGTCATGGTGGCATCTGGGACACCTACGTATGTCACTTGAAGAAACTTTCATAGCCAATTGAAAGAATCACGGCCAACTTAATGGCCCCAATTTTATAAGAAGAAAATACATTACTCACTTGTTAATGATGTGTTAATTTTACCAAGCCAAGCATGCCATGTAGCAAGATTGAAGAGGCAGGTGATTTCACTGAATATCACTGCAGTAGCACAAAAGGTAGATGCATCCCTAGGAATGAACCGCAGGTTCTGGCCAAAAGGACCGACTGTACGATGTTATGTCCATGGATGCTCACCTCTCTTTCCCGGAATTGGTAACAGATACGGAGGAAGAAGGCCACACCTGTGCCCGTGCACAGGCTTTGGCACAGACTGGGTAAACATCAAGTTATCATTTCTATTAACTGCGCTCTACTCAAAGGGACAACCCAAACACTCTAGGAATGCCTAGCTCGGGATGACTACAGTTCAGAAGGCTTCTGGAGGAAGTGACAAGTGAGCCTTCCTGAATGACAAGAAGGAGGGGCTGAACAGAACTGAGGGAGAGAGGTGAGGGCATTCTGGGTGGGAAGAATGCATGAGTCAGGCATAGGCTTTTGTCTACATCTGCAGCTAACTCAAGGAGAGACCAGTGCACGTCCATAGCTACAGTAAGACATACTTGTTGACTCCTGTTGACAGAGAGCACATGGCTCGCCTTTAACAGATGCATTGAATCGTCCACGCCCCCACAGTGCCACTCTAATCACTAATGTGATGAGTGATGCATAATTAATAATTGATTTGAATGCACTGCTACTCTGGTAATCCCTGGGAACCCAGGGGTGGCATATGACAGCCATCTTCTCCTTCCATCAGGAATAGGCCTCATCCCCGTCTCCACTTTTCTAAAATTCCAAGTTCCAAAGCAGCCTCTTACTGCACCATAACCTTTTGCTCCTACCAAGAACTCCCTGATAAAATTATTTCCACAGGAAATGAATTCAGCTGAACGACTTCTTTCCCCATTTTTATGTGAACTGTCTGTCACCTTTGTGAGCCTTCTGTTCTACATTCTTCCCAAGAGGTTTTAGGGAGAGATATTTCCTTAAAGGATTATAAACTTCAGACTTACCTCTTTCCTTCCTTCTTCTAATGCCTACAAAAATAAAATAAAGAGATGGAAGATGGCTCAGTTGGCATATATATGCCAAACACACACACACACACACACACACACACACACACACACACACACGAGCGCACACACAAAGAGGTAGTGGTACACACTTTTAATCCCATCATTTAAGAGGCAGAGATAGATGGATCTCTGCAAATTTGAGGCTAGCCTGGTCTACATAGCTAATTTCAGGCGAGCAAGAGATAGATAATGAGACCATCTCTCAAAAACCAAACTACAAACAACAAAATTCCTAGTATTTTAACATTCTTTTTCCTAACATTTTACATTCTTTGTTATATTTAACAATTCCTTTTTTAACTATTTATTTGTTATACCTTTTTAAAGATTCATTTTGTGTGTGTGTGTGTGTGTGTGTGTGTGTGAGAGAGAGAGAGAGAGAGAAGAGAGAGAGAGAGAGAGAGAGAGAGAGAGAGAGAGAGAGAGCAAGCAGAGAGAGGAGTGCAGGATACATGGAGACCAGAAGAGGGCATCTGATCTCCTGGGCCTGGAGTTAGGGCAGCTGTGAGTCACTTAACATGGGTGCTGAGAACCGAACTCATCCTCTGGAGGAGTAGCAGCAAGCACTCCCAACCTGTGAGCCACACCTCTGTAGCCCCCTTTCTTTTCATTTAATTTTTTTCAGTGCTTGGAACTGAACCCAGGGCCCTATACTTGTGGTTAGATATGCCCAGAATTAAATTTATTTTTTATTGACATGAAAATTATTTATGAGATACATGATACTTGGATAAATGTGTGACTGTATGATGTTTAAAAACAAGTTAAACAAATCTACTGAACATTTACAATTTCTTGATGGTAAAAAGATACAAAATTCTTTTTTTTTACAAGTACAGTCCATTCTCATTATTGTGGTCACCCTGCTGTGCGATCCACTCGGGTCTCTTAACTATCTACACTCCTAACATGAAATCAGTGTCCACATCATAGACATCCTTCTCCTTCTTCCCTAAAATCTGCTCCGCCTAACACTTGATTTCTCTCAGCTAGCTTCCTTTTTATTAGAGCGCCAATTCTGGATTTGTTATTTCCTCTAGAGTTAAGCTTTTTCCTACCCTCAGGCTTAGAAGTTAATTATCTCTCTGTCTTAAGATACCTCTGGCCTCCCCCAACTCACCATCCTCAAAAGCTTTTTTTTATATTAGGATCGACTCTCAGAATTTTAGGAAACTGGTGAACAAGCTCGGTTCAGCTCCCTCTCCGCAGATCATAACCGCCGAAGAGCAGGAGCCAGGGTTACATGTCTTCTCTGTGAACCCTGGAGGAAAGTGGTCAGGCACTCAGACAGCACTCAGACACTGAAGAAATAATGAATGTGGTCCTCGCACAAGGAATCTAACACATTCATTAGTTTCCTTTGATTACTTCATATCAAATTTCCTTCCCGTTGATATCAAGTTGATATAACAGCTCTAGACTCTACCAATTTAGTCACTATCCTCAGGATACTATCAATATCAAAGCTGAGCTGAAGATCTAGGCACCCTATCACTTGTTAGACTGCTAACTAAGCCCACAGGAAGCAAAATATCCAAGCCTTCATTCTTCATTATATATAAAAGAAGAGAGAGAGGCGGGCTGGAGAAAAACTCCCGACGGGGTCTTGGGTAAAGGTAATACACTACCGTCTGTGCCCCTCTCATCACTGCTATGCATGGCTTTTTACTAGACCACGTCTCCCATTGCCTGGGGACATGCGCTGCTCCTGAGAGCCCGGGAGGTGTCTGCCTAGGTAGGAGCCTCCACTCGTGCTGGGAACCAGATTAAATGGTGGTAGACGTTGATAGTCCAACAAGAGAAGTCTTACAAAGCTGAGCTCCAGGTTACTGTGCTTCCATGCATCTCCGAAGGTTCTCAAGAAGGCAGGACAAGCAACAGAGCCAAGCTGCCCACAGGCTTCTGGAAATTCATGCCCACACCTAGTTCCTGGCAACTCTGAGTGTCGTCCCTACCTTTGCTTCACTCCCATCCAGACAGCATCTGTGTCCCGTCCTAACAGCTCAGTTTCCTTAAACATCCTACTTACAATTTACCATACAGACTCATAATTACTAGGCATGCCAGGGTCTTTCTCATGTGACCTTTTGATATGACAATTTACTAGTTCAGTTCCTCCCACGTGTACATAATCTTTTAACATATATATATGTACATAATATTTTAACATATATAATAATCTTTTATTTTGTAACCTTAACACACTTTGGGGGTTTCTGGGTTGGTTGGTTTATTTATTTATTTATTTATTTATTTATTTTATTTGTGTGAGTATTTTCCCTGAGTTTATGCATGTGCCTGGTGCCTGCAAAGGCCAGAAGAAGGCATTAGATCCCCTGGCACTGGCATTACAGATGGTTATATGTGCCATGTGGGTGCTGGGAACTGATCATGGATCCTCTATAAGAATAGCCAGTGCTCTTAACAACTATGCCATCTCTGCAGCTCCTAAATGTGTCTTGTAAATGTATCCACTTGTAAATGTACCCACTTGTATATCCTGTTATTTGATACATCATAATTACTTCATCATTCTAACTCATATATGTTTAATTTTTTTGTTAAAATGTTTTAATGAATGTGTTCCTGTAAAAATAATTACCTTGGAGTAATAGCCTAGGACTGAGTTTGCCAGAGGTTTTAGGAAGCCTGCCGAGCTGATTTAACCGCTGTCCCACCCTAAGGCTGCCCTGAAGCTCCTGGCCTCCTCCTCAAACATCTCTCCTCTCCCTGTTCTTGATCAATATCATTTCAGAGTCACCTAGGCTGCTGCTCCTGTCGCTTTCTACTTTGAATCTGGCTCTTTGCTCCCTCCTGTGCTCACAGCAAGCACTGATGACACTGAATTCACATAAGAATTCACAGGTCCTGGCTGAGCCACTGTCAGTTTTGCTCTGTAGAATTCGGTAAATGTAATAATGAAATAAACCACTCTTGGGTTTGCTCTCTTCCCTTCCCCCATCCACCCCGGAGGAGACTAATCACCTCTTACCTAACACATAACCCTAAAGGCCCCTTACCCTTTGTCTTCTATCAGGAAAACATAGAGTAGACCCCAGATTTCTCCTGACTTTAACTGAGGGTTAACCTCAGCTTAATGAGTACTTTGGAACTAGTATTTCAAAAGGTACTTTGAAAACAAGCTTAAAAAAAAAAAAAAAAAAAAACAAGGGGAAAAAAATACCAAGATTGGAGGTTGGAGTTACATAATTTCACTCATAGAATTATGACGAGTGAAACCAGGAGAGAGGAAACATGAAGAAAAGTGAAATTCCAGAGTGGGGGTTGGGAGGGTGGGGAAGAAACAGAAGCAGAGAGTGCAGAGTACTTTGGAAATATTCTATCACGCACACGCTTCTCTCCCCTGTAAATGCCAGTGCTTGATGAAGCCTGTGGAGCCAGGTTTCACATTTACGGAGCAGTGTAGACTTCTGAGGACCCTAGGTTCACCAACTCATTAGAAAACAGGAGTTTCAATATGACACAGACAAAACACAGATTTTAGCTTCAAATATAGTACCTGTTTTTATAAAACTTCCGGGAATCTCAAATTCTGTTAAGCAATCTGAATATAATTTTTAAATTGTGATAAAATTATAATTACTTCCATGTTTGAATATTGTATAACTAAGACTCCTTTCATAAAAAAGCATTCATCTTAGTTAAACATATCCAGACAAAGACAATTATTGTCAACTTCGATTTTTTCAATTTTTAAAACTCTATTCAGGGGTAGAATATAATACTCAGACTTTGAATACTGTCTTGTGTACTGAGCTTTAAGCCTTTTTGTTCCCAGAAATGAGATGTTTAGGGTTTTTTTTTTTTTTTTCCCAGTGCACTAAGACGCTGGTTCTACTACAACTAAGCTGCATTTCCACCCTTCATTATTTTTAAACAGGGCCTCACTGACTGCCAGGAGGTCTTGAACTCCAGGCAGGCGCTGAACTTTCAACTTTCCTGCCTCAGCCTCTGGTGAATCTGGGATTACAGGTATGCACCACCTATTCCACCCATTCCATTCTTAAATGTGACACATTGTTTGTTTGTTGTTTAAGACATAGCCCAGGCTTACTTCAAACTCACTATGTAGCCCAAGCTAGCCTCCAAACAAAGCTTTCAGACTACTGGATTCCAGCAGTGTGCCACCACGCCTGGATCTTTAACACAATATTTGAAGGTTTCCTATCAAATATAGATTTCCCTTAGTACCCCTTCCACATATTCTGTTTTTGTTTGTTTGCTGTTTTGTTTTTGTTGTTAAGTACCTGGTCGGTCACTTATATATAGTTTGAGGGAAGCTGAAGAGATAGATGGCTCAGCGGATAAAAATGAAGACTGCTCTTCTGGAGGACTGGGTTCAGTTCCCAGCACCCAGAGAATGACACGCAGTCACCTGCAAAGCCAGCTTCAGGAGATCTGAAGACTGAGAGACACAAATTATAATTGGTGATATTTTAGGGAAGCCATTCTATTTTCAGTCAAATCTTCCATCAAACTTATCAGATTGCCCAGCTCACTGGTAATGAATCTGGTCTACTCAATATTCAAATATACTATGGGCTTTGGGGTACTATTTCAAGGCTGTACTTAGAACTTGGAATTTGGGGTTTTAGCTTCAGTATAATACAATAATGCACACCAAGAACGCTTTCCCTAGAGTATCTTTAGAACACAGATTTTTTTTTTCCTTAAACAAAGACATGATTTTCCCTGGGATGTGTATGAATTTGAATTCCAGGGATCAGTCAACCAAAGCAGTGGCTGGGCAAGGCTAAAGACCCAGGTTCAATCCCCAGAAGCCATGGAAGGAGAGGATTGACTCCACAGCGCTGTCCAATGACCTCCCTACGAGCAGTACATCAGGCCCTTCCTCCGTACAATCACAGAGAAAATAAAATCTCTTGAAATTTTTCAAGTGCCAATGAGTAACTCCGCTGACCCAGGAGAAAGCTGCTGTGTCCTTACTGGAGAGAAAACGGTTCAGAATGCACTCAAACTTGTAAAACAATATCACTGGGTATCATTTTTATTTAGCTACACAATCTATTTCTAAAATAAGGTATATGTCTCAAAATTGATTTAACTAAATTACACATACACCACACACACACACACACACACACACAAAAAAAAAAAAAAAAAACAGTATTCTACTTGCTTTACTTTAATTTAGAATTAAATTCAATGACTTTTTGAAAAACAGTCTGTAATTAAAAAAAAAAAAAATAGGACATGCTGTTTTTCAGATATTGCTCCAAACAATGAAGGCAGGTCTGACAACAATAAGAAGTAAACAAATAGTGTAAAAATGCAACAATATTTTATACTAGATAGTATGATTTTCTAAAACACATTCATTTCAGTACTACTCAAAATACATCATTTCTGTTTGAAAATAAATTTTAATAAAAAGAAGTGGAGGGGCTGGAGAAAGAGCTCAGTAGTTAAGCATTAACTTTGCAATCGTGAAGACTAGAGCTCAGACCCACATACCAAGCCGTGTATCCTAGCAAAAGTCTGTAACGCCTGCTCCTAGTGAGGCAGAAACAGAGTGATGTACTGGGTCTTTCTGGAGTCCAGCTTGGCTGAGACATAAGCCCTGGGTTCAGGGAGAACACAGGCTCAAATGAGCAGGTGGAAGTGACGCAGAGGACACTAGACATACTATTGTGTCATCTGCATACATACATGTACACATACCCACTCACTCATGTACATACAGACACACAGGCATATATATCATACATACATAAATACATATATAAATTTAAAAGAAGTTGAAAAGGCAGGGGGCCGGCTGGGCATAGTGGTACATGTCTTTCATCTCAGAGACAGGTGGATCTCTGTGAGTGAGTCTAGCCTAGTCTACAAAACAAGTTCCAGGCCAGCCAGGAACAACAATGAGATCTTATCTCAAAAAACAAAACAAAACAAGAAAACACCAGAAAAGTCAAAAGCAAGGGAGAGAGACAGAGAGAGAAATTGGTCAGATAGACAGTGACTTTGAAAACCCTCAAGTAAAACACATTTTCCCCTCAACAAGCAAGAAGAGGATGCAACACAGAACGTGGCAACCTCATCTGCCCCAAGCATCAGAACTGCAAAAGCTGCTTCCACCTCACGGAGGAGGAAGCTGTCTCTGGGGTTGCAATTCCTGAGGACTGACAGCTTTACTCCATGTAGGACCGAGGAGCTGGATCGCAAATGAAATCTCTTCTTGTCAGAATTAGGAGCGTTGAAACACATGACCATCCATTCCTATCCACAAAGCATGCTGTGGGAAGATAAACGAGAAGTCTACTCCAGACCAGCGAGAGAGTCTGGACAAGGCAGAAGAGTGTCAGATTTCAAACACATCTAAGAAGAGCAAAAAGCAAGGAGAAGAACAGTGGGAAAACGATGAAAAAGGGAAATTCAAGGCTGAAAAAGGAAACCCATGTGCTGCTTATATAGGCTTAGTACTTCAGCCACACCCGTTAAGCTAAACATCTATACAATTACATTAAACCAATTTATCTTTCCTATAGGAGAAATCTCAAATACTCATATCATTTTTTTTTTTTTTTTTTTTGGTTTGCACGAAAATAACAAAGGGTCAGTTATCTGAAGAAGAGGAGGAAACCTGGGTCAGAGTGAAGTGTTCCCAAGAGATGTGAGACAGATACCACACGATTACAAGGAAATTACATAAGAATGAGTGTGGTCGTGATGCTGACCTGTCAACTCAACACAAACTAGAACAGCCTGGGAAGAATCTTAACCTTTGGCTTGACCTATGGGCGTGTCCTGGGCATATTGTTGAGTATTGATTGATGTGGGTGGGTCCAGACCACGGTGGAAGACACCAGCCCCTATGCCAGGCAACCTTGACTGTATGAGAAAGGAACCAAGCAAGCAGTCATGCATGCATTTATTTCTCTCTGCTCTTGGCTGTGGACGTGATGTGACTGCTGCTTCAGCGTCCTGTTACTGTGACGGCAGCTATACCCTGGTGTTATAAGGCAAATGAGCCCCATCTCCCTGCACTGTTTTCTGTCAGAGCTGAGATTAAACTAGGAAAATTTCAGGAGGAAAACTCATTAAGGAAACAGGACACATCACAATTCAAAGATTATTGTTAAGAATATAACAATAAGAAGAGGAGCCTTGCCGGACAGTGGTGGCGCATGACTTTAGTCCCAGCACTTGGGAGGCAGAGGCAGGCAGATTTCTGAGTTTGAGGCCAGCCTCGTCTACAGAGTGAGTTCCAGGACAGCCAGGGCTACACAGAGAAACCCTGTCTCGAAAAACAAACAAAAAAAAAAAAAAAAAGGAAGAGGAGCCTCATGAGGTCCCACCCTTAACTGAAGAATCTTGAGGTTAATGGCTGCTGCAGGTAGTGGGGGAAGGCCTTGGCACTTTTCTTGAGTGGTGTAGCCACTAGTAAGTTGCCTATGCTTCAGGAAATAACAACCCCATATCCATGATCACACAAGAACCCTAATTAAACTCAGTGGGTCATGTGCATATAAATACGGCCAGAGAGATGGCTCAGTGCTTGAGAGTTATTGATGACTCAGAGACGGTTCCCAGCACCCGAATCATGTGGCTCACAACCGCCTCTGACGCCAGGCTCCGCTCATCAGGCTCCTGCACGTGGACTCACACAGGCACACGTACATATACAAATAGTGATAAATAAATCTTATTTTAAGATGAATGTAGGAGGTGGGCTTGCTGGGAAGAACACTGGGAAGGGAAAGCACGAGGGGAAGGGGGTGAAAGCATCAAGGGCATCGCACATGTATATGAAATTATCAAAGAATAAATAAAAACATTTCAAAGAAAAATAATTTAAAAGACTAAAATCATTACTGATAACACTTAAAAGTTATTTTAAACTTTAAAAGAAAATGGAAAATGCTACCCATCTCCTCCCTGTCTTTCTCTTCTCTCTTCTCTTTCTCTCTCTCTCTCTCTCTCTCTCTCTCTCTCTCTCTCTCTCTCTCTCTCTCTCTCTCTTGTCTCCCTCTCTCTCTTTCCCTCTGCCTTTATATTCATCCAACTCTGAAAAGCAAGTAGGCAGATAGACCTATTATCTTTTCTTACTTTGGGGAAAACACATACAGAAAAGGTACCCAAATTCTGACAGTCATGCTCATTCAGGTGCCCCAAGTGGTATGACACAAACCCAACACTTTGGTTCAAGTTTTCTGATTGCAACTGTGATGGTTTCTCACGGTGCTATTGTTATATGAAGCCCCGCCCTCAGTCTGAGCATGCGCCCTCATTCATCAGCCCTCCAGCCAGCCTTAGTCATCAGTGCAGAACTGAAAAACCCCAGGAGAAGGACTTCAAAACCACCTCCTTCTTACAAAAAACAATGTATTTTAACCATTATGATGACAGCTAATGAATTTAATTTTACCGTTTCCGCACTGACAGGCCACTGCCGGTGTTTGTCAAAACTGATCACAAAATATATGTCTGTCTCCCTACAGCAAATGCCTGCTTGTTCTCTCACCTGCTCCCATAATGTGTCCTCATTTATAACCTGTGACAGCTGTGCCACATTTCCTTCTCATTACTTAAAAACCCAGCACAGTCATCTTGGAAGGCTTTGGATTAGAAATCAGTTTCCTCAGGAAAGATAACCGTCACTTTTCAGAGATGAAAGACGGCTTAGTTTCTATTACCACCTTTTGCCATCAAGGAAACGCTTAATATTTCTAATTACAACCATCAGTGGGCTTTTCTATCTCTTTTTCATCAATCAACTAAATAAAGCTGAGTGTGACCACAAAACACCACACCCAGAGGACGGAGAGTTATTAGTCAATTCTAGACAGGGCTGTGGGCCCTGCCATGCCTCCTCTCTCTCCCTAGCTTCCCCCCTTTCTCTCACTGATGCTAGGGGTCAAACCAGGGCTTTATGCATACGAGGCAAGCATGTACCACCTAGCTGCATCGGAGCCTCCAAAATTCATATGGAAATGTCACAGAGCAAAAATAGTCCAAAAGAATCTTGAAAATGAACTGAGTTAGGAGCTGTGAAGATGGCCCAGCATTTGCTGAAAGGACCCACATCAGGCAAATCACAACGGCATGTAACTTCAGATCCAAGGTATCAGACATCTTCTCATATCCACAAGTACCTTCACGAATATGACATTTACTCACAAAGACACATACACACAGACAATATAAATAAAAATACATTTTATTTTTTAAAGAACAAAGTTAGGAAGCCAGGAGCTGGCCCAGTGGTTAAAACCACACCCTGCTCTGGCAAAGGACCTGAGTTTGGTTCCCAGCACTCAGATCACACAAAGCACAACGGCCTGTAACTTCAGCTCCAGGAGATCTGGCTCCCCCTTCTGGACTCCACATGCACATGCACTCACACATGCACATATTCACATACAAGGACACACACACTCACATACATATAGTTAAAAAAAAAATTCTTTTTTTAAAAGAGCAAAGTCAGTGAATTCACATTTCCTGATTTCAAAACTTCCTGAAAAGCTAAATTAATCAAGGGATGTGGGAGAATTAATCAAGAATGAAGGGATAAACACTGAGTCAGCCCATATGCTTATGATCAATTGATCTTCAAAATATGGACCAAGACAATTCAACCAGAAAAAGAATATTTTTAAAAACTCATAGCATGAACTTTCCATATATCCTCATGTACAGTTATCTAGACCACTATCTTGGTTTCTAATACCCACATTAATGGTTCACAATCACCTGTAACGCCACCTCAAGGAGAACTGATGCCATCTTCTGGCCTCTACATGTAACTATAGTCATGTGCACATACCCCCACACAGACATTCATATACATAAACAAAAACAGAATCTTTGAAAAATGAAAAGATAATCCACAGAACAAAAGACAATACTTTAACATTAGATAAAGATATTAGATCCAAAATACACAGTGAATTCTAACTCAAGAGGAAGGCAATAATCCAATTTAAAATATGCATGGCAGGCCTGAGGGTATGAACCTGTAATTCCAGCTGTAGGAGACTGAGGCAGGAGGGTCCCAAATTCAAGACCTACATGCCATACAAAGTGAGTTCAATGCTAGCCTTGGCAACTTGTTAAGACCTTGTCTCTAAATAAACAGTTAAAAGAGCTAAGCAAGTGGTGGAGCATTTGCTTAGCATGCACAAGCACGGTACTGGGTTCAATCCCAGTACTACAAAATATATATATATATATCTAACATATACACATAAAGTAGCAAACAAATTTAATATATAGTTCTCCCCAAAATAAGCACAAGGGAAAACATATTCTGAACATTTAGCCTTCAAGAAAATGCAAATCAAAACCACAGTAAGATGGCATGTCACACATGAGAATGCCTTAATCAAAAGTGAGACAAGAGGGAGGGCCCCAGCACCCTCGTGCACACTGTGGAAAGTCATTTCTCTGTTCTTCAGAATACTAAGCACATGCCAGGCCTGGAACACATGCCTGTAATCCCAACACTCAGCAAACTAAGCAGAATGCCAGGAGTTCATGCAGCCTGAACTATATACAGACTCTGAGGTCAGCCTGGACTAAACGCAATACTATCTCAAAAGGGGGGTGTGCTAGGGAGGTGTCTCCATGAGTAAAGGCAATTTCAAGCAAATCCGACAGCCTGAGTTTCATTCCTAGAACCCATGGACAGAAGAAGAGAACAGACCTCCATACATGTGCACACGTGCACATGCACACACATCATCATCATCAATCAATCAATGAAAAACAATTCTTTTCTAAGAAAAATGAAGTCAAACAGTTAGTAAATGTCCCAGTAATACCTAAGCATGGACTCCAAGGAATGTAAAAACCTATTTCCACATAAAAACTAGACCATAAATGTTTGTGGCATTATCCATAATACCAAAAAACCTAGAAATATTCCCGAAGTCTAACAACTGATGAATGGATCAATAAAATGTGGTACATTCATACCGTGAAAACCTACTAGACAATAAAAAAGGATAACGTACTAAGCTAAGGATGTATGGCCAAGCATGGTGGCACATGGTCATCAAGCTAGCACTGAAGGAGGCTGAAGTTATTAGATTAGAAGTTTGAGGCCAGCCTTGGAAACATTACTAGATCCTAACCTCAAAAAAAAAAAAAAAAAAGTCTACATGAATAAATCTCAAAAGTATTATGTATGCACAGGCCCTGGCCTCAACCAAGCTCTGACAAGAGAAAACACACATACAAATGTACACATACACACACAAACGCATGCAGACATGCCAAATGAAGAAAATTATGAAAGACTACATATACTACCATGCCATTATAAAAAAAAAAAAAATCCTGAAAAAGCAAATATATGGGAACAGGAAGAATATTAGCATGTGCCTAGGACAGAGTTTAAGGAAGGGGGTGGGGTTGAGAAGTCGCAGTAAGGGTCTTCTTTTGAGGGGCGACATTGACATTCCAAAGCTGGCTTATCCTGATTCTGGCACAGCTCTGTAAGTAAACTTGTATCTTCCCTCCCCAAAAAAAAAAAAAAAAAAGAAAGAAAAAAAACCTAACTTTTTTTTTTTTCCAGAGTTACCCCAGATAGCCTGGCTCAAGTATCCTCCTGCCTCAGCTTCCTAAGTAGCTGTCCATACCAGGTTAAAATGTAGACATTCTATTTACACTGTAGACGTGAGAGGGTAAAAACACCACCAGCATTTGAAAACTGAAAGCAAAAGAATGACCACCTTTAAAGCAGCCCAAGGTTCTTCCTCGCTGAGCTTTACAGCATCTGCGGAATGTCTCCCATGCACACCATCAACAGGAGAAGCCAGGCTGTCCTCAGTGGTAGAGCACTGGCCTGACAGGCAGAGTGCTCCAATCCCCACTACTATAAAACAAACCAACCAAGAAATCACAGGAATGGGGAGACTGTGTAGCCAGCCTGTGACAGCCAGATGGGATGGCTCATGTGTGCAATCCCAGGACTAAGAAGACTAAGGCAGGAGGAGTATATGAGGTCAAGGCCAATATGGGCAACCTAGTAAATTCCAAGGTACCCTGGTCTAGGATGAAAACCTATGGATGAAGGAAGGGAGGGAGGGAGAGGAGAATATTGCCTATGACACTATAAATAATATAGTCATAACTGCGAGTCCTCTCCCTTGGATCTTAAAATCAAAGTTAGAGAACAATTTCCCCATAAAATATAAACTAATGAAAGTCAACAGAATTTAAGTTATCAGTTATCTAGTTAAGTCCTTTAATTTAAGGGGCAAACTATATTGACAAAACAAGTCCTAGGAAATTCCCCAAACCTAGTCATCTAGTTAAACTAAACAAATCGTCTCCTCTGTCTAGATCTTTGTTATATTTTATTTATTGAGTATTACTCTGTGTGTGCATGCGTGGTGGGTGTGGTGGGTGGGTGGTAGCAGATATGCCATGGCATATGTATGGAAATCAGAAGGCAACTTTCTCTGCTTCCACCTTTACATTGGTTCCACCTTTACGGAGATCAAACTCAGGTCCTTGGGTCTTTGAAGCGTTCACTGAGTTATCACACCAGCCTGTCTAGAGCTTTTGTTTTGTTCTGTTTAAGAAAAAGAATCAGAAAAGTTAACGTATTTGGAAAAAAAATGATAAACATACCTCATATCCAATTAATCTGTTTGAATAAGAATTTTTATTATAAAGTGGAAAGGAAAGAGCTACAGACTTATCAGTGTTCATTAAAACGCTGTTCAAGAGTTCAAGAGAGAAAAATCTTTAGCCTCATAGCCACATAGTTACTAAACCACTATGGGAGGGGATAACTTACAAGAACTTTAAACAACCTGGAAGACTATCCCTCAAAACCATTTGATTAACTTTTATTCTTTTTCCTAAAACAACTTTTTAATTTGTTGATCCTAAAACCGTTGCCTATACACAACAGCAGAAGCTAGTAGCCAGTCATCCAAAGACAACCAATGCAGAGTCCACAGTAATTTTGAAAAGAGCATTTAGGATTTTTGACTAACATGAATCAATCCTTCAAAATGTAATCTGTGTTGGACAGTACATAAAATTATACTTTGTGTTCTGCAAAACTCAAATCAGATCACAGAGAGGGGAGCCACCAGTCTTCCTGACACCTCACTCTTTAAAAAATAACTACAGCTAGCTAGGTGGTGGTGGTACACACTTTTGGTCCCAGCACTCAGGAGGATGAGGCAAGTAGATCTCTGAGTTCAAGGTCAGCCAGGGCTACACAGAGAACCCCTGTCTACACACACACACACACACACACACACACACACACACGCACACACGAGATAACTACAGCTATCTTGAACAGCCTTCACGGAGGAAATGCAAGAGAAAACACTTTGTGGGCTATGAACAAGTCTCTTGTGAACTACAGAGCGTTCTGGCACTAAGAGACTAGAGGGATGTTGTTTGAGCCTTCCTTTTGCAGCTGAGAGTCATATTACATCTCAGAGGTCTGGCTACCTGCCCAGGGTCACACCCAACACAGGTCACACATTTAACACAGGTCTCAAGTTTTTAGGCTAAACTATTAAACTTCCTGCTTACTTCATCAGAAAGTCATGAAAACAAAGAAATGGCTGGCTGTGCAAATTAGCACAAAGCAATGGGAATGGTAAGAGATGAGCAGATATACAAAATGCATTGTGGTGTCTGCAGATACAGCAGAGAGGTGAGGTTGTTAACCTACCTTGCACAAAACCCTTGGCTCAACCTCAATGCAAGGGGCAGGTGGTGAGAAATAGTTTTCCTAATTCTCTTGCCATTTTCTTTCAACCAGAAAGTAAAGAAATATACTGTGAGATATAATATTAATAAAAACAGTCCATAATGTTTTATAATGACATGCCAGGAAATCTAATTTGCAGCAAGATAGTATATCATTATATCTGTGTCTTACAAATAATCAGACTGTCAAGTGTAGGCAATATTAAAATTAGAGTATGAGTAATGTCTTCTTTACCATGAAAGTTATTAGAAAAACAGTCCTTAGATATGATTTCTATAATGTGGCTATTTATTTAAATATGCTTGTCTAAATCACTCCATATGCATCAAAAAGTAAGCAGGGGCTGGAGAGATGGTTCGGGAGTTAAGAGTACAACTGTCTTGCAGAGGCTCTGTGTTCAGTTCCCAGTACCCACATGGCAGTGTACAACCATCAGTAACTCCAATTCCAGGGCATCTAGTGCCCTCTTCTGGATGCAGGCACCAAGCACAAATACAATGTACATACATAGATCCAGACAAAACACTTGTATATATAATTTTTTAAAAATCGTTAAATTAAAAAGGTAAACAAAGAGTGTGGATTTTTCAGGCCGTCTCCACTGCTTATAAAATCTGGCTGTAGTTCTGTGGAACCGCTATGGTTCTGCAGTTACACCAAGCAAACTACTTTTTTCAATATAGTTGCACATATACTGCAATCTGAGGCTGAGCAAAATTTGAAGCTATCTCTCAGCAATCAAGCACCTTTCATGGAGTAACTTCTGAATAGCATCCTAAAGAGCTGGTGGGCTATCCTGCTGCATAGATTGTGCACCGTAAAACTGCAAGATCGCTGCTCCATAAAACGCTCTAAGCATCTTTGCCAGCCTATGGAGTCCTTCTGACCTACAGAACTCCAGTCCATATTAACTTCAGGAGGTTGGATATTTCTAGAGACAAAAACTGAAAGGAAGCAACTTGGGTGTGTGCTTCCACCTGCTAACTTATCCCTGGGAATACCTGACATCCTTCAGTGAATTAATTCTGCTCTCTTATATTCTGATCAATGTTCTTATCTGCTTGGTTCATGTCTAGCAAAATATGAGTCTCAGTGGTACCTGCCTAGAGCATTGGAAACCCTCAGGGATTGTTGAAGACAGCTCCTCCACTTAGGTATTCTCAAGATGAGTTAGGGGCCCAGATTAAAGGCTTGTAAGTTAAATCAAGAGGGGAAAAAAAAGGGCTCTACACCAACCTAGTAGCAACAGACGATTCTATTGACTATGAAGTGCCAGAGTGTGCCAGTTCTGAGTGTTTTGACTTACTCCTCAAGTTCAGTGGAGGTAGCCAGACATTTTCATGTGCCCTGGGGCATGCTGTTTTGATGTACCGCTATTAGTTTTTTCATGTCTTGGGCCTAAGGGCCTTCGCTAAATTTTTTGGCTCCTATACTACTACTTCACAGGAAACTCTCTTAATCTTTCCAAACAAAGAGTGTTCCTACTGTCGGCTATCCCCCATCCATCAGAATTTAGGCGAGCCCTTCTTTTTCCAGAGCAAAATAACCTATTAGCATTGGCAATCTGCCCAACACCGATTCCCCAAATGCCAGGCACTCCTTTCTTAGAGGTTCCAATCTCCCCAAAGCTATGGCCTGGCAGAATGTCCAGGGCTAAAAGTGCACCCTGGGTAGGGCTGGCAACCTCAGGGCTGGCAGGAAGGGGTTCACTGGGGAATCTAGGGAAGCATGTCCTGGTGATCAAAGCTATTTTTGGTGGGCACAGGTTTAGGGACAGAGATGCCCAAATGTGCTTCTTAGGGCCTTGTAGGTCACATTTCTTAACCGCTATTAAACAACCAAGTCTGAGCTGAGTCTGTCAGGAGTTTTCTAAACATCAGCCGAAAACTGGAATTTGATCATTGACACTGATGCCCAAGAGAAGAGGATTCTGGGAAATAAAATTCACAGGTGGTTGCTACAGCTACAGGATTAAGACTGAAACACGCTGATATCATTTTGTGAGGATTCTTAACGTGTGTTAGAATTAGAATTAGTCTTGGAATTAAACTTCATTTACCACAAGCTTTATGCATTTATTTTTAGTTTTGACTGATTCGTCTCAGCTTGTCAAATATGATTGAAATTGTGCTGACAGTTAATTCTCCCTCAGCAACTATATTTCTGTTGTTTTACTCAACTATACCAGAGTAAGTGAGATAAACACACTAAATGAAAAACTAAAGACTTCACACTTTTGCTTTTTCTATTGGAAGCAGCTCCTTAACTCAGCCTGAAATGCTCTCTCTCTATCCATTTCCAAGTCCCGTTTTGGCTTTGGCAATCTTTCATAACCTAGATCAAATTTCACCTCCCTTGACAACTATTTATTAACTTAGAGTCCCCCACACCTCCCAGCTCCCAGCCCCTGCCTCCTATTTGTGCTGTCAAAGCATATCAGCTGCCTTAATGTTTATAGCTTATAAGTAAATTCTTAAAGTGACAAAGGCACTTACTATTCCTGTCTCCCTATGCTCTAAGTTATGGAGAATATGTGTTTGGAAAACAGTGCATAAATATGCATGATCAGGGGCTGGAGAAATGGCTCAGTGGTTAAGAGTGGAAAGACCTGGGTTTGATTCCTAGCATCCATACTATGGCTCTCAAGCTGTCTGTAACTCCAGTTATACAGGAATCTGGCACCCTCTCTGGCCTCCATGAGCACTGCATGCATATGATGAACATACACACCCATATAAAATAAAAATAAATATGCAATGATCAAACTGGTTTTTTCAAGCAAGAGGATAAAAACCATGAAACTGATAAATATAACAACATCAGAATGGTACGACGAACAGAATCTTTACAATCCTGCCAGAATGAAGATGTTTGCATGTGTAAACAAAGTAAGATCATTCCAAAAATACAAACTAGACATGTGAGATTCAATCTCTGCTTCTTCTCTCTTACTTTCTATATCCAACAAACAAGACTTGCTAATCTTCCTTACAAAGGCCTCTACAATCAGGAACTCTCAAACCTACCAGCACAAGAGCCACCTGGAAAATCTTGTTCTAAAGGGCTCTGGAGGTGGAAAGATGACTTGGTTGGTCAAGTGCCTACCTTCCAAGCACAAAGGGCAGAGCTTGATCCGTAGAACCCTCTAACAACAACAGAACTGGCATGGTGGCACGCACTTGTCACCTCAGCAGTGGAAGAGACAGGCAGAGATCCTAGGTTTGGCTTACTTGGTGTGGTACCAGGCCAGTGAGAGCAGTGACTGTGCCGCAAAAAAAAGGTAGCTGGTACCTGAAGAACATCGTCAGAGGTTGTTCCCTTAGTTTCCACATGCCTGTGCACACGGGTATGCACACCAACACATATGTGCACACATACATTATATACATATGGTTTCTGAACTTACTCTCCAGTTTCTGATTCACTAGGGCTGAGGTGTGGACAAGAATTTACATTTCTAGTGAGTACCCAATTGGGCACAGGGTAACTCTGTGATCCAGCAACCACAGTTTAAAAAACACTGTTTTGCTGGGCAGTGGTGGTGCACACCTTTAATCCCAGCACCCAGGCAGAGGCAGGCAGATCTCTGTGAGTTTGAGGTCAGCCTGGTCTACAGAGAAAGTTCCAGGACAACCAGGGCTACACAGAGAAACCCTGTCTTGAAAAACAAAAACAAGCAGAAAGAAAAAAAGAATGGAGGGAAGGAGGAGACCACTGTATTTATCCATTCTTGACTCCATCTCTCATGCTTTTGACGGGGTTCACAGTTTCTACAAAAGGAATGGGAGCTATGGGTTTAACATAAGAAGCTGCTTTGAATGACGCAGGAAACAGCTAAATTTGTTCTGTTCTTGAATAAGTTCCCTTAGTGGGCAACAGTTTTCTGAGGCTTTGAAATGATCACTAATACTCGAGTGAGTCTTACAGCACTTCTGGAGTGGTCCAGAGCACAGCTCAATACAAACCAGCAGATGAGGTCATGGTCATGCAAGCAGTCAGAAGGGGTGGCAGCTACAATCATTGTCAAAGGAGTGTTTTCTGTAGATGAGAGAATGGAACTATTGTACACAAACTCAATGGATGCCAAGCATGTGGCCCGATTACTTCGCCTGTATGAGCATGGCACGGAAAGCTTGCCTTAGAGAACTTGATTCACACGTTTGTGTTTTGTCTTATATTCACAGGCAAAAGCCTAGAGATTTTCAGCCTAAGAGTCTTCACCAAGTTCCTGTCTTTTAAACCTAGAACATAAGTTTAAGTTGGAAAGATTTAAACATCATCTATAGAAACAAAAAGCCATTTCAGCTGGTTAAAGACAAATACACAAGTTTACACTGGTCAGAATACTGACAGCAGTGATGGTCAAGAGAGGGGAGAAGTTCATGATTCACAACTGGGGATTGGTCTCAAAAAAAACCTGGAGTTCAATAGCTCAGCAAGCAAAGGCTTGCCATGCAAGCACCGGGACCTGAGTTTGAATCCTTAGCACCCACATAAAAAGCTGGCCATGATAGCATGTGCCTGGAAAGGCAGAGACAGGCTTCCCAGAGCTCACTGTCCAATCAGTGTAGAAAAATTGGTGAGCTCCAGGTTTAAAGAGTGATCCTATGTCACGAAACAAAGTGGGACAATTAAGGAATCTAAGTTCACTCTAAGTACTTGCGCATGCACATACACACACAGTGGACAGGGTAAGGGTAGGGGTGGGTGAGATTGGAGAAGTACATACTCTTAGATTCTATTTTCCTTAGTCCATCTTTGACTCTCCCTATATTTAAGGTAGTTGTATTGGTCACCAATGTCCAGAGTTTTAATGGAATAGAAGACCTGTTTCAATGCCACAATGGGCATAACTGGGTACTTTTAAATTTGGGGGTACACTAACCCAGCAACATGGGGTGAATAGCCTAGAATCGTTCAAATTGTTCAGCTGCATAAAAGTCAAAACAAACAAAAATCACAAAGATGACTGAACATGATGGGTCAAAACCAGACCATGAGAGGGACAGTGACTGTTTCCAGGTCACCAGACGGGTCATTACTACTGCTCTCTGAGCACCACACAAATGAGCAAGTTGCAAGATGTTGCCAATCCTCATCAAGTTCCCCTGTTTGTATGAGCCCTGGCAAGGCACACCTAAGGGAAGAGTGGCCCACGGACAGCTGCTCCATGAAGCAGGGTCGGCTAGTTCAGATAGCATGTCACACTCTAGGCTGTCTGTCAAAGATGAATTCACCTTGAAATAACCCTTCCAGAGACAGCTGGGCAGCACAGTTCACTTGGAGGGCTACATCCTATTCGGGGTAGTACTGATGCTGAGGATCATAGTCCAAGAGCTTTATGCAGCTATGAAGGATGCTACATTCAAAATACTAATGCTGGCAGGCCACCAAGGCTCCATGAAGGACTTATGGTACAGTATTCATTTGGCATGGGTTCTTTATACTTTATATATTGGGTGGAAAAAAAAACAATGACAAAACCAAAAACTGAAGGATAAGAGAAAAGGAGTGCTTATGGACCTACAGGACTCCGTGAACTCAACAAAGGACAACTGCAGTTATCAGAGATGTCAAAGATCGCATAAATACCACATTTACAAGCTTCTCCTTCTCACCCAGGAGGAGTCCTTCAGAGAAAATTGGTTTGGTAGAGAGAATTAAGATGCAAAGAGTTACAAGATGTTTATTGTTCTCAAGTACATGACATTTTGGGGTATCACCACTAGAGTCATACACCACAAATCAAAACAGATGTTTTGGTTTTTGTTTTCTGTTTTGTTTTGATCTAGAACTTTGTAGGCCTAAAGCTAGGTGCTGTAAATTTTGGGATCATGACTTAACAGCTTGCTCTCACTCCGTCCTTCATAAGTTCTCAAGTATGATTTGCCATCAAACTCTTTTTTATTATTTCAGTACAGTAATTATCAAAAATGTCTTGCTTCTGGTTTGATATTACACATATCAAACTTGTGCATAAGCCACTGTAAATCTATAACAGAAATGCCTGCTTGCCCGGTGTGGTGGCCATTCACCTATAATCCTAACACTTGGGAGGCAGAGGCAGGTGGATCCCTGGGAATTCAAGGTCAGCCGGTCTACATAGTGAGTTCCAGAACAGTCAAAGCTAAATAATAGTGTATCTCAAACAAACAAGTAAACAAAAAGCCTATTTTTCATGTCTGATGCTATGATAAATGAGTCTCTTGGTAATGAAGTAAACTCAACATTTCATGTTCTCTTATTACATGGTTTGCTGAATTGCCTCATCTGGCACACTCATGCCAAGCGTTTAATAGAATGCAAGCTTGTACAAATAGCCGTAAGTAAAATCTGTTGTGTTGAATATTTTTGAACCCTCTGAGTGCTGCTGACACCCCACAGATAGAAAGAGTGAGGAGACAATCGTGTATCCAGAATGTACTTTCTGTGCCAAGAAGATGTATTTTATAAAATATCTAATTAGTTTTATACAATATTTAATACTGAAGTCAAAGAGAATACAAGTGCTTTTAGGATTCTGGGAGGTTAATTTTGTAGTTATCTTAATTTCAAGAGCTAGAGACTAACTGGCTTTTATTGTAACAGAGATCCTGAGACAGCATAATTACCTGTTCACTAATTTTTTTTTTAGAAAAAAAAAAATCAATATTCATGAAAATACAACAGCTTTGTGTTTTCTCTGTGAATAAAATTATCCTAATTTCCTACCAACATTCCTTCTGCATTAATGAAACCAAGGGACCAACTTACAAAATAGGAAGCAGAAATTCTTAGAAAAGGCAAACCATTGTCCAGGAATAGACCTCTTCCTAAAACCAAAGACCCAGAGAAGACAGAAGAGAAATGAGAACTCATGGACTTTATTTTATTAATGGGGTCAGAGGGTGTCAAAGGACAGCTTGTAGGAGTTGGTTTTCTCCTTCTACCATGTGGATACCTGGAATGCTACTCAGATCATCAGCCTTGGCAGCAAGCACCTTTACCTGCTGAGCCATCTCACCAGCTCAAGTTCTTACGTTTTAAAGAAAGGCTCTAATAAAAAGTTAAACTATCCCAGGATGGAATTTTACAACTTCACTGGGACTAACTAGGCAATTTATTATTTAATCTGACTTATTTTCCTTTTAAAAAAAACCTAACATTTTCCAAATTCTAGTTTGTGTTTAAATGTCCTTTTGCTATGAAATAAGCCTTATATTTCCATTATATAGATGAGAAAAGTAAGGCAGAAAGATAAGAAGCAACTTAGGGAGTCAGAACAGGGGGTCAACAAGATTAAGAATGAGAAAACATTGGTTTAAATACAGTAAAGCCACCTACTAACAGTAAGTAAATTCCTCTGACCTCTGGGACCCGTCTTTTCATGTATAAAACAGAAGCCATACTACCCGCCTCTTTCCTGTGAGGCACAGACATTGTTTAACAGAACGCTTAGTGCGTAATTAGCCACTCAGCACGGGGTCCACCCACCAGTCCACCGTGCCATTTTCTTCATTTGGTACAATGGCTACATAATCAATCCATAATACCACTATGAGGGAAATGAGGTACAGAAGTGAACGCAGAGGTCCCTGGCAAGCCCAGGACTCCGCTCATTTGTTCTCTTTTGCTCCCTCACTCCTGGTCTCAAAATGACTAGCTGAGCCACAGTCAAATCCAAACACTGGCCCCTTGGTAGAACTGCATCTGTACCAAGGCTTATTTATAACACTAACAGAACAATCTGCTTAACCTGACTGCTTAATCTGTGATTTAAATATGTCTCAAACAAAATCTAACTCATTTCTATGATAGCTTTATATTTCAGTGATCACCCCAAAATATTATAATACTTCTTTTGAAAATACTTACTTGTCCAAAAGATATTGCTACTAGAATGCTACAATATATCCTTAATAATACATAAACTATTAATACATAATACATAAACATAACACATAAGCATATCTAGACATTTGAATTATCCTATTAAGGTTGACTTCAAAGATATTAGTCTTTTCATTTTTCACATTTTCTATTTTCTCCCAAATAAAAAGTCAGGTACTAAATGTGGTAAATAAATACAGATTTACATAGATTAAAAACAGAAGACTGAGAAATACGGATCAGATCCAAATGTATGAGGCAATGACCTTCAAAACTGGCTATTAGCACCATTCTTCACAGGGAGCAATCCTGTGAAGAATTACACTACAATCCTCCTATGTATACTTTCATTTCTTCTGATCTATGGATGCATTTCCATATCAGAAAGGATAAAAGAGTAGGCTGGTGACTGGGAGAGCCTTCTTTGCAAAGATAGAAGGCATTCTGGTTACCTTAATAATTACATCCTAAAGGCCAGCTCACTATAACTGCATTATGAAATGCCGCTAAACCAATACCTTAACAGAACTGCCATATGACTGAAATTTACCAAACATGGCTTTCATGACACCAACCAATGATACATTTCTAATTCTGTATTGCCCTACATGGTCTCTGGTTATTTCAAAAGCCATAAAAAAAATTTCTAAAATAGACACCATATCTAAATGAAAGAAAGTATAACACTTTAAGAAAAATGGAATTAAAATCATCACAAAAAGATTTAATATACAGTATTGCCATTCTTAAAGTATTAAGAATAATGTTTAGCTAAATAAGAAGCCCACACCTCCCTTCCACGTTAAAAAGTGTACCGAGTGTTTAACAAGCAAGCACATGAGGGCACACACAACACACAGAAGAAATATAAAAAGGGAAAGTTGCTAAGGAAAGCTCAGTCTCTAAATGCTTTGTTTAAAAAGCTGCATATAAAAAAATATTAGAGTTATATACTGTCTTTTTTTGAACCTTTTCTCATATGGGTAAAAACAAAAGCAAAGCAACATCTAAATAGTAATATAAAATATGGCAAATGTGCTACAATTCCTCCGTTTTAGAGACTATGCCAAAATCACCATGTATGATGGTTAAGACATCTAGACTGTACATGGGAGCTATGATTAATTCTTATAACATTAAATTATAAGAGCAACAAAAAATAAACACAAATAGTAGATCTAGTAAATATAGTACTATAGTAAACATTACTCCAATAAGTCCAACTTAACTTTAAAGCATTTTTTTCCCTCAATGACAATAAGAACCATTACCAATTACAGTATTAATCAACCTCACCTGCTCAAGGCAGACTAAAAAGTTGCCTTTCCTGAGACCTAAAACCACGAGGGTATCAAACATCTTTAGAGGAGTGTTGTTTCATTTGTACTCTATACCTTGGCAAAAGTTAATGATCTACTAAGAAATTTTATGTCACTATATACCACAAAAGTATTCTTAAGATTTATGGAAGCCTAAACCTCACACTGCCCTCGGCAGGCTATTTTACACATTTGTTAAATTTTTAGGCCAATTTTTTAAGCCAAGACTTTTAAAGCTCTTGACAATGTACTCAAACTGCGAAGGTGTCAATTCCATGCTTTCTCTTCCTCCATTAAAACAAAACGGGGGGGGGGGGGGCTGTACATAGAAACAATGACACCATAGAAACAAAAAGTAGCAAGCCACTATCCAGCTGGGAAATAATACATACCATCTCTCCATCATCATCGTTAACTACAAAAACCCTTTCATTTCATGACTCGCATTTTTATGGGCATTTAATCTATATTAAGTAGACTTCAAAAAGAGTCTGTGCTCAATCTCTACTCTCCTGGATCTTTGGCAGCAGTCAGCACTTAAGCCCAGGGCGCGGGGCGCGGGGGGGGGGGTGGGGGGGAGGGAGGTTATTGGGTAGGAAATTGAACGGAGCACAGTCAGCATTAAGCATCTACTCTCTACCCAGGGTCTTTCTCACATGTCTCTATCGTTTTTATTTTTAATAGTATTATGCTCTGTCAACAAGACGATAGATAGATAGATAGATAGATAGATAGATAGATAGATAGATAGATAAGCAGAAGATAGACGGGGGCACCCTGAGGATAAGATCTAGGCAGGCTTTCGGGGGTCACATCTGTGCTTAGAAGCCTCCTCTAGGAAAGGAATCAGGTGAGACCCTTCTGGGTCTCAAATTTTCTTCTCCACAAAGAGCAGTTTTTGGCGGTGAGCGCAGGGTCCTCTGGTTGAAACTAAACCTGAGAGCATTGTCGGTGTTTTCAATCTCTGACTTTATAAAGGACAGACTGCATTCCTGGGGAAAACCATATATGACTCCTGACGCGCCACACAGTCGTAGTGAAGGGACACAAGCAAGGGGTTGTAAAAAACCAGGTTCTGAAAGAAATGCTGTGCGGCATTATTGCATTGTTGGCTTTTCCGTAAGTCCCTGATTCTTTTCAGCCACTGTTAACCTCCAAATAGCTGGGACTTGTTGCTAAATCTTTGCCTCACGCCCCCCACCCCCAGAAATAACCAACACGCTGAGATTTTGGGATCAAAAGACACAAGGAAGGGAGCTAGATCCTCAAAGCACAGAGGGCTGGGCGCCTTCAATAGGCCACTCTGCATGGGCTGCGCGTTCCGTCTGACTCACAAACGCTCGGGAGAAATTATGACATAAACCTTTATCCTTCCAACCAGAGAGATAAAGGCTGGGTGGCGGGCCTGGCGGGGCCCGGGAGCCTTAGCCCGCGCCCCTCGACGGGGCGGCCGGAACAGTCGTCTCCCGCCCTACACGCCTAGCTCAGGCTGCCCGCCCAAGGTGCTGCCTATCCGCCGGCTGGAAAAGCCGAGACCCGGGTCCCCGGCCCGAGAGGGCGCAGAGCAGGAGTTGCGGGTGCGGGACGCGACTCACCCCGCAGGGGCGCGCGGCGCGTGGTACCAGCCCCCGGCTGAGCTCGGGCTGGGATGCCGCGCGCCGGGCGGTGCGGCTGCGGGGCGGACAAAGCGTCGCGCCGGGGTTAGAGCTGGAGCGACCCCGGGCGGCGGACCCCGCCAACTTGGCCGAGTCTGGGGAGCCGGATCCCGCGAGCCGGCGGGCGGGCGGGCGCGCGGCGCTGACCTGGATGGTGCAGGTGTACTCGCTGTCGTCCAGCAGCCGCACGGTGCAGCTGTACTCGCGCTCCAGACTCCTGCTGCTGCCGCTCATCAACCTGCTCAGCATCTTCCCGCCCGCTCGCCCGTCCTCGGGAGCGACGCGGCGGCGCTGCGGACTCCGGACCCGTCGCTCCTCAGCGCGGCAGCTCCGCGCCGGCCCTTAGCACCTGCACCATCACCCTGGCCGGATCGCCACCGCTGCCTCCTCCCGCCCTACTCTTCTTCCTTCTTCAGAGCCACCAACGCCTCCCCCCAAACCCCAAGCAAGCTGGGCTCTCTCCCGGGCGCCCCACTGCCCGTGCCCAGCTCATGGGGCGGACTTAGGTAGGGGGCCAATGGAGGTCAGCGCGGCGGAACCGATTAGCAGGAGGAAGAGCCAATCAGGATAAGGAATGGGGATGATGAGCGGGCGGAGGAAGCAATCATCGCAAAACAGCAGTACTGAGCCCAGTCGGGCCAGCCCCCTAGAGCCCCAAGCCATCGCTCGCTCCCTTCGCGGGCGGTGGTTGGTATGGATGCTGTTTGTCCTGGGCCGGGCCATGTGTGGACACTTCACAAAATCGGTGTCTACAACCTGGAATAACATTTGAGCTGTTTCGGGAGTCAAGTCTTGCACCCTGCAACAACCGGTTTCTGCCCTCTTAGAAGCCAAAAGCGAGGAGGCGGCACCTGCAGAAAACAGTCACCCACGATTCCCGACCTGGCGGCTGCCCCCACCTGTGCGCTGCCCTAAGTCAGCTTCATGGGGCCCTGTGCCTCGAGCACCCTTATTTTGGTGAACATCTGTTTTACAATAGCTATTTACTCTGGTGCAACCACAGAAGCTTGTAAGCGCCCGCGTTTAGCGCTTAGAAAACCCTACGCTCTACCTCTTCTTTTATTTTCAGAAGACAAAAGGAGGCTGAGGTGTGCTCCTTAGCTGGGCAAGGAACAGGAAGTGGTGGACCTTTCCTTGTACTTTTAGAAAGAATTATTACCTCTTCAGACTTCTGCAACAAGCATAATGGCCAGGAGCTGTATAGCACAAAGAACCGGGGGAATTACCTCCTTTCCTTTGTGTCCTCCCCATATGCAGACTTAAAGTTCCTTTCCAGAACGTCACTGAGACAGTTGCCTTCAAAGATTTTATTACTAATAATATCAATGTGTGCACGTGCATGGAATGTGAACACTCAGGTGCCATGCACGAGTGTAAAGGTCACAGGACAACTTTGGGGAATCAGTGTTCTCCCACTTTTCTATGGGTTTCAGTGATCAAACTCGGGTGACCAGACTTGCCTGGCAAGCACCTTTACCTGCTAAGCTATCCCACTGGCTCTACTTTCAAAGATTTGAATAAAAGGAAATGTTTAAAAGGAATTAGGTTGGAATAGGGGTGTAACTAGGTGGTAGAGCCCTTTCCTAGCAGGTAACAAGATCCAGTACTGAAACAATGTCAACGCAAAACATTAGTGCTGTGAGAAATATTTTCATTTAAAATAATGAATTATTAATTTCTTATTACATGTTTGCTCTTAGTATATCAGCATAACACATAACTATTAAAACCGCCTATACTAGACTAGATAAAAACTAACCTTTTTTTGGATGGCGAGTCAAGACAGGAGCTCACTGTGTAGCTTTGGCTGTACTCAAACTCACTATGTATAGCAGGCTGGCCTCCAACTCAGAGATCCACCTGCCTCTGCCTCTGCCTCTGCCTCTGCCTCCCAAGTGTTGGGATTAAAGTCATGCACCCCTATGCCTGGCCCTATTTTAATTTTAAAATAATTTTGTCTACATGTTTGCCTGAATCAAATCTAAGATTTGCATTTTCTAGGTAAGGATTGATAGTAGGTCTAATATTGAACTACATCCCCAATTTTTGCATTTTTAGGCAGAGCTTCACTATGTAGCTCAGATAACCCAAAATGGATCCCTTTCAAGTTCTTCAGTGTTTGAATTCGAGGTGTTTGACACCTAGCTGGCTCTTGACCTTAACAATATGTTTCACTAGTATCTTTGGATTCTAATACCACCACCACCCGCTATCACCTTAGTACTGTGGACTGCTCCCTTGCTGCATTTAGTAGCCATGGAAAGATGTTTCTCTTTTCAATGCACTCCTGACATAGTTATGAGACCAAAATCAAACACTCAAAATGCTCTGTCTACTTCACAACCTGGGCAGTAGCCTGGGGCCTGGAATACAGATGTAGGCATTCTATAAATGATGAACTGATAAATGAAATGATGGATATGCTAGTTCATCTACAACTCCAGAAAAATCCATGAAGAAGCTAGGAGCTTCAGGAAGGTCTCATAGATAAGCATAAGAATTACTGTCAGGAGGAGAGTCTATTAAGTCCAGCCTTGTGTAACTGGGAGAAATGGAAAATTTCAAGCAGGAAGCTCTTTTGTTGAAGGCAAAGTTACTACTTGTTATAAAATCTAAAAGAGGAAGGAAAAATATTCAAGAAGCTAGAGGAAACCCATTAGTATGATGATAAGGATGTATCTCTAACAGGTTATGCAAATAAGCAGCTGTTAGGATAAAAAGGCAAAGCACCACGAATCCAGAAAGCCACGAGGAACTGAATGCACTGAATGATGTCTCCAAAGTAAGATGGTAGACGCAGTCAAGAAGGGCAAGATGGGGGTGCTATGCAATGTTTTGGGTAGCATCCCAGCTTAGTCAAAGAAAATCACATCTGTCTGGAAGCTCCCCAGATCAAGATTCACCCATCTTTGTGCATAAGATGCATCTGCAAACTGTCCTTTCCTCTAAGTTACAGAGCAGAAGGTAGAAAACAATGAAATACAAGAGTCTGGTACATACTTCTAAAAGATGAGCAGAAGTCCAGGGAGGCTGGAAAGATGGGGTTCCAATAAAGTCAAAATGAAAACAAATACTGTGCTTACTTTTTCTCAAGTTTCTTGAGCCCAGTACAGAGAAGGATTGTTCATTAAAAGGCTGCATATGAGTCTGGGGATGGAGTTCAGTTGGTAGAGGGTCTAGTTAGCTTGCATAAAATTCTGGGTCCTATGACTACATAGAATAGGGTATGTTGGTATACAGCTGTGATCCCAGCACTCAGTGGAGGCAAAAGAACGAAAGTTCAAGGTCACCCTTCTGGTATGAAGTGGATTCCAGGCCAGCCTATGCTAAGACCTTGTCTCAAGAAAACAAAAACACAAGACTTCTTGTGCCTTTGAAAACCACAATGTTGTGCTTTCATGTCTTTAAGTGTAAGGAAGCAATATTTAAAACAAAATTGCACATTACAATGGTTGAGAACCCCACCTTCCAAGTTATCAGGATGCTAGCTCCCTTCTCTATTGTGAAGGAGTCCCCAGGTATCCCCCGTTTCATTTCTGGTTTCCTGACAAAAGCAATGCAAGGCAAAGGGTTTATTTTCATTTTAATTCCAAGTTACAGTCCATCATCGTGAGGGCGCCAAAGCATCGGGAACTTGAAGCAGCCACTCACACCCACAGTCCGAGCAGAGAGAATGAGTGCATACATGCTGGTACTCAACTAACCTCCTCTTCTATACACGCCAAGACCCAAACCCAAGGAATTTACCTTGTACCTCTCACAGGTCTGCATGTCTCCCCACTTCTATTAACCTAACAAAGACAACCCCTGACAGATATGCCCACCGACAATCAGATATAAAACAGGCCCTCCCTGAGATTTCTCTGGTGTCAAATTGACATTTAAAACTAATAATCATGGCAGGGAGGTACCAGCTCCCAGATATGCCTGAAATATCTGGATGCCTTTACTTCAGATGTCCCACCCCTACCCCACCCACACCCTGCTGGTCTCTCCAACCAAGACTGAATTGTGCTAGGTTTTGGCAGGAAGGAGTATCACCTGTTTTTTTCTTTAATTTGATTTTTTGCTTTTTGATACAGCGTCTCTCTACATAGCCCTGACTGTCCTGGAACTTACTATATAAGTCTGTCAGGCAGTCCTTGAACTCACAGAGATCCATTTTGTTTCTGTCTCCCAAGTGCTGGGATTAAAGGCATGTGGTACCAGACCCATAATATTGCCTTTTCTTACTGAGAACATCACTAACTCGGGTTCGTCTTCATCAAGTTTCTCTATAGCACACAGCACAGAGTAAGCTCTGAGTTCTGGGGTTGGAGATGTGGCTCTTTAATAGTGTTCTAGCACATGTGAGTGTGGGTTCTGTCCAGAGCACCAGAAGAATACAAAAGAAAAAATGGGCTATAATTTCTATCAATATTTTGAAAGATATGACAGGGGTATCCTGAAAAGCTTCATGTACTAGTGTAAGTGCCCCAAATTCTCAGACTGGACAGCTTCCTGTCCTTGCAAAAATCCTTGTCTCAGAACCAAAAAATAGACATCCTGGTCCTAAAACTCTGTAGGTTACAAGTTCACTTTTAAAATCAATTTTTCTGTCCCCACTATACCAACCTTTCTGAGGCATTGCTAGCATTACTCTCCATGTCAAGGGGTGACCTTGACCGTCAGAGTCCTGAAAACAGCGTGCAAGTTTTTTTCTTTTTTAAATAAGTTTTATTTATTCTCATACATTAAATCCAACCACAGTTTTCCTTCCTCCTGTTCTCACCAGTCCCATTCCTCAACCTCTCCATTCTCTCCTTTATTACCTAACAAGAAACTACGAATGCCTCACCAGCAATCATAACCATACCATCCAATCTGGGCAAGTCACAATAATATAGAGCACTTCCACCTCAATATTAAGGATGCTACAAGCCACCAACCCTACGAGCAAAAGGGTTCCACCATATAAGCAGGCAAAAGCATCAGAGACAGCCCCTATACCCGCTGTTAAGAGTCCTGTAAGAAGACCAAGCTATACAAATATATAACATATATGCAGAGGGCCTAGGTCAGACCCATGCAGACTCCCTGACTGTCAGTTCAGTCTTTCTCTGTGAGCTCCTATGAGCCCAGGTTACTTGATGGTTGTCCCCTGACATCCACACATGCGCACACACATGTATCCACACACAAACATACAGTTTAACAACATTTCTTACAAAGACTGTGTTGGTCCAGGAAGAACTTCATCAAAGCCAGTCCGGCAGTCCATCTGTGTAATCATTTCCCCAGCAAACAATAAGGAGCATATCTGTCTTCAATTTCTTGTCCTTCTTACATCTCAGCTTCTGCTCTCTTAAGAACGAGTGCTCCAACAAGGACATTCTCATCTCTCTAACCTCTAAGCCTGTGAAGAAGAAAGAAGCAAGCTCTGTGCTTCCTCTCTTCCCATCCTGTCTACAGGAGCAGGCTCCTGCTCCACACAGAGATCTGCCCGCTCAAATAAAGCATCATTCTTCTATCTGAAGCATCTGCACTCAGAATAATGGCTGCTTCACATTTTCTGAGTGTGTTAGATTGAGAATTACTTTAATATGTATCATTAAGCAATTGATATCATTTTCCCCGGAATAAGTATTCTCTGTTGTCAGGACAGAATCCCACCTATGGTTTAAGAGAGATTTTCCACCTTTCTAGACCCTTATGGTTTTCAGATTCCATCTAGCATCTCTCATACTAAGAATTCTTCCTTTACATGAAGATGTGCTTTTTATTCAAGAGTATATTTGCTGAACATTTAATGTCAGATGCCGTGATAACATTTTTGAGTATATAAGACATAGTTCAAATATGAGAAAAGGAAACATAAATCAGGTAGTTCTCAATGTAGGAAGAGAATGTTAAATGTGTATACACTTAGCCACAACACAGTTGCTCCAACTCAGTTAGCTCTGAGAAGAGATTTGTTGATTTCTTCATGTATGTACAATACACAGAGTATGGAAACATCACCTTCCAGAGAAAATCTTATCTCAGGAGAGGAAGAAAAATCACACCCATGATTTCAACTTGAGAGGCAGAATGGCTTGTAGGCAAAGCATTTGAGTTAGACCCTGAGGGACCAAGGGTTTTGATGGGTGCAGAAAACAAAAGGAGGATGGAGGGAGGAGTGTCAGGTCTTTGTTACTCTGTCTTGCAATGTCAGGGGTCTCTTTATGTTTCCTAGGCTGATCTCAAAGACCTTGACTTAGACAATCTTTCCTTAGGCTCTGTGTAGCTGGAACTATAGGTGTTTGCTCTCTCACCCAGCAAGTGTGACATCTGAGAAGCACCATGGGCAAAGATATAAAAGCACAAATGTGTACACGATGTTCTCAAACCACAAGTAACCCTGATGGTGTGGGGAGTGTGGAGGCTATTAAGAGGCAGACTTAGTGAGGCTAGATCAGAAAGGACTCCAAGCTATGACTGAATAGGCAGTCAATCAACTTGACAGGATTAAAGACTTAAAGGTTATTTTGGACAAGAAGTAACAGTATTGGATCTGCATTTGTTAGTGGCTATTTTTAGGGCAGTGTAAATAATTAAATTAGAATATGAAAAAGATTATTTAATTGGGAAAAATGAATTGTAAGAACAATAGAATATCTTTAGTGAGGCACTGGAAGCATCTGCAGTAGCTCTCCAGTTTATATGCAAGCCTTTGCTTATTCTCAAAGGTGACACATTCTTCTTATCTTTCTAGCTAGTCCTCAGTTATTGTTCTAGCAACAAAATGTAAGTCACTTATTCGAAAGATTTGCCAAGGCTAAGGTTGGAGGATCACAAGTTTAAGGCCAACCTGAGCTGCATAGCGAGACCTTGACTCAAGAAAATAAAAATAAAAAAGTTATCGATGGTAGACTGTGTCCAAGTGTATTTGAGAGGTGCTAACAGATTGCAAAGATTAATAATCACCCTAATTTTCAGAGAATTTGCCATCCCAGGCAATCTGCAAAATTACTCCAATAGCATTTAGTAAGTGTTCTGTTAATGTAGAGGGATATTCAGCATTTGTGGTTTTATAAAAAAGATAAAGGTAAAAGACAGCAGAGAAGTGAGAATGAATATGGGTAGAGAATCTTCTAAAAATGAAGGAAATTGGAGAGGTGTGATTCCCGATTCAGACCATCAAGAGACTACCTCCTCTAAAAAAGGCACCCTTACTCTCTCCACAATCCAACTCCCAATTCTTGTCCAACATGTTATTTCCCTTTCATTGGGGCTTACAATATTTGCAGCTTTCAGCAACAATATTTCCATTTGTTGTTCAGCGTTACTTACATTCAAATGGATTCAGTGCTTATCGCCAAGTTTCTATTGTTACATCATCTCCAGGTTTTTCATCCATGTTCAGATAAGTGGGAATTCTTTGCTAAATAGTTTGTTCGGAAATAGCTAATGTACAGGACTTACAGAAACCAACTTATAATGGATTAAAAAATAAATAGAAGACCTGAAAATAAAAATTTACTGGAAGAAAAATATATATAAATTCTTCAAGTGATTTAAAAGTCCTGAAAAAAGCAGGAAAAAAAAGTTAGCAAATGAGATTGTGTTAAACTAAAAAGCTTCTGCATGGCAAGGGCAATATTAAATAGAGTGGAAATCAATCTACAGAATAGGAGAAAATATTTGTGAACTATACATCTGACAAGGGTTAATATCAAAAATATATAAGAAATTAATAATGGAAAAACAAATAATCCCATTGAAAAAAATGGGACCAGGACTGAAGAAACAGCTAGAAGAGTAACACCTGCCCAGCATGTGCAAGTCTGTGGATTTGATCCATAGCACTGACAGATAAATTATCAGGTAGACAGACATACAGACAGATGGATTATGGATAGGTAGATAGATAGATAGATAATAGATTAGATAGATAGCACCAGACTTAAATAGACTTTTACTAATAAAGATAAATAAATGGTCAACAGAAATAAGAAACATGTTCCATATCACTAATCATCAGAGAAATAAATATCAAAACTACAATGAATCTCTTACGAGTAAGGGTGACTATTGTCAAATCAACAAAAGTAAATATTGGTGGGGATGTAGAGAAAAGGGAACTCTTGTACTTTGTTGTTTGGAGTGTAAATTAGTACAGTCAGCATAGACAACTAAATGGAGAGATACTGAAAAACCAAAAGTAAAATGACCATACGATCCAGCAATTTGTGTACTGTGTGTACTCACAAAGGGTGTGAAATTGATTTGTTATAAAGACAACTGTACTCCCTGCAGCACTGTGCACAAGGGTTGTTGAAATGGAGATAACTTAAATGGTCATCAGTGGATGGATGGATGGATGGATGGATGGATGGATGGATGGATGTAAAGAAATGTGGAGCAGACTCAATTATTGCCATAAACAGAACAGAACCCTGTGACCTGTAGTAGTGTGGGTAGGAATGGAGGTCACTACGGTAAGTGAAGTGAATAAGACACAGAAAGACAAGTACCAGAAGATCTCACCCACATGAATAGTTTAGCGCTCATGTCATAACTGCTGAGAATAAAATGGTATTTCCAGAGGCCAGGGACCCTGGGTAAGGAGGGACATAGAATGACTGGTCCATAGGCAGTAAATGGTAATTCCATCAGAGCAAGAAGTTCTGGTGTGCAATTGCACACTAGGGTGACTATAAGTGAAGAGGAGACAGAGAAGGGTGAGCACGAAAAGGAGGAGGAAGAGGAAGAAAAGTAGCATTTTAAAAGGCGGAGAGAAAAGAGTTTGATTGCCTTCCTCAAGAAATTCTAGGCTGGAGAGTTGGCTTAGCAGTTAAGAGTATTCACTGCTCTTGAAGACTACCCCAGTTCACTTCCCAGCACCCACATCAGGTGATTTTAAAACTACCCAAAACTCCATTTCCAAGGGATCCAAAGGCTGCCCTCTGGCCTCCACAAGCACCTACATGCATGTGACACGTATAAATTCACACAGGCACATATATGTATACATAAAAATAAGTAAATCTTTCTCTGGGTGCTGTGGTGCATGCTTTTGCTCCCAGCACTCAGGAAGCAGAGGCAGGCTGATCTCTGTAAATTTAAGCCCAGTCTGGTCTACATAGTAAGTTCCAGGACAGCTAGGACTATGAAGAGAGACCCTGTTTCAAGAGAAGGAGTGGAGGGGGAGGAAAGGAAAGGAAAAGAAAAGAAAGAAAAAAGAAAAAGAAAAGAAAAAATAAATGTGCTAAATATAGGGTTAGAGAGGTGACTCTGGGATTAAGAGCACTGGCTGCTCTTTCAGAGGACCCAGGAAGCTCTAGTGCCAGATCTTGCACCCTCTTCTTACCTCCATAGGCACAATGCATGCATCTGGTGCACAGACATACATGCAGGCAAAACAACTATAAAATGAAATAAAATAAATAATTATTAAAGAAATGCTATTTGAGGAGCTAGCTGCATTTGATCTGACTTAAATGTTACATTATTTATGCACGTTCCAAAACATCATGTTGAGGAAAGAGGTTGGGGCGATGGCTCCCCGGATAAAGCACTTGTTTTGCAAGCATAGTGTCTGGAGTTCAGATCCCTAAAAGCACATAAAAAGCTGGGTGGGTGTGGCAGCTGCCTATAACCCTAGGACTTAACAGGCAGAGACAGAGCATCCCTGGGGTAACTTGTCAAGCTAGACTAGCTGCAATTGGTGAGATCCAAGCCCAATGAGAGGCCCTGCTTCAAAAAAATAAAATGGAGTTTGCCTGGAAAGATTGCTCAGTGGTTAGAAACCACTTTCTCCTTCTACAGAAGACACAAGTTCTGTTTCCACAATCACATGGTGACTCACAACTATCCATAATCAATTCCAGGGTTCAGACATCATCTTCTGGCATCTGCAGGCTCCAGGACCATATGCAGTACCCATAGATGGAGGCAAAACATCAATACACATGAAAATAAAAAAATCTACTAAAAAATAAGTAAAATGAAGAACAGTAGAGGAAGACACCTAATATCAACGCCAAGACTCCAGCACTTCACACACATGACTGCCTCACACACGTGTGCCCAAACATGTAAACACACACACACACAAGAATCATATGGTACCCCATATGAATGTATAATTTTTATGTCCTGGTTGGCTTGGGACTCACTATGGCCAAGTTAGACGCAGTGTGTACCACCATGCCCCAGTCAGCAAGATGGTTTTTAGAATCCTGGAGGTCTTAAAGCCCAGTGTGACTGGAAAAGAAACCCAGCAAACATATACCAGAACTGGATGTGGGGTGCACACCAGCAACCCTGCACTCAGGACGAGTACTGGGCATGACATGGCTGTTGCACTTACGACCTCGAAGCCATGGTTACCTGAACTAGTCCTTCAGGAGACCAAGCCAGTCAATAATTCCAGCATGGATGGGAGAGCTCGAGGGTTCCACTTCCAGCTGAGACACTATAATCTCTGCTGGGGAAAGGGGGGTCATTTTTCTTCAGAGGCATGGCTACTCAGAAGTCGCCCATACTCCTGCAGGCACTGCTAATTGGATTTAGTGGGTTCTAGGAAACAGAGGAGGGAGAGGAGGAGGAGAAGGAAAAAGAGGAGGAGAAGGAAGAGGAAGAGTAAGAGGAGATATAAAGGCATGAAGTGGGAAGAACACAATCTAGAGAGGTCTGAGCAAAGTGAGGGGAGGTGCTGGGGTGGACATGATCAAAATACATTTGCATATTGTATAAAATTGTTAATTTTTTTATTTTAAAAAGAACTACCTCTAAGGATAATTAATGTTCTCTACACAAAATGTAAAATGTCTGAGGTTACAACTATACCAGTTACTCAGCTCTGTAATTAAATGTTATATTGTGCCCCATAAATATGTATAATTACTATGTCAATTAAAAGTGAAAATATCTCTTTTTAAAAAAAGAAATACATCTAACACATAGTATAGGCTGAGACTGAGTTGGGTGTGGTGGCACGTACTTGTAATACTGACACTTGGGGGTCAGGCCAGGCGGGTTGATGTAAGTTTGAAGAAGACAGTCTGGTCTATGTATCGAGTTCTAGGACAGTCAGGTTACGTGGCAGGTCTTTGTCTCAAAAAAAAAAAAAAAAAGTATAAAGCCAAAACCAAAATGGAACAGGCACTAAACCAGAAAAAGATTTCCAAGAATAAATCTGAGGGTTGGGGGGTGGTCAGGTCCTTACCTAGTGTCTAGTATAATGGTTATTCTTAGCTATCAGTTTGACCAGATCTGGAATTAACTATGAGATAAAGCAGGTGAACATATGAACAAGGAATGGGCTTGATCAAGTTGTTTGACGTGGAGAACCCACGTTGCTAAAAGTGGACAGCAACTTCCAGCAGTGGCTAAGAAAAAGGAAGTTCGGGGCAGAAGCATTCGTGCTGCTGCTGCTGCTGCTGCCACTGCCACAGTCACTCAGTGACATGGTGAAAGGCGTTCTCCAGGCCTTCAGCAGTGTGTTGCACAGCTGAGGCACTGCTGAGGCACACAGCCTCTTGGACTGAACAGCTGCCAGGTTCTCAGTCTTTGCAGTGTGAAGAGAGCAATTGATGGACTACCCAAATCACATCATGTAAGCCAATCTAATAAATCCCTCTTTGATAGATATTCATCCTCCAGTTCTGTCAGGGAATCCTGGGGAACAGAATAGGACCTGTGTCTGATCCCCAGAAAAAAAGAGAATAATATATTAATGAGTAGTACCCAACTATAATCTCAGCATTTGGGAAACTGAGACAGGAGGATAATCAATTCAAAGACAATATGGCCTACCAGAGACCCTGTCTGAAGGGGGGAGAAAAGAACATAACAGAAATAAAATAAGGAAAATGGCAAATAAAACTGAGTAGAAGCAGAAAGAAAATAGACTGTGAGAAATTATCAAGGGCATAATTCATGAAAGGGGCCCAAAATGAACAACATGAATTTTCAAATTTATAGAGCTTGCCAAGTGTCCTGCACAACAGAGAAACAAACTATCCCCGACAACACTGGAAAATCTTCGAGCCCTGGGAACAGACACAACACTCTTTTTCCAGAATGAAAAGAGTATTAGGAACAAGCATTAAGTTTCTGGCTTCTCAAGAGCAGCTCTGTGCGGAAGCATCTGCAGGCTCTGAGACAGTAAGTTCCTCCCCAAACGCTGTGCCCACAAGCACAAACTTAGACGTGTAAGATCTCAAAAGTAACCGAACTCACAGGCACCCTTCCTTCTTCAGGACCTTTTTGAAAGGTGAGTTTACCAAAATCATCAACGCAAACTAAGAGATAAGAATGCTCCAGATATTGTTTTATGTCCTCAGATGTTTACTGTCCCTTCTCTCAGAGCCAGAGCTTTACTTCCTTTTCCCCAATAGAATCAAGTGTGGCTACTTATTTGTTTTGAACAATAGAATAAAAATGGAAAAGGTAGATGTATCTCTTTCTTTCCTTCCTTTCTTTCTTTCTTTGCTGGTTTTTTTTTCCCCTTTTTTTTGGTTTTTATATTGGGGGGAATTGGCCCCGGGGGGCTCAGTTCTAGCTTTTTGGCCCCCTCTTTTATTGGGGTTTTTGGGGGTTTTGGGGGTTTTGGGGGTTTTGGGGGTTTTCCCCCCCCTTTTTCCCTTTTTTTAAAAAAGGGATTAAAAAAAAAATTTGTTCAAAAAGCCCCCCCGGGTTTGGGAAAATTTTTTGGGTTTTACCCCCCCAACCCCTGAACGGGTGGGGGAGGGGAAAAAAACCGCAACATTCTTTCATTTTTGGGAAAATTTTCACTTTAAAACGGAAAAAAGGAAATCCCAAAATTGGAAACACAAAATTAAAGGTGTTTTAAAAGACCTTTACAAAGTAAAATGGCCTTGAAGGGGGGTTTTTTTGTTAAGGGTTGCACGGGTATTCTGACGATAAGAGGGGGAATCAAAATTATTTAAAAATTCCCCAAATATTCAACCCCCTTTTGTACCCCAAATAGGGGAAAAAGTAAATTTTTAAAAAGGCCCAAAGGGGGGTGGACCTGATTTAATAGATCCCCAGATTTATTTTCCAAAATTCCCCCAAAAACCCCCAAATTTTTTTTTCCCCCCTTAAAACCCCCCCCCCCCCAAACCCCCCCCCCCCCCCCCCCCCCCCCCCCCCCCCCCCCCCCCCCCTCAGTGAAGAAAGAAGGGGGAAAAAAATGCCAGAGCTTTGGAAAGACCAGCGGCAGTGGAGCCAAATAAAAAAACCCGAAAGAACTGCAAGGTGAAAAAATGAAAAAGCCCTGCCCCCCGACTACCTGGTGATACTCAGGGGGGGGCCCCTTCCCAAAAATCAAGTACCCCTTTCAACGCCCCAAACCAGCAAAAAATCACATGACCTTTCATAGGCTGCTTTTTAAAAAAATCAAATCCGGTTTCCAGAAAAAAAACCCCCTCACAAGAAGTTTCCAAAAAAAAAAATCCAAAACACAACAAAATCTCCAAAGAAAAACCCGCCCCCTTCCCCCCTTCCACCCCCCGTGAGTTTCCCCTATTGTCTATTGAGGAAAACCCCCCAAGTATTTAACATTCCGGTTTCCCCTTTGTGTCTGTGGGTGCGGGACATTTGGCCCCCAACATGCAGCAAGTTTTCCTTGTTTTAATTGGGGTTTGGGGTTTTTTTTTTTGGGTTTTTGGGGGGGGCCTTTTTTTCTTTTGTCCCCTAAATTTTTACTCACTTTTTGGGGGCCGGTGTCTTTAAACGGTTTTTTTTCCCCTTTTTTTCCGGGGCACTTCCACCCCCTGGGGATTTAGGCCTATTCCCCAAGATTTTACTTCCTTTTTTTAAATTTTTTTTTTAAATTTTTATTTGATGCGTAGGGGGGTTTTGTGTGCACCAGGGGCCAAAAATTTTTCTCCAGAGGCCAGAAGAAGGTCTCGATCCCTGTTAACTTGAGTTCAATTTTTTAGATTCAATGTGGGCAATGGGGGTTTAAAAAAGGTCCTCTGAAAGAACCATAAAAATTTTTATCCCCCCAGCCATTCTTTTCCGCCTGACTTTTTCTTGGTAAAAACAGGATTTCCCCCGAGTTTTGTGAGAATTTTGGGGTTCTATAGACAAAAAAAGCGCTCACCCAAAGGGAAAAGGGAACAAAAGAGCACATAAGGGGCCCCACCAAAATTTAACCTTAGTTTTTCCCCCCCCCTCCCTGTTTTTATTAACAGGGGCCCCCAAAAAATAGTCTATTAAAAAAAAGGAAAGCTAAAAGAAAAATCCAGGGTAAAATTTTTTAAAAGGGAAATCCGATTGTAAACGTTTTTTTTTTCCCCTTAGTTCAGGGGATCAAAAAAAAGGCCTTGGAGAAAAAATTCTGTCACTAAAAAAAAGTGACAGTGAGGTTTTTAATCACGAGGCAAGGGTGGTGATGCAATGCTTTTCCCTTTTTTGCCCCCTTTTCTTTCTTTTCCCATGTCATCTTAAAACCTCACTGTCAAAAGGCGTACTTTTATTTTATTTTATTAAAATTTTTAATTTGTGTGTGGGTTAAATTAGGCTCACATGAGTGCCAGTGCAGGGGGTTTTGGGCCCTGAGTTGGAGTTAGAAAAACCCCAAAACCCCCTTTGTGGTGCTGGAATTAAAAAAACCGGAAAACCCTGGAAGAGAAAAGGCTCACTTTTTTAAAATTTTTGAGCCCCCTCTCCAGCCTTGTTTTTATAATTTTTTTAATTTTATCTTAAATATTCATCAATTTTATAAATTTCCCCAAAAAATTAATTCCGTTCTTTTTTCTCTGATTCCCCATGTGGCTCCCCCAGATCCCCTACATTATTTAGACAATAAATTTTTAAACTGTAGGGGGGGGAAAAAAAAAAAGGAATTTTACGTATTTTGGGGCAGTCCTGGGTAAAAAACCCCAAAAAGCCTGAGGGGAGATATACTAGACAGCCCCAGGGGGTTTCAATAAAAAGATGTCTTCTACCCCTAGAAAATTTTGATAATAAAAATAGTTCTCTATCTAATACAGTTTTTTTCTTTTTCAAATTAAGTCTATTTTTTTTTGTGCAAAAGCTGGTCTTTAAAAAAAAGTGTTTTTTTTTTTTAAAAACACAAATTCCCCCGTGGTTTCCCCCCAGGACAGCCCCTCCCCTCAAATAATTCCCCCGGCTTGGGAAAAAAATTTTCCCGGAAAAAAAAAGGGGGCAGTCCCCCCGTAGTTTTAAACTGCCTCAACTTAATCATTCCACTTTTATTAAAAGGTTCGAAAACCGGGGTTTTCCCCCCTTTTAAGGGGGGCCCTTTATTCCTGCTGAAAAGGGTTGGGGTGTTCTTTTCTGTTTGAAATAAAACTGGGGTTTTTCTTTGGGTCAGACTCTGTTCGGGGTTTTCCGCCTCTTATCTCCCCTTTCCGTGCTCCCCGGGGGCTAACAGAAGCAACTTTTTTAATGTAGACAAGGTTTACCTTGGCTTTCCCCCCTAAGGCCCCAGTTTTAAAAGCCTTTGTTATAAGGTTTTTTTAACCCCGGGGTTTAAAAACCCTTGGGGGTTAAAAAAGTGTTAGAAACCAGTTTTTTTTTCCTACCCCCCTTTTTGGGAAATATTTTTTGGAAACAGTTGGAGGGAGAAAAAAATTTCCCTCTCAGAGTTTTTTGGAAGGGGGAAAAACAAACAACTTTTCCCCTTTGGGGGAAATAGGGGTTTTTTTTTTTTTTCGTCCCATGTCAAAAATGTTTCTAGGGTCACATGAAAATTTTTTGGGGGGCCCTTGTTTGTTCATAGAGAGGAAAAGGGGCTAGTGTTTTTCTGTGATTAAGGGGTTAAGGGGAAAAAAAGCTGCCAGAAAAGAACAATTCCCCCCTTGTGGCCACGTGAAATTTTTTTTTTCCTTTTTTTTACTCCCAGCATTTTCCCGTCCCCCCTTTGCTGGGCTTTTGGGGACAACACAATCTGCCCGCCCTTTCCCCCCCGGCCATCATCACCCTAGACTCGATTGGCCCTTTTCCCCGCTGCTTCCGCCTACTTTCACTTCTAGACGAGTAGAGTTTGACCCCTTTTGCCCCCCTTTTCCCTTTTGGTTCCCCGATTGGCGCCCCTTTTTTGAACCCCGCTGAACTTACTGGCCCCCGGCAGAATTCAAAAAAGCTCTTTATTCCCCCATTAGATGGTTTTTTTTTGCAGAAATCCTGATGAGGAGGCTAAAATTTTGGCTTTAAAAAAATTTTCCCTGGATTTTTCAAGGAATAAGGTGTTTTTAAAAAACCCCCTTGTCAAGCCTTCTTGTTAACAGTTTCCCAGGTTTCCAGTGAGGCTGTACCTCCTCCCGAACCTGGCAGCTGGATCCCCTTTTAAAAAATAGGGGTTGACCTTACTTTATCTGTCTTTTTTATAGCTACAGAAAATTTTGGGGGCCCACTGTCTTATGGTAATTTTTTAAGCACTTTTTCCGGGGGGGATGGGGGAGCCAGTTAAAGAATAGGAAGTTTGAAATTTTGAGGGTCAAAAACTGTTTATACATACCAAAATTTTTTATTATACACTTTATTTTTTACTGCTTACTTTTCCCTTTTACAGCCAAAAATATTCTACTTCCCCTAAAAAAAACAGACAAAAAATTATGATTGGCTTTGAGGGGGGTTCTTACTAATTTTTTTTGGGTTTTTTCCCCCTTTGGGAAAAAATTTTAAAAAAAAAAAAAAAACAAAATTAAAAAAAAATGGTTTTACATTTTTTTGGGGATTTTAGTAATTTTTTGTTACTGTAAACCAGGCACTGTTTTAATTTTTTCATACAATGAAAAATTATTTTTAACCTCTTCCTTTCCCTTTTTTTTTTTTTCCCAAAAAAAGGAAACAAAAATTTCCCCCTGGGCTTTTTTTTAAAAAGTCTATTCCCCAAATCCAAAAACAATCAAAAAAAGGTAAAAACAAATAAAAGGTTGGGCCCACAAAAGGTGGAAAAGGGCCCTTTTTCAATTTTTTTTTGGGGGCAAAAACCCGAATGCTGCTGCATAGCTCCTGAACTGAGTTAGTGAGAACTCAGAACTTAGCAGCTGAAGAGAGTGATGGCTTCCTAATTGCATCTGTGCAGAAAATGCTGACTCTGAGTTCTAAGCCAGGAATAGCCACAGCCATTTATTTTTCCCTTCTTATGTTTTCCAAATGAGTCATAAAGGATGCTGTGCCATGAAACAGGAACGAGGAAAGATGGAAAATGGACACTGCTATCTCTTCTTGATGACTCCGGCTTTTGGGTATCACTTGTGAGGCAGAATAACTTACAGAAAGCAGAAATGAGACTACTCCATGCCAGCCACTCCTGGAGCTCCGTGCCTCATGCGGATCCTCACCCTTGCCAAAACAGTGCTGCTAGCCTTTGGGAGTGCCGGATACAGTGTTTCTTAGCTCTCCCTGGAGATTAGAATCATCCAAGGGCTTTAAAAACAGAGTGTGTGTTGGGCTGGAGACATGGCTCAGCAATTCAGAGCATTTACTTCTCTTGAAGATTTGATTCCAGAAACCTCATGCTGGCTCATACTGTCTGTAACTCCAGTTTCAGGGGATTCCACAGCCTCTTCTGGCCTCTGCAGGCTCCTGTGCATAAGATATTTTTTATATAAATATTTCCTTGTTTACATCTTTTATGTGTCTCTGTATAAATGTATGTTACATATGAACAGAGACCCATGGAGGCCAGAAGATGATGTTGGATCCTCCAGAGCAGGTGTTCTGGGTGTTAGGAGTGCCAAACTTGGGTGCTGTGAACCAAACTTTGGTCCTCTTAAAGAACAAGTGCTCCTAAACACTGAAGCACGTCTCCAACCCTATAAAAATAATAAACTTTTAAAGACATGTAGATTCTGCAAACTAACTTAGGATCTGAGAGGTAGAGTTGGATATCACTGTTTTAAAAACTCTCCTAGAAGAACTGAATGAACCACCAGAGGTAACACCCCCACACCAGGTTAGACTTAAAGATAACCCGATCGTATAGATCAATGTGTCTGAATCTCTACGTCCCTATTATCTCTTAAAGGAGCCTGTTTAGACTTTGGTCCTTCATCTCCCCACCCCAAGAATTGGATGCAGATATGTATCTGGTTGTGTAGTGTACATATATCTGTATTTTACACATATAAACATATGGCTTTCCCCTCTCTGAAGCAATTTTTCCCCACGGTAGTTATATGGAGCCCACTTACAATGGAAGCCTGCTTGAACTGCACTGACAACCCCACATCAGCAGTTTAGAGCCCAGAAGTTTACATTTCACCTGCACAGCATGTGCACTGATCAGCAGAGTTATTCTGAGTCCTCTTCTAGACTTCTGGGTCATCACCTAGACTGTTAGAACAGCGGGGAAAGGAATAGGAGTCCAGCGGGAGCGGCAGGTGCAAACGTGGCCTGTGTAGCACAACACTGACTCAGCAAACAAACGACCCACGAGAGAGGACTCTTCCTCTCAGGCTTTGGCCACAAGGCCCTCCAGAGGTGCCACCTACCTTTCAAGGAACAAAGCAAGTCACGTGATACAAGCAGAGCTATTAAGATGGGTATGAGTTTCTAGAACAGTGATTCTCAACCTTTCTAATGCTCTGACCCTTTAATACAGTTCTGCGGTTCTGCACTGGGCTTCCTCCCTCAGGGTGTCCAGGCACTGCTGCTGAACACGGGGAGGGAAAGGATGAAGCAGAGCCCGGGATAGGTGGGTCGGCAGGACCTTGGTCCAGCTGTGGGGCAGGGGGCATTCTCTGAGCTTTCAGTGTTAGGGCTGTCTTAGACGACATTCAGTGACACACCTTACACGGATATTTTACTTGGGGTGAACAAGGGCTCTATGAACCTTGGAGAGTGGGAAGAGATTTTCAGGTGAGTGTACATGATTGGCTGAGGCTAAGGTACTGGGAATGCCTCGTTTGCGTGGAGAGGCGGCCCAGATGCTTGCCAGGCAGGTTCTTACTGGGAGAAAGCGAGTTGAACCTGCGATTTCTCCAAGGACTACTTGATAATCCTCAGGTAGAAGATGTGGGGTTTGGGTTCCCCAGATAAGGTCAGATGGAAAAGAAGAAGCCCCATTAGAAAAAGAAGTCCTCCATTTTGCACATAGCTCAGGGAAATGTCCAGTCATGGTACACTACGACCTTAATAGCAGGGTTTTCCAAAATAGTTCCTCATGCTGTGCTGACCCCCAACCCTAAGATTATTTTCATTGTTACTTCATAACTGCAATTTTGCTATTGTTATGAATCATAACTTAAGTATCTGTTTTTTCCTATGATCTTAGGCGACCCCTGTGAAAGGGTCATTTCACCTCCGAAAGGGTCACGACCCCCAGGTTGAGAACCACTGTTCTAGACATTAATGGACAGGCTACTAGAGTAGGCAATCTTCCCAGATGTGTGCATGGTAATTTTGAAAGAGACACAACAACGGGAGGATGCTCAGTGGTTAAGAGCCATATTGCTCTGCAGAGGGCCTGAGTTCAGATTCTGACCTTACATCAGTTGACTAGCAACTTCCTCCAGCTGAGGTTCCAGCTGGCTTCTGAGAATACCTGCACTCGCGTGCATGAACATCGTTTATATACATACTTTAAAATAAAAAAGAGGCACCTCCCTGTGGACCATCAAGATAGCTTCCCACCAGGTCTGGAGACCTGGGTTCAATCTCTAGGACCCACAAGGTAGGAGAGAGTTGATTCCTCCAAGTTGCTCTCTGACCTCCACAAGTATGCCATGGCATGTGTCCACCCCTCACCCCAGTAACTAAACAAAAGAATTTGGCTTTTTGAGATAGCGTCTCACTGTGTAGACCAGCCTGGCTTTGAACTCAGAAGAGGTCTGCCTGCTTCTGTCTCCAGAGTGCTAGGCTAATGGTAAAGGCATGCACTGCCATGTCTAGCATTTTGCAATTTGTTCTCTCTCTCTCTCTCTCTCTCTCTCTCTCTCTCTTTCTCTCTCTCTCTCTGTATGTCTGTGTGTCTGTGTATGTGTGTGTGTGCATGGGCACGCGTGCTTGCGCACAGGTGACTTTGGAGGCTAGAAGACAGAGTTGGGTCCCCTGGAGCTGGAATTTTCTGATGTTTGTGCTGGGAGCCAAACTCCACTTTGTTGCAAGAGCAGCATACCCTCTTAACCACTAAGGCATCTCTCCAACCTGGAAGTTTTGTTTGTTTAAAGAAATAAGTCAGGAAAGGAACTTCAAGAAATAATTGAATAATTTTAAAGAAAAATAAATATTTTAGCTTAAATTGACATGACTCAAACTATTCAATATGATGATTTTTTTTAAGATTCTTATGTTAGACATAGCAACTATTATTTTAGAAACTGTTTTGAGGAACCAGAAAGATGACTTAGACGCACACATATATGTACATGGAGTGGGAGTGCCCAACGTGGGAGATCTAGCAACAGTCTCACAGCTCGGACTCTTTGCTGCCCTGCGGCTCAGTGGTAGAACATGTACTGAGCATGCGCCAGGCCCCAGGGCCCAAACAAACGAGAAGATCCAGGCTTTGTTTCATTGTTTAAGTAGCCCCAAAGCCAATTCCCAGGAAGAAAAGATGTGTGCTGGAGGGGGGCGGGGAGCGTGGAAAAGGAAATGAAAGGAAGAGGGGAAAAAAGAAAAGGAAAAAGAAAAATAGAGAGAGATGAGAGAGAGAGAGAGAGAAGACATTTCTTCAGCCCAGGAACAGTTTGCTGTTGTGAAGGGAGTATGGACCATGTGACTATGTGACAGATGGATACACATTTTCACAAAGTCAGGCCTCAGATCATTCAGAACTTCCAGGGAGACAGGTGACAGATAGGTCTCAGGGTTGCTCACCCCACTGCTCCCATGACTCCATCCCTGACACAGCTCTACAGTCCTGTTTCCCTTCATGATCTAGGCATATGACTTTGATCTGGCATTTCAGAACCAGGAGCTGATTGTGACACCAGGATGACAACTTAAATCTTCATCTGTGACCCTGAACAATCAAGGACAGCGAGGGCCTTGGGGAAAGATTGCTGAGGAATGAGCAATGCTGCCACCTTGTGGAAGATAGTAGTTACATTCTTTGAGGAGGAAATGGCTAACAAAGACTTAACAAAAAATGGCTAACAAAAAAGAACTTCAGGAGTAAGGATTGCAGCAGGGCCCTGAAATTTACCTATCTTGTAACTTGTGTGGTTTGACTTTCTGTAACTTTTAAGAGTGGATCTCATTTTTAAGTAAGTTTATTCTGCTAATAAATCAAATCTGAAACACTCCATACACTCAAGGTATTTAAGACATCTGATTACGTTAACATTTGTCATGGCTCTACCAGGAACTAGCTGGATAGTTTTCATAATTAAAATTTGTTTTCTTGTAGGTAAAATGTGGGCTATGGTGACATTTAAGTGGTAATTCTTTCTCTATTATCTTTCCATGAATTTTCCCAACCTTCTTTATAGGAACTCTTATCTCTTATATGGATAACCACACAACAGAAAGTAAATGGGGGACTTTGATCAGTGAAGCTTAAAGTAAGGCAAGGTTGCAGAGCACAGTGGTGTCCTCCGGACCCAACAGGACCCAACAGGACAGCTGCACTCATGAACTCACAGCAGCTGTTGTTGCCTGCACAAAGGTTGGGGAAATGGCTTAGCAATTAAGGGCCCTTATTACTCTTCCAGAGGACTAGGTCAGTTCCCAGCACATGGTGGCCCTCAACTACACAGAATTCCAGTTCCAGGAGATGAATAGCCTCTCTGACCTCTGTGGAGGCATCAGGCACACACATGGTGCACAGACATTCATACAGGCAAAACACACATAAAATTAAAAACTGAATAGACATAATTTTCAAAAATGTTAAAGACCTGCACTGTAGCAGTACACAATTAAATCTACTTAAATTGATCCTGAAGAGAATTTCTTGTTACCCACCCCAATGTTCTGGGTTCCCCAGTGAAAGACACATACACAGAGCCTTTATATTTTTATATGCCTTAAACAGCTCAATGGCTAGGCTACTTCCTAACCTCCATGTACCTAATCCATTACCCTCTAATATTCCCTAGTTATTACTTACTGAAATCTATATTCCATCTTTGCTGTCCTAGACCCAGATGTGCAGCCCTCATGGGCTGCAATCCCCAAGCTCCTACATGGCAGCTATTCTCTCTGTCCGGCACCTCTCAGGCTTGGCATATCTCCTCTCCTCTCCTCCTGTCATGGTGGATCTCTCCTTCCTTGGTCCCTTGCCTGAGAATCCTAAAAGTCTTGCCTCTGTCTCCCTGCATCTTACTCATGGAAGTGCAGATTCTTGTGCAATTTTGGGGGCCCAGAAAAACATAGTACAAGCAGCATTTGACCATCCCACAACACTGCACAGTGCCAAGCCAGTCAACATTCTAGCATGGAGGGGGAGAGGGGTCATGAAGCACATTCCCTGAGGAACTATTGAATGCTGATGTCTCCTGGGAGAAGGAGAGTCAATTTTATTTAATGATGTGGTCCCTATAGGTTAGTCATGCTCCAGTGGTGTCCCCACATAAGAGTATATGAGTAGCTCAAATAGAACTCAATGGGAGAAGAAGAAAGAGGAGGAGGAAGGAAGAAGAGGAAAGGAGGAAAGGGAAAGGAGAAGAAGAGGAGGATGAGGCATAATTCTGGGAAGAATTATGGAGAGGAGTTGAGGATGAATATGTTCAAAATATCTTGTATGAAATTCTATAAGAATTAATAACAGTATTTTTGAAAAGCTAGGTAGGTTCAATCCAATCCCATAGTTATTCTGTATTAATAGATTTAAAATTTTTTATGTATATAAGTGGTTTTCCCCAAACATATGTCTGTGCATCTCTTGCATTCTGATATCCATAGAGGACAGAAAAGGATATCAAACCTTTGGAGCGTATTTTAAATACGTCAGTTTCTACATATTGTATAAACTTAAGGGTATGCAAGAATTGCATCTTGTGGACTTGTATATAACTAGAGAGTAGACTAGACTAATGAGCTCATGTGAGATAATTAGACATAACGACTGGAATAAATACATATTGTCCCGGGTAATTTTTGTCAACTTGACATAGCTAGAGTCAAAGAGGAACCTCAATTGAAGAAATTCCTCTGTCAGATTGCTTTAGACAAGCTTGTGGGGAATTTTCTTGATTGCTAATTGATAGAGGGGGGCCCAGTCCACTGGGGTAAGTGGCACTTCTGGGCAGGTGGTTGTGGGTGCTATAATAATGCAGGCAGAACAAGGAATGAGGAGCAAAGCAGTAAACTGCATTCCTTTATGGTTGCTCTCTGGATCAGCCCACCCTCTGGGATCCTGCCTCTCCATGATGGATTACAACTAACTGTAAATGGAATCAACCCTTTCCTCCCCATATTGCTTTTGGTCAGTGCTGTTTTGTCACAGGAATAGAAACCTAATTAAGACATGTACTAAATGAAATGCTAAGGTTTTATATGTGAAAAGAGCTGTCCAAAGCTATAAAAGTTACTGAAAGCTTACAGTAGTCTGCAACACTTTATGCTGGGGACACTCTGAAATGAAGAGGTGGCTATCTGGTGATTGAGGCTATGATTAAAACAAGGCATGAGATGAAAACAGGAGTATATGTGAAAGAAGATGGATAAGAAATTTGAGAGTAGCACAGAGTTCTGAGAAGTTTTACTTAGAAGAAATTCTGGATACACAGAGACCAAACTGTGGATGATCTTGAAAAGGAGCCTCAGATGCTGTAACTGATTCTAAGAGGAACAAACCCTTAGGCTTCATATATGCTAATGCATATTTCACAGTTATATAAAAGTATTACTAGCCATATTTAGGCTCCAAATTCCACGGCAAATGCAAAACTGATAGAGCTCTGTGTTTGTGGATAAGAAAAGTTAAGGGCTCAGCCATTCACAGCACTAATTGTTCCTCCAGAGACCAGGGTCCATACACTCGGCATTTTCAGCGATTCCAGACACATTTTTCTTTAATACTACATGCTTTACTGAAACGTTAGATTCCAGCTGGCTCTGAGAAAGTTATTTCAAAACTTATTCCCTTCTTTAGGAAGAAATAGTTTTCTGGAGTGATGAGACAGATCTCGTTACTGCTCTTGTGAGTCTCTTGTCTTTGACAAGTACACTGTTAATCCCACTGATGAAAAGGCAACAACTCCTGTAACTAACCATCAGACTCCACAGCTTGGACTACTGTTGGCTGATAGTTAACAGTACTTTAGGAAACAGATTGCATGGCTTTCAAGAAAAGTATTTGATTCTGCCAAATCTTTGTTTTAATGGAGACAAAGCTTTCATTTTGTGACAGAAAAACAAAACAAAGAGGTCATGCTTATGCCAATACAATCCTTATGTTTCCTAAATGAATGGAGTCTTAGAAACGAGACTGTATCTAAGGAAATACAGTACTCTGGTTGTGGGTGTTTTTTTTTTTTTTTTTTTTTTTGGACTTGTACACTTCAATTGTTCAATGTTCTTCTTTGCACCAGCCTTTCTATGTAGTCATAAAAAACATTTTCTTAGAAACCATTATCAAATACAAGGAAAGGTTATAGGACTCTTGCTATGATGCAGAGATGGCTCTATCTATTCCATTTGCATACAACTTTATTATTAACTAGAACCCTTTTTCATTTTATGACACTGTGGTGGTTTGAATGAAAACTCACACACACCAGAGATTCACACAGTCAAGCACTTGGTATCCAGTTTGTGGTGTTGTTTTGCAAGGTTATGGGACATTTAGGAGATATGATGGACCCCATAGGCACTTAGGGAGTGAAACTTTTAGGAGGTATGGCCTTGTTAGAGTAGGTGTGGCCTTATTGGAGGAAGTGTGTTACTGAGGGGAGGGCTTGAGAGGCTCAAGCCAGGCCTAATAGCTCTCTCTTCTTCCTGTCTGAGGATCTAAATGCAGAACTCTCAGCTACCTCTCTAGCAACATGTCTGCCTACATGCTGCCATGCTTCCCTCTGAACTGTAAGCTAACCCCATTTAAATGCTTTCCTTTATAAGAGTTGTTATGGTCATGGTATCTCTTCCCAACAATAAAACCCTAAGACAGAAGATGAAGCTTTGCTGAAGAAAGTATGTCACTTAGGATGGGGCCTTGAGTGCTTGTTACCTTACCCCTGTAGGCTTAGTTTTTTAAAACCTACTTTAATAAGTGTTCTTAAAAGCTTCAACCTCCCTTATCACCCACTGACCAAAGGTAGGGGAGAAAGATGGTTAATGGGACAAGGGGGACTGGACCCATTTAGAAGTAGTTCCTTGAGGAGATTCCAATCTTCACTGTCAGCAGTCTAGTCCACTAATAAAACACCAAAATGAATCAGCAGCAGATTCAGAAGAAATCATGAATCTCCACCAATCGGCAGGAGTCCACTAAAGCAGCAAAAAGCAGCCAGAATATCACCAGAAGTTCTTTGATGTGTTTTTCTCTATGAAGTCATGACAATGGAAGCCCAACGAAAACCAGCAAGGTGAACCAATGCCAGAGTGTCATCCATTGTCTGTTGGTTATATTTATATTCTTTGTATATATCACGTGCTCTCTCAAGAATCCACTCCAGCAAAACATCACATGCCCTTTCACCAGACAGCTTCCGGAAAACACCATGTTCTCAATAAAACATCCTCTCATAATACAGCTTCCAGAAAAACATCACATGACACAACTGAGTCTCCAACAAAACCAGACAGAAATTCCCACTTCACACACCACTTCCTTTCTGCCTCCTCTGCTTCCTGTGTGTAAATAAGATGCAATTAGCAAGCTTCTTGTTCCTCCCACAATGCCTGCTTGTTGCCATGCCTTCCCCATTATTATGAGCTCCGCCTTAGGAACAGTAAACTAAAATAATCCTTCCCTTCTATAAGCTGTGTTGTATCACAGAAGCAAAAATTAACTAATTCAGAAGTTGACAGCAGTTCTGAAGACAGTGACTACGTTGATTTCTAGAGGATGACTTTGGACTTAAAACCAATTGACTGCCATGAGCAGAGCTTTGTTAACAGGCTATTTTAGTTGAAGCTGTAAGAGCAAACGTTATGTTTTAAGTTTTAAGTACTGTGCCTAAGAGATCCATAAAACAAAAATGCCTGTAACCTGTAAGCCCCTTGTCCAAGGACAGATACTTCCTGAAATGCTGGAGGCTTGAAAATAGCAAGCCACATGTTTCTGCTCCCGTAAACAAGCATGTTTGACCCAACTGTACCAGATGTGCTTGATCTCATGTAGGCAGGAGGTACACAGGCAGGAAGTATGTCAGGATGTATGCTCGCCCCTGATTGGATCTGATGGGAAACACATAGCCTTATGAGTTTGCCTTTACAAGCCTCTGCACAATGTGACTCACTGGGAACCCCAGAATGGTCCTGGCTTTTAATGAAAGCATTCTTCAGATTTGTCTCAAAACTGTAGTGGTGGTCTTATTCTCCCCTGGCAGGTTAACAGATCTCGGGAGATAGCAGTGCCAATAGTAAGAACACACACCGTGGAGAGCCCATTCAAGAGGTTTAAAACAGGAACAGGTACTCCATTAACAAGTAGCCTAGAAAACATACACGTGATATTTTAGTAAATAGTATGATTGCATCTGCCTATGCCCTTAAGAGTTGAGAATAAAATTTTAAAGTAATGGACTAATTTCTTTAGCAAAGGAAATTTCAAAACAGCCTGTGGTGGTTTGAGTAAGAAATGTCTCTGTCCCTGTATATTTGAACACTCATGGCACTGTTTGGGACAGTTCTGGGGAGATACAGCCTTACTGAAGGAAGTATATTTGTTCTTTCTGCTTCCTATGTGTTGGTGGAAATATAATCTCTCGGCTTTCTGCTCCAGCTGTCTGCTGCTATCCATCCCTGGTCATTATGGACTTTTCCTCTGAAATCCAAAGCTCCTACAGACTCTTATTCTATAACCTACTTCTGGTCCCTGTGTCTTAACACAGCAACAGAAAAGTAACTGATACAGAAGTTGGGCAGGGACTGGGTAGGGGGTGTTGCTGTGAAGACCCCAACCATTTGTTTGTTTGTTTGTTTGTTTGTTTGTTGTTTGTTTTGAAGGAATGTGGGACCCTTGAACTAGAAAAGCAGTTGAATATTGTAAGCAGAGTTTAAAGAGTCATTCTAGTAGAAGTCTGGAAGACAGTAGTGCTGAGAGCAATGCAAATCTGACTCAAGAGCTTTCAGACGGTAACAATATATCAACTGAGCTAGAGACAGTGATACTTTGACTAAGTCTCTATCTGCCTTCTACCCATGTCCCAAGAAAATGTCTGCAGCTAAATTAAAAAGTAATGACACAGTTCCTTTGGTGGAGGAGATTTCAAGGCAGCATAAGATTGAATCTATGGTATGGTTATTGCTAATAATGATTATGTAGGTCTACAGTGAAAAAAGGCAATTGAAGAATGAAATATAAACTGTTTAGTTTGAAGAGAAGAGTACTCAGAAGCCTAATGTTGTAGTCAAGATGTGTGCTGATAGGCTGTAGGTGTTAATGAGATTTGTGTGATTAAAGAGACCTCCATCTCTTCACTGGAACAAAGGGAAGGGTATCCTCAAGACAAGACCCCACCCAACTAAGCTTCCCACTTGTGAAAGATGGTCTGAGGACTTCCCTGTTCCTAGACACCAACAGCACGCAAAAGTTGCTGCTAATAGGATTCGAGGGTGGAAGGGTCCATCCTAAGCTAACAGTCAAACTTGGCAGTATTATCCATATAGAACTGGCTTTAGGGGCATGAAAGATTCAAGAGTGAGGGGCTCATGGATTTCTCCCTCCACAGTTTCAGAGAGCGGCTGAAGGGAAGTATCATGTAATAGGACTGGGACTGGCTTATTTGCAAAAAAAGGCCCTGAGAAGTCACTGTATAAAGACGTAAAGGTGACGCCTGGGTTGTGGTGGAGACTCAAGATGTCAGAAATGTTAGAGCAGTGAGACATCACAGTGGAGAGCTTCATACCGAGAGGTGGGGGAGGAGTAGAAAGACCACACGCAGCAAAGCTGGAGGGTGGCCCAGATACCAGACACAGAACTACAGGATTTGGAGATTTCCCTGCTGGGTTTTCAGCTCACTTTGATCCGATCTTTTGTCACTGTGTCCCCATTCTTCCATTTAAAAAAGTTAATGTATATCGTGTGCCATTATGCATTGGCAGCATATAATTTATATTTTGATTATATAGGGAGTCATAGTTAAGAAATTGCTCTGAGTTTCAGATGAGATTCTGGATCTGTGAGCAGTATTGAAATTGTTGAAAACTAGGAGGACTTTTGAAATTAGACTAGATGCACTTATATCAGGAGAAGGCCGTGAGTCTAAGGAAACAGGGGTCCAAATGTGGTAGTTTGAATAAGAAATGTCCTCCATATCTTATATATTTGAACAGTTGGTCCCCACTGAGTGGTGCTGTTATGGAACTAACTGGAAGAAATACTGTTAATCCCACCAGGTAAGGCTAAGACCACTACCACAATCTTAAGCCAAATGTGAAGCAAGTTTTATTAAATACTGGCCAGGACAATGGACACTGCCCAGGTCCATACTTGGAATTCCTAGAGAATGGGCCTGAATTACGTTTGTCCAGTGCTTATAAAGGCAAAATCCACAAGGTTACTAGGTACTTCCCACCTTTGTCGAATGAGGGCAGATACACACCCTGAGATGCTCCCTGCCTATGCACCTTCCATCTCTGTGTGGTCAAGCACATCCCCCCCCCCCCCCATCCCCTGGGAGTTGGGCAACCAACCATGTTTACCAAAGTGAAACATTTGGCTTGCTATCTTACATGAACAACATGCCCCAGCATTCCAGAAAGTTATCTGTCCTATAGGTTAGAATCATTTTTGCTTTACAGATCTCTTTGGTTGTTTTTTTTTTTTTTTTTTGGGGGGGGGTTTTGTTTGTTTGTTTTTCGAGACAGGGTTTCTCTGTATAGCCTTGGCTGTCCTGGAACTCACTCTGTGGACCAGGCTGGCCTCGAACTCAGAAATCCGCCTGCCTCTGCCTCCCAAGTGCTGGGATTAAAGGCGTGCGCCACCACCGCCCGGCGCTTTACAGATCTCTTAAGTGCAGTCATTTAAACTTCAAACATAACTTTAGCCTTCCCAGTACATCACTGGGAGTTTATGACTTTGCTCTACTTCCTGCTTGTTCTCTCTGCTTCCTGTGTGTGTATAAACAGTGATCAGCAGGCTTCCCACTTTTACCATCATGCTTTCCTGCTGCTATGTCTTCCCCACTATTACAGACTCTGGAGATATAAGCTAAAACAACCCTTCCTCCTATAAATTGGCATGGTATTTTATCATAGCATCAGAGAAGCAACTAACAGACACTTAACCCCTCTTTTGCTAAAAGCTTATCGAGTCTTCATTGGCTCCCTGATGTAAATGTTGTTATCACTTTCAGGAGAGTGAGGAGGTTTAAAGTGCTTGAATAATTTTCCCTAAGCTTTAAAGACAAAACAACAAAAAAAGCAAGGAACCAGAAAATAAATGCCCACGGCTAGGCTTCTCTCTCTCTCTTTCTCTCCCTCCCTCTCTCTCTCACACACACATAAATAAATAAATAAATAAATAAATAAATAAATAAATAAATAAATAGAAAATCTTTTAAAAAGGGGGAGGAGGAAGAGACATGTTCTCAGGATCTGAATCTGGCTTACAGTCCCCGCATCAGGTGGCTTACAACCCTGCCTATAACTCTGACTCCAGGGGATCAGGGGATTCCCACACCTCTGTGGTCTGTGGGCAAAAAGACACACCCCACACTCAGAGAGAGAGAGAGAGAGAGAGAGGAGAGAGAGAGAGAGAGAGGAATGTGCACGTGGGTACTCAAGAGTTCAGAAGTGGGTATTAGATTACTTGTTACAGAGACCGTTGTGAACCCTCTGGGAAAGTGCTTTCCCTGTTCACACGTCTGTTATAATTTCATAGAAAAAAATTTAAGCTAGGAAATACACATATGTTTATTTATGTTGACAGAACTGTGTAAAGTCTTTTTATGGGAAACAAGAATCCACCTGGTGTCTTTCCGCCTCCAACATGGGATTCCTGGGGGGAGTTTTAATTCTTTGGGGGCCAATGTTTTTAACAGTCTGGTAGTCAAAAGGATGGGGCACAAGTGCCTTTCTTTAAACTATTGCTTTTCCCCCCAGAGTGTTTACAGTCAGAGGTTGGCCTAAAAGAGCTCACAATGAGAAAAGAGGTAATCATCTAACCCACAAATATATGAGGGCAGGATTATATCATAACCCAAGGAATATAATAAATATTTATGAGTTTACTCTGACATAAAAAACAATTAAGTAAACAAATAAACGGGAGGGAAAGGGCAATGACTATTCACAGAGGAATTCTAATTAATAATATAGAGCAAACCCAGCTTGTTAGGGCTACCAGAGTCCTAATAAGGTAATAACAATACCATACTAACCAAATGATCAGGGTTAACAATCATCAGAAGTTAGACATGCCACTATCATGTTCCTTTGATTGAAAACACAGAGAATGGCATACTACCTTTATTTTTAGGTAAAATACCAAAACAAACAAACAAAAATCTGTGATTTCAGTCTAAAGAAAAAACAGATAAACTCAAACTGAAGTGCATCTGCTGGATTCCCAGTTACTGTAATTGAAGAGGTTGTGCAAGACAAGCATGATGGGGAACTGTCAGAGATACAGGGCCTAAAGACAAGTGAAAATTAGCTGGGTGTGGCACTTGAGGAACACAGGCTGGAGGTTCAAAGAAAGTTTAAAGCCTTTGTAGTCTACAGAGTGAGTTCCAGCTCCAGGCTATATATCAACCACCTGTCTTAAGAACAACAAAAGGCAAAGCTAAGCTAAGCAAAGCAAAGCAAAACAAAACAAAGAAGGAACTCCCGGAAGCTGGAGAGATGGCTCAGTCAGAAAGAACATTTGCTGCTCTATTAGAGGACCTAAATTTAGTTCCCAGTACCCACTTCAGGTGGCTCACAACTCCAGTGCCAAGAGATCTGGTCTCCTCAGCCACCCACACACATGGAGCACACTCATATACACAGACATGTAAATAGAAATAAATCTTTAAGAGTCAACAAGGGTTAGTGAGATGGCTTAGTGGGTAAGGGCACTTGCCACCAAATCTGATGACCTGAGTTCAATCCCCAGAGTCTACATGGTGGAAATGAGAGAACTGTGTCTATGAGTTGTCCTCTGATATCTGTGACATGTACACCTCCCCAAATTGATTAATTATTGTAAAAAAAGCAGAAGAAACGTGAAAACAGAATGTAATATGAAATCCTACCTCAAATCCTACAACAAAAGATATTTTTGAAAAATTATGATTTCCAAACCAAGTCTGTGTCTTAGGGACTTACTAATGTTAATTTCCTAGTCTTGATTAAGTGTGCTATGGTTAATGAAGTGTGACATTACCATTGGGATAACCTATGTAAAGAATGTGTAAGAGCTCCTCTATTATCTTCAGAACTGCCTCATAATTCTAAAATTGTTCTAAAAGTAATAGAATTAATTAAATTATTTGTAAATAATACAAAAATTGGGCTTCTTGTGTTTTCCAAATCTGAACTGTGCCTTCTAGAAAATTCTATTACTTTAAAATTATTTATTTTGTATGTTATGGGTTTTTTGCTTGCTTGTATATTTGTGTACCATTTTGTGTGCCTGGCCCAAGCAAGCCAAGAGAGGTTACTAGACCCCTTGGGTCTGGAGCTACAGATGGCTGTGAGCTGCCATGTAGATGTTGAGACTTGAACCTGGTCCTCTGGAAGAGTGGGCAGTACTGAGCCATCTCTCCAGTCCCCCACTAGGTTTTAGTATTCATAGACCCTATGTATAAGATTGTCATTTTCTGGTTGGACCAGAGTGTTCTGCCCAAAGGACCTGAGTTCAATTCCCAGCACCCACATCATATGGCACACAACCACCTGTAACTCCAGCTTCCGAGGGATCTGATACCTTTGGCATCTGTGGGCACCTGAGCTCATGTGCACGCATATGCCTGCTTTAAAATAATGCAGTTCAATTAAAAAATAAATTGTCACTTTAATAACCAGGAATAGTGGTACACACCTGTAATCCTAGCACTTGGAAGGTGAAGGCAGGAAGATCAGAGGAGTTCTAGACAAGCCTCAGCTAGATGGCAAGTTCAAGGTCACCATGTGGTACCTTTTGAGACACTGTCTCAATCAAACAAATCAAAATTTAAAAAATTGTCCCGGACTATAATTAAACATGTATACATGTTCTTAAAACCAAAGTGCCAAATACAGAAATGACATACCTCATAGGTGAAGTAAGCATGTTATATGAACTCAGATGCTGTAAACCTTCCATGTCTAATATATGAGAGAATAAATACATTAATTTAAAAAAATTTTCCATTTCTTTTTTCTCTGATGAACTTTGGAGCCATTTGACAGAGAACATTTGTCTTTGCCACCTGGTAACAAACTGAGGTAACCCAGTGACGGAGCTCACTTCCCACCAAGCTGCACCTTCCCCCGAGGATTCAATCACAGTGCCTCATGTACCCCAAAAAGAGCATCCGTCTGAGAGCTGACACAGCCATGGAGCGACGGAAAGGGATGTGCTGTAGCAGGAAATAGCAACCTGCCTTTCGCACTCCACTTCACGAACAGGGAACGGAGAGAGATGAATACCACAGAGAGCAATGTGCTCATACTTGCAGAATGATGGACAGGAAAGGACAAACGGGAGAGAATCAGATGAGAGCTATCTTTATGTTCTCTTTGCCTGTATCCTCTTCTTTATGTGTATGTCTGAATATGGAGAGGTGTGTGTGAAGAGACAGAAGGAGAGACTAGAATTCATTTCCACATTCGTGTAAGAGATCATCTGCCTCTTACAGTTATTCGTACAAATAGTGCAGATAGGATTGAGACGGAGATGCCTGCTTGCCAGTTCTCCTAAATATGTATGTTCAAAAATTCCATCCATCAATGAACTGCAAAATAACTACATATTGAAGTAGAATACAGCTACCTATGCAAAGCTTGAAATGTTTTAGCCAAATATTTAACAAATAATATAAACTAGGAATATCAAATTCTCTAAGATGCTTCAATAAGAAGGAAGCAAGCAGCCCAGTGGTAGTGACGCATGCCTTTAATCCCAGCACTGTGGAGGCAGAGGCAGGGGGATCTCCGTGTGTTCAAGGACAGTCTGGTCTACAGAGTGAGTTCTAGGAATTCTGGGTTGAAACCAAAAACAAAGAAAACAAAAAGCCAGCAAGTATGAGAAGAGAAAAAATACACTTTGGAGGTTGAATGCTAGATTTGGGGATATTTATTATGTTGTGTGACCTTAGAGTTAAATATATAACATGTATGTTTTAAAAGTTTCAAAATATACATTCCTAAGATAAATGTGGTATTCTCAACCACTCAGGAGGCTGAGGTAGGAGGATCTTAGGTCTGAAGCTTTGTGTGTGTGTGTGTGTGTGTGGTGTGTGTTGTGTGTGTGAGAGAGAGAGAGAGAGAGAGAGAGAGAGAGAGAGGTGTATATATTTTGTGTGTGCGTGCACACACACATGTAGAGGTGAGTGTACATGCTGTGAAAGACAGAGGTTGACATCAGGTGTCTTCCTTGATCACTTTTTTTTTTTTTTTTTTTTTTTCAAGACAGGGTTTCTCTGTATAGCCCTGGCTGTCCTGGAACTCACTCTGTAGACCAGGCTGGCCTCCAACTCAGAAATCTGCCTGCCTCTGCCTCCCAAGTGCTGGGATTAAAGGCATGTGCACCACCTGCTCCTTGATCACTTTTCAATCTTTGTGAGTCAGGCCTTCCACTGCTGACTTACGATCAGAATGCTGGTGTCCAGAAGTCCAGCAATCTGCCTGTGTCTGCCTCCCAGCACTGGGCTTACAGTGTGCACTGTCATGTCCAGCTATTCCATGGTACTGGGAACTTAACTTCCTGACAAAGTATCTCTCCAGTCATCGTTTGTATTTTGAGCAGAGTCTTGCTCTGTCTCTGGTTTGCCTGGACTCGTCATGTAACCCACACGCCTCAACTCGAGAATTCATCATGAACCCGCTGCTCTCACACTCGTGATCTCTTACATCTGAAGCGTGCCATCCAACATGCAGGCTCTGCAAAACATGTAGTAGCTTAGACTGTCTTGATCAGATAATGGTAGGCATAGGAAAACATGCTGGACCATCCACGTTGCTGGGTGGGGAGAGAACGGTTATTATCAATTTTCTTTTTTATGCTTATCCTATTTACAAAAGTTTATTCATCATAAAGTAGATGTTTTTATTACCACTGCACAACTGAATTTAGAGAAATTAATCAACTTGTGTTTGTAAAACTGAGCAGCTAACCAGGCATGATGGCACACACCTTTAAGTCAGCAGTCAGAAGGCAGAGGCAGGTGGGTCAATGTTAGTTTAAGAGCAGCCTGATCTACATAGTGAGTTCCAGGCTGGCCAGGAATTCACAGTGGCATTCTGTCTCAAAACACCAAATGTGTTCCTCAGGGAGAGAGTTATAAGAACGCTTTCTGTAGCTGGTAGGATAGGACAAAGGGTGAATTTCAGAAGAGCAACGGTGTTGTCTCTAATATGGGAATACAAGCATCTGAAAGGCAAGGGTGTTTATAGAGGACGTTTGGAAATGGCAATTAGTCCCTGCGGGGCACATAGGAGATAGGGGCAGGAATGTAGGCAATACAGAAGGTACTTGATCATAAAAGTCATGTGATCAAGAGAGGCCACCTGGACAGGGCTCTCTGTTGGGGAATCTGAGGATCTCAGCACCTCATGGTACCTTCTCCAAAATAGATCATATAATTGGTCATAAAACAGGCCTCAGCCAGGAAGTGGTAGTGCATGCCTTTAATCCCAGCACTTGGGAGGCAGAGGCAGGTGGATTTCTGAGTTTGAGGTCAGCCTGCTCTACAGAGTGAGCTCCAGGACAGCCAGGGCTATACAGAGAAACTGTGTTCGAAAAAAAAAAGAAAGAAAGAAAAGAAAAAGAAAATGAAAGGCCTCAACAGATATAAAAAGATTGAAATAATCCCTTGCATCCTATCAGATCACCAGGGACTAAGGACTAAGGCTGGTCTTTAATAATAACAAAAACAATGGAAAGCCCACATACACATGGAAACTAACAATGCTCTACTCAATGATAACTTGGTCAAGGAAGAAATAAAGAAATTAAAGACTTTTTAAATTTTAATGAAAATGAAGGCTCTTATACCAAAATTTATGGGATACAATGAAAATAGTGCCAAGAGGAAAACTCATAGCTCTAAATGCCTACAAAAAGAAACTGGAGAGAGCATACACTAGCAACTTGACAGCACACCTGAAAGCTCTAGAACAAAAAGAACCAAATACACCCAAGAGGAGTAGACACAGGAAATAATCAAACTCAGGGCTGAAATCAACCAAGTAGAAACAAAAAGAACCATACAAAGTATCAACAAAACCAGAAGCTGGTTCTTTGAGAAAATCAACAAGATAGATAAACCCTTAGCTAGACTAACCAAAGGGCACAAGACAGTATCCAAATTAATAAAATCAGAACTGAAAAGGGAGACATAACAACAGAAACTGAGGAAATTAAAAAATCATCAGATCCTACTACAAAAGTTGTACTCAACAAAACTGGAAAATCTGGATGAAATGGACAATTTTCTATACAGATACCAGGTACCAAAGTTAAATCAGGAGCAGATAAACCATCTAAACAGTCCCATAACCCCTAAAGAAATAGCAGCAGAGGCAGAAGCAGGTGGATTTCTGAGTTTGAGGCCAACGCTGGTCTACAGAGTGAGTTCCAGACAGCCAGGGCTACACAGAGAAACCCTGTCTCGAAAAACCAAAAAAAAAAAAAAGAAAGAAAGAAAGAAAGAAAGAGAAGAAAAAAAAAAAAAGAAAGAGAGAAAAAGAAAAGAAAAAAAGAAAAAGGCACGCAGTCTTTAAAAGTCTCCCACCAAAAAAGTCCAGGACCAGATGGTTTTATGCAGAATTCTGGAGAGAAACTTGAAGCAATCCCACTAAAATCAGGGATAGACAAGGCTGCCCACTCTCTCCCATCCTATTTCAATATAGTACTGAAAAAATCCTAGCCAAGAGCAACAAAAGGAAGTCAAAGGGATACAAATAGGAAAGGAAAGAGTCAAAAAATATCACCATTTGCAGATGATATGATAGTATACTTAAGTGACTCCAAAGCGTCCACCAGAGAACTCCTAACCTGATAACAACTTCAGCAAAGTGGCTGGATATAAAATTGATTCAAACAATCAGTAGCCTTCCTCACTCAAAGGATAACAGGCTGAGAAAGAAATTAGGGAAATGACAACCTTCACAATAGTCACAAATAATATAAAATACTTGGTGTGAACAAACAAGTGAAAGATCTGTATGACAAGAACTTCAAGTTTGCTGGGCAGTGGTGGCGCACACTTAATCCCAGTACTTGGGAGGCAGAGGCAGGCAGATTTCTGAGTTCGAGGCAGCCTGGTCTACAGAGTAAGCTCCAGGACCGCCAGGGCTATACAGAGAAACCCTGTCTCGAATAAAAAACAAACAAACAAACAACAAAAAAAGAACTTCAAGTCTCTGAAGAAAGAAAAAGATCTCAGAAGATGGAAAGATCTCCATGCTCATGGATTAGCAGGATAATATAGTAAAATGGCCATTGCCAAAGCCATCTACAGATCAGCAATCCCATCAAATCCAATCATCTTCATAGAGATAGAAAGAGCAATTTGCAATCTTTGGATAACAAAAACTATTCTCAACAACAAAGACTTCTTGGGAATCACCATCCTGACCTAAAGCTGTACTATGAGCAATAGTATAAAATGCATGTATGGTAGAGAGACAGGAAGGAGATCAATGGAATAGAATTGAAGACCAGAATGAACCCCAACTATGGTCACTTATCTTGAAAAGGAGCTAAAACCATCCAGTGGACAAAGGACAGCATTTTCAACAAATGGTGCTGGTTCAGCTTGAGGTCAGCATGTAGAAGAATGTAACTCGATCCATTCTTATCTCCTTGTACAAAGCTCAAGTCCAAGTGGATAAAGGACCTTCACATAAAACCAGATACACGAAACTAATAGAAAAGAAGGTGGGGAAGAGCCTCGAATACTTGGGCACAGGGGGAAAGTTTCTGAACGGAACACCAATAGCTTATGCTCTAAAATCAAGAATGACAAATGGACTTCATAAAATTGCAAAGCTTCTGTAAAGCAAAGAACACTGTCAATAGGACAAAACGGCAACCAACAGATTGGGAAAAGATCTTTACCAACCTACATTTCATAGAGGGCTAATATCCAATATATACAAAGAATTCAAGAATTAGACTCCAGCCGGCAGTGGTGGCACACCCTTTAATCCCAGCACTTGGGAGGCAGAGACAGGGGATTTCTGAGTTCAGGCCACTGGTCTGGTCTATCAGAGTGAGTTCCAGGACAGCCAGGATACACAGAGGAACCCTGTCTCAAAAACCAAAAAAAAAAAAAAAAAAAAAAAAAAAAATAGACTCCAGACAACCAAGTAACCCTATTAAAAAATGGGGTACAGAACTAAACAAAGAACTCTCAACTGAAGAAACTCGAATGGCCAAAAAACACCTAAAGATATGTTCAACATCTTTAGTGATCCGGGAAATGCAAATCAAAACAACCCTGAGATTCCACCTCACACCAATCAGAATGGCTAAGATCAAAAACTCATGTGATAGCAGATTCTGGAGAGGATATGGAGAGAGAGGAACACTCCTCCATTGCTGGTGGGATTGCAAGCATGTACAACCACTCTGGAAATCAGTCTGACGTTCCTCAGAAAATTGGACATAGCATTACCTGAGGACCCAGCTATACTACTCCTGGGCATATACCCAGAAGATGCTCCAACATATAACAAGGAACATGTTCCACTATGTTCATAGCAGCCATGTTTATGATAGCCAAAGCTGGAAGGAACCCATATGTCCTTGAACAGAGGAATGGATACAGAAAATGTGGTACATTTACACAATGGAGTACTACTCAGCTATTAAAAACAATGACTTCATGAAATTCTTAAGCAAATGGATGGAACTAGAAAATATCATCCTGAGTGAAGTAACCCAATCACAAAAGAACACGGTATGCACTCACTGATAGGTAGATATTAGCCCAAAAGCTCGCAATACCCAAGATATAACTCACAGACCACATGAAGCTCATAAAGAAGGAAGACCAAAGTGTGGGTGCTTTGTCCTTCTTAGAAGGAGTAACAAAAAAACCCATGGGAACAAATATGGAGACAAAATGTGGGACAGAAACTGAAGGAGGGGCCGTCTGGAGCCTGTTCCACCTAGGTATCCATCCCATGTGCAGTCACCAAAGTGCATGCTGACAGGAGCCTGATATAGCTGTCTCCTTCGAGGTCTGCCAGAACCTGACATATACAGAGATATGATAACCATTGAACTGATCATGGGGTTCCCAATGGAGAAGTTAAAGAGAAGACTGAAGGGGTTTGTGGCCCATGGGGAGAGCAACAATACCAACCAATGGGAGCACATAGGGAGGGACCATGGCTCCAGCTGTATATGTAGGGGAGGATGGTCTTGTTGGGCATAGGTGGGAGAGGAAGTCCTTGGTCTTGTGAAGGCTGGATGCCCCAGTATGGGGGAATTCAAGGACGGGGAGGTGGGAGTGAGTGGGTGGGTGAGGGCACATTCTCATAGAAGCAGAAGGAGGGGAGATGGGATAAGGGGTTTCTGGGTTGGGAGGAAATGGGGAAAGGGGATAACATCTGAAATGTAAATAAAATATCCAATAAAAAATTAATTAAAAAAAACAAAGAATATTCTACCCAGAATTGCAGGAATTAGGAAATGCTTTAAACCAGTAGTGAAAGAATCCCCCACACCTGGCTCGAAAGGCTGTGAGATAGCAGAGAAACTGAGGACCATAACCACATACCCATTCTTGAGACACAAGCTGCACAGTCTGAGGCACTATGGGAGGGGGCAGGACCATTCCAATTGAGTGGTTCACAGAAGTCATTAGAGATACTTGGTCATCACCAGAAAGTCTCATGGGTGTCAGGGGCTGGAGGACTGTAGAGTAGGGATAGATCATAGATGGAGGGAACTGGGTTTGAGGGAAGCAGTGAAGATGTCCAGTTCACAGGACTGAGAGGGCGGTTTCACCAGAGACAAAGAGCTTGAACTCAGTAAGAACAGCAAAACTGGCATGGAGCTTAGCAGCTGCTGAGCCCTGTGGTGGGGCGATCTTTATAAAGTAGAAAAGGTTTTGGAGATCGTAAATGGCTTAGACCAGCATGTCTAAAAATAACAGTGTCCTTAAAGTGGGAGAGCAATCTACAGATAAGAGGAAAGCGAAACAGAGAAAAAGATCTATCTACCTTACTAAAAAGCAAAGATGGCAAGTTTTTCATTAAGCCCATTTCTAAGGAAAAAAATTAACAGAAAGCCAAATTCTGTGCTAATGAACATCTGGAAGGCGTTAAAGTCTGAAGAGCAGTTACATAAGGCATCCATGATACAGGTGCAGAAGATCAAACCTGCCCCAGGAGTGGACAATTATCCTTCCAGACCAAGCAAGGTACCTTTCTCTACCATGAAAGGATAAGCCAGGAGTGGGAACTGCTCGCCATCCAGGGCCTCCCTAAGCAGCCCCCACTGTGTGGTAGATGGAGAGACAACAGTGCCAACCCAGAACCTGTCTGACCCAAGGAACCAGCCTGAGCAGCAGGGCAGAGGGCATGAGGGGAATTATTCCTCATTGGCCCTGGGCAGGGCTGGGCAGCATGAGCCAGCCCCAGCAAGCTCATTATAGATGGGCAAATGATGGAGAACTCTATGGAAGAGCTCTGGGTGTGGGAGTGGATTGGCTCAGAGAGATGAGGACTGTGAAGCTCTATGTTAGCACCTCCTTTCCTGGTACTGTAGCCAACATTGTTCTGTGGAAGAAACAATTGAGCCTAACATGATAGGCTTTGCTTATATTTAACTTCGTTGTGGATTTCTGTGATCGTCTGATTCAACAGAGCTTCCAAGTGCTTTGCCAAGGCTATCTCTAAAGTCCCAGTAATCATTTTGGGATGGTGGCTCAGGACTCTGCATCATCGTTCTAGCCATCATCTGTATAAAGGTTTGTTCTATAGAGAGTGTTAAGGACATGTGAATGTCCCTGAAAGAATAAGCGTGCCAAATTAGGTCAGAGGATGCAAAGGCCAGGTATTGTGGAATTCTGGGCAACTTCATGTTAGGTAAGGTAGTAATACCCACAAGATGATGAGGGAAAGTTTGCAATAGTCTGTGAATGTTTATAAGTAAACAAAAAGTAAAACGTGTTGTTCTTAGACACCATAGTCAGTTCACTGGGAATCCCAGTGCCAGCAGAGAGTTACCTCCCTAGGAGTTGTTGGCCACAGAGGCCGCTAAAACTATAAAGACTATTGCCACTGTTGTTTGTTGCTTTCAAGCACTGAACTGGAAGACCCTATTGATGAATAGGTTGCGGGTTTTAGTTGTCAAACTTCGAGACATAAAGCTAAGACTGGGCCCAAAGTGTCCCCTCCCTGGGAGATAGCTTCTGTAATAATAGGAGTTACACAATAGGAATAACAGCCTCTAAGGATGCTGAGGGGAATTAAGATCAAAAGTCCTATTCAGTCGTGAATTCTGCTTGCTTCACAATGGAAGTCCGAGGCAAGATATTGCCAGCTGGTGTAGTGCAGTGAGTACTTCTGGATAGGACTCACTTTCTTATCAGACTTAAGGCCTGCTTCAGCTTTACCGAAGAAAATCACAGCTGGTACAGGAACTGGTACTGCAACAAAACCTGTGGACATGGAAGTCCCAGGCTCCAGTGGAGAAGCAACTGCTATCAACTGATTAAATGGTGGCCAGATGAAAAGCTTCCCTCGTTTGTGTTTACAATCATAGGTTATCACTACAGTCCATTTGGACATTTTTCTGATTCCTGTTTTTTGTCCATTCCTCAAATGTGCTACGATGTTTCCTCTCATCTGTGGAAAGTCAAAACAAAACAGGCAAGACCAGTTTCTAGTGTTCAAGAGTACACACTTAGAAAAGTCAACATCATAGCTGCTTTCAGGAGCAAAAGGGCATAGTGATGGGGAGGGTTGCAGTTCCTTTTCCAGACTAAGTGTCTGAGGTATGTGTGTTTTGTGACAACTTGTTGATGATCTGTTTTTGTTTTGCTTGGTCTTCTGAATTTGATCCTATTTCACAATAAAAAAAATTCACAAAGAGGAAGGTTGATCGGAATCTTATTGTCTATTCAACTTTACTGCTAGGAGGGGAAAAGGCATTTAGTGCTTCTGTATTGAACAAATAGGCTACAAAAGTAAAGACCAGGGTTACTCCTTCAAAAAGCTTGCTATTTACATGAGTGAATTCAGTGAGCCGGAAATAAAGGTATGAGTCAGCTACTCATACTAATTATGTTGTTACAAAACACATTATCTAAAAGTTGCCCTTAAGAGTGATGTTCTTTAATCCCAGCACTTGGGAGGCAGAGGCAAGTGGATTTCTGAGTTCGAGTCCAGCCTGGTCTACAGAGTGAGTTCCAGGACAGCCAGGGCTATACAGAGAAACCCTGTCTAGAAAGAAAAAAAAAAAAGTGATGTTCTTAATAGGAAGAATTGTTTTGTTTTGTTTGTTTTTTAGAGACAGGGTTTCTCTGTGTAGCCCTGGCTGTCCTGGAACTCACTCTGTAGACCAGGCTGGCCTCCAACTCAGAAATCTGCCTGCCTCTGCCTCCCAAGTGCTGGGATTAAAGGCGTGCGCCACCACTGCCTGGCTTTTTTTTTTTTTTGAATAGGAGGAATTGTAGTATTGATGCAGGAGAGTTACAAAGTTGATGCTATAAAGGATTCCTTAATAAACTTGCTTAGAAATACAAAGTTACCCAAAGTAGAATCTAGTTAAAGGAGCACTACCTCCAAGAGGACTAGAAAATAAGTAGTGAACTGACCTGGCTTGTTAGAAAAGCTTGTGTCACAGTTGAGGTATATAGCAGCTGACAAAATGTTTCTTCTAATGTTTATTCACTAACACCAACTTCCTATTGGGCTCTGTTCCCTTAACAAAAGGAGAGATGGCTCAGTGGTCAAGAGCACTTGCTGCTCTTGCAGAGGGCCCGAGTTCATGTACCCTGCATGAACCTCCTCTAACCTCCAAAGGCATCAAGCACACACATGGAATATAAACATACATGCAGGCAAAATACTCACATATGTCAATAAATCTTAAAAAATAAGTCAACCATCTAGCTGAAAACACACTACGAAATGTTAGATATTCTTGTAGAGTGATGTTTTATGTGTTGCAGATGTCAGATTTAGTGGTCCTTTGGCTACCTATATTGAGCCACTTCTGCATAATAGAACTACCTCAAGACATCAAGAAGATCAAATTGAATGAGACTAGAAGACTTATATCAGCAAAGGATGGTCTTTTTCTCAGGATAAGGGGACTTCTTATCCAAAGACGAAGTAAACACAGGGATTATTTGAATAAAGAATATTATTTAGGGCCTGGAGAGATGGGTCAGCAGTTAAGAACACAGACTACTCTTCCAGAGGACCTGGGTTCAATTCCCAGCACCCACATAGCAGCTCACAACTGTCTGTAACTCCAGTTCCAGGGAATCTGAAAACCTCACACAGACATATATACTAATGCACATAAAATAAAAGTAAATAATTAAAATAAAGAATATTATTTATAGCCAGGCATAGTGGTACACACCTTTAATCCTAGCGCTTGGGATGCAGAAGCTGATGGATCACTGTGGGTTCAAGGCCAACCTGGTCTACATAGAAAATTCCAGGCCAGCCTGATCTACGTAGTAAAATCCTGTCTCACAAAAACAACAAAAAAGGACATACCACCATAGATTATTTTGACCCTGAGTAGAAATTAAGAGAGATGTCTTCAGAGCCAAATGTGGGGAGATAGATGGTCAGGCTCTGAAAGGATTACAGCTAGGAGAAGATCATAATTTCTGACCCAAAGAAAAGTGGCAAGTTTCTGGAGTGAAGTTACCAGCAGAGGTCATTAGAAGGGCGTTTCCTGAGATACACCCCTTGGGACCTTAATACCAAGCATGTCAGTAAGTATGCTGAAGCAAACAGGTTTTTCAACATTTATTTTTGGGGGGAGGTAGACCTATGCCACAGGGATCAGAGGACAGATTGTGGGAATGAGGTTTTTCCTTACACCATGAGTTTCCAGGAAATGAACTCAGATTTTCAGGCATGACACCAAGTATAATTGTCTGCTATGCCCTCTTGCCACTCTGAGCCTCTCCCCCAAGAATCTTTTTAATTTAAAGAGGGCTTTTAAATTTTACTTAATTGACCAAGCCAGCTTGGTCAGTCAACAGGTTCTCCAGTGCAGGAGTGAGGATTAAAGAGAAAACAGACAATTAGACAACATTGTAGCATGGCCCCAGCCAGTTCTGAGGCTGAGGCAGGTTTTTTTTTTTTTTTCCAATCTGCTTTTATACCATTTTAATTACATGCAAGTATTAAGGTCAGTTCTAGGTTGAGGAATACAATAGATGCAAATAGTCAAGGAACAAGGAAGGCAATAAACAAAGTCTTGTGATCACTGTTTCTAAGGATGACCAAGATATTTAAGCCTACTTCCCTGTCGTAGCCCAAAGTCATATTCATGCCTAAAGCCTACTTCTTTGTTCTAGCCTAAAATTAGAATCCTGCCTGAGCTTACTTCCATGTCATGGCCCAATGTCAGATTACTGTCTGAAGTCCATTTCCTTGTCCTTGGTCAATCTCAGACTTCTGACAAGCGGGCCCCCAAAGCTCTCCACACTTAATTAACTTTATTAGGGGCAAGATCTTATTGTGCAGTCTGGTTGCCTGGTATTCAGTGTGTAGAGCAGGCTAGCCTTGACTTGCAGGAATCCTCCTGTCTTTGCCTCCAGAGTGTTGGGGTTACAGGCTTGTGCCACCACACCTGGCAGGAGAAAGAGCTTTAAAACTAGGAGCAAAGTGATTAATAGGTTTACTAATGGAAAGCAGCAGTGTCCCAAGAGGCAGGCATTAATTAGAACTTTAAAAAATATTTATTGAATTTTATGTGTAGGAGTGTTTGTACGTATATGTGCCATCTGAGTGCCTGGTATCTAAGAGGCCACAAGAGGGCATCAGACAGCCCAAAACTGAAGTGACAGATGCTTGTGAGCCATCATGTGGGTGCTGGAAATTGAACAGGGATCCTTTCAATTGAATATAACATTATCATATGTTCATTCAATGATTATTATTATGTATGTTCATTCAGTAGAACATTAAGTGATTGCTGGTTATTACCTTGTTGGCCATCTGCTTCAGGTAATCTTGATCCTAGAATTTTGTCACTGTTTCCAGAACTATCAGAGATTCTACTGATCTCCATAAAACATGATCTGGTTATTGCCACCTTCTATTTTAACAAAGAAGACTGGTAGTGGAAATATCTGAGTACAATTTCTTCTTTCTCGGAGGCAGGGATGCAGCTCAGTGATAGAGTACTTATCTAACATGTAGAAGGTCCTGCGTTTGATCTCCAGCAATCTCCTACAAGGTACATTTGGCATTCCACCACCAGGATTCATTTCAATATGATAGAATAAACCTAGGGGAATAAATGTCAACAGACAAAACCACTCAAGACAATTACATTGTCACAGAGCCCTTGTCAAGCATCTAGCAAGATTGCAAAATGTAATGTCAGATGAAGATCTTGACGATTTAGAGATGTCTAATCAGCAGGTTATAGAAATGACTAAGTTCATAGGCAAAGAAAGTTCTAATTCAGAATTCTCCAAGGTTCTATGTCACAGTGAGTGGTCCCAACATCCATCCAGTTGTCTGAGGGAGAGGCTCCTTCTGTGACTCATTTTCATTTTCACTGCGACAGTCTCTTCATGACTTTTCCTGCCAGTCTCAGACTTTAGACATAATCACAATTATCCAGAAAAAAATACCCTAAAAGCAGAAGTCTGGTTATACTTCTTCCTCAAGATCTGCTGTGGTTTCTTATTACTCTTGAGTGGAAGTCCAGATACTTACGAGTCTGGGCTCTCTTCTCTGGGCCTCACTTGTCTCTCATTCCATCCATCTTCTTGATGGCCATTCTGTAGTCCGTGTACCAGGGTATCCCAAGCAGTGTGTACAAGATCATCCTCTGAACATGGATGTAAGTGTAAACTTCTACTAACCAAAAGTAAGAGACAAACAGAATATTTGAAAGCCCGGAATAAGTTATGTAAAAATTAAAAGGAGGCAAGAACTCAGAGGAAGAAGGGAGAATAGAAAGAACACAGAGAAAGAGGGGCCTCAGAAGAAATGGTTGATTTTCAGAGCTTTGATCATGATAGACAGCCTCCTGGATCAAGTTTCAACCTATTAACATTTGTAGAATATATGCTCCTTTTCCTTGAGGCAATCTGAATAGATTTCCTTTCCTTTCCTTTCCTTTCCTTTCCTTTCCTTTCCTTTCCTTTCCTTTCCTTTCCTTTCCTTTCCTTTCCTTTTCCTTTTTCTTTTCTTTTTGTCTTTTGAGACGGGATATCACTGAGTAGCTCTTGCTGGCCTGAAGCTTACTATGTAGACCAGGCTGGCTTTGAACTCACTCTGTAGACCAGGATGGCCTTGAACTCACAGAGATCTTTCAGCCTCTGCCTCTTAAATGCAGAGATTAAAGGCATATGCCACCAGGCATCAGCTTTCTTTGCATTTTTAAAGCATTATGAGAGACATTTTGTTTCATGCTATCATAAGAGTCTATATATGAACTTATGATGTAGCTCAGAGGTCAAGTGCTTGCCTAGTAGGCAGATGGGCCTGAGTTACTCTATAATGACCACCACCACTGCCTCCAAAAACAAGTATCTAAACACTTAGTGTCTCTTTTTAAGGGGTTGTTTAAATATAGCGTATCTTTCTATGCATTAACCAAAAGTTGATCTAGGTAGTGCTTAAATTTATTGACATGTAAGAGGTAAATGAAAAAGTCAGAAAAATAGGGATAGTACTTTTAGTATTCATTAAAAGAATGTTATGGTGTAGGCTTAGATTTTTCAAAACCTAATTTAATAAGAGTTCTTAAATGCTTTAACCCCCTTGTAGCCCACCACCCACCAGAGGTAGTGGAAGGAGAGGTTAATAGGGCAAAGGGGTTATGGACCTGTTTAGAAAGTTCTTTTGGGCAATTCCAATCTTCCATTGTCGGAATATCAGCAGTTCAGTTCACATGAATGATGGAGTGGTAGCTCCATCCACTTGCAAACACTATTTGTTCACAAATCAGCAACAGCAATTCAATCCAGAAGAAACTGCAAGGCTCTGCTAATCGACTCAAGTCTGTGGAAGCATCAAGAAGCTGCTGGAATATCATGAAAAGTTCTTTGGTGTGTTTCTCTCTATGAAGTCACAACAAACAATGATCAGCAAAGAGGACAAAGCTATCAGTGTCAGGGAAGATCAGTGTCAGCAAAGCCCAACGAAGACCAACAAAGAGTGGCAAGGCAACCCAATGCCAGACAGCACCGTCCACCGTTGGGTTATATTTATGCCCTTTCCAAACATTATGTGGTTCTTTCAAGCCTCCACTCTAACAAAACATCACATGCCCCTTTTCCAGGCAGCTTCGAGAAAAAGCATGTATCCATTCTCAGCAAAACATTCCCCACCCGTTTCCTTCAGCAAAAACATTCTCTCATAAGACAGTTTTCAAAAAACATCACATGATACAACTGTGTTTCCAAAGAAACCAGAAATTTCTACTTCATTATAGTAAACATATGAATGTGTTTATGAGGGTGGGGGGTAGGTAGGAAAAAGTTTGGAAAGAGCGATACCAAAACGTACCAAATGAGTGTACTGTGGTTTTCAGCTTTTGTCTTCCCTTTCAGATTATCTGATTTTCACATGGGTGCATATGTGTATGTGTATGTGTATATTCAGGCACATGTGAGTGTGTGTGTATGTAGAGGAGAGGACAACCTTAGGTATCATTCTCTGAAACACCATTGACCTCCTTTGAGACAGGTGGTTTTGGGGGCTGGAACTCCCCAGTTATGCTAGCCTGGCTGACTAGTGAACCCTAGGGATCCTCCTGCCTCTGGCTCCCAGCACTGGATTACAAGCATGCACCACTACACCCAATGTTTTTACGTGGCTTCTAGAGATGAACCCAGATCTTTATGCTTGCAACTGAATTACTCCCTTACCTGGATCACTTTCTTAGAACTATAAATAAAGACATTTGTTAAGAATATCACTCCCAAGAGCAGGAGTGGACTAGCAAGCTGAGGGACAAGCCACCAAAGTTGTTTAAAAAAATGTTAATTACTTTAACTTATATGATTTTATCATTTTCCCCTTCATCCTTCATATATATATATACACATACATGTATATATATACACACATACATACATATATACACATACATGTATATATCTACACACATAAATATTTCTTTCAGCTCTTTCAAATTTATGACCTCTTTTTTCATTAATTATTTATATATACATACACACATACACATATACTACCTGTTCTGTCTGTGTAACGTTACCCGTATGTTTTATGGCTGACCATATGGTATTGGCTATCCAACTGTTGTGCCTTTCTCTGGGGAACGTGATTTCTCCAGCTCTTAGCATTCCTTGATTGCCTTCAGTTCTTTGTATAAGGTTGAGGCCCCCTGTTCCCCTAGTTTTCCCTCATCTCATTAGCATGCTTAATTGGTGGTGTCCTTGTTCAGCTCATGTTTAGCTAGTCAGGTTGTAAGACTATGAATGTAGCTTCTAATAGCCCTAGGAGATACAAGCTCACAGCTGACTTCTGGTCCTCTGGTTCTTACATTCTTCCTGCCCACTCCTCTGCAATGATCCCTGAGCCTTAGGTCCAAGAGTTCTGTTGTAGACAAACCAATTGGGACTGGGCCACTGCTGATTCTTTAGATATACATTCATTACTTTCAGAAGCATTAGAAGCTATGGAATTGTTTCAATTTTTAAAAACACAGGAAAAATTAATCTTGTCAGGATTTTCCTATGAGGTAGAAAGATCAAGGATGAGCAACTCATACTCAAAGAGGCACGTCATCTGTGAACATCCTAAACTGCTAGCCGTAGTGCTGAGTGATGGATAGGTGAGAAGAGCAAAGTGTGCCTTTAAGATGCTCATAGTGTATACCAGGATAAAGAAGTAAACTATAGCCATGTTGTAGCTATGAAACATGTAATGTCCCATATGTAAGATGAATCCAGGAAAGGTATTTAAATGTGAGTGAAAGGGTTTAGCGAATGCAAAGGGAACATATTCTAGAGAAAAGAAACAGTGTACCAAGGCACACAGCAGGAAGTCACACAGTATGCAGATAGTGCCATCTAGTAATATATAGTGCGACCCAACTTATTTGTCTGTGTATATTAAAAAGACTTCCTTAAAATGTCACTAATTGTTAATGTATGTTAAATGACTCCAATGGAGCCCAGCTAACAAAGAATACTGTGTGTTTCACCATTATGTGAATAAGGGCTACTATTTCCAAGACACTGTTATCACTCGGCTCCAAGAGCCTTCTGCCTAATCTCTGGCTGGTGCTCTGCCTTGAGATGCGATGTGCTGTTTCTTTAGGATGCTGACAAATCAAAACACAGCACCTGAATAGGAGCGGTGAAGTGGGCTCAATCCATCATTGTCTCCTTGCTGTACATCAGGGGATCTCACGGTTGAGAGTGGCATGCTGAAATTCACCAATTTCGTGAAAAACAATGTAGGTTAAATAAAGCTTTTAGCTTCTACTTAAAGCTCAGACAACGGGTAAATGAGGCTCTGTTTATGGAGCATAGTGTGACACTTGCACAGCTCCACTGGCAGCTGTTCCTGCCCCCTGAAAACTAATGGGGGGTGGGAGTTAATGTAAGACCAGGTTGGCTTCTGCAGCAAGCACACTAACTGGGAATCAACAGGATGGTAGTGGTAAGTAAAAGTGGTTAGGAAACTCAGGCTAATGTTAGGAACCAAGTCCATATGAAGTCTCACTACATTCAATGGGGACATGTTTAATTGGGTCACTCTACAGACCCATGTCTCACAGAGAAAGCCACCACGAGAAGATTAGATGAACTGCAGTGCCGAGAACAAAAAAAAAAAATAGGGCAGAAACCTTGGGTTTTCTGCCAAGACCAGAAAAAAATACATTGCAGCAGACTGTGCAGAGGCATGGCTGCCTTTTCATTGGTTGCCAAGATCCTAAGTCTGGTTTTTAAGAGCTGTAAAGGAAGAGAAGCAAATGTTAAAGAACACAAACTATTATTTTTTTAAAGGATATATTTTATTTGAAATTATATGCATGTGTTTGTGTCTGCATGTGAGTATGTACAAATGGATGTTGTGCCCAAGGAGGGGTGCTGGGTACTCCTGGAGCTGAGGTTATGGGAGGTTGTGAGACGCCTGGTGTGGGTGCTGGGAACTGAGTACCAGTCCCTTGGACAGCAGTAAGCTCTCTACCTACTGAGCATCTATCTCTCTTGGCCCACCATTATGTTTTTGAAAAGAAAGCTGAAAATTGGTGACTAAGTGGTCAAAAATACTTATTTAACCCCTACTATGTGACACAAAACCACAGGTTACTCTGTGAGTTACTCTACCTACTAAGAGAGAGAGGAGAAAAGTGGCCCAGCTGGTGCCTTCTGGAATTTGTAGCTAAATGAAGACTCGGGACATGTGAACGCATACGTGTGGAGAAACAAGAATGCTGCACTGTTCTCTATGAGTACCCCCAAAACAATGCTATTTTGTGAAGAAGCTGTGTTTCAACCTTGCACCTGCCTTTGAGTAGTAAAACAAAAAAATGTTTAGCTGTCACATAAATGCCTCAAGATTGTCAGTTATGTGGAAGTTTTAGACTAAGTAACCTGTAAATTCCCTTCCTGTCCTGTTTTTTAAAAGTCTTTTAAACATACTTCCGAGCTGGTACTATAGCTCAGTGGTAGAGAGTTTGGCTAGCATTTGCAAAGCTCTGGATCTGATGACCTAGTGTGTACACACACACACACACAGAGACACACACATGCCTGCTTCACTGTGTTATATCTTGAGATGCCATTCTGTAGAAGTGCAGTATGATCGTGGTTATTTGTACTGAGCAGCAGGGAATGAGAAGTGTCAGAATTGTTTACAGGAAGGGATCGGAATTGTTCCTAGACTGGAAGCTTGGGCCTTTGGAGGAACTTTTCTTTCCCTTTTTAAAATCTGTTTTATTTTTAAGCAGGTGTGTGTGTGTGTGTGTGTGTGTGTGTGTGTGTGTAGACTAGGGCATCAAACCCAGAACTGGAAGTTTGGTAGAGTCTGTGTTATAATCATACAAAAATGTGGTTGGGGATGGGGCTCAGTGGTAGAGCACTTCCTTATCATCTGTGAGCAATTGGTGTCAATTTTAAGCATCCTGAACCTCAAATATTGTAAGAGCCAGGCATAGTTGGCCATGCTTGTAATATCAGCACTTGGAAGGCTGAGGCAGGAGAATTGTGAGCTTGAGGGCAGCTTGAGCATTGCAGTGAGTTCCAGGCTAGTTTTGGGCATACACCAAGGCCCTATCTCTAAAAACAAAATGAAAGAAATCAAAATGGTGATCTCCTTCGGTATGTTAGTAATATACCTATAATTCCAACAGCTCTGAAGGCTGAAGCAGGAGGATTGTGAATTCAAGGCTAAACTGGACTATACAGGGAAACTGTATGGCCTAAGGAAGCGGGTTTGGGAGACTCCTACTTTCAACTGTGAATATAGTATGGCTGGCTCTCCTTGCCCTCTTGGTCTCTAGGGCTGTATATGACTAACTTGGGGTCAGCAAGAAGTAAAGGGACATGCACGCATACTTGAAGAAATCTTTTTAAAAGTTGGAGGAGCAGTGTTATCCTTCCTTCTGGTTTCTAGATCAAAAATGTCATGACCAGAGACAAAATGAGGATTACCCTGCAGGATACCAAGAGCCAAGCAGAAGAGGCCGCCATACTGTTCGAAAGCCCACTTTGAGTAAATCTGCTGTTTACTTAGTAATGCTAGAGATGAAGCAGAACCTCATATGTGCTGAGCCAAAGTCCTACCACCGAACTTTACTCCAACCTCGCTTGTGAATTCATTTTACATGAAAGAGACGCAGATTCTGTGTTGTTTAACTGATTTTTATATATCTTCTGTAATATATGGAGCCAGGATTAATTTTAATACATCATTTCAGAAATGAGAAAAACTAGGATTCTGAGTAGTTTGTCTGATGTTACAAAATTAAGAAGCAGAGACCACTTCCCTTTGTATGTCTCTATAGTTCTGCCAGCATCTCATGAGAGACTCGATGAAATGTTTGGCTGAGCCTAAGTGTTCAGCATAATACTTTTCAATTATACTCTAGAACACACCACTCTTGTAATCAGGGTTTGTTGGTTGGTTTTTGTCAACTTGACACAAGCTAGAATCACCTAGGAAGAGGAAATCTTAATTGAGAAAATGACTCATCAGATTAGCCTGTAGGCAAGTCTGTAGGACATTTTTTGATTAATGATTTGTGTGGAAGGGCTTCACCAGTCAGTGCCGTCCTGGGGTATGTGGTCCTGGGCGCTATAAGAAAGCAGTCTGAATACGCCTGTAGGCAAACCAGTGAGCAGCACTCCTCAGTGGATTGTGCTTCAGCTCCTGTGTCCGGGTCTCTATTTTGAATCCCCCAGTGGTAGGCTGTACACAGTAAGCTGAGATAAGCTGTTTCTTCTCTAGGTTGCTCTTGGTAGTGATGTTTTATCATTACAATAGAAACCTTAACTAAGACACAGACAGTTCCAATCACATGTCAGAAAATCTTCCAATAGTCTGACATGCTCTGCCTTAGAAAACTGGTCATTTTAGTGCAAAGACTGAGGTATCTTTAATCTCTAGATTGTTTGTATACCTCTGTAACTTAAAACATAGCGGCATTTCGACTTTTGTATCACTGCTGTTGATGGAAATTTCCACTTGGGAAGGGCGAGGGCTGCCCTTATTTTTGAGGCATAAAAGTTTAGTTGCAGGGCTGGAGAGTTGACTCAGTCATTAAAAGCACTTGCTCTCATTGCAAAGGACCCATGTTAGATTACCCAGCACCCACATAGAGGCTCATTATCTCCTCAAGAACCAGCATGTGTGGTGCACAGATACACACAAAGACAAAACTCTCACACATAAAATACTAAAAATCTAGCTGGGCAGTGGTGGTGCACACCTTTAATCTCGGCACTTGGGAGGCAGGGGCAGGTGGATTTCTGAGTTGGAGGCCAGCCTGGTCTACAGAGTGAGTTCCAGGACAGCCAGGGCTATACAGAGAAACCCTGTCTCAAAAAACAAACAAAAACAAACAAACAAAACAAACAAACAAGAAAACAACAACACAACCAAAAAAAAGAAAAACACACTTTAAAAAAAAAACTAAAAATCTAAAATTTTTATTTTTTTTTTAAAGTTTAGCTGCCAAATAGAAGCAAATGGTAGATGGTACACCCTGTTGGAAAGATTGTTATTGAAGGGTCTGGTTCTCCTCTGTAGCTTTCCACTTGAGCAGTTATTCACACTTGCAGTTTTCCCAACTGTCTTTATGAGCAGGTTTTAAAAAAAATATTTTATGTGTACAGGTATTTTTCCTGCATGTATGTCTGTGCACTACACACACGTCTGGTATGAAGCGGGCATGTGTGTATGAAGGACATAGGTCAATGTCTAGTACGCTTCTCAGTGACTGTTTTTTGTTTTTTGTTTTGTTTTTATTGGTTATTTTATTTATTTATATTTCAAGTGTTATCCCCCTTCTCAGTGCCCCCCCAAACCATCTAGCCTATCCCCCATTCTTCCTGCTTCTATGAGGGAGCTCCCACACCCACCCACCCACTCCTGCCTCACTGCCATAGCATTCTTCTATGTTAAGGCATTGAGTCTCCACAGGACCAATGGTTTCCTGACAAGGCCTCTGCTACATATGCAGCTGGAGCCATGGGTCCCTACATGTGTACTCTTTGGTTGGTGATTTAATCCTGGAAGCTCTGGAGAGTCTGGTTGGTTGATATTGTTGTTCTTCCAGTGGAGTTGCAAAACCCTTCAACTCCTTTAGTCCTTCCCCTAACTCCTCTATTGGGGTCCCCATGATCAGTCCAATGATTGGCTGTGAGCATCCAAATCTGTATTGGTCAGGCTCTGGCAGAGCCTCTCAGGGGACAGCCATCTCAGGCTCCTGTCAGTAAGCACTTCTTGGCATCAGCAACAGTGTCTGGGTTTGGTGTCTGCAGATGGGATGGATCCCTAGGTGGGGCAGTCTCTGGATGGCATTCCTTCAGTCTCTGCTCCACTCTTTGTCTCTATATTTCCTTTAGACAGGAGCAATCTTGGTTAATATATTTGAGATGGGTAGGTGGCGGCCCATCCCTCAACCAGGGACTATGCCTAACCTCTGGATATGGTCTCTACAGGTTCTCTCTCTCCTCTGTTGGGTATTCCAGCTAATGTGATCCCTGTTGGGTCCTGGGAGCCTCTTACTTCCCTGGCATCTGGGACTTTCTAGTAGCTACCCTCAGTTCCCCATCCCCCACGGTTACACACCTCCTTTCAATTTCCTGACTTCTCCCCACCCCTGTCTCCTCCCACACCTGATCCTACACCCTTTTCCCTCCCCCTTCCTCTCCCTCCCTCTACCTCCCAAGATTATTTTGTTCCCTTTCCTAAGTAGGAACAAAACATCAACACTTTGGTCTTCCTTCTTCTTGAGCTTCATGTGGTCTGGTAGTTGTATCATAGGTATTCTGAGCTTTTGGGCTAATATCTACTTATCAGTGAGTGCACAACATGTGTGTTCTTTTGTGACTAGGTTACCTCACTCAGGATGATATTTTCTAGTTCCATCCATTTGTCTGCAAATTTCATGAAGTCATTGTTTTTAATAGCTGAGTAATATTCCATTGTGTAAATGTACCACATTTTCTGTATCCATTCCTCTATTGAAGGACATCTGAGTTCTTTCCAGCTTCTTGCTATTATAAATAAGGCTGCTATGAACATAGTGGAGCTTATGTCCTTGTTACATGTTGGAGCATCTTCTGGTGTATGCCCAGGAGTGGTATAGCTGGGTCCTCAGGTAATGCTATGTCCAATTTTCTGAGGAACCTCCAGACTGATTTCCAGAGTGGTTGTACCAGCTTGCAATCCCACCAACAATGGAGGAGTGTTCCTCTTTCTCCATATCCCCGCCAGCATCTGTTGTCACCTGAGTGACCCTATCCTGTGCTGGGTTTACAGACATCTCTGCTATTCTCAGGTTTTTCATTGATTGACACAGATCTAAACTCAAGTCTTCATGCTTGAGTGCCAAGTGTTTTACTTACTGAACTACCTCTGCAGCTTCTATGATATGCTCAGGCTAGCTCTATGATATGCTCAGGCTAGCCTCAGACTTAAAGATCTGCCTGTCTCTGCCTCCTGAATGCTGGAGTAGTTGGCTTCTTTTTTTAAAAAATTGTTTTAGAGTCATTTCTGTTTTTTTTAATATGTTTTGCGTGTGTTTATACTACATGCTTGGTGCCTGTGGAGATCAAAATGGGGCATTAGATCTGGAACTACAGTTAAGGATGGTTGTGAGCTATAAAGTGGGCACTGAGATCTGAACTTCTTTTCAAGAGTAACAAGAGTTCTTAACCACGGGATCATCTCTTCAACCCAGGAATTTCCTGTTTCCTTTCTTTCCTTCACTCTCCCTTCCTTCCTCCCTCCCTCCCTCCCTCCTCTCTCTCTCTCTTTCTTTCTTGAGGCAGGGTCTCACGATGTAGCTTTGACTGGCCTGGAACTTGCTATGTAGACTAGACTAGGCTGCCTTCAAACTCATAGAGATAGCTTGCCTCTGTCTCTTGAATGTTAAGATTAAAGACACATACTACTAAGGCTGTCAGAGTTGACTTCTTAAAAATTGTCTTTAATTGCTTGCACAAGACTGCATTAGCCACCATGACATCATGGATGGGGAGAAGTTCACAAGGATTCCTGCCTAGATGCAGAGTTACAAGTAGGCAATGCCTACTGAGGGAGGGAGACTATGTCTCTTCAGGGACAAACCCCTGACAGACTGTTCAAGACCAAGTGGTCAGTCCTAAGTCCATGTACACACAGGTAAGACTAACTGGTCAGTTATAGGAGTTATGGATTTGAGGGGAGAGGGGATAGGAAGATGGAGTTGAAGGGAACATGAAAGGATAGAAGTGTAAATTCAATGTATTCATGTATGAAATTACCAAAAAGTGAAGTTTAAATTAAAAACTAGGTTTTTAAGAATAGTTTTAGATCTATAGAAAAGTTGTGACAGTATAGAGGTCTTCGTGTCTACTTTCTCTTGTTAATAACCTTTGCTGTATGTGTATTTGTGACAATGAACTATGCAAAATACATTATTGTAGCTCAGGTGGTATAACGCTTGCCTGGCATATGCCAAGCCCCAAGTTTGGTCACCAGCACTACTTAAACTGGTTGAATGTCTTTAATCCCTGCATTTGGCAGGTGGAGACAGGTAGATCAGAAGTCAAAGGTCATCCTTGACCACATAACATGTTTGAGGCCTGTCGGCCTGTGATATATGAGACCCCTTTCAAAAAAAAAAAATGGAAGAATAATAAAACATTACTACTTACACTAGTTAGTTTCCTGTCACTTTGATAAAATATCATGACCAAGGCAACTTCTAGAGAAAAAAAAAAGGCTTATTTGGGCTTACGGTTCCAAAGAATAAGTAGTCCATCACCTTTATAGAGAAGCATCAGGCACAGTGGCAAGTATAGCTGCTGGAACGTCTAGCTGAGAGCTCATATCTTGAACCTCAGGTTTAAGTAGAAGAAGCAAACTAGAAGTAGTTTTAAAGCTCTCCCAGAGGCCCTGCAGTGACACACTGGGTCCAGCAAGACCACACCGCCTAAACCTACTCAAAGGATCACTGCCACCTGAGAGTCAAGTGTTCAGGTGCCCCAGGCTGCAAGGGACATTTCTTATTCAATCCACCACACTATTGCCTAAAGAGTGTGTTTAGCTAAGGCTCCCTTAATTTTTACCTAATGGCCTTGTTCTGGTCCATGGCTCCGTGTTGCACTTGTTTATCATACCCCTTACAGTTGTGGCTGTTTCTTGGATTTTCTTTAGTTTTGATGACCTTTGATTTTTATTGTTGTTGTCGTTTTTATCTATGGTGTTGGGGGATCAAACCTGGAGAAACACTCTACCCTTAAACTATACTTCAGACCACCTCAGAGACAGCTTTGAGGAATATTGTTTATGGACTCTGTAGAACATCTCCCCTCTTAGATTGTCTGATGCTTTTCTTACCATCAGACTGGTGCTAAGTGTTTTTTGAGAGGATGGCAGAGCAGCCTCACCACATCACATTGAGGACAGTCAGCATATTCCATTGTTGGACTTCATCTTGCTCACCTGGCTTAAAGAACTGGTGTTTGCCTTGATTTGGTTAATCCCTCACTCATAACTGGCTATATGAATGCATTTATATGGTCTTTTGGTGATTTCAAGATTAGACCCTAATAAGGGGATAGGTTGAGGAGGTAATTGTGGGGGAAAAAATCTCCAGGAGGAGGGGAAAAGAGGCTTTCAAGCCTCAGCTCTGCACTCCCTAGCTAGAAAAATGACATGAGAATTTATAAACTAGAGTATGGTCAAATAGGGCTTTAAAGCCCCTGTCGGCAAAAAGATTGTGCTTGTGTTTTGTCTGAGGTAGGTCTGTCAGAATCTCATTTTAAAAATACAACATCCTTGGAAAGAATAACATTTTAAGAAGTTAATACCATTTAATCGATTTTCAACTACTGGCTGAGATAATACATTAATATATCGGATAAATGGTTAAGATTTCCGGTTTGGGGGCCGAGAACGTCTCAGTAGGTACTTGCTGCCAGGCTGGATAACCTGAGTTTGATCCCCAGAACCCACATGGGAAAAGGAAAACCACTCTCACAAGTTGTCTTCTGACCGCCACACATGTGGCATGGCATGCATGCCTCCCTCCAGTGAGTAAATGTAATAATTATCTTAAATCTCTTTTTGACATGGCTTCTCTTCGTCAAGGCCGCTTGGTTGATATCTGAGAGTGGAGATGACTTCTCAGATCTTCTGAAGTCAGAGCTCAACTTTTGTAGACAAGGACTTTATATGCAGCTCAAGCTGGCTTCCAGCTTCTGCCTCAACCTCTCAAATGCTGTAATTGCAGGCACAGTTAACCTTCAACTTTGATGTGAACTAACTAGTATCAATTCTGGTACTTTGTTGTTGTTGTTTGTATAGTATAAAAAGAGACACATCCCTCTGTGAAGGTACAGGTTTTTGGAAGCAAATAAACTTTATTTTTGAAATGCGCAGGAAACACAGAACAATTTTTCACTGTTGAAAAGTCTTCATGTCTCGAAACTATGGGCCGGTTTGAATAAATACACTTAAGTTTGTGTTCTTGTGTGCTTATGTTCACACAAGTTCTTGACCCGGAGTGTGAAAATAACAACAAATCCAACCTCTGGTTACACAGGTGAAAACCAGTAACGTTTCATTGTTTGTTTAAACAAATATAAAAGAAGCACGCAGAGGGAACAAGCAGGGGATTCTTTGCAGCACAGATAATAACGGAAAGCGTAGAACCACACCTGCTACAAAGCAGAGAGAGTAATAGTGTTTAAGAGTTCCGTTACTTGGCTTTTAGCCCAGTTCAGAAGATACTGGACTTTGAAGTTTCCGAATATCTTTGTTTCCTGCTTTTCTCATGTGTAAAAGTGTTGTTGGGATAGGAGGGATGTAAAACTAGGCGTGCAGAAACAACTTGTAAAGGCTGCTAATGCTAATCCGGAATGTGTCAGCCGGTCAGTAACGGCGCATTAGCTGCCATTCACTGAGGGCAGCTTCTGGGCTTTCTCTTCAGCTAAGTCGAGGAAAAAGCAGCAGAGCGTTTTAAAATAGGAGCACCGCATTCTGGAATTCTTCCTGTCCGTGACAGCAGTAACCTTGGAAACCAGGCTGCTAACACATCTCAATCCCGGGCTTCCGAAAGCTTAGGTTCTCTTGCTGTATTGTCTGGGCACCGCTGTTCTGTGGGCTAATGTTAACTGTTTTGGTTTTTTCCACCTCGTTGGCACAAACAAGAACAAGCAGAAACCTTTCTAGACACCCCTCTCAGGTCCCATCTCATCTAGAGTCTTCCCTACTTGGTAACAGGCTCAGAATTTGTCCTGACAGACGAAACTCTGCCAAGGGGCCAGCTTAAAGCAGGAGCTCCCTAAACCTGGCCTCAGGGGACACAACCAGGTAACAGCACCAGGGACACCCACCCCAGGTACGCAGCGCGACCCCGACCCTGCTCCCCAGCCTCCAGATAACCCTCGCGAGACAGGACCGCAAGGGGACGAGAAGAAGCCCACTATCTCGCGAGAAGAGGGGGCGTCGGCGGAAACGAGCAAATGCCCCCCTGGGCGCCCCGGCCCCAGCCGGTGGGCGTGGACCGAAGAAACCCGCCCCCTTCCGGCTCGCGTCCCCGCCCCCAGCCTTGAGGCATCGGGTCGCTGGTACCAGCGCCGGCTTCTCCCGCTTCCCTGCGGCGAGAGCCGGCTGGCCTTCGACTCTTGGAGGGGGCGCGGCGGGGGCGCAGAGGGGGCGGGGAGGACCCGCGACGCCCCGCCCCCCTCCGCGCTCGGGCGGCTTGGCCAGTCCCTTGGGGACCCGGTCCCGAGGCCGCACGGAGAGCAGGGCGGCGCTGCCCGCAGGTGTCGGCGGCGGCAGAGCCACCGGCCTCATGGTGGGTTTCGGGGCCAACCGGCGGGCCGGCCGGCTGCCGTCCTTCGTGCTGGTGGTGCTGCTGGTAGTCATCGTCGTCCTTGCCTTCAACTACTGGAGCATCTCCTCCCGCCACGTTCTGCTTCAGGAGGAGGTGGCCGAGCTGCAAGGCCAGGTCCAGCGCACCGAGGTGGCCGTGGGCGCCTGGAGAAGCGTAATTCGGACCTCTTGCTCTTGGTGGACACGCACAAGAAGCAGATCGACCAGAAGGAGGCCGACTACGGCCGCCTCAGCAGCCGGCTGCAGGCCAGGGAAGGCCTGGGGAAGAGATGCGAGGATGACAAGGTAAGGTCGAGCCCTTTCCTCGGCCCTCCTAGAGTTTTCCTTTTCACCTCTGGGGTGAGGTATTAATATTAGCCCGCCGTCAGTTGCTGTATGCCTTCAGCATGGTAGCCCTGGAAGCTCCCCAGCCCACCAGCAACCCTGTTTGTTGTCAGACTTTCCCGGTATCAGCGCCACATTCTCCGTTCGCTTCCAGAGACTGACTGTAAGTTCTCGTTCTCTAGAGTGGCCTATGTGTAGATACCACCTTTCCTCCAAGCTCAGCTGCTGAGCTGGCAGTGGTAATCATCTGGCCTATGTGGCCGCTTTCCGTTCACGGCACACAGGCTGCCAGGTATATGGTATGGGCATTGTCTCATCGTCATTCTGTGCAGACTGATAAATATTAATTTCTTTATTTCAGAATAGGGCCTTCTTCCCTTTTGGTGCTCAACATATATTTGTCAACAGTACGGCTTTTTAAAAATCTCTATAAATTGATATATTTTGCTAAATAGATTTTTTTTTTAAAAGACACAAATGATTTTTGTGTTGAAAGTGTTTTGATAGATGAGTCAGGAACCATATATGAACCACACTTGTGACTTGGGCACCGTTAATCCATTATCTTCTCAATTTGAATTGTTAATGAAATTAGCTGAAATGGTAGAATCTAAAAATAAGTTCTTAGGAACAGAATCTTATGTCTGTCGTTATAATTCTTGAAAGAAAATAAAATTGTGTATGCTTAAGTATCTTAGGGCTGCTGCTTAATGCAGATAGAAAATACAAAATTTTAAATTTAAAAATCTGAAGACTGGACTGTGATCATGTCCTACTTAATAGGATCTGTTTTCACCATTTTATTGACAGTTTAAAACTTAGGCAACTTCACTTGATATATCAGAATTCTGAAGACTTCTAAATAGGCACTATAGTAGATAACTTCTTTTCTACACTGTTAAATCTTTTAAGATTAAACTTCTTTCTCTTTCTTTAGTGTGTGTATACATATGTGTGGAGATCAGAGGACAGCTTTCTGGAGTCCTCTCCTTCCTTCGTGTTGAACTGACTTCAGGTCATCTGACTTGGCAGCAAGTGCTTTTAGCTGCTGAGCCATGTTGCCAGTCCTTAAATTAAATTTTATTTGTGTGTGTACTCACCCACACTCCAGTGCACATGTGGATGTTAGGAGACAACTTGTAGCAGTCGGTTTTCTCCTACCATATTGGTCCTGGGAATGGAACTCTAGTTCTATTAGATTTTTAATGAGCTTCCAGCCTTCCCACCCTCATTGGCCTCTACCTTCTTTCTTGATGAAAACTGGGTTTCTCAGTTATTTCGTGTACCCTTGTCTCTATACAGTATGCACATCCTCTGAGAGGGCTAGAGATTAGCAGACTTATGCACCTTCTATACACTGAACTGAAAAACATGGAAAACTCTTGGATACAGTAGGTAGAAACATCCATGAGAGTTTGAAATATTAAAATAAGGTCTACAAGATGGACCTTTTTGAGCTAGCACTCTCTGTTTTGTGGTTGTGACACAAAATGTGAGCTCTCAGCTGTTTCTCTGTTCTGCCGTCTAATGGACTTTGACCCTGTAAAACTATAAGTGGTTTAGTTTTCTCTTGCCATGACAGAACACCCTGACCAAGGCAACTTACAGAAGAAAGCATTTTATTTGTGGTTTACATTTTATTATTTTATGTGTATGAGTGTTTTGTCTGCATGTTTTTTATCTGTGCAAAAGATAAGTATCTGGTTCCTGAGGAGGCCAGAAGCTTTGGATTCTCCCAGACCTGGAGTTACAGGTGGTTTTGAGCCACCATGTGGGTGCTGGGAATTGAAGCCAGGTCCTCTGCTAAAGTCACAGAGGAACACTGGGAATGACATAACTCCTTTGAAACCTCAAAGCCTGCCCCCGTTGACATACCTCCTTCAACAAGGACACACCTCCTAATCTTTCCCAAACAGTTCCACCAACTGGACACCAAGTGTTCAAACATAAGTCTATCAGGGCCATTCTTATTCAAGCCACCACATAGATGTAGGAATCCCATAGATGAAGGAAATGATATTTCCTTCTTCCAGTTCATTGTGCCAGTTCTGTCATTCCAGGATGGGAGTAAGAGACAGTGTTCTCATCACTGTCCATGAAAGTAAGAAATAAGACGCCTTTCTCTAGATCCTCTCAAACTTACTATATTTTATTTTGTCTGTAATGGAGGATTTTAACTTGGAGGTGTATAAGTTTGCCAGGGCAGGCATAACAGTACCACACTCTAGATTAGAACTTTATTTCTCCATAGCCTTGGAGGCGTAGAGTCCCTGGTCAAGGAACAGAAAAGGGTTGGGTTTCTCTGAGACCTCTCACTTTGGCTGTAGATGGCTGCCTTCTTGCTGCTCTATCCTGCCATGGTATTCCCTGATGTATGCATCCCCAGTGCCTCATCTTAGATTCTGGGCACTTTGGGTTGTGGCCCCTCTTATACATGACTGTTCTTTGAGTGAAAGAAGTGTCTTCAGGAGCTCACCTGTGCCTGCTCAGAAAAGATGATCCTGCTGGGCTTGCTGCACTGTTTACTTCACCTACTTTTGTGATGAGCAGGGTCACAAAATCGTCACCTGAGTGTTCAGCCACCGCATACCAGCTATGCAAGTCTGCACCAATTGCACAGGGTTTCAGGGAGGGCCTAAAGTGTAGAGGCTGATGAAGTCTGAGGGTGAAGGACTTCATCTCTGCGGCTGTGGGAAAGCTTTCGTTCCTTCTGGGTAAAGGCCTTCTAGTGGGGGCTTTGGTCAGAGAATTCGAGCATCCACACTCCTGTCAGTAGCCCTTTTCCTGTGTGCTATAAGGAAATGCAATGGTTTTTCAGGGGTAGATGTTTCTTGGGTTTCCTCTGGGGATGCATTTTAGCAATAGCCCCACACTAATAGCCTTATTTAATCACTGCTTTAAACTCCAAATGTGGCTATATTTTGAGATTCCAGAAACCTCAACATGAGTTTGAGTAGTACAGTTCACCCTATATCTTGGAGGAATCAAGCATATACACAATGTAGTCTTTTTCCCCTTCTTTCTACCTAAAAGACTGTTTGTTACATACACTATTTTTTTTTCTTTCTGTAGTAGACAAGAGTCTCACTGTGTCCCAAGGCTGGTTCCAAGTGCTGGTATTTAGATGTGTGCCCTCATGCAGCTTGCACTTGGATTTCTGTTACTGTGTCCCATTCACTGCAGCAAATGGTCTAGCTCAAGCCCTTGATTTGGGAAAGGAGCTGTTTGAATGTAGACAATATCTTCCTCAAAGCTACTCTTCTGTTAGAAATAGACATACGCAAAAGTCCAGTGTTGAAGCTAAGTGTGGTGGCATAGGCTTGTACTCACAGCATGGGGAGATGGAGACCAGAGTCATGAGTTCAAGGCCAACCTGAATTATGTAATGAAACCCTATCTTGAAAAAAGAAAAAACATTGAATTTTGATGTTTGAAGCTGAACAATAAATGGCTTGTTTTTCTCTTAACTGCCAGAATTCTGACTGAGAATATATTTAAAAGAATACATAAATTATGTAAAAAAATATATAAATAAATAGCTTTAGTTGAATGAAGAAAGGAGAATGGGGCACATATTATATTTTTCCTTCTAAAGTTATCTCCCCTGTGTGTACATCCCAATGTATAGGTATTTAACACATACACATACAAAACGTGTGTATAAAAGTCTTGGCACACAACAGCTACTCACTTAGAAACTAGGTCTGGGCAGTAGGTGTGCCCTTTACTATACTACATTGCACCTTTGCTATACCACATGGCATCAATATAAATCAGACAAGTTACTTCTCAGTGCTTCAGTTGCCCTCATCTATAAAAGGAAGATGATAAATCTTTCTTACTCTCTTGGAAGTTTAAATGAACAAATTCATTAAAATTCTTAAAACAGGGATGGAGAGATGGTTCATTGGTTAAAAGCACTAGCTGCTTTTCTGGAGGATGTGGGTTTGATTCCCAGAACCCATGTGGTGCTCACAGCCATCTGTAACTCCAGTTCCACAGGATCTAAAGCCTTCTGGCTTCCACAAGCGTGAGGTACATCCATGGCACACAGGCATACATGCAGACAAAACTTTTATATACATAAAATAAATAAATCTTACAAGGAAAATCTTAAATGGTGTCTTAGCTATTATTCCTTTACTGCTCCCTTATGACTGACTGCCTTCTCTCCAGGGTGGAACTCTATTTATGTTCCTGCTCAAGATCCGGTTCTAGCTCCAGCATACTGTTTGATTTTTCCTTTCCTTCCCCATTTCCTGGTCTATTTTCAATTAACTTTAGTTGGTTCCTCCCATAGTTGTCTTCCCTGAGTCTGGAGCTTGGGGGTTTCTCTGTACTTTAAGAATCAGCCTTCCATCATTCTAAATGCTTCTATTACTTATGCTGTTCCTCTGACTCACCTGCCCAAATCTGGCTACTTTATAACTGTAATTTAATTGCTATTTCATGTAACTCAAAATCATGAAAAATTGGTACCTTCATTCTGAGCTTCTATTGTACTATATTAGTCCTGTATGTGACATGTAACCATTAATAAAACAGGTTAGGATTTTGGGCTCTCCCTTTAAGCAGTTCTCCCCATAAACAAACCCAAGAATCCTCAGATCTTACTTTCAGAGTGGCTGTATCAATTACTTCATGAAATCAGAATGTTGTTTAATCTTTTAAACTTCTGTAGAGTGTCTCCAACCACTTGTGTCTTCCATTAGCTCCTGATGCAGACTGTTCCAGACTGGTGGTTCTACTGAGTTCTGTCTCCATTTACCTTTCTATGTCATTATAATTAATTGTGTGTCTTTCTTCTTCCTTGACTCATCCTCTTGCTTCTTTTCTGTCTTCCCCTCTTTAATCCACCTTCTGATCCACCTGTGTTCACTCTGTAGCTCCTAGGACTTCTTATCTAGATCATGCTTTTCCTTTTTTATGTGTAACTTACCTTATTATTTGAGCCACACTAGCTTATTTGTTGAGCTAGTAGCTTCCCGTGTGTTAACCTCTTCTCAACATTGTAAGTTCCCTGATGACAGACTGCTTTAAATTTCTTGTGGTGTTTCTGATAGTGCTTGCTGCTGATTGAATGTTAAGAGTTCATTTATGGGGCTGAAGAGATGGCTCAGATGGCTCAGTGGTTAAGAGCACTGACTGCTCTTCAGAGGTCCTGAGTTCAATTCCCAGCAACCACATGACAGCTGACAGCCATCTGTAATAGGATCTGAGGTCCTCTTTTGGTGTGTTTGAGGACAGTGACAGTGAACTCATGTGTATATTTAAAAAAAAAAGCTCATTTGTGTATCTCTCATTTATCTCTTTTTCAAATTCTGTTAAAAGTTTAATCCCTGTTATTGCAATGTCACTTTTGGAAATGGGTGTACCTTTTGACATTCCTAGGAGACACAATCTCACAATAAGTTCCTCTAGCTCTTAAAATCTTTCTGGTCTCTATTCTGCAATGATGTCTTAGCCTTAGGTGTAGGAGATGTGTTATAGATGTATCCGTTAGAACTGGACTCCACAGCTCCACATTTTGATTGGTTGTGGGTTTTTTCTTTGTATGATATCCGTCTATTGCAAATAGAAGTTTCCGTATTAAGGTGAGGGTTACACTTAATCTGTGCTTATAAGGACAGATCTGTGCTTTAGAGTGTAGTTAGGGATTATGATGGTTTAGTAAAGTGGTGATTGTAGGTTTTCCTTCAAGATCTATGACTTCACTAGTCCTAGGTAGTTGACTAGGTTTTCATTACCAGACATAATTTCTCTCTCATTGAATGAGTGATAAGATCCAGGCTCAACTTTGAGCACTGTGGCTCCGAATCATCTGTTACCCTAATTCCAGGGCAAATGCTCATACACAGAAAATAAAAATAAGTAAATATTAAAATAAAAATAGCTAACACGAACAAGCCAGCCAAAGTGTGAGCTATAAGCAGCATTTCTCCCCGGGTTCTGTTTTCACTGTCTGCCTAAGGTCCTGCCTTGATTTCCCTCAGTGATGGATTATGAATAAGAAATGGAAGCCAAATAAACCCTTTCTTCTCAAGTAGATTTTGGTCAGTGTTGGATTACAGCAGCAGACTGAAACTAATACAGCCCATGGACAACCATGGGTAACAAAGGCTTATAATTTCAGCTTACTCAAGAATCTGAAGCCTACTAAGCTTGAGTTTGAGGCCAGCCTATGAGGCCTCAAAAAAAAAAAAAAAAAAAAAAATCAAACCAAACAACAACAACAACAAAAAAAAAACCCTAAAACCAAAGCAAAACAACACCAAAAGTACCTCACCCAAAAGGCATAAGTCAAGTACAGCAAAATTTTAAAACTCTTATTAGAAAGAACTAAGTTAATAAAAGGTAAACACACAATTATCTGTTGAAAGGTAGACAAAGTATCTGGAGTAATAGTTCAGTCAGTAGAGTACATTCCCACAAGGCCTTAGGACCTAGGTGCAATCCCTAGAACCCAACTGAGAAGATTGGTGTGGTTATATAACCTTGTAATCTCCGCACTAAGAAAGCAAAAACATATCCTTGGGACCAGCCAGCCAGCCAGCCCGCCCAACCTACTCTGCAAATTGCAAATCCCAGTGAACAATGCTTGTAATGACCCTGTCCGTTCGGGTCAGTCAACAGGGTCTCCAGCGCAGGAGTGAGGATACACGCTTCCAATTCCTGCAGTGTCCTTCACTGTATCCTTCTTACTGGAGCCCAGTGTTGAGGCACCACTTTGTACCTGCCCGGAGCTGCCCCAGGTTTGGGGGCCACTATATCCCGGCCTGAGCTGCTGCTTTGGCCTGCGGGTCAGGGTCTAGCAAGAGAGAGAGTGGGGAATGGAAGGGCGAGAGATGCAAGGAATGGAGACAAGACAGAGAGTCTGTTCAAGTCCTGTTCCCTGTTCCCTGTTCCCCTTTTTTGAAAGGAAATCATGGATATATATAAGCATAAGCAGGGGGACACAGCTGAAGACACTTTACCACATGCACCTTGCAGCTGGGGGCACCAAACAACAAAACAAGATATGGGAGAAAAACATGATGTTTATCAGAGTGTGCTCAGCTGTTGTAGGTTGTTGAAAACAAGTCTCTTGTCAGGGTATATGGCTTGAGATGGCTGCAAAGATGATAGCTGCTTTCTGCCAGAAGTTGGCTCCCAACAAATGCTATCTCAAAAAGCAAGGTAGATGACTCTTGAGTAAAGACAACCCAAGATTGACCTCTAACCTATGCATCCACACCGTGACTGCCCTCACCAGGGGGAAGGGTTGTCTAGGGAGATGGTTCAGTCACCAAAATAGGTGCAACAGTACACTCCAGTAATTCCAGCACTGGAGAAGCAAAGACAGAGAGATCTCTGGGGCTTGCTAACCAGCCACTCTTAACTAAATTAGCAAGATTCAGTGGCAAACCCTGTCTCAAAAATAATATGGAGAGTGATTAGGAAGACATTCAGTGCTGAATTCTAGTAAGGATATGCATGCATATACCATTTTTTAATAACTTTTTCTTGTTATGCTTTCTAAATATCACACTATACTCACATACGTATTTTTCTTACTTACATATATGTATGCATACATTGTAGTCTAGTAGCCTCAATGGAGATTTCTTGAAAGGAAGCATATAAATGCATATCAACCTAAATTAAAGCCAGAACATAAAATAACTTATACAGATCCATTATAAGCAATGAATCAATGATTCATTTTTTTCCTGTTCTAAAACTTAGGTCTACTTTTTTTGGTCTGTTTGAGTTAATTTATCACATCACATGATATAGACTTGCTTTGCATGTGCTTTATTCACCTGTCTCATCATGTTGAAGAAACTTGTCATGGCTAATCTTGTCAGTATGGGGTGACCTAGGGGATTATTAAAGCATGTCTCTAGTTGTATCCAGAGAGCTTATAACCTAAATAATGGTTTCATCTTTAGTAGATTCAGTATTTGAAGGAGGAGGAAGTGTATCCAGAGAGCTTATAACCTAAATAATGGTTTCATCTTTAGTAGATTCAGTATTTGAAGGAGGAGGAAGTGGGCCATTGGAGGCCTTTAGAAGATAAATCTTGGCCCTGGTCCATTTATGAACTGTTCTTTGCTTCCTGCTATAAGATAACAAGCTCCTATGTTAAATAAAGTATTTTGCTCTCAGGTAAGCCTATAAGCATTGAAGTTAGTCGTACTGAAACTAACTCACATAAGTCCTACTCCTTAAGTTTATAACAGCTATGTTGTCACTGTGGGAAAACTATACACAGGTCTCTTCATTTTCCACTAACTGTCTTGGCATCTATGTAGAAATCAGTTGATTGTATACATGTTGGTTGTTTTGGCCTCTTAGGGCCAGATACTTAACAGTCTTAAATGTCATACCAAGGGGTTTTAGTTTATCCTCAAAGATAAGGGGAATAATATACAATTTTTATTTTGAAAAGATAAGAGCTGGGCATGGTGGCACATACCTGTAATCCCAGGAAATGGAAGAATTTAGAAATAATGTTTAGCCAGGTGGTGGTGGTGCACACCTTTAATTTTGGGAAGCAGAGGCAGATGATCTGTCTGAGTTTGAGGCCAGTCTGGTCTACAGAGTAAGTTCTAGGACAGTCAAGGCTAGACAGAGAAACTGTTCTGAAAAACAAATAAACAAGGAAGAAAGAAAAGGGGGAAAAAGAATGTTCCTGTTGAGATACTTTTCTGATATTCAGTAAAATACTTGCCTTGCAAGTTTCATCTCAGAACCACATAAAAGCGGGATGGGGAGCACTAGAGTATATAGGCTACTGTAGACTAAGGGAAAAGGGCTCCATCTATACAGCTGTACATCTTGTTTGCTGTGGTCTCTTGGAGGAGCAGCACCAACATTCACTCCTGTCCCCTGTAAGTAACCCCTTATCTATATTCGGTAAAGAAGCCCAATAAACTCGTTGGCTCCTTAGAGTGACCTTTGATGTAGTTGTGCCTCTGCCTGATGTTGGGACCTTTGAAGAAGGGGTAGGCATTGTTTATATCTCCTTCTGGGAGGAAATTTTACTAATATTATAGTCTCATAGTGTGATGGTTTGAATAAAAATGGCCCCCATAGGCTCATGTGTTTGAATGCTTGGCCCATAGGGAGTAGTAGCACTATTAGGAGGTGTAGCCTTGTAGGAGGAAGTGAGTCGTTTGTGGAAGTGGACTCTGAGGTCTCATATATGTCCAAGCCATGCCCAGTGTAGCAAGAAGTCTTCTGCTGCCTGGGGATCAAGATATAGAACTCTTGGCTCCTCCAACACCATGTCTGCCTGCATGCTGCCATGCTTCCCACCATGATGATAATGGATTAAACCTCTGAAACTATAAGTCAACCCCCCCCCCCCCAATTAAATGTTTTCCTTTATAAGAGTTGCCCTGGTCATGGTGTTTGTTCACAGCAGTAGAAACCCAAACTTAAGATATGGTAGGGTACATGTAGAAGTTAGAGGACTACTTGTTCCACTATGTGGTTTTCTGGGATCAAATTCAGATTGTCAGGCTGGTGGACAAATGCCCTTACCCACTTAGCCACCTCACTGACCCCATAGTTAATACTCTGTTTTGTTTTGTTGAGACAAGGTCTCTCTGTGTAACTCTGCTGTCTTGGAACTCACTCTGTAGAACAGGCTGGCCTCAAACTCAGAGATTCTTCTGCCTCCTGAGTGCTGGGATTAAAGTTTGTACTGCCATTTCCAGGTCATAGTTGATCCTCTTGAAGGAGATAAGCCACAGGAAATCATTAACTATATATTTAAAGTGAAGTTTTGAAGTAATTAGAAAATAATCCAAAATGTACTTCTCTGTAGTATAATTAACTCAGAGCTATTAAAAAAGAGTTGAAAATCAGTTGAGTGTGGCTGCATATGCCTTTAATCCCAGCACTTGGGAGGCAGAGGCAAATGAATGTTTGTAAACTTGAGACTAGCCTGGTGTGTTTAATGAGTTCCAGGCCAGCCAGAGGTATGCAGTAAGATCCTGTCTCAAAACAAAGAATTGGGGATACCAACCCCCATGCCCCCTAAAAAACCCCCAAACCAACCAAACAAAAAGTAGAGCTAACAAATCTGGTAAAGCTTCAGGTTACAGAACCAGGACACAAAAGTCAGTTATGCTGCCATTCACAGGCAGTGGGTTGTTAGAGCATATCATTAGCAATTCCGTTCTCGTTAACAGCAAAACAAATAAAACACTTGGGATTTTACAAAGGGATGAGAATCTCCTACAATGAAAATTAAAAACACAATGAAGGCAATTGAATTGAAGAATACACAAATAAATGGAAAGATATTGAAAGAAGGAATACTATTAAAATATTGGTATCAAAGACAAACATTGCCTGAAAGTGAAAGAATTTAATATCCCTGGCAAATGCACATTGAAAACAACCTGGTGTAGCTATTCTGCTGATGAAATACACTTCAAGCCAGAATTCACCAGAAAAGATGAAGAAGACCATTTACAATAACAGAACAGTTCATCAAGGTAGAATAATTAGAAAGGCAAGATGGTCTAGCAGCTAAAGATGCTTGCTACAAGTCTGATAATCTGAGTTTGATCCTTGGGACTCATATTACAGATAGAGAAAACTTCTACAAGTTGTCCTCTGACCTGCACAGGTGTGGAGTGGCCTGCATGCCTCTACACACTAAAGTTAATTAATCAAACAGTTGTTAAAAGGTTGTAAATATTAATATTTATGTGCCAAACATTGGACTATCAACATTATAAAACAAAACTAATAGACACAAAAGTATATATAAGTCCTGATAAAAATAACAGATAACTTTAGTGGCTCACTATCATCCATAGGTAGGTTATCTACGGATAACCCATCTTTTAGGCCATAAAGCAAGTCTTAACAATTAAGAAAAATCAAAATAATTTCTTTCATCTTATCAGATCATACTGGAATAAAACTAGAACTCAGTACCAAGAGATACCATAGAAAGTATAAAATATTAAAGAGGAAACAATATTCTCTTTTATTATTGAAGAAATCAGGGACAAGTTACATTTCTTGAATCAAATGAAAGTGAAAACAACTTACCAGACTCTGGGATTACATTTAAGGCAGGTCTGAGAGAAAAGTTTTTATCTATACGTGTTGACATTGAAATATCAGAGAAATCTCAAATAAATTACTAATGATTCACCTCACAGTCTTAAAAGAAAAGAAAGAACAAACCAAATCACAAAACAGTAGACGAAATAATAAAGATCAGAGTAGAAACTAATGAAATGGAGATTAAGAATAATACAAAAAACAAAAAACAAAACTAACAAAACAAGCTTTTTACCAAGATGGTACCAAAAGTGAAGGAGGACGCTCCTGCCCCTCCCAGAGCCAAAGCCAAGGCCTTGGCTAAGAAGGCAGTGCCAAAAGGCATCCAGGCCACAGAACAAAGATCCGCACCTACCTTCCTGCAGCTCTGGAGGCAGTACCAATACCCTCAAAAGAGTGAACCCCAGAGAAACAAGCTTGACCACTGTGCCATCATCATCAGGATAGAGGACAGTACCACACTGTGTTCACTGAGGATGTCCAGGCTAACACGCACCACCACATCAAACAGGCTGTGAAGAAACTGTGTCACTGATGTGGCCTGACAGAGAGAAGAAGGCTTATGTTTGGTTGGCTCCTGATTATGACGCTCTAGCCAACAAGATTGGGATCATCTCAACTGAGACCAGCTGGCTAATTCTAAGTATACACTTTTTTCGCCATAAAACAAACAAACAAATAACAAAACACCTAACAAAACAAAAAGTTCTTTGGAAAAATAAGCAAGAATAAGAAACTCATAGCAAAAGTAATCAATAGAGTGAAGAACTAAAAGGGGGATATTACATACAACATTACAAAATCTACAAGATTATTAAAGACAAAATTTTACATTTAAAGAAAACTGAAAAATGAAGATATGGTTATAAGTTCCTGGACATATATGACCTACTTAAATCCAGAAGATATAACCCATGTGAATAGGCCTATCATAAGCAGAGTTCCAACAAAGAAAAGCTCAGGATGGACAGATAACTGCTGAATACTAATTATAAGACTTTTAAAGAGGCTCACACCAGTGCTTCTATGATATAAACAAAAAGGAGAAGAATTCTAACACATCCATTCTGTGGGTCTAATATGACCCTGATACTAAAATCAGGTAAGGACATAGAAAATGTCAGGCCAATTTCCATGATGAACATAAAAACAAAAATTATCAGTAAAATACTTGCAAACCAAATTCAGTAACACATTACAAAGACCACACACTATAATCAAGGTTTTGTTCCAGGGTTTCATCCTAAGATGGTTCAATTCCCATCGCTCTGAAGAGATGGGAATCTTGACTGAGTTGGTTCCGAGGCACCGGGCAGGTGCTGGGCTGTGAGAAGCCGCTGGGACGCCCCCGGGCGGGGAGAGAATTCAGTCTGAAGTTCTGCAGGGGGGCAAGGGCTCTTGAGTAGACCCGGAGGCCAGTGTTTTCTGTTGGGGCTCCCAGGCGCCGCTGGAGAGCCACGGACGAACAGAGACTGTGGGCGGCCAGGCAGAACCGGCCTGCACGCCGAGAGAAATGAGGGGGAAAAGGGAAGGGATTCTTTGGATACTCGCTTGGCTGAAAGGCGGCTGCTCGGCTAGCTTACTTGAAGAGGCGAGCCTCCTTGGCAGAACACAGAGGAGCTCTCCACCGGAGATTAGACACACTCGATTAGACACACTCGGTAGTTGAGACCTTCTCTGTGGTTCCCCCATGGTGGGCCCCAAAAGACACATGGAAGTCTGTGGGTTTTACAGGCTTTATTTTCATGACGGATGGTAGTTGAATCTGCATGCACCCCCCTTTAGGTCAGGGCAGACCTGACTTAAATAGGGAGGGAGGAGGGTCTTGGAAAAGAATATGTAATTGGCTTTGCCCTCTGGCCTTTAGGTATCTCATTAATATGGAAATCTCTTGAGGCTGAGGCCTGTGGTCACCTCTACCTGTGCTAGGTGACACAAACATCTTTGGGAGGGGCTGCATTGCCCTACGTGACTGAAAATGTGGGTCAATAGAGATTTTCGCCACGTGTCAGGAGCTTGGATTCTGGGAGCATGGCGAAATAGATGCCCCTCCCTCACAGGCATGGACACCTGTTGGGTCTCCGGGCTATTTCTAGCCAGTGCTTCTACCAAAACCCAAGCCATCCTTTCACGGCCCCACAATTTTATACACATAGAAAATTAGGGAAAATTGTATGAAAATATAAAAGACAGAACAGTCAAAGGTCTTCTTACCCCTGCCCTTCTGCCTCCCTTCCTCTCTGCCCCTCTGCCCTGCCCTCTGCTTCTCTTCCCTTCTGCTCTCCTGCTTCCTGTCCCCTGCCCCTCTTCCCCTCTGCCCCCTGCCCTCTTCCCTCTGCTCCCCTGCTCCAGCCCTTGCTCCTCTGCCTCTGCCTCTGAAATGCTGAAATTATTCATGTGTAACACTACACTTGGCTGTACTGTTTCACGTGCTTATTTCAAGCATAGTTGGAGAAAGTCATATAACCATACTGATGAACAGTCACACTTCAAGTCAATTTCTCTGGGCAGTATGCACTTTAAGATACTTTTCATATCTCCCATTCCAACTAACTCATCCTCTTTTCTTACCTTCTCCCCAATTTAAATTCCTTTTCTCCTTTCTCAAGGTTGCCACCTGCCTGTTTTAAGAATTATATGGTAAGGCTAGGAGGTAGTGTCGCATGCTTTAAATCCCAGTACTCGGGATGCAGAGGCAGGCACATCTCTGAGTTCGAGGCCAGCCTGGTCTATAGAGTGAATTTTTCGAACAGCCAGGGCTACACAGAGAGACCCTATCTCAGAAATGTATGGTAAAACTTGTTCTGCCAAATCCATAGGCATTTCAATATCTGTACTGTTTACTCTTTAGTTAAAGGAAGGTAGTTCTTTCTGTCTGTCAGTCTTTTGACTTGTTCTTTGACCTAATTCCTCTACCTTCTGAGAGACCTTTAAGAAGTCTCTCTATAAATTTGTTCCCTGGCATTTGAAAAATACTTGAATTTCCCCTTTGAAGTTAGCTATTCTTGAAGAGAATTGTTTTTTCTCATGCCTGCATTTTCTTTTCCTACTTCCTGCATCTCAGCATCTTTTCTCCAGTTCTCTATGCTCTTGACTCCCATGACCCAAATGTTCCTGTTTCATACTCTCCTTTGCCAGCTTCCCCTTGTTTACCACTATTTAGTACTGCTCATAACTTTTAGTTTGAATCCTTTTGTTTTATTCTTTTCCTAAGTAGCCATATTTGCTCACAAAACTTAGATTATGCATGACCCGAGTCATGCATGCCCATGACTCCAGAATTTGTATCGGTTAATCAAAACTCCCTTCTGTTTCTTGTGTATTTCTATATCTCTAATCTTTGAAGTATCATTCACCTACTGCGTGCCCAGTATTTCCTTGTGACTGGCTAATGAAATGAATGATTTTAGTGATTTAACGGACCAACCAAGTACTTTGTATCTCCAGTCTTAGAATATAGTGCACTCAGAAAGTACTTTATAAATCATTGATTGAATGAATAATGAATGTGTACTACAATACATTACAATTTTAAAATACAATTAATGAGTAAGTGAAAAAATTGTGGTTCATCATAGCCAACCATGACCAAAGGCTTTACTCATTTAAAATATGTAACTAATAGGGTCCAGCAGGTAAATGTACTTGATGTCAAGCCTGATGTGAGTTCAATCTCTGGAACCCACATGGTGAAGGAAAGAACCAACTCCTGCATGTTTTCCTCTGATTATCACACATGGGCATAAACATGAAAACATGCAAATAAATACTATAATAAAATTATTTTTAAAAGTATGTAACAAGACAAGCGTGTTGCATGCTTTTAAACCAAGCACTCAGGAAGCAGGGGCAAGAAGATTGTTGTTAGGTTCAAGTCCAGCTTGGTGGTGAGTTCCAGACCACCCAGAGCTACATAGCAAGACTTTGACATGCCAGGCGGTGGTGGCGCACGCCTTTAATCCCAGCACTTGGGAGGCAGAGGCAGGTGGATTTCTGAGTTCGAGGCCAACCTGGTCTACAGAGTGAGTTCCAGGACAGCCTGGGCTATCCAGAGAAACCCTGTCTCGAAAAAACCAAAAAAAAAAAAGAAAAAAGACTTTGACTTATACACTCCACTCCCAATGTAACAAGGCATGATGTCTACTACTATTTCAACAGAGACAGATCAGATATTGCAAGTATATGTGCAATGTAAGATGTGAGAAGCCAAGATTAATGTCTCAGATTTAATATATGGGCAGCAGTCACAGGTACATCTCTGAATTGCTTGGAAGAGTATCCAAAATATGTGCCTGTGACTTAGGAAACATCTGTGAGATGGAGACTATCACTGTGCCTGCTTTGTAGGGTAGTTGTAAGCATTAAATGAATATATATATATATATATATATATAGAGAGAGGAGAGAGAGAGAGAGAGAGAGAGAGAGAATTTATCACAGGATCTGGTGTAAAAACCAGCATTTAATGTGCATTATTGTGCTATAGCTTGGCTCACTCTTTATGTGTATGAGTTTTGACTGAATGTATGTATGTGTACCAGGTGAGTGCCTATTGTCCTTGGATGCTAGAAGAGGCCATCAGATCCTCTGTAACTAGGAGCTACAGACAGTTGTGAGCTGCCATGTGGATGTTAGGAACTGAAAAATGTCCTTTGGAAAAGCAGCCAGTGCTCTTGACTGCAGAGCTATCTCTCCAGCCCCTAATTTAGAGCTTGAACAATGTGCAAAGGTCCATGTGTTGAAGGCTTTGTTCCCAGTCTACAAGACTAGTGTTAAGCCCTGGTGGAAGCAAGTGAAGTCATTGGGGGCATCCTTCAAGGGTGATCTTGATATCCCAGCCCATCTGCTTCCTCTCTTTTTGCTTCCCAGCAAAGAGATGAACAGGCCTTTGCTATGTGTTCCCTGTCTTGCCACAGGCCTAAAGGACAAAGGGACCAAGTGGCTATGAGCTGAAATCTTTGAAAGCAAAGCCTAAATAACTTTTTGTAAGTTGATTATCAGTGATAGTACAGTTATTAATGGTGCTCTATTTTCATACAGCTGGCCTGCTTTCTAGCCAGACACAGTATAGATGAGTAATTGTTGAACCTATTTATCAGAATCTCTTGAGTTCTGTACCATCCCTGAGCTGCTGAGTCATGGTGGGTGGTGAAGGGGAAAGACTATGGACTTTTTGTTGTTGGTTTCTTTGTGAATTTTGAAGTCTGGAACTTACTTTATTTATAGTGTAAGCTGGCTTGAACTTTTGCTTCTCAGCTTTGAAAATGTATTTTTTATTACATTTATTTATTTTGTGTGCATATGTGGGCCATAGCACATATTAAAGGTCAGAGGATAACTTGTAATCAATCGTTAGTTCTCTCCTTCTTTACACCATGAAGGTTCTGGGGAATCAAACTCAGGTTGTTGGACTTGGTTGTAAGTTCCTTAACCCACTGAACCATCTCACTGGCCAGATTAGAAAATAAAACAACCAAAACCATTCACACACGCACGCACGCTCTCAGGCACATATAACTACTAAATATATTAAAGAAGATAGAATTGAGGGGCTGGAAAGATGGCTCAGAGGTTAAGAGCACTGTCTGCTCTTCCAGAGGTCCTGAGTTCAATTCCCAGCAACTACATGGTAGCTCACAACCATCTGTAATGGGATCAGATGCCCTCTTCTGGTGGTTCTGAAGAGAGCAATAGTGTACTCCTATACATAAAATAAATAAATAAATCTTTTTAAAGGAGGAGGAGGAGGAAGAGGAAAGAAAGAAAGAAAGAAAGAATTGTTTGTAGAAATCATTCGAGTGTGAAATAGTTTTAAAATGAGGGGTGAGGATGGAAGGCAGAACCAAGACTGTCATCTTTTTGGTGTTCAAGACAAAGGAGAAAGAAATGGCAGTAGCTTATTAAAAGCTAAGTATATGTAACCTCTGTAGTAGTCGGTCATAGCCATAATGAACAAGCCATAATGAAAGAAAAGCAGATACAACTGAGCCATTTTCAGGGTCCCTAGATGAAAAGGAAGGCAGAGCAACTGAGCTGGTAACAGCTGCCAGAATTAATCTAGAAAAACCACAGAGGCTAGAGAAAGCATTAAAAGAATTTCAGAAATGGTAGAAAAATAGAGGCAAAGTTTTAGGTACTAGAGGATGAAAAATTAGAGGGAGTATATGAAATACTTGGAGATGAATAAGAAGTATACTGGGAAATATAAGGAAATAATTCTTCCTGAGAAGAAGAGACAAGAACCTGTACTTCAGAAAAGAGGTCATAAGAACAGTGTTACTGTTTGGACATGAAGTGTCCTCAGAAAAGGTTCCTGAACTTAGGGCTTAGTTCCCAGGTGCTGGTGTTATTTTGGGAGGTCTGGAAACTTGAGGAAATGGAGCCTGATTGAAGGAAGTAGGTGTCTGGGGGTGTGTCCATAGAGATACTTCAAAGAGGAAGACAGGAAGGGGTCAGCCTCAGAATGGCTCTCTCCCTCCACAGTCCTGTTGCCACGATGTTCTGTCCAAATACATAAAGCCAGGTGATTAGACTATACTCAGTATTTATCCTTGGTCCTTGTAGTTTGCTTCTCCAGTGAAAGCACTAACTGGGCCCCACTTTGTTAGCGTCCAAGATCAGATGAGGTCCTAGCACTCAGGGCTGTATAACTATAGATTCCTTTAGGTTGGTGTTTTGTCACAGCAGTGAGAAAAGTAACCAGTGAAAAAAGACATTGACAGGGCAGAGGCCAGAGAGTACAGTGAATTGGCCTAGTTTTTAGAGAGACTCCAAATCCTAGGCATCAGAATTACAGGAAAGCAGAGGAGAAACAAACTCTTAATACAATGAAAATGTTGATGGGAATTATGGGAGAAGTTCAAAAGTCTGTGAGGGGTGGGTAGTGCAGCTTAGTATAGTGCTGGCCTAGCTTATAGGCTCCAGGTTCAATCCTAGCACTGTATAAACTGGATATGAAGGACAGCCTATAATCCCAGCACTTGGGAGGTGGAGGCAAGATGTTAATAGTTCCAAAGTTAGCTGACTGGTGGTTGTGCATGCCTTTAGTCCCAACCCTTGGGAGGCAGAGGCAGGCAGATCCCTGTGAATTTGAGGCCAGCCTGGTCTACAGAGAGAGTTCCACGACAGCCAGGGCTACACAGAGAAATCCTGACTTGAAAAGCAACAAACAAACAACAAAAAAGTTTCAAGGTCATTCTCACCTACAATGTCTGATTTGAAGCCAGATAGGATACTAGACCCAACCTTCCCTCCCTTCACCAAAATTCTTGAAAGTTAATTAAAAATATACAAGCATGAATAAAGATAATTCAAGTAAGGAAGAGTACAAAGAACTTGGGGCATACAAGTCTAGGGAGTCACTCAGCACGCATATATTCAGTGTTCTACAAGTGTCAGATGTTGGACACTTGGGGATAAGGATAAATGAGACATAATTTCTTTTATGTCATAGTCCACTTGCTGAGACATAATTCTTCGTTTGATTTTTTTGTTTGCTTGTTTTTGTTTTTTGGTTTTTCGAGACAGGGTTTCTCTGTATAGCTCTGGCTGTCCTGAAACTCACTCTGTAGACCAGGCTGGCCTCGAACACAGAAATCCACCTGCCTCTGCCTCCCAAGTGCTGGGATTAAAGGTGTGCGCCACCACTACCTGGCTGAGACATAATTCTTATTCTTGGGATTCATGATTCTGATAAGCATTGAGAGTTGAAAAAAAAAATCTTAAGTGGCATTAGCATTGGAAACAGATCAGATAACTTTTCAAAAAGTTTTGTTTTTAAGGATTGCCTATAAGGAGAATTCTAGTAAGTAGAATTTGAGTCCAGGCAAGTTATTTCCAACATTGTAGAACGAATGAAGCTAACTAACTAACTAACTAACTAACTAACGAACTAACTTACTCCCCCTACTCCTATCCCTTTCTCTCTCTCTCTTTCTTCATAATGTCTTACTATATTTTCCACATTGGCCTTGAACTCCTGAGCTCAAGCAGTCTTTCTGTTGTCTGTCCAGTAGCTAGGAGTATATAACTGAAGGCCAGTATTCCCAGCCACCATTTCAGATTTTTGAAATCTGGATTGGTGACTGTCTTAGTCACTATTCTGTTACTGGGAAGAGACACCATGACTAAGGCAACTGTTACAAAACATCTAATTGGGACTTGCTTACAATTTCAGAGGTTTAGTTCATTATAATGTGGAGAAGCATGGCAGCATGCAGGTAGGTGCTGTAGCAGTAACAGAGAGCTACATTATAATCTGTAGGTAGAAAGAGAATGGCCTTGGTATGGATTTTTGAAACCTCAAAGCCCACCCACAGTGACACACTTCCTCCATAGGGCTACACCTCCTAATCCTTCTAATCCTTTAATTCTTTCAAGCAGTTCTACTGGTGACTACACATTCAAGTATGTGGGTCATTTTATTCAAACCACCACAGTGTCTGATTATAGAAGTGATGGGCAAGAGATGGGCTGTGTTTGTGACAGTTGCCTGTCTGGCCACCCTTCAACACCACTCACCTGCAAAGAAACTTGAAAGAGAATATATACATTATTTTTTTATATACTTTTAAGTAATAATATCTTGCCTATTTTAAGTAAAAGGCCTGAAAGTAGAACCAGGGATATAGCTATAGCTTAGTGGCAGAACACTTCCTGACTGTGGCCCTGGATTTAATTCTCAGTGCCAGAAAAAAAACAAGAAGATGACTGCAAAGCTAGTAAATAAGGAGGGAGAGAGGCCACACAGAACCCAGGGAATGAGAATCCCTTTGTGAGATAAGTGGTAAGTAATATTTTTGAGGTTTGGGGCTGTATCCTGTCTAGAAGGTATTTAGAAGAAAAGCTAATTAATTTTAGAACTTTCTAGATCATTGCCTATTTAACAGTGAGTGTGGAAATATGGTGAACCCAAATTAATTACTAATTAATATCTAATTAATCAGTAGTAGTAAGAACCAAAATTAGGGGTTGATCAGAGGGCTCAGTGATTAAGTGTACCTTGTTCTCTTCCATAGAACCTGAGTTCCGTTCCCAGCACCCATATTGAGTTACTGATGACTGCCTATGTAACTCTGGCTTCAGTGAGTTTTCAGTTAGCTTCCCTACACTGCAGACTCTTCCTGGGTTTGTCTGTGTACCTGTTTTCCCTCTCCCTGCCCCCACCATTTATATGCGTATCTCATTTACATTTATTTATTGGGGGTGGGGAGCTTCTTCATGCCACTATACTTATGTGGAGGTCAAAAGACAACTTTAGGAGTCATTTCTCTCCTACCTTGTGAGTTCTAGAGATCAGACTTGGTGGCAAGCACCTGTAACTACTTAGCTATCACAAGGGGCTGCCTTTCTATTCTTATTCTGACAGTTTAGGAGTAATTGGACCTTTTTTATAAAAAGCCAGACCGCAAGTTCTTGAGGCTTTGGAGGCCATATAATTTCTGTCACTATGGCCACCGCTATCGCACAAGCTTAGACATAGGCTCATTTCCCACAAAACTATTTAGAGACATTAAGTTGAGTTTTATGGAATATTTATCATAAAATATTCCTTGGAAATTTTCCCCCAACCAATAAAGTATAACCAGTAATCCTCAGCTTGTTGTCCCTATACAAACAGGTCTAGTTGAGAGAGATTTTTTTTTCTCACTTATAAAATAATCTGATTTCATTTTGTCTAATCTTGTCCTCTCTGGTCTATCCAACATACTGCAGCCAAATTTACTTCAAAATTGTAAATTAGATATCATGATCTTGCTTAAAAGTTTTTTAAAGATTCCATGGAAATGCCCATCATCTTTGGTAAGACCCTTGTGCTATAGACCTTGATTGTTTTTAAAGAGATATATCTTACTATTTCCCTTATTATTTTCCAGCTCTTTGGGACTGATTGTAGATCCTAGAACGTTGAATAATTTTTACTTCTAAGTTTTGGTGCATCCTTAAATGTCTTCTTTCCTCTTTATCTCCCCTACTTCCACATGGGCAAGAGTTACTCTTTCTATAGGAGTCATGTCAGACATTATTGTCATTTCCAGAAGCCTCCTGTTTTCTCCTGAGGCTGGATTTATGTACTGTTTCTACTGTGTTTTCCTATAAGTCTATAAAACTCATGATATCATTTGTCTTACCATACTATAATTGCCTGTTTTCTTCAGTGTCTCTTTTGAGTAATGAGATCCTCTAGCTCACAGTGTTTGTTCATTGTTCTGTTTGTATTTGCCTGTGTGCTATCCAGAGCACACTCAGCATTCTTATGGTCCTTTCCTTCTTGCATTATAAAATGAAGATGTAAAAAAGGTGTAGGTGTAATTGATATAAAATTAACCTTTCTAAAGTATATCATTTTTGGGTTTTTTTTAAGTAAGTTTATAGTGTCATATAGCTGTTGTCACTGTCTAATCCTATAATATTTTCATTGCTCAAAAAGAAATCCTGTGCACATTAAGAAGTCACTCTTTTGGCTAGAGATACTGTTCAGATGTAGAGCATGGACTCTCGAAAGAGTCTTTACTTTGGGTATATCCTTAGAGACTTCTTGTTACCTTCCCTCCCCAGATGCTTGCTGTTATCTTTCTGTCCTTATGGACTGGCCTTTTCTGTGCATTTCATATGGGTGGGATTGGAATTGTTTTGCCTTTTTGTGAGTGTCTTCTCTCACTTGCCTGTGTGGTGTTCTCAAAGTGTACCTGTGTTATGCTATGTACTAGTAGTGTTTCATTCCTTTTCATAACTATGCATCATTTATTTAAACTTCCTTCTTTAAAGCCCCCAGGACTTCAGTGAGACTGCCAGACTCCTACTCTTGGAACAGTCCTGCTTTCCTGCTCTTTGTTTATGGATGAACTTTCACCTTAATAATTAAGCCATCAGGGGCTGGAGAGATGGCTCAGCAGTTAAGAACACTGGTTTCTCTTCCAGAAGTCCTGAGTTCAATTCCCAGCAATCACATGGTGGCTCACAACCATCTGTAATGGGATCCGATGCACTCTTCTGGTGTGTCTGAAGACAGCCACAGTGTACTCACATGCATAAAGTAAATAAATCTTTTTTAAAAAAATAATTAAGCCATCAGGACTAAGAGTAAAGAATAGTCCTTGCTTGATTTGAAAGGACCTTCCTTTCCTTGCCTTTTCTGCCCTAGCTCCTTTTCCTACTGTTCTTTCTTCTGTATCACCAGATAGTACTTTGGAGTGTTCTTACATACCTCAGGCCTTCTTGACTCTATACATTTTCCTGGTCATTTTCTCTTTCTGAAGTGCTCTTTACTACTTGCTTCAAGTTTTACCCAATCTTAAATTCCTATTTCAGACAGAATCCTTTCCATAAAATCTCTGAATTATCATAGGAGTTATACTCTTTAGGTACTACTTTGCCTACTGATTCCTTGACACTGTTCTTAATGTTTCTCTCTTGTTTCATATTCTTGCCAGTATGTTGGCACTAGATGATAGGAGAAAGGAAATGCGTCTTGACTGTAAAGCATAGTGGAAGATCTAGTAGGATGGCAGTAAGCCTGATGGACTTGAGTTTGATCTCCTGGAAAATTCTTTTCCTACAGTTGTCCTCTGACCTCTGTGTACTTTATGTGTACACACACAGACACACAGAGACACATACAGACACCACTAATATTAGAAAACAAAATAAGAGAAGTCTTTGTGGTGATGGAATACCTTCTGTGTCTTGACTATTATTGGGTGTCACAGACCAACACATATGATTAAATGACATAGAACTATACATAGTTGTTATGTTATTGCCCTAATTTTGAAGTTGTACTAATAGTTATACACACTGGGAGAAATTATGTGAGAGTTACATGAGATATCTATGCAATATTCAATACTTCAAATCAGAAATTTAAAAATATTATTTAGAAATTGAGTTGGTATTTATCATTTGCCTCTTACATGGTTGCTTTGGATCATTGAGAATCTGGCCTACTTTTGGGCAAGGATACTCATTTGTAGTGATATTTTACTTATGTTTTACAATTAGGCAAAGTTTGTCTACAGCAAGAACGTTTTCATGAAAAATAAGAGTATAAAAGGGAAAAAATGAAAGATTTTAAAACATAACAAATTTTATGTTCAAGTACGTGTTTTTACTTTTACTTTGAGTGATAAACCCTGCTTGATTTGGAAGGACCTTAGCTTCAGTCAGGTTTTGTACACTTATGTTCTTAGCATTCATGTACTGACTTCTAAAGGGCAGTGACTGTAGCTTTGAATCTTGAGTACATACCTGAACACAGAGATACTGTGTTGCCCTGGAAAAGCCTGATAAGCAGGAATCACTTTTGATTTGATAGTAAATGTTTCAAGTAATTAGTCTTATTCTAATATTGAGGTAATGAGAAGTCTTCTGTAAGATTTGGGTAAAGAAGTCAATAAGTGATGTTCAATTCAAACTTTGAAACATTGAAAATTGTTATACTGTGTATCAGATAAACATTCCCGTGCAATTTAAAAATAAACATTACAGCATCAGAATTTACCTCTTAATTCTTTTTGAAGTGGAGGTGGGGTATAGAGTTTTTGTTTACATTTATGATCAAGTTCAAAGTGAACATGAGTAAATATGAATGAAATGATGTATTCTTGGTGGGTGAAATGGTGTACACATGTAAGCACTAGAGATAGAGGCATGAAAATTAGGGGTTCAAGATCATCCTTGACTTTACAGAGGAGAGCCAGGTGGTGGTGGCAGATGCCTTTAGTTCCAGCACTGGAAGCAGAAGACAGACATTTATCTATGAGTTTAAGGCCAGCCTGCTCTACATAGCAGTTCCAGACTCACCGGGGCTATATAAAAAGACCTTGTCTCAAAAAGAAAAATACAAACCAAACAAACAGCAACAACAAAAGTAATGTAGGGAATTCAAGAATAGTTTGAGCTACATAGGACATTGTGTTAAGAAAAGGAAAAAAACTATATATTATTAAAATGAAAACAATTTCTTTTTTAGGTTAAGCTACAAAACAACATATCATATCAGATGGCAGACATACATCATTTAAAGGGTAAGAAATTTTTCTTTTAGATTATTTATTATGTATGCAGTGTTCTGCCTGCATATAGACTTGCAGGTCAGAAAAGGACACCAGAACCCATTATAAATGTTTATGAGCCACTATGTGGTTGCTAGGAATTGAACTCAGGACCTCTGGAAGAACAGTTGGTGCTCTTAACCTCTGAGCCATCTCTCCAGCCTCCAGGAGAATTATAGAATAAAGGTAAAGACTACTTCATGTCTGAAATCTTCAAGAATTAAGTAGTAGATGGCTGAGCCAGTTGGTGGTGGCACATGCCTTTAATCAGGAGGCAGAGCTAAGTAGATCTCTGGACTCAGCATGCATATTTATGCATGTGTACAAGCATATGAACATAAAAAATTTCTCAAAGAAAATTGAACTGTAGCTTATGTGGTCATTACATTTCTAGGGAAAAAAAAGATGGGGTTTTTATTCTGTAGTTTGTCTAATCTGCTAACATTATCCATTCAGATTTGAGGATGTTTTGGTAAGATTCTTTTGAGATAGAAAAACCAGGAATGTAGAGAAATAAGTAATAGATAAATTTAAAGCTCTAACTTTAAAAATACATTAGTTTTCTATTTCTATGATAAAGCACCATGACCAAAAGCAACCTGGGGAGGAGAGGGTTTATTTCCTGTTGTAGATTATAGTCTGTTATCTAGGGATGTCAAGGCAGGAACTGATGAAGAGGCCATTCATCAGTTTGCTTGCTTTCCATGCCTTGCTCAGCCTGCTCTTATATCATTCAGGACCACCTTCCATGTTGTTTCAGATGAAGTGATAGGAAATAGTTATAGCTTTTATAGAAAAAAAATAGGCAAAGAGAGCAAGCTCCTCACTTAAATTATTACATCACTTCCTCTGTCAACTTGCCTTTCAGAATTGAGGCATGTGATGGTTTAATCTTCATTTTCATCTTGACTGGATTTATAATTACCTGGGGGAAACATCTCTGGCCACTTCTGCAAATGGTGTTTCCAGAGAAATTTAATGGAGGAGCTAAAACTTACCCTGAATGTGAGTGACACTATTCCATAGGATTTTTAGTTAAGGAGTGAACATTATCTTTGAGCTCATATTAAGAAAATACAATGTAACTGGTGGCCCACACCTTTAGTCTACAGAGCCAGTTTCAGGACCCCTAGGGCTACACAGAGAAATCCTACATCAAAAAACAAAACAAGAAAAAGAAGATAGAATGTAACCAGGCATCCTGGTGCAAGCCTTACAGTCCAGCACTGGGGGTAGATCTCTGTGAGTTCCAGGCCTACAGAGTTACATGGAGAGAACTCTGTCTCCAAAAAGGGGGGGAGGGGAGAGGGAGAAAGAAAAGAAAAAGCGGGTCGGAAATACTGTTGCAGTGCAAACCAAGATGCATCTAAGAACTTATGTTCAAATCCTACCCAAATATTCAAGTGTTCTGTTAACATGGGGCTACCGAGGAATATGGTTAGTCAAAGATTATGGCAAAGTTGGAAAATACATGATACTTGAAATTTCTGGTCAGTGATTAAGTAGTATAGATATTTTTAGAAATTGAGTAAGTTAAACAGCAACTAAAGCTGTTGTAGAGTCAAATGGGAGGTATTTTGATAGATAGGCAGTTTGTATGACTATTGGGTCCTAGATTTGGCAGAACAGGTTTGATTTTGAGAACTGGAATCATCTCAGTGATCCTTACATGAGCCATAGTCTAAACAATGAAAAAGGCATCAATAAGCCCTGGAGCTTGTTGACCAGCCAGCTTAGCCTGCTCAGTGAGCCGAGATCTTAGTGAAAGACCTTGTTTCAAAACCTCAAGAGAAAAGGCTGGAGAGATGGCGTGGCAGTTAAGAAGTTACTTAGTGCTCTTGTAAAGGACCCAGATTTGGTTCTAGGATACACATGATGGCTTATAGCCATATGTAACTCCAGATGCAGGAGACCTAACACCTCTTCTGACCTCCAAGGGCATATTTGGGGCACAGATAAACACTCAGGCACACAAAAATAACAAAAACAACCAAGGTGGAGGACTCCTAAGGAGCTACACCTAAGGTTGACCTCTGACCACACATGCTATCTAACTTCCTGAGAATCTGAGTAGAAAAATTGAAAATGTACATAATTAAAAGATCATCCCTACAGATTCTCAATAAAAAGTATTGCAGTAAGTAAATTTAATTCTCCTTTGTCTCCTTCCTTTGTCTGGCTAGAGCAACTGGCTGAGCTTCGTCAGGAGTTTCTTCGACAAGAAGATCAACTTCAAGACTACAGGAAAAATAACACATACCTTGTAAAGCGGTTAGAATATGAGAGGTAAGAGGCCACATGCAGCAGCCTCTGTGAGTCTCAAGTGTTGGTCCAGCTTTTGTATGTAATACAATTCTTCCTATCTGCCCTCTGCTCTTTCTCTTTCGTTTTCTTCATCTTATTTTATCTTTCAAAGGTTCTTGTAAATTTGCAGTCTTTTATTTTAATATGTTAAACACTATGAAAACATCTCTTATGTCATCTAGATTGTCAAACAGAAAAATCTTATGACAGCAGGTTTTGTTGAATGGGATATAGTAAGGACTGGGGCATGTCCTCAACATTGCTAAGGAATGTGTGCTCCTGCTCTTGATTTGTCCCCTCACTCACACTTCTACATAGGGAGGAGGTAGGGAGCTTCTTAGGGACATATAGGTTTAATCAGGTTTATGGTAAAGGGTTGAGTTTTTTTAGGTTGATACACCAGAAGTTAGGCTCAACAGTTTTTCTGTTTGTTAATTATCTATGTGTAATTACTTACTGTATGAAGTATATTTTTAACCTGCCAGTATTCAGTGTTTTTTCTAGCATATCAATTTGTAAAGACTTAGATTCTACAAACTTGTGGGACCACTGTAGAAATTTTCCATTTCTCAGTATTACTTGGACTAACAAAATGGCTCAGTGGGTAAAAGGCACTTTCTGTGCACGATCTGACCACCTAAGTGTGGGCCCTGGATCCTGCCATGGAAAAGAGAGACCTAACTCCTGAGTTTATCCTCGAACATCTACACATATGCCATGGTACACTGTGCTACTCACGTATCTACAAGTAGACACATAAATGCACACATCATATACACAAACATGCCATAGTAATAATGATGCTAAAATAAAAATAAATAATTGCAGATGGTTTCATTTTTAATTTTAGGTAATTTTTTGAGATTTTTTTCCTCTTAATATTTCATTAGTATATATTTACAAACCTACATTTACTGAAAATGTTTTATCAGTTAGCTGCTTGTATAACATGAATAAAAGATTGCTTTCTAAATAATTGTGTTAATTTATAATGGGATGTTTCCTCAGCCCTACCAACATTGTTTATAGTTTGAATTTAATTTGGTCTTGATATGTAAGAATAAAATAGTACAATGATATCAAGATAGGAAGTTTAATTTGTGATATTGTGAACATTAAGATGTGTCTATGTATTCATTAAGTTTAATTTGTGATAATAACATGAACATTAGCATGTATCTATGTATTCATTAAGTTTAACAATAGTTTAATTGTTAAACTTAATGAATACATAGATAATAATATTAACATGTGTGTATGTATTCATTAAGTACTTGTTTCTATTTTCAAGAATGTCTGTTTGTATTCTTTGACTACTTGTCCAGCAGAAAATCACCATTTTAATCTGTTTTGACTTTTTTTCCTGGCACTATACTGCTTTCTTCCTTTCCCTTTATTCCACGGTTAAGACTTGTATTGTGGTAAAGTACTATTGAAGACATGAATAGCTGTCATTTTTATTGGCTCCTACTTCTAGCATTTCTCATCTGTTTGGTGAGAACCAAGAGTTTTCTTTTATACAGCATTTTTCTCTGCTGTGATTGAAATTGGTTTTGACAATTGTTTCTTTATAGATACAATTTGTAAAACACTTGAGGAAGGCTTGCTTGCATCTGCCTGCTTTTTGTTTTTCCAATTAACTTTAGCAGTATCCCCTCCTCCCCCGAAAGATTCAAGTATTTATGATTTTGACTACATTTCACAGTTTCTCTACTGAATGATGTTGTGTCTTTCTAAATATATGTATGGCTTCTGAACAGACTTGGAGCACTCAGTCCTATATAATCTAAAGAATGACTTTCTAATTTAGTTTTCAGTGTGGACAACAGATCAAGGAGTTAAGAGCACAACATGAAGAAAATATAAAAAAATTAGCAGATCAGTTTTTGCAGGAACAAAAGGTAAATTAAAAATAAGTATTTAAATAATGTATGCTTTGGTTATAATTCATGTAATTTAGAAGCAGATGGTTTTTGTCATAACACATTAAGAATTCTAATTTGCCTGATTTAAAAGAGGATGTGTATTTGCTGAGTAAAATGGATGTGTGTAAAAATATATCAACTTACTTGTTTTTTCTTATGGTTAGGAATTGAACCTAGGGCTTTGCACAAGCTAGGCAAATCATTATTATGGTGGTTATTGCTGTCAATGTCAGATTCTAAGGTGGATGGCTTTTTACTGAAAAGCTTTCCTTTCTCTCTCCTTCCTCCTTTGCTGAATCCCTTTCTCTTAGTGTATAGCTCAAATTGGCCTTGAATTCACAATCCTCTTGCCTGAGCATTTCAAGTGCTGGTGTTACAGGTGGATAACAGAAACAGATTTGTCACGCTTTCTCTTATTAGGAGTCTGAAGCCCTGTCTTGAAACAGAAATAACATGACTAAATACTATATAACTAATTTTGATTCATACTTTCTTAAAGTACTGTGGGTCAGATCTGTGGCTTCATATATGCTAAGTATATGTTCTGTTGAGCTACATGCCCAACTCTGCCTAATACATTTTGAGTCAGCAAATGATTTATTCATTTTGAGTTGAGCTATCATAAAGGTCATTGTAGAAATAGAGGGAATTTTTTTTTTAAAGATCACTAACCATTATGGACATGAGTTATTTTTTTATACTCTTTAATCTCAGTTGGTTATATATGATCTGTATAAAATTTTGTAATTAAAAGTAAAGAATGGCCGGGCGGTGGTGGCACACGCCTTTAATCCCAGCACTTGGGAGGCAGAGGCAGGCAGATTTCTGAGTTCGAGGTCAGCCTGGTCTACAGAGTGAGTTCCAGGACAGCCAAGGCTACACAGAGAAACCCTGTCTCGAAAAACAAAAACAAACAAACAAACAAAAAAGTAAAGAATGACTAGTAATAAAGAGTATTTCTTTTGTTCTTTGGTAACATCTGAGGACTAGAAGTCAAGGCTGCCAGGTTTTTGTTTCTAGATTTTCCTCAGCTTTGCAGCAGGATATTGTGGGTATTGTATATTTCGGGTGTTCTATCCCTCCATTTTTCAGTCTACAGATTGAAACACTTGCTGTTTATCTGTCTCTGCTTTGAAGAGTGTGAGAATGGACTAGTGAAAGGCTTGAGTGATGAGCCATTGTGGAGTACTGAGTGTAGTTAGAGGTAGTGCTGAGACACTGGAAGTTCAGAGGAGTACAGTGGGGTGGGAAAGGAAGGAGAGAGGCTTGCTGTAGGGTCGCGTTATTCACTGAAAGCCTTTATTATTTTTCATGGTTTTGACAAAAATAGCTGACAAAACAACTTATGGCTGAAAATGTAAAAGAATATATTATGACATGGAGCTATTAAAAATTCACAGTCTAGTATCCATAAATAAAATTTTGTATTGTTTTTGTGATACAAAGACAGAAAGATTATACAGATCAGAGGAGAACAAGAAGACTTGAAGACCAAAACTTCTTATAGTATGTACTGAGTTAGATCTTGGAACGGAAAAAGATATAGTAGAAAAACTGATTTAAAAGATCTCCATGAAGTCTGAAAGTTTAGTTAATAATTATATTTTTTTCCTTTTGAGACAGGGTCTTGTGTACTCAGACTGGACTTAAATTTCCTATGTAGCCAAGGGTGGCCTTAAACTTTGGGTTTTTCTTATTAGAGATGTATGCTACCCTGCTCAGCTTATGCACTTCTGGGGAGCCAGCCCAGGCCTTTGTAGATGGTAGGAAAGCAGTCCTCCATCTGAGTCAGATCTCCAGTCCAGTAATACTGTTGTCTTCATTTTTCAAGTGTATCATAGTAATGCCAGTTTTAACATTAGGAGAAACTGGGTACACAACAGTTAATTTTCTCAAAATCTAAAATTATTTCATGCTGGGCAGTGGTAGTGCAAGCACTCAGGGGAAAGAAGCAGAGCAGATCTCTGAGTTCAATGTCAGTCTGATTTACAGAGTGAGTTCTGGATAGCCAGGGCTATACAAACCAAAATAAATAGATAGATAGATAGATAGATAGATAGATAGATAGATAGATAGATATAGATTTTTTTCATAATAAAAACTTTCCTTAAAAACAGCAAGGAGTCCCCTCACTAAATTACAAAAACATCATTTTAAGAAGTTGTTTTATGTTTGAGACACTCTACATGGTGTCTTGTTCTATAATCCCAGCATTTGGGAGCCAGAAGCATGAAAATCACCATATATTTGAGGCTAGCCTGGTCTATTTTATCTAGGAAATTCTAGGCAGCATAAAAACTATGACCTTGTTTCTTTAAAGAATAAAGAGGTGGGTGGGGAGTAGACTATTAAAAGTTATCCATTCACACAAAGGTGATAACATTAAAAGGAAAATGTCTTTGTTAACTTTTTTTTTAATGTATTTTGTAGCCCTTAGATGGTTCAGTCGGTAAGAGTGCTTGTCAATAAGTGTGACGACTTCCTGAGTTTGATCCCCACTCCCCACATGGTAGAAGGAAAGATAACTTGTGGATAACTGCACTTGCCTGCGTACATGCACACACGAACAACACACACACACACACACACACACACACACACACACTGTTTTATCAGTGGCTTAATGATTCAAAACTGAAAATACTTATTGTTACCAAATCTTTATCTATCAACAGGAGACTCATAAGATTCATCAAATGATGGAAAAGAATTGGGTAGAAATGATCATGTAGCACCTAAAAATATTCCAAATGTGCCTGAAAATGATGCAAATAAGAATGAGGACCCCTCAAGCAATCATCTTCCACATGGAAAAGGTAAGTTTTGTGTTGATAAGAGATTGACCATTTCTTCCTGTTTTGAAATATATTCAAATCATTAAAAACTTGTTTGATTTTAGTTCTGAGATGATTTAATATCTATATTGTTTAAAATTTTGGTCCTGTAATTAAAAAGAAAAAAGTATTTTAGTTAAAACTAAATCAGGAGCTGGGCGGTGGTGGCGCACGCCTTTAATCCCAGCACTTGGGAGGCAGAGACAGGAGGATTTCTGAGTTCGAGGCCAGCCTGGTCTACAGAGTGAGTACCAGGACAGCCAAGGCTACACAGAAACCCTGTCTCGAAAAACCAAAAAAAAAAAAACTAAATCAGGGCCAAGGAGTAGGCTCAGATGGTAAAGTCACTAACTCTGCACTTGTGACAACCAGAGTTCAGCCCTTCACGTCTGCATTCAGAAGTTGATGTAGCACACATATCTGCAACCCCAGAACTACAGTGAGGTAGGAGATGGAAACATTTTTCTGGGAGCAATCAGGCCAGCTAGCCTGTTCTGTTAAGCATAGCACAAACAACAGAGATGCTACCTCAGCAGAGGAAGACTCCCTTGACTGCCACATCATGCACACATACATGCACATACACACTGAAGAAAGTATGGTTTTTAAAAAATTAAAAGGAAAAAAAATAAATAAATAAAACTAAGTTTCAAACAAGGTGTTCACTTATAATCTGTGACATTAGAAACTGATTTTTACTTTCCTTCCAGTCATTTTCGATTTATATACACATAAACATAGTGGTACCTTCTTTTGTTCGTTGGCAGAACCAGTCAAACGAGTTGGTGATGCAGGGATGCCTGGAGTAGAAGAGAATGATCTAGCAAAAGTAGATGAGCTTCCTGCTGGTAAGTGAAGCTTACTGGAGAATTGAACTAACGTTAATTACATTGTTTTTATGTGGCCCATTCTCTTGATGTTGTTGTTTTGAGACGGACTTCAGCTGTGTAGCCCTGACTGGCCTTTGACTTTTCCTGACTCCGCTCCCTGAGTGACAGGAGTTACAGCATGCACCCCCATACTCCGTTTTCCATTAGTTTCGGTTTTGTTTGGTTTGGTTTTTGTAGAATCTAGAAAACCTACAGATTTGTGTGTTTGGTGCTGCTCATTAATTGCCAGAATTTAAAACATGGCATATGTGTGAAGATCAGAGAACAACTTTTGAGAGCTGAATCAAACTCAGGTTGTTAGGCTTTGTTGTCTTAACCCATTGGACCATCTCTGTGGCCAGTTACCAGGATTTCCTTTTTTTTCTTTTGTAAAGATTTATTATTATTTATGAATATGAGTGCTCAATCTGAATGTATACCTGCATGCCTGAAGAGGGCATCAGACCTTATTATAGATGATTATGAGCCACCATATGGTTGCTGAGAATTGAACTGAAGTACCTCTGAAAAGCAGTCAGTGCTCTTAACTGCTGAGCCATCTCTCTAGACTCCAGGATTTCTTTTTTAATGGAGTTTTTATAAAGTTTTTGATAAGTATACAGTCAGTTGAGAGAGAGAAAAAAAGAGAGGGGGAGGAGAGAGAGAAAGAGAGTGTGCTATGAACATACTTTGCTCCTCTATTGTTATATTTCTTCTAACTTTCTCTGGGAATCTTATAAAGGTTTGTTTAATCCAGCCTTGTTTTACTTGTTTAGCTAAACCAGTGGTTCTCAACCTTCCTAGTGCTGGAACTCTACTACAGTTCCTCATGTTGTGGTGACACCCCCCAACTGTAAAATTATTTTTCCTACTTTATAACTTTAATTTTGCTACTGTTATGAATTATAATATAAATATCTATGTTTTCTGTTGGTCTTAGGTGACCCCTTTGAAAGGATCATTCAACCTACAAAGGGGTCACAACCCATAGATTGAGAAACACTGATCTAAGCAAATTTATTTTTAAAGTCACCTTGTTCTCAAGCAAGAGGCATTATAATATAAATCTTAACATGACTGATTATTATTTAGTAATGGATATACTCTCTCTGTCTTCTGCACTTGATCTTACTTAGCCAAAAGTCCAGGAAGCACTCTCCTTCCATCTTATGACTTATGCTAAGGACAGCACTGACCAGCAGATTTATAGACAGAAGCTGCCCCTGTCCATTAGCAAGTCACAGTTATGCTGTTGATTCTAGTGTGTGTTGGGCATTGCAGATAGCAGTGGAAACAAAGTGTAATGGTGACAAGGTCTGCAGAGAACAGCTCTGTATACATGAGTGGTGTTTTCTCAGAGTAAATGCCAGACTTCATGTATACTTAAGTTTAGACACTATGTAATAAGTGACATAAAATTTAAGTAAACTGTAAAAATGACCCAAGTAATATGTGCTAGTTAGGATAGACTAGGAAGTAATCTCTACTAGACATCTTCAAATTAACAGTATCCTAAAATGACAAAGGTTTCTTTATTTTCATCTTAAATCTTGATGCTCTTTTTGAACATCTGAACAGTGGCTTCTGTTATGATTCCACATGTTCATATTAGCCTTCTTTGTTGTAGAAGAAGAGAAAGAGAGATTATATATGATTGGAATGTATTTGATGGCCCAAATAAAAAGTGATTTATTCAAGCCAGGCATGGTGGCCCAAGCCTTTAATCTCAGCACTCAGGAGGCAGAGGCAGGCAGATCTCTGGAGTTTGAGGCCAGTTTGATCTACAAAGCAAGTTCCAGGACAGCCAGAGCTACAGAGAAACCCTCTCTCACAAACAAACAAAGTGACATACTCAGTTTCATCTATATCTTCAATGTCAGAATTAAAGGCCCTTGTCCCCTAAACAGAAGGGAAAGCTGATTCTGTATCCAGCAAAAATATATAGGATCATATACCACCAAATTTACCACACCAATATTTAGGAAATAAAATATGCTCGTGTTTATAGGTAGGAGCTTCTATTTTTTTCCCCTCGTTTCCTTTTTTCTTAGTTTTCCTGTGATCTGTCTACTTTCCTGTCATGTTCTTCTGTGCAGGGATATATTGGAGTTTATGCTGGTGCATAAAAAGTAATCTTTCCTGTTGACCTTCATTTCTTAAGAGAGAAGAAATCGCTAACTCTAACCTTCTTGTTGGTGAAGCTCTTTGTACAAATAACACTTCCTATCTTAAAAATAAAAATTCAGGGCTAGAAAATGGTTCATTGGTTAAGAGTATTTACTGCTCTTGCAAAGGACCCAGGTTCAGATCCCAGCATCCACGTGGCAGCTTACAACCGTCTGCAACTCCAGTTCCAGGAATTGACCCCTCTTCTGAACTTCATAGGCTCCAGCATGCACATAGTGCACATACATACACTCAGACATGCACATGTGCACACACACACACACACACACATACACACACAATTAAAATAAATATTGAAGGCATAGAAAGTAAAAATTCCAGAGCCAAACATGGTGGTTCATGCCTGTAATCTCAGCATGAGGATAGTAGTTATAGCCATATGTTGGAGGCCAGCTCGGGCTGAATACTAAATAAAACTCGTATGTAGCTGGTCTTTGCTACTTTGTGGGTTCTTTTTCCTACCCTTTATCCCCCCAGTTTCACCCCCTGTAACTATATAGGAGAGAAAGAAGGATAGAGAGGAGAAAAAGAGATCCCTGAATCTGATTTCTTTCCTTTGTTTCTTCTTTGAGAATGACTACTAACAAACTGCAGCCAACCTTCCTGAATGACCACCAACCATACCTGTCAAGGCTCTGAAATTGCTCCATGTCCCTACACCTGGGATTCAAACAAAAAACAATATTTCTGGTTTGTTTTTTTTTAAAGAAACCAAAATTCCAGAATTGTCACTCTAGTTATGTTTTTTTTTTTTTTTTTTTTTATTTTAAATTGAGGATTCAGCAATAGACTCCATGGGTAAAAAGCACCTGCCACCAAACCTGATGATCTGAGTTAAATCCCCGTGACCCACCTTGTGATATCCTGGCTCCCCTGCTCCCAACACATTCATCTACACAAAATAAGTAAATACAAATGTCATAAAAAATGTTGAGCAACTGAGAGTACTTTCTTCTTAATGTTTTGCCTAATCAGCAAGTACTAATTTTTGCTTGTAGTTATTTATATAAAAAGATCTCATGGTTGTAAGTCATTATATTTGAAGAGATTAACTTGTTTGTTTATTCATAAACTCTTTGCTTAAGTGTCTGTTATGTACCAGGAACTGTTTGAATATGATAGCCTGCAAGACAAAATAGATAGTATAGTATATAATTTAATAATCATACAAGAATTTTTTAATATGACAAGGGTAAGGATTACAAAATTAGGATACATATAGGATTACTGTAGTGTAAATTGATCCATAGTGTTTGTATTTTAAAAATCACAGTCTTTTTAATGGGAATAATGTGGATTTTTTTTTATAGCTTTAAAGAAGCCCCCTGTGTTAGCTTCTCAACATGAAAGTCATCAAACAATCTCCCATCTTCCAACTGGACAGCCTCTCTCACCAAACATGGCTCCAGGTATAAAGTCTCATTTAGCATTCCATTTGAGAACCAATTTATTGTTCAAGTGTTACTATAAAGTAAGTAGAACATACAATTTAGCAGCATGGTGACATAGCATTTGTTCTGGAAATTAATACATTTTTAAATAATTGGCACATAACACGCATAAGATGTGAAGATTGCTGGTTGAGGACCTTTCTGATTTCAGAAATATTAGCCATATAGAGTCTAGTGGGCTCGGGATACAGCTCAGTAACAGCAATTCTCTAACTTGTATAAAACCATAGTTTCTATTCTAAATTCTGGGAAGAAAAAATAAAGCCAAGATATTGATGGGATAAAAGACACACAGATGAAAAAGAATTAGAAAATAACAGCAATGAATTATTATATAGATGAAGATGACATAAAAAAATATAAAAAGTGTCAATGCCGGGCAGTGGTGGCGCATGCCTTTAGTCCCAGCACTTGGGAGGCAGAGGCAGGCAGATTTCTGAGTTTGAGGCCAGCCTGGTCTACAGAGTGAGTTCCAGGACAGCCAGGGCTACACAGAGAAACCCTGTCTCGAAAAACCAAAAAAAAAAAAAAGAATTACATTCTTAGGTTTCAGATTTTAGTTCAGTAGGGTGCTTGCTTAGCAAGTATAAGGCCCTGGATTTGGTACTTGACTCCAAAGAAGGGTGGGGAGTTACATTCTTAGCCAGGTGGTGGTGGCAGCATAGGCCTTTAATCTTAGCACTCAGGAAGCAGAGGCAGGTGGATCTCTTCAGTTCAAGGCCAGCATGGCCTATAGACTGAGTTTCAGGATAGTCAGGGCTACACATAAAAACCCTGTCTCAAAAAAAAAAAAATTACCTTCTTTTAATTTGATTTTATACTGCAGGTTCACATCTAAGCCAGAATGAAAATCCCCAGCACTTCAAAACAGAACCCTTCAAATCCTCTGCAGCACATAGTTCCAGGCCCAAACCTGGAGCGGGAACCCAGAATTCAAACAGACACACTAAAGCAGGCCACCAGGGACAGAGCCAATGATTTCCACAAGTTGAAGCAAAGTAAGAATCAGTTGATGAATACTATGAATGCTATGCTAACAGGAGTTCTTTAAATATATTTTTGTGTGAGACTGAATTGTGATTTCACTGTTGTGCTCTAACAGATGTGTAAAGGGAAAGTGTAGTTCTGTTAAAATTTAAAAGAAAATCGTTTTTAAATGGATAGAAAATAGTCTAAAGAAACTGTAAAAGGCTTATCATGGTCACCATTGTTAATAAATTTCAGGTGAGTTGATTTCTTTAAAAAAAAAAATGCTTAGTTTTTGAGCATTAAAACTTTTTGGAGAAATAGAAAATATACAGATTGCGAGTCTAATGACAGAAACTTTGATTAGGAGGGTGGAAAGTAGTTTTGAGAAGTGGACCATTGGGGAGAGCAGGCACCTGGACAGGCTGCTGTAATGGGAGGGAGGCCCAGTGCTGCTTCCTCCTCTTCTTCCCAGTTGTGTCTGCCTTATGTGGATGTGAACACACTCAGCACTGTGGAGTGAAGTTTATTGCTTAGTTACTTCAGAGACACTAATTTTAATAAGTTAACATCTCTGAATCTGTAGGACTCTAGTTAATGGATTCTTGGAATCTATAAGGAAAAACCTGTGGGAGCAGAAAGGATTTGCTGTTGAGCTGTCTCTTAGGTCAGCTCCTTAAACTGCTTTCCATTCCATTTTCTCCTCATGGCTTCTTCTTTCCTTCAATTCTAAGTAAACAGAATATTCAAAAGCTCCAGTTACGGCAACAACTCTCCCATAAACATGGTACTGTCTGCACACAGTTTATAGGTTGAGAATTTGACAGCATATTTCATTTATTCAAATACTTCTATTTTCTAACAGTTACTTTTATGTATGATATATATGAATATATAATTTAGACATTGTCTTTCCTTCCATGATATTTTAAAGCATATTTGTGCAGCTTGATTGAAATGCTACATAAATAATGTTTTATTTGTAAGAATATAGCTAATTTTTAAATATGTTGAGAAAAAATTTTTTTCCTAAAGTCCCACCGTGGAATTGGCTTGTGTGCTAGTTATTTCTTTCTTTGTTGTAACAAAACACCTGAGGAAAACAATTTAAGGAAGGGTGTGTTTACTTTGGATCACAGTACAGCCCATCTAGTAGGGGAAGGTATGTCAGCCGGAGTTTGAGCAGCTGTCCACAGTGCCTCCTCAGGTATGACACAGTGCTGCGTGTGCTCAGCTCACTTCCCTTTATTCAGTCTCGGATCTTAGCCACCCACATTTAGAGTGGATCTTGCAACTTAATTTAGCCTAATCTGGATACTCTTCCACTGACATGCCAGAAGCTAGTTTCTTCAGTGATTCTAGATCTTATCAAGTTGAAGTGGTAGTGCACACCTGTAATATCAGCCTTTAGGAGGTAGAAGCAGAAGTAAGAGTTCAAGGTCATCCTTGGTACATGTTGAGTTTAGGATACATGCAGTTCTTTAAAAAAAAAAAAAAAAAAAAAAAACAGGAAGGAAAAAGAAAAAAATACTAGTATAGGGCTGGTAAAATGGCTCAGTGAGGAAAGGCGCTGACAGTGATGCTCCTAGTTTGATCCCCAGCACCAACACAGTAAAAAAAAAAGAGACAACTGGCTTGTGCAAACTTTCCTTTGACCTCTACATGCATATGCAACATCACATATGCACTCAGGCACATGTGTGCACACAAATAGTGTTAAATGTTTAAAAAGACGTTTATATAAGAATAAAGCTCTTAATTTGTCACCTAGATTCTTTTAATAGCATTGATTCTACAGAATTTTTTTGCTAGTATCCATTTATATTTTAGTATACATAGATTAATTTGTAGGTAAAGAATGTCTGTAAATAATGCTGGGAAATTACTCTCTATAAGTTATTTTGGAAGGACCCCTTCTGAGCCTTAAATTATTTTCCATGTATCATTAATAAATATGAAGAACTGAAATCAGTGCATGTATACTTTCTTTTAAAGAAAAATTATATGTGTTTTGCCTACATGTATGTATATGTACCATGTACATTCAGTACCTTTGGAGGCCAGGAGACAGTGTTGGGCCTCCTAGAACTAGAGTTATAGGCAGTTGTGAGTCACTATGTGCCTACGGAGAGCTGAATCTTGTTCTCTGCAAGAGTAGCGAGTGCTCTAAACCACTGAACGTGTCTCCAGCCCCCAAAGTACTGTTTTTAAATTCATTTCAATTGACATCATTTGTTATATGCCCTTTGTAGGGTGATGGGAGCAAGGTCTTCCTATATAGTCCAGGATGACCTAGAACTTGTAGTCTTCGCCCATCTCAGCTTCCTTTTTTTTTTTTTTTTTTTTTCCTTCCAAGACAGGGTTTCTCTGTGTAGTCCTGGCTGTCCTGGAACTCACTCTGTAGACCAGCTGACACTTGGAACTCAGAAATCCGCCTGCCTCTGCCTCCCAAGTGCTGGGATAAAAGGCGTGCGCAACCACCGCCCGGCCCATCTCAGCTTCTTAAGTGTTGTGTGTTAAAGGCATGTACTACTACACCAGCTCTCTTACATACCTTTTGATTTTATTTTTAATTTTATTTTACGTATATGGGTGTTTTGTCTGCATGTATGTCTTTGTACCACCTATGTGCCTGGTGTTTGTGAAGGCCAGAAGAGGGTGTCAAATCCATGGAACAGGAGTTATAGGCAGTTGTAAACCATGTTGGTACTAAGAATAGAACCCAAGTCCTCTGGAAAAGAGGTCATCTTAATGCTGAGCCATCTCTCCAATAATTTTGTATTTGTTATTAAAGTACACTCACATGCACACAAACTCCATACATTCTTTGTGTGCATGTGTGTGTGTGAATGTAGGCCCCTGTGCCACAGTGCTTAAGTGGTCAGAAGACAACTTGAGGTGTGCCTCACTTTGACTCTGGCTCTCCAGATCACCTTGTTCAGGACAGGTGCTCATTTGTTGTTCTCCGCAGTATTTGCCAGGCTTGCTGGCTCTTGAACTTCTTAGAACTTTCCTGTCTCTGTCTCTCATCTACCCATAGGAATACAATTGCCAGGGTTATATGTCTGGCGTTTACAGGAATCCTGGGTTTTGAGCTTGGGCCTTTATATTTGACCATACATTTACCCACTGAGCCATCTGGCCAGCCCACATACACATTTTTAATATCTATATTCCATTGTGCTTTTTACCCTTACTATTTTTTTTCTTTTTCTTTTTTTTTGGAACTTTTATTTACATTTCAGGTGTTTTTTCCCTTACCCCCTTTCCCCCTCCCTCCCAGGAACTCCCTATCCCTTCCCTCCTCCTCCTGCCTCTATGAAGGTGTACCCATACCCACCCTCCCCAGAACCTCACCTCCCCACCCTCGAATACCACCCCCCACGATGTCCAGCCTTCATGGACCAAGGATCTCTTCTCCCACTTATATATAGCTCCCTTGCATATATAGCTGGAGCCATGGGTCCCTCCCTAAGCGCTCCCAGGCTGGTGGTTTAGACCTTGGGGCTCTGGTTGGTTGTATTGTTGCTCTCCTCATGGGGTCCCATACCCTTTCTACTCCTTCAGTCTTCACTCTATCTTCTCTGTTGGGAACCCCATGATCAGTTTAATGGTTAGCTGTGAGCATCCGCCTCTGAATATGTCAGACTCTTGCAGACCTCTAAGGAGACAGTTATGTTAGGCTCCTGTCAGCATGCACCTCCTGACACCCAAGTCATCATCTACCTTTGGTGACTGCATATGCTCCACTATGTTCATAGCAGCTTTATTTATAATAGCCAGAAACTGGAAAGACCCAGATGCCCTTCAACAGAGGAATGGATACAAAAAATGTGGTACATTTACACAATGGAATATTACTCATCTATTAAAAAATGAATTCAATAAATTCTTATATAAATGGATGGAACTAGAAAATATCATCCTGAGTGAGGTAACCCAATCACAAAAGAACATACATAGTATTCACTCACTGATTATTGGACTTTAGCCCAGAAGCTTGAAACACCCAAGATTCAACTCACAGACCACATAAAGCTCATGAAGAATGAAGACCAAGTGGGGGGGGGGGGGGCTACAGTCCCTCTTAGAAGAAGTAACAAAATACTCAAGGGAGCAAATATGGATGCAAAGTGCAGGACAGAAACTGAAGGAGGGGCTGTCTGCAGACCATTCTAACCCTTACTATTTAGATTATTTCTTTTTTTTTTTTCATTTTAATTGTCATGATTTTTTCCAGATTATTTATTCCTCCTATTTTAAATTCAAATGTAGTTCAAAGAATGAAGTTACTAGCCTTTAATCCCAGCACTTGGGAGGCAGAGGCAGGCGGATTTCTGAGTTCGAGGCCAGCCTGGTCTACAGAGTGAGTTCCAGGACAGCCAGGGCTACACAGAGAAACCCTGTCTCGAAAAACCAAAAAAAAAAAAAGAATGAAGTTACTAAGTGAAACACTTGGCCAGCTTTGTAGCTCATGTGTCTTTAGAGCAGTTCTCAGTGCAGTCACTGCAGATGGTTAATGTTACCTGTTGCTCTGTGAGCTGGCCACATTAATTTTTATCTTACAGGATATTTAGAATATGAGTTCCTTCGGGTATATTAGTGGGGTTTGGAGGTAAAGCTCAGTGGTAGCACACTTCTAGTCATATACAAGGCCCTGGGTTCAGTCCTCTTGCCCTGTTGATAGTCTTGTTTTTTAAAAATAGTATTTTATTGTTTTGAGGCAAGATCTCACTATAATGCCCATGCTGACCTGAACAGGAGTTCAGTTCACTGGGCTCAAGGGATCCGCCTCTTTAGCCTGCTGAGCAGCCTAGCTACCTATGTTTTTTTTAATATGAGGAATTTTACTTTAATGATTTCCTAGTATGTAATATGTATATTGATTTTTTTTAAAATCACTTACCCTGAAATTTTTATAGATTGATCTACATACTTATATCAGATCTTTTAGAAAAATTCAGATATTAGTCTTTATTTTTATTTTTTTTTTCTTCTTTTTTTTCGAGACAGGGTTTCTCTGTATAGCCCTGGCTGTCCTGGAACTCACTTGGTAGACCAGGCTGGCCTCGAACTCAGAAATCCACCTGCCTCTGCCTCCCAAGTGCTGGGATTAAAGGCGTGCGCCACCACCGCCCGGCAATATTAGTCTTTAATAAATGACTTTAAAAATGTTTATTCTAGGCCGGGCTGTGATGGCGTATGCCTTTAATCCCAGCACTTGGGAGGCAGAGGCAGGCAGATTTCTGAGTTCGAGGCCAGCCTGGTCTACAGAGTGAGTTCCAGGACAGCCAGGGCTACACAGAGAAACCCTGTCTCGAAAAAAACAAAACAAAACAAAAAAAATGTTTATTCTACTGTAGTGCCTTTCCTGGTAGAGGGCTTTGTTTATGTATTTTCTTTACTTTTTTAAATTTATGTGTATTTCAGGAGTGAAGCATGTGCAGGTCCCCAGAGAGAAAAGAAGTGGACTCTGGATTCCCTGGAACTAGAGTGATAGAGAGTTGGGAGCCACCATGTGTGTGTGGGTGCTGGGAATTGAATTCTCGTCCTCTGGAAGGGCAGCTGGAAAAACCCTGAACCCATTAAATTGTCATTTCTCTGTTCTCTCCTTAGAGCCCTGGCAACCACCAATCTGCTCTTACAGATGTTTTAATAAGTAGAATCATAAAATATGTGGCCTTAAACCAAATGTGGTGGTACACTCGTATGAGCATAAAAGAGGAGTAAAGGCCAGAGGATTCGGGGTTCAAGCTGCCCTGTAGTACCAGGCTTCTTATCAGGCTTCAGCTCTTAGAGTGGTATAGAATGTATTACTGTTTTATTCCTTTATAAGCTAGGTAATAATCTGTGTATGGATTCATTTGTTCATTCAACTATTCATGGGCACTTGACTTATTTCTACTTTTTGAGTATTATAAGGAGTACTGCCATGAAGATTCACGTACAGATTTCTTGCTAACACCTGTCTAAAGCTTTTTGGATATGTACCTAGATGTGGCATTGCTGAGTCACATAATAATTCTATGTTTAGCTTTTTGAGGAACAGCCAGGCTGTTTTCCATAACAGCTGCACCATTTTGTTAATACATTCCTTCCCGGAATGTGGAAGAGTTCCAAGGTGGGGATATGACTCAGTTGGTAGAATGCTTGCCTAGCGTGCAGTAATCCCTGGCCTGTCTTTGATTACCATTTGTAATCTCAGCTTCCATAGTGAGTTTGAGGCAGCCTAGACTACACTGAAGCACTGCTTTTTTTTTTCTCCACACCTTCAGCAATACTTACTCATTTTCCCATTCACTGGCCTTTTCTCTTTGTACTGCCAATCTACTGGATGTGATGAAGTATTTCGTTTCTCATTCCCTTTGTTTTTCAGTGCTGGGGATCAGACCCAGGCCTTGCACTGGCATCCCAGGCTTCAGTCCTTTTGGTTTTGATTTGTGTCTCTCAAGACTAAGCTCCTTTTGGTGTTCTATTTGGATATACTCTGGAAGAAATGGCCATTTAAAAAGTTGTTAGCCCAGTTTTAAAATTGGATGTTGTTGCTGTTAAGTTGTAAGAGTTTCTTATATATTGGGGATACTGTATTTATTATTTTCTGTGTGTATTGGATGCTAGACCCACTGTCTAAAGTTGCACTCCCCTTCCCTCCCTCCCTGCCTCCCTCCCTCCCTCCCTCCCTTCCTCCATTTGTGTGTGTGTATATATATATATGTTTTCAACTTTTTTTGTTATTTTTTCAAGACAGGGCTTTAGCCCTGGCTATCCTGGAACTCTCTAGGCTGGTCTCAAATTCAGAGGTCCACCTGCCTCTGTCTCCCAAGTGCCGGGATTAAAGGCATGTGTCACCACACTGTCTTCAGACACACCAGAAGAGGGCATTAGATTTCATTACAGCCATGTGGTTGTTGGGAATTGAACTCAGGACCTCTGGAAGAGCAGTCAGTGCTCTTAACCACTGAGCCATCTCTCCAGCTCCCGAGACAGAGTTTCTTTATATGTTCTCACTGTCCTGCTGGAACTTATTCTGCAGACCAGGCTGGCCTTGAACTGAGAGATACACTTTTGTCTGCCTCCTGAATGCTGGGATAAAAGGCATGGGCCACCACCATACAGCATTTTTCTCAATTCTATGGGCTGCTTTCTTACTATCCCTCTAATTTCAAACCCTAGCACCACAAAAGGAATGGGGGGGGGGGAAGACTCCCATTGAATAATCTTAACATTCTTACCAAAAATTGATTGACCACCAATGTATAGGTTTAATTCTGGATTATGAATTATGTTCTTTGGTATACATGTCTTTTTTTTTTTTTTTTTTTTTTTTTTTTTTTTTTGAGACAAGGTTTCTCTGTGTAGTCCTGGCTGTCCTGGAACTCACTCTGTAGATCAAGCTGGCCTCAAACCCAGAAATCCGCCTGCCTCTGCCTCCCAAGTGCTGGGATTAAAGGCATGTGCCCTATTTCCCCATTCTTAACAAATTCCATTTTACCTTGGAAACTGTTAGCAACAGTTACCTTATTGTGATGAAACATGGTTACCAAAAGCAACTAGAGTAGGAAACAGCTGACAAGTCCTTCATGAAGGGAAGTCAGAACAGGAACTAGAGCAGACACCATGGAGGCATGCTGCTGTCTGCCTTGTTCCCTCTGGCTTGCTTTCTCATACATCGCAGGACCACTTGCCCACGAATGGCACTGTTCACAGTGGACTAGGTCTTTCCAAGTAAATCATTTTATCTAATGGAAGCATTTTCTCAGTTGAGTTTCAACTTTCCTAGCTAACTGTCAAACTGTCACACAGTAAATTATCTCACTTCAAGCTTTTTTTTTTTTTTTGGACCAGGGATGGTGGCACACGCCTTTAATCCCAGCACTTAGGAGACAGGGATAGGGTGATCTCTGTGATTTCAAGGCTAGCCTAGTTTTCGAAGTGAGTTCTAGGCCTTCCAAAGCTACACAGTAAGACCCTGTTTAAATAAATAAATGCATAAGTTAAAAAAAATTCAGTATTTTTGAGAATTTCATGCAATGTGTTTTGATCATTGACGCCCTGCCCCAAATCTTCAGATTCATGCCATTCCTTATTCACCCAGTTTTGTCTTTCATGTTGCCTATGTATTCTTCTTTGTGACCTTTCACTTCAGTGTGGTTTACTTTCTAAAGGATTACAATCTTAAAGAAAACTGACTTTTGCCGGGCGGTAGTGGTTCACGCCATGCCTTTGGGCCCAGCACTAGAGAGGTAGAAGCAAGTAGATCTCTGAGTTTGAGGACAGCCACGACTACACAGAGAAACTCTGTCTTGAAAAACCATAAAAGGAAAAAACAAAACCAAACAAACAAAAACCTGACTTCTCCCTCTCCCAGCAGTTATCTATTGCCAATAGTTCCTTAGCTAGGGTGGGACTTGGTGCCTGCCTCCGTTCTCCATGTTGGGATTTGTTTCTGCTGTCTACAGCTGCTTTGAGTTAATATGTTTATATATAGCTGCCCTGTTGAGTTAATAAGACACCATGTCCATGCCGGGCGGTGGTGGCGCACGCCTTTAATCCCAGCACTTGGGAGGCAGAGGCAGGCGGATTTCTGAGTTCGAGGCCAGCCTGGTCTACAGAGTGAGTTCCAGGACAGCCTGGACTACACAGAGAAACCCTGTCTCGAAAAACCAAAAAAAAAAAAAAAAAAAAAAGACATGTCCTTCCAGTCATCCTCCGCCTCCTCGTATATTCTTTCTTCTTCATCTTCCACAATGATCCCAGAGCTTTGAGAGGACGAGGAGATCTGATATACATGTCCTATTTAGGGTTAGACATTCTGCAGTCTTATTCTCTGTGTCTTGACCAACTGTGAGTATCTGTGTTCATCATAATCTTCTATGTATAAAGTTTCACTGATGAGGACTGACAGACGGATTCATTTATCTACATAAAGATAAGCCACTAGGAGTTGGTTCAATACTATGTCTATATAGGAGAATGATTTTCCTGTAGGGCCTATGATCTCCGCAGCCACAGGTTCTTGGCCCCAGTAATAGTGCCAGGTATGGGTTTCATTTTGTGGAGCAGACCTTACATTCGATCAGAAAATGGTTACTTCCATGATGCTAATGACACTGCTCCTCCCGTGGGCTTGTCTTGCCAGACTATTCCTCATGGTAGCTCTCAGGACTCACAGCTGGATAAGACTGATGATCACAGGGTCCACAGCTGGATGAGACTGATGGTGACTTGTCTCCTCCAGTAGCATGCATAGCACTTTCCTGCACTGTAAAAGCTAGCCAATAGGGTAAAGCTTCCACATCTCTGGTCAGACTACTTATGAGGATTGCAGCTTTGACCTACACCTGCTTTACATGCATGTTAAAGTTGGAGACTGCTGCTCAGGTGCTGGGAACAGAGTTCAGAGCATGTACATACTAGGCATGTGCTCTACCACCCAGCTCATAAATCCAAGACTGTTATTTGGAAGTGGAAATACTCTTTAATATGTGTTTATTCTATTCTTAGCAAGCTCCTACCATATTTTGAAATGCCACTGTATGGTCACCAAATTGATACAGCCCTAACTCATGCCTACATTATCTTGTCCATGTCAGTTTCTCTTCTCATACTACTTCAAGCCGTAGAGCATACTTTCATTAGTATATACAGCTTGTCATATTGTTCTGTAATTACCTGTTTACTTTCTGTCTTCTCTGCTACAGTAGTAACTTCAGTAGTGCCAGAGTGTCTTACCTTTTGTTTTCCAGCCTAGCAAGCATTTGTTAAGCACTGATATAAAGTTGTCCTATCAGTATTTTAATTTTATTTCTTTAGATGAACAATGAAATTATTTATTAACACATAATCATATTTAATGTATAATTAATGTCTTTATTTTATGTTTTGTTTCAAGATTCTAAATCCTAAACTTTTTGCATTCTCTTATCCTTAAAAATTATAAGGCACTACATACGTTTAATCCAAAACTCCAGAGGCACAGACAGTTGGATCTCTGAGTTCCTGGCCAGTCTGATTTACAAAGGAACTCCAGACCATGCAGAGCTACAATGTGATACCCTGTCTCAAGAAAATAAATGAATCTGTGTGTGTGTGTGTGTGTGTGTGTGTGTGTGTGTGTGTGTGTGTGTGTGTGTGTTAGTTAATCAGTAGGGAAGAGGGACTAGTGGACCAGCCTAACTGAAATGAAAAACTCCAGATTCAATTAGAGGATTCTCGGGGGGAGGGTTGGGAATGGCCAGAGATGAGCTCTGAAGTTAAGAGTGCCTACATTTTTGCAGAAACTTGAGTTTGTTTCCCAGTGCCCATGTTGGGCAACTTACAGCCACATATACCTCCAGTTCCAAAGAATCCAACATCTTCTGACCTCTGCAGGCATCATGCACACATCACACACACCACACACACATACACACACACACACACACACACACATCACAAGTACAATAAACAAATCTTTTTAAAGGGGGCCGAGGAGACATGTCTCAACGATTAAGAGTACATATCCACTTTGAAGAGAATCTGAATTTAGTTTACAATCCCCACATCAGGTGGCTTACAACTGCCTATAACTGTAGCTCCAGAGGATTCCCCCTCCTATATGCTCTGTGGGTACCAAGACACATCTGCACAAACATACATACACACATACACACACACACAGAAAAGAAGAAGAGATTGTTATAATTCCCAAATAGAAATGAGGTGAATTTACTGAGGACCTAAATTCCATCCCTAAAAGGCACATGGTAGGGGGGGAGGGCCAAGCTATACTTTGACCGACACATACACACTGAAGCAGGTGTGCGAACACACACTAAATAAATGTAATAAATATTGGCAATCACTGGGTGGTGGTGCACACTCCTTTAATCCCAGCACTTGAAAAGCAGAGACAAGTTATCTCTGTGAGTTTGAGGCTAGCCTGGTCTATACAGTATGTTCAAGGATGGCCAGGACTGCACAAAGAAACCTGTTTCGAAAAAACATAACCTCCTTCCCCCCAAAAAATTGGTAATCATTCCCAATTTAAAAAGATTTTGTAGCCGGGCGGTGGTGGCGCACGCCTTTAATCCCAGCACTCGGGAGGCAGAGGCAGGCGGATTTCTGAGTTCGAGGCCAGCCTGGTCTACAGAATGAGTTCCAGGACAGCCCAGGCTACACAGAGAAACCCTGTCTCGAAAACCAAAAAAAATAAAAATAAAAAGATTTTGTAGATCCACAACTCTATGTTAGGTAGATATGGCCACAGGTCATAAAGCTTTTATCTCTGCAAAAGATTTGACAAAATTTTATGACTGTTTAGATACACAATCATTCGTAACTATTGTGAGCTGGGAATAAAGCTTAGTGGTAGCACAATAAAACATAATTTGCCAAATTTAATGAAAGTCTGACATTCTTATACACTGTAATCTCCAAAATAAACAAGTAAGCTTAACCTTCAGCTTCAGTCCCAAATATTCATTCACCTATTTGGAATGTAGTTAGAAGAAAAAAATTAACAAGATCATAACTGGGTGTGGTAATGCACACCTTTAATCCCAGCACTCAGAGTGGCAGAGGCAGGCAGATCTTTGTGAGTTTGTGGTCAGTCTGTGGCTTACACAAAGAGTTCCAGGACAGCACAGCCAGGGCTCCAAGGGAAACCCTGTCAAGTGCCTCGGTCAGAATTGCAGAGATCAGAGGGTAATTGTGGGAATCTTCTCCTTTCACCCTTACCTTGGGTTCCCAGATGGAACTCAGGTCAGCAGACTTTTGCAGCAAGTACTTTTACCAGCTGAATATCTCTCCTGCCCTTAATTTTTTTATTTTATTTTATTTTTGGTTTTTCGAGACAGGGTTTCTCTGTATAGCCCTGGCTGTCCTGGAACTCACTCTGTCGACCAGGCTGGCCTCGAACTCAGAAATCCACCTCCTCTGCCTCCCAAGTGCTGGGATTAAAGGCGTGTGCCACCACTGCCGGCATGCCCTTAATATTTAATTCTGATTAAATTTAATGTTAAAGTAGTTTTGCAGCATTTTTTATTGGTTTGTTTGTCACAGTTCTAGGAATTGAGCACATAGCCTAACGTATTCTAGACAAGTGATCTATCACTAAGCTTTATTCCCAGCTATCAATAGCTATGAAGGTTTGTGAATTAGATCTTAGTGCACCTAGCATGTTTACTTTCACAATTTGGAATATATGTGTCAGAGAGGTAGATTTACCATTCCCTGCTGAGCCACCTCACTGGCCCTGTTTTTGCTTTTAATGGGCAGGAATTGAACAGCTTTTTATGTTAGGTCTTAGGTTTATCACCCTTTTTGATTTCTTTTATTGTTATGAAAGTATATAATGGCTTGACATAGACCAACTTCTTTAAGCTTCCATTAACATTTGATAAACAAGAACTAGGAAACAGGAAGGATAAGCTAGGATTTTTTCAAGGCAAACACTAGTAGGGATTCTGATTCGTACTGTCTGCTAATGCCTTCCTAGAAGCTCATGGCTATGGCGAGCCAGTATTACTAAAGGAATTTGAAGTAACCTTCAAATGGTGTTAGTTTGTCTGCATAGAACTCACTGATTACTTTAAAAGTAATTTTCAAATTATTCATGAGTGATATTTCATATAGCAGTAAATGGCTACACATTTTAAGTGTATATTGTATATAGTAATACAGTGCTGTATCCTCTTCTTTAAAGTGTCACTTTCAACCAATACTACATTAAATATAGGTCAGTAGAAACAGAATTGTAAACATGGAATCTTTTCTTTACGAAAGTTTTCAAGTCACCAGCATTGGGGAAACCAGCCTGAGCTACACAGTAGTAAGAAGACTTTGTCTCAATACAAAGACAGACGGCAGTAACTTTTTTTTTTTTTTTTTTTAACTTTCTATGTAGCCCTTACTGTCCTGGAACTCAACCCTATAGACCAGGCTGGCCTCAAACTCAAAAATCCACCTGCCTCTGCCTCCCAAGTGCTGGGATTAAAGTGTGTTGTTATGGCTGGCAGAAAACATTAGATCTTAACACTAAACACAAAGAGAAATTTTTGAATAAATTTTATTTTGGGTTACAAGCAGGGATGGAGTTGCTGCTCAGCCCACTACTCTTTTGTAGTATGATCAATAAACTACTTTTTTAAAAGGTACTTTGAGTCTTCATTCTTAATTACTGTTGTCTTATGTAACCTTCATAAAATATGTTCTTTTGTAACCAGTACCCTGAAAGTTACTAGGTTTCCCTTGCCTACTTTCTCATCTGTCTTCAGTATAGGTCCCTTCGTTTCTGCTCTTTACTCTTGAATTAATCCTCTACCTACTTCACAGGCCGGTTCTTTGATGAAAATGAATCCCCTGTTGATCCGCAGCATGGCTCTAAACTGGCGGATTATAATGGGGATGATGGTAACGTAGGTGAGTATGAGGCAGACAAGCAGGCTGAGCTGGCTTACAATGAGGAAGAAGATGGTGATGGTGGAGAGGAAAGACGTCCAAGGTGAGCGTGGCCTGGCTTCCATGCTGTGACCGTGAAACTCACCGCTTAGGTTTCTGGTTGAATTTGTGTAGAATTTTCCCCACTTGTAATCATAGTAGTATCTTAGTCTTAACTCAAGAGGTTCTGTGTAATTTTTCAACTTTGAGAACCATTTAATGATAATACAAGTTATCTATGAATAATTTGAAGTTTTTTCCCCATTTTTAGATTATCATATATATATTATTGGCGTGATAATATGAAATGCTGAGTCCTCAAAATTTTTAGAATTAAATTGTTTGAAATGGACGTAGGCATTACTTAAGGCAAATACTTTCAGGAAACATCCTTTTCTAATCTCAATGGAAAACACTTACTATTACAAGTATGTGTAGATGTTGGCTTAGTAGCCTTTGTTTGGTTGGTTTTTGTTTTCTTTTGATGGCCTTTTTGTTAAAGCAAAGCCACAAGTGAAATACGGTCTCCATAATGAACAGAAATTTACTCTGCTGTTGGGGGAACAGGAGAAGGCTGAATGCTCTGAAAAACTAAACATTTATATTTCATAAAGGGTTTATAAGATTTGTCTTCATGTTTAATACACAGATTCAACACTTTTTTTTTCTTGTTAACTGTTGCTTCTGAGCTTTTAACTTGATAAAAGCTCAGAATCTTAACTGTGTGCACACCTCAGAACACACTGCTGTGCTATAGTGGGGCTTTGGGTTTCTTTTTTGCCTGTTAGTGTTCAGTAGTATTTATGGAATCTATAAGACTTACCTGTGATCCTAGGGAAAATGTAAAATTTTTGTAGTGCAGTGCATGGGTTTTCTGTTATAACCAGTTTGATTTCTTATTTCTTTTTATAGTTATTAAAAATTTACTTAGGTTCAGGACAAGAGTTATGTTTTTTTTAAACTTAGAGAATAATATAACTGCTCTTGAATACTATATAGTCAGAATAAAAGGGAAAACCAACAGTTGCACTTCCTAGGCATTGCTTTGTGGTCCACCCTAGTTCAGAGATAAATATAGTTATTGATGAAGAGATTAATATACTGGGAGTTCTGTAAGGCATCACCTTTTCTCATAAATTTTCCTTTTCTCATTGCTTTTATGATTTATTGAATTATATTTGTTTGCCACTATCTGTAATACTTTACAGCCTTTTCATTCATGTTTATCACATCACTAGTTAGATTGTAAGCTCTTGGAGAGCAGGAATTTTCATTTATTTTACCTTGTATTTAATTCATGTCTTTTTTTGTGTCCACTCTTCCATAGTATTTGTACTCAGGACCCAAACAATGCTATTAACTATTAATACTCTGCTTTTTCATTGGCTCCTGTTCTTACCACTGAGCATGGTGAACGCTCTTTAACTCTGGTCACAGCTTGCTTGCTTGCACTTTGAAGAGTCTCCCCTCCCTGCACTAAGGATCTCTATCATTAGATAATTTTGAGGGTTTTTTAGAGTAGTTTATTTCAAGAATTAATAATTCTTACATTTTGCCTGTCTTAAGCCAGATGATTTTTAATTACAGAATTTCATTTGTTATTTGTATGGGTTTATGCACAGAGTGGTTTATTGTCAGTGATGTCTCCCCTTTTCTTATATCCTTCCCACAGCCATTTCTCATTACCACTTTGCTTTTCCTTTCGCCAAACAAATAATAAATTCATTGGTTCTAAGGAATATAAGATATGAGAGCCTCAGGATATTTTCAGTGAAATGGGGGAAGGGTTAGTTTTTAATTTTCCCCCCTTAGGATCTATGTTAGCCCAGTCTAGCCTCACACTTGGTACATAGCTGAAGGCAACCTTGAACTCTGGATCCCCTGCCTTCACCTTCCAAGTGCTGGAATTACAAACATATGCCATCACATCCAGTTTTATGTGGTGCTGAGGAAGAAACCCAGAACCTCACATGTGACGGGTGAGCATGCCAATGACTAAGGTACATCCCCAAGTCTAAATTTTTACTTCTGTATTTGCAAGTAAATCTTACTTGGGTTGAGAGTTGTTATTTAATGTTTATCTTATTTTGGTATCCATTAGTAATAGTGTCAGGAAGTGGACCACTACAAGGATACTCATCACAGAACAGAAATAAACAGGGACAGCAGTCCCAGTAAAGGGGAATAGATTGGATATATTGACTTTAACAAGAGTATTTAAAGACCTAAAATAATTTCAGACATACTTGTAAGATTTTTTTTTTAGATCCATTATTAACTGTTCAAAGAGTGGGGAGGTAGATTTAGCCCTAACTTAACAAGGCGTTATTGCAGGGTCAAAGTTCACAGAGTTGAAATCATTTTGTCACTGTGCTCACATAATTACAATGCTCTCACAGCCCAAGTAGGTTTTAGAACTGAGAAGTAGGGGCAGGGATGATGACAAAGCCACATATTTTAGTTAGACTTAAAGTCTGTATGCAGTTTTTCATCTAGAAATTTCAGTGGAATTGTTGTGTATAACTTAAATACTATAGGAAAATACGATCTTGATTTCAAAATGCCTGGGGCACATCTACCCTCAAACCCAGGAAAGAAAAAATGATTTTTCTGTGGTTGGAACCTTATGACCAATAATAAAGACAAACAAACAGACAAACAACCCTGAAGTGTGGCTAGGCATGATGGCCTCCGCATGTCATTCCAGCACCCAGGGAGTTGAGATAGAAAACAGAGGGAGCACTAGGCTATTCCGAACTACAGAGCCACACCTTTTCTTTTCCTTTACAATATTTTCCTAGTATTTTATGTGTCTTTTGAATGCATGTGTGTCTGATGCCAGAAGACAAAAGCAGTGTTATATCTTTTGGAACTGGAGTTACCATGTTAGGGCAAGGAATTGAACTTGGGTCTTCTAGAAGAGCCGCCAGTGCTGTCACTGCTAAACCATCCATTAGCAGCAAAACCTTGAGAGAAAGAAAGAGGGAAGGAAGAACCTCAAACATTAATAAAGCTGTCAGCACAGGCTCTGCTCTGCTCTGCTGATTGTGGAAGCAGTTTTTTGAGGTGTGGGATATACAAGGTTAGAGACTCTAGCTAAAGGCTAAGATTCTGTTAGTTAAATACACTTTATGAGGATTGTGAAGTGGTAGCTTTGGCCAATAGGGAGCTAAAGCATTCCAACCTTACTCTGTTCTCTGTGCACGCAAGTGATTTTGGACTCAGCACTGTTACCTCCAGTGTTTGCTTATAGAATTAAATAAGGCCTCTTATTTCAAACTCATAGAGTATTCTGAAGAAAATAATCTATTTGCATTAATATAAAATTTGAAAAGAATAAATCTGGAAACATGATAAACAACATATCTTTTAGTTCATTTTTACTGTTAGAAGAAGGTAAAAACTTGGGACTAGAAAGATGGCTCAGCTGTTTTTGAGGATCTAGGTTTGATCCCCAGTATATACATGGTAGTTCATAACTATCTGTAACTGTAGTTCCTAGGAATCCAACACCCTCTTTTGGCCTCCCGCCCATGTGGATAGTACACAGACAAAACACTCATATACATAAAAACTTTAAAACTTTTTAGGTAAAGATTTGTTATTTTTCTGTCTATCTGTCTGCCTGTCTGTCTCTGCCTCCTCCCCTTGGAACTAGAGTTACAGATAATTGTGGTGCTGGGAATTGAACTCAGGTCCTCTGGAAGAGCAAGTGCTCTTACCTGAGCCATCTCTCCAGTCCCAAGTTAAAAATCTTTTTTAAAAGATGGTAGAAATTTGTAAGTTTCCTTTACTATTTAAAATAAAAGAAGTTCCCAATTTATTTGCTAAGTATTAATAAACATTAGCCACTGTCTGCAACTGAAGCTCAGCCTGCATTCCAGTGCTGAAAAGCCTGGATTGGAATCGTCTCTCCTTCACTTGCTGACACTGTGAGCTTGTAAATACTAAGGTTTGTGCTATAATTCCCACAACTAAAGCAGAAATATATGTACTTATCTAACAGAAGTTATGTGGACTATATGATTTAGTACCAATCTGCACTTAAAACAGACCATGTCATTCTATGAAGTGTGTTCAATAATTTTTTTAAGTAAAGGAAACTTTAGAATTTTCTCTCTGGATTGCGTCCTTTAAAGGATAGTGTCCTTTGCCCTGTGGGTGATTTGTGACTTTGGGAGCCTTGCTATCTTAGGAATTCTTTAGTTGTTAGTCCTTTCTTTTTTTTTTTAATTAATTAATTTATTTATTTTGCTAGTCCTTTTTTACATTAACTGCAAGCTTAGCACTGATGTCACAAATTATGCTTATCTCTCTGGTTGTATTTCTTTGGCTCTTTCCTCATGGCTAGCTGATTGCAGGCTCTGCTTCTTTCTGTAGAAATTAAACACTTAGTTTCTGTATTTATTGTCTGAGTGTCAGTTATGTTCTGTCAAGTAATTGTATAGGTTTATAGTTAAGTATAAAGAAGTTGTTGATAGAACCTTGAAATCTGGGTAGAATAACTACACTGAAAACAGACTATAGTTACTTTAAAAGATGCTCACTGCAATAGTCCAAAAGTCCTATGGAATTCTTTAAAACAATTTATCGGCATTGTATTAAAATTGTGCTAATGTAAGACTGGGGCTCTATCTAGCTCAGTGGTAGAGCGCTTGTCCAGCATGTGCAGCTTCTGAGATCAGTCTTTAGCTACATGCACACGTAATCACACATGTATGTGTACAGTAAAGAATGTAGATAAAGGTTGCCAGACCTCCCTTATATTTATAGAGGACTTTGCAACTAGAAACTGCAGTTCCATCATTTCACTTTGAGGTAGGACAGTTGTTCTTGTACTGAGAAGGCTCAGTGCAGGTCCAAAGGAAGCAACTAGCTTGTGTGAGTATTTGATCCAGGAACAGATTTCAGTGTTTCCTATTCCTAGAACCTTTGTTTTCATCTCATTCTGTCTTTGTATTTATTCATGCAGAAATTCACAAAAGTAATAACATTTTTCCTGCAGTAAATTTTGTGTTGAATTTCTCAAAATATTCCATTGCTCCATAGTGATTGTCGTTACTTACTACTAATGTCTTAAAAGATGTGTTCATGGGCATAAATTGAAGCTCATAGCTCAGGTTCTCCAGAGAGTGCCCCTTTAAAACCAAAGGTGTTTGGGTTTGGGAGGGTTTTTTGTTTGTTTGTTTGTTGTTTTTTGTTTTTTTTAAGTGTGGTTTTTGGTGAAGTATTTGTTCGGTTTGGTTTGTTTTTATAAGAAAGTGATTGTCATGATTACAAAACACAAATGTGAATATAACTTCAGGTTTTACAAATATTATAATAGGTCCGAAGTACATTTTACCTTAGAGATATCTGATCATCACACAAGGCCTAGTGGCACAAACCTCTAATCCCAGCTATTCTGTAGGCCAATTACAAGGATTACAAGTTCAAGACCAGCCTAGGCAACTTTTAGTGAGATGCTATCTCAAAATAATAAGTAAAGGATGTGGCTCAGTGAACAGGTGGTCAGAGCCCTGGGTTTATTCATAGCACTACAAAACCAGATGCAAAGCCAATGAGCTAACAGGTGTAAACTGGCTGAGGATGGAGCCCAGTGGAACAAGACTTGACAAATATGCAGTCAGGGTTCAGTCCCTAGCACCCCCTCCGAAAAAAGAAGTGATCAGTTTTCAGAATATTATACAAAATGGTTGCCTGAATGGTTGTTGAATTAAAAACAAGAATTTCTATGATTTTAGCAGGAAAGTTGTTGAAAAGAAAAAGAAAGTTGGCTTGTTAGGTCATTTTCGAAAGACCAAAATAGCATGTGGAAGGGTAAAATAGAAGGATTGTGAGTTCAAGCCTGAGTTACATAGTGAAATTGTCTCACAAACATACTGTTGCAGGGCAGCTTGGATCTCAGTGTGGGAGTAGGAGTCAATATGGTCTACATTCATACATTGTCTGAAATTCTCCAAGAATTAATAAAAATTTTAACTCAATATGACTAAGATTCAAAGATGATTCCTCATTTATAATAGTTCAGTGTATGATTTTCAAGTTCCCAGTTGTACATACAAAAACATACCCATGGAGCCACCGTGCTTTTCATTTTCAGTATGTTATTCAGTAAATTATGGGCAGTACTAAGAAATAAGTAACAAAAGGAAGCGTTGCACAACACTCTTAATTAAACTTCCTTTCATTCTTTTTTAAATTTTTACTTATTTTTTGTTTCATGTGTATTGGTGTTTTGCCTGCATGTGTGTCTGTGTGAGGATGTCCGATCCTCTGGAACTGGAATTATAGACAGTTGTGAGCTGCTATGTGGGTACTGGGGATTGAACCTGGTCCTCCGAGTTCTCCAGAAGAGAAGCTGGTGCTCTCAACCGCTGAGCCATCTCTCCAGCACCTTCCCCCTTCATTCTTATTCTAACATAATTTTAATTATTTCAAGCAGTTATATATCAAAATTTAGGGGTAGGGGGAGGATGGTTATTCAGAACCTACAAAATGGCAGCTGACAGATGAGACTGCAGCCAGAGAAGTCAAACTGCAAGGCACTCACTAGAGCCGTTTCCTACAGCCGCTCAAAGGGATCTGGTGGTCTAGCAGCTGTAATTTCTTTTTTGATGAAGAAAGCTCTAAGTTTTGGTTAGTATGCTCTGTTTAGAAAGTTATGGGTTACCTATTTGTAGAGAACTTCATGGAAATGTTACATATTGGGATTGGGGAGAACTTATATTCTCCTCTCTTAGTTTTTGATTTTTTTTTTTTTTTCATGACGAGTGTAGTCTTTATAGTTTGAAACGATGATGGTGGTGATTTGAGAGTGTCACCTGTAGCTTAGGCTGTTTTGAAACTGTAGAGATAAGAATGACCTTAAACTTTGACCTCACGGGCACCTAAAACCCCAATAAAACCAGCTAAGATGCTGGGTTTTAAGATAATGCACAGTACTAGCTCTTCAATGCTGTGATTTCCTAACATTTTTCTAGCTCTGTCTGTTCAAAATTTGTCCATTTCGCTAATACCTGTCAGAGATGGTTCTTGTTCTGTTTTTAGGTTGGAGATGGTTGTTGTTTTGTTTCTTTGAGATAGGATTTCATGTAGCCCAGATTGACCTCAAGTTTTCTATGTGGTCCAGGCTGGTCTTGAACTTCTAATCCTCTAGTTCCCTAGAGCTGGGATTACAGGTGTGAACCACTATGCCCAGCTCAGAATATTTGTTAAAATTCAATCTTTTGAAGTAATGATAGACTTTTTACACTTAAGCCATGCAGCTAAAAAACAGTACTGTTTAAGATAACAAATAAGGGATAATGAGAAAAGAGTGCTGTAAATATGAAAAACTGGAGATACTTTGGAGCTGGCTTTCTGCAGCAACTTTAGAACTTTATTCTTGATATATATTATTTTGCTTGCAGATGATGAAGAACGAGAGCTTCAGATGGATCCTGCAGACTATGGCAAACAGCGCTTCAGTGATGTCCTTTAAGTCTAAGGGATTCCCGAAACCCAAAGTGCTGTGCAGCAGATCATCTCTACTTGTCATTTTGACTTTTGTTGTAAAGATCAGTTGTATCAGTTGTAAAGATACATTGACATAGGTTTAAGGAAACTTTAATGAAGGAATGTACCAATGTACATATGTGAACTTTTTCATATTATATTATCAAAGCAGATACTTTTTTTGGTTATGACACAGCCAGGCCAAAAACAGTTAATCTTTGCATTTTAAAGCAAACTAATGTAAATTTCACATTTTATTGAGCCTAATTTTTTTCACAAAGAGACAAACAGGAACAAATGGTTGTACAGGTTATATGCTGCACATAGTATAACCACAATGAGAAGGTATTCAGCTGAAAAGTCTACACTAATACATTTTTGTTGCCCCATAGGTGTCCTCTACTACCCCTCATTTAACATTCTTGAAGAAGTTATGCTAGAATAGTTACACACAAGTGGGGAGGCCAAACAATGGCAAGTGTACAGAATGACCTCCTACTCTGTTTATCTTCCATGGGCGCTGGTGTGACTGGGCTGAGGCCTGATGAAAGCCTAGGTCATCATAACCATATTTATCAGTTGTTCCTTACTTGGTTCTTGAAGTTGTGGAATGCATGGTTGACAATGTATTTTTATTTTCCAAGTAATACCAGAACTGTTTAACTCTGGTCAACACTGGCTAAAATTCTTTATATTTTCAGAGTTCAAGCTGGTGAATATACAGCTAAGTGTCAGATCCTGAGAGAGACTAAATCCACTTTGAAATGAGTCTACAGTCAGTACAGCAAAGCTTTTCTGGTAGTTTTAATGATTGTATTTGATTAGACTTTTCCAGAACTACTAAGTAAGGAATTTTAACAGGTTTTTATTAATGAACAGATGAATAGAAGTACCGTGAAGCCCACAGCTATTTTACTGAAATAGCTGAAAACTTTGTAATAAAAATGAGTATTTGTAATTAATGTTAGTTAAGAACCCATCAAGCTCATTTTCTAGACTTACAGAATTATTTTCAGTGCATTGTGTCTTTTGACATTATTCATTAGGATATATAAGCTAGCTAATCCTTGTTTACTGATTTCAAGCACTTTTAATTTTTTGTGTTCCCTAAAACTTAAAAGTGTTGATCATAAGGGGAAAATGTAAGGCTGTTAATTCCCAGGCTGTTATTCCCATTTTTAAAAGAAGGGCTGCTATTAATTACACATAAACATGAAGTACTGGACAGTGACTGTAGCTTAGATGTGTGAGGCCTGGGTTTGATTCCAACACTGAAAAACAGCAAACAAGTAAGTAGACATGAAAAGTCCCACACTTCAAAAAACCAAAAAAAAAGAGTGAGAGAGAAAAGTCCCACACTAAGGCTCTAATCGAAATACTAACAGAAGTTGTTCACCTGCTGAGATTTGAAATTCTTACAGTTCAGTCCAAAGTTATTTAATGCCCAGGAAATGATGGGATACTTTATTAAAATTTGTTTTGTTTTTTTTGTTTTTTTTTTTTTTTCGAGACAGGGTTTCTCTGTGTAGCCCTGGCTGTCCTGGAGCTCACTCTGGAGACCAGGCTGACCTCGAACTCAGAAATCCGCCTGCCTCTACCTCCCAAGTGCTGGGATTAAAGGCGTGCGCCACCACCGCCCGGCAAAATTTGTTTTTCTAATATATCAGATTATAAACAACTGGGCATGTGTCACATCTTCAATACTAATGTTGAGGAAACGGAAACAGGTATGTCCTGAGGGTCACTGAACAGCCACCCTGATCTAATTACCAAGTTGTAGGTCTCAATAAGGGACAATTGTTCCTGAGGAACACACACCAAGAAACTAAACAGTTTATGCTTTTGTTGTCGGTAAAGTTCGGCCTGCAGTAAAAAGTATGATTCACATTAAGATGCAGTCACAGGAGAGTGGTGCACATCCACGGGCATTAGCAAGGGAGCTGAGCCTGCAAATGCCTAGCGATACTCCATACTTGATACTGCAGAACTGTACAGATAAAACCATAAAAGATGCCTGCTGGTTCCATTGTCATCAAAACAATCACTTGATTTTATGATACCTATCTTTATACAGCAAAAACTTCAATTAGCAGCCTAGACATTTTATACATTGAGGAATCTTGGACCAATTGATAATATTTCTGACTGTATTAACATTTTAGTGCTATAAAATACTATGTGGATCTCTTTAAATTGTGACATTCTACAGTCTGTATTAGACATGCTATTTTGTTCTGTTTACAGTGTTTTACTTCTGCCTTAAGATTTAGGGATTTTTTTTTCATTTTGTTTTAATATATTTTTGCCCTGAATTAAGTGTTAATTTGATGAGAACTCTGCTTTTAAAAAATCATCCCTTTCTGGATTCTAATAAATTAAAAGTTAAACTTGTTTCAAAGTTTTGATTATATATAAAATTACATGTATATAAACATTTACATCTTGACATTGAAATTTGAATAAATGTTACTTATTTTAGGTTAAACTGGACTGGAAGACTAGGGTTGTTTTACTATAGAGCCAGCTTATTCTGCAAAGGTTGAAAGTCTTTTGTATCCTTAGCATTAGTTGTAGGTAGTGAGATATGTAAATAAGACAGACAAGCTGTTCTAGAGCTTACATTCAAATGGAAGCGCCAGCATGAAAAGGATAAAATAAAGATAAAATGGAGAAAGGAAAATGGGTGGTGGGTGACCTAAAACTGGGGAGGAGGGTTAAAGATTACTAAGTACACTTCAGACAGACAGACACGAGGCCTGATTTGGATCTTTGAAACCTCAAAGCCTGCCCCTAGTAACATACCTCCTCCAACAGAGCAACACCTCCTAATAATTACACTCTATGATGACCAAACATTCAAGTCTATGAGCCTCTGGGGCCATTCTCATTCAAACCACCACATAGATGTATGTGTATCTACAGATGCAAAGAGATAGAGAGATAGAGACAGAGGCAGAGATTGTTAGAACTTACACTACTTGGGGCAGTAATGCTTCCTGAAAGAACCATTGACTACCAACAGAAACTCCAATATCATGCCTGAGAAACCCCTCTCAAGTTGTTGAGTAATGGACTCCAAGAGACACAAAACACTGTTGCCCTGCTTGTCGCTCATTGCTGAAGACATGATATACTTCAAACAAAACTTGGAGTGATGCAACTGGAACTGATCTGGAAGCTTCTCTGAGAAGTTGCTCTCCTAGGAGCTGCACTATGCAAGCTGTTAAGGAAGAGTAGCATTGGGTAGTCTTACCCAGCTGTAAAACTTATGAACCACAGCCATCACTGGACCAGCAACAGATCTACATTGGGGTAGATCATAACACATCTTGGGGTTTACTAATGGCTTTCTAATATACTGAAGGTTTGCTCAACAGGAGAGAATTCATGCCTGGTACTGTAAACCTAGCCAGTTGCCTGGAACTATAGAGAACACAGACCTACGAGAAAAACCTACTACATCCCTAAAATACTATAATTACTAATTGCACTCTAAATACTTATCCTTATACCCACAGATGAGTTTAGCTATCATCCATCATTAAAAGAAACTTCTGTTTGCAGCAGGAGACATTACAGAAAATCACAGCTGTTCAAATGCAGAGAACGAAATCCAGCCACAATGGAGACATCCATAACACAACTGCATTTGAAGCCCAGGAAATGTCTCTCAAGAGGAAACAAAGACTGTAAGAGTCAGAGGACCAGAAAGTCTGCTCTAAGATGTAGCTATGTCAGGGAAGCCACACCCATGAAATCTCAACCACATGGCTGCCTAAAACAAGACCTGAACAGCAAGGCAAGGCTTCAAGTAGAGGGATAAGAACACCAACCCAGCCATAAAACTTTCCATCTTCAGTTTGTCCTGCTGCCTCTGTGACCAGAGGCTAGAAAGATCGTCATCAAAGCCACCAGTGAGACTTCATCCAGCAACTGATGAAAGCAGATGCAGAGACCCACAGCCAAACATGTGGGACTCAGGTTGTCCAGTGGAGAACCACAGGGATCAGGGACACATCACTAAAACACTGCCCAAAATATCAACTGACTGGGACTCGGAAGGACTAGAAGAGATCAGGGAGTCTGTACAGGTCTGACCTAGGTCCTCTGCATATATGTTATGGCCAGGTAGCTTGGTGTTCATAAGGGAATCCTACCAGTGGGAGGCAGTGCTGCCCTGACTCTTGCTTCCTGTCTCCAAAAAAATAAAAAACATAAATAAAAAATAACACACACACAGAGGAAGTAGAAAGGAACATTCAATTTGGCTAGTTTTTAAAACAGTGTGGTAAAGGCCCATGGGCCTTTCCTACTGGGACATCAGTTGAGGAAGAAGGCCAGCTGGGTATTTTTTCTGCCTCTCTGAGCTAGTAGGCTTTCATCCAGCATCTGGCTCCTGAATCTTCATTTGGTAAAATCAAATGACTGGAATTTTGTTTTAAAAACATTTTGGCACTCCAACTTGTGGCACAACCCCACAGGTCAGAGAAATCACTCCAGATGCAGACAAACTGAGAACCATCAGATTTGAAAAAACCCAATGTTAAAAATGATCCCTGACTTCAAGCTGTACTACAGAGCAATAGTGATTAAAAAAACACAAACAAAAAAACTGTATGGTGTTGTTACAGAGACAGGCAGGAAGATCAGTGGAATAGAAGACCCAGAAATGAACCCACACACCTATTGTCACTTGATCTTTGACAATACCATCCAGTGGAAAAAAGACAGCATTTTCAACAAATGGTGCTGGTTCAACTAGAGGTCAGCATGTAGAAGAATGCAAATTGATCCATACTTATCTTCTTGTACAAAGCTCAAGTCCAAGTGGATCAAGGAACTCCACATAAAACCAGATATACTGAAACGAACAGAAGAGAAAGTGGGGAAGAGCCTCAAACATATGGGCACAAGGGAAAATTTCCTGAACAAAATACCAATGGCTTCTGCACTAAGATCAACAATAGACAAATGGGATGTCATAAAATTGCAAAACTGCTGTAAGGTAAAGGACACTATCAATAGGACAAAACGGCAACCGACAGATTGGGGAAAGATCTTCACCAATCCTACATCTCATAGAGGGCTAATATCTAATATATACAAAGAACTCAAGAAGTTAGACTCCAGAGAATCAAATAACCCTATTAAAAATGGGGTACAGAGCTAAACAAAGAATTCTCAACATGACGAATATTAAATGGCCAAGAAGCACCTAAAGAAATGTTCAACATCCTTAGTCATCAGGGAAATGCAAATCAAAACAACCCTGAGATTCCACCTCACTCCAGTCAGAATGGCAAAGATCAAAAACTCAGGTGACAGCAGCAGATGCTGGCGAGGATGTGGAGAAAAAGGAACACTCCTCCATTGTTCGTGGGATTGCAAGCTGGTACAACCACTCTGGAAATCAGTCTCTTGGTTCCTCAGAAATTTTGGCGTAGTATTACCTGAGGACTCAGCTATACCACTCCTGGGCATATACTCAGAAGATGCTCCAACATATAACAAGGTCACATGCTCCACTATGTTCATAGCAGCCTTGTTTATAATAGCCAGAAGCTGAAAGAACCCAGATGTCCTTCAACAGAGGAATGGATACAGAAAATGTATACATTTACACAATGGAGTATTAAAAACAATGAATCATGAGATTCTTAGGGCAAATGTATGGAACTAGAAAATAGCATCCTGAGTGAGGTAACCCAATCACAAAAGAACACACATGGTATGCACTCACTGATAAGTGGATATTAGCCCAAAAGTTCAGAATACCCAAAATACAATTCACAGACTACATGAAACTCAAGAAGGAAGACCAAAATGTGGATGCTTCGGTCCTTTCTAGAAGGGGGAACAAAATACTCATGGGAGCAAATACGGAGACAAAATGTAGAGCAGTGACTGAAGGAAAGGTCATCCAGAGACTGCCCCACTTGGGATGCATCCCGTATACTGTCACCAAAAGCAGACACTAATTGTGGATGCCAAGAAATGCTTGCTGGCAGGAGTCTGATATAGCTGTCTCCAGAGAGGCTTTGCCAGAGCCTGACATAAAGAGGCAGATGCTTGCAGCAACCATGGACCAAGTACGGATCCCCAATGGAGGAGTTAGAGAAAGAACTGAAGGAGCTGAGCTGAAGGGGTTTGCAACCCCTAGGAAGAACAACAATATCAACCAACCAGATACCCAGAGCTCCTGGGACTAAACCACCAACCAAAGAGTACACATGGAAGGACCCATGGCTCCAGCTGCATATGTAGCAGAGGATGGCCTTGTCAGGTATCAATGGGAGAAGAGGCTTTTGGTCCTGTGAAGGTTTGATGCCCCAGTGTAGGGGAATGCTAGGGCAGGGAGGCAGGAGTGGATGGGTTGATGGCGAAACATCCTCATAGAAGGAGGGGGACTAGGGATGGGATAGAGAGTTTCTGGGGGGTGGGGGAGTCTGGGAAAGGGGATAACATTTGAAATGTAAATAAAGAAAATATCCAATAAAAAGATAAGAAAAAATGGAAAACAAAGATGAATCCCCAAAAAATAAAAAAATAAAAAATAAAATGCTGTCCAAGAAAAACTAGTCAGGATAATAGAAAGGCTTGAAAGAGAAGAGGCAGAAATTAGAACAGGAACTGCCTAATTGTGAACCTATGGTACTGAATGGAATCGAGGATCAAGATAGCCCATTGACAGTGGGTAAGAAGTCCCGCTCACTGGCCTGGAGCTGGGCATGGAATGAGACTGACTAAATGTCTAGCTCATGTGTGAATGCATAAAAATCTAATTATAGCTTGATAAACAGATAGGGGCAATAAGATTTGCTGAAAGACTCTGGACTGTTGGGGGAAAAATGCTCAGTTCGATCAACCTGTATTAAAGATGTTTTAACATCAGAATGGAACTCAGGGAATGTATTAAGTTGCCTATGAAAGATGGATGCCATCAAAATTGATAAAGACCTGAGCAAGAGAAGCAAAAAGGCAGCAACGAAGATGACACAGAAAGCTGACCTTCCCCATGCCCCACTCGTGGAGACAGCTCAACAAATCAGCTGATGTTCTGTCAATCATCTCTGACTGGCAGACTGAAAACCTTGATGCTGAAATACACATTAGCTGAAGGACAGAAGATCAGGGCTGCAGTTATAAATGATCATTGCATCCATGGATCTTCATAAGGACATTTGGACTTGTTTGTGTGACTGATAATTATTTCTGTTGTAGAAAGTTGAACTGTGTACAATTTTTGCTTAGACAAAAAGGAGGAAATGTTGCTGGATATTTGATCGTACTGTGAAACTTGAGATTGTGTTATTTACTGGAAAAAAAAAACTGTTTCTAGTTGTGGCTCAGCCCTTTGTACATACCTGTAATCCCTCTGGTTGGAATGCAGACACACCCTTAGTATATATCTGTAATCCCAAACAATGATGGTAAAGTTAGTTTGTAGAAGAAAGCACCCATGTTTGAAAGTGATGTCTAATTAAATGGGAGACAAAGTGATGAATCAGAGAAGGATTTGACAGAACAGGATATGCTCAACTCTCATGAGGAGAGGAAAGAGGCAACAGAAGAGGGAGCAGCACAGAGGAGGGAGGCTGCAGTTTTACCAGGACAGTTGGACAGGGACAGGTTGCAGAGATAGAAAAAGCTAGGCACAGGTAAAAATGGAACAAGCCAGACAATGAGAAAGAGCCAGAAAATTAGAACATATTGTCAAAGTCAGTATGAGACCAAGCAGAGCAATTCAGAGGCTGAGAAAGAATCCAGATTGAATTAGTTTTGAGCCAGAACAGCTGAGTTGACTAGTCTGCTAAAGAACTAGAAAGGGTGAGCTTATTCAGCAGTAAGTCTCAGAGGCTGAAAATATTCTAGGCCTAGATTAGATTGTTTGAAGGCTAGAAGCTTCCAGGTCTAGGTCTATGTTAGCAGACTGAGGCAGTAAGCCTCAGAGATGACAATTACATCAGGCAAATTAAAGTTACTTTTACATCTTCCCTCCCTTCTTCCCTCTCTCACCAAGTTGCTCAAAAATGGCCTTGAACTCTCTCTCCTTTCTCAGCCTCCCAAATAGGTCAGAGTTCAGGTGTGTAACCGCTTGGACTGGGTTTTTATTTTTCTTGAGATACGGTCTCCCTGTGTCAGAGCTGTCCTGGAAGATATGTACACCAGGCTGGCCTCAAACTCACAAGATACATACCTCCTTCTGCCTCCTGAATGCTGGCATTAAAGGCATCTGCCCCCAAGCTTGGCTTGGACTAAAGCTTAATGACATTTACAACTACCATATTAAGAAAAGCACAAATAAATAAATAAATAAATAAATAACTGGAAAGCATCTTGCTAAGTGCTTTATCATCCCATTTGAATGAGATCGCGGATAACCTCATCTAACACCGTTAGGTGTGTCCTTTATTCTAGAATATGGATGGAACACCTATATTTTTTAAGTGAAATTCATATTTAGATTTAATTCACTTTGCTAATGAGAGTCTGGAGGTAGTAGAAGTAGACCAGAGAGTAAATAAGTTATAAGGTGAAAAACAAACAATTTACTCTTCTTTGGTGAAAATGGGTTTAGAGGGTAAGTACACCTGTAATCCAGGACTTGTAAGGTGAGGCAGGAGGCAGTCTTGTATCCATAATGAGTTTGAGGCCAGTCTTGGAAACATAAAATGTTGCCTCAAAACAAAACCCCCCCCCCAAAACCCCAAAACAAAACCAAAAAAACTGAAAAGGGAAAAAGTTCATAAATTGCAAAAACTTTTTGGCTTACAACCTGCAACTTTTCTGAATGTAGCAAATCTAACAATCTTTTTAAAAATTTTTAATAACTCATTTACTCATTTTATTTCATGTGCATTAGTATTTTGCCTGCATATATGTCTGTGTGAGGGTGTTGGATTCCCTGGAAATGGAATTACAGTTTTGAACTGCCATGTGGTGCTGGGAATTGAACCCATGTCCTCTGGAAGAGCAGCTAGTGTTGACCTATCTCTAGCTACAATTCTGATAATCTTAACACTACCCAGAGGTATAATAGACACAATGGGCCTTTACCCCAACTGTATTTCTTTAGTTAAAATTGTGTGTGTGGTGTGTGTGTGTGTGTGTAGTGCATGTGTGTGCAGGTGCTTCCTGATGCCAGTGTGTCAGATCTCCTGGTGGGAGTTCTAGCTGCCATGTGGGTGCTTAGAACTCAACTTGGTGGCTAGTAGCAGTAGCCAGGGCTCTTCTCCAGAACCCCAAACGTATTTTTAAATAAAAATTAAATTGTTCCAAAAAGTAATTTCAAGCATGCATGATTCTGTGCGTTTTTTATTCTCCAGAGTTACGAGATTCAGCGCCCTCTTCTGGCCTCCTATGGCACCAGACACGGGTATACATGCAAGTAAAACACTCATACATGTAAAAACAAAAAAGGTTTTAGGAGAGAGAGAGATCTCTAATCTGCGGTTCTGCGGAGGCCTAATGATCTCAGTGTCATCTCCGAATCACACAAGGTGGCAGAATTGCCTTCTGACCTTCACATTTAACAGTGGCATATGTGTGTTTATACAAACACATGAAATAAAAATGTGTACAAAATAATTTTAGTACTCAGTAGGGATAATTGCTGGGTTTACATTCTATTACTTTCCATCATACGCACTAGATAATCATTTTTTTTTTTTTATTTTCAGTTAGTCTTTTAGGAACCTATGGTTATATGGATTCTCAATTTGTTCTGTTTTTGGTATTCCATCGGCTCTCAATGTTTTATTCAAAGATTTCTTTCTTTTTTTTTTTCTTTTTGGTTTTTCGAGACAGGGTTTCTCTGTGTAGCTGTGCTGTCCTGGAACTCACTCTGTAGACCAGGCTGGCCTCGAACTCAGAAATCTGCCTGCCTCTGCCTCCCAAGTGCTGGATTAAAAGCGTGTGCCACCACCGCCGGGCATTTCAAAGATTTCTTTACCTTTTCTTTTGGAGCCATGTTCTTGTTGCGCAGCCCAGGCTGTTTGGAACTTTTTAATCCCCTGCCTCAGTAATCCCGAGCCTTATGATTACCTAGCAGGTCTCACCATGCCCAGTCTGAAAACAATTTTGTGCTTGGATTTAAATTGTAAAAGGACTCAGCTCCGACAGGATCTTCACCCCACTTGCTCCCCATTTTAAGGAGAAACAAGAGCACTCTACACTTCTACATTTGCTTTTCTGCCTCACCTGCTATTGTTTGGCCATCCCGTCTCCCTCCTCTTTTCCTACAGATAGTGGCTCAACAGGATTCTGTCTTGGGATTTTCTTTCTTTTTTGTTTTGTTTTGTTTTTTTTGAGACAGGGTTTCTCTGTGTAGCTCTGACTGTCCTGGAACTCATTCTGTAGACCAGGCTGGCCTCGAACTCAGAAATCCGCCTGCCTCTGCCTCCCAAGTGCTGGGATTAAAGGCGTGCACCACCACCGCCCAGCTCCTTTTTCTTTTTAAATATTTATTTCATGTATGTGAGTACACTGTAGCTGTCTTCAGACACACCAGAAGAGGGCATCTGTTCCTCATTACAGATGGTTGTGAGCCACCATGTGGTTACTGGGAATTGAACTCAGGACCTCTGGAAGAGCAGTCAGGGCTCTTAACCACTGAGCCATCTCTCCAGCTCTTGTTTCCTTTTTCTAAGGACACAACTTTTACAAAATCAACCCCCAATTTATGCTTCACTTAGGGAAGGCTTGTGAAAGCTCCCAGACCCGGGTCGTTACCCGGGTCGTTGGCATAATCACATGCTATCCTACTACGTGTATTACTTCATGTCTATAATTCACTTTTTTTTTTTTTTTTTTTTTTGGTTTTTTGAGACAGGGTTTCTCTGTGTAGTCCTGGCTGGCCTCGAACTCAGAAATCCGCCTGCCTCTGCCTCCCAAGTGCTGGGATTAAAGGCGCACGGCTCTATAATTCACTTTATCATACCCTTACCCCTGTCTTCTTTGGTGAACTGTTAACTCTGGGAATGCTTTTCCTAATTCAGTTATATCCTTTTTACACAGCACGTTTTCAATCAATATTTCTTTTTTTTTTTTGGTTTTTCGAGACAGGGTTTCTCTGTGTAGCCCCGGCTGTCCTGGAACTGACTCTGTAGACCAGGCTGGCCTCGAACTCAGAGATCCGCCTGCCTCTGCCTCCCAAGTGCTGGGATTAAAGGCGTGCGCCACCACTGCCTGGCTCAATCAACATTTCTTATAGAATAATGAGAACAGCTTAGTCAAAAGCACTATCTAGACCAGCATTTCTCAACATGTGGGTCGCCACCCTTAAGAGGTCAAACCACGGGTTGACTACTCATGGGAAAGCAGATATTTACATTACGACTCATAACAGTAGCAAAATTACAGCTATGAAGTAGCAACAAAAATGGTTGGTGGGTGGTCACCATACATGAGGAACTGTATTAAAGGGTCGTAGCATCAAGAAAGTTAAGAACCATCTAGATTCTAGATCGAGCCCATAGTCGTGTGTGAAAACCCATTTGAAAGAGTTTTAAGCGTACAGGATCACCGCCTACATGGCGAGGAAGGGAAGGCTAAGAGTTTCTTTTACAGGTCCAAGGACAACAGAGGTGCCCGCTAGAAAAGTGAGCTAGGAAGAGAACCTCGGGGACAGTCCAAGAACTTCCGCAAGCACCAGGACCAGGATGGGTCCGGCCTTAAGGAGCACAAGGTACTGGCTGCCGCTGCAGCGCGCCAAGCCGTTAGCACCGCCCCTTCCCGCCGGCTCCACCCACCGCCTCCTAGTAGCTAACCCTGGCCGCCGGTGGCGCGGCGCGCTCTTAAACCCCGCCTCCCGGGCCAGGGCGCGCTCTCCGCGTCGCCTGGCCCTAGGCGGTTCCGTTAGCGGCGGGAGGGAAAACCGCCCCCAGCGTCTCCGCCTCCGCTGCTAACGCTTTCCTCCCTACTCCCCCTGCGACCACCCCGCAGCCCGCTACGGAGGCCCCCGAAGTACAAACGTCCCCTACGCTCCGAGCCCCCCTCGGAGGCTGCGTCTAGTCTAACTCCTCGGACCCTAAGGCCCTGAGCTCGTTTTTCATTGTTTTTTGTTTCTTGTTTTTCTTTTGGTCAAGAATTCGCACTGGTGAGTTCCCTTGTGTGGCAGAAACTTCAGCCTCTTCACGGAAGTAAAAGTTGCTTCCCCTTCCCCCGCTGCGCCCAGGCCTCCCGCATTCCTTCCCTCCCGCCTCTCCGGATAGTGGCGGGCGGGGGAGGAGGAAGCCAGGGCGCCTGCGCGGGGAGGCCGCTTTCCATCCGGGTCCCTGTCCGTGCGGTGCAGCAGGTCGGTAGGCGGGAAATGGCGACTGGCTGAAGGAGCTGGTTCTGTTGCTGCTGAGGGATAAGCGGGAAAGACACCACCTATTGCGCAGTCGGGACCATCGCCGGAGCCCGAGGACACTTTTCTGTCGTCATAGTGAAGGTAATTCCCTTGGTCCAGACGCTGCCGTTGCTCTGAAGCTCAGTCCTCTCTCAGGGCCGTCTGCCGGGATCTCCTCCCCTTCTCAAGCCGAGCTTTCAGCGGTTCCAGCACGTCCATAGGCATGCACTGTTGGCGCCTTGTACGTCCACTTTGTGGAAGCTGCTCTGGCTTGGATTTTCCCCAGGGAACGGCAAGGGAGCTCACTTCCCGCCAGCTTCAGCTCTTAGGCTGCGGCCTGTGTTGTGATTTCTGGGGTTAGATTTCACTTTGCTACCCACCCCCAATCCCATCTCAGGTTCCTAGTCTCTGACCCCGTGGACCTTATAGCTAATTAAGTTAGATTGCCTTTTCGAACCTTCTTGTGGGCCCACGTAATGTTTTCGGTATTTCATTCTTGTAGGGTGCATTAGGGGGGCGTTGCTCTCTCTACTTGAGCTCTTACGAACATCTTTTGAGAATCGGGAAAGGGGTTCTTGGAGCTTATGTCCGTCTTCGGTACTGGTAAAATGTTGAGTTGACATTACTACTTTTTTTTTTTTTTTTTTTTGGTTTTTCGAGACAGGGTCTCTCTGTGTAGTCCTGGCTGTCCTGGAACTCACTCTGTAGACCAGGCTGGCCTCGAACTCAGAAATCCGCCTGCCTCTGCCTCCCAAGTGCTGAGATTAAAGGCGTGAGCCACAACTGCCCGGCTGACATTACTACTTTTTAAAATCAAGTGTGGTAGTAAAAATCAGCTTATGAAGGAGGCCTCTGATTTTCATAGTGGTTAGTTAAGGGTGAATATTAATTATATTTAACATGCTCTTTACTTTGGGTATGTCCGAATGGGTTTACTTTTTCGTTCTTGACCAGGATTCTGTGATAAATAATTGCATGAGTAAATGGTGTTTGCTTACTTCTCGCCCTAGTGGTAGCCGAATGTGTAAATGATGCTAAGCACTTAAAGAGTACCTCAGGGAAACACCTACTGAGATGCACTGCTGGGAAACTACCCTAAGCTCCTGAGATGAATATCCTTAGAAGATGTTACTCCAAGGCAGGAATTTATCTTTCTCATGCTACGAAGACAATACCAAGATTACGTTTACATCCATATACAAATTAGTGCCTTGAAATGATAGGCTTATCTACATAATTTTTAGATTGTAGATTACTTATTATTTCGAGTCATCAAATGCCAAGTTACACATTTGTGTTTTTTGGTCCAGCAATTATCCCTATAAAAGCGCAAAATGGCATGTGGAAGCTCTTTTACTCTTTTTTCTTTTAAATAAAGAGTTCCTCAATTTTTTTCAATGTTTTGGTTATGTCCAATTTGCGGCATTATAGGTGTTTTCCACCAGGAATAAAAATGAAGATTAAAACATGGCTTATATTACGTATTAGTTAATGTTTCTCATCCAGTAGCCTTCTGCTTCATAGGTGCAGCCTAGAGTACTTCACTTGTTCACATATTAGGATTTAAATTTCAGTAATAAGCAGGCACATGCAAACATTATAGTTTTTATTAGCTCAAGGTCATAAAGAAAGTCAAGGTAAAATATAGCTCTTATATGAAGTAGTTTTAGTAGTGAGCTGGGCCTCACTGCTTTTCTAGGATTGCTTGATTTAGGGATTTGGGTAGTGAAAGTTTAGACATACTGAATACTTGTTGAGTCATTTTATTTTAAAATGGGACCAATTATGTTACTCAGAAGAATTGGGATAAATTATGTCTAGTGCAGGCTTTCTCTGTGTTTTAACGATGTTTTGGGGGTAGGTTTTTTGTTTTTTTTTTGATAAAATTTAGTTTGTAGGTAGTAGAATTTCAATATTGTAGGATTTTCCCAAGTTAGTTACTACTACATTCAATTAGACCCTATATTCTTTGTTTTGTTTTTGAGACATTTGTGTGTGTGTGTGTGTGTGTGTGTGTGTGTCAGTGTGTCACAACCCTGGCTCTCACTGGAACTCACTTTGTAGATCAGAGTGTCATTGAGATCCAGCCTGTCTCTGTCTCCAGAGGGTTGGGATTAAAGGCATGTGCCACCACAGCCAGGCCAGTTCCTATATTCTTAATACTCCCCTAATGCATGATTTGAAAGGATGTGAAAGCTGCCAAGTGGTGTAGTCTTTTTCTCATGTGTGCTGTAGTTGTATTTCAATAATAGGATTGTGTAGGAAAACCAAATAGGATAGGTATGTTTTAGAACATTCTGTTCTGCATAGTGCCTTACTGACATTTCATTTGAACTAGTGGTGCTATTTTTCCCCCACTGTTAGGAAATTGATGATTGGTGAAATTTTATCTTTTCCAAATTAACCTAGTCTATTCCAAGATGGTATTTGATCAGATGGCTTCTTTGTAGGATGATTTGAACAAAATCTGTCTGGATATGTAGCAGTTGGTAAAGTGCTTGCCTAGCATTCAGGAAGCCCTGGGTTGCTAAATCCCCATGACCAGGTGAGCTGGTTATGGTGGTTCCTGCCTGTAACCTCAGGGAGATAGAAGCAGAAGAATCAGAAGTTCATAGTCATCCCCAGCTATATTACAAATTGGAGGCCAGCTTGGGCTACATGAGGGAGGCCCTGCCTCTAAAAGAAACTTGAACCTGTTCAGAAAGGATATACTGGACAGTAGACTTGTAACTAACTACAGAATCAGTTGCTGATTGATAAAGTATTGTGTTATCTTAGTTACAATACACTATGCTTTTGATTGATGAATCAAAAATATATAAAGAATATAGTGCTTTGCCAGAATTTGAAAAGGGCAGCATCATATTGTATTTGTAATTTATCAAGTTTTTATGAAAATATAAAGGAAGAAAGATACTTTAAGTCACATACCAAATGTGTAAAGAGGACCTTATACATGATGTGCTCTTAAGTAATTTTTATTAGTAGATTAAAGTTGCCAAGCCATTTTAAACTGGATTGGGTACAGGGGTCATTTGTGTTACTTTGAGAATGAAGTTGTTTATTTATATACTTGTTGTTTTTTTTTTGTTTTGTTTTGTTTTGTTTTTTTTAGTGAGACAGGGTCTGGCTATAGAGCCCAAGCTTACTCAAACTCCAGGTCCTTCTGCCTTAGCCAGGAGTGCTGGGATTAAAGGTGAGTGCCACTATGTCCAGAATTAGGCTATTTAACAGGCATGAAACTTGCTAGAATGAACAATTTTTGACTTCAGCTTTTGCTTACTTTTCTGACATCCTTATGCCCTAACCTAAGTCAGATGCCCTAACCTATGCCCTAAGTCAGATGTATTCACTAATGTTTGTATGAGTATATGCTTTTTTTTTTCCTCCTTAAGAAAAAGGACTGCATATAGCTCTTGCCAGCCTGAAACTTGCTATGTAGACTAGGCTGGCCTTGACTCACAGAGATTCCTATCTCTGTCTTCTGAGTCCTGGGACTAAAGGAATACAGTACCACAGGTATTGAATACATACATTTTTTTTTTTTTAGTCTTTGCCTCTCTTTTTTTTTTTTTGGTTTTTCGAGACACGATTTTTCTGTGTAGCCCTGGCTGTCCTAGAACTCACTCTGTAGACCGGGCTGGCCTCGAACTCAGAAATCCACCTCCTCTGCCTCCCAAGTGCTGTGATTAAAGGTGTGCGCCACCACCGCCCGACGAGTACATAACATTTTAAATTTAAACTGTATTACATTATTATTGAACCTACCTATAGGTAGACCTAGGTGGTTGAGATTTTCTTGAGAAATGGCCATGCTTAACTTCATTTATATATACTGAGTCTTATGTAATTCTTTCTGAAGTGCATCATATAAAATTATAAATTCAGCTGGGTATAGTGGCGTGCATTTTCAGTCACAATTCTTGGGAGGAAGAGGCAGGTGGATTTATGTGAGTTTAAGGCTAGCCTAGACTATATAGCAAGTTCTAGGACAGCCAGGGCTATATAAAGAGACCCTGTCTAAAAACAAATTACACATTCTTAGATAAAACATCACTGTATTTTATTCATAAGTGTAGATTAGCTTGTTAAACTGTACATAAGTGAGGGTTCAGGGACAGTGAGATTAAGGAAAGGTAAATTTTCTTTTTTTTGCTTTTGTATTTATTTATTTTTTTTCCTTTTTTTGAGACAGGGTTTCTATGGCTGTTCTGGAACTTGTTCTGTAGACCAGGCTGGCCTCAAACTCAGAAATTCACTTGACTCTGACTTCCAAGTGCTAGGATTAAAGGTGTATACTACTGCCTGTCGAGGAAAGTTAAATATTTTTTTCACAATTAATTTTTTTTAATATTTATTTATTAATTTAATATATGTGAATATATTGTCACTGTCTTCAGACACACCAGAAGAGGGCATCAGATGCTATTACAGATGGTTGTGAGCCACCATGTAGTTGCTGGGAGTTGAGCTTAGGACCTCTGGAAGAGCAGTCAGTGCTCTTAACCACTAAGCCATCTCTCCAGCCTGGAAAGTTAAATTTTTATATACTGGTTGTGACCAGGAGATATATGGGAGTGTTGTCTAGGTAAGACAAACATGATGAAAGTAAAATTTACATAGAATCTTAGGCTTCCAGGAATCCTTTGGTATTTTTGTGAAGAATAAGAAATGGTGAGATTTAAGGGTGACTTCCAAGATAAGACTTTATGGATAAATACTTTTTTATTTTGTTTGATGACAGGGCAGACAGGCTTTGAATCTTCCATGTAGCAGGGGCTGACCTTGAACCTCTTTCTGATCCTCCTGCCTCCACTTCAAAAGTGCTTAGATTACAGGCATAACCATGTCCGTCAACAAAATTTTGATCTAAAATCATAGTAGGATAGTTCTCTATTTTAGGATCCCATATTTCATGATATGCATAGTTCTCTATAATAGATTGAAAGAGACTGACCATTACTAACGTGAGTGGTAGTGCTCTGAGCTGGCACTCCAGCTGTTAGGCTTTCATAATGGCGGCAATAATTAGAGGACAAGCACTTTTTTTCTTTTTTTTTTTTAAAGATAAAGAAACATGAAACAGTATAGTAAAAAGTGTCACTTGAATACTTTAGAAATAATTAGGTTTAAACTTTATTAATAGCCATTTTTATAGGATCTCACTGTATCTCAGGCTGGCTTCAAACTATGTAGACTTGTCCATTTTATTTTTATTTTTATTTTTATTTTTATTTTTATTTTTATTTTTATTTTTATTAGGTGGTAGAGAAGTCTTTTAATTTGAATTCCTTTAGTGACTTGGGTAAGTAGGAAAGAGAAAATGGGCAAACCTAACAGTGGAACATAGATTTTGGTTTAGGTGTACTAGAATATATATTACTTTTAGCCTTTCCTTTCATGGATATATTAACGTATGTTTAGGAGTCATGATTTTTAAGATAGGGTGTGAGCTAATCATAGAATTTTAGATTTAGTTGATAACAATTGTTTTGATTCTTCCAAAATTAAGTTTATTGTTTTAAAACTGAAATTTTTTAATTAAAAAAGTTTTACATTCATTTACTATGTGTTGTATGCAACCAAAGCTATAATTATCTTAAAATATCTATTGTGTGTGCCTGCATGCCACTGCATATCTGTGGGGATCAGAAGACAACTTTCAGGAGTGCATTCTCTCCTTTTACCTTGTGGGTTCACAGGCTCAAACTCAGGTGGCAAGCACACATCCTTACTCTCACTGATCCAAGCAATTTTTTTTTTTGGTTTTTTGAGACAGGGTTTCTCTGTGTAGCCCTGGCTGTCCTGGAACTCACTCTGTAGACCAGGCTGGCCTCGAACTCAGAAATCCGCCTGCCTCTGCCTCCCAAGTGCTGGGATTAAAGGCGTGGGCCACCACTGCTCGGCTAGCAATTTTTGAGGCAGACAGTTGCAATTGTAAATTGTCTTGAATTACCAGATTAATGGTCAAAGTATAGAACTAGGGGGTTCTGAACAATGTAGCAATTCACAACAATGGTACAAGCATAAACTTAGTTGGAAATTTGTCACAGAGGTCTTCAGTGCACTAATTCCTACCAAACACAAGAAAGAGAAATGATACGCTGCACATGAAGGGTTCTCAGAAAGTTACCAAGACTATGTAATGAACCCTCTTTCAAAAAAGTATGTTTGCTGAATAAATGACAGTAGAGTTTCAGTGACAAAATTATACATTGAAGAAAATAAGGGCAGGTGATAAACCTGTAAAAAGATTTCAAATCAAGCTTTAAAGGCAAAAAAAGTCAAGGCCAGTCCAGATTGCCCAAATAAAGAATATTTGGGAAATAAAAGGCTAGAAGTGTAGATTCATGGGAAAGTAGTTGCCTTAGTGTGCCAGGCTCTGTGTAGCCAGCATCCTGGAGAAAATACTGTGCCAGTAAGATGGCTCAAACAGATAGGCCTGACAACCTGAGCTCAGTCTCCAAGTCCACATGGCGCATTATTGCATTTTACTATGCATAAATTTTACCTTTTTGTAGAGGGCTGAGCCAGGCAAGAAAATCATGCCTATAATCTCAGCACTGAGAGGGAGGTCACTCCAAGTTTGAGGCCAACTTGAGATACACAGAGTGAGATCTTGTCTCAAAACATATATATACACATGCATACTAAATTATTGTGAATTGCTACATTGTATGGAACCCCTTAGGTAAAGCCAGTTCTATACTTGGACTATTATTGTAATCTGGTAATCCAAGACAAATTATAATTACTTGTGTGAGTTTGAGCCTGTGAACCCATATGGTGGAAGGAGAGAATGCACTCCTGAAAGTTGTGTGTAGTGGCCTGAAGGTTACACACAGAATGATAAAGAAAATCTTAAAATAATTATAGCTTTGGTAGATATCAGAAATAGCTGTGATAAAGAAAAGAAAGGAACTTTTTTTATTATTATTAATTTTCCCCCATTTTGTAAGCAAACATTCTTACTCTACTGACAATTGTTCAGAGATAGAATTTTCTCTCATCTGAAAAACAAATTGGTTAAGTTCAGGAAATACTGAGTTGTAGAGTGCCAGGTTCTCCAAGTGATGGATTAGATCACTGCCTTCAAGGGATTTTAGTTCTTTGCAGTGCTTCTGCATGCTTAGCCAGGGCTCAACTTCTGAGATTCATCTCCTGGTCCTTGCCATGAGGACTCACTTTTGTCAAGTGTGATTGAATCTGTTGAAGCAGATTATTTTAGTGTTAATTTGGTAAGAGCTAAGTGAGAGATGACCCTCAGGGTTTACAGGAGTTTATGGGTGTGGAGGTGGTTTTTTATTATATGATACTTGGGCTGAGTTTTAAACAGTGAGGATAACTAGGTAATTAGTCTTAATGATAGTTGTGGTAAAGAGAACAGAAATGTAGGTAGAGAGCACAGAGTGTCAGCAGCTATGATTACTGCAGTACAGAGAATGACAGCAAATAACAATGAAGAAAGACTGCACCTGGAAACCCTCTCTGGGGAATTAGTACAGGTAGATTGCTGGTGCTGACTGTGAGCTCCAGGTTCTATAGGACCTTGTCTTAGTAAGATGGAGAAAGACGGAGGAACATAACTGGTGTCCACCTCTGTCCTCCTCACAAGCTCATCAGAACACATGAACACACCTCCGTGTATTTGTAAAACACACGCACACGCACACGCACACGCACGCACGCACGCACGCACGCACGCACGCACACTACATATTGTAGAATGATGTGTTTGCTAGTGATTTCAGAGTTTAGTTTTTATTGGAAAGCAGTTGATGAGAAACCTTGTAAGAGGAGTAGAACAGCTTGTGTAGTTCAGAGGATGGATTTAAAAGGAAAGACTGAAAAATTAATTTTAGAGGTTAAAAACCAGAATTTCATAGTTGATTATAGGAGATAAGGGCAAGATGTCACAACTAGGTGATTGATGGAGTTTAGGGGTTTTTTTTTTTTTTTTTGGTTTTTTTTTTTTTTTTTTTTTTTTTTTTTTTTTTGGTTAGTTGATTACATGGATGAGTATAGGAGAAAAAAATAAAACAGGAAGAAGATATTTTGGGATGGAATGAGAAAAATTAATTCAGTTTGGTTGAGTTTGAGGTGGTGAGATATAAGTCTGAAATTTTAGATAGTAATTTAGAAAACCTAGCAGAATTAATGTTGCAGTTGATGGTGAACCTTTGAAAGACTTCCTCTAGCACCAACACTTTTCTCCTGTATTCTAGTTACCTGGGCAGCCAGTAACTACAAAACAAATTTATGTTGAAAACAATGAATGTTTTATGCTGTTTTTATGTCTCAAGTTCTTGGACTTAAAGTACTATTCTTGTATTTTATCATTTTCATTTGCTGGTACTAGATTTATTTTACTAAGTATGATCATTTCCCAGTCTTCTGTTAAGGGAGATGTAGATGTATATGTACACATGCACACACATATTTATTATTATATATTTGTAAGTGTTATAAAGAGAAATTTATGGCAGGCTGTAGAGATGGCTCAGTGGTTTAGAGTGTTACTGCTCTTGAGAAGACCTATGCTCATTTCCCAGCACGATCATTAGGCAGCTTACAAAGTGCCTGTAACTCAAGCTCCAGAAGGTCTGACATCATCATCTCACACACATGAAGGCAAAATACCTATACACATTTAATAAAAATATCTTAAGTGTTGGTTTCTGTAGTGAAGTCATCTGGGCCTTGTATTTTACATATGGTTTTCACTACACACTCAATTTTAAATATGAGGGTAATCAGCCTATTTATCATCGTTTTCATGATTTTTTTGTTGTTGTTGTCTTGAGACAAATTTTGCTGTATCTCAGACTGACCTGGAAGTTCTAATCTTCCTACCTTGGCCTTTTGAGTGCTGAGATTACAGCTATTTGCACACTATCTCTTGGTTGTGACTCATCTTTTGAGGAATTTGGCTGTTTCATCTGAATTGGTTAATGTAAAGAGTTTGGAATTCTTCATAATTCTAAGTCTACACAGGTTCTGTTGTTATTTTCAAGTTTTCATTCTCAATATTGGTATTGTACCCTTTCCCTTATTCTTGCCAGTAGCTTACCAATTTACTGCTCTGTTCTTTTTAAAAAAAAGTCACCTTATGGTTTCATTGAATTCACCTCCATTTTACAGTTCTAGGACCTTATACATGAGTCAGATTTTGCTGTCTCAGGCTGGCCTGGAAGTTCTGATCCTTCTACCCTTGGCCTCCTGAGTGCTGGGGAATTACAGCTGTTTACCACACTATCAGCTAGCTGTTTACCTGAGCTGAAGCTCCACCCCCAGTCTGAGTTCTTCAGTATTTGTGGGCTTTCTTGACAGTTGGTTGCATTTGCTACTGGTGTGTGTGTGGGGGTGTGGGGGTGTTGAGGGAGCATGGCACAGAATATGTGGACGCCAGAGGACAACTTCATGGAGTCATTTTTCTCCTTACACTTATATGTGGGCTCTGAGGCTTGAACTCAGGTTGCCAGGCTTGTGTGGCAAATGCTTTTCCCACTGAGCCATCTTGCCAACTCTTGGAGTATTTTACTAAATGCTGAATATTATGGATACAAAGAAAACACTGGTAGAGTCTATTTGGAAAATTGGATTTTGGGAGCTGTAAGTGAAGGTGTTTGGGTCAGTTTTGCTGCATCATTGACTTAATTTAAGTTTTCTTGTTGTTTTTGCTCAGAATCCTAGTTGGAATGTGGGAAAGTTTCTGCTTTTTGATCAGCTCTTGACTTTTGTTTATTCTCTCTGCCTCAGTGTAAGCACCTGGTGCATGCGGTGCTGGTGGCAGTTCAGAGCATCTTCTATTCTTGGACTCTTTGTTTCCCACAATAGAGGTTGCTCCAGCACCACAGATCTATAATGTGTGCTCATGCTAGCCCATGTTCATCAAATTTATTAATATTTTTAGGGATCGGAGAGATGGCTTAGTGGTCAAGAGCATTTGTTGCTCTTGCAAAGGACCTAAGTTTGGTTCCTAACACCCACAGGGTGGCTCATAATCTTTCATAACTCCAGTTCTACGGATTCTAAACTTCTCTTTTGACCTCAGGCACCAGGCATGCACATGGTACATACATACAACATACATAATACATACGTGTGGTGTGTGTGTATGTATGTATATGAAGGCAAAACACCTGTATACATAAAATAAATAAATCTAAAGAAAAAATTAAATCCCTAAGTAATTTTATGTATTTCCAATTTTTTAAAACATTTGAAAAATAAATAATTTGAATAACATTCTTTTGTTATTCACCTAAGTTTTCTATTGTTGTTAGTGTTGGGCTAGAGCAGTTTAATTATCAGCTTTCTGTAGGTGAGACAAAACTCAGTTATAGCAGAATTGGTCATTTTTCTTTCTGGAATTACAGCTTTAAATCTGACTTTTTTTTTCCCTTGCCTTCAAGTTATCTTCTGATTTAGATCAAGGAAAGGATTCAGGTTGGCCACATTTATAGTAAAGAAAGAAAACAATGCCTTTCAAGGACCTTAAAGCTGTGTGGTTCTGTAGAACAGTCTGGCCTCAGCTGCCTCTGACTCCAGAATGTTGGGGTTAAAGAGATTGGCCACCTTGTCTGATGCTGACATTTCTTTTTGAATTCAGTCAGTTTTTGGTCTCTGATAAGGGTGGTTCTATATTCTGGATATCATTTCCTTAAGATGAATAATTCGTACACATTTTCTTCATACATGTGCATGCCACAATATGCATGTGGAGCTCAGCAGACAATTTATAAGATTCTCGTCTCCCACCATGTGAGTCCTGAAGATTGAACTCAGATTGTGTTTTTACAATCCATTGGTGCTCCTTGCTGGCCCTTGGTTTCCTTTTGAGTTTGTACATAGGGTTGCCCTGGCTGTCCTGGAACTCACTCTGTAGACCAGGCTGGCCTCGAACTCAGAAATACACCTGCCTCTGCCTTCCAAGTGCTGGGATTAAAGGCGTGCGCCACCACCGCCCAGCCTGATTTATTCTTTTTTTGAGACAGGCTTTTGTGTATCCCAGGCTGGCCTTCTGCTCACAGAGCTGCCTTCCTCTGTCTCCTGAGTAATGAGATTAAAGTGTTACAAGTATGGTTAGATCATTAGGCTTTTGGGGAGGCAAGAATTTTGTTTTTGTTTTTACCCTCTGGGCCATCTTCAAGTCTCCCTATCCCTAGATTTTGGATTTTTCTGTGTAGTTATTTTATGGGTTATTTTGTCTCACAAGTGTGTTAATTTCAATACTGTTTCTTTTTTCTTTCTAAAAAAATTTTTTTTGAATGTATGTTTTGTTTACATGTGTGTGAGCACCATGTTTGTGCTAATACTTAGAGAGGTCTAAAGAGGCTGTCAGATCCCCTGGATGGAGTTACAGATGGTTGTGAGTCTCCATGTGAGTGATGGGAATCAAAACTGGGTTCTCTAGAAGAGCAGTAAGTGTTCTTAACTCTGAGCCAGCTCTCTAGCCACCTTATAATTTCTTTCTAAATATTTGTATTTGTGTATGTGTTACTGGAAGAAGAATCTGGGACCTCTTATTTGATCTAGCAGAGATCCACATCTCAGCCGTAAATCCAGTTTTATTATGTGTGATAAGACTGAACTCATATCAAGATGATCCAACCTCTCTTGTTACTCTCACATGGTTATTGGTTTTTAGAATTGTGCTTATGAAATTCATTCATCCAGTGATGGATTTTCTTCTTAAGGTCAAAAGGACAAAACCCTTCCCTACCTTGTTTACTATTGTCTCCGTGTTTACCTAGCTTGGGGTCCCAGATTTAATTAACTGCTCAATAAATATTTGTAGAGTGAATGACTGATTTTTGACATAGGTAGAGAGGTAGCACAGTTTTGGAAAGATTGTGCACTGTGTTTGGCATTACTTAATTTCTCTTCTTGGAGGCAATATCTCACATGTTGTTGAAGTTATTTGGTAGCTAACACATATAAAATACAGTGCCTTTCACTTACAAATGTTAGTTTTTTATTTCAGTTCTCTTAGAGATCTGGGCTCTTCTAAAGACATAGAAAATCTATTTCTATTTCTAGAAAAATCTTCTTTAGAAGAAATAGATTTTTATTGTATAAGTTATTGGGCATATTGGATGATAACTTGTGTTATTTTTCTCCTACAGGTTTACATGTGGCACCCATAAAAGATGAAGCTGAGAACACGGAAGACTTCTCAGCAGTCCAGTCCAATCCAAACACAGCGCACTGCCAGAGCAAAAAGGAAATACTCAGAGATTGATGATAGCTTGTCTTCAGGAGGAGAAAAACCATCAAAGAATGAAACCGGCTTATTGTCTTCAATTAAAAAGTTCATTAAAGGAAGCACACCCAAGGTGATACTTTGACTTCATACCTATTTAAAACACATCATGCTTAGGTTTTTATCCAAGCATGTATAGAGGAGAAACTGATATTAATAGAACCTATTTTAAAGGATAATACACATTTTGGCTTTATTTTCAGGAATATTACATGTGAGGTATTTAATAAAAGTCCAAGACAAACCTAACATTGAACTAAATCATTTAGCTTTCTGTCATGGTTGTTGATTTGTTTTTGTTTTTTGAGACAGGGTTTCTCTGTGTATCTTGGATGTCCTGGAACTAGCTCTGTAGACCAAGCTGGCCTTGAACTCTCAGATCCTCTTGCCTCTGCTGAGTGTATTAGAATTAAAGGTGTGCTTGTCCACCTCCCAGCAGTCATTTTGTGTTTTTGAGACACATTCTTGCTATACAGACCAGTCTGGCCAAGTTTTTGCTATATAGCTCAGGCTAACTTCCAATTTACAGCAGTCTTCCTGGCTTAACTTACTGAGAATTGGGATTACAGGTACATGCCGTTGTACAAGTAGCCTTCTCTGTTTTTGAGCGTGGTATTATGGAAATCAAAAGAGGATTTTCTTCACTGTTTTGAGAAGAAAACGTTGTACTTAGTAGTGTAGTGCAGTGAGCAGTGGGCATAACAGCAATAGAATAACTATGTGCAGCTGAAACAACATTAAAAGAATGAATGACTTTTGAACAGGAGGTAGTATATGCTTTACATTGATGTTATGGATTGTCATAAATGACTTAGAAAGTGAGTTACTCTTCTGACCTTCAGAGAAATTGGAATTGATGCCAACTGCTTGGTCTCAGACTCTTTTTTTCAGACTAGAGGGTACAAAGCAGAAAAGCAGTTTTAGAAACTTTCATGTATTCTGTAAATGTGCATTGTTATTTATGATGTTGATTTTGTTGTGACCATTTGTGTGTGTTTTTGAGACAAATATTTTGAAAAATAGCAAAACAGTCGTTTTTTTTTTGTTTGTTTGTTTGTTTTGTTTTTTTGGTTTTTTTTTGCCTTGGTCATAGTGATGGGTTTGGTTATAGGTAATCTTTTTAATTTAATACTTTTGAGACTTTTGAGATTTTTATTTTATGTGTATGGGTGCTTTGCCTGTATGTTTGTATATATATGCACTATAGTGTACCTGTGGAGGTCAGAAGAGTCATTGGATCCCCTGGAACTGGAATTACAGTTTTTAGTTACTATTAGGTGCTGGGAATTGAACCAGCTCTTCTTTGAAAGACCATTCACTGTTCTTAAACATAGCCATCTCTTTGAAAGCCCCTTTCTTCAGTTATGATATTTTAGAATAAAGCTTCAGCATACGAGTACTAGCCCCCTTCCTCATTTTTAGTTTTTGGAGACTTTTTTGAGTCAGGGTCTCAGTATGTAGCGCTGACTGCCTGGAACTCAGCTGTAGTATAAGCTGCACTCTACAGAGAACCACCTGCCTCTGCGTCCTGAGCTCTGGGTCTTCCTTTATAACCTTGGCTAGCTTACCTTGAATTCAGAAGACATCTTCCTAGTCATGCCTCCTGCGTGTGGACTAAAGGTTTATGCTGTCACCTGGACTCTCCCCTATTTTTTACCTGTAACAAAGTATATGAAATTCTCGATCTGTTTCAAATCCATATTTTGGCCCAAAACTCAATACTTCTCTGATTTCAGAATTTTAAAACTGTTATCAAGAACACTGAGCAATTATTTTCATATAGTCTTTCTGCTTTTAGTACAATGAGATTTCTAATATTATATTTGAAGTGAAAGCTTCAATTTTGATATGGTATAATTTTAGTGAAATGTTGAAATATTTATATCACATTAAAACCATATTTATCAATCTCCTAATTGTGATCTACAAAAAATATGAAAGAAATATTTTTATATTATATATGCAAAATAAATCTCACTATAGATAAGACACACATTACTGAAGATTGAGCCCAGGGCATCATGCAGTCTAGGTAAGCACTTTACCACTTAGTTATATCCCTCAGCCTCCCTTTCTCCTTTTTTTTTAAAAAAGACAAGTTTCTCATGCCATAGCCCAAGCTCATCTGATACTCAAAGCAATCCTCTTGCCTCAGCCTCCAGAGTGCTGTGATTGTAAAGAGCTACCACACCCAGTTTTTAACTCTGAATGTTATAATGGATTGAATTTTTTTTTTTTTTGTCATTTTTAAAAGATGATCGAAATTGATTTCATGATGGGTTTATGTCTCTTAATCTAAAAAAACATTATTAGATCAATTTTGTTTGTTTTGTTTTGAAACAGTCTCCAAAAGTTCTGGCTGGAATGGAACTCTGTATAAACCAGGCTAACCTTAAACTCCAAGAGATCCACCTGTTTCTGCCTCCCAAGTGTTGAGATTAAAGGGGTGCACCACCACACCTGGCATTAGATAGTAATGTAGTAATCTTTAGAATGAAATAACCCATGGTACTATAATAAATATTTTATTACATTTTATTTGTTTGTTAATTGCATGCATATGTACATGTGTGGATGTATGTGTGCAGGTCATAGGATGACTGTGGGGGTCAGTTCTCTCCTATCATGAGTCCCAGGGATTCAGGGCGGTTTGGCAGGTTAGCAGCAGGAACCTTTACCTGCTGAGGCATCTCACTGGCCCAGGAATAATAAGCAGATAGATAATCTTCTCTTTTTTTTCTTTGTGTAACAGAGTCTCATGTTGCTTAGTCTCAACTCAGCCTCTGTATCAGAGTATGACCATGAACTCCTGATTCTCCAGCCTCTACCTTTGAGCTGCTGGGATTATCACCTGCCTTATGGGATACTGGGGATCAAAGCCAGGTCCTTGTTCATGCTAGATAAATACTGAGCTTCAGTCCCCAGCCCCTTGTTGGTGTTTTTGAGACAGTTGTTTTAGCTTTGTCTGACTTAGACTATACTGTGTAACCCAGGCTGGTCTTGAACTCATGAACAATCTTCTTGATTCAGTTCAGTATGACTCGCCACCCTAAGCTTAGCTGATAAATTTAGTAAGTAGAGATGGAAAAATTCTCCCTCCTCATCTTCAGCCACACATGGTTACTTCATGTTACAGAGACACCTCCCTTTGGATCCGTTTTTGTTTTGGCTGTGCTCTAAGTTCAGCTTCATTACAAAATATTTATTTATCTTTATGCCTATATTATGCTTTCTTTTATACTGTTCTTTTTTTGTTTTCTTAAATTGAGGTCTTAATATATATCTTAGGCTGACCTCAAACAGACAGTCTTCCTGCTTTAGCCCTTCAAGTGCTGGTGTTTACAGGCCTGTCCATCAAGTCGGCCTTTCTGTTACTGTGTGTTCTGTGTTGGAATCTTGGTGGAAATAGAAGTACTTGAACTTTGCTTCATTTCAAATTTATTTTATGATTGTAGGGTTTTTTTGTAATTTAATATAAATTTTAGAATTAGTTTAGATCCCGCCATTGCTATTTTAGTAAACTTTGTACATCATTCATTGAATGTGTAGATCATTTGTCGAGGATGGACATCTTAATAAGGAGTCTATCAATTCATGATGATGATAAATTTGAGCCAGGCACAGTGGTGAGTACTTGTAGTCCCACTGCTTGTAAGGCTGAGGTAGGAGGATGGCCTGGGGAACACAGTGAGACTTGTGTGTTTTGAGGAAATAAAAGGTGAAGCATGGTGCTGCATTCTAATCTTATATAACCTAGGCTACATAGCAAGGCCTTATCTTGAAAAACAACAACAGAAAAGACTTGGGTGGTGAAGGCAAGAATGGATAGCTAGCCACAGATACCTAACAAGACAGCTTGGGCTACATGAGCCTCTTGTCTTCAGGAGGAAAAATAGAGAGGAGTCATGTATAGTGGGTGATATGTACATTCATATAAGCCTTGATACAGGATGATTGTCACTAGTTCTAGACCCATCCTTGGTTACAAAGTAAGTACCAGGCTAGCTGGAGCTCAATGAGAAAACTGTTGTCTCAAAAATTTCAAAACTAACCAACTAAACAATTGCAAAACTCTAAGCAGAATTAAAAAGTGCTCTGTTACTGAGTTACACTCTAGCCCAGTGGAGTTATTTTTCTGAATAATATGGAGGTCTTGTTCTATTTTCACCAATTTTATTACTAAGTATTTGATGTTTTAAAATACCTTTAACTTTATTTTTAGCATTTATTTTTTGAGATAGAGTCTCACTGTGTAGCTCTGACTAGCCAGGAAATTGCTGTCTAGACTTGAATGGTCTTGAACTCATAGAAAGTTTTTTGAGTACTGGGAGTATATTTTTAAGATAGTGATGTAGTTACAGAACTCAAAATGTAGTTAGGGATAACCTTAAACTTCTGATCCTCTTGCCAAGTCTGAGATTACAGGTGTGTGTTACTACTATGTCCAATGCTTTTTAATATTTTAAAACAAATATTTTATTCTTTATTTATATGAATGTTTTATCTGCATGTTTTTTGTACTACTTTCATGCAGTCCCTGCTAAATCTGATCCCCCTGGAACTGGAGTTACTGATGGTTGTGAGTCACCATGTACTTGGAATTGGATGCTGGGCCTCTGGAAGAGCAACCAGTGCTCTTAACCACTGAGCCATCTGTCTAGTCCCTTATAATACAAATACTTTTAAAAGCTCAACTGTGTAGTTGTTTGTTGCTAATACAAAATTTAGTTTATGGGGACTGGAAAGACAGCTGAGTAGTTGAGGGCACATCATTTACCTTCTGTGGGTTCTAGGGATTGAACTCTGCTCGTCAGGCTTAGTAGCAAGTACATTTACTCTCTGAGCTACCTTGCTGGCCTATGTTTTCTCTATCTTGATGAAAAAAGGAAATTATAATCATTGTCATTTACAATACTAGATTTTGTCTTTAAAATAATATAACAGGACTAGAGAGATAGTTAACAGTTACAAGCACTTGCTGCTTTTGCAGAGGAACTAGGTTTGGTTCTTACCATCCACATGGCAACTCACAACTGTCTTTAACTGTTATTATTTAGTTTTTTTTTTTTTTTTTCCTGCATGGACACTAAGGCACACATGTCCAGACACATATGTGATGTGCATGAAATAAAAGTAAATTTGGGGGATGGAGAGATGTCTCCGTGGTTAAGAGCATTTATTGATCTTGCAGAGAACCTAGGTTTGGTTCCTAGCATCCACATAGTAACCAAAACTCTATAGATCCAAGGGATCTGACACCCTCTTGTGGCCCCCCATAGGCTCCTGCATGCATATGATGCATTAAAACTCATGAAGGCCCACACATTTATTTTATAAGTTAAAATATATATAGTCAGCCTTTAGGAAATTCATAGTGGTATATATTCTATTATATTTTGTGTATTTGTGCCTATGTGGTGAGTGAGTACCACCAGCCTATTCTCTACCCCTCTTTGTACCAGTGTTCAGTGGACAGCTTGCTGGAGTTAGTTTTCTCTTTCCATCATATGGACTGTGAGGTTGGACTCTAGAACATCAGGATTGTTTCGTGTGCCTTTACCCACCGTGTCATCACACTCATCGTTGTTACTGTTGTTTTAACTTTCTGTGTATGAGTATTTTGCCTGCATGTATGTCTGTGCACCACTTGTGTACCTAGTGCCCATGGAGGTCAGAAGAAGATCTCGGATTCCCTGGAACTGGGGTTGCAGAGGGTTGTGAGCTGTCATGTGGGTGCTGGGTATTAAACCTGGTCCTCTGGAAAAGCAGTCAGTTCTCTTAATCAATAAACCCCTAATTACTATAGGTTTTTAAAGAGTTACTCGTATTATTTTCATTTATGTGTATGCCTGTGTGCATGTTTGTTAAAGGTATGTGGCATGCCTCCAGTGAATAGAGAAGGTGTCAGATCTTTCCTGAATTGGATTTTTCTCAAGTGGTCATGAGCTGTCTGACATGGGTGCTGGGAACCACAATCAGGTTCTTTGGAAGAGCAGCATGTGCTTTTAACTGCTGAGTCATCTCTTCAGCGCCTTTGCTACTGTGTTTTAAAAGTACCTCAAATGAGCTGAAGAGATAGCTCAGTGTGTAAAGGTGCTTGCCACCAAGAGTCACTCCCAGTGCTGTCCTTTGACCTCCAAACACACACATACTACCTACATGCACACATACACAATTACAAAATTTTTTAAAATACCCAAAATAAGTAAAAAGCAAAGCAATGAGCAAAGGTAGATGAGAATATTGTATATATAAATTAGGTATCATTTATAATTTGAAAAATCTAATCTTTATCCGATGACTTTAGTTTGTCTTACTAAACTAGAAACTGTAATATAGAGCATTATCATAGTATTGTGGGAAGTGACTTGTGCAGTAATGACTATGGAAATTTTTACAGATGAGAAAAGTAAATCAAAGTAATGCTTGAAAGTATATTTTGTTTAATTTTATTTTTTTATGTATGTGAGTGTTTTGCCTGTATATATGTATGTGTGCCTGGTTCCTGTGAAGGTCCGAAGAAGGTGTTGAATCGCCTGGAAATGGAGTTATATATTACATGGCTGTGAGCCACCATGTGGGTGCTGGGAGTAGAAATTGGGTCCTCTGCAAGAGCAAAAGCTGCTCTTCACTACTGAGTCATCTCTCCAGCTCCCTTGGCAGTATATTTTCGACAGTCATACTTAAGGAATAGTATAAACAGGCCATGTGGCCATACCTCAAGTAAGGCAATGGATAGAGTACTAGGTATGAATTTGGGTGTCGTGGGTTTGACAATCTGAATTCCAGCTGATTCTGTAGGGCTTTCATTCTAGAGATCACAGAAATGAGCTTCATTGTTTAGAATAGTTTTTAAAATAAAGTTGGCTGAAAATCGAGAGCATTTTGTAAAGTTCAGTTATTTCAGGAGCATAGGAAATTTAGGAGCCTTGAGAAATCTTGGACTATCATAATCATGTAGAATAACTATATCAATACTTTAAAAACATTGTCAATCACTCTTCAATGTTAATTGTAATTTGTTTCTTCAGTATATGAAAAACAGGAGAAAGTATGTATTATATTTCATTTATAATGAAAAGCAGAATAATTATGCTCAATGAATTTTTTCCTATTATATCTTAAGGAAGAGAGAGAAAATCCTTCAAAACGGAGTAGAATTGAACGTGATATAGATAATAATTTAATCACATCAACACCAAGAACTGGAGAAAAGCCTGACAAACAGTTGTCTCGAGTAAGACGGAAAAGTCCAGTCAATGGAGGTTTGTTTATGTTTTGATGCTATCTGTCCTTTGACTGCAAGCAGAAGTCCCTCCTCACCTGTCATGGCCTTTGGGAGGATACTGAGAGGGGCCCTACCCCCTCAGAGGAGAAGGGGAGGGGGGAACGATTGTGGGAGGGAGTGACTGGAAGGAGGGGCCCAGTGAGGGGGATGTATAGTGAATAAGTAAAAAAGATAGCCACCAGGCAGTGGTGGCACACGCCTTTAATCCCAGCACTTGAGAGGCAGAGGCAGAGGCAGGCGGATTTCTGAGTTCGAGGCCAGCCTGGTCTACAGAGTGAGTTCCAGGACAGCCAGAGCTATACAGGAAAACCCTGTCTCAAAAAACCAAAAAAAAAAAAAAGATAAAATTAAAAAAAAAGACCTGCTTTGAGGATGGGTATGGCAGGCTACTGCTTGCATTCAAGAGCAGAGAACAGAGAGTTCAAGGCCAAGCAGCAAATCAAAATTCCATCTCAAAAAACAACAAAACATTTGGAGCTATTTTTGCCTTGTTTTTATAGTCTATTTTTGTGCTAAATATTAATTTTAAGTATCAAGTGGAATTAAAAATTATCTTCCTAAAATTTCTTACTTTTATGAATTAAAATGAGTAAAGGAAGAATACTAAATTTACATTATCATACAGTGTAAATGGACTGGAGCTAGGACTATGCCTCAGTGGTAGTACACCTGCATAGCATACTCAATTTCCAACACCAAGGAAGGATAAATGAATCAACATTATGACAATTTAGTTGAAATTATATATACAACTTTGTTTGGATCAAATTATATTTATTTACCTGACATTCATTAGAGACAGATACCAGGAAAAGTTTGAAATAACCAATGTCCCAAAATGTAAACAACAGGAATCTTATGTCTGTGTGTTGGAATTAGTAACCTGTTTGCTTACTTACATGCATTTCCTTTATTTTCTGTTGTTCTGTGCTGATTTGAAACCTCTCCAGCTATTTAACTTTAGATGTAGATCAATGTTGAAAAACTCAGTGAATGTTAACATTTATTTATTTATTTATTTTGGTTTTTCGAGACAGGGTTTCTCTGTGTAGCCCTGGCTGTCCTGGAACTCACTCTGTAGACCAGGCTGGCCTCGAACTCAGAAATCCGCCTGCCTCTGCCTCTGCCTCCGCCTCCCAAGTGCTGGGATTAAAGGCGTGTACCACCACTGCCCGGCGAATGTTAACATTTATAAACATTGTAAATATATTAAAATTGTTTGATGTATAAGAAATTGGCCTCAGGATTCCTTTGCTAAGCATTCATGAACATTAATTTAAGTCTACATGAAATATTTTGAGAGGAAAGAATTTTTAAAATGATTTATAGCACACACCTGAAATGCAGTGTTTTCTAGACATTACTTTTATTCCTCTTTCTTTCTTAGAAGCTGGTAGTTATGATATGACAAATCAACATATAAAACAAAATGGGAAATTAGAAGATAATCCTTGCTCAGGTAGTCCTCCAAGGACTACATTGTTGGGGACCATATTTTCGCCTGTCTTCAACTTTTTTTCACCAGCAAATAAAAATGGTAAGTAAAACCTGTTTTTTAGACAGTTAAACATTAACTACAGTTACAGTTTTTCTAGTTTTTAAAGATCTTTTTGAGCTGGACTTAGTAGCACATCTCTTGGATTTGAAGCTAGCCTGTTTTATACAAAGTAACCCTATTCTTAAAAAAAAAAAAAAAAAACCCAAAAAAAAAAAAAAAAGATCTTTGGTTTTACTGGCATATTTTGTCAGAGAGGAGACAGAGGCAAGCATTAAAAAGACACACCTGACTGAGCATGTAACTCTTGAATTTGGAAGTTCAATACTGTTGAGTTAGTAAAATTAAAGAAGGGTAGTCTATGAAGATTTTATTGTGAAAGAAAAGCCAAAGAAGTCACATAGTGGGCTGGAGAGATGGCTCAGCGGTTAAGAGCACTCACTGACTGCTCTTCCAGAGGTCCTGAGTTCTATTCCCAGCAACTATATGGTGGCTCATAACCATCTGTAATGGGATCCAATGCCCTCTTCTGGTGTGTCTGAAGACAGCTACAGTGTACTCATATAAATAAATAAATCTTTAAAAAAAAAAAAAAAAGAGAGAGAGAGAAGTCACATAGCACAAAGGAATTGTTTGTGTCTCTGAAAAGCATATTCTTATGTCTAAGAAATAAGAAAGATCTGGTAGTAAGAGATTGAAGAGAGCCATGAAAACTGAGAGGCTGTTGACTGAGCTGGGGTCAGAAGAACAGGTAGAGGAGCAAGTAAAGGTAGGAAACTCCCACAGAAACATCAGAGAGACATTTTTTCCTAAGGCTGGAAGGAAAAAGCTCTAAAGGAGAGTGAGTACAGATGTTGGCAACGCATTGCACTTTACTATATGGCAAACGAGGAGCTGTGTGTTAGACTTATGCAATTAAGAATATGTTGTCAATAGTATATGTTAGATTGAAGCAAAGAACCACATAGTCAAACAACATTAAGCTCAAAAATAGAAGTGTTGTTGCTTTATTCTTTGTTTTGCCTGTTAGTGAAAAATCAGTTAGCTGGTAGCAGTGGAGATAAGCGAATATTAGAGTTGGAAGAATAAAAATGTTGGGGGTTGGGAATCAGGTAAAGACATACTCTTTTAGGAGAGGGTTTAATATTAAAGCACCAAGGGAAGAGGAGTAATGTATAAGGAAATTGAAAGTACTGGAAGTTGATTTTACTTTTGTTTAAAATTATACTTGAAGAAAGAAATAGTATTTCATAGTGGGAGAAGAATTGGATAAGTCTTTATTCTGTGTTACTTAAATGGAATCTTACTGAGAAATCAATCACGTCTTAAAAATTAATATTATGTCTTTTAAAAATGATTTAACCTTGGGTCTTTTAGTAAAAAGATTAAACCATTTAGCCTGTTCTTGGATAACATTTCTCTGGTTGAAAATTGTAGTTGTCATTATGGCTGGTAGGCTTAGTGTATTTGAACTGGAAGATGGAGAGCTATTTGGTGATGATGTTTATCAAATGACTCACACATAGTACTTTAATGGAAAGTTCTGACTTTCCATTGTAGTTATTTGACTTAGGAGGTGTATGCAAACTATTTGAGAACTTAACAAAACCTTGTTCATAAATATTATGTAGCTAGGCCTGGTGACACAGACGTATCTGTAATCCCAAGCTACTGGGGAGCCTCAAATAGGATTGAATGAATTTTCAAGCCCTGACTGAACTACTTAGTGATACCTTGCCTTAAAAATTGAGTGGAGACTGAGGGTACAGCTCAGTGGCAGAGGGCTTGCCTAGGATATGTGAATCTCTAGGTTCAATGCCTACTACTGAAAGACAAAAAATCCTTATTCCCCATTGTTTGCTGAGTTTTTATAGATAATTTCAAACAATGGTACCTTTAATTTAGCTGAGTAATCTTAAAAATAAATCATAATGTTGTTTGCATTTAGCTTTTTAAATATTTGTTGCTTTGAAGTGATTCATGATTTGTTGATAAACGATTCCAGGAACGTCAGGCTCAGATTCCCCAGGACAGGCTGTGGAAGCTGAGGAGATAGTGAAACAACTTGACATGGAACAGGTGGATGAAATCACCACCAGCACTACGTCAGCTAATGGAGCAGCTTACTCAAATCAAGCAGTTCAAGTGAGGCCATCGCTAAATAATGGTTTAGAAGAAGCAGAAGAAACAGTCACCCGGGATATCCCGCCCCTTACAGGTGAAGAAAACATTCCCTTAACACATCTTATGAATGGTTATAAAAACACAATATTTAATATTTTTTAAATGGCTAGATTGAATGCTTACGTTTTTCTTACTTGAAGTTAAAAAGAAGACTGAACAAGATTTGTCCCTAAATCCTGTCATCATATGCCTTAGGTCTTTAAGACTAAAGTGGCTGTAAAGAGAGGCAGTCTTATACCTTTAGATTAGTTTGATTCATTCATAAGTGGAGACCCCCTTGCCCAGAAGAGATTGTTCCACTATCCCAAGCTTTGCAGCTTAATCATAGGTCTTTACAAAGTTCTGACTTAACGTTCCTGCAGTAGTTGATGTTGAAATGTGGACCCAAGATCTGAATTTATTACTTCTAAGTACTGTAGTACATGATCATAAAAAGTACAAGATCTGATTGTATTTGGCCATTTTCGTTACATAGCTCCAGCGTCCTCCTATGTAGATCAAGCTGGCTTCAAACTCAAGAGATGCACTTGCCTCTGCCTCCTGAGTGCTGGAATTAAAGGCGTGTGCTACCATGTCTTTCTGTGTTAAGAAGTTTTAAAAGAACTATAGGACTGAGGACTTGGCTTGTTAGCGGAGGGCTTTGTTAGCTTTGATGCCATGGATTCCATCCCCATTACTAAGTGTCAAATAAAATAGATTAAGATTACTGAGATTATTAAGATTATTTTTTTATTATTGAGATTAACAAGTGAATCAATAATACTGGGAACAGAAGCAAGGTTAGGAGGCAGAACAGGTGGATACCTGTGAATTTGAAGTCAGCCTGTTCTACATAGCCAGCTTCATGCCAGCCAGGGCTACATAGAGGCACCCTGTTTCAAAAAAGTAAGAATAAACATTGTGGGTATTTGTTTCTTTATGGTAATACTTGAGAATGACTTGCTTGTGGCTTTTTTTTTTAATGCTGGTTACTTTTTTTCTTTCCATTTTTTGATTTTTGTTGTTGTTGTTCTTTTGTTTGTTTTGATGTTATGTTTTTGAGACAAGGTTTCTTTGTGTAGTGCTGGCTATTCTGGAACTGTCTCTATAGACCAGGCTGGTGTCTAACTCTGAGATAATGCTTTTCCTTGCCTTCTTGAGTGCTGGGATCAAAAGCATGTACCATCATGCCTAGCCTAAGGCTAGGGTTAAACATAAAATCTTCTTGCCTCAGCTTCCTGGGGCTTGTTACTACCATTCCCAGCTGCAGTGGTTTTTGTGATGGGAATATTTGATATAGATGATTAAAATAGGCTCCTTGACTATGAACTTTCCATGATTGAATTGAAGAGCCAAATATACAGAAAAATTATGATAGTATAGTGGCAAACGCACATTGTGGGTATTCTGGACTGTTATGAAAAGACTGACAGAAGATGACATTCATCTCTTACAGGAGGCAGAGGCAGATGGATCTCCATTATGGGTTCAAGGTCAGCCTGATCTACATAGTGAGTTCCAGGACCACAGAGACTTTGTTTCAAAATCAAAATAAATAAAGTATATAAATAAGCAGATAAGTCAGTAGTGTTAATAAAAAGGTAATTGGGAATGATAAAAATGCTGCCTTTTATTACTAATTTTAAAGTTTTTGGGGAGGGTATTGCGGTTTGAAGACATGGTTTCTCTGTGTAGCCCTGATATCCTGGAACTTGCTCTGTAAACCAGGCTGGCCTCAAACTTACAGAAATCTGTCTGCCTCTGTTTCCGAAGTGGCAGGACTTGGGCCTTAGGAATTAAGTCCATCCTGGGTAACACAGTTACATTCCCCATCTCAAAAATAGACAACTAAAAGTAGATAAACAGCTGGGCTTGATGACATACCCACAGTCCTAGCACGTAGCAGTTTGTTTTATTTAGACATTACTTGTTTACCTTGCAAGCACCTCTTTAGAGTAAGCTAAAGTTACCATTTTAGAAAATTCTCATTTTAATATGTCTGTCAGCTGATATGGACTTTGCTCAAATAGAATCGTGGGACACAGAATATAGAATTGCTTCTGAATTATTTTGAAGTGGCAAAAGCAGTGTTTTTTTTTTTGTTTTGTTTTGTTTTTTCATTTTTTTAAAATTTTGTTTTATGTGTATTTGTGTTTCACTTGCATGTGTGTCTTTGCACTATGTAATTACTAGTTCCTGCAAAGGCCAGAAGAGGTCGTCAAACCCCCTGGAGCTGGAGTTACAGACAATTATAAACCACCACGTGGGAGCTGAAAACTGACACCAGGTCCTTTGCAAGAGAGCAGCGAGTGCTCTTAACTACTGAACCATCTCTCTAGCTTCCAAGCCTTTCTTAATTTTTCTTTCTTTCTTAACTTTTTACTAACAACAACAAAAAAAAAACCCTTAAAATTCCTGGACAAATGTACATAATTTTCTTGGGCTCTTCTTTGTGCTTAGGTGTCCTTTCCTGTGTGTCCAGTTCTGTCTCATTCTTTGCTTCCTTCTCCCTTTTCCATTTACTTTCTTTCATTCAGATTTAGGTGATATCAGAAAAATTACATGTGTTGCCAACACTTGAAAGATCAAAACTTTGAGGCCAACTTGATTTAATAGTGAAGACCCTTGTCTTATACAATAGGAGCTACTAGGAGCTGAAGAGATGACTCAGTATTTGTTGGTTAGGGACACTTAACTTCTCTTGTAGAGGACCCTGGGTTCAGGTTTATAACTATTTGTATCTCCAGTTCTAGGGGATCAGACACCATTTGCCCTGGTCATTCACACAGTGAACAAACATACATGCAAACAAAACAGTCATACATATGAAATAAAATAAATCTAAGCAATAAAGAAAAGCCTGGGATGGTGGAACATTCCTATAATTGCAGCACTTGGGAAGCTGAAGCAAGAGAATTAGCAGTTTGAGGCCATCCCAGGCTACATACTGAGTTCAGAGCTGATCTGGTCTGCCTAGTGAGACATTGTCTCAAAACAACAAAAACAAGACAGTAACTTCCTATCTATATACAGACACAAATGGGGAGAGGAGGTATGTGCTATGTGATGTTTTATTCACATGTACATTTTACAGTATTTAAATTAAGCTAAACTTATCTATCATATTTTTTTTCTAGCTTTTTGTTATATAAAGTACATTTTTTGTATCTACAGCCCTGGTACAATAGCACATGAGAACTTAATTTCTTGAAACTGTGCCGGGTGATCAGCCTCTCTTAACAGCCACACAGTGAGCTTCTGTGCTCTTCTTTTTATCTGGCTCATTTTACTGAACATAGTGCTCAAGTTGCATCTCTCTTCAGGATTAGTGGACTACATAAAGAGTGCTTGTGGGTCTTAGATTTTACAACTGTATGTGGTTTGTCCTCACTATGCACTTAATGACTACATACATGTAAACCCTGTCCAATTAGAATTTGATTGCTCTGGCTTGCTTTTTATTGCTGTGTAAAAAGCAACTTGGGGGCCAGGTGTGGTGGCACAGTCTTTAATCTTAGGATAGCCAGGACTATATAGAAAGACTCTGTCTCAAAAAAAAAAAACCCTTAAAAATAAAACAACAAAAAACAACTCACCGCAGAAACTGAAGCAGAGGCCGTACATGAACTTCATTATTGACTTGCTCCTCACTTAGCTTGGTGTTTGTTTTGTTTGTATCAACCAGGACCACTTTCTCAAGAGTGGCACCACCCATTTCGGGGTAGACACAAATCAAGAAAATTCCCACAGACATGTCTGTAGGCCAGTCTGATAGTCATTTCTTAATTGAAGTTTCCTCTTCTAAAATGACTCTAGCTCTTGTTAATAAAAAACTAACTAGCACACTATTTATTTTTTGCTGTTGTTTTTATTGCTGAATATTGTCTTCTAATAATAATAGATTTCCTCTTAGTTCTTAGATACACATCTTCTATTAGCCATGTTGTAGTTGAGCATGTTAGTGATAGTAGCAATTTTCTTTGTTTGTAGAGTTGTTTGTTTTCCTAAATTTGCTTTTAAGTGATCTTTATGAATTATTTATGTGGTTAATCTAAAATACAGGAAGTTCCTTGTAGAAACAATAAAAATGTATATTTTGTGACAGATGAGTGAAAGTAATCTTTTCTTCTCTTACTAAATGAATAGCACCAGTAACTCCAGAGAGTGGATACTCGTCAGCCCATGCAGAGGCCACCTATGAGGAAGACTGGGAAGTATTTGACCCGTGAGTTGTTTTCTGGTTATCAAATTTTCTTTCTTGAACAATTTTCAGTTTCATGGTAAAACTGGAAATGACATTTGTCTAGCAGAAAACCTTTCTTTGGATATTGAGTTTCAACTTTTTCTCAAGTCAGCAACACATCAGGATACTCTCTCAGGATGCTGGACATTGAACTCCATCTCTCATTCATCTGGGCACTCCTAAGGGCAGACAAGCAGTACTCTGCATTGTTTAACTTAGGCTTATATTTTCTTAATACTATGTTCACTAGTCTAGGTATAGTAGATACATTTTTAATGGGATATTTCAACATAAGAGAGAGAGATAATCTCATGAATAGAGGCATCTGTTTTACAAAGAGCTTGTGACCTTGAGCTATGGGTATTAGTACTTAGTGAGTTTTTACTTACATGTTTTCTAAATTAGTTTACTGGGTTAAGTGTTGAATTATTCATGGCTTCATTGCTGTGACCAAATACCTTAGGGAGGGTTTTTTGGTTTGCATCTTGAGGATGCAGTCCAGCATAGTGGGGCTGTGGCAGTGAGACCATGCTAATTGTGCCAGGCAGGGGTCTGGGGCTGCTGCTTACAGTGTATTCACAGTCAGAAAGCAGAGAGAAGTGAATGCTCTATGTTGCTAGCTTTCACCTTTGTTCTTTTTTTATTCAGTCAGGACCCTGGCCCATTGTTAAATCTCTTTGGAAACACCCTTAAGAGACACAGAATTTTAGTCTTCTAGGTGATCCTGTTAGATTGTTGTAAAAGTAATTACAGCCTTTAGCATTGTTGAAATCCGTCTTTTGGTACTGGAATACTTATATAAATGAGGAAATACTGCATATCATTGTAATGACAGTTCTTACATTTTTTTCTTTTGCTAATGACTTACTGCTTAATATATGCTTTTTGTTTATTTTTAGATAGGGTCTCACTATGTAGCTCTGGCTGGCCTGGAACTCAAAATGTAGACCAGTGTGGCTTTAAATTAACAAGTGCTGAGATCAAAGGTGTGAGCCACTATGCCTAGCCCTTGATGTTTATTTTATATTATGGAGGTGATTAAAAACAAAAAGCAAATTCAAGCAATTTTCTTACTGAGTTTAAAATGTGTTGTAAAACATGACACAAACTCACAACATAATAGCAAATTACATTTTGCAATGGGAACTGGAAGAGGAACAGGTAGTGGCTGGTCAGCAAAAGTTGACAGTAACCAAATTGAGAACAATCATTGCCATCGATCCTCTTACAACTATACAGGAAGTTACTAAGTAACTCAGAATGTACTCAGCAGTCACTTAGTAATAGAAATAAATTGGAAAGGTGAAAAGGCTTGATAAGTGGGTGCCTTGTGAGCTAATGGCAAAGAAAAAAAATGTCATTTTGGACTTTTTCCTTATTCTAAGCATCAAGGAACTTTTCTTAATCAGTTGTGACATTCAAAGAAATACTGAATACCAACCCCAATAGAGAAAATCAACCCATGATCTTGAAAAGAAGCTCCAGAGCACTTCTCAGAGCCAAACATGCACTGAAAAAAGGTCATGTGGTCAGTGTTTGGTGATCTGCGGCCAGTATGTCCACACAAATTTCCTAATCTAGACCAAAGCATTACATCTGTGCTCTACAGTCTAGGAGATGGGCTGAAACAGCATAGTACTTCAAAAGAGTTTTTTTCAGGGAAAATCATCAGCATGCAAAAAATGCTGTCTAAGAATTCATTGAGTCCTGAGACCTGGAGTTTTACACTATCAGTGGTTCTCAGCCTTGCTAATGCTGAGAGCCTTTAATACAGTTCCTCAGGTTGTAGTGGCCCCCAACTATAAATTTATCTTCATTGCTACTATATAACTAATTTTGCTACTGTTATGAATTGTAATGTGAGTATCTGGCATGTAGGATATCTGATATGCAACCCCTGTGAAAGACCTCTTTTACTCCAAAGGGGTCATGACCACAGGTTGAGTACACAGCTACGCTACAGGAATAAACAAACTTTACTTCTTGTAGGTGAAAATGTGTTAATTCTTCCTATTGGGATTAATGAAGATGTGTTTGAGTCTAGTTATGATTTAAAATTCAGTCTGGCATAGCAGTTCCTTTTGTGTCAATCTAATAAATCCAGTGGGGTAGACAATGAAGACTAGCCATCACAAGTTACCTTTTATTTTATTTTGTACTTGGATTGAGCCCAAAGCCTTGCACATTCTAGGCAAGTACTCTATAGCTAAGCATATGACAAGCTAATTAAAATTTAGAATTTAGTACCATTTTATATGTATGAAACATAGAAATGTTGAAATTTTCTTAAAATTTGATTTATAGCTATTATTTCATCAAACATGTTCCGCCTCTGACAGAAGAACAGCTGAATAGGAAACCTGCTCTTCCTCTGAAAACGAGAAGCACACCAGAGTTCTCCCTTGTCTTAGATCTGGTAAGTGTTATCTTTACAGGTATAAAGAATAAGAGCTAAAATTCAGAATACAAATGAATAAGCAGTTATTATATTTACTATAAATATGTTCTGAGTGTTTTGAAATGTTTTTATTTAGGCACCCTAGCATTAGACTAGTTTGTATTTATTTTTATGTATGAATATTTTGCCTGCATAGAAACAGCTACCTGGAACTGGAGTTAATGAATGGTTGTAACTGAACCCAGATCATCTGCAAGAGCAACAAATGTTCTTAGTCACTGGAATATCTCTCCAGTGCCATAAAGCCCCTGTGATTTGATTGTATTGAAATGCCTAGAATTTAGATTTCCTCTTATTTTTAGAATTTTGTTTTCCTGAAGGATCAAATACAGTTTGGCTTCAGTAAGTTAACTATAAGAACATGTCCTTTTCTACCCTTTCCCCACTTAAAACAAGGTCTCATATAGCCTGGGCTGGCCTCAAACTCTACTTGTAGCTTAGGATGGTCTTGAACTTCTGAACCTGCTACTTTCACCTTCCATGTACTGGGATCCAAGGTGTGCGATGTAGTGCTATGCTTGTGTTTGGTATTAGAGTTATAGGCTTTTTACATGCTAAAGCCCTTCACCAGGTGAGCTATATCCCTAGCCTAGCCCTATTTTTCATTTTTCCCCCCAATTTATTTAATTACCAATCAACTTTTAAAAAGAGTTGATTTTTTTTTTTAACCCCTTTGATATGATTTTAAAAATTTTACATACCTGTTATGGGGTGTGGTTTTACATGCTTTTTAACCTGAACTATGGAGAAGACTGAAACACAAGAGTAGCTTGTGAGGGTTTGGACCCAGGCTAGGCAATTTAGCAAGACTTCTGTCTGAAAAAAATTTACATTTTTATACTTTTGGGTAGAAAAGAACTTTGAATTGAATATCATATCTTTTGCTAACCCATTTTAGTATTTATGTGTTTGTAAACCACATTTACTATTTGCTTATAGTTTTCTGATATCATCAAAAGGTATATATATCTAATGGATTGTGCTGGAAAACTTAGTTTAACACTTGTTAAAAAGAAAATTGATTTAATTCTCAAAAAATTTATCTTAAAGTCAGCTCTTTTACTTTTTTTATTTGTTTCTTTGGTTGGTTGGGTTTTTGAGACTGGGTTTTTCTTTGTATCCCTGGGTGTCCTGGAACTCTGAAAACCAGGCTGGCCTCAAAACTCAGAGATATCCACCTGCCTCTGCCTCCCAAGTGCTGGAATTAACGGCATGTGCTGTCACTCCCCTGCACATCTTTTAATTAGTGCACACTATTTATGTTTTTATACTTCATAATCATAGCCTTTATGATTCAGAGATGTAAAAGAAATAACAAAAATCCTAAACTATTTTTAGAGAATAAATGTAAAGAAAAGAAAACAAATTAAAACTGGTCATGACTAGTTCCAGAAGAAGAAATGGAAGAAGAAATAAAAGAGATTTTGCTATATTTGAGATTTAAGAGTTGGTGTAGTCATAATGAAATTAAAGTAGGTGAAGTATTAATATAATTAAATATGACTTAGTTTAGAAAATACCTTAGGAGTCTTTGAAAATGCAGTTTTATTTGCTCTCTCTATATAAATATATATTTACAAGTATGTGATACACACACACGGATTTACACACAGTTTTGTCTCACTGTGAACCTATGCTGGCCTGGAACCCTTATTCCTCTTTTAGCCTTATAAGTACTAAGATACCTTGATACATACCTTGACTTTCGTTCTAGGAGTGTGATATTTTGAGGCAAGATCTTGCTGTATAGCACAAGTTAGCCTAACATTTGCTTTATAGACCAAGCTGACCTCAAACCTTGATTTATTGCAGTCCTCCTACCTCAGCCTTCCAAGTGCTTGAGATTGTATGCCACCACACCTGGCTTCTTACTTTGTTTTAGTAGTGTTAGCAGGGAGCCAATCCCTTACTCAGCAGTTAGAAGGCTGAGGCAAGTAGAGTTTAAGGCTAACCATATACATATAGGGAGAAAAAAATAAGAGGATGGGGAATATATACTCAGTAGTGGTAGGGAAGTTGCTTAGCATGTACAAGGTCTTGGGTTTGATCCCTGTCACTGTCCCCGTGCCCCAAATACATATCTCACACATATCCACATATACCCACATTTATTATTAATAAAAGCCAAGGGTGGTGGTACATACCTTTAATCCTGGTACTCAGGAGACAGGTATAGCCAGATGTCTTGAGGCCAGTCTGTTCTATAGAGTGAGTTCTAGGACAGCCAGGGCTATACCAAGAAACTCTGTCTCAACAAAACAAAACAAAAAAAAACAAGAAACCTGGTATCTAGTAATGTGGAATTATAATATATGAACATCCATTTTTCATTTTAATTGATCTTTTTTTGTTTTGTTTTGTTTTATTTTTTGAGACAGGATTTCTTTATGTAGCCATTGCCTCCTAGATTTTTTCTGCCCCTGCCTGCTGAGTGCCAGGATTAAGGGCGTGTACCAACACAACCCAGCAATTTTAGTAGATCTTAACTAAGCCCTTTGGACAATTTAAGGGTAGTTACAGGCAGCACATTTTACTTTTGAGATAGCCTAATCTATCTGTGGACTCACTGTGTAGCCAAGGATGACCTTCTGGTTTTCTTGCCTCTCCTTTCCTATGTGCTGAGAATAATGGGCCTGTGCCACCTTACCTGATTTTATGTACTGGGAATCAATTCAAGAGCTTGATTCTTCCAACTCATTTGTATCCCCTGTCCTTTTTTTTTCCCCTTTTCCTTTTTAACATTTAGGTTTTGAGAAATGTATTGACTTAACATTTTTTTTGAATAGCTTTCTTATTTTTCTTGGTAAGAAATCAGGATCTGATACTCAGATATGATATGTTTTCATTGGGTATTTAGTCGTTGAAATATACTCAGGTATAAATATCATCTAATCCTGAGTTAAGATTCTTTTTTCATAAAAAGTTTGAAGATGAGTTATATGAGAAAACAAATAGATTCTAAGCTTTCACGAGCTAATTCCTGAGAAATGTAGTTAGTATATGCAGATTGCAGTTCAAGACGTTAAATTACAAAAGGAGTAACAAATGTTCTTTAACAATAAGTTGAACTGCAGAACTCAAGCAGTGGTTTTCAGACTTAGTTTAGAGGTAACTGAGAAGTTTATCGAAACACACTGAATGTGAGTCATCAGAGATAGAGCTATACTTCTGGAGGGTTCTGGTGCTGTTTATTGCTCTAAGAAGTATATTAGAGGGCCACTGACTTTAGGAGAAATCCTGTCCTAATCTGCTGTGTCATATGCAACATAAATTCCACAAAGAGTGATGGTGACTTTATCACTCTGTTGTTTGAAGTTTCTGTTAATGTTTTGTTTCTCTGTGTGTTTTCTTTAAGGATGAAACACTAGTGCACTGCAGTTTGAATGAGCTGGAAGATGCCGCACTCACTTTTCCAGTCCTTTTCCAAGATGTCATTTATCAGGTAATTAAGACATTTCAAGCCTAATTTTTAAACTATTAGGTAACATTCTGAGTGAAGAAAAAATTTTTTGTGATGTTCAGTGTGTCTTTCTGTAGATTTATTAGTAGTTTTATCAATATTTTAATGGTTTATTAACACAAAGTAGAATTATGCTAGATAGTTAACGTGAAACAGTAATTTGTAATTTAAAAAAATACTAACTTTTCTGACTTGTGGTCTCTACTAGTTTCATAATCTTTGCCAGCAGGTGGAGGCAAGGACCACTGATACAGATCCCCGAGAACAACTTGCCAGGTTAATACCTGGGGATTTTGTCTTTTTTTCCCCATAAATCCAGTTAATAATAAAAAATTAATTCCTTGTTGGTCATTTTTATTTACTACAGTAATATACCTAATCTATATTAATCACAGAATTCAAGGACTCCTGTAGTTACTACTTTATATTAGGTACAAGCATTTTTCTCATCTTTGGTGGACAGGTTGCAGTGCAAAATATAAGTAGTAAGATTTTACTGTGGATCATCAGTTGGCCATACTTTCATTAGAATTTCCTCACCAGAGGATTGGCTTAATTAAGAAATAACTATACTTTAAGAACTGCAGAATCCTTTTGTGTGTTTGCATTTGTTAACATACACATAACCTTTACATACACAAGTTGCTCAAAGATTGGGGAAAAGTCAAAAATGTCTTGTCAAGGGGAAGCCACCTCGGGGTTAATAAAGCTGCTGCATTTGCTATGTAAGTAGTGACCAGGTCCCTGGTGTGTGTGCTCTCAGTGGGCAAGTACAAAGTGATTATGGTGGGTTTGTTGTTTTGTTTTTGGTAGATTTCAGTTGTTGTCTTGCAGGAATTACACGATTTTAAAGTTAAACAGATATTTCTGGGCTACTTTGCCAATACTTTATGTAGTCATGAATTGTGAGGATTTATTTTACTAGTGATCTTCATTCTAATTTAATCTAGATGGGTATTATAATATCTAAATAGTATATTCATCTACTTTTAAAGTGATATTAGTCCTGATACATTATTAGGGGAAGAGGAAAAGATACATAAAATAATGGATTTTAAGATTTTCTTATTTTGAATTGTTACTTGGTTTAAGGCTTTTTCTGAATGAGCTATTAGATTGCTCATCTATCATCCACTTAAGGGACAGGTGTCTTAAGGCCAACATTAGTGACAGAGCAGTAACTTAGTGCTGTGTTTTCAGTGCAGTAGCCTTGCCATTTATTCTTTATAGTTGGTTTTTATTCATTTATTTTGAATGACTTTGAAAACTGGTTTTAGGCCTTTGAATTTCAAAAGGAAAGCTTATTTGAATTCTTAAGTTTCTGGATTTGAAATTTATCTTTTACTAATGGCTTCTGGATTGTTTTTTGTGTAGTTTGTTGTTGGATTTATTTATTTATTTATTTTTTTGGTGCTTTTTTTGTGTTTGGGTTTTTTGTTTTTTTTTTTTTTTTTTTTTTTTTTTGAGTAGTGAAATAAATATGGGAAGTAGATTCATTTGGCTCCTTTCAGTATGGATATATTATATTGAAATTTTTCTTATATTTTATTGAAATTTTTCTTATTGCTTTCACCATTTCTGCTTTTTCGTTTTAAAAGTTGCTATTACTTGTGGACCTGGATAATTGTCTTTGTTTGAATAAAAGGCTTAGAACCGTACATATTAACTAAGGCTTAGAAAGCTATACAGTATTATACCTACTTTTATAGAATTCAAAAAACTTCTTTTTCACATATTTTGAGTTCCACTTTCTGAAAGTGAACAAAAAGCAACCCAGCTATCTAAATAGCAATGAACAGGCAGGTTGAGTTTTAGAAGCTATAGAGATGATTGCAGTTTTAGAATTATGGTTTATTTACTTTATGAAGGACATAATCAATTCCCTCAACTAAATTTTTAAAGATTATCCATAGTTAATATTGGGTAACTTCCCTTGAATTTGTGGTTTTGACATAGTTTTTTAAAAACGGAGAGGTCTTTGGTTTAAGACTCCCCCCCAGTTTTTTCAGACCAGCAAGCTCCCTTTAAACAGGGAATGATGTCTTTTAAACTTTCAGTGGTGTTGTCTCCATCTACTGGCAAAGAAGAATATACACAAGGGTCTGGGATGAGCTAAGAGATTTTGGAGAAACCACATTATTAGGTAAGATGTAACTTACATATCTAACCACTGTAATATAACATGGCTCACTTAAAGGTAGAAACCCATAAAGTACTGTATATACTCTTATTTTAAAATAATTTGTTGAGGTGAATTTACATAGCACATCCATGGCACTTACCTATATGTTCCTATATGTTCTTAAATATATCTGTTCTATAGCATCCCATTCGTGTGTGTGTGTGTGTGTGTGTGTGTGTGTGTGTGTGTGTGTAAGAGTTAGCTTCTTGCTGTGAATCAAGGCGAGATAAATACCCCTTTGGGATTTACTTTTAGTTTGTGTTCAGCTTGTAAAAATTCATTTATATCTAATTTCAATTCTATCTTTTATTTTTCTTTCATTTAAACAGTTTTGAGTTATAAATTATGTTAAACCTACATTAATAATTATGTAAGTCAGGAGTTTTAGATTTTATGGCTATTGTTGCAACCACTTTTTCTGCTGTTCAACCTGAAACAAACCATCCATGAAAAGGAGATGAGCAGAAGTGGTGGCCTACACCTGTAATCCAGCACTGCAGTCCCAGTACAGGGGAGGCTGTGGCAGGAAGATCATTGGTTTGAGGCTGGAGTGGGCTACATAGTGAAACCCTGTCTCAAAAAAATATTCAATAATATGGTTGTGTTCTAGTAATACTTAATATTTTAAAAAGCAAGTGGTAGGCTATAATTGGCTAACAGGCCCTAATTTGCTGACCTATGATCTAATAATTATGAGAGTATATACTGTAAATTTATAAAATTAAATTCTTAGGGGAAGTTGGAATTATTTTTATAATGAAAATTTGATAATGATCTGGTAATAGACTTTCTTGAGATTGAGGGAATTTTCAGGTAGCTACTATACTTATAGATTACCATACTTCATAATATGTACTCTTCTTATTTTGGTGAATAGAAACAAGTTTAGATAATACCACCCTTAGAATTTTCAGACAGATTAATTGTTCAAGTCTAAATTTAGTATTTACATGTCTATTCCTTATGGAGAAAGAACAAAAGATCCATCTCAAAGGTGACCAGTTACTCCTGATGCTAGATGAAGTAGACAGACTTGTTTGTGTATATAAGAAATATGAAAGAACTGATTTGAAAGTGAGGGTATTAGACTAACAAAAGGTACAGATTATTTGAACTGCTGTACTTTTTAATAAATACACATTTTTCCTAAAAAAAAAATTGTTGCATAATGATTAAGAAAGGATTTGTTCATAAAATGGTACAGATGCATTTAATTTGGAAAAACAGGTGCATGATCACTCCCAATGCACGTTTAAACTTGAGTTAGTTTAATATTGACACATTGTCAGGAAATCCATCTCATGGTGTTACTCAGTTAAGAGGTCTCCACTGTATTTAGTTTCTGTTCCTGCAGATCCACCAATTCAAGACTCTAGGTCATCTCACTCCCTCTTCCATCCAGAAGATGACTGCTATCCACAAGCAGAACTGAATCAAAAGACATTTTTCACTTAGCTCTTGAGCTGAAACACCTCCTCAATGACCTTCCTCTGTCTCCATCAAGAACTGGAGCTCAGTTTTTTGAAGATGTAATAGAGCTACTCAGCCCAAATGTGGCTGATTGAAGACAAAGAAGATACCTCATATGTCTCACCACAGTGCATCAAACGCAACTGTGTTGTCCATCTCCTCATTCTGTACAGTAAGGCAGGGGCATCTGATTTTTTGACCGTATTCACCATTAAGACTTTAGCCAGTGAGTGGCTTTCTGAGGATCAGTAAAATCAACAAACTTTGGGTCAGCTGTCCAGAAATCAGACTATGGTAAGCACTCAAGGAGCTAGGATGCTGTAGGGAGCTTCTTGTAAAGGATGCTTTCTTTTATTGGTAGAGGTTGCTTTTATGGGGAAAGTTGGGGGGAAGAGGCCAGTGGAGAACCCAATGGTTAGCAAAGTTCAGCCTCTTCTTACTTTGTTTTCTTGAAAATCATATAGCTTAGGATATTTTTCACACTACAAGGAGAGAATTAGAAGTGTTATGGCTTCTAACTCTTCCTAGAAAAAAACCAGCTTTACTTTTGCTACGTGAAGAGAAAAAGATATATATAAATGAAAAATTCTGTTGTAAATACTAGACTACATTTTCTCTTTTATAAATTCTGACTATAATTAAAGAATTATTTTGTTGCTGAGTTTTATAAACTTAATTTTGTTGTCTGTAAGTGTGTATGTTTGTACATAATTATGCCTTGATTATAGTATTTGGGGTTATGAATATTTAATACTGATGTCACTTAACTAGCAGAGAACATATTTGGATAGTAACTTACTTTACAAAGTGTTAGAAACAATACATCAAAATAATTTTAAACTTTCCCATATTTCTCAGTAAGTAATCTTTGGCACTATGTTTTCATTATAATTATTAGTATTTAGATTTTAAAATGATATAAAGTAAACCTATAATTCTATAATAACTCAAAAATTAGAAAATATATTTCACTGGGAATTCTTGAAGTATCTCTTTCAAGTTAGGAATAGTTCATTGAAAAAAAAACCAGATTATACAGCCAGACAGGTAATACATGCCTATTCTCTTCTGAAGCGCAGAAGGATGGAGCAGGGAGAGAGTGAGTTTAAGGCTTACTTGGGGAGGCTTAGTGGGGAGGGATAGATGCACTGTACACAGAAAGTTATTATTTAGCAGCTGACAGCTGAGAGTTGATTACCATGTTCACTAAATTACAGGGTCCACTAACTTTAGATTTTTTAAAAGTGATTTTATTTAACTTTATGTATTTTTGATATAAGGTCTCACTGTGTAGCCCAAGTTGGCCTACAACTCATAATCCTTCAACTTCTTGATTGCTTGCTAGAATGATTTATTATTGTTGATGTTATTACGACTACTACTACTGCTGCTGCTGCTGCTACTGGAGACAGTCTCATTGTGAATCCCTGACTGACCTAGAATGTGCCCTTGTAGATTAGGGTGGTCTTAATAGCACAGATGTTCACCTGTCTCTGCCTCTGGAATGCTGGAATTAAAGGCTTAAGCCACCATTCTCGTGTATGCTTAGAGTGTTTTTTAAAGACAACATTTTTTTAACATGACTACTTTCTTTTTGCTTTTAAAATAATTGTAGTTTCTCTTAATATGTCATTAAAAGTTTTATTTATGCATTTATATACTTTTATGTACAAATAAATGACCATTTTCCATAGTGAACATTATGCTTCATTGACAACTTAATCATGTACATGAATACATTAAATTTCAGTTTATCCTATTTGAATTTTGAATCCCTTTTCAGATTGAGTTCTATTTCCATAGTTAAGGAAAAACTGATTCTGTTGTTTCAGTCCTTCCCTGTTCATCCCTAGATTTATTCCTGCTATAAACACTTTGTCTACATCTTACTGGAACTAGGTGAAACAAATGATGACACAGGTTATGAAGCTGAGGCCTCCATGTCTCCTACTAGAGTAGTTTTCTGTCCTTGGAGAAGATTTAGCCTTTGCTTCTGTGTTTGATACTAATGCTAAGAAAATATTAGAGGAATCAGTAATATTTCTCTTTTAAGATACTGGGTTCTCTTAAAAGAACTGTTAAGTTCTCTTTAGAATTGTGGTTGCTCAGTTCTGCCCCATATGATAATACTGGTGACTGGGTACTTTTTTGGTTACTTTTAAATAAAGAGGTAGGTAATAATAGTTAACAGCTTTTATCACTTCGAATGTGGTGGCCACAATACCAAATGCTTTATATGTATTATCTAACCTTCATAACATTGGGATCCATTTATAGATGAGGAAACTAAGGTATGCCCAAAGGTTAGAAATGGGCAGGTCCACTTTGCATTTCTGTGTATCTGTTAGTTGGAGAATCTTTTCCCCAGATGATGACAGCATTTAATTCCTCAAAAACTTCAGCGTCATTTGTTTTCTGTCTTCAGCTATCCAAGTGCTGAGATCACACATATTGAAATGACATGCGCCACTGCACTTGTCTTGGGTTATTAAATAAATAGTGGTCACTAATTTTTTTTTTTTTTTTTTAAATACAGTTCCATTATGTAGCTCAGATTGGTATTAAAGTCAATGATACCCTCTCCTTCTGTCTCTGGAGTAATGGAGTTAAAGGTCTTTATCTCTAATGAGTTCTAAATGTATGTTCCTTTTAGTGATGTCAATGGAACCCAGGGCCCTAACTAGGCCGAGCACATATGTAAACCTTATTCTACCTTATACATTTACTATTTATAAAAAAGTTATAAATAGTATTATCAATAAGTTCAAAGGATGTTCTAAAAAAAAAAAAGTACTGAAGATCTTTTTCAAGACAGAGTTTCTTTGTGTAGCCCTGGATGTCCTAGAACTTGCTCTGTAAACCAGGTTGGCCTCAAATTCAGAGATCAGCCTGCCTCTGCCTCTCGAGTGCTGTAATTAAAGGTGTGTGCCACCATGGCCAGTGAAAGTTGTTTTTTTTGTTTTGTTTTGTTTTGTTTTTTTAATGTTAGTATTATACTGTCTGGGCTTAAAAATCATGTAAAATCTTTCTTTTATGAAAACTGACTAGTAGAAACTGTTTATCTGTAGGTAGGATTTTTCTTTGCTTCTTGGTCCTATTGTTAAACTAGTAGATGAACGTTTGATAAACAAACATAAATAAGGTAAATTTGAACTTAGCCAGAGTTAACAATTTATAAGTAGTTTTCTATGTAATTGACTTTTACTAAGTATGATTCTGTTCATATTTTTTAGTACCGTGTATATACAGTTAAGGATTTTTCATCGACATGACACCAAAGAGGATGCAGAAAATAAGCTATTATTCATTGTTAAGTGCTGTTAATGTAGTGTACTATTTTCTTATGTAATTTTTCTATATAAAATTTAAATTTTAGTAAAACAAGTTTCTAATAGTCTAATGATTTTTTGTTGTTGTTGTTGTTTTGTTATTTTCTAGGTTTTCTTTGTGTAGCCCTGGCTGTCCTGGAACTCACTGTGTAGACCAGGCTAGCCTTGAATTCACTAAGATCTGCCTGCCTCTGCCTCCTGAGTACTGGGACTAAAAGCATACTCTCCCACCACTACCACACAACAGATTCTAATGTTTCTAATTTTTAAAAATTTGGCCTAAAGTGGTATTCACAGATGTTCACTTCTTAGTGGTTGTCAGTCATATAGATAGTAATCACTTATTACTTTCAGTAGGCATAATTTATAAACTTTGTTTTTGTTTTGTTTTCAAACTACATTTGGTTTGTTGAACAGATTTAAACTAAGTAGCCTTGGTACAGGTTTGCAAGAACATAGTAAAGTAGAGTGAGCTCATTCTTTCGGTCTTTGGGAGTTTGCACAGGTTTGGTTGGGCACGGTTGCTCACATTTGTAATGTCAGCATTGAGAAGACTGGGGCAGGAAGGATCACCCCAGTACCCGAGCCATCTTGGCCACATAGTAAGTTTTAGACTATAGTCTGGTCTGCACAGGAAGACCCTGTCTCAACACAATAATACAAAAAGCTGTGAATCTGAAGAAGGCTAGTTGGCAGAGAATGAGGAGTGCGTACTTGAGAATAGAATCCTTTCTGAGACTTAAGTTTGGAGAAGGAAAACAGAGTTAATGGTTACTTGAGGAATCAGGTTTGAAGCATTTAAAATGATGCATGTGTCTATCTTTGTGACCTAATACAATTAAATAACAAGAACTAAAGTTTTGAGGCCAACAGGATGGCAGCAGGAAAAGACTTGGCATGAACCATGACAACCTGGGTTTGATCCCTGGGTCCAAAAAATGGATTTTTGAAAGTTGTCCTTTGATGTACACATCACAAACACCAGCACATAGATCTAGTAAACAAAAGAGACTGTATTACCCATTCTTTCATTTCCTTTAGAACAAAACTCAGACTTTGCTGACTCTCATACTCCTGTTCACATCTAATGACACAGAGCATTTTAGGCTTGGACCTCATCTCTTCTGTTTGCTTATGATTGTGCCTTTGTATTATGTGGTATAGCTCCCTATGTTTTTATTCAAGACCTGACCCTTATTTTTTTTTTTCTAATATTTTTCTCTAATTAACCACTGTGTTGTCTGTGTCTTCCAACCTTTCTGATAAAGTGGTGAATCTGTTCTACAGATAGAAACCTTGGTAGGCAACTCTTCTTACTCTGTACTCTCAGGGTAAGGAAATACTAGCAGTGTACTCTTTGGTCTTTAGTGCTACTTTTCATTCTGAAAGTGGAAGATTATAAGATGTATGTTACAGTTAAAGATAGTAATAGCATAATAACAAACATAGTAGGGTGTATAATTACAGGTTTAGTCTAATCTGGAAGTCATTGGAAAATGCCATTTTTCTTTGTTGTATGATTTTCCTGTTTTACCATAAAACAATCCCAGAACTGGCATTTTTGTCATAGGAACATTTATATATAGATGACAGAATTGAAATTGAAAACTAAGCCTGCATTAAATGTATACTCACCACAGGCTTATTACAATGTCACAATCTATTTAACTCAGTTTAATGAATGTTTGCTTGCTTGTTTGTTTGTTTATGGTATCTGAAATCAATACTCACTTTTCAGTGGAGTACAAAACTTTTAGAAAATTTAGTGACCAAGTGAATATAAATAGAGGACTGGAAAGTCTTTTTTAAGTAGTTTCAGTGATTATTTATGGCTTACATTTGTGTGCTTTTTCTGAATATTGCAGTGTATTATAAGAGCAATAGTGTTAAGAAAGAAGATGAATAATGTATAGCTGGGTGGTAACATACACCTTTAATCCCAAGACTCACATCTCTGAGTTCGAGGCCAGCCTGATCTACAGAACAAGTTCCAGGACAGCCAGGACAACACAGAGAAACCTTGTCTCAACCCGCATATTTTTTTTATATTTCCTGAGAAGTGGGCTTTGAGAACTGTTGTCTTTGTGTACTTACAATCTCAGTTGTTATCAAATATATCCTTCTACACTAAAGGGAGGGGCTGTATTTAAACTCAGCAATCCAGATACCACCTTCTTGACTATTCCTTATCTTAATATAAAGACTAAATAGCAATGTTTTTAAGAGGTGTTTGTTTAAAAAAAAATCTGAGTACTTAATTGAGGAAGGTCATTGAGACAGGTCAGCTTAGAACTGGACACACAGCCTGCAAATGATTGGATGGATGCTCCTGGTTGGAAGATGGAGATGATTTGGTGGATCAAAATCTGTAATGAGGGAAATCTTCTATTTTTAGTTGAAATGCTTTTTGTAATTACATTCCAGTGAAGTATTGTTATATTTGCTATTAAAAATAAAACAATAATTACTATCTCTCTAAAAGACTGTCTTAAGTGCTTTTGGTACATGAAATAAAATATTTGTTTTGAGTGGCATTCAGTAAATATTTTTATTACTTTGAAATAGGAACTTTTAAATTATAATATATCCAAAATTAGAGCACAATATCTTAAGTTGGTTTCTATTTTATGTTTATTTGCTGAAAAATGTCTTTGTATTTCTTCAGGTTTATGTGAGATTAAGACCATTCTTCAGGGAATTCCTGGAACGAATGTCTCAGATGTATGAGGTAAATTTGTTTAAACTATTTACCTGTATATTTATTTTATTCAATGTAATACCCATATTTAGACCATGTATAATTGATTACTTCTTTTCCCTGAATTTGTAGATCATTCTTTTTACTGCTTCTAAGAAGGTGTATGCAGACAAGTTACTGAACATACTAGACCCTAAAAAGCAACTGGTCAGGTAAATTTAATTAAGAAATAGTAGAAATGTCTGTCACTCATCTATGGAGTTACCCTGATAATATTTAATTTTAATGGCCATTTGCAGTTGGCTGCTATCTAGAGATTTATGTGTAAAATGGTAAATGAATTTTTTTAAGTCCCACAACTCTTTTAAGAGTTCCTAATTATGTAATTTCAGACAGACATTCCTTAAAGGGTTCCAAAGTCAAATATTTATTCACTGTTGCATCTATATATTTCTTTGGGAATTCCAGGGAGAGGGTTGGAACCAGGGTGGTGGTGGTGGAAGCTTTCACTGTGACCTTGTTTTATTTCCATGTCTCTGAGATAATACTTGTTATACTGACTTTGTAATGGCATAGAGAAGTAGAAGTATGATAGAAAAGACTTAAGAGCAGATTTACCTCCTCCCATATAAAGAAAATGTTAACATTCATTTAACTGGAAAGTAAAATTGGCTTAATCATTCAGGTTATTCTAATCTGGACTCTGTTCCTTGTGAATGCCATCAACCAGTGGATGGAGCGTGTTCCTAGTTAGCAGGGGTGCCTTGGGGGATTTTGAAAATCAATTCCATTATTTCTGTCACCTGAGAGAGAGTACTTTGCTCTAAGGTTTTAGGAGTGAGGCCGAATGAGTGATCAAGAGTAGAGAAAGGGGGTGTAAGAAGCTTGCAGCAGCTGTTACACTGGATATTGATTCTTGAGTGTCTCCCATATTGTCTTAGTTATAAATCTTAAACCTAGTTTATTACTGTTATATTTTATTCCCTGGTATGGTGGCAGATCTCTGTGAGTTTTATGCCAGCTTGAGTTATACAATGAGATGCTGTCTGAACAAACAAACTCAACAACTTTTATTGAGTGGTTGCAAGTATATTAAAACATTTTTCCCAGTGAGCACTTACTTAGCTTTTTTAAACTTTGATCTTGCTGGGCAGTGGTGGCGCACGCCTTTAATCCCAGCACTTGGGAGGCAGAGGCAGGTGGATTTCTGAGTTTGAGGCCAGCCTGGTCTACAGAGTGAGTTCCAGGACAGCCAGGGCTACACAGAGAAACCCTGTCTGGTAAAAAAAAACAAAAACACAAAAAAAAAAAAAAAAAAAAAAAAATCAAAACTTTGATCTTTACATTTTTAACTGAAAGATCAGATAAGCTACAGAGATAAATAAAAATGTATTTTCTATTTTATACTATAATAAATGATCACTGTACCTAACATTAATAAAAGTATATAAATTTAGATTTTGCTTTGAAAGACTATTCTAAAAGATTTCTGTTTACTATCTTTATTATTCTAGCAACAGTTGTAAGCAGAACTTCAGTCCTGGTACCTTTGCAGCTTTCCTTTTTCTGGGGAATGAATAACCATGCTTTTACACTGTGCTACAATAGCTAGATTTATAAAAGTCTACACACTTGGAAAATTCCAATTTATTCTATCAAATTGGATTTTGAAAAACTTAAGGAAAACAAAACAAAAAAATGAACAGGTTGGAATTTGTTGAAGTGCTCTAGAGCCCAGGACAGCCAAGGCTACATAGAGAAACCCCATCTTGAAAAATCAAAAGTAGAAAAGAGGGAAAGAGAAAAGGGGGGAACAAATGAATCAATTATCTTAGTGACTGGTGGCTGAGACTTCCTCTTTGTCATTGCCACTCAGGCTAGATTTTTAAATGAGTTGTGTGTGCTTCTTAAATGTTGAACTTGGACAGAGTGGTGAATAGAAAATACTTTTTTTTTTCTCTTGTTTATCGAGATAGAGTTACTCTTTATCAAGATAGAGTTACTCTTTGTGTCCCTGGCTGGCCTCAAATTCATAGAGATCTACCTGCCTCTGCCCCCTGAGTACTGGGAATAAAGGGGTGTGCTAACAGACACAGCTGAAAATATTCCTTTATTGAAATTATAAAATAAATCAATTATCAGTAATATTTAGAGGGTGATATATTGGTTATACATGTGGATTGCATAATTACTATAGTATATATGACTTTACAGCTTTTAATAGCTTTTAAAATGACAAATTTTTCTATTTAGTAAGATTAGTTATTAGTTTACATTTATAATACTTAAACCTGTTTTTTTGTTGTTGTTTTGGTTTGGTTTGGTTTTTTGAGCCAAGGTTTCTCTATGTAGCTCTGGTTGTTCTGGAACTCATTCTGTAGGCCAGGCTGGCCTCAAACTCTGAGATTTGCCTGCCTCTGCCTTCTGAGTGCTAGGATTAAAGGAGTGTGCCACCACTGTCTGATGTCAATCACCATTCTTTTGAAAGCTCCTCCTCTCTCTCCTTCTCTCTTCCCCCTCCCTCCCTCCACACAAACACACACACACACACACACATTTTATTTAAAAAAAAAAAAATGGGTATTTGAGGAAAGTTGAAATAATGGAATGCTTTGGCCTCAGCAGCAAGCATCCTTTCTCAAAAACTATAAGGAAAACTAAAAAATTATTTTAATTTCAATACAAAAACATACCTTCTTATATTTTCTATTCTGGCATGTACAGGGATAGGGAGGCTGTGTGGTCTGCTGGTTAGAGCAAAGGACTGGGAGCCAGGAGGATCCTGGGTTCCAATGCGGGGCTAACCACAGATTTACTGTGACCTTGGGCAAACTTGTGCCTCAGTCAACCATCTGGAAAATTGGTTAAAAAGCAGGACCTCGCTGACAACCAAATGCTGCATCTGAGCTGAGCTTTCCTGGGTAATTAAATTACAAAAACAACTTAAGAGTTTTAATTCCCTTTTGTAATTTATGACATTATAGTGTAAACCAACATTTTTTTAAAACCATTGTAATATTTGTTTGTTTTTTTTAAGGCTTCAATAATTGCTATGAATTTTTATATTGAAACTAGCCCACAGCTTAGACCCAATATTTGCATTTCAATTTGCTTCCTGAAAGAAAAGAATATTTAGAAAGTTTATGGTATATGAATGTTTCACTGTATGTTTTAAATTTTGTTTTTATTTTTGTTTAGGCACCGGCTTTTCCGTGAACATTGTGTTTGTGTACAAGGAAACTATATAAAGGACTTAAATATCCTTGGAAGAGATCTTTCTAAAACTATAATAATTGACAACTCACCACAAGCCTTTGCCTATCAGGTAGGAAGAAGATTCCTATCAAAATTCAGTTGGATAAAATATAAAGAAGACAACTGCTGCCAAGAAGAATATGATAGAAAAAATGGGATTTTTCTGTGTACTTAGTTATTTTTTAGGATTAGAAATGCCAAGTAGATAAGTACTTATGAAAAATATCTTCTACATGAAGTATAACATAAATTAAGAAAATTTTATATAGTAAATTTGAAGCTAGAATTAGAGGGTTGTACATCATTTAATAGCATTTTGAAATTTTATGAAATTATAGTTATAAACATGTTTGAAAACTAATTATCAATATTCTGGTCTATTGATTTAAATAATTTGATGTGTTTTCTTAGACAGTTTTAACAAGATTTTTCTGTTTTGCTAATATTTTCTGTAGTCTTGCTCTACCAGCTGAGTCACTAAAGGACTCATACTAGTTATTGTTCATTTGTTTTGTTTTTTGAGACAGAGTCTCTCTATGTATCCCAGACCAGCCTCAAACTGGAGGTCAGCCTGCTTCTACTTCCTGAGAGTGCTGGGCTAGACACCACTACTCCTGTACAGATATTTCTTTGTTAAAACCAGTGCTTTTCCCACCTGAAATTTGTACTTTTACTTGTACTTGTGAGGTGATGGCGGAAAAATGGTAGGCTAAGGCTTAAGCTCGGGCACTTATGTCAGCCTCAGCAACAGAACAAGACTCCTACAGACTAGACTAGGTTGTTGTTGTTCTTGTTCTTCTCCTCCTCCTCCTCCTCCTCCTCCTCCTCTTCCTCCTCCTCCTTCTTCTCCTTTTGATTTACTTATTTATTTAATGTATGTGGGTACACACAGACACACCAGAAATGGGTATCGGATCCTATTACAGATGGTTGTGAACCACCGTGTGGTTGCTGGGAATTGAACTCACAACCTCTGGAAGAGCAATCAGTACTCTGAACCCCTGAACCCCTGAACGGATGAAAATGTTTGCATTTCCTTTTCCCAGGAATATGACAGTCCTTTGTGCATTTAATTTACGCTGATGTCAAAAACATTTTCTGCATATGAACTCTTGACTATCTCCTTGTCTTCAGACTTCATAAAGTACTTTTCTTAAAAAAAGAAAAGAAAAAAAAAAAGAACATCAACTACGGAATGAGACCCTGTTTTAAAAAAAGAGAGAAAAAACGAACAAGAGTAGGAAGGGCTTGGTCTTTGTGTAAGAGTTTGCACACATAAGCTTTCTGATAGTATTTGGGTTGGAAATATCTCTACAGTTCACAGTGACTACCATTGTGCTAGTAACTTGCTTGAATGAATAGTGCAGAAATGCTTTAGTGGACCTTCTTTGTTGATTAATTTTGTATTTACTGAGGAAGTAAGCCACACTAAACAGTTAGTTTCATTTTATGCATTTAGCTCTCTCTTGCATTAGTGAGCTGTCAATGAAACCTTAGTAGCATTTCTTTCCAGTGGAAACTTTACACTCATAGTTACTTAAGTCTGTTTCTTTAGTTTTCCAATGCAGGCTAGTGTAGTTAAAGAGAACTTAATTATATATTTATTGTTTTAGCTTTCTAATGGAATCCCTATAGAAAGCTGGTTTATGGATAAAAATGACAATGAACTCCTAAAATTGATTCCATTTCTGGAGAAGCTTGTAGAACTGGTAAGTATGTCATCTATTTGATTCTTTTTGTTGTTGTTATTGTTGTTAGTTGAACTATATTAAACAAATTTCTATGGGTATTGGCTTTTAAAGTTAACTGTAAACCAACTTGGAAGACAGAGGCAGCAGACTCATCAGATTGAGGCCAGCCTAGGTGTCATAAGACCCCTGTAAAACAGAACAGCAGCAACAAACGATTAACCAATAGAAGATAGTGGCAGAGTGAAAAAGATTAGCATTATTTTTGTTTGGTTTTTTTGGTTTTTTGTTTGTTTGTTTTTTGTTTTTCGTGAGAGGGTTTCTCTGTAGCCCTGGCTGTCCTGGAGCTCACTCTGTAGAGCCTCTGCCTCCCAAGTGCTGGGATTAAAGGCGTGTGCCACCAGTGCCTGGTTTTTTTTTTTTAATTTATTAACTTTTATTTCATGTGCATTGGCTATTGTTCTGCATGTGTCTTTAAGAGTGTTGGATCCCCTAGAACTAGAGTTTCAGACAGTTGTGATAAGCCATGCGCTAGGAATTAAACCTGGGTACTCTAGAAGAAGCAGAAGTTCTTAACCACTGAGCCAAGGTTAATAATATGCAGTAGTCTATTCTTACATTGAAACAAAGGTTGTGAGTGTTGTGGTACACATGGGTCAGTTGATCCCAGTACTAAGGCGATGGAGGCAAGAAGATAAGGAGTTAGGTCATTCTAACCTCTATGGTGAGCTTGAGGTTAGCCTGGAACTAAATGAAACTCGTGCCTCAAAAAATGTTCTATGCAGTTTATTTCTATTTGCATATTGAAAAGATAAAGTATCTACAGAGCACTTGGAGCTAGTCCTTTGTCATTAAATGTACAAAAATAAGCAGTAGGAGTACCCTGTGGAGATCTTGTTGGCAACATATGAGTGAGTTTGGCCTTGCACTGTGAACCCAGATTCCAAAGGTGCAGACAGTTCTTTGGATCAGTTAGCATAAAGAAGTCCAAATCTTTTAAAATTTTTTCCTTGTCAGGCAGTGAAAACACCTTTAATTCCAGCACTTGGGAAGGAGAAGCTGGCAAATCTCTGAGTTTGATGCCAGCCTTGGGGGGGGGGGGGATTAGGGGAAGGGGGGAGGGAGCTGTAATTGCCAAGATTCTGCCTCAGGGCAGTGAGCCTCCAATGAATGATACAGCTGGTATTCAAAGGAAGTTTATTAGTGGGCCAACAAATAGATCAAAGTAATGGTCAAGATGGTGTTTTGTTTTTCTTGTTTGAGGCTCTGTAGTCTTGACTGGTCTGGAACTTGTTATGTGTATCAGGCCAGCCTCCAACTCTTAAGAGATCTGCCTGCCTCTGCCTCTTGAGTGGTACCATGCCCAGCGGTCAAGATGTTTAAACTAAACATATAAGAGAAATCCTTCCCTTGGAGGCTGGGGTGCTCAAAAGCAGAGTAGATAATATCCTCTCCTGGGAGAAGGCAGCAGATTTAGTAATTTGTAGCCTCACCTAAGGTCCTAAACCGTAGTCCTCACTGGCCACTGCTGTTTTCCATGAACAGTTTTGAGTTGTATTAGAAATCATTCAAATGAGGTCTGTCAGACTTCACTGTCTCATAGGTTTTCTTTTGTTTACAGGAATTGTTTTCTTATCTATGAGTCAATTAATTCTAGAAAATAGAATTTAATAGCACAACTCTTAACTGTTTTTACAAAAAGAAAAATCTTAAAAACAAAAAACCTTGAGTCTAAATTTAACTTTGGGTTTATGTTGTATTGTAATAGTCATCCCTTCATAACCCTTGTGATGTGGACCAGTATCCCCCATGATACCAATACCTCCTACATGTGCTCATGTCCAGAAAGTTTAGTCTGGTATTTGCATATAACTTTGACATACCCTTCCAAATGCTTGAAATCACCTCTAAAGTACTTACTAATATACAACAGCTAAGGTAAATAGTTGCAATGTACTGTTTAAAGATTTTAAGACCGTCTCGTAGAAATTATCTGGCTTTTCAAAAGTAATCTTTTTCCCACACAGAATGAAGATGTTCGGCCTCACATCAGAGACAGATTTCGATTGCATGATTTGCTGCCCCCAGATTAAGTTCAGAGACTTGTCAGATCACTGAAGGGGGGAGAGAATGCAGGACCCTTTTGGACTAAGACAAAAACATTGCCATTACTGTTGAAATTTTGCATTTTTGTACCCCGTCTTGCTTTTCTTATCTTTGGTGCCCAAAAATAATCAAGGGTTACAGAAAGAGACTATCTTGGATTGAACACATACAGTGGGTAGGCTAAAACAGAAGCGTCTGTAGAATAGTACAACTCCAGTGAAACTTTTTATGTACAGGACATCTGCAGCTTATAAAGAATTCTGTTTCTGCCACCAGCAGTTTGACCTGTAGTTACACAGGATTTTATGATAATAACAGAGATGAAAGTGGACTTTCATTTTCTCTCTGTTTGGTGCTCTCAGTGGGTTTGTAGCCACTTTTCTGTTACTTTACTATTCTCATTTCAACAGGAATGGCCAGTAAAAGTTGTTTTATTTTTCCTGTTAAGGTTTATAACCTTTTTACATTTCTGACCTGTATTAGATTAGAATCTCATGATGCATTCCTTTTAGTTAAGGCGCTTCATAGTTTTCTGGAAATAGTCAATTTTCAGGGTTTTTTTTTTTTAATTATACATTTGAATGGCCGTTTTCCTGCTTTGTCTGCCTGCATATTGTATATTTGTTTAAAAATATTCTCTACTTTTAGTCCATGTAAGTTTCATTTAAAAAATGCATTTATATTTTGTTCTTGTAATATTCTACTGTAGGTGAAATCTTCAAAAATCAAGAGACTGGGTAGTTAAGAATATATGAATGACTAATATTCAAATGATTTGAACCATTGTGATGACATGTATTCCAGATGGTAATATCTTGCAATGGCACACATTTAATGGATAAAGGTATACCTCAGACTTCACTGTGCTCACTAACCTTTGAGGAGAACGAGTTCAGTCACCTGTTGGACTTGATTCAGTTACTGCTGCCTTTGGGCTTTCTCCAGGAATGAAGTATTCAGCACAGTGATTCAGTATTTTTACTTTGCATGGGCTGGTAGTACCTCTGTTATGCTCCCGGTTACAATCAATTTAAAACTCTGTGTAACAGTCTTGGTACCTAACAGTAGCTATGCATAATCCTGTGGCACAGTACACTCCCGGGCCACCAGTGCAGTTAATGTGCTCATAGTGGTTTTCTATGCTATATGAAAATAGTCGTCACGCCTTGGTTCTCTAATGCAGCTACCACAAGAGGTTGATATTTTTATAGTGGCGTGTAATCTCCTTTTCAGGAGGCTTTTTATGGAAGGTAGAATTTGTAAAAGTTAGTATGCTTTGCCTCTCAACTGCATTAACATGCCGCAGGCTCAGACTGTTTTTGTGTAAAGGATGTCAAAGAACGGCACTTTTTCTAAAGAGAAGTTTGATATTTTGTATGCTTGTTAAGAAAGTACAGTATTGGAAATTAAAGGTGGACAACTGATAATTGAGGAGTATGTCAGTTAATTTTTTATGTATATTACCTGTTTACTTGTACAACTTATTGTACAAATTACATGCAGCTTCATTTTCAAATGAATCCTTAAAATAAGGAAATCTTTTTAGGAAAACATTTAATTTTTGTATTTTTGATTTTAAAGGCATGAGTTGTCAGTTTTCAGTGTATTAATGAAGATTTTAACTTTTCATCAGGTTGAGTGTTTTCTTACTATATTATCTGTTGTGTATGTAGTTAGCATATTGTGTCACTGAACTGTTTAAAAATCTAGCATGTAGAGCAAGCCTGTTTTGTGGAAAATCCTTATTCATTAAAAAAAATAATCATGGCAGATTTTCTGCAAAAAAAAAAAAAAAAAAAGCAAAAGCATTTGCAATTCAGATTTTTTTTATTTTAAAAAAAGGTATTTTGCTTGCAGGAACAATACTACAGATTCATTTTAATGAGAATCTTTGAAATGTATTTATCTTTAGGGCACCTGAGCATCTTTATGCTGTTTGTCTTTTGTCTTTCTTGAAATAAAATGTACATATGTTACCTTTACATATGCTCTTTCTCAAAATCGTGAACCTAGTTAATATCTTCTTGCCCCCATCATTTTTATGCTTATACAGCAAACCCCAAAACCTGAACCAGATTGAATTTTTGACATACATAATTGTTGATAGCTTACTTAATCAGGAATTAAGTAAATACAGTCTTAAAGCCCTTCCCACAACTTAAAAGGGAAACATAAACACTTATACCATAGTGCCTATGGGCACTTTAATAATAAAAAAAACAGGCCCATGCTAGGAGAGCTCCTGTAAGTCAGCCCGTAATTGAGTCAACAACACACTTTTGTAGAGAAATACATGGTTGGAAAGTTTACATGGCCTGAGAGTTGAGACCAAATTAATACATTATTTTTTCCATTACTTTGAGTAATTCTAAAGTTGTTGATAACAAAGTTTAAGTAAATTATAAAGAAGTTAGCCGGCTTCTTTTCATTTAATAGATTATCTTTCAATCATAATCTTCTCTTTGTTGGTAGCTGTAAATCAACACTTCCTTTTAGTTAATCAGAGGTGTGTACCTTTTTAACTGAGATGTGCCCAGCCTGTCAGTGCACAAAGCACACATGACTGTAGTAAATGCAGGGGCCATGGGTCCATGAGGCACACAGCAAGCTACCTGTGTACACATTACAACTCTTAAGGACCTATTAAAATTGTGCTATTTCCAGTTATGAATGTTTGACTTTTAAGACATTCTTTTAAATATTTGTATCATTGTTAGAGGATATTTAATTGGTTGTATTTTTTAATCCCATGTAATATATGTAGTCCTGACCAGATTTACTACCATTTTTCTCTGGGTCCTAAAAGAGATCGATGACAATTCGTAACCAGAAATTGTTTTATATTTGCTAGTATGTATATTTATTTATCCAATGGCTTTATTTGTTTCCCAAAATTGTTTTGGGACTTGTTGAAAGCATTGTGTAACTTCTATAAATGGCTATTTTCTTGTAACTGTCAGTGATATGAATGTGTACATTGTTTTTTATATATAACATATATATATTTCTGGGGTAATTTTTTTTTTTTTTTAGGGTTGACTTTTTTTGTTTTTAAGTTACCTTTTGCCAATGACTTTCTGTTAGCTTTTCTTTTCGTTCAGCCTTCTAACAGAGCTCGTTTTTATTATGTTGTCAACTTGCCTGTAAGAGAGACTTCATCTCATCAGCGAAGAAGGCATTTCATTATCCCTACAAGTTGTACAGCAAGCACAGACTCTTCACAAGGATCACATCTCTTCCATGTGTGTCAGTCACTGAACGGACCCTGAAGCCTTCACTCCTGTACATCCTGTACGATGGTGTTACACACTACATCACTAGCTAGTTAAGGTTTTCTGACCTGAATTCTCTTTGTCTTCCTAGGTATTTATTTGTTACCTCTTTAAATCTTGTATGTCTAAATTAACTTAGAATAGTTACCCACCGAATAACTATGCCAAGAACTAGGAAAGAATGTTTATTTTATTTCCCCTTATAGGGGAAGAGTGGACTGGGAACAAACATGTAAGGCCAAAAGGCCTTAGGTTATCACTCATTCACTTTCTTATTCCTCTCATGGGCTGTATTTGACTAAAGGTTTGGTGGTTTTTGTTTGTTTATTTTTCAGTGCTAATGTATTTGATTATGCCATTGCTTTTCATGTCTTCCCTTAAGTTGAAAACCTGCTAGGAGTTTGCATAAAATACCTTAAAGTTCTCAGAGTAAGAACCATAAAACTCAGTACCTTATATTCAAATGCTACTTAAATTATTGAAATCTAAGTCACATTATTAGAATACATTTTCATATTCATAATTTCTGTTATCTTGAATTGAAATTCCATTGTAAATCAATTTAGTCTTTTAAAAAATGATTTAAGAGCAAGTTTATTCTAGAATATGGTTTTAATATTAGTATTTTAAGATATATAGTGACTACCAAACCTACTTGCTAATCAGAATTTCACCGAGGAGCTTTTAAATTATACAGCATTCTGAAGCCTGGGAAGCCACCTTGTATCTAGAGCAGGCTTTGAGAGTTCTGTATTTTTAAAGCTCTCCCAGTGATTTAGAAAATTTTGGTATATCCTATTTTAAATAATGTGGTTTGAGAATAGGTTACAAAATTTGACCAGCCATATCTACATCTTTCTCTCTCTTTCTCTCTTTCTTTCTCTCTCTCTTTCTCTCTGTGTGTATGTGTCTATCTCTGTCCTCTGTCTCTGTTTCTGTCTCTCTCTCTCTCTCTCTCTCTCTCTCTCTGGTAGGTTTTTTTTTTTTTTTTTTAAAGTGCTGGGACCATATTTCACAGAACGTATTCAAGATGCGTGGAGGAATAATGAAAATTGAGGCTACTGCTCATTGCCATTTTTGTCATTCATACTTTTAAATTAAGAGTTTGCATTTATAGAACTCTGAATAGCTGATCATTTACATAGCTGAAGGACATGTCCCTGAATGAAACCATTATATATATTAACTAAAATATTTCACTATTTTTTTATTTTATAAATCTTTGTAGAAATAAGCAATGAAATGCTACTTTCATCTTTTGAAATGGGATTTTTCAAGGTAGTGTCCTTTTGGCATTAGGGTAGGGGGGAGTTAATATTCTCTCTACTTATTTCCACATGAATCAATATGAAGTCGTGGACATTTAAAAAATCTCAATTTAATTTCTACTTATTTACTATGCAGTATAGCCGTGAACAAGTAATGTAGATTTAGTTTTCTCATCTTCAAATGCCCTGATCACCCTACCTCACAGGGTTGTTGTGGGGATAAATAAAACTTTTATGGAAGTACTTTCTTTGATGATATTTTGTCAGCCTTCCAAAACAATGGAATTTTGAGCATTCTTTCCTTTTGTTTTACAAGTATTCAGGTTTTCACATCCTTTACTTTTTGACCTTAGAACATGCCTGTAAGAACCATAGAGTGAGTCAGAGATCTGGAAAAACCAATACAGAAACAAGATCAGGGCTGTAAACCAAAAACAGACATAGTATAGTGCAGTGCCCTGGCACTCTTGTATAACCATGATGGTCATAAATACAAAACTTATATGTCAGGCCAGTCTACAAAATAACTGTTAGCAAAGGAATATGAAGCCACATCTGTTGGGCTAAAGTTAGCATCTAGTTTTGAAACTAGAAGGAAACTGCATCTTCCAGATCAACTCATATCCAGATAAAAGTCACAGCTGGGAGTAGAATGCAGGTCTGTTAACCTAGTATGACCTTAGCAATTACTGTGAACCAAGATGAAATAAAACATCTGAGGTCAACCCAGACAAAGTAGCTTGGTGAGAACTCTGTACAAGCTGACTGAAGTCATGATTTAAATTTACTTTCTGAATCTCAGATTTTATTTGTAAATTGGATACACTAATATCTACCTTTGAGTAATCTAAAGATGAACACATAAACCACAAAACAGTCAACAGCAGGAGAGAGTACCTGTAGTTGCTGAGAACATGTTTGATAGGAGTATGTTTAGTTAGGAAATGGGTGAAGATGTTGAAGGGGCTGGAGATACACCATGGTCTGAGTACCTAGGATTTGTGAACCCAAGGGTTCAAACCTCAGCATTGCAAAGTACTGACTAGTTAACAATTGTGAACAGATTAGGGGTTATACAAAGGACTTGTCACACCAGAAGCCCTCTTTAAAAAAAAAAAAAAGTCAGTCCTTAGAGCTTTCAGTAACAACCATATAAACTGATATTTAACAATATTATCCTTCCTAAAGACATTACTTTTAAAATACTATCAAAAAAGCTGAGGATGTAGTTCATTGGGTAGAGTGCTTACCTTGCATGCGCAAAGACCTGGGTTTGGTCTCTGGCTTGGAATGAAACAGTCATGGTGGCAAACACTTGTGATCCCAGGTGGAGGCAGGATCAAACATTCAGAGTCATTCTTGACTATAACAGACAGACATGAGGACACTCAGATTCTGTCTCAAAATACTAATGCTGTAGATGTAGATTACTATCAGTTGACTGTTTGGTGTATAAGGTCATGAGTTCTAGCCCTGGTACCTAAAACTAAAGTCCTTTCCTTTCTGTTGTTAGTCAACTACTAAACCAAAGACTTCTGTTTATAAAATTGACAACTGCCATAAGCTTAGTGCCTAGCACTGGAGGTTACCAATGGTTACTGCTGGAGAAAGGGTCACGGAGAAGAGCTGCCTAGTACTAGTAATGGTCATTCATGTCAAGTCTCTGCAAAGAGTTTTCAAAGGGCAGAATTGGTTATGGGGGGAGAAGACCAGGTAGGAGTTCTGTGATGCTGCACAAGCTCTGCTTGGTGGACTCACCCCAAGTGCCAGCACTCAGGGAAGTGGAAGCAGACAGAAGGTTGAAGACCATTCAGAGGTACAGAACATTGGCTACAAGAGACCTTAAGAGCAATATTGTATAACTTGACTATTATTCATTGGCTGGTAGTCATAGTGAGAACAGTTGAGACTGGTCAGTTTTGGTCTTATAAGCACAAATTTGGGCACAGCCTGGCTTACTGTCTGAATCTTTTCTTGGAAAAAGGCATGTTTGCTACTCTAGAGCTTTCTGACAACCTAGAAAGGTATGAGGGCATATGCTTGCTCCCTAATACCTTTTTGGTACCGGGTATTGAGCCTTGCACATACTAAGCAAGTGCTCTCTGCTAAGTGATCTTCAGCCCCCATTCCAGAGCCTAATGTTTATGTCATGTTTCTTGAGTGGATGTGGTTTGGGGTTAAAGTATAAAAAGTCAATTAGCTGTTTCTGTATCAAATCAGAAATAAAACAATTTCAAATGACTCAGTAATTTTGTAGGAGACAGTCAATGTCTTATACTGCTGTGAACAGGCACCATGACCAAGGCAACTCTTATAAGCACAACATTTAATTGGGACTCGCTTACAGGTTCAGAGGTTCAGTCCATTATTATCAAGGCAGGAGTATGGCAGCTAGGAGGGTGGTCTTAAAGCCCAGGCCCACAATGACACTTCCTTCAACAAGGCCACAGCCACTCCCTAGGCCACTTAGATATCCAAGGCAAGGCAACTTCAACTTTACAGCCTCTTGTTCCAATGTCTGGGTTCCTCCAAAGGGCTTGGCCACTTCTCCAGCTCTGCCTTCTGTAGGACTTAGGGTCTTGACTCCACTGCTGCTGCTGCTCTTGGTAGTCATCCCATGGCACTGGCATCTCTCCAATATGCTGGAGTCTTCTGCTACAACTAGACTTCACCTACAGCCTCTCATAGGCTCCCTTCATAGTGCCAAGCCTCAGTTTCTTTGCATGACCCCTTCATTCCTTCAAAACTAGTACCACCTAGGTGACTCTTACACATCACCAAATCCAGCTGCAGCTCAAGGTACAACCTTGCCTTTCACAGCAATATCCTGGTCCCTGGTACCAACTTCTTTTTTAGGGTTTTGCTGCTGTGAACAGATACCTTGACCAAGGAAACTTTTACAAGGACAACATTTAATTGGGGCTGGCATACAGGTTCAGAAGTTCAGTCCATTATGATGAAGATGGGGTATGCCATCGTCCAGGCAGGCATGTTGCAGAAGGAGCTGAGAATTCTACATCTTCATTTGAAGGACACTAGAAAACTGGCTTCCAGACAGCTAGAAGAGTCTTAACGCCCATGCCCACAATGACACACTTTCTCCAACAAAGCTACACCTCCTAATAGTGCCACCCCCTAGGCCAAACATATTCAAACTACTACACTAAGGTCAGTTCCAAATTCCTGGTGGTCCTCTGCCTCAGCTTCCAAGTAACTCAAACTACAGGCATGCACCACTACACCCAGCAAATAAGAACACAACTCTGGAGGGAATTCTAAATTTTAATCTGGCTGTATTTGGAACTTAAAAATCTGATCTTTAACTCTTTCTATTCTATGTAAGGTTGGGTTGAATCTGGTGCTTAAGGTACTTAAAAAGCAGCCTGGGTTAATTTTTTGTTGGAGTTCCAGCCCTGGACTGGAAGCAGCCAAGGGAGAAGAGCGTCAGCACACAGGGAGTGGAGGTGCTGGGGGGGCGGGGGAGCACGAGGTAAGACTTGGTCTTGCAAAGGAGTAGGGTTGTTTTCTATAATAACTTATTCCCTTTGTGGGTCCAATGACCCTTTCACAAGAAGTTGCCTAAGGCCACTGTAAATCATGCTTATATTGCAGCTTATAACAGTAGCAAAATTATAGTAATGAAGTAGCAGTGAAAATAATTTTCTGTTTGGCATCATCACAACATGAGCTGTTATTAAATAAGGGTTGAAGCATTAGGAAGGTTGAGAACCACTGCTCTATCATGTATGGTTTAATGTGATGTTGAAGATTGAACCTGAGACTTTGAACATGCTAGTCAAAGACTCCCAGCCCTCAAAACCAATTTTTAGTTTTAGAGAGTGTCTCAGGTATCCCAGGCTGGTCCTGAACTTGCTGTGTAGTTGAGCATGACCTTGAATTTCTGATTTTCTTGCTGGGCAAAACAAAAGAAAGAAAAGAAAAAAAACCACCAAAACCAAAAATCTTCAAAACCTCTGATCCTCTCTTCTGTTTCCCAGGTCCTAGAATAGAATTATAGGTGTGCACTACCACGTCTGGTTTAGGCAGTCCTAAAGATCCAGATTGAATTCAACGCTTTGTGCAAGTTAAGCAAATGCTCTACCACTGAAGCCACATCCCCAGTCCTCAATTTCCAAAGCCCCCCCCCTTTATTTTTGTGTGTGTATGACTTGCCTGCATGTATGTCTGTGTACCATGTTATAACAGGTGGTCAGATCCGTAGAAATGGAGCTACAGTTAGTTGTTAGCTCCTATGTGAGTACACATTGAACCCAGATCCTCTTCATGGCCAAGCACCTATGTAGCCCCTAAACCTATTTTAAATTGCATGTGGCTTAAGATTTGAAGATAATAGCTTCAGAACCAAGTATAGTAGTTGGTGTACCACATAATTATTGGATAAAGGAATGAATGAGCCTACATTTCTAATCCCAGAAAATTGATTTTGTGCATCTGGAATTGATGACACTCCAGGACACAGGTTCATACTACACAAAGTCAATTAAGTTTTAAGTCTCAATCTCAATTTTATTCATTTCAGTAAGAAATTAAATCACAACTTGATCCCTACTTACTGAATTGAACTAGAGAATAAATTTATTTCTTTGAATAATAATTTTCTGAAAAAATTTATTTCTTTCCTTTTGTGGTGGGAGTAAGTCTCAGATAGCCCTGGCTGGCCTCAAACTATGTAGCTGAGGTTGACCTTGAGCTCTTGATCATTTTGCCTCCAATATATTCTGCTATCACACCCAGCTACTGAAAGAGTATTATAGCTAATATCTAGTTAGTTAACAGGATGTTATCACTTCCACTAGGTAAGTATCCGTTAAAGTCTGCTGGCTAGGGGTATAAGGTGTGTGTGGCTCAATATTAGAGCACTAGCAAGCACTCATGAGTCCCTAAGTTCAATGCCAAACAAGTTCATATATCAGCTTAACTTCTCGTGATAAATTAGTTTTGTTACTTGGTCTTACCTTCCCTGTATTTTACCCCTTTTTAGTTAACTTTTAAAAAACATACACTGCCATCATTTCCAGACAAGTGAGACTTGGGTACTTAAGAGTATTTTTTGTAGCTGACATGTGGCCCTCAGCCACTATATGCAGTTAAAAGGTCCCAGTTCTGTAAGGATATCTATCATGAAGTCACTTAAGTGCTTGCTATGTACAGCAAAGTGCTGGCTTATAAAGATGTCATTACTGCCTTAACTGTGTATGATCTTTAGCTGAGATCAAGAAATCGCTGAAAAGGCACTGAGGTTTAAGGGAGGGTAGATGTCTTAATCCCCACTGAGGAAAGGTGAAGAAGCTTATCAAGCAGGTTTGTGGCTCCACCCTCAGGCACCATTCCCAGGTTCTAGGAACTCAAGTTTCAAATTCTGACATTTTGGGGGAGACAATCTTAGTTACTTCACAATAATTCCACAGAGGTGTTTAAAATAACTTGATTTTTCACAGATTTGAAGATTGGTGAGGTTAATTGGGCCATTCTTGTTTAATTCCAGAATTGTGTTCAAATTTGACTAAAGAAGAAATAATCTGAGGTTTAATTTAGTTGGATATACAAGATGTTTTTTTTCAAACTTGTGTGTGGCAGCTGAGTGTTTCTCCCTGTATAGCTTCTCCATGTAGTTAACTCAGAACTTCCTCAAAGCATTGGTGATCTCTTATGGCCCACACTTTTAATCCTAGCACTTGGTAGACAGAGAGAGGCAGGTGGATCTCTGTGAATTTGAAGCCAGCCTAGCCTACAAAGCAAGTCCAAGACAGCCAGGGCTTGTTACACAGAGAAACCTTGTCTTGAAAAACTAGGGGAAAAAAGGAATTTTTATGTGAGTTGGGTATGGTGATGCCAAATACTTAGGCAACAGAGGGAGGAAGAACAGTACCATTCAAGGCCATTCTCTTCTCCAGTTAGTGAGTTTGGGGCCAACCTGGTCTACAAGAGACCCAGTCTCAAAAAACCAAGACCAACAGACTTCTTAAATAGCAGACGATATCTACAAGAGCACTCTAAGAAATAACAGGTTGGTTCCAAGTAGAAATAACAGGTAGGTTCCATATAGCTTAGGATTTGATGTTTCTGTAAATTCAATAGTTCAAAAAGAAACCATAGCCGGGTGGTGGCGCACGCCTTTAATCCTAGCACTTGGGAGGCAGAGGCAGGCCGATTTCTGAGTTCGAGGCCAGCCTGGTCTACAGAGTGAGTTCCAGGACAGCCAGGGCTACACAGAGAAACCCTGTCTCGAAAAACCAAAAAAAAAAAAAAAAAAAAAACCATAAGGGTTCAGATTCAAGTGAAGACTATGACTTAAGGCTTAAATATTGTTCTGGGGAGTCAACACTGGAAGGATTTACCACACGTTGGTATTGGTACTGGGTTGCTCATACTCTACGGGGGGACAGGTCCCAACTATATGATCTATCTTGAAGCACATACAATTTGGAAGGCTTGTGGGAAAATAAGAGGTCCACAAAACAAGAGAGCCTGTGCTACAGGTCCAATGGATTTAGGAGAAGACTTCTAAGTCTTCTAGATTTGCTGGGTAATCAGCTGTGGTAAAACAGCAGGCATAGCTATCTGCTGTTGTATACTCCAGCAATCTCCAGAGAAGGAGAAAGTTCTCTCATATACAGAGCCAAGTAACCAGGTCACTAAAAGCAGGGCATCTGAGCCACTAGAAGAATGTGCCACATTCCATAGTATTTTATATGTGTTTTATATACACAGAGTTGGAATGCAAAACCAATCCAAATAGTAGACAACTCTTCAAGAAAACAAATTTTCCTGTATTTTTTATTATAAGAGGGATTCATTATTGAGTCATTTTAAAGGCAAATTACTGGGCATTTACTATGTGCCAGGTACTGGGAATGCAGCAGCAAAGAAAACAGAGTTACATGTGTTGGCACACAGGTCTGCTACCCCATGTCATCTAATTGGAAGGCAGAGGCAGGAGGATGAATCTAGACTGGAGGTTAACAATTACCTAGCAAGTTCCAGGTCAAATACCTTGTTTCATGCCCCCCACTCCCTACTTCACAACGGGAAACAGGCAAGAGACCCATGCTTCAGATAGAAAACAGGGTATCACAGAAGGAATGTGATGACAAACCCAGAAAACAGATGAGCAAATGTGGTATCACACGGTTTATTCAGTGCTAGGGACCAAACTTGGGGCATTCTGCATGCTAGGCAAGCACTCTACCAACTGAGCTGTATGCCCAGCCCACAGAAGGGATTCCTGTAAATGGGACATTTAGCTTTAATGTGAAGGAGGAGAAGCCATCCATGTGATCAAGTGTGGGAAGAGCACCACAGGCAGAAATATTATTGACTCTAAACCTCCTAGAGGTAGCCTCAGCACTGAAGGGAATAAAAGGGGAGGGGTAATGAGAGGGAAGGAGAGACAGCAGAGGAGGTAAGAGGGAGAAAAAGATAAAGAAGGAAGTAGGTCAGCATATGCAAGGGCTTCCTGACCACGAAATGACGAACTTTCATTTTGGGACAGGGTCACATATAACCCAAGCTGCCCTCTAACTTACTATGTAGTTAAGTATAGCTTTCCTTTTTGATCCTCCTGCCTCTAACTCCTGAGCGCTTGGGGTTACAGGTGTGTGCCACGCATCATTTAAATGGTGCTAAGGATTGAATTTACAGCCTTGTACATGCTGGGCAAGCACTCTGCCAACTATGTTACATCCCCAGGCCAAAAAGTTGAGGTTTTTCTAAAAATACAAAGTCATTAAAGATATTTTACCTGGAAGGAACCAATGTTATTTACTATTTATTCAGACAGGTTGGCCTCAAACTTGGCATCTTTTCAGCTACTCCATCAAGGCTACTGGAATACAGGCCTGAATCACCACCACACCTGGTATAAATTACATATTTTAGCAAGCACACTGTTGTGTGGGGATGGATTGTGGAGAAAGAAAGGAAGATGGAATACCAGTTGGGAAATTACAAAAAAGATTCAGGTAGTAGTAGTTTTTCAATTTCAGTAATGGAAACAGAGCTACAGACCTTGGTAACAAATAGAATTCAGGAGGTCAGAGAAGGTAAGAAATAAGTGGCAGCTCTCAGGTTTTGATTTCGGCATCTGAGTGAGTGTCATCACCACTCAACCTCCTAGGCTTTAACCGTTTCCTCCTCTGACCTTTAGTCACTCAGTCCCTACATTAGGGCTTGCCACAGAAACAGATCAATGGGATGATGCATATATCAAAAGAGATTTTTAAGGAATTGAGATCACACAATTATCCAAAATTTTCAGGGCAGACAAGCAGGATAGCAATCCCAGGGACATCTGATGCTGTGGTCTGGAAGCATAAGTCTCCCTTCCTAGGGTCTTGTCTTAATTTGGATTCATTGATTTAAATAAGTGTTAATCACATCTGACTGGTGTTTGACTGAAAACTAGGGAACATGGGTACCACAGTCTCGTCAAGCTGATACATAAAATTAACCATTCTATTGCCTTTGACCTTTAAATAGTTTTCAGGCTGTTTCCTTCCTCTCCATTGTCACTGGCTTAATTCGGGCTTGAATTCTTGCTGAATTAATTCATTCAAGTTGGAAATCTCATAGCTCAGCAAGGAATGCAGAGGCTCTTGGTTTTATCCCTAGCACAGCAAATTGATTATACTTATGTATTAGTTACTTTGCCAAATTATAAGAGGATGCTTTCTTTATAGAGCATCGCCTTTCACTTTAATAATGCTGTAGAATATTTCTTGAAAGATCACCTTATAAAATGTTTACTTGTAGACGAAAAATAGACAAGAAATGGAAATAAGAGAATGGCTCATCTGTGTCTATCTTTTTTTTTTTTTTTTTTTTTTTTTTTTTTTTTGGTTTTTCGAGACAGGGTTTCTCTGTGTAGCCCTGGCTGTCCTGGAACTCACTCTGTAGACCAGGCTGGTCTCGAACTCAGAAATTCGCCTGCCTCTGCCTCCCGAGTGCTGGGATTAAAGGCGTGCGCCACCACCGCCCGGCTTGTGTCTATCTTTTTAAGACTTTAAAAACTAACCTTATGCCTTTGATCCCAGCACCTGGGAGGCACCGGCCGGTGGATTTGAGTTCAAAGCCAGTCTGGTCTACAGCTGTAGTGAATTCCAGGACAACCAAGGTTACACAGAGAAACTTGTCTTAAAAAAAAAAAAAAAAAAAAAAAAAACTTAAAAAACTATGAATATATTGGAAAATCAGACAATATCTAAACTAGCTCGCCCCTTGATGTCCTTACAGAGAAGCCCAGTGCCAAAGGGGAAAGAATTTTGCTCCTTTTAGGTTCTTTATTATCAGTTTACCTGTTCGATTGCACTCAGTCAAATGAGCACCACAAGCCTTCTCTCTACCAGAAATGCAACGGAGCACAAGTCACTTGGTTTCTCAAACTAACTTCACCAGTACCTACAGTGGGTAGGAAACTGCAACTCCGTCGTCGTTAATGCTACCTTTTTACATCTAACCTCATAATGCTTTTTTTTTTTTGAAGCCATTGCACTGTGTCGAAATCTGTTTACATAACTATTTTTGCTATTGTGTTGAGGACAAACTAGAATATACGGGCACGGACCACGGAACTCGGAAATGTTTTCGCCAAAGAATCACCGTGCTGGGCTCCGGGTGATCATGGGAAGGGAAAATCCGGGAGACTTGGGGTAGACTTCGATCTCCGTGCCCGAATGCCAGGAGGCCGCGGAAGTCGACTTCTCCCTCATTACGCGCCTGCTGGCTCCAATCTACCAGCACTAGAATTTCCGCTCGCCAGACGAGCACCGCCCTCCTCACGCGTGCGCACTTCCTTTTCCTTCGGGGCGGGGCGGTGTTGGGAGGGGGCTCAGGTTGGTTCGCGTCTCCAAGCCCAGCGTCGCCCCGCCCCGCCTCGCCCAGCCCCGCGTTGCCCGGGGGGGCGGAGCCTCGGCCAGGCGCCCAGTCAGCCACAGTCCCAGCCTGCCCCGCGCGGGCCAACGAGAGCCAGCCCAGTGACTCACCTCTGCCGCGCTAACTCTTCGCTGCTCTTCCCTTCACACACACTCAGCCCCGGTTCGAGATGGCGGCGGCGGCGGCAGCGGCAGCGGGGGACTCAGACTCCTGGGGTGAGCAGAAGTTCCAGCCCGAGTGCGGGCTGTGGAGGTCCTGCTCCCACGCGTGTACTAACGCGACTCGCTCTCTTCTGTAGACGCGGACACGTTCTCTATGGAGGACCCGGTGCGGAAGGTCGCGGGCGGTGGTACGGCCGGCGGGGACCGCTGGGAAGGCGAGGACGAGGACGAGGACGTGAAGGTAGGTGCGGGCCTGGGCGCCAGGCTACGCGGGTGGGCGCCGGCAGCAAGCGGGGAGACTCGGGGCCCCAGGGCGCCGCCCGGGCCTGCGGGCCGGGAGTCCCGCGTGAGCGTCGGCCCAGAGGTTCCCTGGTTCCCTCGGCTGGACGGCCATGTGGGCAGCAGGCGGCAGCTTGTCCGGCCGGACTCTGCCGAGGGTGGTGGCCGCCTGGGCCCCAGCCCTTCACCGAGTGTCCACTCTGGCCTGGAACCTAACTGGCGACGAGAAGTGACAGCAGCAGTCCGGTCGGCCCACGTGCTATCTTCGCAGTCCAGAACCTCTCACCGAAACAAGGCGAACAGATCGGGAACTCGGTTTCAGTGTTTGTCCCATATGGAAAGTCTTGAGACCCGCCTTTCCTAGTTCGAGTCTCCCATGTGTCAGTAACTTCGGTATGATTGTGAAGGCCGGTAGCTCGTTCGAGCGATTAGATGGAGAAAATACATTGATTCTTTTCTAAACTAGAATGGAAGCAGTAAAACAACTTTTGACTCTCCCTTCCCCACCCTGTGGTAAGAAGGATGAACTGAGAGCACTGAGATAACCATCGGGTTATGAAAAACAGAGAGTTAACAGTTATTCATCTACACGGGGACAGACAGGCCTAGAAAAATATCAAAGAGTTGGTGGTTGTGGTAGACCAGGGGCCAGTGGTTTTGTTTTTCTTTGTATTGTAAATTCGAGTTCTATTCCCCTTATTTTTAGAAACTCCCACGGGCTCATCATATACTGTTTGGATTTTTCATCTCTACTCTTAACTTTGTTGAAGTGTATGTCCACTTTACCAGATGGCCTGAATTTGAGGAATGAAGTGAGAGCTTTGTATACATTGAAGTTAATAATGACTAATAGCATTATTGACTGGCTACTTACATGCTTTCTTTACCTATTTACACTTGGGCATGGTTTGCTGCCGACCTTATATCACCACATTACAGTAGATTTTCAGTTTTGATTTTTAACTTTTCCTAGGAAGTAGAAGTTTGGACATCTTATAAAGTTAAAGAAGTTAAAGTTAAGGGATGGGAGTAAGTTCAAAACAAAACGGGGGTTATTAGAGGAAGCCGGAGTAAGTTCCAGAAAGTTGTTTAAAGCTGTTTGTAATGATGCCATGTAGTATCTACCTGGGATTATGGAATCTAAATAGTGTTGATCCTGATGTTTATAATTCTTATCACTTAACAGTGATTCTGGCTCTTCCTGATGCCATGAACTTTACTTGTATTTAACATGTTGTGGTGACCCCCTCCCAAGCATAAAATTATATTTTTTTGCTACTTTATGACTAATTTTGCTGCTGTTATGAATTGTAATGTAAATATCTGATGCAGGATATCTGACCTCTGAAAGGGTCGTTGGAGATCCACAAGTTGAGAACCACTGTAAGTCTAAGTCTAAGAGCTAAGTTTTGCCAGACTTAGAAGTAAGTTAATATGAAGACCTCATTGTCCAGTCACTCTTCCAGTGCAAACTTACTTTTGTGTACATAACCAGTTCTTTTTTTCTTTTTTTTTTTTTTGGTTTTTCGAGACAGGGTTTCTCTGTATAGCCCTGGCTGTCCTGGAACTCACTCTATAGACCAGGCTGGCCTCGAACTCAGAAATCCGCCTGCCTCTGCCTCCCAAGTGCTGGGATTAAAGGCGTGCGCCACCACTGCCCGGCAGATAACCAGTTCTTATACATAATGTTTGAAGTTGATGTTTCAGATTGGAAGCTGTTGTAGTGTTGAAAATTTGCTTTATTTCTATTCTTATGATACAGTATATAAAAATAGTTTTGACTCCTGGGTTTTAGAATCAGACTGGATTATGTTACTTTGGCATTTTCTAGTTACACTTTCTCAATATGTAAATAATTGTAATGAGTCTTGGATTACATAGTTTCTTTGTTGTTTTTTGCATGTTTTGTTTTGAGACTGGGTCTCACTATGTAAACCAGGCTGGCTTTGAAACTCACAGAAATCTGTCTAGCTCTGCCTCATGAGTGCTGGGATTAAAGGAGTGCACCACCATCAGAATTACTTTGTGTTTTAAATGAGCATTAGCAAGGCTACCTAGCATTTGGTAGATATTCAGTAAATACTAATTTTCATTGTTGTCTTCCTTCTTTTATCCTAATGGAAATATTTTGGCTGCTAAAACTAATATCTGTGGTTTATTTTATGCCACACTTACCATTTTCCTAAGGCCAGATCTTATTTTTTTATAGTGTCTGTTTACTATGAATTTTTGTGTTTTTATTGGAAGATCATGGTTATCAAACAGATCTTTGCCATTCAAAGTTTGTTAGAATTGAAATTTGTCACCTTTCATAGTAGTGAGTTATATTACCAAACTTCTAAATTCTGATGTTTTAGCATTTAATCGTTTTGTGGTAGCAAGTCTTAAACAATTCAATATGTGAATTAAAAAAAGAAAAATATAGATTGGTAGGATGGGAAGTGTAGTTCCAGCACTTGGGGAAGTTGGAGAAGAATCACCTGAGTCCAAGAGTGTTAAGACTAGTTTGGGCTATAGAGTGAGTTCTATGGCAAAACTGTAGAAAGTGTTCTTTTAATGTGAGGATCAAGTGCTTGACCTTTATAAATACCAGTTTAATGCCACTTACAGTGTCTGTTTTAGGTACTTGCTCTAGGTGACTGTCCTTCTTAGTAGTATTTTACCTTTCTGATGTTTTAGTAGCTGTCTTGCAGTGTCAAAAAGTAGACCTCTTAATATTCATGGAGGAGGACAGACTCCTGCCCCCCCATAAGGTGAAATCTAGTGGCTGGAGAGAGGGCCTAAGAGCAGTATTTTCTTCCTGAGGGCTAGAGTCAGATTCCTAGCATTTTCATCACAGTTGTCTGTGGCTTTAGCTTCAGGCATCAGACATCTCTGTCCTTGCAGACCTGCTGTCACATACACGTGCATATCCACAGATAGGCAGACATCCTTTTTTTTTTTTTTGAGAACTAAGGAGTGTACATCTCCTTATTTGTACTTAGTGTTTATTTACTTAGACTTTTTCTTACTTTCCTGATATGAAGAGGTAGCGAGAAGAAATGTTTGCTTTGTGTATATGACTAGAGTGATGTGTAGGATGTAGATGCAGGATTGAGTACCTGCTGAAAGCAGGGGCTACACAACTTTAAAACCATTTTATTAGATTCCCTACATTCATTCTAATTGAACAGGATACAAATTAGGTTTATTCAAAAGGTGTACAGAGGAAACTTCTGGCTGTGTTCAGCTATCTCAGGCATTTTGTTTTGTTTTGTTTTGTTTTTGTCTGTTTTTTTATGTTTAGTTATTTTAGGCAGGATCTCATGTGGCCCAAGATTGGCCTTACCTTCTTTGTATAGCCAAATGAATTCTGTGACCTTGCCTATAGACATTTGAGTACTAGGATTAAAGGCATGTACAACTACCCCTAGTTTATGCCTCCTTGGGATAGAACCCAGGGCAAACCACCAACTGAACTACATCTCTAGCCCTCAGCTATGTGTTTCTCTAGTTGCATTGTAGATTACACAAGATCTCAGAGAACTGACCCAGGTGAAAACTATGTACTAAGCAGTCAAGCCTTACTCATTTACTTTAAGGATCTAGCCAAATTAATAATTGTAAATCTTCCAGAATAAGGACATCTTCTTTTCAAGTATTAGCACTTCTGAGGAATAGGATCTGTATTTAATTTTATTTTTGTTTGTTTCTTATATTTTATTTTTGGGGCAGGATCTCCAATTTGAATCTTCCTGCTTCAGCCTTTCAAGTTCTTAAAATATGTGTGTGTGTGTGTGCATGCGAGATGTGTTTTAGAGAAAAATGTGATTACAGTGGGGTGACCATTTTGCCAGAAAATAGGTAATCTTTTGTTTTGTTTTCTTTTAAAAGAGTGTATCTCATAGCCAGGATAGTGTCAGATTCACTGTGTACTAAGGATGGCTTTGAACTGTCTTTTGACTTCCCAGGTGCTGTGATGAGAGCTATGTGCTATATACCTGGTTTATACAATCCCAATGCTGGAACTCAGGATGGCTTGACACTCTACCTACTGAACTGTATCCCTAGCTCTGCCTTTTTTTGGGATGTGGGAGGAGCAGTCTGATTGTATACACTAGGCTGTACTTGAACACTCAAACTTCCCATGCCTCGGCCTTCTTAGTGCTGGAATTACAAGTATGTTGCCACCATGCTTGGCTGAAAATTTGTATCTTGAAAAGAATATTTTTCTAATTTATACAAAATTGCAAACATACAGTGGTTTAGTAAGCTCTTCATAATATTTTCCTTTGAAACACCCTACACAACTGAATGAAAATAGTCATCTTTTTTTAAAATTGAGAGTGTCTTACTCTGGCCCAGGCTAGCCTTATAACCCATGGCAATCCTGCCTTAGCCTCCTATGAGTAGTGCTAGGATTATAGGAGTGAAGGAGCTGCTATGTTTGACCTTCAACCAGATTACTGTGAAGAAAATCCCAATCATTTCAGTACTTTAATAATTTTTATAAAACAGTAAATTTTCACTTAGAAAGCTTTATTTTTTGTGTGTAGACGTACATGCCTCATGGTATGTAGCAATCAGAGGGCAACTTGGGAATCAGTTATCTCAAGTATGGCTTTTATTGAAAAGTATTTACTTATTCTATTTGTCGTATTGGGTCATTGCAAATAAATTAGTTACTTGTTTAGCGTTTGGGACTTTTAAAGATTAATTTTATATTATATTTTGTCTGCATGTCTCTATGTGCACCATGTATGTGCCTTGTGCTCATGGAGATTAGAAGAGGACATCAGATGCTATGAAACTGGAGTTAGAATTGTGAGCCAAGCCGGACGGTGGTGGCGCACGCCTTTAATCCCAGCACTTGGGAGGCAGAGGCAGGCGGATCTCTGAGTTCGAGGCCAGCCTGGTCTACAGAGTGAGTTCCAGGGCAGCCCGGGCTACACAGAGAAACCCTGTCTTGAAAAACCAAAAAAAAAAAAAAAAAGAAGATAGAATTGTGAGCCAGGTCTTCTGCAAGAGCAATAAGTACTCTAAACCACTGAGCCATCTTTCCAGCCCTAGTGTTCAGCTTTTTGACCTTGATATTGCTTAGACAGGAATTAAAGCAGAATTGGCTGATGATCATTGAGTATGAGACAGGTCGGCATTGAGCTGGAACAAAACTGGATTAAATGGAGTAGAATTTACTGAAACAATTATTTTGACTAAAGGAAGATGGTAGAACATTTAACTTTCTTTAAAAAACTGAATTTTAATGAGATGGCTAGCCTTGTCAGATCTGAAACTACTTAGAGCAGAAACTACGTACTTTACAGAGTACTAAAAAGTTGTTTTTCCAGTAAGAAATTATGTGGTATTCTGTGGGCAGGGGATATAGCTCAGTGCTTGCCTAAGATACATGAAACTCTGGATTCCATTTCAAGCATTATGTAAACTTGGTATGATAGTGGTACCCCTCCTATATTTTCAGCACTCAGGATAAGAAATTCAAGGTCATAGGGAGTGTCTTAGTTAGGTTTTTATTGCTGTGAAGAGGCACCGTGACCAAGGCAGCTTTTAATACTTGGTTGTGTTTGGTTAGGAAATAGATTTTTGAATTTGAAAGCAGCCATCTCTTTGAGAGAAATGATTCAAATGATGTTGGGTGAGTATCTGTAGGGCATGAGTATTATATACATGAGTAAATTATAAACAGCTTCTCTATAAAGCTGTCCATTTTATGAAGACAACCTGAATGTTTTTGTTATAGTCTTATAGTCCAGGCTGGCCTAGAACTTCACAGGTAACCATGTGAAGTTGACCATGAACTCCTGATCCTCCTGTCTCTACACTCTTGAGTGCTGGAATCTCAGGCACAAACCATATAGAATACCTGAGTCAAATTCCTGCCGTGTTTGATATTTGTTTCAGTAATGGAGATTGAATCTAAGACCTCATGCATTCTGTGCAACTGCTACATCAATTGAGCTATATTCCAGTTTCTGGGAAAGGTATTTTTAATAGGATATTAATAGGTTGTATCTTGAACCAAACAACACTTAGGTCTTTTTTGAAGTGATAGGTAAGCTTACTGTCTCTATTTTAAGTGTCTTGCAACACTTTTGTCATTTTATCTGGAAAACTTGCCAGCATTTACAAGGTCCTCATGTTTATAGAATAGTTTGCTCAGTTTCCCTACAGCAGTTGTGGTAGGCATTCTGTACCCTACATTTACTTTTCAGGACCTGATAATTTCATAACTAAGGACCCAAGTTTTTAAAAATTTCTGTGGAAAGTTACCTAGCCTTCTTGGATAGTGCCAGCTATATTTGTTCCCTTGTTAAGAGAATTAATATGATAGTTTAGTAGTAATGTCAGGGCAGGCTTGTTATGTGTTTTAAGGATAATGGTAATAGACATGGGCTTGCTTTTCATGATCTTTATGCACTGAGTCAGGTGTCATGACTCTGCCTAGAATTTATTTACAGGAACTGCCTTTTTTTGCTACTAAAACCTATTCTGGCCTGGCGTGATGGCACATGCCATAAATCTCAGCATTCTGGAGTCAAAGAGGATCGTGAGTTCAAGACCAGTCTAAACTACACAGCAAGACCCCACTACAAAACAGACAATGTCCCAAGAAATGGAATCTGATAAGATGGAGAATTTCTAAGTAGCCTTCTGTTTGCATGGATTGGAGCTGGGCTTACCTTTTGTTGTGGGAAGCCTGAGAGTGATAAGGATAGAGGATACAGAGTTGGTATGGATGAGCTACTAAGAAGGTCCTTCTATGTTGATGGTATTCAGTGATAATTTTCTCATGACTTTTTGGTACCAGACAGAAGCTTGAAGATTAGTTTCTTTAAACTTCTAAACAACATAAAACCTGCTAATGACAACTTGAAATTTGAAGGTTGTTTAACTAATACAGTTGCATGTATCTGGGCATGTTTTACATACTAGTGTGTACCTTAACTCTGCTTTTTTATGAGATTCCCTATAATCTAGGGGAGCTCATTCTAGAACTAATGGAAAGAACAGATCTTAGCAGGAGGGACTTAGTTTTCAGTTACTTCATATTCCAACATTCAGAAGGAGTTTTGTTCTGTTACTTTGGTCCAGAGAAGTCCCCGTATCACTTCTTACTGAGATAACATGTTGGCTACGTCTGGGCCACAGTTTTTTTTCTGTGAAGTGAGATGCTGCTGCCTTACTTTTAGAAGTGTTATAAGGATCAGCTTTAATGTTACAACATGAAAAAGCTCCTAGCATAATTATGGGTGCAAAGTAAATGCTCAGTATGTGCTATACACTGTTATTATCTCAGCTTTAACTCTGCACTTCCTTGACATACAATGACCCTCCTATCTGAAGCACTGTCTAAGCAGCATATTGCAGACCCCAGAATACCTGGTAGTTAACTTCTGTTTTTATCTCTGATTCCATTTGTACTACAGTTTTGATCTAAGAAGTAAGACATAGTAGTAAGATAATACAAACTTGCCGGGCGGTGGTGGCGCACGCCTTTAATCCCAGCACTTGGGAGGCAGAGACAGGTGGATTTCTGAGTTCTAGGCCAGCCTGGTCTACTGAGTGAGTTCCAGGACAGCCCGAGCTACACAGAGAAACCCTGTCTCGAAAAAAAAACCAAAAAAAAAGTCTAACTTATGACTTAAATTGACAAGTGGTTATAAAAATATATTTATTTGGGGGCTGGAGAGTTAGCTCATTGGGTAGGAGCGCTGGCTCTTCCAAAGAATCCAGGTTGGATTCCTAGCACTTACGTAGTGGCTTAAAACTATAACTCCAGTTCCAGTATTCTGAATCCTCTTCTGGCCTCTCAGGGCAACAGGCACACAAGTAGTACATAGACATGCATGAAGAACGAATACCCAAACACAGAAAATAGAATGTTTTTTGGTTTTTTGTTTTTAAATTATGCACACATATACAGATACTTTCTTTTTTTTTCTTTTTCTTTTTTTTTTTTTTTTGGTTTTTTGAGACAGGGTTTCTCTGTATAGCCCTGGCTGTCCTGGAACTCACTCTGTAGACCAGGTTGGCCTCGAACTCAGAAATCCGCCTGTCTCTGCCTCCCAAGTGCTGGGATTAAAGGCGTGCGCCACCACCGCCCGGCATACAGATACTTTCTTGTATATATAATTCCTGCTCTGCTTGTTTCCATCCATTGTAGCTTTAATCAGGAGGAGAAATGTTTTTTTTTTTTTTTTTTAATTTCTTTGCTGGATATACAAAGCTTGTCTTAATTGAGGTTTAGTGTGCATACCTCCATTGATTTAGATCTGTGATCTGTAATGCTATAAAGCCAGAAGCTTATTAGTATCATAGTTGTGGCATGTTAGTCAGTCTTTTCCTCATCTACTAGTGTCAGTGCTTCCTGCTTTGCACCTTCCTCTAATGGCTCATCTTCCAGTGACATGCATACTGTGCCTGGTGGTTGCTGAGCCTGTTCTACCTATAGATTGAAGCTAATTTAAATTGAGGACTGTCTACATCCCTATTAAATTGGAATCTTCTAAATTCTATAGAAAATAATATTAGGCAATAGGTTTATATATAGCTCAGTGATTGAGTTAGACATAGAAAAAGCAGAGTATATGTTTATCACAGTGCCTTGCCCAGCTCAGGGAGCCAGAGCTATAAAGGTTTAATTAGTTCTTGATTCATCTTTAGTACTTAAAAGTGTTATGTAATTGACTATGGTTGTGTTGTAAGCAACACTGCTTAAAACAAATGACCCATTGGCTAGAGAGTGGAATACTTGGTCCATTTGATAAATGAAAAAACTGCTAAACAATGTGGTAGTACACACATGCCTGTGATTCCAAAATGCAGTAAGAGAAGACAAGAGGATCATGAATTCAAGGCCATTCTGGGCCACATAGGTAGATAATCTCCACAATAAAAAAAGACAGCAACTGATTTTAAGGCATAGAAATTTTACCTTGGTTATTTTGTTTTTTAATTGATAAGCTTTTTATGGCATTAGCTAAATGGATATGGGGAACAAGCATGCTGGAAAACATTAAAAATCTTGAAAGGGAGAATGACCCTAGCAGATATTAAACATAACCACAAATGAAAGCATAATGAAAGCAGAGGGGTGTTAGTTACATCCACAATCTCTGCACTCAGGAGATAGAGGCAGGAGGATCACTGCACGTTTTAGGCCAGCCTAGTTTATATGGCAAGTTCCAGAAGGGCCATGTCTCAAAATATACATTAAAAAACCCTCAATGTATTACTGATAAATGAAGACTCACTCTTAATGGTAGGATAAGATAGGAAGCCAGAAATTCAATATTCAAATTTTAGCATTTGATAAGAGTAGGGCAGACTTTTTCATAACTGATGCTTGGAAGCTTACTAACCATTTGGAAAATTATGAAATTAGATCTGTTATTTTGATCTAGATAGATCGGAGGTATAAATTAAAAAACAAAACAGTAAAACCATATAGGTTCTAGAATAAACTATGGCAAACTCTTTGGTGTGAGATTTTTTTTTTTTTTTAACTTAATGTAAATCCAGAGGAAGCAATGGCCAATGACTCATAGATTTTACTATGTTCAAGGGACAATTTCATTAACAGAGAAAAAAGACAGCGTGCCTATTATTTTTGTTCCTGCCCACTAGTGTACTAGAAATTGAGATAGTACAATTAGAAGGATTAGTCAAGCTGTGGGTTGGGACCTTCATGTCTTTGATCCCATCACTTGGAGGCAAAGACAGCTGAATCAGTGTTGGAGGCCAGCCTAGAATGTATAGTGAAGCTCTGTCTCAAAAGCCAAGAAGTAGTCCACCCTTTCTATTGTTTTCAGGTAATGTGGTACAGATTGTATAGTATATTCTTTATCCAGAATGCTTGGGGCCAGAAGTATTTCTGTTTGGGGATTTTTTTTTCTCTTCAGATTATGAAGTGTATATGTGTTATATGTATTGATACATCTTAGAGATGGGACTCAAGTAAACATGAATTCTTTTGTTTTAGATATATCTTATACACATAACTGGAAGGTAATTTTATACACTTTTTAATGTTTGATCTGTTTTGACTAAAGATGCATCAACGGATCAGATTGGAATTTTCTGTTAGATTTATTTATTTATTTATCTATTTATTTATGTATGTCAGTACTGGGGATTGAACCTAAGGTCTTGTGCATACCAGGCAGGCATTTTATCATTGAGCCATATTCCCTAGCCTTCACTTTTTTTTTTCCACTTTAATTTTGAAACAGGATTTCACTAAGTTGCCCAGACTGGTCTTAAACTCACTTTGTAGAGGCAAGCCTTGAATTTGAACATCTATCTCACAAGTAGTTGGGATAAATTCAGTTTTGTGGCACTAGGCCCAGTTGTTGTAGGAATGGAATATTCTTGTAGCAACATGTTGGTACTTAAGAATGTTTTGAACTTTGAAATACTGCAGATTTTTTTTTTTTTTTGGTTTTTTGAGACAGGGTTTCTCTGTGTAGCTCGGGCTGTCCTGGAACTCAAGCTGTAGACCAGGCTGGCCTCGAACTCAGAAATCCACCTGTCTCTGCCTCCCAAGTGCTGGGATTAAAGGCATGCGCCACCACTGCCCGGCGAAATACTGCAGATTTTTGAATTAGAAAACTTTTTAAAGAATTGATAAGTCTATCTTAAATGGTAAAATTACTATTCCAAGACTGGGTTTGGTGGCCTGAAATCCTACCAGTTGTCAAGTGGAGGCAGAAAGATCAGGAGTTCAAGGCCAGCCTGGGCCATACTGGACTCTGCCTTCCTTCTAAATATTAATTTTCAAAGCCTAGTAGCCTTTACTATATACAAATAACTAGTTAGGGGGCATGATTGGGGCAAGGGAATAACAATATTGGAATTTGCAGAATGCCAGAAACATGTAAAGCTTCTTATATTAGTGAGATACAGAGGTAGCCGGAAAAATGGGAAGATAAACCTTGGCTAAGGGCCTTATTACTGCTATAAAGTCTGTCATACCAAAAATTAACAACAAACTTGTTTCTGTAGAATTAAGTTGATCCTAGAGGTCACATGGAAAAAGAAAGCGTGTAAAAATCACTAATGGAGGGTTTTGTCTTCAGGATAACTGGGATGATGATGATGATGAAAATAAAGAGGAAGCAGAAGTCAAACCAGGTGAGCCACATTGTTTATTCTTTACTTTCTTTTTCCTGCTCTTCCTCTCTGGCTTCTCAACAATCAGATTATATACCTTCTGGTTTTCTATTTGACTCCTGGATTTCATGGAGAGAAAAAAGAATAGAGTAAATGGTGTTATTTGAATGATCTTACCTTGTCTTAAGGAAGTATGAAGAGAGATATTTGGATTTTTGGGGATCTGACTTGAAAGGAAGAGTACTAGAACTTCATTTCCAGAATAACACCATATGACTCTGGGAAGCTAGGGAAGGTTTGATTTCAAGTATTCAAGCCTCATGTCTGTCTTGGTCATAAACTATAAAGTATTCAATATAATTGTAAATAAAATATTTCTTTCAGAAGTAAAAATTTCAGAAAAGAAAAAAATAGCAGAAAAGATAAAAGAGAAAGAACGGCAGCAAAAGAAAAGGCAAGAAGAAATTAAAAAGAGGGTAAGTTCTGTCAGTTTCCTTAAAATGTATACAGAATTCATATCGTGTCAGTTCTGTTATAGTATCTGAACTAGCAACTTGAAGTCTGTAAAGACTAAATGGATATATTGTAAGTATATCCCACCCGAGTGTTGCAGTGCATGCCTTTAATGCCAGAACTCTGGAGGCAGAGGCAGGGGAATCTCCATGACTTTGATGTCAGCCTGATCTACAAAGCAAGTCCAGGACAGCCAAGACTATTGCACAGAGAAACCCTGTCTCGATAAACCAACCAAACAAACAAAAAGACAAATCCCAGAAACAGATTGGTGGTTTTTGGAAAAACAGAACCTAGAAGTCTTATATGTGAAAATATTTTGTTTCACATTCAGAACAGTTAATGTTTTTGCCTGTGCCTACAGTTTTCCTCCTCTTCCTCTTTCTCCTCCTCTTCCTTTCTTTCTTTGTCCTCCCTCCTACCTATTTCTTCCATCTTTCTCTTTTATCTTTCTCCTCTTCCTCCATTCTTTCCTCTTCCTCCTCTTCCTCCTCTTCCTCCTCACCTTCCTTCCTTTCTTTTCTCAGTGCTAGGATTGAATTCAGGGTCTTCTGCATGTAAGTGATCCCTCTACCATTGATCTGTATCTCAACCTATCTGCAGGTGTTTCTAGTCACAGTTACTGAGCAAGACATAAAACATTTCTGTTTCTTTGTCATTTGTGGTTTTATTTTTTATTCTTCATTATTTGTAGCAGGATCCAGAAATTAGTATTACTTAACCTTTTTAAATAGGAAACATTTTCATAATTCAAACATAAAATAATTACTATAAAACATTCCTATCCCTTTTCTTACTTATTGTCTGTCTCAAATGTAAACATTTCAAACAAATATATCTTTATATTTCTGTATATATTATCTCCACCTCTCTTTGAGACAGGCTTTAGCTGTGTAAATGAGGCTGACCTTGAATTTGATTTCCTCCTGTCTCTTCCCAAGTGCTGAGATTACAGACATGCATCACTAAGTGGCTTTCTTTTCTTGTATGGTTTCCACTTTGCTTTTATTTACTTCATTGTAGAGATCTTTTCATACATAACATGGAAATGCCTTTAATCAATCAATCCATCTCCCTCTCTTCCTCCTCTTCCTCTTCCTCCTCCTCCTTCTTTTGTCTCTCTCTTTCTCTCTTTCTCTCTCTCTCTTTCTTGATAGGGTTTCTCTGGCTATCTGACAGGTAGCCCTGGCTGTCCTAGAATTCACTCTGTAGACCAGGCTGGCCTCAAACTTCTAAGATCCACCGTCTTCCTGCCTCTGCCTCCTAAGTGCTGTGATTAAGGGCATGTACCAACACTGCCTGGCCTTCTTTGATTTTTGTTTAAAAAAATCTTTAAATATGATAGTAGAGAAAATCTACTATCTAGCATGGTGGTACACTCCTGTAATTCTAGTACTTTGTAAGTCTGAATTAGAGGACTGTAAAATTCAAGACTACCTGGGCTATACTGTGATACCCAGTCTCATAAAGCAAATGTGATAGTATCCATACCTGTAATATTGGCAATTGGGAGGCAGAAGCAGGAGGATTACTAAAATTTGAATGTTAGCCTGGTCTATGTAGCAATTCTAGGCTAGCCAGGACTACATGTTAGTACAACTAATATGCATATTTTCTTTAAGCCTCTGAACAGACATCTTTTTCATATGATTGCATAGATATAACCCGATATTCTAAAAGTCTATATATCTAGGTTTCACGCTTAATATATATGAGTGTGTTTAATGTGTTATACATACACACATAGAAATGTATATTTCCCATTATTCCAAGCAATCTTTTAGATTTGCTCTATTGAAGCAGGGCCTGTGCATGTATCACATGGTACTTATTGTGCTGACTCTTACAGTCTTTTGTTTTCTCTGTTTACCCACTTACTACCTTGGTGCCCTTTCTCTTCCCTTGTTCTACTGATATGGGCTGCTAGTTGTCTTATAGAGCATAGTACTTTTTATTTATATCTGGTTACTTTATATCTTAACTTTAATTTGCTAGTCATGAGTAAACTTTTGGTTAGGTTCATGTTAGACATTTTAAGTTTGGAATATTGGCATGTGTGTCATACTGCCTCATATCAGGAGTCATGTTCTTGCCTGCACTGTGTTTGCTGATGCTGAAAAAGTAATTGGGTTGAGATGAGGACACAGTCTTGTTCCATTATAAACTTAGATTTTTCCTTACATCAGTTTCTTACCCACCTGTTACATTATTATTATCATTTCTTAGTTATTATGGATTTAAAAATGGTGATACTTCTCATTCTGACTTGTTTTTTCAACAAAATTTCAATTATTTGATTTTTATCAATGAAGATTTGGGAGCCAGATGCTAGGGTGAAAGCTTGCTAGCTCAGAAAGGCCAAGAAAGCACCCAGTCGACCTTCCTCCTCAGCAATATCCCAGAAAGAACGCTCCTCTCTCAGACTGAATGTCCCTCCCTTCTACTTGCTGTGCATGTCTCTCTCTATTCTCTGACTCCCTCTTACTTTCTCTGGTTTTGTTCTTGAGACAGGATCTCTTGTAGTTCAGATTGGCCTCAAACTTGCTGTGTAGTGAGGATAACCTAGAATCTCTCTTTTTTTTTTTAAACACGTATGTGAGTATACTGTCTCTGTCTTCAGACACCCCAGAAGAGGGCATCAGATCCCCGTTACAGATGGTTGAAAGCTACCATGTGGTTGCTGGGAATTGAACTCAGGGACCTCTGGAAGAGCAGTCAGTGCTTTTACTGCTGAGCCATCTCTTCATCCTCAACCTAGAATTCTTGATTCTTTGTCTCTTAACTATTGAGTATTAAGATTTCTGGCATATGCTACCACACCTGGCCAGTTTGGTTTAGTCTATTTTCAGCTTAAGATTTTCTATTTTTAAGACAGGGTTGTAATAATGGAGGCCAGGCTAATGTGAAACTTACTGACCCGCCTGCTTCAACGTCCTGATCACATCTGTTTTTTGAAGACAGAGTTTCTCTATGTAACCTTGGCTGTCCTTGACCTTACTGCCTGACTCTGAGCATGTGTCTGAAGCTTAAGTTTTGAATTCTTATCATTCTTTCATCATGTACTTCCTTGTTCCTTGATGAGCAGTTGTTTTTTTTTTTTTATTAGTCTTTTTTTTAAATCATCATTGAATAACCATGTGTATGTATAATGTAGTGTGTGTGTATATATATACATTGTCATTTCTAAAAGGCACATTCCTATTTTTAGGACAAATTCCCCAATACGGGATTTCTGAGTAAAAGTTAACCACATTTTTAATCTTAGGAATGTTCCTAGATTGTCCTCCATGTGGGACTGTGCCTTTCTGCATTTCTGAGCAGCCTGCATCTTCCCTTTCTCCCAACTAGAAACATTTAAAAATAATAATTTTTATATTTAAAAGTACTTCTGTGTGCTTTCATGATCAGAACAAGCAGTAGAAGTTATAGGTCAGCCTAAGATACTGTGTTGGTGGACTCTTAGTCACTTAGGTTGGAATCACACTTAAGTTTCCATGGTTTATATTAGTTTCCAGCCTGAAGAAACCTAACTTGAGTATACTTAGTTTGCCAGACATTGAGATGTTTTCTGTTTTGATGCTGTTCTAGTTCTAAAGACACTTGAAATATTCCAGTTTTCCTTTCTAATATTTTATATTTCCTCTCATGAACAAGGAAATCTGTTTTCAGAATGAAAATTTGCATAGGCAAGAACATATATCAAGAGTCAAAGGTGCTTCACTTTTCCTCAGTAACTATTATGGTACACACAGCTATAGAAAATTATATCACCATATATAGAAAAGATGCCAAACTGTTATCCTCTCAAAAGACTGGGAGCTGGGAAATAAGCAAGAACTTTGTATTATTGGGGGTATCACATTATTATTTTGATTCCATTTGTAACTGAACAATAAAATAGGATTTTTCTGATGTTTTGAAACATTTTTTATAATATCTACATTGTCAGATGAACAGTGCTACACACTTTAACCATTCTGTAGTTGAACATTTAGGAAGTTACTAAATTTACTTGAGATTATAAATAATAATATGTGGTGGTGCAGGCCTTTAGGAGGAAGAGGCAGGTGGATATTTGTAACTTTGAGCTCCAGTCCTGTAGAGGAGCATCTAGTGCTCATAACCACTGGTAATCTCTGCAGTCCCTATCTCAGGTTGGTTTGTTTGTTTTTCTTTCTTTCTTTGTTTCTCTTTTTTGTTCTTTTTGTTTTGTTTTGTTTTTCGAGACAGGGTTTCTCTGTATAGCACTGGCTGTCCTGGAATACTCTGTAGACCAGGCTGGCCTCGAACTCACAGAACAGAGATCCACCTTTCACTGCCTCTTGAGTGCTGGGATTCAAAGGCGTGCACTGCCACCAGCCAGCATCTAAGGTTAGTTGGTTGGTTTGTTTCTTTCTCCACCATCTAGCATCTCAGATTTGTTTGTTTCTTTTTTTTTTTTTTTTTTTTAGATAGCCAATCTCTCTCTCTTTCTCTCTCTCTCTCTCGTTTAAAAAATTTTATTTATATTGTTGTTCTGCCTCCACATATGTCTGTGTGAGGGTATCAGATGCCCTGGAACTAGAATTACAGACAGTTGTGAGCTGCTATGGTGTGCTGGGATTTGAACCTAGGTCTTTTGGAAGACTACCCAGAGCTCTTAACCGCTGAGTCATCATCTCTCCAGCCCTCAGGCTTCTTAATATAAATCCTTTAGAATGGCTTAATGAAGGCATGTATAAATATTTTAAGATGCCTGAAACATGTTTCTGTATTGCCCTAGAAAGATGGTTTAGTGTCTGTTGTGGCAGTATATGAGAATGCCATTTCATCTTGCCTATAATTTCATCTACTCATTAGATGGAGAAAGAAATAACCTCTACCTTCCTGGTTCAAATCTCACCCCTGTTAGATGTTACTTCCTGTTACCTTGGACAAGCTGTCTAACCTCTCTATGTCTCCATAATTAGAGGTGGGGGGTGTGTTGAGACTAGGTTTTTCTGTGTAGTTGTAGCCCTGACTATCCTGGAACTCACTCAGTAGACCAGGCTGGTCACAGATCCACCTGCCTCCTAGTGCTGGGTTTAAAGGTGTGCATCACTACTGCCCAGCTTTTGTGTTTTAGCTGTACAATTGAAATAATACCTACAGCATTTAGATGAATGGTGAAGTCCGGTAATCACTTTGTGTGTGCTTGCTTTTTTATGTAGGTGCTGACATAAAATTCATACAATATGAAAATATACTGTATCCACCATAAGCTTGGCATTTGTAAGTGAAATTTCTGTTTCTTTCTAGTTAGAAGAACCTGAAGAATCTAAAGTGCTAACACCTGAAGAGCAATTAGCAGATAAACTCCGGCTCAAGAAATTACAGGAAGAGTCAGACCTTGAATTAGCAAAAGAAACTTTTGGTAAGATGATGGGTGCAATGTTGAGCTACTCCAGATGAAAAATTCTGCCCATCTTACTACCTGCAAAAGACCAAAAACCATGTTTTTAAAGGACACATACATTTTTTAATGAAATTAGAAAAATTTTTAAGCTCTTGTTTATATATTTGAGATTGATAAGGCATAGATTTTTAGTAACTGCTTAGCATATCGTAAAGGTTATTAAATTTAAGACATTATTGTAACACATGGCTATCTATAATCCTAACACATGGGGACCCTGAGACAGGAGGGTCAGAAGTGGAAACCAGCTAGGTCTATATACCAAGGCTGTGCTTCCCAGCCCTGTTCCAAAGGTGTCAGTAGGTCCAGTAAAGTACACTTTCCCTAAGATTTATGAGCTGAATAGATTCTGTAGTCTGTAGCTTGGAAATTTAAATACCGAACTGTCTTTGGGCTCGTTCTGCTGCCTTAAGTCTAGATAGAACTTGAGCTTAGCATGTTGGTCCAGGTAGAATATTCAGTTTTAGTTAGCTTTGCCTTGTGTTCAGGTTTGTTTCTTTGTATGTGTGTGTGTGTGTGTGTGTGTGTGTGTGTGTTTATTTTTGCCTTTTGATACCTTCTCAGGGCCATCATTTCTGTGTGGCATGTCTGATATGTTTATAAAAAGATAAAGAGAGGGTGGGATATGTTCTATGGAGGTGTGCTGAGGTGTGGGGGAAGGATGTGCCTTGGCGGGCCCATGCTGAGGCATCCCTTCTCCTGAGGGACCAGCGACATAACAATATAATATAGAATAGGGTTTATTAAGGGCATGGGGAGGGGAGTTAAGAGGGTAGTAGAGCCGGGCGGTGGTGGCGCACGCCTTTAATCCCAGCACTTGGGAGGCAGAGGCAGGTGGATTTCTGAGTTCGAGGCCAGCCTGGTCTACAGAGTGAGTTCCAGGACAGCCAGGGCTACACAGAGAAACCCTGTCTCGAAAAAACCAAAAAAAAAAAAAAAAAAAAAAAAAAGAGGGTAGTAGAGGCAGAGAAAGGGAGAGAGAGAGCGAGAGCAAGCGCGTGCGTGCATTTGTGTGGAGAAGTAGAGGCCAGCCATGGGCATGTGGAGAGAGGTAAGAAGGGACAAGAGGACAGAGCAAGAGCAGGAAGGCAAGCAAGAGAACGAGGAGGGGGCAAGCAGCCCCTTTTATAGTGAGTCAGGCCTACCTGGATATTGCCTGGTAACTATGGGGTGGAGCTTTGAATGCTAATAATATCTACAGCCATAGTTAGTGAACAAGATAAATGGGTATATTCTTAGTGCTCTAAGGAGAGTTACACAACATAGTGTCTTAGTTATATTTCTGTGATCAGACCAAAAACAATTGGGGAGAAAAGAGTTTTATTTTTATCTTATAGTCCATCATCCAGAGAAGTCAGGGTGGGAAGTGAAGCAGAAGCCATAGAGGATTGCTGCTTACTAGCTTGCTCCTCTTGGCCTGCTCATCCTGTTTTCTTACAGTATCCAGGACTCAGGGGTGTCACTGCCCACAGTGAGCTGTGCTGTCTCACATAAATCAAAAGTCAAGAAAATGCACCACAGGTCAATCAGGTGAGGGCATTTTCTCAATTGAAGTTCCCTGTTCCCAGAGAACTCTATAGTTTATCTAGTTGACTTAAAACTAGCCAGCATACCTAATGGTGGTTGTGAGCTACCATGTGGTTGCTGGGAATTGAACTCAGGACCTCTGGAAGAACAGCAGTGCTCTTAACCATTGAGCCATCTCTCCAGCCTTCAATATCCATCTTTTTTATTCTTTCCCATCCCAAAACAAAAGTTATTTGTTTTGCTTTGTTTTGACATTTATTGTGCTATGTACCCTAGGTGCCTGTGGACATCTTGTAGAGTTGGCTCTCTCCTGCCATGTGGGTTCAGATGCTTGAACTTTAGGTGGTCATACTTACTGGCAAATAAGTCATTGATCCATCTTCTAACCAGTCCTTTCTGTCTTTTTTGGAAAGATCTTTGAGAGCATTGTTTTTGGAAAACTAGTGAATTTTCTGGGTCCTTTTTTTATTTTACTATAGCTTGTTTTTGAGACAGGGTCTCTGTGTAGCCCAGGTCAGTCTGGAATTCACTATGCTAGAACAGGATCTGACCTCCAACCTAGAGGTGCTGACCTCCAACCTAGAGGCGCTTACCTCTGCTTCCCAAATACTACCATGCCCAGCTGTTTTACTGTTTTTTAACTATGTCTTTAAAATACATAAGGTCTTTTATTGTTAATTTTTTTAACAAAGGAAATCTGTTAAAAGAAACATCACAAAACAAATCCTACGACACAGAATTATGTCTTTTAATTTTTAATTCAGGGGATTGGACTTAGGGCTTCATACATGTTAGGCAGTCACTACCTGTGCTACATTCCCAGGCCTTATAATTTTATTAATTTGTTGTTTTAGTGTCTATCTGTCTTTGTCTTCTTCTGTCTTTCTGTGTCTCTGCCAGGCCTTGCATGCTATTTTAAATTTAAAAGATTTAGAAAGCTTCTTCTGAATTCTGTCCGAGAACTCCAATAGGTCCAGGTTAAAAAGCTTCAGAGGACTGGAGTGGTGGCTCAGAGGGTAATAATAACCATGATGACAACATGAGTTTGATCCCCAGGACCTTTATTGGTGGAAAGAGTTAAAGTTGTATTTTATTTCCACGTGCAGATCAAGTATGTATACACACACACACACACACACACACACACACACACACACACACACAGAGGCAATTCAGCTTGGTTTATGAACTTTAAATTTTTGTTATTATGGGGAAGAGCATGTGTGGAGGTTAGAAGACAGTTTTGTGGAGTCAGTTCTGTCTCCCCATCTTTACATAGGCTCCAGGTAAGCTCTTGTAACCCACTGAGCCATTTCACTAGCCCTTCATTGATAAATTTAAAAGTTTTCTTTTTTCCTAACGTTTCAGGACTTCTCTCTTTTACAGGTGTTAATAATACAGTTTTTGGAATAGATGCTATGAATCCATCTTCAAGAGATGACTTCACAGAGTTTGGAAAGTTACTAAAAGATAAAATTACACAATATGAAAAATCACTATATTATGCCAGTTTTTTGGAAGCCTTAGTTCGAGATGTCTGTATTTCATGTAAGTGATTCTGATTTCTAGCCCTTTTTGGTAAGTCTGTATTATGGCCCAGTGTGGTGGCCCATACCTGTAATCCTAGTACTTGGAAAGCAGAGGCAGGCGGATCTCTGTGTGTTCCAGGACAGCCGGGGCTATAGAGAAACCCTGTCTTGAAAAACTAAGTGGGGAAAAGACTATATGAACACCATTCTTTGGAAAATAGTTTTTTTTTTTTTTTTTTTTTTTAATATTTATTTATTTTATGTATATGAGCACATTGTCGCTGTCTTCCGACACACCAGAAGAGGGCATTGAATCCCATTACATATGGTGGTGAGCCACCATGTGGTTGCTGGGGATTGAACTCAGGACCTCTGGAAGAGCAGTCAGTGCTCTTAACTACTGAGCCATCTCTCCAGCCCGAGTTTTTTTTTTTTTTTTTAAGTACTTTAATGCTATGTAATTAAGAGTTGGGATTTCCTTTTTAGCAAATATTTTTGGACTGTTCTCCAATGCATGGTGGCAGGCTGCTTTCATTGTTTTGTAGTAGCTTCCCCAAAAGACAGCTGGTTTATGCCAAACAAAGCCGGCCACAAAACACTGGGTAACACTTTTATCCAGTTATCTCCTAAAGGATCCACAGTGTCTTTAGAAGGAATGGACTAGGTACTCTCTGGTTTAGAGCTCATTAAGACCCTCGAAAACTGCACATTTTACAAATGGAAGCCTAAGGTGCTATCCAAGTTGCCCAACAGAACTAGGGTACATGTGCGGGCATACCACACCAAGGATAACCGGGGGGTAGGACTGGCTGAAGATTGAGAAAAAGGTCATTGTGAATTAAGAGTTGATTTTCTTTGGGGAATGATCACTAGGCAGGGGATTCTCAAATGTGATTGGTTTACCCACAGGTAGATTTACATTTGTAGTGTTTTTTACTGTTTTTTTTGTGGGGTTGGGGCACTTTCTAAGCAAACCTTAACATTTTATGTATCTAAGAACTGATTTTGTTTTCAGTAAGTACAGGACATATTGTCCACTAAATGTGTTGTAGTTCTTGGGCTTAGAAGGCTTGTCATCTGTGGTTTTTTTTTTTTTTTTTTTTTGGTTTTTCGAGACAGGGTTTCTCTGTGTAGCCCTGGCTGTCCTGGAACGCTGGCCTCGAACTCAGAAATCCGCCTGCCTCTGCCTCCCAAGTGCTGGGATTAAAGTTGTGTGCCACCACCGCCTGGCGTCATCTGTGTGTTAATAGCTGATGTGAGGATATGTTCCAGGAGGGCATGGTTATTCTCCCCTTTTTTAGACTGAGAAGAGGAGGTAAGAAGCAGTGTGAATACTTAAAGATTAGAGTGCATAATTACAGTTCTTCTAGCCATTGAGTTTACCATTGGAATTTCGTGAGCTCACCGAGCCTAGCCATAGACTGAACAGTTATTTACCTGATAATTTATGAAGGAGAAATTCGTAATTGTTTTAAAGTTACCTGAGATAATCGACATACAAATTAAATTTTATGTTAAAAGGATGTCTGTTTTGATCTATTTTTCAAAGTGCTGAAAAATTGAAGTTTAGTAGTATATCTCTCTCCCTCTTTTAAAGTGGAAATTGATGACTTGAAAAAGATTACCAATTCATTGACTGTGCTCTGCAGTGAAAAACAGAAGCAAGAAAAGGTAAGGGCAAGCTGTATGAGAAAGGACTTAACTATTAAGGAGGCTGTTGATGTGTTAGAAGAGAGCAGCCACATGGTGCCTGTTGTCTCCATTCAGAGAAATGCTTCTCTGAGACATTCAAAGTCTCTGTAGGTTACGCCTTTTAGAGAGGCTTGACCTCTGAGTGCTTGCTATGACAGATGAAACGCCCATAGCAGATAAAGATTCATGAATTTAACTCTTCATTTTTAGCAAAGCAAAGCCAAAAAGAAGAAGAAAGGCGTGGTTCCTGGAGGGGGATTAAAGGCCACCATGAAAGACGATCTGGCAGATTATGGTGGATATGATGGAGGATATGTACAAGACTATGAAGACTTCATGTGACATTTTATCTTCTGGTGTCTTCTTTCTGTTGCCCACAATCCCTTCAACATGTAGCACAACCTCCTTTCCTTTCAGTTCTGCCAAATGCTACAATCAGAAGTGCAGTATCTTTTGTGCTGGTTATTTAACCCCTTGACACTCAGGTGCTAACGTGCAAATGAGGGAACTTGGATCTTGTTGCCAAGGGGTTAAACTTGGGAACCTCAGTTGCTACTAAATCATAGTTTAAAAACAAAACAAACCTAATAATGTTGTCATTGTTGCTATCCGATTCCATAGCAGCAGTCACTAAATTGGAAACAAAGGTTGCAACATGACAAAAAAAGAAAAGTGTAGTATTTACCAGCACCATTCAGTAATACAGCCTTAACCATACCTCCTTAAACTACTTCATAACTTGTCAAGAAAAGCAGTTTGCAGCAAGGGCATGTGGGATGCACCTAGTATTAAAATTGCTTTGTCTTAAGATTGAGGTGAGGATATTAAAAACTTGTGAAGAAGACTGCTTATCTCAGAGTGAAGATATTGTGGCTGAAAAGTACTAGTTTGATACTTAAGATTTTAATGACCAAACCCTCCGACTTTGAAGCTGAAGAAGGTAAACTTCTCCATTATTACAGTGCAAGTGGTGGACTCTCCAGTGCATTGACTGTCTAGTTATTTATCAGCCTGTTTCTATTGATGGACTTCAGATGGGGGAGGGAACTCTGTTTCTGTTTGCCTGATTTCAAGTGTCTGAGAAACAAATCTTGTTCTTCTAGGCTGCAATGGAAAAACTTTTAACAGGGTTTTGGCATTTCCTTTTCTTTATAAAACATGCTCAGCAAACTGCACCAGTTAACTACAGTTTGGTAAATTGTTATGTTAACAATTATGACATCTGCAATGTTTTATAAAGCAACTAATTTAATAAAATCACTATTGTGAGGACTTAAATTTTGTGTTATATCCCAAGAGATAGTTGAGAGTACAGAATGCCACCCTTGGGTGGACGTCTCTGCACTCACTAAAGCTAATCAATGCTTGATGTAGTCACAGCTTTGAAGCAAGAATGTTTGGGGTCTTCATAGTTTGTAGAGCAACAGAGGTTGCCTTCCTTCCTACTCTTGTTTATTTGGGAAATTATTTTGTTGTTTAGATGCTAAGGCTCAATTCTAGGACTATTTATTTGTAGTAATGGAGCCTACTGCTTAGGTTATTACTGTAAGGATAAACTGGATTACATCTTAAATAATTTATCCAAACTTGTGCCCCTCCCCAGTTGTCACAATCAGAACAAAAATGTTTTTAATTTCTCTTTCATAGGCAATAGGAACCTCAAAGCTCTGTAGACTACTAAGTGGAGAACAGGACCATCTAAATGACATGAATTAATAGAAGGCGTGACTACACAGCAATAACTCCAGTAAATACTGTTGAAGGCAGACAAGGGCTAAGATTTCCTCAGCAGTAATAATGACACTGAATTAAAACCTATTTTATTATAGAAAGATCAGTTTCTAACTCATGAAAATGTATCACTTGTTCCTTAACTGTGTAAATAAGATTAAATTGCTTTGAAAATGGAACCTGCAGGTACAGGCGTTCTTTAACCACTATTGTTTCTCTGATGTAGAAGCCATTCTAATAAGACGATTTTGATCCTAATACTAATTTCTCCTCTGTTCCCTACAGCCACAAACGATTGATGCAGTGTGGTAAATTTCTAGGCTTTTCAACTCAAATGGGGATAAAGATCTCCAAATACTTTATTGTGATTGAACATCCTTTAGAGCCGTATAGTTACAAACAAGCAATCAGGCACCTTTCAGATCTTCTAACCTGTGAGCATATCTTTAAGACAGCATCCTGTTTGAGGGTCCTTCAGAAGCATATTTACAATTTCAAAAAATTTGTGTTCATATGCCAACTTGTAATACAGGTAGATATCTTCACAATACGAAAGTAACTTCTTGAGGTTTTCTGTGACCCTGTCAGTAGGCTGGTATTGTTTGTATCTGCACAGAAAAGTGTATAACGTACAGGTTAAATACTGTACTGTCAGTGAGGGGGTCAGCTCCGTCACCACCATCTGCAGAGGTGGAGATTTTATAGCTTAGGAAATTGTCAAACTAGTATTGGATCTTGATGAATTAATTTCATTAAAGATAAATATGTGAGTACCCAGCTTAATTAAATTTAGTACTGTTGTAAAAGGCACTTTGCTAGGGTTTCTGGCTCATAATCAATGTTTACCTTTCCTTTTTTGAAAATAAAACAAAATTCTATATGTATCCCTGACTGTCCTGGGACACACTAGGGGCTTTTGAGGCAAGTGCTGGGATTGCAGTCAACTTTAAATACTTACTTTTTTGAAATGTCTTCAAATATACTGGGTCTTAGTAACTTCTGCTGCTTAAATTCTTCCAAGTAACTAAAGTCTCCTTTAAGAATCACTTGCTGGTAGAGTACTTCAGCCCAATCAGGAACAAAGTCATAGGCCTCAGCTACAATAGAAGCCTGTAAAGGATAAGCCCATGCTGTGGAGAGCTGAAGGCAAAGTCGAGGAGACAGTTCTGCACACACAGTGCTAAAGGCTCTGTCTTGGGTTGTTTAAAGTTATGCTGATTGGCATTTCCCTCCCAACAAAACTGCTGCAGTAACGTTTTTAGTCTTCCTTACAATGAGAGCAGCAAAACTGCTGAGATGTGAATTATTTCCATAACTTGTGTGAGGAGCAAAAGCTGATGCTGGGACATTAGTACCTTTTATTTTTTGTTTTTCAAGATAGGGTTTCTCTGTAATATCCTTGCTTGTCTGGAACTCACATTATGACCAGGTAGCTTTGAACTCACTGAGCTCTGTCTGCCTCTGCCTCCTTAGTACTGGAACTAAAGAAGTGTGCCACTATGCCTGGCCAGTCCCTTTTATTTTAAAGGGCTAGAACTGATCTCTGGGAAGACTTGATTCTCAGTGCTAACCTGCATGCACCATTCCATGGACACAATCTGGAAAGACTTATAGGATGTTTGGCCCATAACTGCCAAGCATCAAAAATTTCCAACCTTTGCTCAAATCATGTGTTCTAGATGTACATCGAGTAGTGCTGGGTGTGTCTTTAATGGTGAAGCACTTGCCTGGCATTTGTGAAGACCTCAGCTTGATCTGAATCACTAAAATCACATGCACAGCCATCTCACATTGCCTCTTCATGGTACTAATAGCTAAACTGGGGAACTAGCCCTGAAATCTCAGTCACTCAACCTCTGGGGCCAAGAGTGAAACACCACAGGATGCTGTTGGCAGTACTTGCCAGAGTGTTCTTACCTGGTAGAACCGAGGTAGGGTCATGATACAGTCCATTAGCTTCTGATGGCCTAAGTTGATAAGCATTGTGTTCTGGCCACTGTTGAGAAAGTGAATCTGTAGTGTTATCAACTTGGTGAGCCGGTTACAGTGCAGGGCCTGTCGCACACAGGAGTCCTGAAGGACAAGGTTGGAGGAAACATAGGAAGGGAGAATTTTATTGTTATAATCCCTTCTGTTCTCTGACCTTTGCTTGATTACTTACATACTCCCTCTTCATTTGGAAGAGCCCAAGCCAAAGTAATCCCTAGTACTGCCAATGCTAAGGCTGGAGGCCAGGCTAGAATAACACTGGTTACCTTGGCATAACTCTCTGCTGCATCCAACATCAGAGTCAGGGCTTTTAGTAGGAGCTGTTTTAGTTGGGCTCCATCCTTGAGGCTTTCCTCTGTAGAATAGAGGACAGTTGTTATAAGGCTCAGTGACTCAGGCCCACTCTGGTGGCAGGCTAGAAACATCCTAGGTATATTCACAAGCAGGTGAAGGCTGGTGAGTGGTGAGAAATGTATGCCCTTATAGAACATAACTCCAAGGTTTGATGGATGACACCTTAGCATTTTCAGTTCTAAGGTTCAAATGCTTCTGTGAACTGTCATTTCCTGCTACCTGGACTGCTACCCAGAGCTCTTACTCTTCAAACCTCACTCACCCCAGGGCTGAGACTCAATCAGCTTCAGCTGGATGCAAGCTGCGGCCTCGTGATTCTCCCCTATCTCTCGGCACATGCTGAAGCACAGAGCAATCATATTGTGCTTTTCGCTGTCTCCAGGGCGGCAGCGTTTGATGTAGTCTAGCAGAGCTGTCTTCAGGGTGCCAGTCTGCCCAGGAGAAAAAGTATATCCAAGGTCTCAACCAGGGACCACAGGGAGGATCAACTGAGTCTGTTGGTTTTATAAACTTCTTAAAATAGCCAATGAGAGGTAAATGAATAAAACAAAAATGACAACAAAATCTTAAGCTGTCTTGAAGACAAAGGCACAGATGTGTCCTCCTTGTTGGAAGGGTAAACGTTTACCTGACCATGCTCAATCTAGAAGTCTGTTTGCTAGGACTCTGTCCTAAAGATGCACAGTGTGAAGCTGAATGTAACAGACTTACAGCATTAATTAAGAGCAGCCTGGATGCCCCAAATAAAAGCTAAGAACATCTTGTAGCTGTTAAACTGCTCGTGTGCGCTCTCTCTCTCTCTCTCTCTCTCTCCCCTCTTTCTCTCTTCTTTCTTCTCTTGCTGTCACTCTCGCTCGCTCTCGGAACTGAACACAGGTAAAGCACATGCTTTACCACTTGACTATGGCCTCTGCAGCACAGGATTATCTTGACTTGGGAAATAGCCACAGTAGACATTATATAAAAACAGAACTTCAATTATCTCTTATTTTGAAAGCATATAATTTTGCTAAAAGGTGAATTTCTTTATTTTGGGATACATATGCAAAGAAAAGGGTATATTAGTAGTGGCTGTTTCCAGATGGTGAACACTGAGGACTTCTGTATTGATTTCTTATATGGAGTATGTATTACTTTTGTAATCAGAAAAAAGCTATTAAAATAATTTTAAATTTGAATGTGCCTCAAAACAAAATTTGAGGGTTCTTGAAGATTGGCCTTCTGTCAGGTCTTGCTTCTTTGCTATCAGCAGGATTGTCCTGAAAGGCCTAATAGTAGATTTTTTTTTTTAGACAGGAGAAATGAACAAAGACAATAACTGGTGCCCCTATGCTTTGGACACAAAGACTATGTGAGTGACATACCTCATGTCACAGCACAGAATGGGGATAGAGAAGCTCCAGAGCCCAAAGACCGAGCAAGCCAGGCCTGTTGCCAAGGCTGCTTCTAGTCATCAGTTCCTTGTCTTCTCTGGCCCTAGTATATGCATTTGCTTCCTACCTTTGTGTGTGTGTGTGTGTGTCTGTGTCTGTCTGTGTGTGTTTGGGGGGGGGTTAAAATTTTTTTCATATATTTTAATCCTATTATTTTTCCTCCTTAACTCCTAGAACTTCCCTACACACCTACTTTCAGCATGTTTCCCAAGAAGGTATGTCCTCAGAAGAGGCACTTTAAAAATAAATTAGGGGTGAAAGAGGACAAATATTTTCTTCATTATTTAGCATAAATATCATGACTAAGTCTGAATTTAAGTTACTGGTGATAATGTACACCCAGGGAGAGTCTCTGATCTCCCTGAACATTCTAGAGACCACACAGATGTATTCCCAAGAGCAGGTGATACTTAGATCCTGGAGCTCACTACTAAACACCTACTGGATCTAGCTTCTTCCTCATCAGAACTTCAAAATAATGCTTTTGATGCAGCAAGTCAAATATGTACGTCATCTCATTGTACCGTCCGATGCCAGTGAGGAGGCGAACCTGAGGGGAAGAGCATTTGAGGCTGTTGACATCAAATCACTACCATCACTAAATATCCTAGAGGGACAGCTAATGGCCAGGCTGCCCAGCTTCATCCCTTCCCACTCACCCAGCTGGGTCCTCCCTGGATGATTTGCAATGAGCTTTTGGGATGCCATTGGCTGTTACCCTTTCTCTGTTGTCTTTAATGGACTACTTCCCTACTGCTATGATGCCTTTGTGAGTGGTGCTTGTTCTCATCACTCCTCATTGCAGTGGGCTGTATTTTACTTAATCTGGGTCAGCATTTGGGGAGGCTAAGGGGCTTGAGTCCTTCATTTACAGTTCATGCTTGAACCTTGTTTAGGAGAGAAGGAGTTCTTTCCCTAGAAAAGTTAATTTCCCTTTGTACCAAGAAAGTACAATAGCTCTGATACATGGCAGGGAACATCTTGCTTTCTGCTCTTTTGAAACTCTGAGATTTTGACAAATCAACCAGGAACAGAGGGCCAGACTCCCTGGCCAGTAATCAGGTAGATAAGGGACCTAGAGACTCTATCAGCTGCGAGCTGCGGGGCCTTGTCTGTTTCTTTTCAAAGCTGCCTCAGGATGATGGTAGGTTCAACGGTATTACTCACCACTAATCCATACTCCTCGTTGGGAGCCAAGTGGTTATCTGTAAGCATCCGGGCAGCCTGCAGGACTCTGATGATGCCCTCCATGTGACACGTAAAGGTGAAGCAGTGATGGGCCAGGATCAGGAGCTCTGTGGCTGGGTGGTAGGACATGAATGAGATGGAATCGTACCTTACCATTGACTTGCTTGGCAGGGAAAGTCTTCTCAGAGAGCTCTCATCCTCTGATGGACTTAAATAGCAAAACCTGGAATCAGTCTAAAGTTACTACAACAGTACAAGAGTTTTAATTATAAGAACTTACTGCAGGACAGCTCCCCGTGGGGAACAGATGGAATCTTGTCCAACAACTTCATGCCTACCAATGTACGGTCTTGACACAAAGCAGTTAGCTGAAGAAATGTCTGGCTTTCCTCTGCTGGATTGAAAGGTTGCTTTTCTCCTGCCCAGAAAGATGTGGAAACAAGTACTGAATTTATCATGAGAGAGCTGGCAAAAGGACCAGAATATGGTGTCAGGAGGCCAATTTTGCCCAGGCCTGGCAGCAAGAGGTAATCCTGATAGCTCTTTCTAGCTGGCTTTATGGAACAGGCATTATTTCAGAGGCAGAACTATAACCATGATCATAAAACAATATAGAACAATAAGATGATTGTAAAGGATTTCTTTTATAATAATATGCAGTCTTGAAAGGGCAAACCATACAAGTAGTGTATGACTATAACATAAAGTGTATGATCTTTTACACTGGGAAACTAAGAATACTGTGAGAAGTTGGTGAGGTCTAGAGAGCAGGGTACCTGTTCCCTCTGATGGAGTCAGTAGCTCCTGTGTCACCTCTTCAGCCACTAGTTCAGCCACAATGTCTGGTTCAAGGCCCTGGGTGTTGATGAAGACCTGGGCTTGTCTGCATCGGTCAGGTCGCTGAGAAGCCAAGATTGCTCGGAGCATGGCTTCACTGTCCCTGGCAGCAACATCTCCATAGGAACAGCCCAACTCCTGAGAGGAAGATAGCAGGAGCAGAGCCATTTTTAGAAGCAGAAAGTAGGAAATGTGTGGACAGGCCACTACTGCCTGATCTTAGCAATCCCAGTACCTCAGGAGCAGTAAGCGGTGCTTCCTAGTCCTGTCTTTCACCAGGTCAGGTTAGTCACTTGTGGAATACTGATCTTTTCAGTTACACAGAGCTAAGGAGTGGAATGAAGTGCTTATTCTGGAACCGATGCAGAAACCTATGCTTCCATACACCCCAGTCTTCTTTGAAACAAACTGCTCAGCCTTGTTTCCCTCCCATTCTTGTACTTTCTGTTTCTCAACCAGCACAGGGCCACACAAATCCTGTCTGCTCTGGATTTTTTTGGAGTAAGAGGGTGAAGGAGGAGACAGGGTCTTGCTACATACACAGGCCAGGCTGGCCTCAAACTCCTGGCAATTCTGCACTGTCCCAAGTGCTGGGACTGAAGGCCTAATCCAACCACAACTGCAGCCTTCTGTCTTTGTATGCATCAGGTTATATGTAATGTTCAAATTATAAAGTAAAATAGCCATGAAGTCTAGAAGGAAGTCATTCAAACCATTATTTATAGAGAAAACTCAGGAACCCATAGACGTTCTCTACCTTTCTGGGAAAGACTCCACTGGAGTAGCATTCTCTCTAATGCCCCACCTCCCTTTCAGACAGTGCTCTTTTGGGGGATCCCCTTCTGGTGCATACCTTGGCAAGTTCATACAGACAAAGGACCTGCCGGCAGTAATTCTTCCCATGGAGGCACTTGCTTATGAGAGCTTGGAGATTCCTGGCTACTTCATCAGTAGGTGGTACCATCGCAAATGACTGACTATCCAAACTCGAAGCTGAAAGCAAATGCAAGTTTGAGGGGAGCTCTAGGGTGGCTTCTCCCCATGACTTCATCACTCTGAAAAGCTCCCTGAACTGAATTCCCATGATGCGTCTGGGCCTGAGGCCACTTCTGACAGAGCCCTACTTAAAACTTTCATCAGCACCCTTCAGGAAATCCATCCATGATTTCTTCAATAGTCTCACACCACCTCAGGCTTGAAGCTTTCTGCATGCTCTAGAGATCAGTACCAAGATGTCTGCTCCCGAATTCCTCACGTATATGCCAGCATGTCTACTTATCTCCAAACATCTCTCAGGCACCTTGGTTCCTACTTTGAGAAGATAGCTCTGGTCCTGCTGCTGGCCCCTGTTCTTCAGATCACTCCTCCAGCCTCACTCTGGGTTTAAAAGGAAATCTTGGGGCCCATGCAGAGATCAGTGCAGAGTGTTGCCTACCATTTCTAAAAGGCCTTAGGTTAGGCCCAAGAACTGTAAAGATGCCAAGCAAAGCCTTAGTATGAATTGGGAGAAATGTTTCTTTACTTCTTGGTAAAAAGTCTACCAGGAAAAAAGGCAGACTATGTTCCCTTTTTGTCTCTGAGCATCTCATTCTTAGCCCCAGCTAGCCTTGTAGCCCAGGCTGACTTTAAGTTCAGCATGATTCTCCTGTTTCAGCTTCCCAAGTGCTTAGAGTACAGTTGTGAGCCACCATCCCAGATTTATTTGTGTAATCTATCAATAACGCATCATCAAACTATGGTACATCCACTCAGTAGAATAATCTTTCCCCATAGAGAGCCTATTGGTACATCCTGACAGGGGAAACCTGTGTTTGCTGGGCATACAGAAAATAACATATACCATATACCTAACAAGCAAAAAGAAAAAAAAAAAAAGGCATTCTGGGAGCTTTGAGAAGAGAGCATTGAATTTATGTGTACTCGGTTGTTTGTTACATTGAGTAGGTTTGGTTCACGAAGTCTACTGCTTACTAAGTATGCATGAAGCCCTAGGCTTCATTCTGCTTCAGATAGCTAGGTGTGGTGGCACAAGCCTGTAAACCCAACACTGTAATCAAGAGCACTGCCAGTCATATAGTGAAGTCCAGGCCAGCCTAGGATACAAATAAACAGAAAAGACAGCTTAAGTCTAAAAACATACACTTTAAAAGCAAAGCAGGGTGTGGGAGGGCACTCCTGGAATCCCAGCACTTAGGACTAGAAGTAGGAAGATCAGGAGTTCAAGGTCATCCTTGGCTATTTACCCAGTTGGAGGCCAGCAAGGGCTATGTCTCAAAACTCAAAGAATAAAACCCAACCCCAATCAGACGGTAGTGAAGGGAAAGGAAGCGCACAGCTCCCTCATTGCTCCCACCCGGCTCGCTCCACCCTCTTCTTCCCACTCAGTTCCTGCTGAATGAAGCCTAGACATGCAGCAGCTGTATGAGGAACCTGAGAAGCAGAGCTGCAAGCAACTGAAGAGGACCAGAACTGGTGTCTCCCTAGCTAGGAATCTCTAGAGACCTAGAGATGGAGGTGAGGTGAAACCCTGAGGTGGAGGAGAGACCCTGCAAGTGTGTGTGTACACAGGAACACTCAGGCAAGCTCTCGTGCCAGAACACCTGTGCCCACTCTCCCCGGCCTGGCACCCATGCCATCTCTTGGCAGCGATGATAGAGGCTTGACAGTGTACTTTTCCTTAAAAACAAAAACAAAAAAACCAAGCCACAATAAAGGTAGAAAACAGCAGCCTAGTTAATCTAAAAAGCAGGAAATAAAATGTTTCCTCTATCAAACTACCAAGCCACAATAAAGGTAGAAAACAGCAGCCTAGTTAATCTAAAAAGCAGGAAATAAAATGTTTCCTCTATCAAACTACCAAAACTCATCCAAAGATAACCTTTATAGTTGAAGAAGAAAAGGAATTCATAATCTTAAATATTCTAAAATAAGCATCCAGATTCAGATGGCTCTACTGGTAAATTCTACTAAATATTTGAATTAATAACATGAAGCCAGCCATGTTGGCTCATGCCTCAAGCCAAGCACTCGAGAGGCAGGAAGACCAGGGCTCCAGCAGCATCCTCAGGTAGTTGAAGGTCAGCCTAGGCTACAGGAGCTCTTGAAAGGATTAGAGGGGAGGGCATGTGTGAGAAAGATCTTGTTCAGAAAATAAAGACGTATAATTTCCAGCTCATGACACTAGTATTATCCCAATTTTTAAAAAGGAAAAACAGACAGAAACTATTTTTAAGAAGTAAATTACAGCTGGGTATGGTGGCTCGTGTTTTAATCCTAGTGCTTAGGGAGACAGAGGCAGGAGGATCGTTGTGAGTTTAAGGGCAACCTGATCTACAGAGTGAGTTCCAAAACAGCTGGGGCTACACAGAGAAACCCTGTTTCCAAAAAAAAAAAAAAAAAAAAAATTCCACCCAACAACAATAAATTATAGACTATTCATCAAGAACATAAAAACAAATGAACTCAACCAAAGAACCAAAGAGCTAATCAATCGCAGCTATATTAATCAAAAAGTGTGTCAAGCAGAGTTTACCCTGGGAATGCAAAATTGGTTCAATGTTTTTAAAAAAATCATTAAATGTATCTAATCATATTTATAGTTTAAAGAACACTACATGATAAGATCAACAGATGCCGAAACACACACAATGTAAAACTGCACAATGCTGATAAAAATCTATGCCCAAACCAGGAGCAGGATGAGCTGCTTCCACGGTGACAGGCCAAGGGCGCTCCTCCAGAGACCAGCAGCAGCAGGTTCAGCCCAGCCAGCGACATAAAGCAAAGGCGAGGTTCTCTATACTATGCTCATGTAGAAAACCTAGCTCAAGGTCAGATTATGAGCACACAAGCTTACCCTGTGTGCTATCAGTACCTGATTATAAACAAAGACTCGATGGGAGTGTGGGGCGGAGTTAGAAGAAGCTGCTGGATCCCCTGAAGCTGCAGGTACAGGTGGTTGTGAACTACCTGACTGGATGCATGCTGGGAACCAAACTGGTCCGCTGCAAGGTGTATGTGTTTTATATCAACTTTTTCTTTCTCCCTAGACCTGGCTATGCTGGAACTTTGTAGACCAAACTGGCCTTCAATTCACAGAAATCCACCTGCCTCTGCCTCCTGAATGTTGAGATTAAAGATATGTGCTCACATGCCTGGGTGTTTATGGTTTTGTTTTTGTTTTCAGATAGTTTGATTATGTAGCCTCAAACTCATGGGTAACCCTGCCTGCTTCCCAGTGTTGGCTTATATTTATATAATTTCACCAAACTACCAGCCATTCCTCTACCTGATCTCTAAGCTAGTTAAAAAGCAGGTGTTACTTTGTTGACTACTAATGGATTACTTGGGGAAAGTTACTATCTCTTTAATTTAGTGTAAGTATGACATCCCAAGAGGTCCCTCCTTTTTGGAGACAGCATCAGCACCATGTGGCAAACAGGACAGTGTGGCCTCCTTTACTTACTGCTATGGACTTTCCGAAGAGGGACGCTAGGGCTCTCCAGGTTCCCAGGCAGTGCGGCACTTGAGAGGAGGGCACGGATCTCTGAGTGCAAGTCTTCCATGCTGGCCTCTCCTGAGGCCAAGGCTCTGCAGTGCAACACCAGCACAAGATCCTGACTGTAGAAATGGAAATACTGGCACACTCTGCTTGCTTCATGCACACAGCCACCATCCAGCAGCTGCCCGATCAAAGTGTTCAATGACTCCTGCTCTTTGTGCTCCAGTCTGTTCTCACACATCTTCTTGGATGGAAGACCATTAAGGTCTAAGTATTTGGATGTGTTCAAAGCAGCAAGCTTGGAGAAGGAAAACTCACTGGCTAAGCCATCAAAAGAAAGTTCAGCAGCAGCCAACTTCTGTTGAGAGAGGCTGGGCTTGGTTTCCTCTTCAGCCTCTCCACACGTGTGCCTGGCGATGCGGCAGATCCAAATCTGCTTCTCCAGCTCCTCCAGCTCCTCCACGGGCAGGTCCTCCTCCAGTTCTCCTTGGGCAAGCCAGTGGCCCGCCAGTGTGAGCAGCAGATGGCGTTCCTCAAGGCTGCCCTGCTCAGTGGGGTGCTCACTCACCACAGGGGCTTGGCTGGAGAAGAAGGAAGAGGCTGCTCTGTTTGAAATAGAGTGTTTCTTAAAATTTTCATGGCATTTTTTCCAGAAGTCAAGTCTTGCTTGTTTCAGGGACCACTGCTGAGTGTGTGTTAGTGTTTGCATTTCCTGGGTTAACTGAAATTGAACAAAGCAGACTTCAGCCTTGCCGAGGTCAAGAAGCATCATCACAGACATTAATGCTCCCTAAGGACAAGCTGGCTGCAAGCAAATCTAATGAGTGCAGACGAGCCTGGGCTGCAGAGGGTGCTGGATGCAATTATGTGGAAAGTTAGTATGAGAACAATTCTCTTGTCCTTAGGGAGCAAGTCAAGAGAAAGCCACCCTGTAGTTATCCTAGTCAAAAGCAAACGGCTGGTGCTTGCTCTACAGCGGTGGTTCTCAACCTTCCTAATGCTGCAGTCTTTTAATACACTTCCTCAGGTTGTGGCACCCACCCCCTCCCCTGCCAATCACAAAATTATTTTTGTTGCTACTTCCTAACTGTAACTTTGCTAACCGTAATGTAAATATCTGGTATGCCACCCCCAATGGGGTCACAACCCACTATGCTTACATCAAAACATATGTTCTGTAATATATCAAAAGCATACTCATTTCTGAAGCAGTGTGTGCAAAGGGCCCCATTGCCTATGGACTGCATCCCACTGGTTCTGTTGGGAGTTTGAGTAACTTAAAATATATACCTGTTCAATCACCAAGCTGTCCGCAGGCAGGACTGCTAACTCGGCCACCCTCCTGGCCACAGCAAACTGTCCATCTGCCTTCAGCTTCTCCAAAATAGAGCTACATTCCCGTTGAAAATTCTCAGTGCTGTAGCTGGAAATGACTGCAGGGCTGATGGCGATAGGCGTGTCCTTCAGGACTTGGCTGAGGAGACAGAGCTTCTGCACGTCTGGACCTGTGCAGGAGAGGGGATGCAGTCACACAGCAGTGCTGCGGTGTGACAAAGTGGAAGGGACACCAGTGTGCCTAAAGGACCAACATGGGCCTTTCTTTTGCCTTCCTTTCTTTTTTCATCTTTGTTTGCTCTTTTTAGACAGGGTAGCACAGAGCCCAGGCTAGTCTTGAACTCCTTCTATAGCTAAGGAAAAGCCTGCACTCCTGACTCTTCTGTCTCTAGCTCCCAAGTGCTAAGATTACAGGTGCATGTCATGTATCCTGTAAACACAAGTCTTCTATTGTGACTGACTACAGAAGCCGTAAGGGCAGTTCCTCACATACTCAAAATACTAAATGCCATTTAGACACATATGTTTATATACATGAGTATGTATATAAATATACCTGTGTATGTATGAATATATATGCATGTATATATGGCATTTGGCATTTTCATATATAGCATATATATGTATGTATACATATATATGTGAGTTTATGTAGTATGTGTATGGGTAGGTATGCATATGTGTATGAGTGAGTGTGTGTATACTTTGCAATATCCTTAGTCAATGTCTGGCTGAACTTGTCCACCTTGCTCTAAGAACTGGTAGAGATAAGATTAGCACATGAAATCAACTCTACTATACACATGTGGCTTTTATTAGACAGGATCTTACTGTGTAGTCCAGACTGGCCTTGATCTTATGACAATCTTCCTACCTCAGCCTTCTCGGCACTGGGCTTATAGGTGTGAGCCACCATGCCGTTAAGTGTCTCAGATTGGTGTTCTTCAATATCATAGCAATCTGCTAACCTTGGAGACAATGACTCAGGCTAGCTTCCACCCCCCCCCCCCTTGCGTGTGTGTGTGTGTGTGTGTGTGTGTGTGTATTTCTGTTTCATTTGTTCTTCCATCAAGTTTGTTTGGTCATTTTCTCACTCAATTCAAGCATCATCTGGATAGAAACACGAATGCAGGACTGGATAGAGACATGCATACATGCTACAACTCTACTGGCTAGTCCTCAGGCATGGCTACTGCACACTCTATTCAGAGTGGAGCAGTATTAGCTCCATCTGCTAGTTACTAATGCAGCAAGACCCAGCTGTACTTTGCCTGTTGTCCCTTTGATGCCTAACTGCAAAACAAACAAACAAACAAACACAGCAAGGATTTTCTGCCAATACTTTATGTGGCTGGCTTTGCTCCTCCTCCTTATTAGTATTATGTGAAGCCATGCATGTCTAGTTACAAGGGAAGGGCATGAGAAACATCCCATGTAGGCAGGCTATTTCTAGCAGTACTAGCAGAATGGCAGTCTGGTTTAGGTAGTTCTAGAGATGGGGACACACCACACAGTAGCCATCAGTACAGGCATGCGTATTACCTTTGCTGCCATCATAGACCAACAGGAATATTTTTTGTTTTTTTGAGGCACAGTATTGCTATGGAGCCCACACTGGTCTCAGATCTTCCCGCCTAAGAATTCCTCTCAGGTACAGGAATTACACAAGTAAAACACAGGCCTTAAAAGAGCATATCTGTGCTTGTAGCAATGAGTTATAGTTTGCTTTTCTGTGACATTTAACAGTGGTAAGCGTCTCAGAACAGTGAAACTAGATAACAAGGACTTGAGAGTCCTGAACAAGTAGAAAAGGGAAGGGCAGCATCAATTTGATATAATTAGCAACAGTCAGAGAGTGCCAGTGTCTGGGGGAGCCCACAGACAGACAGACTAGACAGACAGACAGACAGACAATTATTTCTGAAACAGGGTTTGTGGCCATGAGCAATGAGGACATATTATAGTTACCTGCCAGACAGGATGATAATGACGTGTCCATACAGAGGCTTATGGGTGTGTGTGAGAGAGAGAGACCATGTGTCTGTCAACTGCTTAGAAGAACTGGTTGCGTCACGGTAGGTGCTGCTGTCAAAGATGACCTCTTCACGCTCAGTTAGGGACATCAGTGTGCTGCTATCTATTCATGCATTCTAATAGTCCAACTGCCCTCCAGAAATAATTGCATCATATGAGAGCTAACAACTTGGCAGCAGATTCAGAGCAAAACTGTCTTACCATTGGAGAAGAGCTGCTCAGTCCCGACAAACAGCTGGAGGAGTTTCCCCAGCTCATACTGCGTCTCACACTGTTGTGGCATAAGTTTCAAAAGGAAACACACCTGGTCCTTCATCCACATGGCAGGTATGATAGGAAGGACCCTCGTAGCCGCGGTGTCAAGCTAGGAAAAACAACAAAGGCTCAGAGAGAACAGTTTGCGGGAATGAAAAAGCAGAGCCCCATGGGGCTGGGGGATGGCTCAGTGGTTAAGGGCACAGTCTGCTCTTCCAGAGGTCCTGAGTTCAGTTTCCAGCAACCACAAGGTGGCTCACGACCATCTGGAATGGGATCTGATGCCCTCTTCTGGTGTCTGAAGAGAGTGACAGTGTACTCACAGACATAAAATAATCAATCAATCAATCAATCTTAAAAAAAGGAAAAAGCAGACCCCCTAAATCTGGGACCAGGAAAGTTGAAACCTTCTTAAGGTTTTTTTTTGTTTGTTTGTTTTGTTTTGTTTTGTTTTGTTTTTCGAGACAGGGTTTCTCTGTGTAGCCCTGGCTGTCCTGGAACTCACTCTGTAGACCAGGCTGGCCTCGAACTCAGAAATCCGCCTGCCTCTGCCTCCCAAGTGCTGGGATTAAAGGCATGCGCCACCACTGCCCAGCTCCTTCTTAAGGTTTCTTAATACTTTTATGGGCCTATCACAAAAGGAGCATCTGAGCACCTGACAGGATGGCAGGAAGTGGTGCTGGGTTCAAAGGGCAGTTCTGCCACTTTGCAGGAACTGCTGGTTAGAGGAGACTGTGTGTATGAAAGTCCAGAGTACCAGACACCGGGAACTAGTGAGCTCCCAGGCTTAAACGCCTCCTACTATCAAATTAGTTTGCTGTGTGCTACTGTGAGACTAACCAACCATGCTTCACTTGGCAGCTTCCTAGAAGGGGTCTGGGCTTATATTTGAGCCCAGAAGATTTTTTAATTCATAGTATGAAGATGTATAGAAAGACTTTCTTACCTCTGCTGAGGAAGATGAGAATTCCAAGTTCCAGATCAGCATGGGCTACAGAGCAACACAATGTCTCACAAACCCTCACCTGAGTAGACGTTTTCTTTCTTTTTAAAATATTAAAAATAGTCCTACTTTATTTACTCTGTGAGAGAGAGAGGTGGTGCAGGTCATGTGACAGCTTTAGGGCAATGGCCTCTCCCTCTACTGTCTACCTGGGTTCTGGGGATGGAACTCAGGTTGTTAAGCTTTTGAGGCAAGTCTGCTGAGCCATCTCAATAGTTCAAAACAACAACAACAACAGTCTCCTCCCACAATAAATAGAGCAGTGTCTTATGACTCTTTTATCATTCTTTACTGTCAAGAGCCATACCACATTTGACAAAATGTGGCCATGGACCACCCCTCTCTTCTTGGTGTCCACAGCAGGGACCATTGATCTTTGCCCCACTAAGTCTGGCCACACCACCAAGACACAGATAACAGTAGTGATGCTTCTGCTTATGGCAACCACAAGTCAGAGCGCCACCCGCCTGGCCTCTCTGAAATGACACAGTGGCTCATTGTCAATCAAGTGGTACAACTACTTGTCTGCTGCTTCCCTGAGCCACCACCAGCACAAGGTCGTGCCAACCAACGCCAATTCTCACCTACCGTTTCCAGGCTTTTCTGGAACTCCACAAGCTTAACTTTGGCTTTCTCATAATTCTTGAAGAACATACACAGTTCATACATCTCCATAATCAACAGAAGTGGGGAATCCTTTGAAGAAGAGTTAAAATTAGAAAACCCAGAACATCAAATGCTATTAATAACAGCAGAATTAAATTAAGTTTCACATGGTATTTCCTTTTGGGAAAAAAAAAGTCAACAAATCCATTTCTTGTTACTCTACAGACGTTCCACTAGGCAGTGCTATGGCCTCAACAAACATTCCTGGAGGCAAAAAAAGCACCAGTACCCTACCCTCTTACTGGTCTCTGTGGTATCAACCAGACTAGTTTTGGTGGGGTTTCAGGCCAGAAAAGAGGAATATTGGATTAGAAATGATGAATCTGAACCGTAAGTGTGCTACATACTAAAGCCTTTGAGTCTGTGGTCTGAGTTACGTGAGCTTTAGTTATTAGTCTGTAGGTTAAGGGTAATACCACTTCATAACACACACAAAGTATCTTTATAAAATATTGTTGTGAGAACTTACTAAACCAATACATATAAAATACTCCACAAAATAAATGCAGCATATCTCAAAGGCCCTTGGGCTTAATACTCAATACTAAAGACACACACACACACACACACACACACACACACACACACACACACACAAAGTAGTTCTATTACCATTATCATCTCTTGATGACTTAAAAAAAATCCAGGTCTGACAATAAGAAAAAGCCAAGGAATGCTATGCTGACACACTGAGGTTCTGGAATGTCTGAAGCGTGTGTGTATAAAATACCTTAATGAAGAGCCGGAAACCTCGGATGAGAGTGTGGCTCTTCCGTCTTGTCAATACAGTTCTCCAGATGACGGCCAGGTCCTCAAGGCTCCAATGATGGTCCTCTATAGAGATCTGAATGTGTCCCATTGCTTCAGCTGCAACCTTGTCCTCCACAGAGGTGACAATCCAAACACAGAGACAGGGAACAACACCGGCACCCTACCATTGGATAAGAATGTTTCAAAATGAAGGAACTGGGCCTCAATTATACGGATGTACAAAGGGCACAGAAGGGCAATCCCCTGCTTAGAAGAGGTCACTCTGTTTCTTAGTTCAAGTGGCTCAGAAAGCTTCCAAGCAGGACACAGCCTGATGAACAAGTAAGGGACATGCGTGAACTGTCCTGAAGAATGTGGCAGTCCAAGGCCACAGAGGACGACAACACTCAACTCACTAGCTGGAATTGGCTTGTGAGAATCCCTTCCCCAACAAGGTGCTAAGGAAGAGGGTGCCTGCCCAGCAGAGCACCCTCCCGAGACCCAGCCAGGGACTGAGTCCCCACTGCAGGCCTCAGTGGTGTCAGGAGACACCTTAGTGGACAGACAGCCTGAGGTCTGGAAGCACAGACATTTTCAGTGACCTTGGAAGCAAGTGTAAGAGCCTCACAATTGTCCCCAGTGCCTACTACAGTCCCCTCCCAGCCTGCTGCTGGCTTCCTTTCCTTTCTTCCTTCTTTCTTCTTGCTCTCTGTTTTGTCTCTGCATCATGAGCCCATGTACTCCAGTTCTCTGCAAGAGCAACAAGCACTCTTAACTAGTGAGCCAGCTCTTCAGCCCTAGCTAATTTACTTATTCGTGTGTGTGTGTGTGTGTGTGTGTGTGTGTGTGTGTGATTCAGGACAGTTCACACATATCCCTTACTTGTTCATCAGGCTGTGTCCTGCTTGGAAGCATATCATGGAGCATGTGTGGAGGCCAGAGGACAACCTGTGGGAGTCAGTTATTTCCTTCCACCATGTGAGTCCCAGGAATCAAACTCAAGTGGTCAAGTTTGGTAGCAAGGGGCTTTGCCTGTAGCCATCTTCCTGTTGGTGTTTTGTTCTGTTTTGTAGTTGCCGTCTGACGGTTTTAAAGACTGACTTCATTTCTAATTATGCATGTGAGTGTCTGCCAGTGCTGGTGCTCACAAAGCCCAGAAGCATGGAAGCCGCTGAGGTTTGAAGTGTGAGCCACTAAATATGGTGCGGGGAACCAAACTCAGGTCCTCTGTGAGAGCAGTATGTACTCATGACTACCAAGCCATCTGAGACAGGTCTCAGCTTATGGCCCAGGTCAGCCCCCAGCCTGCCACTGTCCTAACTAAGCCACCAAGCAGGTGGAGCACAAGCACCACGGCAGTGGCAAGCTCTTCTCTGCCTGCCTGCTGCTTTTCGGCTCCTCAGGCTTTTCCTGCCCCTCACCTGGATACATGAGGCCAGGACACTGAGGATAGGAACCCGACACTTCACTGCCTCAGCCAGGAGCCAGCACCAAGAGGCTGGCTCATCCGAGCACCGCTGGAGAACTTCAAAGAAGTCACTTGTTTCTTCTTTGTTTTTCTGGAGTTCCTGGAGGCAGTTGTTGTCCCTAGAGATGGACCCTGGTGACAGTTTCTCAAAAGCCAGCTTCAAGTGGCTCTGAAGGACAGGACTGAAATACTGAAGAAGAGATTCCACCTAGAGAGATGATTAAAACACACTCAATGTTCTGTTTCATAGACTGAGTTTTTAAAAAAAGGCTCGGGAAAAGCCAGGTGGTGGTGGCACTTTAGTCCCAGAACTTGGAAGGCAGAGGCAGGTGGATCTCTATGAGTTAGAGGTGAGTTACATTACAGCCAGGGCTATACAGAGAAACCCTGTCTCACACAAACAAACAAAACCACAATACAACAACACAAACAAACAAAAACAAAAAACATGGTTCAGGATGATTCTTTATAATGTCAGAGATGACCACATGATATTTCTGACTTGTTTGTTATAACATCCAGCTATCTGGCCCATGGTGGCCTAGAACTTGCAATCCTGCCTCCTAAGTCTCCATAGTACTGAGATTATAGACCCCAGCCCACCACAGTTGGTTGTTTTTAAGGGGATTTGAGTGAATGTCCATGTTCAACCTAGAATCCTAGAAATGTGTCCACATCTGTTCCAATGACTGCCCCCTTGCCTGACACCAGTTACAGACCCAGCAAACATGGCTCTCGAGCAGACAATCATGGAGAACACAGTTGTGGGAAGTGTGACTTACCTCTTCTGGCTGGTAGTTGTGGAGCTGGCTCTGAACCAGGAACTGCAACCAATCGTTTGCTTTGGCACACTCTCTAAGGTAGGACACACTCAGCTTCATATCATGGAGCACGCAGAACTGTAGCACTAACGCCCACTCGCTGCTGGACTCACTGGACAGCCTATAATTAAAATTGGGGATGGACAGCAGAGGGGAAAAATCATTAAACTATGGCTAGCTCTAAGACAGACAGGCAGAGGCAAGGCTGTCTAGGAGTTTAAGGCCAGCCTGCTCTATAGAGGGAGTTCCAGGCCAGCCAGGGCTCCATAATGAGAATCTGTCTCAAAAAACTGAAATAAATAAATAAAGTATAGCTTTAGGGGTGCAGAGAGATGACTCAGTCATTAAGAGAGTTTACTGCTCCTGCAGGGAACCTGGATTTGGTTCCCGGCCCCCATATTAGGCAGTTCACAACACCCTATAGTTCTAAATCCAGTGTATCAACATCTTTGGAGCCCTGGCTGGGGCTGTAAAATAATAAACATACATGCTTTTTAACATACACCAAATATTTATTACACTACTTAAAAAAAACTAGCCAAATATTATGGCACACACCTTTAATTCTAGCACTCAGGAGGCAGAGGCAGATGGATCTGAGTTTGAGGCCAGCCTGGTCTATAGAGCAAGTTCCAGGACAGCCAAGACTACACAGGGAGACCTTATCTTGAAAAACAAACCAAAAAAACAAAACAAAACAAAACAAAAAAACCCCTCCACCTCTCTTGTGTTGGAGAGATGCTCACTAGTAGTTAAGAGCACTTGCTGTTCTTGCAGAGGACCCATGTTCAGTCCCTAGCACCCACATGGTTCATAACCTTTTGTACCTTTAGTTCCAAGGCATCTGGCCTCTGAGGCCACTGCACTTCTGTGGTACACGGATATACCTTCAGACAAAACACTCATACACATAAAAATAATCTTAAAACCCCACCACATCTCTTGCCTACAAAGCATAACAGACTTTCCTCTCATTTGTACAGAGGGAATCCCATGGGTAGCTACTTTCCGTCTGCCCTATGCTGGCTGAGTAAGACCCCAGGTTGGAGGGGGCTGATGAAAGAGCAAGCTATTTGAAGAGAGAGCAGTCCAACACAGGTTGGTTGGCACAGTCAGTTTACTAAAGAGGCTGGGTTGCAACTCACAGACCTGCTAAAGCCCTGCTGCTCAATGCTGTCCCACACGCCTTCCTCCAAGAGCAGGAGCAGTTCTTCTGTGGTTGCCCTGTCACCGTCAGCAAGCTTAGACAGCTTCTCAGCTGTAAGAAACAGGCAAGAAGACCTAGGTTGGCACAGCTGCATAGCTCTGTAGCTCTTGCTCAGCAAGATGAACTGCTTAGGTTCAGGTCAGGGTCAGCCTAAGCAGGACAGAACACAGAGGGACCCCATCTCTAAATAACCAATAACCAAAGAAAAAGCCCAGTAAGATCAAAGCCATCATGAGAGAGCATGGGTTATAAAATCCCTGTGTAACTCATGCTGGTCTTGAATTCTTAGTGATTATCCTAAGACCGTCATGACCAACTGTAATAGAATGTGTGTGTGTATAATGTGTATATGGGAGCATGTAGTGTTTATGTGTGATGTAATATATGTATGTGGTGTGTATATATGTGTGATGTGTATGTGGTGTGTGTGTAATGTGTATATGAGAGTATGTGGTGTATATGTGTGATATGCTTGTGTGCTTTTATATGTGTGTGATGTGTATGTGTGGTGTGCATATATAACACACACATATGGAGTGCATGTAGTATATATGTGTGACATATAATGTATGTGTGTGGTATGTGTGTGTGAGGTGTGCCTGTGTGTGTTCAATAGAAAAAGTCAGACTTCGGCATTTTTGTTAGAGTAATGAGGCTCAGGGGTCATTCAACCCCAATTAAAATGACTTCTAAGAAAGTGAGATTAATAATATGAACTGTGCAAGGAAATGGAAACTTTCATTTCCACTTGAAAACCCTCATTTCCTGTAGACAACACAGGGCAGAGTGCAAAGTGCTGTACCCAGAGACTCTCTGATGAAGCTGGAATGAGCATCTTCATTTCTATGCTTGGAGCTCAAAATTACATTCGCCATTTTCAGGTCAACTCTGAGTTTGAGGCTGCTGAGGCCAAGCAATTCTAAGAAGCAGACACAGGCAGCCCCTACCGAAGGGTTGTGGAATGAAGAGAGCCCTAATGTATAGGCCTCCTTGCCTACTTGCTGGATCCTAAAAATAAAGAGATCAAAATTATATCAGCATAAGCATTATTTCTCACACTGGCTGGGGACATGTGGGTAAAGATACTTGGTACCAAGAGCGACAACGTGGTTTGATGTCCCAGACTCATAAGGTGGAGAGAACCAACACACAAACATTGTCCTCTAGGCTAGAGAGACGATGGCTCAGCAGTCAGCAGTGCTTACTAATCTTGTCGAAGACCCAAGTTTGATTCCCAGCGCCCACACCAGGCAGCCCTCATCCACCGCTAACTCCAAACCCAGGACCTGATCTTCTCTTCTAGAGTCCTTCATGCACAACCTCTTCTCACCAGACAGAAAAATAAAATCTTTTTTAAAAAGCTATCCTCTGACTTCCATAGGTAACTTGATGTACACACACACTGACATCACACAGACAAAAACCATGTACAGCATACCACACACACCACACAGACACACAAACCATGTACACACATACACCATACATGTCACAGAAACCCACATACATTATATACACACAATACAAACTATTCACACCATCCCCCCCCCCCCCACACACACAATTTTAAAAGCTGCGCTGCTTCTCGGGCAGCAGTGGCGCACTGCAGCAGTCACTGTGCTCCTGAGTCGGAAGCGGCTATCCGTCAGTCAGTTCGAATCCCCGTCCATGCCTGTCAATCAATCAATCAATCAATCCCGGAAAAAAAAAAAATTTAGCTGGGCAGTGGTGGCGCACGCCTTTAATCCCAGCACTTGGGAGGCAGAGGCAGGCGGATTTCTGAGTTCGTGGCCTGGTCTATAGAGTGAGTTCCAGGATAGCCCGGGCTACACAGAGAGACCCTGTCTGGGGGTGGTGGGGGAAAGCTGCTTCTCACCAGGACAAGGAACTGGAACTGTGTTAATGGCAGAGAGCTTTCAATTTGATCTTTTACTACCTCCTTTCCCTTTGTATTTATTTGGGCTCCAGTGAAACCTTTTATGTTAGGGCACTATAACCCTGTTTCCTTGGATTTACATGTTCTTTAATTTTTATTTTAATTGGGAAAATTTAATAAGCATGAAATGCACTACTCATTGGGAATGGCAATACCACTATTGCAGAAATTTTTGTTTTCCTTAGGACAAGTTAGTGACGGGCTCATGAGATGGCTCAGCAGTAAAGAGTACTGGCACCTCTTCCTGAGGCCATGAGTTCAATTTCCAGCAACCACAACCATCTCTAAAGGGATGTGAGGCCCTCTTCTGGCATGCAGGTGTGCATGCAGACATTAAAAAAAAAGAAAAAGAAGCATGAGTTTTTCCCTCTGGGGAGATGTGGAAGGCCAAACAGCAGCACTTCCCGGTGACATTACACAGACTCTCAAAGCAGGAACAGGGTGAGCGACCCACAGAGTGCCAAGGGCCTTTTTGACAATTTGGCCACTGTGATCCACATCCCAGATAAGTCAAGTTCTAATCACAGAAGTTAGGACAAAGATGCCATACAAGGCACAAGGACATGCTGCTAACAGCCTTCTGAGGCTGAAGAAGAAGAAAACACTCTTGGAAGCAGAAAAACTACACCTGTCCTTGCAAAGACGTCACTGCAAAATAGGACATGGAAAGACAACAATATCCCGGGATACTTGCCTTATGGTCACATGGAATATCTGCCCTGCATACCAGTCGTGTTTAGATAACAGAGTTCCTCCGTGTCCAGTGGCACTGATCACACTGGAGTCTGCCTGTCAGCAACATGTTTTTCTAGAGCAGCGCTTCTCAACCTTCCTGATGCTGGGACCCTTTAATACAACTCCTCATGTGTGGTGACCCCAACCACATGTAACTGTAATTTTGCTACTGTTGTGAATTGTACTGTAAATATCTTTGGAGACAGGTTTGCCAAAGGGGTCAAGACCCACAGTCTGAAAACCACTGCTCTAAGGGCAACTACAACACCTTGGTCCCTCCAGGCCAGCACCACTCCTAACATGGCCGTCTGTGACTTCATGGATGCAGCAGTGTTGCTGCTTTGTGCAAACATGGCCAAAATCAGTATCTAATAAAGGCAGCTGGTCTCCAACGCTGTTTCCACAAAATGGCTGAGGTGCAGCTGGAAAACAGGCCTGAGCCAGCTGGTAAATCTGCCTGGAGGATGGCTGCCATATCTGTAGTTATGTCTGGAGGATCAAATCAGCCATGTTTCAAATGAAGAGATGGCAGATACAGCAATGGCTGTGGTGCTAGGAGCACCAAGTCAGTTTATTTGGTCAGTTGGGTGGAGGGCGGAGGAGCAAATATGTCCCATGCTGTGAGCGTGGTAGTCAGGACTATCTGCAGTAGTCACCTCTCCTTTTCTGCCACGCAGATCCTAGGGATTAAACTTAGGGTATGAGGCTTGGTGGCAAGCTCCTTTGCCTGCTGAGCTGTATTGCTGGCCTTAAATTTACCTTCTCTTAAAGCAGTTATTCAAAATCCAAAGTACTGTTGCTTCCATCTCCACCAAGGAGACGTGAAGAGCTTTCATAAGCTCTGGAACTTGTGATCTGAGACAAGTATGGTATGAACACAAGCTACCTAGAAAATCAATACTACCTTTTTTGAGATCAATACTACCTTTTACTTTTGTTTGATATATATAAGCGTTTGTCTTAATGAATGTCTTGTCTGTGCATTATTTGTGTTTAATGCTCATGGAGGCTAGGAAGTGGCATGAGTTCTCCTGGACCTGGAGTCACAATTGTGAGCGGCCATGTAGGTGCTTGGAATCGAACCCAGTTCCTCTGGAAGAGTAGCCAGTGCTCTTAACTGCTGAGCCATTTCTCTGGCTCTGATGTTGACATGTGAAAGCACAGTTTAGAGGACCCAGCTGTATATTTTATACATGTAGAAAGTTTTCTAGAAAGCTCTACAAGACATTGCCAACCCTTTAATGTGAAGAATTAGAGGCTGGACTTGTGTCTCTAACTTTCACCTTTCTGAACTACTGAACCATGAGACTGTACTATTAAGACAAAGTTTAAGGTGCATCTCTGTGTTACTTATAAAACAGAAACATAGTTGCCAATTACATCAAACAGTTCTCCCAATTCTGTATGCAGTGGATTAACAACAGATCATGAATACAAAATGCACCATCTGTAGAATCCCTCTGCTCTGGCCCAAGCAACTGCTGTGTGACTTTAAATATGTCTCCTTTTCCATTAGCAAATATTACACATAGCAAAGCCAAAACCTTGAAATGAAGAAATGAAATGAAGAAAAAGAGGGGCACAATGGAAACCAAAGTCACCATCCAAATACAATCTGCTGCCTCCGCCCGCCTCAGTGACCGCTGGGGCTGCTTGAAGTCAGAGTCCAAACCTGAATTTCAGATCCGTATATTGTTCAGTCCTCATCAGAGAAGCTTCTGGCACTAGATGTTCGTTACCACAGAGACACATAACTGATCAACTTGCAGAGCACAAGAGACTTCAGCGTGCTCAGCCCCAGCTGGGACATCTAAGATTTTAAGGAGCACAGGTGATGGATGACTTCCAGATACAGCAGAGCAGGAACACACGCAAACTCACAGACCAGCATAAGCTCACGCTAAGACAAAAGTCCAGCTTGGAGGAGGGAAAATGCACAGAAGCCCATGCGAGCTGAGGAGCTACTGGCATCTGACTGCTGCGGAGAGAGGGAGAGTCAGTTTTCTTCAGTGAAGTGACACCCAGTGTCCTGACCATACTCCCAGGCCGGCCTCAGGCTCAGTTGTAGTCAGCCAACACTAAGTGGACTCAGGTGAGAGAGGGAGACAGACATACAGAATATGAAGCTGGGTAAGTAGGAAGGTAGGGGATTGGGGAGGAACTGAGGCAAGGAGTGAATGATCTAAATGCATCACATGAAACTCCCCAAGAATACATTTAAAACAGAGCAAAGGCACACAAATGCATTAGGAAACACAGGCTTTCCAGATACAGCAAAGAGCAGAAATTAAGCTCTCATCACTTACAGTTGCTTGGGAGTCTTACTCTTGATTAACTCCTGGACCAGAAAAGTACCAAAGGCAAATGACGGGCGTCCATGATGTAAATAATATGCATAATTCAGACGTTCCACTACAGCGTATTTATTCACCAGGTCAGGGCTGGAAAAGTGTGGGAGCTGACTGGCTGTATCTGGGGAAAAGGCAAAGCATTTCATCCCTGCGCCTTCAGAACTGCACATGCAATGTTAGCTCTTCCACAGCAGAGCTCCTGCTATCATCACTGCCTACGCTGTATGGGGCATATATAAAACAATCTATAAAGCATACACTAGAAAATTCATTTATTGCTTGAGGATATGGCTCAGTGCTAAAGCACTTGGTCATAAAATTCACTTTTGGTAGTCAATACGTTTGATACACATCTACTATATGTCAAACATTTTGATTTACTTCCATGAGCACAGGTACAATGAATTTAACATTACAAGCAAGGAAACAGAGGCATCATATATGATACTGAACACTAACTCTAAACTCAGAAAAAGTCTTATGTTCTACAGAGGACAGCAGTGCGTATGGACCTAGTATCCAGTAAATGGAGAGCTTTAGAACACTTTGTCTTGGGCTGGAGAGATGGCTCAGCGGTTAAGAGCACTGGCTGCTCTTTCAGAGGTTCTGAGTTCAATTCCCAGCAACCACATGGTGGCTCACAACCATCTGTAATGGGGTCTGGTGCCCTCTTCTGGTGTGTCTGAAGACAGCGACAGTGTACTCACATAAAATAAATAAATCTTAAAAGAAATAAAACCCACCCTATCTTAGGGCAGAGGCTGGAGCTCGGTTGTACAGCACTCGCCTCACATGCATAAAGCCCTCGATCTATTCCCAGAACCACATAAGTCAGATGTGATAGAAAACTCATGTAATCTCAGAAGTAGGGAGGGGCAGGCAGGAGGATCAGATATCCAAGGTCACTCTAAACTAAAGCCTGGGCTGTACAAGACCCTGCCTCAAAAACATGTCAACCAACCCACCAAAGACCCTACCTTCCTTCTTGCACAGCACAGGAAGGGCACTATTATTCGCCTTAGTTTAAAGGAAACTGATGAAAAGGTTAAAACAAGTGGAGCTGTTATTCATTGGCCGTCACTCCCAACACTCAATACTTAGGACACTATGTAGCCATCAGGGCTTCTGAAAAGGAAGAGCCATAGACTGACAGAGGCTCAGACCTGCTCCCGAGCATGCGCTGTGCTAGGAACTGAATAAACTGAGTCTCCACTTACACATTCTCAATGGCTTTCCAGCAAAGTGTCTTTTATTGAGAAGTACTTTACAATAGAAAGCACAGGAAAAAAGGGGATGACTGTGTATATAAAAACTTCTACTCTCAGCATCACCTATTAGCACCACACTCTAACCAACTGAGCTAACCGGCCACACACTCAGTATCACCTAAATGCTTCCAAAGCAAAGCCAGTCGGGACTCACCTCCTATAGCTAGTGTTGGCAGACTGCCAGCCGAACAGTCTGCTGGGATCAAAGGGTGGCAAGGACTGAAAAAGAGAAAAGGCATTCAGACTCCAAACCTTATTGACCCTAAGACAATAAACAGAACAACAGGCAGACCTCCAGGGGTGACTCACTGCTTACAACTTTGGTAGAATGTTTGCCAGCACACAGGAGACCTTAGTTTGATCTCCAGAACCAAATACAATGAAATGTTCTTTTTCTGAACATAAATTCTTTGAACATAGCCCCCTCCTGCCCCAAAAGAGAAGAGAACACGAGACAACTCCAAAGGACCGTCACTCGTGGTTGACCTCTGCCCTCCATATACACTGGCTCATGTGTGTACTTGCACACCCATGCAGAGAGAGCACGTGAACACAAAAGTGTGCACACAGAGCTACCTGGGCACAGGCTTGATGGTATGTGCCCACAGGCCCAGCATCCAGGAGGCTGAGCCAAGAGGATCACTTGAGCACAGGACTTAGGAGGTCAGTCCGGAACACAGCAAGACACTGCTTAAAAACAAACAAGCAGTCATGTGTGATGCACACCAGTCATCTCAACACTGAGGCAGGAGAAGGAGGATCAGGAATTCAAAGCCATCCTAGACTACATAGTGAGTTTGAGGGCTATGTAAAACAAAACAAAATAAAACTATTTAAGTCAAGTTGAAAAGAGAATAAAGAATGACATGAGACGGCTTATATTTAAACTTGATTCAAATGCTATACAAGCAAGGGACTGTCTACACCTTTGATCCCAGCACTGAAATATTGAGACAGGAGGATCACTACATTGAGCCAAACCTGGGCTAAGCACTATCGCACAGAAGTATCTAGTGCACACAGACACTGGGCACAGGCTACTCTGCATGGCGGAGACCAGGACACCAGAGTGATTTCACAGCACTGCAGAAACAAGCAGTCCTGGCTCACCTGTGAGCCACACTCTCAAGATTAGTCCATCCTGAGAATTTGGATTTTATATCTCTAAAGAACAACTGAACTTCTGTTGGATTGAAGATACTATGAACATGTATGTAATGAAGAAGGCCTGCTGAACTGAGATACGGGCAAAAGATGCTTCTAATCTAGACCCTGAATAAGCTTCAAGGGTCTGAAAATCCCTCTGAAATAGAAGCAAAACCACAGGTTTCCATGTAATCCCTCTGGGCATAGGTGCATAGCTCCATTCTTCTTATAGCTCCGCATGCCACAATTCCTTATTCTGTGCTCACTGTTTAAAGGAGATAGGGTTTTCTGATTTCCTCCCAAAGCCTTGGCTGACACACATAAGAAGCAGCTCTCTAAATGCAGTACCTGAATGAGGTGGTAGAGTGTAATATCAGAAGGCAGAATACTAGGAGCAGTGCACTGTGGGAAGAGCGCAGCTTTGAGCTTTGGGTAAGGTGTTAAGGCCATCTTCAGTAGCTGGGGGTCCACTTTCTTCAAACAGTTCTCGCTGTCTTCATTCTGAATGACCTATGCAAGAAGACACATGACAGCTGAGGAGGGGTGTCTGGATAGTACATACTTTGAGATTTAAAAACTAGTTACTTCAGAAGATGCCTCTGAAACAGCACTGGTAAAGCAGTCCCCTGCTCCAGGATGCAATGGCTGCCTGCCTCTGGACTACATATCTGACATCAAGCCTCAGCTTCCTGCAGGGTAGGAAGAGAGCTAGATCAGTTGTTTTCAAGGCCTATGCCATCTGCAAAAAGAGTCATCACTAGTATAATGCTTATGATATTTATATTTCACATTCATTAATATCATAAGAATACCCCCCACACATACATCTATTACATTATCATGGTGGTGCATATATAGAATCCCAGGACTTGGGAGGCTGGGCCAGGACAATCACTAAGAAGTCATGACCAGCATGGGTTACACAGGGAGTTTACAGGCCAGCTTGGACTATATAGTGAATCTGCCTCAAAAAAACAAAAAAACAAAAAAAATAGCCAAGTGTGGTTGCACACGCCTTTAATCCCAACATTCTGGAGGCAGAGCCAGGTGGATTTCTGTGAGTTTGAGGCCCACCTGGTCTGCATAAGAATTTCAGGGCAGTCAGAGTTATATTGTGAAACTCTGTCTCAAAAAACCAAATTAAAAAACCAATAAGTAAATGCTATTTGTATAAATAAATATAAAAAATGAATAAAAAACAAATAAGTAAATAAAATTATCAAATAAGTTAAGATAGATAATTCCTAGTCCTTTCTTCTGACCTGTAGTAGTCTATGGCTAGTCTCTGACAAACTAAAAGCAGGGGTAAGGAGCTTAGTCATGTGACTACACTGCAGCAATCTAACTGTTAATTACCACCAGGAAGAAACTGCTGAGGGGCCGGGCGGTGGTGGTGCATGCCTTTAATCCCAGCACTTGGGAGGCGGAGGCAGGCGGATTTCTGAGTTGGAGGCCAGCCTGGTTTCCAGAGTGAGTTCCAGGACAGTCAGGGCTACACAGAGAAACCCTGTCTCGAAAAACCAAAAAAAAAAAAGAAACTGCTGAGGAAGAGATGTTAGTAATGCTCTCTCTCTATCCAGTCACTGTATCTTCAAAAAGCAGAGGAGCACACCCCCATGTGACCCCTCAAAGTTTTAGGGAAAGCTAAAACTTGTGCTTTAAAGTAAGGTGGCGCACGCCTTTAATCCTAGCACTTGGGAGGCAGAGCCAGGCGGATTTCTGAGTTCGAGGCCAGCCTGGTCTACAGAGTGAGTTCCAGGACAGCCCGGGCTACACAGAGAAACCCTGTCTCGAAAAAAAAAAAAAAAAAAAGTAAATCTTCTAAAAGGGGAAATAGCTAAGATGTACCACAAGCCACAATCTAAAAGCCATTTACTCCCAGAAGTAACCAGACCCTGATTCTATCCTGGAGTTATACACAACACACCAAAGGGACAGAGACTCTCTGGTCACGCAGTAGTTCTATTTTGGCTCAGGACACACAATTGTGAAATTCACTTGTTTCACACTCACCGACCTAACGGGATACTTGATAACAGTCGCACTTCAGCACTAACTGAGATTTACACAATCTGGATTCTCTGTGCTGAGTTTAAAATCAACCCTGTTTCTCCACAATAATTTCAAGTATTGCCTGTACCTGGCTGACACCCCCAGGAGCATACATGGTGGTAGCGAGGGCCAAGAGGGTGTGTCCTTCCAACAGCATGCTGCTCACACTGGCCTGGTTGGTGGGAATCAAAATCTGAGCATTTGCAAGGCTAGCCTGAAAGATCAGTTTGGGATCTGAAAATAAAAGGAATAGTCACCAAATAAAGAGCATATAATTCTGAGAAAGATACTTTTTAAGTCTATCCACAGTAAGAAGGCTTCCTCAGTTTAACATCATCGAAAAGACATGGTATGTATGTGTTGGGGGGGCATCCACCTTCATAAAAATAAAGATTTCAAACAAAGAAAATGTAAAGGTAATAAAGAATCAACCACTCTAAGGAATTTATACCCTATGGGCAAAATAAAAAATCAGATGCCTCAGTTAACTGTATCAGCAGTGATTTAAAAAACAAAACAACGACAAAAACCATCCAGTGTCACTGTTTTTCAGTCGGTGTGAACAGGACACAGGGCAAAGGTACAGCAACATGGCCTGACAGTAAAGCCCTTCAACAGCCTTTGACTAGTAATTTTATATGCAGAAACCCGTATGTACTAAAGAGCTTATCTGAAACAAAGATATTAAGATATACTCAAGACCATTATTTATAAGAAAAAATGCAAAGACAAGCTTATTGTCCAAAAAACGAGAGCAAAGTAAGTTAAGTGGGGCCTAAGTGAAATCTTACTGTTTACTAAGTGAAATCTTGTGCCAACGCTGAAATGATCACTGTGTCTAAGGATGTAGGAGAAGTCTTATTACACAAAGGCAGTTACAAAATACAGATGCTTTCAGTACTCCTACACAAACAGGGGCTAAGACTACCTGCTAGAGAACAACATAAGAGTAGTTAGAAAGAGAGAGAAGAAAGAAACTGAAGGAAACGACTGTGTCACCAACAGCCACTGTGGGCAGTCATCCTCCCATAAGCCTAGGCTAGATCTATGCTGCTGTTACCTAGTTGAGAATTGCAGGTGGCTTCCTTCTTTTTGTTTGAGACAGAGTCTCACTATACAGCCCTATAGGAATAGAAAGCTCACTGTAGATCAAGCTGGCCTTGAACTCACAGAGAGCTGCTTGCTTCTGCCTCCCATGTGCAAGAATTAAAGGTGTGTGCCACCACCCAGAACAGCAGCAAAATTGGGCACTATATAAAGACTGGTTGTTAATGAACTGCTTGATGTATATATAGTGCTCGCCCTCCACTTTCCCCAGATTTTGGGAAACACCAGGAGCTAGACTGCTTGATGGTAAAAGGCATTTCTGTCTGGTCATAACCCAAGCAGCTGTTTTAGCAGCTCCAAGGCTATAACAGGTTCTTTTCCTTCTAATTTGAAGCTCCAGACTGAAAGATTTATGAGTTCCCACAACCCAACAACAGGTAGGAGAAAACCAAGTTCACAGAGTTGTCTTCTGGCCTCCACATATATAATGCCTGAGGCACATGTACTTAGCATAGAAGAGGCCCTAGCACTGCCAAAGGATGGATGGAAGAAAAAAAGAAGGAAGGAGAGAAGGAAGGAGGGAAAGGGGAGACAGAGAAAGGGAGGAGGGGGAGAAGGAAGGAAAGAGTCTTAGCAGGTATCTAGAAGGCAGACCAATTTCTGATGAAAAGGGGATGTCAATCTACCACACTGAGAACTGAGCCTGTGACAGCTGGTGGAATGACAGAGTGGAGTGCATAGCCCGAGGCGGAAGTGAAGGAGACTTAACCAGAGAAGCTTTCAGCTCCAATTCTGACTTTTCTTGGCAGACCAGAGGGCTAACATTTCTTGGTTTTCTATTTCATTAGTAAAATGTGAGCCTGGATCCCAGTCAGATACTTGACTACAGCCAAAGGATTTACTTAGAGTTCCCAGGATAAATACCATTCAATAGATTCACTGTTTACCTAGAGCAAGTTTGTGTATTTAATACTGAACAGAATACCTGTCAAGTTACTGGAAACTTGCCGACACTGAACCAAAAATTCAAGCCAAGGGTGAGCTTCATGTAGTTCTTTCTTTTCCAAAAAAGGACAATTTCCAGGACTAAGTCTATATTTAAAAACAAACAAACAAACACAAACAAACACACACCTTTGGGATTAGCACGACTGTTCTGAGCACATTTGCTCAGGTGATAACGAACACTAGAAAAGCACTGTCAGTGTAGGAATCTAAGGTAGCACATGCAGCCCAGGCCAGCCCAGGCCACACAGCAAAACCCTGTCTCCAAAACCCTGAACGTTAGCTGGGTCTGTACCTCAGTAGTAGAGAGCTTGCCTGGCATGACAAGGCCCTGGGTTGGATTCCAGCAATACAAATAACCCCATAAAATCCAGCATCTGTAATTTCAGTGCTCAGGAAACTAAGGCAGGAGGATTGCTGTAAGTTTAAGTCCATCCTGAACTACAGAGTAAGACAAACACCTGTTATTCCTCACCACGAGTACACACACACACACACACTCACACACACTCACACACAGACACTCACATACACACTCTTAATATATTAAAAACTATATCTAATGCTGCTATTACTGATTCAATAACAATTAGCAATGGTCACAAACAAAATTCCACAGGTTGGTCTTGGGTGGACATATGCTGTTCTATGTATATTCATCTGTATGAATTCTAAAATCTCTGTCTTTTAAGCTTTAAAAGACATATGCTCTCCATCTCCCCCCAACCCCCGCCATGCAATGCTGGTGAACGAACCCACGAGCTTGCACATGACAAACAAAGGCTCTGCCATTGGCAACCATCCCCAGACACATTATTTTCTTTTAACCTCTAGCAATTCCAAAGACTACCAGATGCTATATGAAAGCATTATCAATAAACCCCAGAGCTGTCTTTAGTTGAACATCACCCTGAGACAACACATGTGCCAGGTGTGAGATGGAAACCACTTTAAAAGGATCAGTTTCTCAATCCTTAATGTTTTCCCAAAGCAGTTCAGGGGACAAACATGGCAGTTGACACCTTTAATACCAGAATTTAGGAGGCAAAGGTAGGCCTCTGTGATGTTTGGCCAACTCTGTCTACACAAAACACACAGTGAGTTCCAGGGCCACATGGCGAGACCTTGTCTTTAAAGCAATCAAAAACACAGCAGTTCATGTAGGCAGGCAGATGGCACATACCTGCAATCCCAGCACTTAAGTGAGAGACAGAAGGCCAAGAGTCCAAGCTTCTTGTAAAACCCTTTTTAAGCCTCCACTCACCTCCAACACAGCTCTCAGTACTCACTTGTAATAGTCAAGATAGATGTAGAGAAGATGCTGCAGGCTGTGCTCTAAACAGTAGAGGATGAATTGGGAATGAAAGTCACAGCCTGCCTCGGATTTGTAGCTCTGCACGGGGAGGGTGTCCTGCATTACGCCCCCAATCCGGCTCAGTCTCAGAAGGAGAAGTTCAAAGTCTTCCAGCTCAGATGCAAGAAAAACACCACTTCTGTGGGGCAGATTTGAGAGATGAGAAGTTAAAGACATGCAAGGTTCAAATCATACACACTTCCACAAATCTGCAGAGGCCAGAGCACCTAAACCCACCAACCACTAAACAAGATGGAAACTTGCACTTAGAATATTACTTTTTATATATTTACTACTGAACATGTTATAACTGCCACACCAAAAGAGCATGAAAAACACACAGAGACTTCAAAGAAACACTGTATGAAGGCCAGAGATATGGCCTGGTGGTTAAAGCACAGTTTGCTCTTCGGAGGATTTGGGTTCAATTCCTAACACCCACACGGTGGCTCATAACAATCTGTAACTCCAGTTCCGGAGGATCTGATGCCAAATAGACCCTTTCCTCCCCAACTTTCTTTTTAGTCATGGTGTTTCATCGCAGCAACAGATGTCCTAACTAAGACAGATGACTATGGCTTGTATATTGCTGTCATAGAACTAGCCAGCACACGGGCCATTTGTGCTTCCTCTTTGGTGAAATATCCACGAATTGGTTCTAGTGTCCCATCTCCTCAGACCTAACCTCTCCTCTTCCCCTTGCTGTGTTCCTGGCTGTGATTTGCCCAGTGAGAAGGGAAGAGCTGCAGGGGTCAGAGACATTGACTCTGCAATAGGATACTGCAAGTTGGCCGACACCTCCCACTAAGAATGCTGCCAAACAGTTCTCTTGGTTTCAGTAAGTCCTCCCCTGCTGCCTGAGACATCTGGGAAGCAAGCCCCACTCCCCACCCCTCCACCCCACTCCCCCAAGGTCATGGAGCTACAGCTTCTTCCAAGCTCTTATGCATTCACGTCTGACGTTTAGGTCTCACGTCTACCAGACATGATTCAATGTGTGGGTAACTTCTGCCCAGGTGTCTGCTCCTGTCCTCATTTATCAGTACGCTTCTCCATGAAGAAATGACCTCCCCACGCCCTGCGGGATGGCTCTTGTTGGATACAAACCGATGATCACACATGTCCAGGTCTATTTCTGCTCTTGCTCTTCTGTCTTTCCTACTGTTTCCATCACTGCAGCTTTACAGTAAACCTTGCTGTCTTTATGGCAAGTTTTTCCTATGGATTCATGACTCAAATTTTCATACATGCATTTAACATCAGATTGTTCTAATCCAAACAGAAACCCAAACCAAGACCTGCTGGGATTGCTACTGAGGTCACACAGTGCCCAAAGAGCACTTCAGAGGGGCTGGTTGCTGGCTTTTCTTGTTCCAAATCTAAAGAGAATGCTTATATTTTTGTCATCAATTGTATAATGTTGGCCAGAATGATTATTTGTAGATTTCAATGATTTGGGGTAAGGAATTTTTCATGTGTGCTTAGATTGCTGATTGTTATGAATCTAATAGAATGGAATGATTTCCACTTTAATATATTTACATAATAGAAAAATATTTACATAATAGATATCATCATCTTCTCTCTCTTTTTTTCTCTCTTTCTCGTTGGTTAGTTGGTTTTTTGTTTTGTTTTTGCTAAAGATTTATTTATTTATTTTATGTATATAAGTACACTGTAGCTGTCTTCAGACACACCAGAAGAGGGCATCAGACCCCATTACAGATGGTTGTGAGCCACCATGTGGTTGCTGGGAATTAAACTCAGGGCCTTTGGAAAAGCAGAGAGTGCTCTTAACTGCTGAACCATCTCTCCAGCCCTGTTTTGTTTTTTTAAGATAGAGTCTCTCTACATAGCCCTGGCTCTGTCTTGGAACTCACTATGTAAACCAGGCTGGCCTCAAACTCAAGAGATCTGCCTGCCTCTGCCTCCAGAGTGCTGGGATTAAAGACATGTGCCACTGTGCCCAGCATGAATTAATTTCTCAATTTATATTAAACCAGATAAATTACTTTTTAAACAACCAAATACTAAGGCAAATATTTTGATTATACAAATTCTACAATATGTCATTTTTAGTAAGAAGACCATTAACTCAATGAGAGACCAGAGAACCAGATGTTAAAGGGCCCCATCCTTAAGTGAGAGGCTTAGGCAATACTCTTCCCTCCCCTGGCTCTGGCTCTGCATCCGCAAGCTGTGAGGCTGGCAGAGCATAAGCAAAGTAAGAGAGTAAGGGTGGAGGAGACATGCTGTGTGCACACCTAGCTTTCCTCATGGGAAGGCAGATCAGACTGAGCCACAGAAAACTACTCAGCTACTGCTGACCCACATGACCGGCGTTCACAAGATTAGATCTAGTAGGATTAGTTTTAGAAATGAGCTAAAACTGCCACCCTGCTCTCTATCTCATTCCCACCGTCCTCTGCAGATCAAGGTGGTCACAGCAGAGTATGGTGACTGACTGTATAAGAAGAGTAGAGACAGCTACAGGACACCTGATCCTGGGGTAACTAAGTCTTACCTCTAGCCACTTGTTCCTTAAACTTCTAATGACAGTTCTACATCAGAGAACACCACATAGCAAGTTCCAGGCCAAACAAAATAACAGAAGGCATAAGAAGTTGCAGGGAGAACCTCCATCTGCAATTTGAGAATCTGTTCACCACGCCATGATATTAAAAACAGATGATTTCAAAACAACAGCTTAGAACAATACCGTTTGAATGTTACGTCATGGAGCAACACTGCACTGAACTGGTGGCAGTTCAGAGGGACAAGCACAGGCGTGCCATCGCACTGAACACAGCCGGGGCCTGCAGGCCACAGGTAAGCGGTGTCCCCTTCACGTCATGTTTTGATTCCCTTCCTTCTATTCTCCCACCTGCTCTGACCTCGCAGCTACAGTACCTGGCCAGCTTGTCTAAAATCTCATTCCTCATGTGACTGTTGCAGCAAGTGCTCTGCTCAATGATGTCAGCACTCAGAGGGGGCCACTTGCTCTGCTGAGGTGACACAGTTTCCTGGATCTGAAATTCTTCCATCCACAAGCTGATGCTTGACCAGTCGTGGCGAGCCGTGAGGTGTCTCCACAGGGCTTCTGGGGAATGTGCTTTGTATTCTACATGAAGAACAGAACACCTTTTAAAGCAGCAGTGAATTATTGTTACTGGTTACTTATATTATGTGTGATTTATTCAGGTCCTCTACTTTTTAGTTTTCTTATTTTGCTTTGTTCATTTTATAATCAGTAGTAGAGGCAGGAAGAGTGATGTGTTCCTCAATACCAGGAGTTAGAATGAAGTGGGCACTGGGAGTTGTCAACTCTCTTCTCTGCCACATAAGAACTCAGGCTGCCACAGTGGACATCAGTTTGATGCTACAGGACTTATCACTGCTCGGCCTGTCAACTATGCTCCAGAGTCTTATGTGCTACTGATCCCCACTTTACATAAGAAACTGTCTGGAAAAACAAGACTGTCACTGCAGAGCCCGAATGCCAACTTTTAGCTTTGACAATAAGCATTCCTTTAACCCTATGACAGTTTTCAGCACCCCGCTGTAAACCCACTGCAAACACTTTATCACCAAGAGGTCTTAATACAATGACTGGACTTTAAAGCAACTGAACCTCCCTCAAAAGGATCCTAAAGAGGAGACTCACAAATACTAAACCATTAATGCCTAACTTTATCCCACTGATATGGCCATATTTCTGGCCTTTTTATACTTGCCTTGTGGACTTATTCTGGGAGGAGGATACATTCCTGTGTTTGCAGATCCCACCAATGAGCCCAATTCAACGCGATTCTATGGTCCTGTTTGTTAAACTCATCTTTTTTATCACGTTTGAGGAATGTGTCCAAGACAGATTTGTGTTTGAAACAGGTCTGTTCCTTTATCCAATACCTAAAACAGTGACATTATATATATTTATTTTTAATTTTGAAGGAAAAAGCCATTTCTTTTTATCTGCTGGAGGTGGAGTACAACTCTGATTACAAGTGCTGAAGTGACAGGAAATTTCGGATGCCCTTCTTTAACATGCAAACTTTCCTTTCCTTTGCACTGGATGCCCAGTTCCACAGTTACTACAAATGGAGTTTTACCCATGATCCTCTCCTTATCGCCGAGGGCCTAATGAACCTACCTGGGGAAAGCCTGCATCTGTGCATTTTCCTGGAAGTGTCCTGAATAAAGGGTTTCAATTTGATGAACAAAGTCTACAGTTCTTCTTTCTTTTTCAGAAAAGCACTCCTTTTCTTTTAGAATCTCAACCTTGAATAAAAGCAATTAGAACAATGACCACACAAAAATCAAGAACATTTGTAAAACAAAAAGCATGAAATTAAGTGCCATTTAATAATATTATGAGTTAGAGAATGTAGTTCCCGGCACAGTGTTCATTTAGCAGGCCCTGGGCCTGATCTACAGCACCAGAGAACGTCAGAGGAAAGATGGACAAGGGAGAGGAGAAGAGAAGGGGAAGGGAAGGAGAGGAGGGGAGGAGTGTATTCAGCACTACAATTTTTTTATTCCATTAGTAAGAGGACAACTTTCTGGAGCTGCTTTCTTTCCCTCCACCATGTGGGTCCCAGGGATGGAACTCAGGCTGGCAGGCTTGGCAGTAGAAGCTGTTATCCGCTGAGCTAACTTTCCAATCTTGTAATCTGCACTTTTACATTAATATATATTCACATAAACCTTCCTTTGTCATAATGTCAAATGCCAAAATAATCACAATCATTAAAAAAGGATTGTGCTAGACATGGTGACACAGGTAGTCCCAGCACTGAGCAGGCAGAGGCAGGCAGATCTCTGTGAGTTTCAGGCCAGCCTGATCTATGTAGTGAGTTCCAGGACAGCCAGGACTCTGTTACACAGAGAAACTCTGTCTTGAAAATTCAAACCAACCAAACAAACAAACAAATAAGGATTGTCAAGTTTGGGCTGGAGAGATGGCTCAGTGGTTAAGAGCACTGACTGCTTTTCTAGAGGTCCTGAGTTCAATTCCCAGCAACCACATGGTGGCTCACAACCATCTGTAATGGAATCTGATGCCCTCTTCTGGTGTGTCTGAATATAGCTACAGTGTACTCATATACATAAATAAGTCTTTAAGAAAAAAAAAGGCTGAAAATAAAAATTAAAAAAAAAAAAAAAAAAAGGATTGTCAAGTTTAATTATGTTTTTGCTAGATAATAAAATTATTCATTTTAAAGTTTTAAAAATTCCCCAAAGTGGTCTAATAATAATGTAAGCCATAGCCAGGCATGCTTGTAATTCCAGAAAGCTAAGATACCAGGATCAGGAGCTGGGAGGCCAGCTTGGACTACATACCAAGATTCTGTCTCAAAATGAAAAATGGAAGCTACATGAGTGTCACCTTGACTTACCAAAAAGTCCCGTATGTTTTTATCAGTTGTATAAAAGCATATCTTAAGCAACTCATCTTCCACACTGAAGCCCTAAAATAAATGGAAAATTAAAAACCTTAAATTTGTAATGAGCCTATTTGAACATAAATATGCTAGACCCAGAAAGGCTCTACTGCAGACAAGTATCCTGCTAGCAAGCACACCATTCTGTTCTTGGGAATATTTATTTTCTACATCAGTTATATGTATTGATTGCTTATCCCCATATCCCTTATTACTATTCCAGAGCAAAGGCAACACACAGAACAATTTAAGGTAACACCAGGCAACCAGAGCCCAAGATGACAACAAACAGCTGTGGTGGTTTACTTGAAAGCAAAGGTTGACAGAGACAAGGAAACCTCTGCACTTTCAGAGTTACCCAGGGCAAGATTCCAGCCGCACGGACGAAGGCCAGCCCTTAGCTCAGCCCAGGAGCCCTGCTTCTAGATGTCCCTTCTCAGGTATGCAAAGCCAGGGAACATGGAGCCGTAAGCCATGGAGGTCCAGAAAGTTCAAATGGTGATGTAAGGGCCCCTGAAGAATATAGGATGTCTTCCAGCAAAACTGAGGCCCTTTTGTGAAGTTTTCTATGAAACAGAAGCCCTACGTGTGAAGTCTTCTTTGGAAAGCACTGTCTTGGGGGTGTGGTGATACATGTTTGTAGTTTGAGCACTTGAGAGGCTGGGGCAGGAGAACAGTGAGTTCAAGGCCAGCCTGGCCTACATAGTGAGACCATGTCTAAAAATGCCTGTAATCACAACATACTGAAACTGAGGCAGGAGGATCACAAATGAATTAAGGCCAGCATGAGCTATAGGGTGAGTTCCAGGTCATCTTGGCCTACAGAGAGCCTCAGAGGCAAACCGATTATCACCACTCACCATGTTCCTCAGGAGCCTGGAGGCCTCCTCCACGTTGTTCTTTTTTAAACTGTCAAATGCCAAATCTAGGCCTATCCTAACCAGTTCCTCCAGCCGCTGAGCGGAATGACCAGTCTTCCTAAAGAATGTTTGTGCCTCTGGTATTCTGTTATTTAAAATGGCATCAGCAATAACTTCCTAGGAAAAAGAAGAAAAACGTAAGTTTAAGTTCCTTTTAGTTTTATTATGATGATTGTCAATACAGAATGTATCCATGCATTAGATATCCACTAAGGGGCTTTGATTGCAAATCTACTATGAGCTGACTAAAGCAGAGAGTGAGCAGCTTAGGGCCTCACAACCATGGAAGACACTAGGAAAGCATGGTTACAGCCCTCATGGATGAGGGCCGTGGCAACAGCTACAGGAGACAGAAGAATGTATCAGAATAAGGAGGAGGACCACCACAGGGTGGGGACTCGAGGCACGGGACTTCTTAGAGATAACCGATCAGAAGACAGGGATTCCAGAAGGATTCGTGAACACCATGTGTAGAGATGCAGAATGGAAAATACCAGGGCAAGCCTTCAGAGACTTCACACCACTCAATGTAACAGAAGAAAGCACCGGCTAGAACTTGAAAGAAAAGCTGATTCCGTCAAGAGCCTGTGTGTTCTATCCCGAAGCTCACATGGAACCGAATTTCTTATCATAAGACACTTTAGGAATCATGGAAGGGACTGAAAATAACTGAAGGCCAAGATAACAAGATCTGCAAGGTCACGTGGGGAGGAGGAGGGGGAAGGCGGAGATCAGTGATTTTGAGAAAGGACTGAGGACTGTGATTCTAGAAACTGTAAAGGGAGGAACACAGGAAGAGGCCTGTAAGAAAGAAAGCAGCCAAAAATTAGCAAGAAAAGCAAGCCTCTGGGCAGAGCTGAGTAAGAGCACAGGAAAGGCAGCCACCCAGTGCTCCCCTGCCCCCTGCCCTAAGGCAGCAGTCACGGACAAGGCCAAATCTGTGTTATCCTTTTAATCTGCTGTTCTCAGAGACTGATCAAGGCACTGGCTTTGCCTCTACAACACCACAGTCTGTGTAGGGAGAGGAACTCTCCTGGTCCCCAAGTCATACAGAGGGCAGCACATTTTAAACTAATTACTTCTGTGAAAAGAGAAGCAAACAGGTGGACACATGGAGGATTTAAATGGCAAACATGTTCATTAGATTTTATAATGACTAGGACTAAAATTGAGTGCACGTCCTGGCAATGACATCCTAGAAGATCCCTGAGACTTGACTGCCAGAAGAAATTGTTTATCCAGAAGTCAAAACAATGCACGAGGCCAAAGTGGCCTGGAGAGGGTGGGGCAGAGGCAGGCCTACGCTAGCAGTGGGGAGGCCCGGGTGGGAGAATCAGGAGTTGTGCCCACCTTAGGTTATAAAACGAGTCCAAGGAAAGCCTCAGATAGTGAGACCTATCTCCAAAATACATAAAAAAATAAAGCAATATTCCAGGCCTAGGCTACCCAAGCAGGACTGCTGGGTGAACATGACTTTTCTTCCTCCCTCCCTCCCTCCCTCCCTCCCTTCCTCCCTTCCTTTCTTAAGATTTATTTGTTTTATGTATACGAGCACACTGTAGCTGTCTTCAGACACACCAGATCCCATTACAGATGCTTGTGAGCCACCATGTGGTTGCTGAGAATTGAACTCAGGACCTCTGGAAGAGCAGTCAGTGCTCTTAGCCACTGAGCCATCTCTCCAGCCCGAGAGTATGACTTTCACTGAGGCTGGTCCTGCAGCAGACGGGGCATTACATCAGCAGGATCTAGACATACAGATCTGAAACCATGCCCACGAGCTCACATTAGTAAGACCTGAGACCCTGGCCAGAGACTCTATACCAGTGTGCAGACTCTAAATCCCGTTTCTTAGGTATTTTCTTAGGGTCTCTGAATCCGGCAGAGATCTGATGCATACTCATTTACCTCAAAGCTGAGTTCCTCCCAAACCTGGCCTTCCTTCACTGTGAAGGCATCTTCATTTACATCAGATTCATTTATGGCATCTCCTGGCTTCCAAGGAAACTTTATCATAAAAGTCCGAAGTTCATTGATGTAGCTCGTCAAAACAGCCACTCCTTTCTGTAAATGCTCATCGAGCTCTGCGAAAAACATCAGTGTGTCAATTTGCATGTGCATGCATGTGTATGTGCATGTATGTATGTGTTGCTTATGCATGAGTGTGTGTGTGTGTGCATGTGTAAACAGGCATGAAAAGAGAAGGGAAGGAGAACATACCATGACTTGCTGAGAGGAATTCTAGATATTGTCAAATTTCAAAACAAGTATTTTCAAACAATAAACCTTCCCTTCTACAAGTAGCTGTGTTTAGCACAGTCCTCTTCACTCCCCTCCACTCCTTATCCCTAGGTCTTTCTGCCACTGCTCCTAGAGTCAAACCAGCTCCCTCACTGATTCCTTCAGAGCAGTGTCCTGCGAGCTCTGCTTCTGTTTCTATTCTGACCAAAGGCATGCCTCACCCTCACTGTTCTGACCAATGGCACGCACAGCCCTCACTGCTGTCCTTACCTTCAGTGTGAACAAAAAGCTCTCTTATTTGCTTGTTAAGGAAAGACAGTGTGAGGTGAAGCAGCTGCTCTGCAAAGTGCTTGCTCTGGGTTTCAGAGTCACTTTCTCTAATTGCTGAGCAAAGTAAATCCAGGGCTGGGGTCATCTCTTCTACCTCTGTGAACAAACGGAGAAATTAACAAGGAAACACCAGACTGTCTCCCAGACACTGACACATTCAAATTGTTAGTTGCAGTATTCTGAAATACATAAACAGACCTAATGTTGTATTTCACAAACTCTAACGCCTTTATAAAGGCTTGTTACTTGCAATCCTCAATGACTACATTCACAAAAAATCAGTTACCGGTATTACTATCAGTCTTTTGCAGACTTGGTGCTTTATAAACTCATTTTCTTTTCTTTTCAACAACCCAATGTTTACTCCCTTTCCATCGATGAGAGGAAACTGAGGTTCAGAGAAAGTCCTCACCCAAGCTAATTTTGAAAGTATATATAATGACAGAGCCAAAATTTACACTTAAGCCTGTGTGAATCCAAAGCCACTCCAACAAGCATGTAGAGGACAGGAGTGTAACACGCCCTGAATTACCTCTTTGCTCTTGAGGGCCCTCACAGGGCAACTCCTGCTGATCTCAGCATCCGACCAGCTTTGCAGTTGCATGTGTGAAAGAATTATGGGAAAGGTGGTCTGGGACAGTAAGTGAGGCTTATTCTCACATGGCTGCTTTCAGATCCACTTCTACCTCTGAATAAAACAGTGCAGGTAGAAGAGAGAGTTGGGAAAAGCTATCGAACAGTACAAGTGGACAGTGGCCACACAACTCTCAGTGGAACATTGTTCACCACCACAAATCAAGGCTTTTCCTATGAATTAAACACTATGTGTGTGTGTACATATCATATACATGCATATGTGTGTGTATGTGTGTGTGTGAATAGTAGGCACACAACTGCAGATGGAACATTCTTCAATACAACAAATCAAGGCTTTTCCTATGAATTACACTCTGTGTGTGTGTATGTTTGTTTGTTTCGAGACAAGGTTTTTCTGTGTAGCCCAGGCTGTCTTGGAACTCATTCTATAGACCAGGCTAGCCTCAAACTCAAGAGATTTGCCTGCCTCTGTCTCCCAAGTGTTGGGATTAAAGGAATGTGCCACCACTGCCCAGCTAAACTTTATACATATTTTAAATTGAGAAGTATTAAAAAAAATTAAAGTGGGAGAAAAAACAACTTTACTATCAAGACAAAAGCAGGTTATGAGTATAGCTCCGTGGCAGAGCACTTGCCTAGCACAGGCGAGCTCCTAGGCTTGATCCTCAGCACAATGGAAAGCAAAGAGAGGGGGAGGGGTAAGGGAGAGGGAAGGAGGGAGAGATGGGGAGGGAGGGAAAATTTTATATGAATTTGATTTCCTTCCTCCTTCCTGAGATTAGGTCTCATTATCTAGCCCTGCAGACTGGCCTGGAACTCACTATGTAGATCATGTTGTCCTTAAACGCACAGCAATCTGCCTACCTCTGCCTCCCGAGTACTGGAATTAAAGCCTATGCCCCATTTTTTTTTTTTTTTTTTTTTTTTGAGACATGGTCTTATTATACAATCCCAGTTTCCTTCAAATTTACCAGGCAGCACAAACTAGCACTGAACTTGGGGTCCTCCCTCCTCACCTTTAGAAATGCTGGAATCGCAGGCATGCAACACTGTGGCTGCCTGCGAGAATGCCTTAGTTTATTTTATGTGTATGAGTGGTTTTCCTTCATGTCCTTCAGGTATGTATGTGCACCGTATGTGCCTGGTGCCTGAGGAAGCTAGACAAAGACATCAGATCCTAGGAACTGGAGTTACAGATAGTTGTGAGGCACTATGTGGGTACGGGGATTGAACCTAGGTCCTCTGGAAGAGCACTGAGTGCTCTTAACTGCTGTGCCATCTCTATAGCCCCTCTTTCTTATTTTTAATCAGAGGCCAGAGGTGCTTGATCTCTTGGAGCTAGAGTTACAGGAGGGTTGTGAGCCACCTGACATGGGTGCTGGGAACTAAACTCAGGTCCTCTGGAAGAACATGCACTGTGACAGCTGAGCTACCTCCCTAGTCTGAGCTAATATTAAGAAGAAAATTTTAATTCATATTCTCACAAGAACACACACTCGTAAAGAGATTGTCATTTTTCTCCATGTAACTAAAGTGCAAATTCATAAAACTTATCTAAGGACAATTTATTAAGGCAATTTTAATTGCATATTGCCTCAGAGTATGAGAATACTCTTGGAACTAAAAATTCCACATCTAGAATTTATCCCAAGTAAATGATTATACATAAGTATACACACAAACACACACAACACATGCACACACACACACACACACACACACACAGAAGGGGAGGGGAGAATGAACGTTTATACTATACGGTTGAAAAAACAGATCGAGTGTGGACAGGTGTGCACACCTGCTCTCAGTGCTGGAGAGTCTAGAACATGAAGGCACAGGCTAGAAGCTATTTCCTGAGTTCAAGGCTAGCTCAGGAGACACTGAGCCTCAGGCTCAAAAAACTGCAATCAATCTAAATGTTTAATAAGAATTTAGCTAGGTAAATTATGATAATAGTTTATACAAAGAAATCCATGTCAGGCGGTGGCGGCACATGCCTTTAATCCCAGCACTTGGGAGGCAGAGGCAGGTAGATTTCTGAGTTCGAGGCCAGCCTGGTCTACAGAGTGAGTTCCAGGACAGCCCAGGCTACACAGAGAAACCCTGTCTCGAAAAAAACAAAACAAAACAAAACAAAACAAAAAAAAAAACAAAAAAAAAACAAACAAACAAAAGAAATCCTATGCCACTACAATTAGTAACCTAATATATTATGCAAAGATATCTACAATATATATCAAGAGGAAGAAAAGCAGATTGTAATCCTATACACAGGGGAAACACTATTACAACTATTCACAGTTCCTATAAAGCTTCCTATTAGGAAGGTTCTCAGCCTTCCTCATGCTGCAATCCTTTAACGCAGTTCCTCATGTTGTGGTGACTCCAGCTATAAAGTTATTTTGTTGCTACTTCATAGCTGTCATTTTGCTACTGTTATGAACTGTAATAAAAATACCTAATATGCAGATATGTGACCCCCAAAGGTGTTGCGACCACGGGTTGAGAGCCACTGCTTTAAAGAAAGCGTTTACTTGGTTACGTGGTTCAAGAATAAATGTTAGGTTCTCTATTTGTTAAGAAAAGCCAAAATCTTGAAGAATTGTTAAAGGAGCAGAAAAGTACACAAGTCATTGAAAGGGTTGATAATACGCCCCAGTCTACAATCCTGTAGGACTCCGAAAGGCAGGCTGTCAGTGCACGGCTCAGTTTGAAGATGGCTAACTCCAGGAGTCTCATTCCTCTTCACACATCACACCTGGACTCAAGATCATCAGAGCGGAGCACAGGGTGTAAACAGTCAGCACCGCGGGGTGGTGCTGTTCTAGGAAAAGGACTGAGCAAGGCCCCACACGGCGGCAGGCAGGGGCTGTGGCTCTGAGCTCCTCAAGCCCGGACAAGGAGAGTATGCAGAGACTTGGATGACTTTCCTCAAAGTTCATAGGCTCTGTAAATGAGTCTGACACACAAGAAGCCATCAGAAGGCACAGTGACAGGGCTGGAGAGATGGCTCAGCGCTTACAGCACTTGCTGCTCCTTCACAAGACTGGAGTTCAGTTCCCAGGACCCACATCAGGTGGCTTACAACCACGTGTAACTCTAGTTTCACAGGTGTCCCCAGGCATCTGTACAAATGTGGGGACATACACACAAGCCAGACACACACACACACATATTATAAAAACAGTATTAATTTGAAAATGCCTAAAATGGTAAGTATCGATGTGATATTTTACTTACGCCTTAGGTAGAGATGGGATGAAAAGTGGTGTTGCTGATCAGGAGCAGATTTTGAAGATGGAGTAAGAACGTTTTCCTTGCTTTTCAAGAAGAAATCTACTGTGTCCAGCTGACGATTTTCTATGCCAGCCTAACCATGGAAAGGAAAGAAGCCAGAGGAGAGTTACCCCGTGTGGGCTGGGGGTGCAAATTCTTTAAACTTCAGAAGCTAAAACGGAGATATCTGGAAACCGTGAACCATAGAAACAACTCCTTATTAATGATCCCTATGTGATTCCACTGCTGTACCACCAATGCTTTGGGTGCTGCAAGGCCTTCCTGGAGAAGGGCTACTAGCTGCTCCTGTCCACCACAAGCTGACAACTCACTCAACCGTCTTGTGCCCAAAGGTGGTGGCAATCCTTAGCCCCAGACCCCACCCATCGCTTCAGCTGACTTACTGTTTATTGTAAAAATAATCAGAGGAGGAAATTAGTTATATTTTCAGAAGGATAAAAATGTTTGAGTCACATAGTTTGAAGTAGAGCTGAGTATTCTTAGACCAATTGAACCTCTCACTCTGCTCTAATTATAAAATGGTATAATGAGCAGAATATGGAAGAGGTATGTGGAACAGAATAGAACACCACCAGGTAGGAATGACCTCCAGACCCTGATCAGCTGCTGAGCCCATCAACACTGAGTTTGGTCTACCTCCAGTGGGTGTGGCCAGTGCCCAAAGGTGCCCTCTGCTTGCTTTACAGCCTTCTACCGCAGGCTCTTAGGGGCACAACAGCCTGCCATGGCAGCCCTCAGTGGTAACCCTCTGCTTAACAACAGAAGAAGTTTAATTCAGACACAGAAGACACGCTTGTATATTCAAGGGAGGAGGTAGATGTGGTGACATTTGATACCAGCACTGGGGAGGGAGGGTCAGGCAGTGGGGAGGGTCAGGCAGTGGGGAGGGTCAGGCAGTGGGGAGGGTCAGGCAGTGGGAGGGTCAGGCAGTGGGGAGGGTCAGGCAGGAGGATCGTGAGTTCCAGGCCAGTTGGGCTATGGAAGGAGACCCTGCCTCAACAAACAGTCATAAAAGACAGGCGCTAGAGATCTATGAATGAATCATCTTTCCTATTCTTGATTTTCCCCCCTCAGTTTCTCAGCTTATTTGCTCTCATTTGAGTGACTTTGCCTCTAAAAGTTTAATGATATCCAGAAACCTTGAATGTATTTTATTTGTGATCAATAGAGGGATATGGACTTCTACATGTACATACAACACAAATTCACAAATTAAGTGAGGTGTGAAAAACAAAAAACTTTAAAAGGTTGAAAAAGGGGCTAAGGATGGCTCAGGGATTGAGGCTGCAGAGTGGACTGTAAAGGACCCAGGTTCAGTTCCCAGCACCAGCATGTTGCCTCACAACTGCCTGGAACAACAGCTCCAGGGATAGGATATCTTTTGTTTGGCCTCCAAGGACAACTGCACTCATGTACACACACACAACACACACACACACACACACACACACAACACACACACACAGAATTACAAGTAAAAAGTATGTTTTAAAAAACTGAGAAAAGGGCCTATTCTGTTGGTGTACTTAAATACTGATATATTCCTAAGTATTTTTTCATCAACATTTTATGAATTTGTAGGCAAGCATAGATGATTTCAGTATACTTTCATAGCTGCACTGACTTTAAATTCAGAGAAATGTGAGAAAGATTCTACAATAAACCTAAAGTTATTAAGTGTAACATATATTTATGTGTGTATCTCACACATACATTATTCATACACCTACACAAATCACACACACACTCACACCACTTGCACTCAGCTCTCAGGAAGTAGAAGTAGCAAGAAGTCCAAGGCCAGTCTTGCTTGGATACCCAGCAAGTCTGAGATTAGCCTGGGACATGCCTATCTGAAAACAAACAACAGCAATCCTTTTGGAGGCTGCACCGGGAGGCAGAGAGGCCCTGACTTTCACTCCAGTTCCTGTCTTTATTAGTGCACTGTGGTTACTGGGCCAGCCACTCTGTCTATTTCTTAATCTATTAAAAAGAGAAAAAGAGAATAAATTTACTCAGTCATGAGTAGTTCGTGTGATTGTTTTAGGACTAAATTAGATGATACATCTGAAAGAGTGTGTGTGAACTATAAAATGCCGTATAAACTCAGACTCTATCTCCTGGATCTGGATGCAAGAGGTACAGAAATGAAAAGCATCTCTATTCCATTCTCCACAGCCAGCTTTTTATCAGATTAGCTTACCGTCATCTCCATTTCTGTCACATAACCTTTCCTAATAATATTTGTTGTGATCACATGTCTTTAGAGCCAATAAGAGTAATAAGGAGATAGCAGTCAGCCCTGGACAGATGAATGGTGCAGACAGCATCCCTCATTGACACAGGGCACGCATCAGCAAGTGCAGTGGGGTGGGGTGGGGACAGATTCCAGTTACCTCTAGAGCGTGGATGGGGATTGAGCACCGTCCCCAACCATTGAGATGACAAAGGTAGTCCACAGTGCTGGCGCTGCCATGGATCATTAGTCTGTTCAAAAACTCCTCTTGAGTTAAACCAAACAAAATCAGAGACAGACCATTTTCTAAGAGAAAAATAAAAGTTAACATTAATAAATTAGTGGGGACTTAGATCTTAAAATTCTGACTTAGAAATTAGTTTCTTATCACCTTATATTTCCATACCATACCTGAAATACATATATTGAGCTGGATATGTTCATGCATGTCTTTTATTCCAGCACTTGGGAGGTAGAGGCAGATGGATCTGCAAAATCAAGGCCAGTTTGGTCTACAAAGTGAGTTCCAGGCCAGTCAGGGCTATATAGTGAAACTTTATCTCAAAAAACAATTTTTTTAAGTGTGTGTGTGTGTGTGTGTGTGTGTGCTGTGATAAAACACAATGACCAAACTTGGAGAGAAAAGGGTTTATTTCACATTAAAATTTACCATCCTTCATTTCATGAAAGGAAGCCAGGGCAGAACCTGGAGGCAGGAACTGAAGCAGAGGCCATGGAGGAGTGCTGCTTACTGGCTTGCTCCCCAGGACTTAGTCAACCTGCCTTTTTTTTTTTTTTTAATTTTATTTAGTTTATTTTATGTGTGTGATATTTTGCCTGTATGCATGTTTTGCACACCATGTGCATGCCTGTTGGGAGTCCTTGGAACTGGAATTACAGATGGTTGTGAGGCACCATATGGGTGCTGAGAATCAGTCTGGATCTTCTGTAAGAACAAGTGCTCTTAACTGCTGGGCTATCACTCCACCCCTCAGCCTACTTTTTGTACTTCCCAGGGGTGGTACCACCCACAGTGGACTGCCACCAAATCATTGAGAAAATGCCTCCAACCAGGTTGCCTATAGGCAATTCTGTAGGGCATCTTCTCAGTGGAGGTTTCATAACTCAAGAAAAACCAACCAGGATATACCCAGAGTTGTTATTGTGTTAATGGACTGATGATGCTTCAATGTTTGTATCATATTTATTTATTATTGTGTGAGAGTGTGCATGCGTGTGGAGGTCAGAGCGCAACTTACAGGAGTCAGGTCCCTGCTTCCACCTTGTAGGTTCCCAAGATAGGACTCAGTTTGGTGCAAATGCTTCACCCAACAGGCTACCTTGCCTGCCCAAGAGTTTTATATTTAAAACACTTATCACAAGTTTCTTTTTTCTAAGAAAAATGCATTAGGCTGGAGATGTACCTTAGTAATAGAATACTTGCTTAGTATGCGCGAGACCCTGGGTTAGAGTCCCAGCATGACAATAACTATAGTAAAAAAAAAAAATGCACACTGTGAAATGACACTACACTTGACATTTACACTTCATATTACCTTGCACACCTAATATTGGAAAACCTTAATAATTTATAGAAATGTCAGATTTCTTTCTGGTTTACTAAAATAAAACAAGTAAACAGCTTGCCTCTGGATACACAAAACATCAGATTTATATTAAGGCTGAGACTGTACCTCAACAGCAGAGCACTTGTCTGGCATGTAAAACACCCTGGATTCAAGCCATAATACAAAAAGGAAGGAAGGAAGGAAGGAAGGAAGGAAGGAAGGAAGGAAGGAAGGAAGGAAGGGTTGAGTCACCATTTCCTGATCATGGTGGTTCATACCTTGGGAGGCTGAGCAGGAAGATCATGAACAGTTCCTGGCTGGCCAGGGCTATACAGAGACCATGTCCAAAATGAAACAAACAAAAACCAAGCCAGGTATAATAGCACATTCCTGTAATCTCAGCACTGGAGAGACAGGCAGGAGGACTGCCACAAGTTGGAAACCAGTCTGGTCTACATAGCAGGTTCCTGACTGGCTAGGGTTAAATAGTGAGATTCTGTCTTTAAAAAGCAAAATAAACAAGAACACAAAACTAAGCACTGGCCGGGCAGTGGTGGTGCACGCCTTTAATCCCAGCACTTGGGAGGCAGAGGCAGGCGGATTTCTGAGTTCGAGGCCAGCCTGGTCTATAGAGTCAGTTCCAGGACAGCCAGGGCTATACAGAGAAACCCTGTCTCGAAAAAAAAAAAAAAAAAAAAACCCAAAAATTAACCCAAGCAGTTGAGTCCCACACAGCATTCAAGCGCTGTAGGAGTTCCCAGCACCTATGCTGAATGAATGCATCTCGTATATAAACTGTTCTATGCCTGCAGCACAGGGCCAGGAGAGGTCAGGAAAGTGCAAAGAATGTCTAACCATCAATCATCATACGGCAGCCCAGCAGAGAGAACCAAACCAGATAAACACCAGCCCAGCAGAGAGAACCCCAAGCCAGAAAAACACCAGCCCAGCAGAGAGACCCCCAAACCAGATATACACCAGCCCATCAGAGAGAACCCCAAACCAGATATACACCAGCCCAGCAGAGAGAACCCCCAAATGGAAATACAGCAGCCTACTAGAGAAACAGCCTACTGATGAGAAATGCAAACCAGAAACATGACAGCCTACTGAAGAGAAACCCAAATTTCACTTCAACACCTAAGTGTCTATGCAGAGATGCAGGTTCAGGGTGTCAGACCAGTAACAGCTACAAATTCAGATTTTGTATAAATTTCTCCCACTTTCACATTCTGTATTTATGATGTTCTCCTTTTAAAAGCCTAAGCTAGGTGTGTGGTAATGTAGGCCTGTGGGTCTAAGAGTTGGAAGATCCAGACAGTAGGGTCAGATGGTTAAGACCAGCAACAGTTCCACAGCAAGTTTAAGGTCAGCTGGGGCTATGTAAGACCCTTGTTTAAAAAACAAATAAAACAAAACCCCAAGTCAGTTCCTACCAAGATAAATATGCAGCATAACATGGCCCATGATCATCTGGCTTGTAACCTCTGCTTGTGTACACTAAGTCAAATGAGGTTTTTCCGAGTTAAAAATTCAGCCTACATTATTCTTACTATATTATCTGGTATCTTAACATTTAGCTGAATAAAAATTATTTAAATTAAGCACAAGGCTGGAGAGATGGCTCAGTGTTTAAGAGCACTAGCTGCTCTTTCTAAGGAGCCAGGTTTGATTCCCAACATCACATGGCAGTTCACAAACTGTCAGTCATTCTAGATCCAGGGATCTGATGCCCTCTTCTGGCTTCTGCAGGCCCCAGACATACATGCAAACAAAACACCCATTCACGTGAAATAAATTAAGATATACAAGACGATGTTACAAAGAATAACACCAACTTTCCTCTCAGAATAAGTACTACTTTGCAGTAAGACTAGGCACATGCTGGCATCGAGGCAGCAGAGTGAACTATGTTAAGAAGTCACACTTTGGGCTGGCAAGATGGCTCAGTGGGGAAAAAGACCTCCAAGGCCAAATAACCAGAGTTCAATCCCTAGGATCCACATGGTGGCAGGAGAGAACCAACTCTTACAAGTTGTCCTTGATCTCTGCAAGTGCTTTGACATTCTGCATTCGTGCACGCGCACACACACACACACACACACACACACAAACACACACACACTTGAGGATGCATGAGAAACAAGTAAGTATAATTTTAAAAAGCAGTCACACCTCTCTGAAGAGAATTCCAATCGGATACAGCATGCTCACCTGTCAAAGCAAGGCACAGCTGCTGGTTTCCGCTGATGTCTACAGGAGTACACTTCTGGCTGAGAGAAAAACACTGCGTGCTCTGGGTCTCCAAGTCCCAGAGGACGATGGTGCAGCTGGTTGTTCCTACTGCCCAGGTAAACAGTGCCGTAAATCCCGTCACAGACAGACACTTGAGCTCTGTGGGCTGCTCTTGTTCACTCAGGTGCATTGTCGTCCACGGCCTTCCTGGATCCCTGGTCTTGATGTGCTCCTTCTGAGGAAAAGCACACTGGCCACGTGGGACATCCTCTGGAATGACAACATGGTTTGGCACAATGGGAGTGTGGTTGACAGGTTCTACGGACTCCAAACTCAAAGCACCCTGGAACCACGGAGCATAGCAGGAAACCTCTGGTTCCGATCTCCTTGCTGATTCGTTCAATGATGACAGCTGGGCTCTCCAGGACCTGGAAGACAGGGCAGCACTTAGCACCCACTACGGTAAGGGTGCCAAGTCAAACACAAGTTGGAGTAAGACACTCTTCTAGGAACGAGAGGCAGGAGGGTTATTCTGCATTCAAGGCGACCTGCTCTACATAGCAAGCTGCAAGCAGCTTAGGCCTACATAGTAAGACCATATCAACAAACAAACAAACAAACAAAGAGTAAAGGAGATCCTAAATGTAAGTGTCTATACCTATCAACTTGAAAGGACACCTTGGTCAGCTTCATGTTGTGGACAGAGTTAACTAGGTCGTCTTCATCTATTCCTGCAGGCCCTTCAATAGGAAGGTCTTCCAGTGTTCCTTCACACAGTAGGTGTCCTGGGTATTGCCTACATTAAAAAAGAATAACAGCCATATCAAAAAAAAAAAAAAAAGATGAACAGCCCACATTTGTATCACAAGTACTTCTGGGTTTGTGTATGTATGTATGCTTTTTATTTTGTTTCAGTATTTTTTGTCCTTTTTTTAAAATTTTGTTTTAAAAATTTTCTTTTGAGAGAGAGAGAAACCATGCAGTGGGTGAGTAGGGAAGTGGGGTGGATCTGGCAGGAGTTGAGAAGGGGAAGAAACGTGATTAAAATATATTGTATGAAAATTATTAATAAAAATGAACATGGATACAGAGAAGTTTGGCACAAATATTATATTTTCAAGACTGCGGTCTCTCTCTTTTTTTTTTTTGACTGCGGTCTCTCTAACACCCCTTGTAGATCAAGAATTTGACTTTATGGGCTGGAGTGATGGCTCAGTGGTTAAGAGTGCAGACTGCTCCCAAGAGAACTGGGTTCAATTCCCAGCAGCCACCGTGTGGCTTATAGCTGTCTCTAACTCTGGTATCCGCAAGCACTGCACACACATGGTGCACAGGCATACATGCAGGCAAATACCCTTATACACAAAATAATAAAACACTTTTAACAACAAAAAGAACCTGCCTCTGTGGAACAGTTTGTTTCACGAAGTGAAAGCACTTTGCAGTCTAGCAGAGTAGTCACTGTCGAGCACGCTGCAGACGCCATGCTGATTTACATAAACTCTAAGCCTTTCAACACCTTACAGAAGTAAGTATAACCCACTTTACAGACACAGACACTAAAGCTCAAGAGAAACACAAAGCTTGAGGTTTAAATTTTCTTTTTACATTTATTTACTTATTGGGGTTAGGGAGGATTCAGGCATTCCACAGAAGGCATGTGGAAATCACATTTCACCAGCCCAAAGCTAAGGTTTTAATAACTCATTATCCCACAACAAAGAAAGATTTAGGCCATATTATGGTTTGTATATGCTTAGCCCAGGGAGTGCACTATTAGAAGGTGTGGCCCTGTCAGAATAGGTGTGGCCTTGTTGGAGTAGGTGTGTCACTGAAGTAATATTCTGTTAGCAGCCTTCAGATGAAGATGTTCAACTCTTAGCTCCTGGATGCTGCCATGTTCCGGCCTTGATGACAATGGACTGAACCTCTGAACCTGTAAGCCAGCCCCAATTAAATGTCATCCTTATAAGAGTTGCCTTGGTCATGGTGTCTGTTCACAGCAATAAAACCCTGACTAAGACAGGCCAGGATCATGAATGAGCAAAGCAAAGTATGTGTGTGAATGAAGATGTCACATTTGAGAAAGGAAGAGGACTGTGGTACCAGAGTACAGCACGTGAGAAGCACGGAGGCGGGGGACCACGCTGGAAAAGCTGGCAGGAGACAGATGGTTCAGAGCCTTGTGGGCTGTTAAGAAAGTTTAACTGTCATCGTTAGGAGAAATAGCCAGCTAAGGAAGTGTTCAAGGACTACAACATGATCAGATGCAGACTATAGCTGGGGGGAGGGAAAGCATCTGCGCTCCTAGCATAGGCACGTTTACCACGCCACGCTAAGTACTCTGGAGAAGATGGGTTTGGTGGTCAGTAAGAAGACAAGAGGCAGGGCTTGAGGTGGAGACAGAGTGGAGAAAAGCGCACAGTGAGAGGAAGCACTAAAGAGTAAACGACTGCCACTCGCCTGTTAGCTGGATTTAGACCCAATGCAGAAGAGAAGCTGTAAATCAGAACAGGAAGACAAGGAGGGAAAGGTCCCTGGGGAGGAGGGAAGGGATGAAACCTCATCAAAGACGGGAACCAAAAAGCTAAAGGAGGTCTCACTAGACATTACATGGCTCTGTTTCACTTAAAATGCAGGAGGCAAGGTCATTCAAGAAAAGGGAAGAATAGTGAGAGACGAGCAGGTTTGAGGAAAAATAGGGTAACATTTTTATAAGGCTGGGTATGGCGGTATACACTTACAATCTAGCCCTGGGAGGCAGATGCAGGCAGACCTTGAGTTCAAGGCTAGTCTGGACTACATAGCAAACCTTTGTCTCAAAAGCCACCAGAGAACGGGGATCGGTGAGGAGTGCTTTTGCAGATTTCTCACAGATGCAGAACTGCTTAGGTGTAGACGCTGGGAAGGCAGAACCAGCATTTGATTCAGGGTTGGTATTTTGGCAGGCCAAGTGCTACTATGGAACAAGGACATACCTTTAGAGAGCTTGCAAGAGACTGACTGAAACAGTGGATCAGAGTGCACACCTGGAAGTGGGAGAAGTCGGAGAGGGAAGCACAGAAGGTCACGGAGTTGGAAAGTCCAGTGATGTCAGAGGGCAAGTAACTGAGTAAGCCAGCTAAAAAGTTTGGGAAGTTGTGTTGCTCCATGTGGTGTAATGATCTGGAGGAGTGATTTCAGATGCTGACAAACCCCTGAGTGTGACTATGAGAATGGACAGCTAAGATAAAAATGGAAGGAAAAGTCACTCACAATGAAGCCAAAGAACAAAACCCAGCTACTCAGGAGGCTGAGCTAGAAAGATCACTTGAGCCCAGCTCAGGGGCCAGACTGAACAACACAGCAAGGTCCCATCCCAAAAGAGAGAAAAAGACTGAAAAAACAAACTGTCAGGTGAGCTCTCAAAGAGCACTTACAAACTTTATTTAAAAGAAACAAAAAGGGAAACAGGAAATAATTTAAAAATACACAGTTAAGTACTAAACTTTGGCTCAGGTGCAGAAGTGCTACAAAAGTTGGAAGAGAAGAAAGTTATGAAATAAGACAAGAGCAGGTTGAGTAAACTAAGCCCCCTGTTCAAAGACTTAAAACCAAGGCCAGACAGGTAGCTGTTCTTGTAATCTTAGAGTTCAGGAGACTGGTATGAGTTTGAGAGCAGCCTAGAAAGCATAGTGAGAGCTTGTATTAAACAAACAAACGAGTAAAGGAGATCACACCATCTCCCCCAGGGGAAACTCCATTAATGTCTACTTGTTTTCAGAACAAAGTCAAAACATAAATACATAAGTAGCCGTTTAAAATGACTGGGGCTTGGAGTCTCTTGGTGGTAGATTCCTGGTTTGCTGATCATGACTGAAGCTCTGGCCCAAGAGAAAACATTATAGCTGTGAAAACACCTGGTGGGTATATAAAAATAAATTTACCCTTTTAATGAGCCAAACAATAAGCAATAAAACTCATCAAAAGCATCCCAACCACTCAGGGACTTATCCTATTCATATCGAGGTGGAACTGAAAGACTAAATGGTTTTGAGTGATCATATATATTGTCAGCTCAAAAATGCTGAAAGGCCTATTTCCAGATCATTGAATTATATGAGAAGATTAGAAAACCAAGAGCAGCAAGCAAGGTAATGGAAAAGCCACACAAGCAAGCGGTCAGCATTGCCGAGGTTCTTAGGCAGCCACAGGTTCAGTTCCTCAGAGGGAAACACCCCTGGGAATCCCCAGGTGGAAAAGCTAGCTAAATGTATCTTGCCAACTCCTTTAAGAGGAACATGAGCCCCAGTGCAGCCAGGCTCCCAAGCCACAAACCCAGCAAATCCAACAGCAGGTAAATTCCATTCTCTTCTACTCTTAAATGAGGTAAGAAGGGTGACATATAAAAGGTAAGGTTTTTAAAACTGTACAATCCTGATTATTTATGACATAACCTCCACATAATACCATGTAAGTCGAAACCAAACCTTTGGTATACAAGCCAGAACACAAAGGCAGCCACAACCGTTTATACACAATCTTGCACAGTAACAGTCTCACTATAGGAGCCATGATGAGGTCTAACTACATAGAAAAGAGGCTTAAAAAAAAGCTAATGAGTATACGTTAAACCTTTTATGGGCCTATTTACCTCAAATAAGAAATTTCAGTCATCTGCTTACCTGAAATACAAATGTAGGTTAAGAGCAACTGCAGTATTGGATGAGCTGACAAGCACCAAAACATCTAAGTCCTGAGACACTTTCAGGGATGTAAAGGAGGAAATGCTGGTGGGCTCCTGCTGCTCAGAATCTTCTCTGAGAAGAGCCAAGTCCACGAGTGCCACATGCATGCCACCCACAGTGTCAAAAATATCTGAGTTAGAGTTAAGGAAGTGACAGTTTTATATACAGGACCCTTTAAATCATAAGGTTGTCTTGATTGTTACCACATCGTAGGTACGGCAGGAGGGCTGGAAACGGAGGCATTCTCCAGTGCAGTGCCCAGATGACTAAGAAGCTGGCAGTTCAGCTAGCTGATGCACAGCTCTTCCAATCTGTTGTACCATGTTGTTCCAGATCTCGAGACACTACTATTTCCCAGGTCAAACCCAAGTTAACATTACACATTAGTCATACCCGAATATTATCTGAACATGCAGCCAATGTTAAAAGGGGTAAACCCAAGTTAACATTACACATTAGCCGATACCCAAATACTGTCTGAACATGCAACCAATATTAAAAGCTGAGATACTTCATTTTCTTGTAAGCCACCAAAATCTAAGATATACTTAGAATACAACTAAATTTGGATACTAAATTTTCTTTCTTTCCTTCCCTTCCTTTCTCTTTCCTTTTTCCCTTCCTCCCCTTTTCCCTCCCTCCCTCTGTTTCTTGACAGTTTCTTTGAATAACCCAGCTGTGTAAACCATTTTCCCTTCTTCCTTCTCCCTCACCCCCCATCTTTCCAGTTTTTCTGTAGAACTCCATCTGTAGACCAGGCTGGCCTCAAACTCACAGGGATCTTTCTGCCTCTGCCTCCTGAGCACTGGGATTAAAGGTGTGTCACCACCACTGTGCTTGAATACTAAACTTTCATCAGAAACATTTGACTCATACTTAGAATCCACAAAGTGACAGCTGAAATGCTAAGAGAAACTGGGAGAAACTGGGCAGAAGATGAAACTAAGTAGATCACTTATCTACCTCAATGAAACCCTAGGTTCAATTCCCCAGTACCATATAATCTGAGCATAATGGCTCAAGGATGCCATCCCAGGACTTGGGAGGTAAAGGAAAGGTCAGGTGTTTAAGGCCACCCTTGGCTAAATACTGAGTACACGTCGAGTCTTGGCTACATGAGACATGGTTTTTTTTTTAATCTGAAAAGTTAAGTTTATTCTACATATATTTACACTCTCTAATAACTGAACAAAGAATCAGATTTTAAACCTAATTAAACAAAATTAAGTACAATATGCCTAGATAATTTCAAATGTTCAGCAGCCTCACGCATGACATTTATTGGAGTAGACAGGAAAGCTATATAATTTGTCAACAAAAATTAACTCAACCTTTAATCCCAGCACTTGGGAGGCAAAGGCAGGTGGATTTCTGAGTTCGAGGCCAGCCTGGTCTACAGAGTGAGTTCCAGGACAGCCAGGACTATACAGAGAAACCCTGTCTCGAAAAACAAAACAAAACAAAAAATTAACTCAATTTAGTATTTTATATCATTTTTGTACAAAAACTATATTTAAAAAAGAAAAATCACTACTTTATGGAAGCTGACTCAGAAGGACTGAGCTAGAGACTAGCTTGGGCTACAGACTTGAGTTCTCAGTTACAGAGACCCTGTTTCAAAAGCTCACAACAGAAGGATGTGGTGACACAGGCCTTTAATATCAATATTCAAGAGGTAGAGGCAAGGGGATCTCTGTGAGTTAAGAGGCAGTTTGGTCTACATAGTAAGTTCTAGACTAGCAAGGGCTACAAAGTAAGATCCTGCCTCAAAAATAGATATTTAGTTAATTAGATATATAGATAGACAGACAGACAAATAGATAAATACACGGCCAGGGATTGCAGCTCAGTGGTAGAACATTTGGTTTTTTCGAGACAGGGTTTCTCGTGTAGTCCGGGCTGTCCTGGAACTCGCTCGGTAGACCAGGCTGGCCTCGAACTCAGAAATCCGCCTGCCTCTGCCTCCCAAGTGCTGGGATTAAAGGCGTGCGCCACCACCGCCCGGCGTGGTAGAACATTTGAATGGCACACATAAGGCCTCTGGTCCAACACCCAAAACCATAAAGAAAGAAAAGATCACCCCTTTACTTCAGAAATAAAGGTCTCAAAACCATATAAGAAGTCAGTTTTCAAACCTTCAAAATAATTTTACTGCTAGATACAAAATACAGTATTTTCAAAAACTGTTAATGTAAAACATTCACTAAAAATGGTAGAATTATATGAGTTGGTAATGCATATTGATACTTCAAGTACTTGGGTATTTGAGGCCTTAAAGCGAAAAAAATGGAATCATTGCTGGACAAAATAAGCGAGTCATATTCATGTGGGAAAGGCACGGGTCACATTATAAGCAATGATGCATTTAACAGGCACTTAAGTATAGTTTGAATAAAGAAAGAATACAGCCGGGCGGTGGTGGCGCACGCCTTTAATCCCAGCACTTGGAAGGCAGAGGCAGGCGGATTTCTGAGTTCGAGGCCAGCCTGGTCTACAGAGTGAGTTCCAGGACAGCCCGGGCTACACAGAGAAACCCTGTCTCGAAAAACCAAAAAAAAAAAAAAAAAAAAAAAAAAAAGAAAAACATAAAGTAATATAGTGAGCACTTTATGAGATTATTCTCCCCTGAAAGTTCTTACTAAAATCTGACCACTCTCCCTTCGCTCTAGTTCCCCCAACTGAGAGCCAAACGGCTTGTCTTTCTACATAGTCTTCTCCTACACACTGATCAACGCTTACAGTCAAGGATACAGACCCAGCCTAATGTACTCAGAAAAAAAAGAAATCTCTTGCAGAGCTGCACATGAGTAATCGTGTCCACTGCCTGTGCAGGCAAGGGCAGTGACAGGCAGTCCAGCACTCGAACCCCAGAGTCTCTTCCCGGAAACACAACACGTAGGATGAGGCACTGATTGATGAGCAGTAACGACGTGTTGTTGTGAAATGACAGAATTCTCAAAGACTTGAAGGAAATACCTGTGGAGCAAAAGGGTATTATCTTACTCACCGATCACAATTTCACAGTTAGTAAATGTGACCTTATAAACATAGAAAAAACCAGATAAAACAAAAAGGGAAACTGCACTTATTCCAATGCCAGGCAGTTACTGTGTGTATGTGTGGACATCAGGCATTATGGGGTAGGTGAAGATGGTGGCAGGGTCCCATGGTTCTTTTTATTTAAGGCTCAAGTCTCAAAGCATACCAGAAGGAAGATTCAAGAAAGCCAAATTACCCTTGGACTCATGTAAAAACAATCAGATATCTTTTTTTCCTTACGGAAAAAGAAGGAACCTTATAGTCAAGGGTAGAAAGGATGTTACTGTATTAAAGTTGGGAGATCCAGGAGCTTAGGTTTCTGTCCCCTCCTGCAGCGTATCTGGCCTAGGCAATCAGTCTAGGTCCACACTGTCCAACTAAACTACATGACTCATCCATCCATTAGACACAGTGACTCAATGTGACTAGCAGCCAAAGAAACGTGAAATCAATTTAATATGTATTACTTAATTATTACATACAAAATATCATTCATACAAAAATTATTGAGCTACTTTCCTTTCCTTATACTAAGTCTTCAAAATCGGGTATGTAAAACCAGACTGGGGTGCAGGCCTATAGTTCCAGCTATTCAGGAGGCAGGAGGATTTTAGGTCCAGGGCCAGACTAGGTAACTTGGTGACACTCTGTCTTCAAACAAGACCAAGAAAGGCCTGGAGCCCTGGGTATGTAGCTCAATGACTGAGTGACAGCCTAGCATGTATGAGGCCATGGATCCAATCCCCAGTATGCCTCCAAAAAAGAAATATGTAAGATCTCTCCCCCACCCCGCCCTTTTTTTCCTTTTTCACAGTCTTACTATGTATCCTAGGCTAACATCAAACTGAGATCCTCTGGCTTCTGCCTCAAAAGTGCCAGGACTATAAGCGTCTCTTGTCCCCTCACTTGTCTGACATTTAAAGCACATTTTTAAGCTGAGGACATAACTCAGGCACCAAGAGTTTGCCTAGCATTTGTGAGGTGCTAGATTTGATTCCCAGCCCTACAAAAATTAAAGGTACAACTTTATTCACATTACTACATTTCAAGTGCTCAGCAACCCAACCTGGCTAGTGGGTATAGTCTTGGGCAGTGTAGCCTGCCCTCTCAGATTTCACCTCTATGAGACCTTCTCATAAAAGACCATTGAGGGGCTGGTGAGATGGCTCATGGTTAAGAGCACTGACTGCTCTTCCAGAGGTCATGAGTTCAAATTCCAGCAACCACATGGTGGCTCACAACCATCCGTAATGAGATCTGATGCCCTCTCATGGGGTGTCTGAAGACAGCTACAGTGTACTTACATAGAATAAATAAATAAATAAAAAACCTTTGGGCCAAAGCAAGTGGAGCCAGAGCGAGAGGGAGAAGGGAAGGGGGGAAAAAATAAAAGATAGCTGGTCATGGTGGCACACTCCTGAAATCCCAGCACGTGTGAAGCTATGCAGTCATACTGTCTCAAGAAGGGAAGCAAAAGTCCGAGACTTAAACATGACACTTACTGACACCCTGATCTTCAGTGATCTTCTGCAGCATCCTCCCACCACAGCTGTGTAACAAGGCTGCGTCACATCTTCCATCTCTCAAGTCAAATTCATACACCAGCAGTTCATAATCTTCTCTAGCAACAACCAGTTTGGGCTTGTCTGTTGATGTGCTGTTCTGAGACTCCTCCCATAGGAACCTAAGGAAAAAGTTTAGATTTATTATGTTTCTATACCCACAATCCCACTTACCACAATTGAGGGGACCAAAGGGCAGAACAAGGACAGCTTAGTTCACTGCCAGCGCCAGTTCTACGATCCAGTCTAAGGAGAAGGAAAACCATGTCACAACTGCCTTCCCTCGCCTCCCCTTCCCGTCCCCTCACTTCTTCCTCGTCTGCCCTCTACACTGAGAGTGGAGATATGAAGTGAACACAGAGCAAGAAACTGCTTCCTTTAGCTTTTTAAAAGTCTTTTTAAAATCTACTTATTCTTTGTAGCCCTGGCTGTCCTGGTACTTGCTATATAGACCAGGCTGGCCTCAAACTCACAGAGATCCATCTGCCTCGGCCTCCTGAGTGCTGGGATTAAAGGCATGTGCCACTATGTCCCGTTGTATATTATTCCTCATAAACTAAATACTTACTATAATCAATGAAATGGGTTTATAAAGCTGGAGATGGCTCAGTGGTTAAGGTCATTTGCTCACAACTCTCAGAAACTGCAGTTCCAGGGCATCTGACACCCTCTCCTGGTCTCTGCTGGTCTGGTACCATGCACGTGATGCACATATATACATGCAGGCAAACACTCATACACAAAAAAAATCATGTTCTAAATGGGCTTTGGCTGAATTGAATTCTTTCAGATTTAAAAATTAATTATTTACATCTGCAGTCTTTGAATACTCCAGAGTGCTATGGTACAGAACAACCCTGCCTAAGAGAACTTTGTGACGACACAAATGTTCTATTTCAGTACTGCTCAAGACAGCCCACAACCAGTAGGCAGATGTGCTACAAGGCACTTCCACTGTGGGTACTGCAACAAAGAACTGCTGCAGTAAAAATGGTCCATTTTAGCCACATGTGGCTAATGACTATCATACTAGACAGCATAGTCTCCAACGTTGGCTAACGAGGACTATATTACATTACATTTTAGAATAGACCTAACGGCTGTAGAAGTGGCGTAGGGGCTAAAGAGCTAGCTCCACAGGCTTGAGAATGACACTTTGGATGCTCAGAACCCACATAAGAGCCAGTCAGGCATGGTGGCCTGGCTGCCTGTAATACTAGCACTCAGGAGGAAGAGACGAAAGATCCTGGGGACAAGCCAGCCATCTAGACCAGTTGATGACTGTGAGCTCCTGGTTTCAGATAGAGACTCTGACTCCAGAAATGAAGTGGAGGGCCAGCAATGGTTCAGCAGGGAAAGGCACCAGCATGTGCCTTGCAACCTGACTGGACCTCTGGAGCCCATGCGAAGGTGGATGCGGAGAACCAACTCCACGGAGTTGTCCTCTGACCTCCACAGTGTGTGTTGTGCCATGTTTGTGAGCATGTGCACACACACCCAGACATTAATAATAACAAATAAAGATTTTAAATTATTGTGGAGAGCAATCTAGGAAGACACCCAATATCAGCATCAGGCCTCCACATGTACACATGCACACATTCACACACATGTAAAAACTAAAATAAAAAGGCCCAAGCAGGCATAGCAACAGAAACCCATTGTCTTAGCTACTCAGAAGGCTGAGGAAGGATCTCTTGAGCCCAGGAATTGGACAGTCTAAGCGACATAGCAAGATTCTATCACTAATATACATGAGCCAGATCTGGTGACTCAATAGTAATCACTTTCTTTAGTGGCTGAGACAGGAAGATTGAGTTTGGGGCCAGCCTGGGCTACAGAGAAAGACTCTATCTTAAGATCAGTCAATAGGGCCCAACTCTGAAAACACTACAGTTGAAAGAGATGAGGCTACCATTCTGATAGTTTCAACTTCTTTTAAAAACTTTGCTTTTCTACAATAGTAAGTTTTATATTAAATGGGGTGGCTATTGGGTACTTATTAGAAAGACAGACAGTTCACATTTCTGCCTTTTACATACCAGAAATAAATGCACAGGCACTCCAACACATACCAGACATGAGAAAGCTGGGGATTGGGGTACATGCTTATAATTCCAGTATTGGAGAGATGGAGGTAAGAGGCTTGGGAGCTCATAGCCATCCTTGGTTCTAGGCCAGCCTGAGCTCCATGAGACCCTATCTCAAGGGGAGAAAAGATGGGTTAAAATACTTGCTGATTTAGCAAACTAGTCTTGTTTATATAGAGCTGTTGCAGAACTTGGAGATTCCAAAGTGAGATACCTGTTGGCTATATAGTTTCATACAGACTGATCCTAAAATATTTCCCATTATTAAAAGGTCAGCATACACTCAGGGTACTTTTAAACTTTATGATGTAAACTGTTTTATGAAAAGTGGAACACAGTATGTTATTCTAATTGTCTACCTTCTCAATCCATTGGAGCCTCATGTCTAAGAAACAGCAGACATGCCAGGTGTGGAGATACGAGCCAGTAATCTCAGCATTAGAAGGGGTAAGACGGGAGGATTGTGAATTGCAAACCAATCAGGCTATATCTTGAAACTGATTCAAATATGGAAAAAGTAGGGCTGGAATACAGTTAAGTGACCTCAGAGTATTTGCATAAGTGTGTGTACAAGTTTAAAGAGGAGCAGGAACAAGGGCGGGGTGGGTTTTGCAAGAAACATTGTTTTAGAGACAAAAAAATGGGTATTTGTAATGATTTAGAAATAAGCCCTTATCTGGCATTTTAAAACAAAGTAGTCTGCCTAGTATCGCAGGCAGAGGCAGGTGGATCTCTGTAGGTTCCAGACTAGCATAGGCTATATTTTGAGTTCTAGAATAGCTAGGGCTACATAGTGACAAAGAGGAGGAGGCAGAGGAAGACAAACTTAGAACTCCTTTCGGTGACAATCTGTATTGAATTAAAGAAACAGGACTTGTGCTGAGACCCATGCAGGATTTGCAGTGGTTATCAAGGAGTAAGACATCTCTGTCCACCCAGGAAGTAAGGCAGTGAGTTGCAACAAAGTGAGCATTTCACCTCGGGATGGAAAAGGTTCTGAGAGGAACGGGACTCGATCCTGAGGAGTTTCCTTAGTGGTTCATCCTCTCCCACCAACCCACAGCGCGAGGAGAGCCCAGGATTCCCCTCCGGGGCAGCTCAAATTTCAGACTCCTCCCACTCTGCAGCTGTCCCGCAGCACTTACTGCCTAAAGGGGCCTTGGAGGCAGCAGCTGCTTCCACCCCTACTGCCCGGCGCCAAGGAAAGCACTTGGAGACTGCCCGCAGCCGTCAGGCTCCCCAGGGCCTCTAGCTCTCGGTGCAGCTGAGCCTGCGGTCCCAGCTGCGCCGTCTCCTCGGCAGGGATCCGCACCAGCAGCATGGGTAGAACCCGCTCCATGGCCCCGGCGCAGCCGGGGAGGCAGCACTTCCGGGCCCTGGCTTGGCAGCCATCTTGGCCCGGCCGTTCCTTCCGGTAGAGGCGCTCGAGTGCGTCACGGACCTGCGCAGTGTTTTGGTTCTTGTGACTCTCACGGGAACGGAAAGGCGGTCCTGCGCCAGTCATTTTCTTAGCCTGGGGTAGGGGACGCTCTAAACTGAATCCTGCAAAACCACGCCTGCCCTTACTCAGCTCAATTCAATGTACGCTAAGGCCTTTCAGCTGCTTGGTGCCTCTTATTCCACTGAAACCCTGTTGCTGAATCCTCTTCATTTTTTGTGCTGCTTGGTTACAGGCATCCGGTAGTGCGGTTTTCTAGGTAGCAAGTACTCTTTTAACAGTCTAGAACTATTAAACAACCCTCTATCCTAAAAAAAAAAAAAAAAGCTGGGCTTCAAAACAGACCCAATCCCACCTCTACTTCGAGAAATCTCCCCCCCCCAACCCCCCACGGAGTTTTGGAAAGCAGCCACTTCCATCAGATGCCTGGATTCCAGAGTTTGAAAAAACAGACAGTCTGACTAATTTTCCCCCATCAGGCAGTTTATCAAAAAAACATTCGCCAAGCCCTCCTCCTCACTACAAAAACTTGATTTTCAAACCCTTCGAGGTGAGTTTTCTTGTACCCTTGGGTACCCAGCCGCAGGATTTGGGGGCGCCAACTTCTCAGACCAATAGGCCTCCTTTTGATGTCAAACAATCTATTTTTTGTGGTCCTCCACCAAGACTCTTTCTTAAAATCATGAAAGATGCATACAGAGTGGAGATGGTGAAGTAGTTCACCTTTCAATTTCTTCTGATTTTCTCAGGGAAGTACAATTCAATACAGGAGAGATGGGGGAGAGAGCTGAGAAGTATTGAAAAAGCATTTAGTCAAGCTATTTATTTGATAAAGGCTTCCTAGTGGCCTTAGATTCCTGATCCCCCTTCACCAGCCTTCCAGGTACTAGACAGAAATACAGGGTTATGCCTCCATGCCGAGTTAACTGCCTTTGTAACACAGCCATTTCTACAGTCTGAACATTTTGGCTTTTGGCAACCTGTTACCATGCCTTCCTGGCTCAGTCTAAAGTCTAAAGCCTCTCTCTACTCCAGTCACTCTCAGATCATGTCATGTTTCCCCATAGTATTTATGACTAATTGATATTTTATGTCAATTCCTGACCAACTCTATGTAAGCCTGGAAATAGCAGAGACTTGTGCACCACTGTTATCTTCCTGCCTGAAACCCAGCCTGGCTCATAAAAGGTACTTTAATGTTTCTAGATGAATGCAGGACTTCATTTGACAAAATATAGCCTTGTATTTTCTTATGCCAAAGAAGATGCTTATATCCAAATCTCTCAGCCTTAGCTGTTTGGTTTACATGAAGTCTGGCAACACTGAAGCAACATCCCAGATTAGACTTTTATTAAATACAACAAGGCCTTTCCCCGTATTAGGAAGGATATTCTTGACATATTCACAAAGATGGCCTTCATTGTAATTCCAAACTTACAAACAAGTTTCAACATATCATTTCAACATATCATTGATATTCCTTTAATTATATCTAAAGTAGTCATGCCTTAATTTTAGGCAAATCGCCTAGATTTTAAGAAAGGATATGACAATGTGGCAAGGTTCTCCAGTATAACAAAGTATAGGAAATGGCCTCAACTGTATCATTGTAGATAGGTGATGGAATTTCATTTCTGATATTTCAACTTCTCACGTTAACTAATACATCAGTAGATACAGGCAAGCCTACAAAGAACAAGAGTAAATTGCAAACACAATTCCATTTTACAAATATTTATGGTTTAATTCATGCTTGGCTCATTCTAATAGCTGATAAATTCTGAAGACAGAGATGTTCTCTTATTTCTCTTATGTCCTGAAATAGTCTCTCAAACGTTGTTTGAATGAATTAGTTATTCAGCTTTTAAAATTACAGCTCTTTAATAGCACCTGCAAATGACCAAACTCTGGGAATAATGACAAAGTTGTGGCTGAACAGACCACAGGACCCTAATGAGTCCAAACTGGTTTACTCAGTAAATACCTTAGTATCTAGAGCAACTTTTAATTTTTTTATTACATTTTCACACACACACACACACACACACACACACACACGCACCACACCACACAAAGTAAAGCTTTGGAGGTCACAGGAGAACTTTCAGGAGTCACTTGCCTCATTCTATGATATGAGTCTACCTGCTAAGCCATCTCACTGGTCTAAGAACTTTGTTTTTGTTTGTTTGGTTGGTTGGTTTAGTTTGGTTTGGTTTTTTGAGACAAAGTCTCATATCTCACTATGTAGACTAGGCTGGCTTGGAACTCACCTTTGACCCTAAGGACTAAGACCTAAGGCATGTTTTACCATGCCTGGCTCATTATTTTCCATGATCACAGTTTATAGGAGATTTGATACACACCCTGGACTGGGCTTGACGAGGGCGAGACTTGGTTCCTATAAGCACTTACTCCATTCTGGCTTCCAGCTGCTGAACTAATTGTCTGTCCATGTGATGGCAGAACAGGGGAAGCAGATTCCTGGGGAAGGCTAGGGGTTCCGCCAAGGATGCTGCAGGCAACTGAGCTATCTCCCAGGCAATCAGAATCACCAAGTCTGTCCTGAGGGACAGAAAAGAGACGCTAAACAGAGCCTTTATATTTATGCAGGAAACTCATATCCAGGCAAAGTCTGTTATTATTCTTCCACCACTGCAGGTTTGGATCCCATCCCAGACAGCAATTGAGAGGTAACATCTATACATTTGGTACACACCTGATGATGCCTATACATCCTCCTTCCTGTCTGATTTTTAACTCTAAGGAGTTAAGAGTACTACTCCCTGATGAAAAAACAAACTAAGAAGTGAAGTGTGTCAAAGTTACATTGCAATAGACAAGTCTGTTTGACTCTAAATGTATTCTCTTTTATTTCTGTGACCCTGTCCCCTGTGGGAAACTAACATTCCAACATAGGACACTATGTAGGGTGGGAGAAGTACAGTTCTGCCCAACTTCCTCTCTGGTACTTGAATATGTTCTTCAGGACTCTTTCACAGGGCTCCTACACACCTGGGGTATTGGAATATAATAGCAAGGCCTTTATGATCTTACCAAGCTGCACAGTCACTGCTGGATCGGAGGGAAGAATCCAGGGATACCAGCAGCTCTCCATGACTCAGCAAGGCATACAGCAGAGATATCCCAAACTATGAGTGAAAGACAGTTCAAGACAAAATGAGTTCTACAGGCGTTTTGTGCTCCTCTGGCTTTGCTGTCTTCTTCCAGCCTAAAGGACAGACTAGTGTGTATAGACGGAGAACAATATACAAGAACTGCCAGACTTTACAGCTAAACAAAGAACTCTCACACACCCAAAGGAACCACCGCCCTGAACTTTCCATGAGTTCTTTGAGAGGTGACAGGATGGGGGAATCAGTCGGTGAATGAGGAGCCTGGACTCTGGTGCCAGGTGGTCTGTGGGCCATACCTTCAGAAGTACCACTTTAAGCACACAAGAGTGCACAAGAGAATGCCCTAGAGATTGACAGAGACTGTCAAATCCAGAGTGGCATATTTAAAAACTTGCTATTGTGGACTGGGTGGAGTTCAGTGGTATGGAAAATGCTGAGTAGATACAGGCCTTGTTTGAATGCTCAGAACAAAGGGAAAAAAAAAAAGACTGTCTTTCCTTTAGTAAGAACCTAATATAGCCGGGCGGTGGTGGCACGTCTTTAATCCCCGCACTTGGGAAGCAGAGGCAGGTGGATTTCTGAGTTCGAGGCCAGCCTGGTCTACAGAGTGAGTTCCAGGACAGCCAGAGCTACACAGAGAAACCCTGTTTCGAAAAACCTAAAAAAAAAAAAAAAAAAAAAAAAAAAAAAGAACCTAATATAGACACATGGGATATCTGCCTCCCTCCCTCCTCCTCTAAAGGGTACACAATAAAAAGTTTGGAGACTTCCAATGTGGAAGCTCACACCACTTGCAGCCACAGGGAGTCCATCAGAAAAGATGTGTCTTCCCACAGGTAGTCCAGGTTAGCCTGAACTCACCATAAAGATCTTGAAATTCTGATACCCTTGCTTCTACTTTCTTTTACAAGTAGGAACCACCACACTCAATTTGGGTGGTGCTGGAGATCAAACCCAGGACTTTATGCGTGCCTCACAAGCACTCTGCCAACTGAGGTAACCTCATCCCCAAGTCCTATACTGCATGCCATTCCCTCCATGGCATTCGCCACAAGCCTCACCACATGTTTATAAGCAACAGTGCCAGACTGTGAGAAGAAAGAAGAAAAAGGAAGGGGTGAAGGGAGGGAGGGGAAGGACAAAGGGGAGAGGAAGGGAATAGAGAGGAGAGAGAGAGAGAGAGAGAGAGAGAGAGAGAGAGAGAGAAGAGGAAAGAAGGAAATGAAGGAAAGCAGACACACACACACACACACACACACACACACACACACACAGAGCACCATGCAAGGACCTGGTATTTAATAAGCTCTCTGCAAACAATCCTGTGCTCACACGGAGGGTGTTTGTTTTTGAGACAGGTTTAGAGTGACCTAACACTTGCAATGCAACTTAAGCTGATCTTTTAACTCATGATCCCCCTGCCTCAGCCTCCTGAGTGCTAGGACTACACCATACCCAGTTCTCACTAGACACGAAGTGCTGCAGAGGACTTATCGTACTGTGTAGAGATGAGACCATTCTCTTGATTATTTCTTTCTAGTGGTGCCATTCGGAAGTCATCTATGGGAGGCCGGTCATGGCGACACATGCCAACATGTACATGTTAAATGCTAAAGATTATCAGTTTAAGTTGTCCTTGGTTACATGGAGATTTCTAGGCCAGGCTAAACTAAATGAGACCCTGTCTCAAGAAAATCAAAACAAAAAGCCATCTGTGGAAACAAAGATGCCCCAAGTATATTACCTGATTCTGAAGTACCACAGAGACCGGGCGCTCTGAGGAGCCAGGTGATAGCAACATTAGAGCTTGCAGTGCATGGAGGAGCTGATGGAAGGTCAAATGACTGATATATTTCCCCAGAGGTTTGAATAGCATGTGGAGACCCTGCAAGAAGATCAGTCAGTATCTCTCCTGACTCGGCTATCACTCCATCTCCTCATACTCTGCCTCCACTCCTTTCCGACCAGCTTTAGGCGTCTTCTTGGTCAGGTTCCTTGTCAGGGCTAACCCTGCTCATAACTCTCTTCCTAACAGTCCTAAAGTACTGACCTATTACTTTACAATGGCTTTCTATAGGATGTAGATATGAGACCCTCCCATCAGAGGACCCTTATCTCCTCTCAAACTCAGAGCACACTCTTTCCTGTACAGCCATTCACCTGTTTTCCTTTGCTCATCATCGTACTCCTTTATTTAGGGGTGGGCAGCACTCTGTTACCTCTCTAGGAAGGGAGACCTCACCCCCCCCCAACATACAGCACCATGCAAGGACCTGGTATTTAATAAGCTCTCTGCAGACAATCCTGTGCACACACAGAGGGTGTTTGTTTTTGAGACAGGTTTAGAGTGGCCTAACACTTGCAATGCAACTTAAGCTGATCTTTTAACTCATGATCCCTCAGCCCACCCCTAAATAAGGAGTTACAGAACAACCATAGGAACAGCAGATCATCTTCAGGTATGATGATGAGCAAAGGAAAACAGGTGAATGGCTGTACAGGAATGAGGGGTGGATAGATTCCCAAATGCATCCAGATCATCTTTTTTGCTACTCATTGCCACAGCACCTGGTCAGCCATGTCTCTCTGGATCAGGAGGGGCAGATGGTAGGTCACATAGAGGAGGAGGCTAACAGCTTGATCCGGGGGCAAGAAGGGGAGCAGCCGAGCCACCAAAAACTTCCCTTTCCTCACAGACAGCACTTGCAGAAGGTTATCTGCTGCCTCCCTATAAGGGCGAGAGGAGAGCAGTTTTGAGAGTTGTGCCAGGAAATGAGGTTTGATGCCAGCAACAAGGCCAACACCTGCTGGGCTAAGGTGGGACTCTCTTTTACTCACTCCAGGTTGTTCTGCTCCTGGGAATTTAAGGCCTGAAAGAGCTTCTCAATCTGGTTGCTCTGTTCCCGAGAGTGGTACCGTGGTGGGAACCCCTCATTCTGGCCCTCCTCTATTTTTAATAACTGAAGGAACATCTGAAATTTGACAGTGGTGGGGTTGGGGGGGGTGAAATTAATTGAACAATATCCTATCCTTGAGAATTTGGTCAAGAGCACCTCCCTGTGAGCTTAACTCACCTTCTCAATCTGGGATAATACCCGAAGCCTCTGGCTGCTTGAAACTCCTGTATCCTAGGCACAAGAGGCCCTGAACGTCAGCCACTCCATCAATGCAGCTGGAAAAGGCTAGACACAATCTGACCACATTGCTTCCTTACATCACGATTTAAACCCAAACACGAATGTGTTCTAGACACAGGGGGGGGAGCAGAAAAAATTTTGGATGATCACATGCTCTTACCTGCTCTTGAGTTCCGTGAGATACAGCATCAATAGCTCGGCGAGGGCTAAAACATGTCGATACAGCTACCTGGCCCAGGGAACCCTCAACCCGTACCACTGTATAAAGAGAGCCAGAAGGCACATGCTTTCCCATAGGTGCACCACCCACCCAGATTATCCAGCCCAAGCCATCAGCCTGGCCATACCTGACTCGTAAACTCCTGACTTCTGGATGTAAGGCGTGACCAACTTGAGAGACTCAGCCCTGTTCTTCTGTCCAAGCAGCTCCTTGTCTGCCTGTCTCTTCTCTAGCTTCTGATAGTACTTCTGAGAGTCCAGGAACAGGCAAAGTGTATAGGGACTTATAAAGCATTTCTAAGGCTCAAAAAAGTGTACAGAAGTGGACATGCCTACATTCCCAGGGTAGGTAAGGAAACGACACAAAGGATGGAGAAAAATCTTGGGTATTTAGAAGATAGTAAATTACCCCATTTGACCAAAGTATAGGAGACTAGAAGGGAAGGAGTTTGGGATACTAACTTTAGAAAAATGGATTCTGTCTTGGAGCAACTGTGCCAGCACCTAAACAGATGTGGCCTCTGTGGGTTGAATAGGGTCAGAGAAGGCCAAGGTCAAAAGCTGGGGCTAGACGCCAGAGCCCACCTGGTAGTAGTAATCATCCAGGTGGGGGTTCTTGCTCTGCAGCTGGACCATCTGCACTCTTATCACCCAGTCCTTCTCTTTCCGGGTCATGAGGTTAGCATAGGTGTCCCTCTCACGAGACCAAGGCTTCTGGGCTGGGACACTTCTAGCCAGCAGAAACATCCTTTTAGGCCAGCCTTGCCATAATGGCTTCCCAAGGAGAGGTGAACAGGCAGTGAAATGTTCTTGGAAGGACTGGAACAGGTGCAATGTTGGGCAACAGTGATGGGCAGTGGTTTGGGGGATGAGGGCTCGTCACAAGGAAATACCCAGTGTCCATATAGACTGGTTCCCCTGAGCCCTGCTTCTCACTAGGCTTTACCTTGCTGTTTGACTCCACTGCTGCTGCAGTAGGGTCTGCTGGTGCTGAGGGTGGAGCTGGGTCAGATGACTAGGAAGGCTAAAAGGAAAGCAGCAGAGTGGAAATTGTCTGCCCTGCACCCCAAACCCCATCCATTCAGACTGGGTAAGCACCAGAAACCGTCTAAGACAGCTCTATGCTTCTCTATACCTCCCCCAAATCAAAAAGCAGAAAACTCCACAGTCCTCATTTCACCATCCCAAGATACGATATTCTGTAATCTGGCTGCAGACAATCTAGGTACAATAAACAACCTTTGGCTTGATTAGCAGTTCTCAGTTCTGTCAGGTTAGCTGACCTCACTCCTTAAATTTCCCAAAGTCGACTGTTTCTTCATCTGTGAGGGAGCAGAGACCCCACTATGCTTCTGATTTTTGTTAGTGAATTTCTGTGTTTTATTGTGGCAACTGGTAAAAGGCACAGGTCCTTGGCCACTATGTCTTATGAACTATAGGAAGAACTCAGCCTGCCCTGATAAAGCAGCCTGTCATTGGTACCTGAGTTTAGGGGGGCATGAGTTCAGTGTGCTGTAGAACAGAAAAGGATCTGGCGAAGGCTGTTGTGGTCCAAAATGATGGGGTGGAGAACTGGCTCTTGGAAACACAGACTGAAAAGGAATTGGGAATAGATAGTTCAGGGGACAAGGAGGACACTCCACAGAGAGGAGAGAGTGATGCCTGATTCAGGTCATTTCCTGTCTCTGGGTTTCTCACAGGCCTCTATCCCCTCAATAATTTCAGCCAATGTTTTACTTTGTTGAACTGTGAAGGCAGCTATAGCGACTGTCTCCTGCTTTTGTTTACAGTTTGCTACCTCTTAGGAGGTGCCCGTTCAGTGTTGGACCTGCAGTGGGGAGGGGGGACATGCTTTGTGTTCTGATTTCAGCCACCGAAGGCAGGCTCCCCTGTCTTTTCTCTCCTCAAACCAACAGAGCTTAATTACCTTATCATGTTCCCTACAGGATTTCCTGCTCCTTACTTTTCACACTGTTAGTAATCCGTGCATGGACGGTGTCCTCCTGCCCTAAGTCAATGCTGATCATCTGCTGAGATGTTTTATAATGCTGGATCAGGGATGTCCTCTCTAGTATGAGAAGCAGTTCTAGTAGCACGTATTAAGGCCATCCTGCACCACCTGACACACACCAAGCTCTTCTCCATGATGTGGCCGCCCACCCCATATCAATCTTGGGGTTCTTCATCTCCAGAGCGAGAAGAAGGGGAGACAACATAACAGAAGCAAGGGATACTCAATACTTTAGGAGCGGAATGTTCTACATCATCCAATCATCTCCTCACCGGATGGAGACTAGAGCAGACTCACCTGCCATAGAAAACGCAGGGAGGCTGGTGACATCCCTAAGGCACCAGAGGCCTTGACTCTGGGGGAACTGTGCAGCCCTCTCTGGAACAGAAAGGAAGAACTGCCAGATTCAAGTGAACACCACCACCACCACCGCCGCCACCACCATCACCGCCACCATCATTGCCACCATCATCGACACCACCGCTGCCGCCTGAGATGACTAACAGTTTAGGAATAGGTTGCAGGAGGGTTAAGTCACCTCACTTATATTTGGAAGGCCTTGTCTTCACTGGTCATGCGAGTTTAAGGGAGAATCCTAAGAATGGCTGCTGAGACACAGGGGCTGAGACAAAAGTGATTCACCAATAGTAGGGCTACTGCGTACCAGAGACACAGGACCCTATGGTCCTGCTGGCATTGTGTGTCCACACTTATGTGTAGCTACACATCATGCATAGCCGTGGCGTGCACATGGATAACCTCTGATGTTGGTCTATAGGGCTCTTTTTACCTTTGCCTTCTCTCATCAGCCTGGAACTTTGCACATAGGCTGGGAGAGCTGACCTTAAGTTTCTAAGGACCTTTCTGTCTCTATCTCCCATCTTGCAGTGGCTGAAGTTACAGGCACACACTACTGGATCCAGGGTACCACACATGTTCTGAGGATCTGAACTCAGGTTCTGACATTCACAAGGCAAGGGCTTTACCAACCAGGCCATCACCCAAGTCTTGTGGAATTTTGCTCTGGGGTTGTGTGTGTGTGTGTCCTGTTCTGTCTGTCCTGTCTATCTGTCTACCCATCTGTGCAGTCCAGTCTGGTCCCGTCTTCCTGTCTGTTGTCCATCTGCCCTGTCTGTCCTGTTTGTTTGTCCTGTCTATCTGTCCATCTGTCTATCTGTGAATGGGTCTCTTTATCTAATTCAGACTGACAATCATGATCTTTATGTTTCTACCTCAGGATTCTTAGTAGGATTGTGGGTCTAAGTACAGGGCTACCTGGTTTAGGATCTGATTTTAGGTAAAAGTCAACTGCAGAAACAGCCTGAGAGACAGGAAGGAAGAGGGAAAAAGAAAGCCCTAACTAGGGTCCTGGGATAAAACATGTTAATTCAAAATGGGTCTTAACAAAGAAGAGGCAATGAGGAGTATTGAGTGGCAGTCTGCTCAGGTCTAAGTTTGGGACCACTCTCTCTATCCCTACCTGTTGTGGTACTTGGGTGTTTTGGATGGCGCTCACTATGGCTGGATCCCCGAGGTCATTCTCTTCCTCTTTCACTTCTGGGGCCTGATCTGAACACACAAATTCCTCTTCATTCTCCTTCTCTTCTTCCTCCAGTTGGAAGGCACATTCTAAGCCTTCTTCAGGAGCCAAGGGAGCAGAGAATTTGCTCGGCCTCTGCTGTAAGTGCAGACCTGGGAAGAGGATAGAGACATTGGTGAGAGAACTCTTATCCAGATAGGCTGACACTCAACAGAAACTCTGCTCGGAATCTATCTCTGGAACCATTTTTAAATACTGCCTTTTGTGCTGGCCTTAGCCTCGATGCCCCCATGACACTCCCAAATAATCCACAACAGCACCTGGCAGGCCCCAAACACCTTCACTTGGCACTTAGCATTTCAGTGATCTGAATGGATACCACAGGCTTCTTTCTCCATCTGCCTCTCCTAATCCCACAAGCCCTTCTACTGCCTCTTTAAATGAACTAGTCTCAGCTGTCCCAGCTCAGTGTGGTTTAACCTCACGTACTGGGTACTTCACATCGTCTGTCTGCTGGAGTCATACAGAGCAGTCAGGAGCATTACTGTTATTTTCCCATGGGGGCAAGGAAAATAAAAGCCCAGAAAAAGCTATCTCAGTAGCAAAAGGAAGAGCTTTCACAGTGAGTGAGCCCGGCTTCTTACCCACCCTTTGCCTGTGAACCTCTGGATAGCCTCTGTAGACCCAGCCCACTCAGTACCTTCAAGGCATTTCATCTTGGCAGCCTGTGGACTTCCTTGCCAGTTGTGTCCTCCACTGATAGAGAAGCCTCTGGGAGGGGAACCTAGGACAGAGAAGAGACCCAGAGACACACTCTCTCTCAGCAATAAAGATGGGATGGCATCCATTTCCCTTTCAGCAAAGTGGGCAGAGAATATTGACCCCAAAAAGTGAGAATCTGGACTCTCAGATCAGCACAACCCCCGACCCTCTCATCCCACAAGCTCAGCTCCATGGAGGACAAACGTGAGGGATTAGGCTAAGCATCAAGAATACAACCAGCCACTTTCTATGCATAGTGAGACCCTGCTGTGGACACCCACCACCTGACTGCTGCTGTCCTTCCCACAGATTAACCATGGCAGCCTGGGCCAGGGCCTGCCTGCTTCTCCTAGCTTTTGAAGGCTCAGCTCTGCCTCTTGCTCACCTGTTAAAGGGCTGGTATGTTTCACTGCTGAGGTGGTGTAGAAGTATGAGAACTCTAATAAAGAAAATCCTTAGTCAGCTGTGGAAGAACAGGCTGGTGAAGCCAGCACTTGAGAGATGGAGACAGGAAGCTCAGGAGTTCAAGGGTAGCCTCAGCTATCTAGGAAACTTGAGGCCAGCCTGAACTTCACGAGGCTGTCTCAAACAACAACAAAACCAGAACAAACAAGAAAATTCTTAACTGAGTATAGTGGTCCACACTTGTAATCCCAGCACTTGGATGCTGGGAAAGGAAGAATGACTTGGGTTTAAGGCTAACCTGGGCTACATAGTGAATTCCAAGTTGGTTTGTTCTTGAGAATTTGATCTTGTCTCAAAGGATAAAATAAATAAATAATAATATAAATAAATAATAAATCCTTTTTGATTGTTAAGAGAAATAAACTACACATTTAAGCATCCAATTCTATGAGTACAATTTATTGGGAGCTGATGTTTGGGAGCAGGTGCTTTAAAAAGATATCCTTTCAGAAAGGCTTGGAAATTTTGTGATGAACTCTGTTTCCATTGGATGCCTTGGTTTTACTCCAACCTAATTAGAGAGGAAAGTTCTGGATACATCCTGGGGAGGGTGCCTCTGTGGAGGAAAGGCACCTGGTGATGTTTGAACCTCACTGGGTTGCATCAATCAGCTAACTCACAGCTGTCTCGGATGCACTGCCCTGGAGATCCAGAAGCCAGACCTTAAGGGTGAGAATGCCTTTGCACGGGAAAACACAAATTTACGTCTTCTTGCCTACTTTAACAGAAACTGCTGGACTGTAGGTATGCCACACACACTGCCCTGGCTATTTATTTTTTCCAATGATATTAAAACTATCCTAGGAAGTAAAATATGCTGCTCCCTGCAACTCAAAAGCAAAATGAGGTTACAAAGAAAGTAGTTTGAATTGGAATATGACTTCATATTGTTGTAGAAGTTGGACGCCAATTTGTTTAAATAATTTTTTCTACTACATCATATGCTTTATTAAATTGTCTCATCCTAATACAGTAATTCTTCGGATGGAACAAACTCAGCTTGAACTTTGCCTTATCCAGGACATCTCAGACATTCCCTTCATGGCTCAGGATGTGTCCTCCTTATGTAAACTCATTGGTCCTTACAGCTTTTTTTTTTCTTTGTAGCTACAGCACTGCCATTATTTATTATTTATTACTATTATTATCAATTATATTGTATTTTCTATAATTTGTTACTGCATGTGCGTGGTCTAGAGATTAGACCTGGGCTTTATACGTGCTAGCCAAGTGCTCTACTACGGAGTTACATTCCAGCATTGGAGGCTGAGGCTGGAAGATTGTCTCCAGTCTGAGATAAGCTGAGACTGTATAGTGAGTTCCAGGTCTGGGCTCCATAGTGAAGTGAGTCCTTGTCTCAAAGCAAGCAAATGGAGGAGGAGTGGGCTGGGAGGAGGAGGAAGAGGAAGAGGAAGAAGGGAAACTAACTATACCAAAAGGCTTGAACAGGATCACACAGGACCTGGCACAGAGATGCCTAACAACTGTCCATCCACCCGTGGGCCAGTGGGCTGCTTGATTGATTCCTGTAGGTGAGGATTATTTTTTAAGACCTACGTAGTGTCCTGTTTGTTGCCTTCCTTTGCCTTAGGCGGCTTCTTCTTCTTCTTCTTCTTCTTTTCTGTCTTTCTTCTCTTCTCTTCTTCTTCTTCTTCTTTTCTTCTTCTTCTTCTTCTTTCTTCTTTTTTGGTTTTTCGAAACAGGGTTTCTCTGTGTAGCTCTGGCTGTCCTGGAGCTCACTCTGTAGACCAGGCTGGCCTCGAACTCAGAAATCCGCCTGCCTCTGCCTCCCAAGTGCTGGGATTAAAGGTGTGCGCCACCACTGCCTGGCTTGCCTCAGCCTTCTTAAATACATCATTTTACACTGGCCTGAAATCCCTGTTGCATAGTTACTCCCAGATAATTCACACACACACACCCCACAAACAAATGTTTAAACATTCTTTTTACAAATCAACAAAGAGTTGGAGGTGTAGCCCAGTTGTTAGAGCACTTGCCTATCACCCATATGGCCTGGGTTATAAAAGTTTCAAATCCAGGCATGGCGGTACAAACCTATAATTCCAGCACTTGGAAGGAGGAGGCAAGAAGACTGAGAAAATGCAAGGCCCCCATAGCTAGATAGAGAGCCGAAGACCAGCTTGAGCTACATTTTGTCTCAAAAACAAACAAACAATGTGTCCCCAGTCTCCCCCAAAGCCTACTGTTTTTTCTCAGTACATGCTTCTGTATTATATTTTTGCTTTCCAAACCTGTATCGATACCCAATTATGTATTCTCTGATGATTTTTAGCTTAACATATTAAAGTTTTATTTGTATGGTGTGTAGGGTGTGGGGGTAGGGTATGCATACTGTGTTCAGATGCATGTGCTCATGTGGAGGCCAAAGGAGGAAGTTGGGTGTCATCATCTCTCATTCTCTGATTCTTAGACAAGGTCTGTCACTGAGCCGGAAGCTAGCCATTTCTGCTAGGATGGCTGGCCAGTGAGCTCTTGGAACCTTCCTCTTTCTACCTCCAACACTGGGTATAGGCCCATGTAGCCATGCCCAAATCTTATTTAGATTTGAACTCAGATCCTCTTACTTTTCCACACAATGTTCTTACCACAGAGCCATTTCTTCTGCCCCAACACTTCTTATTATCAATATTTAACTGCTACGTTTGCAAAAGCTCTGGGCAAGTGAATCTTTTGTTTTTGAGACAGGGTCTTGCTATGGATCTGACTTTGACTTCTAATTTCCTATGTAGCCCAGGATGACCTTAAACTCAGGATTCTCATGCCTCAGCCTTCCAAACACTTGAATTATAGGCATATACCACCACCATCTTGGCTTAGAAGTCTGGCTTCCTGCAGACACATGATAGAAATCATGAAACCTATCTTGCTTTACCTACAACTTGGTAGTTTATCTTCAGTGAGGCTGTAGGAGGTCTGGCTGACAGGAGTCATCGTTCTAGAACACCATGCCAGGCACAGGTGACAATGCTACCGTCACAGGGACAGGCAGTTCTCATGACCCATCTGCCAGCTGATCTCAATCTAGAAGAGGCGGATTTGCCCAAGTTGACAGGGAACTCTCAGGCTACAGTAGCAGCTAAAATCATAGACTATCATGGCCTCCTCAGCCTCAGCTCCTTAAAGCCTTCTTCCTTCAAATGTTTAGTTCTACAAAAACCCGAATGATTAAATTAACCTATTTTTTTTCTTTTTAATATTGAGAATCCAACCCAGGGTCTCATGCATGCTAGGCAAGTACTCTGCCACTGAATTGCTCCCCACCTTCATGTCTGTGATTTTTTTGGGGGTGTGTGTGTGTATGGGTTTCAGAGGGATGGTTGGGTGCATTCCCACATACACATGTGTAGAGACCACAGGCTGACATCAGACACCTTCCTTTAACATTTTATACTTTATTTTTGGAGGCAGTCTCTCACAGAACCTGTAGCTTGCTATTTTGGCTAGCCTGTCTGGCCAGCAGGCATCCAGGATATGCCTGTGTCCATGTCTCTACACCCTCAGCCCTGGGATTACAGACATTAACTGCAGTACTCAGCTTTTATGTATGTGTGGGGATCTGAACTCGGGTCTTCATCCTGTAGCCTCAAGCACTTTACTGACCAAGTCATCTCCCCAGCTCCCACCCCACTTACATCTAATTCTAACAGCTAAATGTAATCAGAATGCTAGATGGCGCTCATGAGGCCTGTTCCCACAGAGGGCAGTGAGCAAAGACAGGAGTGGAATCTTTTGCTGCAGTTTGCAGAGGCAGCAACATTGAGAAGGCAGCAGGTTAACAGCCTAAAAACTGCTGTGGTGGCTTGAGAGGTCTCTAATTTTATGGTTGGGGGTCACTATAATAGAGGCGCAGCGTTAGGAAGGTTGAGAACCACTGTGCTGGGGAATCTGGATGTTAAACACACAGGGTTGTTTCTTCAAGTGAAGGAAGGCAAAACCTGTTCTCTGCCCAGAAGATGGAATAGATATGCCTATTAGCCTGATAACGTTTTCGTTGTCTGTGTGACTAGAGATTTTCCAGCAGTGGATTCCTCCCAGACACTTATCATAAATTTGTTTTTCTCATAACCTATCTTTATGAACTTTACAAAGAGTTCTATGGATTCATGTCTGGTTTGTATTTAGCTTACTTTGTTCAAGTAGATTTATGTACACATTGCTTTGCACTGTACACTTCACTAAATTATGTTGTGCTTAAATATTCCTAAATCAACAATTCAGGTCAGACTCCCAAAGTTTGAACCATCACCTGCTGCTGAGTTCTGTTGAACTGAACTGCCTTCTTGCCACCTACAGCTTGTCTTGCTGCTATCTAAGAAGGTTTCAGAGATGCTCACAAAGTATGCCACTGAGAACAGGCTTTGAACTTTCAAAAGACTGTGCCATTCCCAGCAGCTGTCTGCCTCTTGCTCATGGTGTGAGCTGTGAGCTTCCAGCTGTTCCTGCCTCTGTGTGGTCACTCCATCACTCAGTCATCATGGACTCTAACCCTTTAAAACCATAAGCCCAATTAAATGTTTTCTAAGTTGCCTTGGTCATGGTACTTTGTTACAGCAATAAAAAGATGTGGCTTTTACCTTGAGCTATCAGAGTATACATGGAGAAGGTGGATAATGGGGGGCGGGTAAAGGCAATTGTTTAGAGCTGTGTCTTGCTTTGGTCAGGTGATCAGCCACATCCCTTGTGCTCTTTCCTTGTTCTGTGGATCTTTGGGTCAGGCACTATTTGAAATGTGAGTCTATAGTTATCCTTTGGCTGGTACCAACCTTGTTCCCCTCAAGGAACATTTGGACTGGGAAGTGGTTATTTCAGAACAAACTGTTGACAGTGTGTAGATGCTAACCTAGAGATAACATGTATGTACAGATACCTTTTTCAATATGGAGTAATTGGGTCTCTATAATACAGAACATGTCCATATTAGTCCCTCCTGTCCTCTGTTCCTTATATCTATAAGCTCTGTATTATTGGAAAGGTGTCATACTGCCACCGTGCCCTCAGCTGATTGTCGGCATCGTTTATTACCAGTGAGGGAATTCTATGGTACATGGTTATGCGCATTGGGGCACACCATACACATTAGTTACGACTTGGTTTGAACATTTCTGAAACATTTCTGTCTGAAATAAGTAGAGACAGAATGTAAGTGGGATCCAAGAATATTCATGACACATTATAGCGAATTAAAGTTATCTATCCACCATTGTTAAGCTATAAATTTCTTATCTGTTTCAAGTTTTAGGCAAGCTTTATTGTTGCTTGGATTTTTAAAAACACTCTTTTTCATATGTTTTCTTCGTTTCACAATAGCCTGTGAGGTATAAAATGTTACATTTTGCCGGGCAGTGGTGGCCCACGCCTTTAATCCCAGTACTTGGGAGGCAGAGGCAGGCAGATTTCTGAGTTTGAGGCCAGCGTGGTCTACAGAGTGAGTTCCAGGACAGCCAGGGCTACACAGAGAAACCCTGTCTCGAAAAATAAAAACAAAAACAAAAACAAACAAACAAAAAAAGTTACATTTCATTAAGAGCTAGAGTTTACCACTCCGGGTGGTTAGTCTTAGCTGGAATTGATGAGTCCCAGGCTGTACAAGAGATCCTGCCTGGATAGACAATGTGGAGATATCTTACCCTAGCCTCAGGACTCTCTAGTGGTGTACTCATGTGTATGTGTACCTATCTGCATGCACACAGTCAACTACACAGACATACATATATGAGGTGAGGGAGAGAAACAACCCTCCTTGTTTGTTAATCCCATATTTCCTGACTGTGGGACACAGAAGGAATGCGCTTCCCTGAAGAGCTGGGCGTAGGGGGTTAGAAGGAACTTGTTTTGTTTTAATTGAAGCATAATCATAATGGTCAGTTCAGCCAGGACATGCCTCAAGGGACTGTCCCCAGGAAGGGAGGTTGCACCATCCATTTTAACAGATTTCTGAAATAAACCAGAGTGCAGAAAGGGATTTTTATATTGGAGGCCACACAGGCCATAAGCCAGGGAAGAGAACAGAACAGAAAAGGTTTTAAACCAGAAGCCTGACAAGCCAACTAGAAAGTGTCATAATTCAACTTGTCAAGAGAAAACCATGCCAAATGTCAGAGAATATAGGAAGGGAAAGTCCCCAAGGGAAACCATTGGGTAATTTCACAACCTAGAACTCCAGAAACCCAACATCCAGATACTGGTCAGGACTGTCTGCTAACTCAGTGACTCCTGGGGAGTCCCAGAGCCCTTTCAGAAGTCTCTGGAAGACTGGGGCTGACAACATCTGATACCACAGAAATCAATGAGCAGAGGCAGGACTTAAATCTGTAAGTCAGGCTTTGTTCAGAATCAGCAGTCTGAGAAGGCAGTAGGTTAATACCTTAAAAACTGCCCGTCTCTTATCTCAAGGCAACAGAGTCCACAGAGAGAAGGTGGGTGGGGCCACAGAGGCAGCTGACCAGTCTAGAGTTTGATCTTGCCCTGTTCGGCTGGCAACATTTCTGAGACTTGGGTTGTCTGTGCCTGTCTTGCTCTTGTCCCTGGAGCTCTCCTCTCATTCTGTGGATGTTTGAACTTTGGAACTTCTTGAAGTATCAAGTACACTCCCTGAGTTTCCACCGGATCAGGGGAGTCTGGACTTGGGGATGGTTAACTCAGAGCAAACAATCCACTAATACTGAGTGTGTTAAGATACAGAGAACAAGTATGCCTTTAAAATATAGAAAATGAAAATGCTCCTATATGCCCCACCCTGTCTCTTGTCATTACATATATTCTCTAAATAAACTCATTTTGTGCTATAAATGTCTTGCTGGGTGTGATAGCACTTGCCTTTAATCCCAGCACTGTGGAGGAAGAGGCAAGTGGGTCTCTATGAATTTGAGGTCAGTTTGATTTACATAGTTTTAGGCCAGCCAAGGTTACATAGTGAGACCATGTCTCAAAAGGGGGGAAAAGAAAAGAGTTACTTGAGACAAATGTAGCATGTACAACCTGCACTTGGAAGATAAAGGCTAGAAGATCAGTTTAAAGAGACATAGTCTCTCTCTCTCTCTCTCTCTCTCTCTCTCTCTCTCCCTCTTTCCCTCTCTCTTTCTCCCTCTCTCTCTTTTTCTCTCCCTCTCCCTCTCTTTCCCTCCCTCTCTCTCTCTCTCTCTCTCTTTCCCTCTTTCCCTCTCTCTTTTCCCTCTCTCTCTTTTTCTCTCCCTCTCCCTCTCTTGCCCTCTCTGTCTTTCTCTCTCCCTCTCTCTCTCTTTTTCTCTCCCTCTCCTCTCTTTCCCTCTCTCTCTTTCTCTCTCTCTCCCCCTCTCTCTCCCCTTCTCTCCCTCCCTTTCTCTCTCCATCTCTTCCCCCCCTCTCCCCCCCCCACTCCAGTGTCCATTTCCAGGAGCCAATGATGATTTTGGCTAAAAGTACCACAGACAGGGAATTCACAAACAGAAGTGCAAGAGTATACAGAAGCTGCTCAACTCATTTTTAAAGATTGAGAACAACCCATTTCCTTAGCCTCTGGCTCCCTTGTCACCCAGTCTCTCTGGGCAGACATTTTATCATACATTTGCTTTCAGAAACCCTAACAGGTGTGTCCGACTTTTTGACATTTAGAAATTATATTATCATTTATAAACTTTGAGAGTTACCTTAAAAAAAAAAAAAAAGATTGAGAACAAGACTGTTTTCAATGGCAATAATCATCTCAGGGAAAGATGGAGGGAGATAAATAGATCTCTTGGTTTAAGGTAAGAGATGCAAAGTCCCTAGAAGACAGCTTTCTGATCTGTAGGATAGGCTATAGTAAGGAGAAACTGGAAAAGCCTCTGATGAAGGATTGATTGAAACGCATGGAGGGCCAATCCCAGCACTCAGGTGGCTCAAGCAGGAAGACTGAGCATTCATGGCCTTCCATAGGGAGAACTCATCGTTTTATTTTATTTTATTTTATTTTATTTTATTTTATTTTATTTTATTTAAGGTTTTTCTAGACAGGGTTTCTCTGTGTAGCCCTGGCTGTCCTGGAACTCACTCTGTAGACCAGGCTGGCCTCGAACTCAGAAATCTGCCAGCCTCTGCCTCCCAAGTGCTGGGATTAAAGGCGTGCACCACCACCGCCTGGCGAACTCATTGTTTTTTTTTTTTTTAAAGTATGGTGTAGGTTCTGCCATGACCTTGGAAAAGAAAAAAAAAAACTGAGTTATGGGATGCTGGGTGGCTTGTTTTCCTCCTCCATATCACCTGGTGACAGCTGTGGAAGTTCGGGACACTTAGGAGCTTCGGGAAGCTGTGAAGTCACCTTGTTCCGGTCCACGTTTCCAAACAGTCATTCCTTCTTTTTTACAACGGTGCTTAAGTCCCAGCAGATGCCACAGAAGGGGGGTTGCCATTTGATGCCCCTGGGAACGCTCGTGTAAATACCATTGATACACCCGCCTTTTGTATACGTCCTGGGTAATGAGAGGTGGCTCTTGCGGCCGGTATTAGACTGGAAGTTCATGCCTAAGTACTCTAAGAATACCTCAGTGTTTGAGGAGCATGTTTTGTATACAAATATATTGTTAATCTGTTATGTACTGTACTAATTCCTACACGGCCTGTATACTTTAGTATGATGCTGATACATAACTAAATTTGATACTTATATTTTCGTATGAAAATGAGTTGTGGAAGTTTTGAGTAGATATTACTTTATCACTTTTTGAACTAAGAAACTTTTGTAAAGAAATTTTACTATATATATATATATATATATTCCTTTTTTTCCTAGCCTGTTTCTTCCTTGTTAAAGTATGGTGTATTCATATAATAAAATAATATGAAAATATGAAGACACAGTGCATATGTATACTGTCACAGAAACAGATATAGTATCCATGACATATGGTTACATAAAAACCACTTTGCAGAGAAATATATGCAAGAGGATTAGATTTTTGTTAACATGTATACATACACACACACACATCTTATGGCTGTGAATTTTATAATTAGAGAAAAGGGGTATGGAGATGTGGCTTAGTGGTAGAGCTAGCACACATGGGGCCCTGAGTCTGACTCCCAACACCCCCAAGCAAAGAAGAAAAATGTCAAAGACCAACAGTGAGGAAAAAACAAAACAAATAAGAAATCCTGTTTCATCCAGACATGGTGGTGTACAATCCCAGTACTCAGGAGGCAGAGGCAAATGGATCTCTGTGAGTTTGAGGGTAGCCTGGTCTACAGAGGAAGTTCCAGGACAAGTCTATATAGAAAAACCTAATCTAAAAAAAAAAAAAAAAAACCTAAAAAACAAAAACCCTGTCCTGTCTGTACTCCTCTGCTGGCACTGCGTCACAGTCCAAAGGTGAAAGTTCACGATCACTCCCTTGGTTTGAAGGTCCTCAGCTGGCTCCTCCTTACTCCCTCCCAGTAGAGCTAGTTGCTGTCCTGGTATTGTGACCTATTTACAGGTCTATAAACTACAGTCCCAGAGCTCCTTTGGGAAAAATTTCCCTAGTGCCTAACAGGTAGCAAAACCTAGTAAGGAACTGTTGAATAACTGAATGACTAGTGGGCACTGACATTAGATGAACAAGTTGGGGTAGATGGTAGAAATATTTGATACAGACTATGAAGAAAAAAGACAAGGCTGTGGAAACCTTTGTCCTGGTCTAGAGGTCCCCTCTTGTAACCCTCAGCCTCCTTTTAACACTGTAAGCCTCACATAGGGCACAAATGGTCTGGTCCATTTGGAATGTGGTGTCTATGAAGTAATGTACAAGGTGCTTTGCCAGGGCAGGTCCTTCTTATGCTGGGCCCACATCACCAGAGCTGACCCAGCTCCGAGGAGAGTGGTGGGAGGCAGGGAGGACCCAAGCTTCTAACAAAGAATTCCAACCCCCCTCAGAGAGTACCCAAAATGCCCTGCGATGCTAGAGCCTGCTTGGTCAAAAGACAAACTAGACTTTGGAAAGGCAAACATTTGTACTGGACTAAGTTCTTAGTAACTAGGTTCTAATTTGTATGCTTCTGGAAAGGAGGGGCTGGATTAGCTTTCTATTCTAAAAACTCATTCATTCAAAACAATTCATTATACTTCTGTAGACCAGAAGTCTTCCACAAGACACATGGAGCCAAAACCAAGGTGTTGATGGGCAGCAATGCTCTCTGGAGACTCTGGGAGGATCTGTTCCTGACTTTTCTGCCTTCCTAGGGCTTCCCTCATTTCTTGATTCATGGCTTCTTTCTTTGTCTTAACAATGCCAATTGTATCTCCCTGATGGTGCTTCTGTAACAGTGTCTCCCTACCAACCATTGTCACACAATAGTTCTCTGATTAAGAAACAATTTAGATTTATTTGTTTTATGTCTAGGTTTTGCCTGAATGCATACCAGGTGTGTGTCTGATGCTGAGATCAGAAGAGGGCACTGGAACCCCTGCAAATGGAGTTACAGATGGTTGTGATCCACTGTGTGAGTGCTGGGAATCAAACCTGGGCCTCTGGAAAAGTGGCTGGTGCTCTTAACCACAGAGTCATCTCTTCTTTTAAGGATCCATGCAATTAAAATAGATTCGCTTAGATCACCCCAGTAATCTCATCTCAAGGTTCTCAACCTTAATTATATTAGCAACATCCCTTATATCTTAGAATACAAAGTCACAGGTCCCAGAGATGAGGACAGACATATTTGCTGGGAATTGGGGAGTGTTAATCTGACAACAAGGTATGATGTGGAGAATAGTCCAAAACCATTGTTCATTAGAATCCAGTTCTGTGTATAGATGATACAGAGGTGAGCCAATGCTCCTTAAGGGTATTGGGCTGCTAAGAATGCTACAAGTGGGTGGTGGTCCATGCTCTTAACCCCAGCACATAAGAGGCAGAGAAAAGTGGATCTCTGTGAGTTTGAGGCCAGCCTGATCTACAGAGTGAGTTCAGGGACAACCGAGACTGCAGAATGAAACTCTGTTTCAAGCAAACAAACAAACAAACAAACACCCAAGAAACCCCACAAACCATCACCACCACCACCACTAACTGCCCTCCAAAACAAGATAAAAATGCTAACAAGTTATTTTTTATTGTTCTTGCTAAAGCATGTTTGTATTTTTGAGACAAGGTCTCACTGTGTAGCCCTGGCTTGCCTAGAACTCACTGTGTAGACAAGGTGGGCCTTGAGCTCACAAAGATCTACCACCTGCCTCCCAAGTACTAGGATGAATTAAAGACAGAGCAATAGTTCTTGGTTGTAAGCACCCTTTGATATATAATTTTCCTATAAAGAGATTAAATTGTTGCCTGATGTATTAGGGTTCTCCAGAGGAACAGAACTTATAGAATGAGCATATAGGCAGGCCCTGGTCAGCTTGTCCATCATTGGCTGTCTACCAATGGAAGAGCCAAGTATCTGGTAGTTGTTCACTCCACAAGGTGGGATGTCTTAGCTGGTCTTTGTTATACATCAGAATACTGAAGAAGTAGGCTCTAATGACAGTGAAGAAATAAACTTGCTAGCGAGAGTGAGAGCAAGTAGGCAAAGAGAACAAGCTTCCTTCTTCCATGTCCTTTATAAAGGCTGCCACCAGAAAGTGTGACCCAGTTTAAAGGTGGATCTTCCCACTTTAAAAGATACAGATTTAGCCGGGCGGTGGTGGCGCACGCCTTTAATCCCAGCACTTGGGAGGCAGAGGCAGGCGGATTTCTGAGTTCGAGGCCAGCCTGGTCTACAGAGTGAGTTCCAGGACAGCCCGGGCTACACAGAGAAACCCTGTCTCGAAAAACCCAAAAAAAAAAAAAAAAAAAAGATACAGATTTAAGCTGAATGGTGGTGGCGCACGCCTTTAATCCAGCACTTGGGAGGCAGGGGCAGGGGATCTTTGAGTTTGAGGTCAGCCTGGTCTACAGAGTGAGTTCTAAGACAGCCAAGACTACACAGAAAAATCTTGTCTCAAAAAAAAAAAAATCCAGATTGAAAAAGTGATTCAAATAAGGAAAAGTCCCTCAAAGAGGTACCCGCCCCATGGGTTTTAGTTAATTCCAGATGTAGTCAAGTTGACAACCAAGATAGCCACCACACCTGGTTTCATTCTTTCGCTGACATTTGTCCTACCTTTCTCCCTTATACTTCTGCTTGACACAGAAAGCTATCTGTTGAGTAGCTGGCAACTGGCTGGTCTGCCCTCAAGGTAGCCAGCTGTTTGGGACACTTTAGAATTGTTCTGAGAGGGCTCAAGGGAAGGACTCCAATGATAGCAGCTGCCAAAGATGTAACTTCTGTTTTGGAAGGCTTTGTGGCTATTTTACACAATGTATGCCAGGAGGAAGCCAGCCAGGGGATAGAAATCTTAGTAAGCTTTAAGTAATACTGTAGCTTTTCTCACTCCAGAGTGGAGGGAAGGAAATTAGGTAACTTAGTAAGAAGGCAGTGAGTACAATGAGACCGGTGATTTGTTCTTATGTCCCTGTGTGAGGCCTGTGATTGGTGGAACTGAAAGCTAGCTGTGCTATGATTGGTATAAATGCTTCATTTGCAAACCACACCCCTCCCTGATATATAATCAGGTGGTCCAGCTCATTTTTTGAGTAGGCCAGGAGACACTTTCTTGTGCTGCTTCCTGGTGTGATAACACTAGTAGCCTTAACAGAAGACCTGTTCTGAACGGTCTTTTCTTACTTCTGGAGGGCTTTTTTTGTGGGTAGAGTAGGTTGAGCTGGTAACGTTGTCTTAATTAGATTACCATTGCTGAGATAAAGACCACGACCAAAAGCAACTTGGGGAAGAAAGGGTTTATTTCATTTTAGACTCCCAGGTAATAGTGTATCATGAGAAAACTCCAAGCAGAAACTGAAGCAGAAGCCATGGAGGACTGTAGCATACCTACTTTGCTACAAGGCTAGCTCAGCTTGCTTTCTTACATAACAACCTGCCCTGGTGGGCACTGCCACCCTGGCCTGGGCCCAACCAAATCAGTCATCAATCAAGAAGAAGACCTTCGAACTTGCCTGCAGACAATCTGTTGTAGCATTTTCTCAGTTGAGGTTCCTCTTCCCAACAACTGGAGCTTGTGTCAAGATGGCAGGAAAGCAACCCAGACAGCTATGAAGAGAAGACATGGGAGTGGTGGTGTGGCTGCAGGGAGGAGGAACTAAAGAGTTCCAGCGAGCAGTGGGCAGAAATGACAACGTAGGAGGAAGCATGATGAAGGAGAAAAATTGAGTTGCTAAGATGAGGGACTGGGGGCCCTGGTCACTGGAAAAGAGTTCCAAACAGCTGCAAGCCTTAAAGATTGAGGTTACCAACACCAAGGGCTTAAGAACTGTAACATGCTGCTAGGGGCTGCTGGGGGTGCAGTGGGCTGCTGTGGGGTACTGTGGGGTGCTGGGGGGTACTGGGGAGGGTGCTGGGAGCTGCTTCTGTTGCTGCTGCTGCAAACCAAGGGTTTCATTACATGCTAAGTACAACGGCCTTTGACAATCAAAACCCAGAGCACTAAGCTTTCAACACGAGCACCCTGTGCTCTCGGCCTCACACTGCTAGAGCCACAAGGCATAAGTCTCTAGCTCTCAGAGCTTGAAGGAACATGTCTCTGAACCTGGTGGCCTAGCCCATTAGTCTTTGACATTCGATGGCCTGGGATTACCAACACTGGAAATGCTATTCCTTGCCTTTGTCTGAGCAGAGGCAAGCTCCAGCCAGCTTACAGATAACAGAACAACATGGAAACTATCTAACTTTATTAAGTGAAACTAAACACATTCAATGAGTATATATGAGACTATCCCAACTTTGCAGAACTTCTTTCCCCTATGTATTACTATTCCTGTTTTGATTTTCTTATCTATAAATAAAAATACCCACCTTTAAGGCAGTTGTGTAGTTTAGGTCGGCAGCGTTACGTTTGTTAGTATACATAGGAGTCATCTGGGATGCTGGTTAAAGGGGATTTTGCTACAGTTTGCCTGAGATGGACCCAAGAGCCTGCATGTCTAGCTGCTCCCAGGTATTGACGGTGCTGATGTTGGATCATGCTTTAAATGGCAAGGGACTAAGGACAAAATCTGGAAGATCTTGGCATAATTGACCACTGAGCGGTCCACTCATGTGAACTTTAATCTGTTCCTGACTCTCCACTTTGATAGCTTACTTCTCTTTCTGTTCAAGGACTTTGTTCTTTATAAAATCTAGCAATGATATAAGTATCTATGCGTTCAGAGTTTATCTTTCTTTTGAAGAGTTCTGCTGAGCAGTGGTGGTACATGCCTTTAAGCCCAACACTCAGGAGGCAGAGGCAGAGGAAGAGACAGAGGCAGAGGCAGGCAGATTTCTGAGTTTGAGGTCAGTCTGGTTGACAGAGCAAGTTCTACCCAGGGCTACCCAGAGAAACCATGTCTCATAACACCAATAAAAATAAAAATTAAATTAAAAAAGAGTTCTTTTATTTGTATGTGTGTCTGTACTTGTGCCTTCAGAGGCCAGAATGGGGTGTCAGATCCCTTGGACTAGAAGTTATAGGTGTTTGTGAGTTGCCCTGTGTGGGTGCTGGGATGCTCTGTCTCTCCAGCCCCAGGGTTTACCTTTTATAACCATGATAATTAATATACCATAGATGTATAAAAGTATATAGTGAATAATAATATATGCACACAACTATTAAATACCATCAAACTCTAAATAATTAATAGTTTTCACCCCCAGCAATTCCTTCTACTTCTGATGCCCCTTCCATCCCCTGGAAACCATGCACCTGCTTTCCGTCACTACAGATTAATGTATCTTCTGTAAGTTCTATGTAAACAGACTCATACAGAGTATATTCTTTTGTGTGGTTTCTGCCAGAATTGTTATTTGTATCCATGTTCTTGTATCACTAGTTGATTTCTTGTTTGTTCTTGACAGTATTCTACTGACAGTCTACATCACAGTGAGTCTAACCATTTACCTGTTTGGATTATTTCTAGTTCACAGCTTTTACAAACAAAGCTACTGTGAACATTCATGTACAAGCCATTGTATAAAATATGTGTTTGTTTTCTCTGTGGAGAACACTGAGTATGGAGAATAAATCTAATGGGCTATTATGTTTAATTAAAAATACTTTTAAAGACTTACTTATTTTGCTTTATTTGTATGAACATTTTGGCTACTTGTATTGTATGTCTGCACACCACGTACACACCTGTTGGATTCTCTGAAACTGGAGTTACAGATTGTTTGAGCTACTATATGGGTGCTAGAAATTGAACTCCGATTATCTGTAAGAGCAAAAGTGCTGTGAATCACTGGTCCATCTCACTAGCCTCAAACATTTTGCTTTAAATAAAACTATTATATTGTTTTTCAAAGTATTTATATCATTTACATTGCTACCAGGAGAGCATAAAATTCTAGTTCTTCTGAAAAAATTCTTACCAGTATTTACTATTTTGAAATGTTGCCAACAACAACAACAACAAAACCTTTTAGGCAATCATATAGGCCAAAGAAGAAGAAAGAAGGAAGAAGAAGAAGAAGAAGAAGAAGAAGAGAAAGAAAAGAAAAAAGAAAAAAGAAAGAAAAAAGAAAAAGAAAAGAAAAAGAAAAAAAGCCACCCGTTTACCAGTTAATTATTCTCCTGGGAGACAATACTATTAAATTGTCATATTTGTAGTTTGCCAAAGTTGGTCCCCTTAGACACACAAAGCTCTTGTCTTTTTTTTTTTTAATTTATTTATTTGTTGACTGTGTATTCATGAGTGAGCGTGTGTGTGTGTGTTGTGTGTGTGTGTGTGTGTGTGTGTGTGTCAAAGGTCAACTTGGCAGCAGTTGGTTCTCTCCTTTCCCCATGTGAGTTCTGGGTACTGGATTCCGGCTGTCAGGCTTCAGGATGGTCTCACCAGCACTCTTGGCAGCTAAACAATAGTTTTCCTTTCGTTTTCATTACACAAATAAGTCATAAATAGAAGTCCAAGAAAACACAGAAATCCCCACATCCAGAAAGCTGGAGGTACTTCTTCACCTCTGGCTTTTGTTTGAGACAAGGCCTTACTCTACTGTCCAGACTGATCTCGGACTTCTGGTCTGCAGCAGCCCTTCTCTCAGCACCCCAGTGGCAGGACTGGGGTTCTTCAGCACCCCCGTGCCAGGACTGGGGTTCTCTCAGCACCCAGTGCCAGGACTGGGGTTCTCTCAGCACCCCGTGCCAGGACTGGGGTTCTCTCAGCACCCCTGTGACAGGGCTGGGGTTCTCTCAGCACCCAGTGCCAGGACTGGGGGGTTCTCTCAGATCCCCGTGACAGGGCTGGGGTGAGCCAGCTTGTCACTGTGTCTTATTTCTTTCTGGTTTTAAAGTTAACCAACTTCTAGTGACCAGAATAGACTCTATCTTTAATGAACTTAAATTTAATATTATTTTCTGTGACATAGTAAATCAGGAACAAAAATAAAACAGCCATGTAATGTTCTATTTTCTTAAAGCATTTCCTAGTACAGTTCAACACAGTGTTTAGTATAATTTAATATTAACATTTCAGGTCTTTAATTATTAAATGAGTTTTTCTTTTTAATTAGATGAAGTGTCTTAACTCATAACTTTATGCATAAAAATTATTCTTATGTTTCAGTTATAGAAAGGGATGGCAAAATAACAAATCATTATGATTCTTAAACATTACTGGATAAAAATACTATATGCTGGGTAGACACTGTAGGATTGGAACTCTGTTTATTATCTCATTAAGGTCCATGAAGAATATTCTATGTTCTCTAGTTTAGACACAGCCTCCACACTAGAGATTGTTAAAGGTTTTAAAAAATGTGTTCAAGAAATACAGAAGTTGTGTTGTTGTTCTCCTTGGGGAAGCCAAGGCCAAAGAAAGCCTCTTCAACTGAAAGCACGGCCATTTCTAAGATCGTTCTCCATGTCCCTATGCTCCACCCCTCGTCCTCTTCGGACCTTTCTTCACTAGAGCCACCTTGACTTGGCTGCTTGAGGTGGTAGTGTCTCTGGGCACTCACAGCCTATCTCTGTCCTGGCTTTTGGCCAGCTGGGTCCACAGCTGATGTAATACATATTCTGAGTAAAACTACCACAGCCTTTGTATACGCAGGAACCCCAAGGGAATACATCTCAAGTTTTATCTCCTCATACAGTAAAAATAATTTATTTGGGGAGTCACTTCACTTGGTCACTCAATTTACCAACGGTCCTATTCTAAGAAAGTACTACTAAGAGAATGGCCTGGAAATACAGCTCTAAGCCATTGTCCTTCCCCAAAATCCACCGACAGAACAAAGAAAATTACCTAAATTTATCAAGGGTACCTGAGGAAGTTCTCCATCTAAAGCTCTCAAAGGAGAAACCTGTGAGAAGCAAGCTCATCGATCCTCTGAGCTGCGTTTAAGACAGGAGGGTCTTTACACATGGAGTCCTGAAACTGCCTTTGTATTCCTGGGCTGAGGTTTAAACCAAGGATTGAGTTCTGCCAGTTAATGCTCTTAATTGTCCTGGCTTTACTTTTCAAGAATGAAAACTTCAGGTCGAAGTCCTTTTTTGACTGGGATATTGTTAGCAATTGAACGAATGAAGGCGGTCCCAGGATGAACAACCAGCTACACCAAACTCAAGAACACACCCTTGATCGTAGGGCACGAAGGATCTAGCCCAGGCTGTTTCAAATATCACGGGACTTAAAAGAACATGAAACTGAAAATGGGAAAGTCCCTCTATAACCTACTTCGGCATCACCAACTAGGAGACTGGTGACGGCCTCCAGATATGATTTCGGATTGGCTGCCAGCTCAGGGACTATATAAGAGTGCGCGCCCAGGCTGGCTCTCATTTCAGTCGTCGGGACCAGCTCACGATGGCTCGCTCGGGGATCCTGATCTTTCTGGTGCTTGTCTCACTGACCGGCTTGTATGCTATCGAGAGTGAGTGCCTCTTCCCCTTCTTTTGGCGTTAAATTATGATTTCGCCTTAGTTTTCCCTCCCGACGGGATTGGCCAGGGCTTCGCCTCTCGGGAAAGGAGTGGGCGTCCCGCCGCTGGTTCTTACAGTTTCGAGGCTACAGGGTGGATGTGGCTGTTTGAGAATGTGGGGACCGTCAGCGCTGGAGGTGGGGAAGGCTTCTCTTTTGCTCCTCTGCCTGTAGGCTCCCTGAGCGCAGCAGGAGGGTGGGGCTGCCGGGAAAGTGCTGGGTGGAGAGCTTTGGGCGCGAGGAAACTGGGCCGGGACCCGGGGAAGTCAGACCGCAGAGGCGCAGCTTCCTTTGCACTTGTAGAGCGCCTCAGATCCAACCGAGCCAAGCCGAAGTCTAGAGAAATGGGCGTGGGTCCCAGACTCTGCGATGTTTCTGCTTTCTGACCATTAACTTTGTATTGTTAATGTTGCTTTTAGTAATAACTATAAAGGCCGCTGGGTATGATAGCTTACTGCAATACTGACGACCTTGTGTGCGCCATAAGTTTGAAAGTACATCTAAGATGTAAACGTTATGGCTCCTCGTGTCTTAAGACAGGGAACTAGAGGAGGCATCGAGACTTAAAGTAACTTATTCACACAATAGACTAATGGTAGTCCGGGCTGGAATTGAGGCTGATCTATGCCATCTGTGGTAATGCAGGCCTTTGGGCTGTAACCTCTATTTGTTTCTAGAAGTGCCTAGGCCTTCCTGGGTCAGATTCTGTGAAGCAGTCTGGGTTGCCTTGGGCCGTTGGTACCTCACACAGAGTTTCCTTTTTGGCACTCTTCCTAGTTCTTTCTGAGATAGAGCCTCTGCTTTCAGTTTCGAAAAATCTGAGACTTTGTCTGAAGTCAAGGAGGTTGTGAGCTCTAGGGAAAGGATTATTTCAGTGTGGTTACCAAGGCTCTTGAGGATAAGTAGTGACTCCCAAAGTCGTGGAGGTAGAAATATGGCAGAGCCCAGATTTAAATCCAGTCCAACATCGGTCTTAATTGTGGAAGGGATGGCTCTTGCCCAGAGGATTCCAAGCAGGATGAACCTGGGCTCTGACCTCTGTGGCATTTAGCATGTTCTTGTTACCAAAACCTCAAATGCAAGGAAATCGGTGGCTTATCTTTAACTTTTCAGGGTAAAAAAAATTCAAAGCTTTACTGAGACCCTCACTCTAGCTGTCCACAGTTCTCAGATCTTCCTCTCCCTATGCCTTTCATGGGTGGATAAGTGGCTGCTCACGAGCACTGAATAGGTTGTATCTGAGAGTTTGAGAATATATTATGGGTGGGCATAGTTGTGTACACCTTTAATCTCAGTATTCTGGAGGCTGAGGCAGGTGGATTTCTGTGAGTTCAAGACCGCCTGATCTACAAATTGAGTCCAGGACAGAGAAACACTGTCTTGAAAAACAAAAAACAGAAAACAAAAGAAAGAAAGAAAGAAAGAAAGAAAGAAAAGAAAGAAAGAGAGAGAAAGCATATTACAAGCCAAGTGTGATGCGTCAGGCCTGTGATCTCAGAGCTGGGGAGGCTGGGACAGGCATTTGAGGCCAGTCTGGGAAACAGAGTTTGTTGTAAATGATAAACAAATATGCAAGTAAATGGGGGGGGGGGGACAAAAAAGGGCCAGTGACATAGCTCAGCAGGTAGAGACACTTGCCACTAAGCTTGAGTTGATCTCAGATCCTACCTGGTGGATGACTCTTAAATCTACGCATGAGCTATCGTGCGTGCAGTGTACACACACACACACACACACCACACACACACACACCACACACTCAGTAAAACAATTTTTTTAGAAAGTAGATATATACATTAGATACCTTGGTATCAAATCTGCATATTCTACACAGTAGTACTTCTTGTCATGTTGGATGAGAAGCAGAAACATAATTCAAAGGTGTTATGGATCAGCAGCTAAAAGTACTTGCCGTGCAACCTGACCACCTGAGTTCATGGAACCCATAATGGAAGGAGGAGAAAACTGTCTTCTGGAAGTTGTCCAGTGTCTTCACAAGCACACCTTTAGGAACGTATGTGTGTGTGTGTGTGAGTGCATACACAAATAACAATGGAAAGAGTTTATAGTATTTTCTTTCCGTGCCCCTATAGCATGTGGTAGTTATTCCCAACACGTTTAGTGACAGCGGTCATCTGAAAATCTACCCCCCTCACACACACTGCTCCCTTACTTCCAGCAGAGTGCATTCTCAATCACCATGGCCCTCACTTCTCCCTCCTGTCCTTTACCCCTCCCAACTCAATCGCTTACAGCTTTGCCAGTATTTTAGATTTTGTTTGTTTTCTAGTTCATGAAACCAGAGGCTTGTTTTTGGAATGTGAACTCTGGACCAGAACAGAGAAATTGTATTTGATAGGACTGTACCCTGGTTAGACTTGCATAGGAACCTCGTTAGGGAGGAGCTAATACTAACACCTGCCGCCTGAGGGGAGCTGCTCTGCTCTCAGCACTGTATCAGACATATGTGTTGGGAAGTCTAGGGAGGAGCAATAAGCAAAAGGAAAGGGGATAAAAATAAGAAGGAAAAGTGAGAGGAGCGGATGCAGCACAGGAGAGCTGCAGGCTTTGATGTGGGTGCTGTGGAGGGTGCGCAGAGTGAAATATGACGTTTGGAAATTAGGTGGGTCATGGGCTTTGTTAAGGGGAAGGATGGGCACAGCACTTGGGAGCGTCCAATAAAAGCTTCTTAAAAATCCAGCACAGCCTCCAGTAACAGAAGACACTGCTAAAAGCCAGGTAGGAAAAAACAGAAGGTGCACATAGGATTTTGAGGAAAGATACTAAGTTCTCAAAATGTGGGTAGCCTTTTAGGGAAGCAGATCATTTGTCCAGAGTAGAAATGGAACAGGGAGAAACAGGAACAGATGTAAGATGGTGCGTGGTGCAGACGGAGCTACAGTTGTCATCTGTCTTTCCCTGTGGCCCTCAGAAACCCCCATTGTTCAAGTGTATGCACGACACCCGCCGGAGAATGGCAAATTGAACGTCCTGAACTGCTACGTAACCAATTTCCAGCCTCCTATAATTGAAATTGAACTGCTGAAGAATGGACAGAAGATGCGTAACTTACAGATGGGAGACATGTCCTTCAGCAAGGACTGGTCTTTCTACATCCTGGCTCACGCTGAATTTACTCCCACTGAGACCGATACATTCGCCTGCAGAGTAAAACACCCCACTCTGAAGGATCCCACGACCATTATCTGGGGTAAGCCTTCAAGTTCACCCTTACTTTCTATATGCTCCATCTGTGTTGAGTCACAGCTTAAAACTGCTTTGCTATTTTACAAACCTGCATTCTGAGATTGTTTAAGAATACCCCCAAAAGACTGATCAGTGGTGCCAACAGAGAAACTTACACAGCATGCCCTGAATCAGCAGCTCCCTGCTGTGAGCGCAGGGAACAGCCGCCTCAACCACTGTCCCAGACCTCTTCCCTCTTCCTGTGCTTCCTCCAGTTTTCCTGGCAGCTTGATGCATACTAAGTGCCAAAGAGTGGGCCAGGTAGGACAGGCCTTAGCCTGAACCCCTGCCTTTGGGCACCTACAGTTCTGGACTGTTCTAGTGCCTTGGCTAGAAGTTCGTAGACAGGAGTGGATCTCTGGGTAGTTCTCAACAAGTACTCAAGGCTAGCAACAACCTCGTCTACCAGCCTTATTGCTTACAACACTCTAATGTTTGTTAATACTTAGTAGTATAAAAGTAATGTTTTGTGTTCGTTTTCTTTTTTCATAGATCCAATGATGTAATCAATTATCATGGAGGTAGGTTTCTTGACTTTAAGTAATGGGCTCTTGCGGGGCGTGGAACTGGGGGTAGAGGACATGCCTAGCATGCATAAGGCCTTGAGTTCTGGTCCCAGCACTGCCTGAAGAGAGTTGTTTGATTGATTATCCTAGGAGCTGTTTATAGACAGCTCAAACATGATAAGCATCACCATATGAAAGATATTATTCAAGATAGTTTGTCAGTAGCTACAGAAGGATCCTTTGGGGTTGCATTCTTTTATCCTGTGGATTGGCAGGAAGGAGGCATGCAGCCACATCACTAGCCCTCTAAAGGGAGAACAGCCCTTTTGTGTATGCGGCAAGGCAGGCAGGCAGGCAGGCAGGCAGGCGGATGCTCACCCACACCACCTTCTGCTTTCACCCTGGCAGTTCTGCCGAGAAGGCCTTGGACAATGAATTTGCTCTGTGTACAACAGTGGCTTTGCTCTTCACCCGGAAGAGCCAAGTGGCAGAGTTCTGCAGGTGCATCTCAGCCCTTTCAGTCTCTAGTTGGTAGGCACTTGGTTTACCTTCTGGAGGCTTCCAGATACTCAAGGAAAGAAATGGACAGCGTTGTAACTCCACATAATGGCACCGTCACTGATGTATCAGAAGGAAGTTGAGGAACGTGAGAGGGAATGTGGGTATCTCTGTCAGATGGAGTCTGGTGGTAGAAAATCCAGTTTTTCAGTGAAATCCAGGGACCTTGAGGTCAAAAGCTCACTCAAATCTTCTGTTATTTTTATTTCTAGGAAAGGGAAATTGATGAAGGAGGTGGGGATTGGGTGATATGCCCAAACAGGTAGTTACCAAATGGTAGAGCCAGGACTCACCTCCTTTAAGAGGGGTGGTTATCCTACAAACTCATTTGCTGGTGAGATCTGTAATGTAAATAACGTAATATTCTACTAACTTTCTCCTTCCCTCCTTCCCTTCCCTTTTTTTTTTCAGCTCTGAAGACTCATTTGGGCCAATTTAATTCCAAATCCAGTTTCTAATATGCTATACAATTTATGCAACAGTAAGAAATAGCAATGTACACATCATCTTCTTTATATCTTACTTTAAATGTTTATGCATGTTTTCAAAAAATTGGAGACTAATATACTAGATATCTGGAATAATAAAGCTTCAATGAGTATTTTGATCACAATAATAAATATAGTTAAGAACAACAATTGATCACATGCCAAACCCTCTGTACTTCTCATTAGTTGGATTCAATTACTCATCTTTGGTCTATTACAACATAAGTGATTTTAAAAATAAAATTTAAAAACTTGAGATATTTTCTTTTTGGAAAGGCAAAGAGGCCTAACTGAATGAAGTCTGTCACTGTGCCTAGCAGCCTAGCGGCTCTCTCCCCTAACCCGTGGCTCCTTCCGCTTTGTTATTTTTGCTAAAAATAAAGAACTAAAAAAACAAAAACAAAAACAAAAAAAAATCTTCTGACATTGCCAGAGTGTTACACGAAGTAGTTTCTAGGTAGCCTTAAATGTCTGCAAGCGTGTGTGTGGTTTTCATCACCTGAAGAGCCAGTGTGTGTCTTAGAAGGTTCTTTTAGGACTGGAGGAATGGCTCAGTGGTTAAGAACACTGTCTACTCTTCCAGAGGTCCTGAGTTCAATTCCCAGCACCCACACGGTGGCTCACAACCATCTGTAATGAGATCTGATGCCCTCTTCTGGTGTGTCTGAAGACAGCTACAGTGTACTTACATAAATAAATCTTTTTTTAAAAATGGACTAAAATATATATATATATATATATATATATATATATATATATTTTTTTTTTTTTTTTTTTTTTTAAAAAGAAGGTTCTTGTAAAAACAGGCTCCTCAACTAAGGTCTAGAGGACAGAAAAAAAAATAGCAGAACAGTAAGAGGTAGTTGATGAAGGACAAGGAATAGGAAGAAACTGAGAGGAGAGTAGGGATTTCAGACGTGCTGGTCCCAGGGAGCGCTAGAGCAAAGATTGAATCTTAAAGTTTGTCTTGGCAATGTACCCAGCTTGTTGCTGGCTTCACAGGACTGTATGCCATGATGCAAGCCAGATACTTTGGGGTGTGGTTATGGTTATCAGGGGTAAATTATGCTAAGGCTAGGGTCTGGTTCTTACAGCTGGATGTAGGTGGGGCATCAGTGACTACTGTTTCCTGTTAAATTGTGTTGGGTCTACAGCACATGCAGTCTGAAAACCCCACTCCATGTTCAGAGTTTTAGCTAATGTTAAAGAGGGAATGCTAATCAATTTGGAACTAAGTTTGAATCCTAATCTTACAAAAGTTACTATAACATTCTTGACTTGAGCTTTTATTTTTGATAGTTTAGTTGTGTCCCCAAAGTTCCTTTTGTGGTTGGAGGTCTAGTCCTCAGGGTGGTGATAATGAGAAGTGGCAGGGGCACTAAGAGGGAGTCTGGTGGGAGGTCCTGTCAAGGGACAGCAGCCTTCTGAGTTCTGAGAGGGTTGATAAAGGCAGCAAGCCTGGCTTCTTCTGCCCTTCTGCTCAAGCATGTAAGCACTTGCTCACTTCTGATGCACATTTTCCATCCTGTCGGTAAGAAAGAGGAACCTTTGGCACAGAGCCTGTACTTGCCATTGACATTTTGAACTTTCCAAACTCTTAAGTAAATCTCTTCTTACTAAGTAGCTTGTATCAGGTATTTTGTTATAACAATTAATTACTGATTAATAGTAACCATAACCCAGAAGCGGGACAATCAGTCTTGCATTGCAAAGCTTATTTATTTATTTCGCACAATTGTTATTATTGTAAACTTAGATTTATTCATTTTTGTGTATGATACATGTACATATGTATACCACATGCATGCTTGCTGCCTATGAAGTTCAGAAGAGGTCATTTGGAAGAAGTCAGATCCCCTGGAACTAGACTTATGGATGGCTGTGAGCCACCATGTGGGTGCTGGGAGCTCAACCTGAGTCCTCTGGAAGAGCAGCCTGTACTTTTAACTGCTAAGCCTTCCAATTATTTGTGTGTGTGTATATGTTTGTGTGTGGGGGCACACATGCATGTATATGTTTGTGTGTAAGGGTATGCATATAGAGGTGCATGTATATGTGGGTTGTGCATGTGTTGTATGCACATGTGGGGGGTACACGTGTGTGTGAGTGTACGTGAATGTGTATATGGATCGGAGGATGGGTCGCTGCTCTATGTCTTCCCTAGTTGCTATTACTCTCTACTTTACATTTTGAGACAGCGGCACAGTGAACCTCAAGCTCAGAGATCTAGCCAGCCATCCAGCCTCAGTTACCACCTCCCCAGCTGGGGTTATAGGCACATAGCACCACACCCAGCCTTTCTGGGAGTGATAAGGATTGAGCCCATGTCCTTAGGCCCCAAGACTGAGGTATCTCCTAGGCCCCCAGTACATGATATTTATGGGATGTAGGTGGGTTCAGAAGACAGCAACATCCTGGGATAAAGTTCCTTGGGGTCCTGGGTGTAGTGTTTGATTTTCAGTCTCCTCCTCAGTGAAACATCTCATCTTGTTTGGTTAGTGAAGTTTCAGTAGGACAGAAAATGGTTGTGTTACTACTGGGCTTAGGCTGCTTAGGGAAACTTCATAGGACACTCCTCCATAACCTAGAAAAAAGGCAAAGGTTCATGGCACAGAGACATCATAAGAATAAGACTGCACTGTCATCCTGGGAACTCAGTAAAAGGAAAGAAGACTAGAATCACACCTCCAAAGACTGCTTCCTGCAGCAGCCAAGAGCTCAAGAAGAACCTGGGTGAGGGACCTGAGATAAAGAACCGCACCCTCCACCCTGCCAAGACCCCTTGGAAAAGGCCTCAGGGTAGGCTGCAGTTACAGATGTGGAGAAGTGAACCCTTCCCACCTGTCCTGGGGGAACTTTGTTAGTAGCCACGCTGCCAAGAAGGATCATATTTCCAACTTCCTGTCCCCAAGTCCTGTGTCTACTGGTTAAACTTTGAGCAGTAAACCAGGGTTCTCTGTGTGTTTGTTTGTGTGTATGTGTGTGTGTGTGTGTGTGTGTGTGTGTGTGTGTATGTGTGTATGTGTGGTCTTTAGCATCACACTGCCAGATTACCATATTGCTTTGAGCCCCAGTAATGGCTCTGATTCAAATGTAGTATTGTTGACTCTGTGATGCTTTTCTGAAATGGTGACAATCTATATAAAATTCCCCACAAACAAAAGTCCCCAGCTACGCCCTTTGAGTTGCTTTGCACTTATTCAGCTGTATTAGCCTAGCATAGCAAGTGGTCAACAAAAGTTCTAGAAATGAATCAACAGGATTGTAAATTCTGATTCTAAAGACGTGTGTATCTGTCTGGCTGCAACCTTTGGCCTTCAATTTCTGGACACTACAAGTAATGTCACCATCAGAGCAACCAGAAAGTGTTCTATCAATCTTCAAAGCCGTACGGTTGCGGATCTAGTTTCTGTGGGAAGGCAGATGTGGAGAAACACCACCCTTCCCCTTTGTTGTAAAGGGCTTTGGCTAAAGAGGAAACTAAGAGGAGGTGGGGGAGTCCCTTTTGGCCACAGCCTGGTGATGTGGCAACCTTCCTGAGTGGGCAGTTCATACACAATAAAACCTGTTTGGGAGGCAGTGGCAACAGGGATGGGGTCAAATAGTAGGAGTGGAATTCCAGATGGAGTTTATACCTTATCGACCCGCTCTGTGACTTCCATTCTGCAACCTGGGGTGTCCCTGGAACAGCCTTCTCCATGTCTCAACGTCTATGCAGCTTTGCGAGGTCTTTCTGCCCTACCAGTGTAGCCAGGTCAGCACATGCTCAGGTGCATGCTTCTAGTTCTCCTAGCCATGAGCAGCCCTGGCAGCAGTTGAGAAGGTCACACTACCTAGGTCTCACGTGGGCTGCTAGAGCCTGGGTGGAGACCAGGTGATGGTGGGCTCTGCTTTCTGGGGTTGACGGGCCTCTCTTTCTCTGGCTGGAGTAAGAAAGTGTACTATAGCCATGGCCTGTAATCGTGAGATGCAGGCTAGAGTGGAGAAAGCCTACCAGTATTGCCTGGGTCGATGGGTCGATGCTTGTGATGGAGTGCTCACACCTGGGCTCCTTCTTAGGCTTCCAACTGTCTACCAGATTCCATGGTTTATACCAGACTCCTATTGTAACACTGGATTGTGTAGTGTTCCTGCCACTGTGTTTGAGATACAATTTACAACCACACAGTTTAAACGCCCTCCTCACGAAAACTCTGTTTCAATTAACAGGCTCTCCATATTCCTCCTAAACCCTCGAGTCCTAGAAAACTATTATATTTCAGTCTTTTGGATTTTCCTAGTCTTGATATTCCCTTTATTTTATTCTAGTTGTGTTTATTTACTTGTGTTGGGGCATGTGTACAGGTGGCAGTAATAAGACATCTTGCTGGAGCCAAGGCTCTCCTGCCCATCATTCAGGATCTGGGGGTGGAACCCACAGTCAGTGGTGTAGCTAAGGCTCAAACTTCATCTCATCCTCTAGAACAAAATTTTGGACAAACCTCTTCAAAACGCCTATTAGAGAACTCTGGGCTCATGAAACAGCAAATGCACTACATAGTTTTTCTTATTAGAAACTCAGACACAGAGAGAGCTTTCTAACAATTTTATGTTCTGTATACAAGTGTTTGCCTGCACGTGCTTATGTGTAACACTTGCATGCAGTGCCCTCAGAGGCTGGAAGAGGACATAAGAACCCCTACACCTGAAGTTAGAGCAGCCTGTGAGCTGCCATGTGAGAACCCAGGTCCTCAGGAAGAGCAGCCAGTACATACCCTTAACTGCTGAATTATCTTTCCAGGCTCTAAAGGTTTTTTTTAAAGACAGGGTTTTGTGTAGCCCAGGCTGGCTTTACTCTCCTTCTTCGGTCTCTGCCTCCTGAGTAGTAGGATTTCAGGTGTGCATGCCAGTCACTTCTCTCCTTCCGTGTGGGACCCAGGGATCCAACTCAGATCCTTAAGCGTAACAGCAAATGCTTTACCTAATAAGTCATCCTGCTTGTTTTATGTTAGCAATAAAAAATAAACAAAATGCTACCTAGACTGTTTTGCTAGTGTTTAAACAAAGCTGTAGTCCTCTTCACATAAGTGGTTTTGGGTTCACGGTCTTCCCACTGCCACCAGAACATGAAATAGAGGAAAGGCACACTTTAAAACCCATAACTAAAATTTTTGAATATGCATTTCCCACACCACACACACACACACACACACACACACACACACACACATACTTTATACTATTATCAATCTTAAATCTTTAGCTTTAAATGACATTTATTTCCCTAGTGTTTGTGTGAATGTAATCACACGCCTGGAGGCCAGAGGACGATCTAGGATATTGTTCCTCAGGAGCCGTTCACCATTTCTGTTGCTATTTTTACATTATTTAATTATTTGCTTTTTTGAGTGTGTATTTACGGATGTACAAGCCACAGCATGTATGTGGAGGGCAGAGGACAACTTGAGAGAGTCAGTTCTCTCCTTCCACCATGTGGTTAGAGGATCAAACTCACCTTGTCTTGATGTCATAAAAAACTTGGGAGACAGAGAGAGGAAAGGTGAGTCCAAGCGCAGACTGGATTACATAAATGAGACCCTGTCTCCAAAAACAAAGCAAAAGAATCTCACTGAGCTGTCCTTGCCTAGCTGTAGTGCAATGAGTGTGGAGGTGGAGATAGGACTGGAACCAGAATCAGAGCTCAAATATTGCGTAAACCCTGAGCTCTAAATTCTTACGTAAATCAGCTGGGGACTGACCAACAGCTGCCGATGCAGGGACATTTACCTTGGCTTTAAACTTTGGTGCAAATCTCTTACTGAATCCAAATCCATAATAAATACAAGAACACATTTATATTCTGGCAGCCCCGTGGATGAATTCCAGACAAGCCTGAGAGTTCCTGCTAACTCTTGGCGTGACCTTGGATGTGTAACTGAGAGAGCTCTGGGAGAGTCAAGTGTCTAGCTTCACCTGTGAGCGTCTTCAGCCTGAAGTAGTTGACTTAGCTCACAGGATTCCAATGTCTGCCTCCCATTGCATTCTGGTCACTTGTTCTTGTTTGTTTGACACACGGTTTCACTATGTTGCTCAGCATGTCCACAAGTTCATTCTGTAGTCCTTGCTGGCCTGGAGTTAGTGGTGATTCTCCTGCCTCAGCCTCTGAGCTCTGAGACTACAGCATCAGTCACCACTACGTTCTTAGGATGTTGTCCAGGTCCCAGACCTTGATAGCTTGGCTTGGTACTGAATGTGCAAAGTAAATGTGACGTGTATCCAACCTTTTGACATTGTGACATGACATTTCTCATCTATGTGTTGGGTTGAATGACCTGTGGGCTGCAATTAATCACTCAACTCCTACTATTAAAATGTCTACACTGGAATAGTCAAGAATTTTTATTAAGTAAGCTTTCAATGACATTAGCATCCAAATGATGTCTTCTCTGTGAGCACAGGGAGCAGCAGCAACACCCACTGTCCCAGTCCCAGATCTCTTTCTCGTGGCTTCTTCCAACTCTCCTACCAGTCTGACGCACACTAAGCCCCAAGGAACACATCAGGGAAGCCGTGGCCTGCATGTGGTCCCCGCACTTACGCACGTACAACCTTGAACTGCTCCAGTACTCTGGCCAAGTTTAACTCTGAGGCTCACAGGAAGGTGTGGGTCCCACTGGGAAGGGGAAACAGTTTTATTCTGTGTACATGCATATGCACAAGGAGAAAGCATGCATGTGTAGGTCAACCTTTGGGTGTTGGTTCATACTTTCCACCTACGTTGAAACAAGTTCTCTTTTTCTGAGGTTAGCTGGCCTTCAAGCTTCTGGGGAGCCTCAGGCTCCACTTCCCGTCTTGTGGTAGGGATGCTGGGATTCCAAATGAGCTGCTGCACTCGGCTCTATGTGAGTTGTGGAGACTCGAACTTACGTCCCTACCCTTGCAGGGCAGGCACTCTTCACACAAAGTCAACTCCCTAGACATTGTTTCTTTAAAACAGTCTTATATAGCATATACTGGAGGTTGGCCTTAACTCACTGTGATCCTCCTTCCTCCATCTCCCAAGTGCTGGTTATAGGTATGAACCACCTCGTCCAGCTTTTCATGGGGTAGTTATAGAAAACAAACAAACAAATAAACACAAAACAAATGTTAAAAGTTAGGGGTGGCAGGTTTTTGTTTTTTAAGGATTTTTGAGACACAGTCTCACTTTGTACTCAAGACTTGCTATGGATTGTGATTTTCCTATCTTTCGCTCAGGTGCTGGTTTTATAGGTTTTACACTGCCACACTGAGCAGCCCACAGCATTTTATGCCAACAGAGCATAGTATTTTAAAAGTCAGCCTTGGGATTTGAGAAAATGTGGAGTTTTGTTGTTGCTGTACTGTCCAGTGGCATGGTGACCCTCGAATTACAGAAGACATTACTCAGGCAGCACTGGAGAGGAGAGCCTTCCTTCCTCCTAGTTTTCAGTAGATGAACAGTTCCTATGGCTTACACTCTTTTCTTCTGCCTCATGCAAAAGCCATGAGGCCCCAGATCTGGCTCCACCAGTCTCCCCGGCCCTGTCCAGGGAAGACAGGCTGGCAGTGTGCTGTTACCATGCACCCTGGCTTTCCTGCTAGGAGATTGCTTTTTGTGAATAAACCACTGTCTTCTTCTTCTTTTTTTTTTTTTTCTAATAAGCCGGCAGCTGTTGTTCAGTTGTCCACTGGAGGGAAGGCAGGGCAGGCCAGTGATTAGGGTACTTGTCTAGCACTTAGAAGGTACTAAGCTCGCCGGGCGGTGGTGGCGCACGCCTTTAATCCCAGCACTTGGGAGGCAGAGGCAGGCGGATTTCTGAGTTCGAGGCCAGCCTGGTCTACAGAGTGAGTTCCAGGACAGCCAGGACTACACAGAAAAACCCTGTCTCGAAAAAAACCAAAAAAAAAAAAAAAAAAAAAAAAAAAAAGAAAAACAACAACAACAAAAAAAAAGATCTGAAATCTAAACTTATAAAAAAAAAAAAAAAAGAAAAAAAAAAGAAGGTACTAAGCTCAATCTTAGCACTAAACACAGAAACAAAACATGCATGCAGGGCATTTAGGCCCAGCACTTGAGAGGCAGAGGTAGGTGAAATCTCTGCGTTTGAGGCCAGTCTAGTCTACATAGTGATTTCTAGGACAGTCAAGGCTATAAACCCTGTCTTGAAAACAAAAATCCAAAACAAATCCAAAACAACAAAACCCAACCCAACCAACCAAACAACAACAATCCCTCTGAAATATAATAAGACAAGCAATATACAGATCATCCATAGGGCCCCTCACTCATTCCCTCATTTCCTCAGCCAGCGTTTACTACATACTGATATGTGTGGTAGGCCTGGGGGCCCAAGAAGACAGTTCTTCCTCACAAGAAGCCCACAGTTTCTTGGGAAAGAGATTTGAAAACAAATAGGGTTAATGAAAGAAATAACACAGTATAATCAGAGCTATGATAGGTGTTGCTAAATTAGAGCTAGCTCTGACTTCTCAGTAACTCTCTTAGCAGAGACCATCCCCTTAGCAGAAGGGACAGCCTGTGCAAAGCCAGAGATGCAAGGCATATGTGGACAGTCCTTAACTCTGGTTGCTGTTGTGCATGCTAAGGCTGGATAACAGACAGACACTATCTACTCAAGGCAATATACTGAGTTAGAATTACCGTAAGCAAAACATCAAACCTACTGGCTCTAAGACTTGAGAATCTTGAAGCTAAAAGTGCTAGAGAAAGCTGTGTGAACAGCATCTTGCCCTACTGTCTTAGGGCCCAACTCCAGACCCTGCTTCTTGATCAGATCTGCTTCAGTAGATGCCAAGAGGATAGAGAGTGAAACAGCTACCCATAAAAGGCTCAGTGTCTGGAGATGACGGGTCCAGCTAGGGTAAAGAGTTGCCTCTTGAGTCAGGTGTACGGCTGATGTTGCTGTTTGTTTTCTCTTTCCTCAAGCAGCAGCCTCATTGGGAAGTGAGATCTGAAAACCTTAAAATTCTATTACCAGGGCTGGAGAGATGGCTCAGCCATTAAGAGCATTTATGGTGCTTGCAGAGGACCAGAGTTTGGCTGCCAGCACCCACATCAGGTAGTTCACAACTACTTGTAACTCCAGCTCCAGAGAATTCGATCCAACTCTCTGGCCTCTGTGGGTACCTCCACACTGACACACACCGGAGCACTCACGCACTCACGCACACACACACTCACATACACAAGATTAAACATTAGAAAATTAGATTACCACCTAAAGTTTAAAAGAACCTCATCCCAAATAAAATAATAAAGGGGGTTGGCAGGCCATTCCAATCCAATCAGAGTGTGTCTATCTCTTAAGCGATATATATGATCAAAGCAACTGACAAACTGTCACGGAATCTGCCCGATCTCTCTCTTTGCCTTTGCCTGTCTTCTCTAGCTCCTGAACTCTCTTCTCCCTCCTCCTCTCATGGGCTCTGAGTCCATCCTAGCAAACTAAAGGCCCAGAACGCTTGGTCTGCAGCCATCCTGGCTCACTGAACAAAGCCAAGTTGCCTGAATCTGCCTCCTGGTGGCCTAATGATCAAGCTTCATGGAGGTAAGTTATTCTCTAACAACCCAGCAGGTTTTCTAGACACTGGGTGGAAAACAGGAACAGGGTATTGACTGTGGATCAAGAAGGGAAATTAAGGAAATATTAAATGTGTAGCCTTTCCTTCTATTGTCTCTCCAGGCCTTTGGATAAACAGAAATTAGAGATGTGGGTAAGGAAGTAAAGAAGTCCACTATAACTTTTTGAAAATAATTAAGACAAACATTATACAAAAGTTTACCTCTTTATTAATAGAACTTTATTATCTTTAGATGAACAAATGGTTAGTTATAGCATTTTTCATATTATAGGTCTTGATATGTTATATTAACAGCAGAGTACAGTTAAACATTTTAAAAATTACTTTTGTGTGTTTTGTGTACATGTGTGGGTGTGCACACCATAGCACACGTGTGGAAGTCCGACGACAGTGTGCAGGATTAGGTTCACTCCTTCACCATGTGGATCTTGAGACTCAATTTGGGTCTCAGGCTTGGAGGCAACAGTTTTACCTGCTGAGCCATCTCACCATCCAGTTAAACATTTTACATAAACACCTTAAAACTAAAGTAAAGGAAGTTAATCTCTAAACGTTAGTGTTGTCAGACAAAAGAAAACATCAATTTTCTGTAAGAAAGTTGGGTTTCCACTAAAACCCATCAAGGAATCCCAATACGTGGATCTGGATGCTGAGCGGGTCCAGAGCTCAGAGGTAGAGATTTAGGACTTACTTATGTAAGGCTGACCATGAAGTCATGAAATTACTCACTTGTATAGAGCTAGAAGAAAGCCAGAGAAGACAGGAGAGAAAGGGAATGGGCCAAAGGATAGGATTTCAGGAGTATAGAGACCAAGAGTATCTCTTAAAGAGCAGAGATTCAGACAAGCCACTTCGAACATATTCCCTAAGCCCCTACCATGGTGAGGTAATGTGTTAAGCATAAGGATACAGGAAGAACCAAAGGACAGTGAAGTAGTTAATGCAATGCAGCAGCTTTCCTCATTTATTTTCTCTATAATTGTTGTTTTGTTTTTCAAGTCAGAGTTTTGCTGTGTAGCCCTGGATGTCCAGGAATTTGATTTGTAGACCAGGCTGACCTTGAATGTACGGAGATTTGCCTGCCTCTGCCTCCAGAGTGCTGGGATTAAAGGTGTTTGCCACCACCACTAGGTTATAATTGTTTTTTAAGAGCGTGTATGTGTATGTGTGAGTGTCCATGGAGGACAGAAGACTTTGATTCCTTGAAGCTGGAATTACAGAGATTTGTGAGTTCTGGGATCTGAATTCTAGTCCTCTGAGGTAGCAGTAAATGCTCTTAACCATGGAGTAGCCTTTCCAGCCCTTTCTTTGCAATTCTTATCTCTATCGATGAACTGAGTCTACTGCCATCTCTCCATTTCTTTTGCTTTTTGTTTAAAATGTATATGCCAGATCCTGCCTTTGTCTGTCTTTCCTTCCTTCCTTCCTTCCTTCCTTCCTTCCTTCTTCCTTCCTTCCTTCCTTCCTTCCTTCCTTTCTGACAGGGTCTTTCTCAGCTCTTGCTATCTTGGAATTTGATATGTGAATCAGGCTGGCCTCAAACTCACAATGCTTCTTTAATGACTTCTGGGTCATGATTTGTTCTACACCGAATCTCACAGTGATCTTTAGCAGTTGTTCCTATTGTTTGCTTCCAGATTCATGAGAGACTCTGGTTTGCATAGCCATCGTTTGCATTAGGTAACAGTTTGGGTTGCTGGACAGCCTATGAAATGGTCCAGAAGTCCGTCTGTGGTCTGGGAAAGGAAATAAACACATTAGTAGACGTTAAATAGACATCTTAATTTAAAAAGTCAAGTGTGCAAAGAATAACATATAGACTTGTTTATAACTATTCTGTATATAAATATTGACCTTGAGTCTCCCTTCCTATGGGCTGCTAAGAAAATTTATATTCTTTGAGAAATGGCACCCACAGAGAGTATGATTATACAGACACATGTGAGTACTCAAGTGCGTGTGTGCATGTGTGTGTGTGTGTGTGTGTGTGTGTATGCGCGTGCATGTGTGTGAGCATGCTCCACACAGAGGCTAGAAGAAGGACGCTGGCTGTCCTGCTTTTGTTGTCTTGTCAAGGTGGTGTAGAACACTGAAGTCCACCCTCCACCACCACCACTCTCTCCTAAACACACGTACACATGTACACACATGCATATCTTTCCCTAAATGTACAGAAATGTTAAAGTGCCAGTGAAAATCAAGCTTTTGTTTTTGAATGGTGAAATAATAAAAGCAATTATAAAAACAATTTATGATTTCCCCTTCAAAAGAACCTCTCATTCTTTGTAAAGTCAAAACTGTAAGGAGGGAGCCATGTGTGCTGGCAAGTGCCTGTAATCCTAGCGCTCAGATGGGAACAGGCAGGAAGCTTTGGAGTTTGAGGGAAGCCTGGGCTGTAATTTGAGAGCCTGTCCCAAACAAACAAACAACTCAAGGAGAATGAAAATGACAGGAAAAACAAAAGGCAAAATGCCAGGCAACCCCTTTACGATGAAGCTAGAGACTTTAAGAAGCTTGGGTACCAGCTTAGGAAAGACTACAGAAAACAGTAAAGGCCAAACAAAATGTGTGAGGGACGAGGAATGCAAACTTTGCATAAAGAGAGAGTGACACCATTCCCAAAGGAGGTGCCTCCTGGAACAAGGAAATGGGAGGACAGCAGGCTCTCCAATGCCTGCCCAGAGGAAAAGAAACTGAAAGCATGGCGTGGCGGCTCATGCCTGTTAACCCCAGCCCCTTGTCAGGAGGCTTGCTGATACTGTGGAAGGCAGGCGCTAGGACAGAGCTGGCCCTGGGTGCTTCTGAGCAGCTCCATGGGTGCTGAGACAGAAACAATTTTGGTGGCTCTTTGTCAAGTAATAGCATGTCTTGTGTAGCATATAATACAGCATTCTTGTTTAGTATAAAAATTCAGGTTCTGGAATCAATTACCTTCTATGAAAAAAAACTAAGATAACATTCACACAGCAAATTATTTTAAAGTGTACACCACTCCAGTAGCATTTCGTATATTTACAATGTATAGTGGCCATCTCTTTTTTCTAAAATGTTATCATTCCCAGAGGAAATCTCTTTTCCACTAAGCAGTCACCTCACTTTTCCTTCTCCCATGTGCCCTAGAAAGCACTAATTTTTCTGTCTCTTATGATTTACCTAAGCTGGATATTTTATATAAACAAACCCATAAAATATGTGATCTTTTGTATGGGCTTGATTACTTGTTCTGGGATTATTTTGTGGTGTTGGCAACTGAATTCAGGATCTTACTAATTCTAGGCAAGAACCCTAATCACTGAGCAATACTCCCAGTCTACCATAATGATAGTGTGCGTGAATGTGGATATGTGTATGTGTATATGTGAGTATACATCTGCATGCATGTATGTATGTGTATATGCAAGCATACATATGCATGCATATATGTATGTGTGTCTGCTAGTATACAGATGCATGCATGTATGTACGTGTATATGTGAGTATACAGGCACATGCATGTATGTACGTGTGTATGCGAGTATACAGGTGGCTAAGCGTGGATGTATAGGCTGTGGTGAAGGTTTGGTGTCACCCTTCCATTGTTCTCTGCCTTATTCCCTGAGACGGGGTCTCCACTGCTTTCTGGCTAACCTGGTGGTCAGCAACCCCCACAGATACCCGTCTCTTCCCTTGCCAACACTGAGGTTACAGGAATACATAGTTATACTTGGTTTGTTATGTTGTTGCAGGAAATCTGAACTCAACTCTACATACTTGCATACTACATAGATACTACATATACTCATGCAGCAAGCATGCTTAACTGAACCATTCTTCAGCCCATAGTTTGTTGCTGTTGTTTGTTTTTAAGTTTTGTTTAGTTTAGTTTTTTTTTTTTTTTTTTTTTTGAGGCAGGATCTCACTATATAGTTCTATATGGCTGTCTTGGAACTCACTCTGTAGACCAGGCAGGCCTCTAACTCAGAGATCCTCCTGCCTCTGCCTCCTGGGTACTGGGATTAAAGATGTGTGCCACCGCCCCCAGCTCTGTTTAACTTTTTGAGGAAGTACAACAATGTTGGCCACACTATTTTACGTGCTCATTAGCAATGCCCTTTATAAAATGTGTGTAAATGTTTTGCTTGCACATATGTCTGCACCCCATGTGTGACTGGCCACTGGAGCCAGAAGAAGGCATAGGACCCTGGGAACTGGAGTTTTGGATGGTTGTGAGCAGTCTTGTGAATGCTGACAAGGAACCTGAGCCCTCTGGAAAAGCAGCAAGTGCTTTTAACCTCTGAGTCCTCTCTCCCACCTCCAGCAATGTACCTTTTAAAGTTGTATCAATTCTAGTGTGAAATCACATTTCATTGTGAGATATTATGAGAATAATAAATCCAAAAATCCCAGGTGAATTTTCCTAATGACTGAAGGTATGAGACACTTCCTCAAGTGTTGGCCATCCCTCAAGTGTTGACCACCCGTCTGCATTCTTTGGACAAATGCCTATTCAGGTTCTCTGTCCATTAAGAAACAGCTGTTAATCTTTTTTGTTTGTGTTGTGAGAGTCCTTTTATCTTGGATTCTAAACCCTAAGAGTACTAGATTTACAAATCATTTTTTTTCCTTTATGTAATTTGTCTTTTATGTTGTAAAAGGGAAACTAAAAATAGTTTTTCTTTCTTTCTTTATATTTTATTTTGGTCTTTTTTTTTTTTTTTCCCCAAGACAGAGTTTCTCTGTTGTAGTCTTGGCTATCCTGGAACTACCTCTGTGGTAGTTCCACAGGAACTCAGAGATTTGCCTGCCTCTGCCTCCCAACTGGTAGGACTAAAGGCATGCACCACCACCACCCAGCTTTATTTTTTATTTTACTTTTTAAAAAAGAGTTATTTATTTTATGTATGTGAGTACATTGTCGCTCTCTTCAGACACATCAGAAGAAGGCATCAGATCCCATTATATATGGTTGTGAGCCACCATGTGGTTGCTGAGAATTGAACTTAGGACTTCTGGAAGAGTACCCAGTGCTCTTAACCACTGAGCCATCTCTTCAGCCCTATTTTTTATTTGTAAAATATTTAAATTTTATGTGTATGAGTATTTTCCTGTACACAGGACTATGTGCACACCTGACATCCACATAGGTCAGAAGAAGGCATTGGATCCCCACAAGTAAAGTTACAAAGGATTGGGAGCCACTATGTATGTTCTGGGAAACAAACCCAGGTCCTCTGCAAAGTAGCAAGCGCTCTCAACTACTGAGCTATTTCTCCAGAACCTGTTTATTTTTAAGATAGGGCTCACCATGTAAGTTGGACTAGATGGTCTACATAGTAACCAGTTACATTGCAGGCCAGCTATAGATATACAGTGAGACCCTGTCTCAACTGTTAGGGATCTGGTTAGTTGTCTGATCTGAAACTCATATATAGCCAATGGTGATGACCAATTAGTCCTCCTGTCTCTACCTCCTGAAAGCTATGACTATAGGCATAGGCCACCACACCCAAGCAGCATCTGTGCTTCTGCTATCAGTTCCAAAATCCTCTCTCCCCCATCCCCGACCCCATCATCACAAGGTTTCTCTGTGTAGCCCTGGCTGTCCTGGAACTTGCTCTGTAGACCAGGCTGACCGCGAACTCAGAGATCTACCTGCCTCTGCCTCCTGACTGCTGGGACTAACTAAAGATATGTGATACTACCACTTGGCTTCTCTTAATTATGACAATGGTTTCTATTAAGAGTTGGTGTTCCAGGGCTGGAGAGATAGCTCCCGGATTAAGAGAGCTTACTGCTCTTGCAGAGGACCCGCCCGTATAAGTGGTTCAATGCTCGCTATAAACTCCAGTTCCAGGAGAGCCTGTGCCCTCTTGGGTTCCTGAATACATGTGGTGTACATAAATAAAGGAGGACAAGACATACATACACATAAACAACCCTTACCAAAAAAAAAAAATGTCAAAAACTAAAGAGTCAACATTTCTTGTTATGCTAGGTTTCTTACTATGCATTACCTACTACATGTACAGTTTGGGGTAAAAGCCTTCCTTACTTGGTCATATGACCCAGGCAAGGCAGTACTTGAAGGGCTATTTCACCTCAGAGCAGATGAGGAGGCCTAGGTCTCTGAGGGTCAGCCACACTAGGCCTAGACCTAGACAGTATCATGCAGGGGTGTGGTGCCACTCACTGGTGGCTGCCAGTCGTCTCCCTTCCTAGTCTGTTTTCTTACCTAGCTTCTTTATCAGGAGAATGCTAACTTCATATAAGGGGTCAACAAGTACCACTCTATTTTCTGGGTAAATTTGAGAAGAATTAATATTAATCTGCTAACTGTTTGATAGAATTAACCAGTCCTAGGTTTTACTTTGTTGAAGGGTTTTTTTGTTGTTGTTGTTGTTGTTTTTTTCTTTTTTTTGAGACAGGGTTTCTCTGTGTAGCCCTGGCTGTCCTGGAACTCACTCTGTAGACCAGGCTGGCCTCGAACTCAGAAATCCACCTGCCTCTGCCTCCGAAGTGCTGGGATTAAAGGCATGCACCACCACTGCCCTGCCTTGTTGGAGGAGTTTTTAATTTATTATTTAATTTTTTAAATTTTTTAATTATTTAATTTTCTTGTTATAGAGATGTTCAGGTTTTTTATGTCTTCTTGAGTCAGTTTTGGTGGCTAATATGTTTCTAGAACCATCCCTGTTTGTAATCTAGATACAATTGTACATAGTAGTGTCATAAGATTTTATTTTATGTGAGGCTTGTAATAAGACCATTTCAAATCTTAGTGATTTGACTCTTCTTCTTTTATAATTTAATTAATCAGTCCTGTAGATGCTCTACCCACTGAAAGCATTACTTTTATTTTAGGCACAGACTAGTCACAGGCAATGCTCCTGCCTCAACATCTTAAATGTGAGGTTACTGACATACACGCTCAGGCGTGTCAAAGTCAACGAGCTGCGTGCCGGGTTTTGTTGGTTTTCCTGTTCTCCGTGGCTTTCACTGCTTTCCTCCTCCTGCGAGCTCTGGATGTAGTTTGTTTAGTTTGTGCGTTCCCACTTGATCTGTAAGGGAAAGGTAGGGGATGGTGTGTTGTGGATTTATTTATGTATTTGCTCACTGACTCAGTCTTATGGTGCTGAAGGATCAAAGCCAGGGTCTGGAGCGTGCTGGGCGTCACTGACTTGTGTTCCAAGCCCATTTAAGAGCTCACAGACTGGATCCTTTCATGTTGTTCACGCTGGACTAAAACTCCCAGGCTCCAGCAATCCTGTCTCAGATTCCCAGGCACATGTCAGGGCACAGAGCTCTCTTTCCTCATTTTCTAAGTTCGCTGTCAATGCTGCTGGTCCTAGGGGTTGAGCCAAGGCCCTTTCTGTGTGAGGCAAACGTCCTGCTGCTGAGAGCCCTCCTAGTTTAGTTTCCCATGTCAGTGTTTACAGCAAGACATTTCCCAGACAATACTGTTCTTAGCATATTCTGTAAGGTTTGGTATGCTGTATTTTTTTTAATTCATTTACCTAAAAGTATTTAATAACTTTACTGCTTTGACCCTCTGGGTGATTAAGAATATGTTGTTTAATTTTTACAGATTTGTGAATTTCCCATTTTGCTTGTTACTGCTTTCTAGTTCCATTCTGTAGTATCTAAGAAGACATTTTATCTTAGTCACTGTTCTATTACTGTGAAGAGTTGCCATTTCCATGACAACTCTTATCAAGTAAGGCATTTAACTGGGGCTTGCTTACATTCAGAGGCTTAGTCTGCTATTGTCATGGCAGGAAGCATGGCGGACATGCTTCTACACATGGCAGACATGGTGCTAGAGAAGTAGCTGAGAGTTCTGTATCCAGATCTGCAGGCAGCCTAGCTTGGGTCCCTGAAACCTCAAAGCCCAACCCCAGTGACACACTTTCTCCAACAAGGCCACACCTCCTAATTGCTATCAAATAGCACCACTCCCTAATGATGAAATCTATGAGCCTATCGGTCCATTCTTATTCAAACCACCACCAGACACTTCATAGGACTTTAATCCTTTCAAAAGTATTGAGATTTGTTTTATGACTTAACATATGGTCTGTTTTAGCGAATGTTCCATGCACATTTGAGAATAGTGTGTATTCTGATGTCAATGGGACCATAAATGTGTGCACAGGATGCCCCAGACACTGCATTTCTAGGTGTGCATGCTGCAGAGAAGATGAAAATAACTAATGAAACAGGAACTTGAAGTAAAAATTTCAATGCATAATTGGAGAAGATTGGTAAAGAGAGGAATGTGCAACAAAATATGTGTCTTTGATTATTTTCTTTTCCCGCTTTCAGTCTGTATTGAAACTTGAAATAGTGTCACAGACTATGATGCTGGAAAACATTAAATTCACTGTATTGTTTTCTTTTTTTTTAATTTATTTTATTTTACTTATTTTAAATGATGTGTATATGGGTTTGTCCAAATGAGTGCATTTCCTATGAAGGCCAGAAAAAGGTGTTAGATTTTCTGAAACAAGAGTTATAGGCCATTTTGAGCCATTTGATGTGGGTGCTGGAAACTGAATATGGGTCCCCTTAACTGAGGAGCCATCTCTCCAGCATCTATTGCATTCTTTTCAAAGAAGTGATTATGGTGCTTTAGCTGAATCAATTCTCGGCTCCTTTAGGAATGGAGTCTATATCCTTGTGTACTGAAATGGGCAGTAAAAGAACTTTAACTAGCTATTCTTTCCCAAAGGTATCTTCTAGGCCCCCCTCCAACTTTGATCCAGGCAACTATGTTGAAGTGAATGATTCAACCACCCACTTACCCTCAAAAGTGGTGATACAAGATATTACCACGGAGCTACACTGCCCGCTGTGTAACGATTGGTTCCGTGATCCGCTGATGCTGGCTTGTGGCCACAACTTCTGCCAAACCTGTATTCAAAACTACTGGAAAATGCAATCAAAGGAAACATTCTGTCCTGAGTGTAAGATGCTATGCCAGTATAGCAACTGTACATTCAACCTTGTACTGGAGAAGCTGGTAGAGAAGATTAAGAAGTTACCTCTGCTCAAGGGCCATCCGCAGTGCCCAGAGCACGGAGAGAACCTGAAACTGTTCAGTAAGCCAGAAGGGAAAATGATCTGCTTTCAATGCAAGGATGCTCGGTTGTCTATGGGGCAGTCTAAGGACTTCCTGCAAATCTCTGAAGCTGTCCGTTTCTTTACGGTGTGTGAGCCCTTGGGCCTTGAGAAATCCCTTAGAAAAATTCTTTTGGAGGGCTTCTTTTTCCTTCTGACCTAATCCCCCCCCCTTTTGTTTTCAAATTATGAGAAAGTTCAGAGTCCTCAGAAATACACTATACTTTGGAAAGTTATTTCTCTAGAGATGCTATGTACAGGAAAGGAGCTATAAAGGAGCCGTGGCTGACTCCTTCAGTCATACTGGTAAACCATGAACAGATAGGTTAGTGTTCCTGTCATAAAAGTTTCAAGCGAGGACAAGATTAGCTATAGTACATGGGAATGCACTACTGAGGGCTAAGGTTGTCATATTTGTGATTCCTAAGTATCGAGGATTTCTAAGATGGTCAGGGGATGCACAATGAAGAGAAGGCGTGGGACTAGAGTTGGGACATCATTTGGATTTGGAAGGGCAGAAGGAAAACAGAAGCGTTCCAGCAGGAACAGCATATGTAAAGATGTCCAGGGTGAGCACTATAGTCAGGGTGGAACTGGAGAGAGGCAGTAGCCTCCTCTGACAAGATGGCAGAACTTAACTGCTTCTGTTTCTTATTTACTCACCACTTTTGTTTTTGTGGCGCTGGGACTGAACTTGGGGTGTAGTCTACACAAAACAAGCATATGCCATTGAGTCACATCCTCAGCCCTGCCCACAATTCTCAATGGACAAGAACATGACACTGTGGAAAGGAAAGATAGTTTATAGCAAGAGCTTCCTTGAGAGGACACAGATTTCTTAGAGACAAATGAGAGAACTACAGAGAGTAGAAGGGACTCTGTCTTAGTTTGGGTTTTGCTGCTGTGAACAGACACCATGACCAAGGCAACTCTTTTAAAGGAAAACATTTAATAGAGGCTGGCTTACAGTTTCAGAGGTTTAGTCCATTATCATCATAATGGAAAGCATGGCAGTGTCCAGGCAGATACAGTGCAGGAAGAGCTGAGAGTTCTCCATCTTGATCCTCAGGCAGCAAGGAGAGATTGTCCCACTGGGCATGGCTTAAGCATATAAGAGACCTCAAAGCCAGCCTTCACAGTGACACACTTCCTCCAACAAGCCCACACCTACTCCAACAAGGCCATACTTCCTAACATTGCCACTCCCTATGTGCCAAACATTCAAATGCACAGGTCTATGGGGGCCATACCTATTCAAACCATCAAAGACTCCAAAGAAGGAACACCTCAAAGCTTATTTATTTCCAGACACACTGGGTCTTTTAAAATGTCCTTCCCACTGCCCTTCCACATGACAATTCTTTCCTTCCACAGTGTGGGTTCTGGAGACTGAACTCACGTTGATAAGCTTAGCAGTGAGCACCTTCACCCACAGAGCCTTCTTACCCATCCCAGCAATAAGCTAACTTTAAACATGATAGTTCCTTATGTTAAAATGTCTCTGTTCAAACAAACACTGGTGTGCCTTCTGTACCCTGGCAGAATCTCTTCTGGAGCCAGGACTGGACTTCTTATTTTGTCATTTGTTTAGCCTGTCCTGTTCCACACCTACCTCCTTGTGCTGTTATGAGCACAGTTCTTGTCCTGTTCCACAGATATCTCTTTGCGCTATAAGCATGAGTGTGCATGCACGTAGAGGCCACAGGATAATTTTAGGGTGTTTCTCAAGCACTTGCCTACCCTTTTTTTTTTTTTTTTTTTTTTTTTTTTAAAGACAGGACTTCTCACAAATACCTGGGATTACAGATTAGACTAGACCAGCAATCTGGACAGTAAGTCCCAAGGATCTGTCTCCATCTCCCAAGCACTGAACTTAGGTGTGAGCCACTATGCCCAGCCCTTTACATAAGTGTTGGAAATCAAACTCAGGTTTGTGAGGCAGGCACTTTACTACTGAGCCATCTCTCTGGCCCCCAGGGATGTGCTTTATGTTCTTTTATTTTCCAATTGCTGTGGGTTAATTCTATTTGATATTTGTAGGAGGAGCTTGCTATCTATCAGAGCCAACTTCAGACAACACTGAAGGAACTTCAGTCTCTCAGAGCAATGCAGAAAGATGCTATTTCTGCTTACAAGGTGAGGGGCAGGGTAAAGGGCTTATGAAGCATTGCTGGAATATACCCTTCCTGTAACTCCTGCTATATCGATACACTAAATGCTACCTGGGCTATAGAATGAGTGCTATTTCACTGCAGATAGGAAGAAATACATGGAGGAAAAGGTTCCCAATAGTTGATCAGTTGAATAGACTACCTTTTGTTCTAACATGCTGAGCCTTTTGATGGTCCAGTCACTAGGTGAATATTGTGAGATTCAGGTCTGCTTGGTCTTCCCTTTCATCTATGGCAAAATAAAGACTCTACCAGTAAAACTTGGTTTATAACCAGGTACCACTGAACCATGGACTCTCAGATTATATTCCCCCACATCTGATTAATCTTTCTAAACTGCTTCCAAATTTCACAGAGCTGTTGATTACACATGCCTGCCTACTGTAGGCTTCACAGGAGCTCCAAAAACAAAACAAAACAAAACAAAAACAAACAAAAAAAAACCCACTACGAGTAAAGATTAGGTAAATCAGTCTCTAGGCTGGGAGTTCAGTTGGAAGTTCTGGTCCTTCATTAATTACTCTATGTAGGAGAGCCATCTTTGGCATTTGGTATCTGGAAAAATATATATCCTCAGGGAAAGAAAGACAGAGTTACTGATGCATCCAGATAATTTTGTTCTATTTCCTAGTTCAGCTACTATAGTCAATATTCGTTCATTTAACAAATACTTATTGAATGGGTCACTAAGGTCCATTCCCACCCTAGAATCTGAGTGTGGGAGACAGGTATTAAATGATGCCACCAATACCAATAAAATAACAATAGCTACTAGTACCATGCGATAGGAAAATTCACTAATGAAGAGAAATCTAAGGGGAGAACCTGAAGAAGGCACGTGAGCCGGAGATCGTGCTCGGTTGGTAGAATACCTGCCCGGCACGCATGAGGCCCTGAGTTTTATAGCCAGTGTCACATAAACTGGACATGACGGCACACACCTATAATTCCAGCACTCAGAAGGTAGGAGGAGGATCAAAGTTCAACTCATCTTTGGCTACATATCTAATTTTAGGTTAGCCTGGGATACATGAGATCTGCTGTAAAAAAATTTTTTTTTGTTTTTTTGAGGACTGTAGGATGAGTAAGTTAATGACCGTGTGAGGGAATATGAAAGAAGGGTCCTGGAGAAGAGTGTTGAAGGGAGAGGGAAAGATACATGGAAAAGTCCAGAAACAGGATGTTAGAAAAAGTCCAATAAAGCTAGAGCACACCAGGCAAGATGATACGTAAGAGGCAGAAGTGACCCATCACACAGGCCCTTGTATGGGAGAAATAAAAATATTTTTAACTTGATCCTGTGACATGAAAAATAAAGATCTGTAAGCAGTCCACAGTTTCATCTCATTTTGAAAATGTCTGATGGCTGTTTGGAAAATGGCTTAGAGAGACAAATACAGGACCATATGGTTCGAAAACTGGTACAGGTCAAGAGCAAAGTACTTGGTTAGCCTAAAGAGGCAGTATATATACAGAGATAAACAAGAACACGTGGTATAGGGAAGGAATGATATAGACACGGTGACTGACTAAATATGAGGAGTGCATAGTGATATCAGATAGTGTTTGGGTTTAGAAGTCTGGAGCTCAAAAGCGGGGGGAAAAAGCTATCAGCATTAGATAGTATCTAACAGCTGTGGCAGGAGGGATATTGCCTAGAAAGTGTAGAATGAGCTTAGGACAGAATACCAACTAATTTCAATATTTAAAGCTTGTTTAGAGGAAGGAGAACCAATTAGACTGGGAAATCATGGGAAAGGTGAAAGGGAATTGGAAACACATGAGTTGGAAGAATGATGGAGGTCAGGCTACCTTAAGAGTGTGGTGATGGTTGTCCATGGAATCTAAGCTATGTAAGCTAAGCCGGGAAGATAGAAGCATATGAACAGAAACAGAGACAGCCAATGATTATAAACTGATTAGTTTCTTGAAACAGGGTCTGTCTCTCCATGTAGCTCTGGCAGCCCTGGAACTTACTTTGTAAGCCAGGCTAGCCTCAAATTCATACATACCTACCTGCCTGCCTCTGCCAAGTGCTGGGATTAGAGCCAAGCACCACCATGCCCAGGCTTACCACAAACTTTCATTGAGATTCAACAGAGCTGCAGTAGGGAGCAAGTGAACAAAAAGGGAACAAAAAGTCATTTTGGAAATGATGCATTTTCTGGGAATGATGAAACTCTGTGTGAGGTTGAAAATGAGTGGTAAAAGCGGAGTCATTAGAAATGAAGAAGGCGAGGAGCTGAGAAACCAGGATATAGATATTTCACCAAGGAAGAAGCTGTGGGACGACACACACACACACACACACACACACACACACACCCACACAACAAGCTGCAAGTGCAGCAACTTTCAATTTGTACATTGTTGATAGACTGTCTCTTTTATGTGGTCCTGGCAAAAGGAGTAGTTTTGATTTTAAGAGATAGGTTTTCCTAGTCTTTCAGTGTCATTTGGTAGACACTGATTTGCCAGTCTAGGAAAGTATTGTTAGTATTCATTTTAGAATATTTGACTGACGCCACAACATTTTTTGATAGAGCACAGGTTATCATCCAAGCACTGGGGGAAAAAAACCTGAAAATAAAACCTCTCATCCTATACCATTAAACGAGTTGGGAAAGAAGGAATAGGCCTCCCAAAGGGCTTTGTTCAGTAGGATTGAATGTTGATGCTAAGCAGCCATGTGTGTGAAATTTCCCAAGGTGTGTGGTGTGATGTAAGCCCCTATCCCCAAATACTAGTCTCAGTAGTAATCGTGGTGATGATTATGGAGGTTTCCAGGACAACAAGCTACAACTGCAACAAAACCTTTCCTTGGAGTTTCTAAAGCTGCATCAGTTTCTGCACAACAAAGAAAAGGACATTCTAAATGAACTCCGGGATGAGGGGAAAGTCTTGAATGAGGAGATGGAGGTGAATTTGAACCAGATCCAGGAGCAGTGTCTCCTTGCCAAAGACATGCTGGCAAACATTCAGGCACGGATGGAACAGCAGAACTCCTTCGACTTCCTCACAGTGAGATTCTGATCCCAACTGATTAAGGGTACACTGGGAATGTGGGATGGAAGGAAAGGAAATCTTAACCAAGCTCAACCAAACCCAACCATATCCTACCTACCCTACCCTACCCTACCCTACCTAACCCAACCCTACCCAACTCTACCCTACCCTACCCTAGCCTACCCTACCCAACCCTACCCTACCCAACCCAACCCAACTAACTGGAGTACTTTTTAGGTCCTTTGGGGGGAAAAGTAGGCTGCTTTTACTTTATGTTCAGTGGAAAGCTTTACTTTCATCTTCCTATGAAACATGATAGTATAATTTCACTAATAATGCTACATGGATCAATATTTTCTTACTTTCCCATAAAGAACATAGAAGCTTTATTTTTCAAAAATATGTCTCTTATAGCATTTGTTGAGTTTTGGCCTTGCAGAAATTATAAACTGAACTATCTAAAAAGTTTTTTGTCAAACTTTGCTACCTGAAGTCTCACTTCTAGGGTGATAATGGTGATCACTTCAGGACTCAGAAGTTTAGTTACCCTTGGCCCTGGGATCACTTCTAATCTTTTCTTGTTGGAGCATTTGGAAGCACTCACTTTTTAAAAGTTGATCTTAACTACGGGCTTCCTAGCTTTTCTCTTGTTGCCTACAAGAGTTGGAATTATAGAAAATCAGAAGGTTAGTAAATGAGAGGTCAGTTTATCATGGGTTAGACAGGGATGCTGATTAGCACAGCCTGGAGAGATGAAAACCGTTGTTGGCAATGGACTGAGGACCATCTGTACAGGAAGCTGGTATTGATGATCAAACCTGGGTGGTTATCAGTATAACCAGAGAGATTTCTAGAGATGATGAACAGGCATCTGACTTCTCTGTTTCTTCTCTTTTAGGACATCACAAAGCTCATCGAGAGGTAAGTGTTCCTCCATGGTACTCTATCCCCCTCCTTCCACCCTTGGAGGATGTCTAAAAATAAACTATTTATGTGTCCCTTACAGCATGGAGAAAGGAATGAAAACACTTGTACCCAGACAGCTTATCTCCAAAAAGCTGAGCCCTGGCCGTTTCAAAGGTCCTATCCAGTATATCATCTGGAAGGAAATGCAGTCTATTCTCTCTCCAGGTATACTGGGAAGGAGCTATTGATTCCTATGACCCCTAATCTATATTTCATCTGTGGCTAGAGTTAGCTCTTTAGTTTGAGACAGGAGGGAGATAGACTTGGGGTGGAATTTAATCAAAAATATTTCTTTCTTTTTCTCCTGCTGCTATGATTTAAGAATATATGTCTTTGAACTAATAATACATAAAAGTCTGATATTAGAATTACTCCTAAGGAAAAAAGAAAAAAAAAAAGAAAAAAAAAAAAGAAGAGAATTACTCGTAAGCCTGTGATTTTGTTTGCTCTATAATGTGTGGAACTAGCCACAATTTTATCTTGTTTTGCTACATCAGCTGCATGAATACTTGCAAATATCAAAGGACCGAACAGGACAAAATAACACAAGTGGTATTATTTCAAGAAAAAGAAATAATATTCTAGATAAGATGTGTATAAAAATAAGAATTTAGATAGCTTTTACAGAATTCATATAGATAATATTATTGTCTGTTACTAGCCTAGTTAAAATCATAAATATATCCCTGTTCCATTTTCCTGGTGACTAACCCTGAAAGAACCGACTTCACTGAAGTGTGATTAGTAGAGCAGAATCTAACAATTTTACCTAAATGTACTCAGTGTACAAGTTGATGAGTTTTGACAAACCTGTAAATACCTCTGTGATCAAGATAGAGATACATGGGGGCCAGAGAGTTGGCTTAGCACTGAACGAACACAAGGGCCTGAGTTTGAATCCTTAGTGCCTATGTAAAAAGCCAGGCATGGCGTCATACAACTGTAGCCCCAGCACTGGGGATGACGCTGGGGAAAGACATAGTTCTTACAAGGCCTGCTGGCTGTCACTCAGACAGTCTGGCTGAGTGCATTCCAGATTCAGTGAGAAACTGATGCGGAAGATACTTAAAGTAGACCTCTGATCTCCACATGCACATGTATGGGCATACCTGTATACACACACACACACACACACACACACACACACACACACACACAAACACACTTCAAAGTTTCCACAAGTCTTTCTGCAATTAGTTCCTTCTGTATAGCTCCAGCCCTTACTGCTTGCTAATCTGCTTTATTTCACTTTTGAGCGTCTTTTCAAACTTTTGATTTAATGTAGATCAACACATTACAGTATTGTGCATCTAGACTCTAGTACAAAGCACAGCGCTTCCTTTGATTCACCTCTGTTGCACATGGCAATAATTGTGTTTAATGGATACATCACAATGTGTTTATCTATTCTCCAACTGATGGACATTTGGGTAGATTACACTTCTGGGCTATTATAAATAAAGTTGTGTGAGTCTGTTTACAGATCTTTGAGGTGAAGACTTAGTGGTGGGGTTGAAGATGTGCATTTAATTTTATAAGAAGCTGTCAATGCTTTTTCTTCCTCAAATGGAGGAATCCTTTCACATTTCCTCCTACAATGAATGAGACCATTTTCTACATTCTTGACAAAACCTGATATTGTCAATCTTTCTAATTATAACTATTTAAGCTTAAATATAGTAACATTTCATGATTTTTTAAAATGTATACATCTCTAATGTACAATCCCATTGGAAACCTCTCCATGTGCTTCTCTGCCATTCCTAGCTGGTGAGATATATTTAATCTTTTGACCACACTTTTGTTGATTGTTTTAACATTAAATTATAAATGGACAAATCCTTTATTAGCCATGCTTGTTAAAAAGAATTTAAAGAAACAAAACAAGACAAAACAGTGTGCCTGTGTATGAATTTATTTTCCTGAGTATGGCTTTCAACAGAGGCCAGAAAAGGTATTGGTTCCCCAGGTTCTGGAGACATAGTAAGTTATCTGACATGGGCGCTGGGTCAGGGCTTCTCTGCAAGAGAAGTACTATGTGCTCTTAAGCTCTGAGTTATCTTTCCAGCCACAAGTTGCTTTTTTTTTTTTTTTTTTTTTTAATGGATACAGAATCTCATGTAGCCCAGGCTGGCCAAGAGTTCTTATGTGGCCAAGGGTGATCTTGAGCCCTGGATCTTCTTGTTTCTACCTCCCAGGTGTTAGGATTATAGGCATACACTTGACTTAAAACATTAAACAGCAGCAGCAATATCAGCAAAATCAGGATTGTATTATATTGCTCAGGCTGGCCTTGAACTTAGGATCTTTCCGCTTCAACCTACTGAGTGCCAGAATTACAAGTGTATATTACTACTCCAACTGAATTTTAATTGTGTGTATTTATAGAATACAATATGATAGCTGATGCAGTATAAAAATTAAACCATATAAAAATATAAAAATTAAACCATAGTAAACAGAATTTATATCTCCACAAACATTTATCACTTCTCTGTGTTGAAAACTGTTGAGCTCTTTCAGGTGTTTAAAAATATATAATAAAACCTGTGACTGTAGCTCAGGAAGAGAGTGCTGGCCTAACATGTACAAAGCCCTGGGTCCAGGCTCTAGCACTGCCAACAAAATGAAACCAAACCACTGAAACATATGTGCACATCAATATAATAAATTATTGCAGATTATGATTACCATATTGTGCTATAAAACTCTGAAATTAACATCTATCTCCTTGTATTCTGGCACCTGTTACCAATATCCTTCTACCCCATCCCTCCCTAACCTTCCCAGACTCCAGTGACTACTAGTCTATTTATATAAGGCAAACTTTCTTAGCTTCTACATATTAAAAAAAAAAAACTTCATCTGTCACGGAATTCTATTATTGTAGACTACAATATAAATTCATTACTTACAAATGTGAAATTAAAGATTCTTTACAAAGTACAAGCCTGGTTTTATCTCATTTATTTATTTGCTTATTTATTTATTTAGATTTTTGAGACAGTGCTGTCCTGGAACTTGCTCTGTAGACCAGGCTGACCTCAAACTCAGAGATCCACCTGCCTTTGCCTCCTGAGTGATGGATTAAAGGTGTGTGGCAAGCCTGGTTTTATATTACCAGATTCGACTGATAAAGTTACTTTGTTAGATTTCCATAAACATTTCTAAATGTTTACTTTCAGCGTCTGTATTATCTTGTTCCAGGCTGGTAAGCACATAATTTGTGGACTACATTCTGAAGAGCAGTGGCATATACCACTCTAAAGCACCAATGTCTCACTGCATGTTAAAGCAAATAGAATCTCTACCACATATCTCAGTCTCACCTAGCTCTAACAGACAGTCTCTCATATACAAGCATTTAATCTACCTTCCCCCTTCTCTGTTTACCCAAAGTGAACATCTCACATGTTTATATCCCAATTGAGACACTCTCCTTTGTAAGATTTCCTAGGATAACCTCACCTAATTTCTACACCTCTCGTATTGGTAAAGGTTCACATTATTTATATTGTTTCCTTCAGTAGAATATAAATTACTTCAGTGCAAAGTCTGATTTCATCCTAAATATAAAAATGTCTAGAAATAGCGAAATGGGTACTAGGCAACAGAAAGTACATGGGACCCTTCCTGGTTAAGGGTTTATGCATATGGGGAGAGAAAAGCACTATGGTAGTATTTCTTACTGTGGAAAATTGCATTCACCTCTTTTCTCCTCTTCCCTGCTATCTCATTTTCTTACCAGGCCCATCTCAGTTAACTCTGGATCCTAAAACAGCTCACCCTAATCTGGTGCTATCCAAAAGCCGGACTAGTGTATGTCACGGAGATGTGAAGCAGGTAATGCCTGATGATCCAGAGAGGTTTGATTCAAGTGTGGCTGTACTGGGCTCAAAAGGCTTCACCTCTGGAAAGTGGTACTGGGAAATAGAAGTAGGAAAGAAGACAAAATGGACAATTGGAGTCGTCAGAGAGTCCATCATTCGGAAGGGGAGCTGCCCTCTGACTCCAGAGCAAGGATTCTGGCTTCTAAGACTAAGAAACCAAACGGATCTAAAGGCCCTGGATTTGCCCTCATGTAGTCTGAACCTAGGTGATCTCAAGAGGGTGGGCGTGTACCTGGATTATGAGGGAGGGCAAGTGTCCTTCTATAATGCTACGACCATGGCCCATCTTTACACCTTTAGCAGTCTTTTCCTGGAGAAACTTTTCCCCTACTTGTGCCCCTGCCTTAACGATGGTGGGGAAAACAAAGAACCGTTGCACATCGTTCATCCACAGTAATTAAGTTATACTATTGTATAAATTCAGGGCGTTATTAAAGTATTGAAATAGTTTACCAATTTTACTGGATTCTCTTTCCAATTTATGGGGAACTCTGAAATAATGAAAGCAGGATTCACAGACTGACTTACACTTCAGTTTCTTACACAGACTTTACTGGAGCCATTCAACATACCATTCTGCTTCTCTGGGGTCTTCTAAGACACAAGAGTACCCTGAGTATAGTCTTCACGTCTTGCTTCTGGAGCAAAGTGCAACTCGATTCTGTGATGCTGGCTGCCAGCATGATTTTAAGAGGATGAATTTTTCACATCTGTAGTCTTATTCCTGTTAAATTATCTTTTTCCCCCCAGGGCTTGGATTTAATTATAAAATTCCATCTCATTTCTTTTCCATAACATGTTGCTTTAAATGAAAATTTGTTCCTGAGACTTAAAGTAGAAAATGGCTTGAATTATCTTATTATTTTGTCTTTCTCTCAACATATTGTTTGGTCTATTAAATCTTGGGCTCCTTTTCCCCCTTTCAGTTCTCTCCCCCTGCTTTATTAGTAAGAGGTACCTACTTGTTTGTTCTATATTAAAACATGTCCATATTTCCATCTGCATTAGACTCTGTCCCCTTTCACCAGTCCTGCCTATATTTTAATAAACAGTATTTTCACCCCACTTTCCTCAATATGTTCATTCTTCAGCTTGTTCCTTCTGTCTAGGTCTAGAGTTCTCCACATCCACAGTGCTCTTAGTGAAATGGCCCTACTTCCTCTCCTTGAAACTACCTTCCTAAAACTGCTTTTATATACAACATGTACACATTTGTAACAGATGATTTCAGTAACTAGCATGACATGATTAAAATGCTATATTTAAATCTTACTTTTTTTGAAAAACAGGATATATTAAAATATCTTATTTTTCACATATGTGTATGCATATGTATCCAAGTATGTACCACATGGATGCAGGTGCCTGTGGAGTACCAAAGAGGCTGCTGCGTCCCTTAGAGCTGGAGTTATAAGTGGTTGTGAGCTGCCTGATATAGCTGCTGGAAACAAACCTGGGTCCTCTGAAAGACCAGTGAATACTTGTAACCATTGAGCCATCTCTCCAGCCCCTTCCTGTGTCTTCTAAGGACCTCACTTTAATCAGAAGGTCATGAGGACTCATTTTGAGCCTGGAACTTTGCTTGGTATTGTCCTCTATGAACAAACATACTTTTCTTAATTATTAAAAATACATAATAATTAAGGCAGGTGATAGATATGTAGAGGTTTTCTGAGAATAATAATAAAAGACACTAATTAGCTAACAACTAAGCTTTAGAACCCACACATAATGAAACACTGGTGGCCCCTGGGTGCCTCTTTCAGTCTTCATGTACTTACTCCTCTATGAGGAGATAGGGCTGGAGAGATGGCTCAACGGTTAAGAGCATTTCCTGCTCTGGCAGAAGACCTAGGTTTGTCAGAACCCACAAGGCTTCTTAGAACCATCTGTAATTTCAGTTTCAGGGGATCTGATACTTTCTTCTGCCTTCCTCTGGTTCTGGAACAGATGTGGTATGCATACTCAGGCACACACCCACAGCCACCCCCACACCCCCACACAAAGACTAAGTAAATAATAATAATGTTTTATATAAAATCTTTTAAAAATCGAAACTATAGTTGCTTTTCCTATACATGCATATTTCATTTTTTATTTTGAAAATTCATGTATTCCTAAAATATAGATTTTCATTTCACCACTTCTTTTTGAACTTGAAAATAAACGGTATGATATTGTTTTTCTTCCTGGGCTTTTTGAAAATTCAAAATTATGATGTTCGATGATGTATTCCTTTCCTTATCCATGGCCATGGTTTCATATTTCATAGTCACAATTACCAACAGTCAACTGTAATCTGAAAATATCACAAGAAATTCCAGACATAAATGATTGATTCATTTAAAATTGTGGTTGTGGGTGCTGAGGGTGCAACTCAGTGGCAGAGTGTTTGCTTATCATGTATGAGGCTCTGGGTTTCAACCCCCAGCACTGCACAAATAAATTTTAAAAATCTGCATTTCTGAGTAGTATAATAAAACCTTATACCTTCCTGCTTCTCCCACTCGGGATAGAGTAGCATATCCACAACGTATACACTAATTGTGTCATGGTGGTTAAGGAAAAACACATTAACTTTTGTTCAATATATTCTTGTAATCGTTCTATTTTATTAATTGTCAATGTCTTATCTCATTCATAAATTAAATCTTGTCATAGTACAGTGATGGAAAGCACTATAGTATATGTAAGGTCAAGTATCACTGGCTTCTGGCATCCACTTGGGACACTGAAACCCATCCCCTGTGCGTAAGGAGGACTACCGTATTTCGTAGTGTAAAAATGCAGTAATTTGGATTACTAGAGGGGAAAGGCAGTTATTGCCATGCCGGATGGCCGGAGTTTGCTCCCTAGGACCCACATGGAAGGAGAACTGAGTCCTTGAAGTTGTCCTCTGACCTCCACATGCAAACCATGTCATTCCTCAAATTAAGAAATAAATGTAACTTTAAAATGTAAAGGAGAGACAGCAATTTAAATACCCAGTGTACAGTGACTGTTTTTATTTTTCCTTTTTGTTTTTGTTGCTATTAGCAATTGAGTTGCCATAAACATTCTGTGCGTGCGTGGGAGTAAGGATTTCGCTAAGTGTGTATCCGATATGTCTGGTGACATTCGACACATTGCTTTAGTTAAGCTGACTAACCTGATAGCATAGGATAGCACACTCTCGCTAGGAGTGGCAGTAGGAATTTCTATGACTCTGCCTTGCCAATCCACTTTTTATTAATAAGGTCAATACACAGTGGTATCTTGTGGTTTTAATTTGCATTTTCCTAACTACTATATGATTAGGCATCTTTTCCTGTGTTTGTTGGTCATTTGTGGATCTTTTACAGAAAAGTCTATTCAGATATTTGCTAAATTTTCTGATTGGATCATTTCTCTCTTAATGTCTCATAAGGTACTTATATACACTGGATACTAATCCTTTGTTGATTATTTGCACTGCAGATACCCTCCCCATTTTGTGACTTGTGTACATTCACTCTAATTATGGTGACTTTGATGGGGAGAGGTTTATAGAGTGAATTATGTTTTTTTTTTTGTCATGCTTAACACTATGTACCATGTAAAAAACTCCTTGCCCCCTGGGGTAGAACATTCTCTAGTGTTTATGTGTTTGAGATTTGTTTGTCTTCCATTTAAGTCTCATGGTTCAAACAAATAAAAAATAACAAGTTTGAGTTGATGTGTCAATAAATACACAAAATATTTAAGTCATTAGAGATTAATTGATACATCCATAACATTTTTAATCACAGGTTTCCTACTAATTAAAAGAGAATCAGCAATGTTGAGTAATTTGACCCAATTAAACATAAGAATATTGTATTCTAGAACATTTTTCAAGGCATTCTTTTTAAAAGAATAACTTATGGCATAATTTCCATATAAAGAAACGCTAACAAATTTTCAAAAGATTTGATCTTACAGACATTTTTTTTTAATGCACTAAGCCATAACTATATTTAGAATTAGAAAATCATACATGCTGGGCAGGTGGCACACGCCTTTAATCCAGCCAACTTGAGCAGAAGAAGCACATTTCTGAGTCGAGGCCAGCCTGGTCTACAGAGTGAGCTCCAGGACGGCCCAGGCTATACAGAGAAACCCTGTCTCGAAAAAAACCAAACCAAACCAAACCAAAAAGAAAAGAAAATCATACCTATTTGGAATGTATTGTTGAGGATTGTCTGTTAGTATGTGCTGTAATGCTAAATACTGGTCCTAGTTACCCCCAGGGATGAGGAGATTCTCAGGTAGACCCAAGTGATGCTATGTAACCTTGCCCCACCAAGTTATTCCTTAAATAAATATGCCTTAGTGAATAAGGATACCCCCAGCTGTGAAGAAGATAGGTAGGCGGGTTTCAGTTCCCGGGCTTGAGGGTCTAAAGAGAGACCACAACGAGGGGAGAAGAGAAGGTGGAGAGACGAGACGATGCCATGGGGTAGGTGAGTCATGAAAACATGGCCATGAAGGCTGGCCAATTGGAGTAAGAGCTGCCCAGATGGAACATGGCAAGTTATAACTCAGAGTTATTGGCAGAGAAGTAGACATATATCTGCCCAGCTCTAGTGCCTTTAAGGTTTATTATAAATATAAAGGGCCGGGCGGTGGTGGCGCACGCCTTTAATCCCAGCACTTGGGAGGCAGAGGCAGGCAGATTTCTGAGTTCGAGGCCAGCCTGGTCTACAGAGTGAGTTCCAGGACAGCCAGGACTACACAGAGAAACCCTGTCTAGAAAAACCAAAAATAAATAAATAATAAATAAATAAATAAATAAAATAAAGGTTTCATGTCTTTTTTTAGGAACTGAATGATCAAAGGTGGGGCAGAAACCCCCAATTGAGATTAAATAGTTAATACAACAGTGTATGGCTGTGCATGCCTGTAATGGTCACATTTAGGGGTCAAAGCATAGGACCACAAATCTAAGGCTAACCTATAAGTCACATGAAGGCCTTAACAACAACAACAACAAAACATTCAAATAACCCTCTGTGCAAAATGTTATACTGAAATCTGAGAATAGGTTAGACTGAGCAATAAAAAATAACATCTCAAAGAAACCTGTCACCCTCAGTTTAAAAGGGACTTCATAGCCTGGTCCTAGAGGCACATATTAGAAAAACAAAGGACAGGAGCTCATTCTTCTTCCTTCCTCGTGCCCCCTCCCCTCCTTATTTAAGACTACTTTACAATCCTGGGAAGTGAGCCCAGGCCTTGTACTGCACTCTTCCAATGAGTTCCAGTCCCAGGCTGGCCAGTGTTTTAGTTTAGGAACTTAAGAAAACAGGCTGAGGCCTTTAATCCTAGCACTTGGGAGGCAGAGGCAGGCAGATTTCTGAGTTCAAGGCCAGCCTGGTCTACAGAGTGAGTTCCAGGACAGCCAGGACGACACAGAGAAACCCTGTCTCAAAAAACAAAACAAAACAAAACAAAACAAAACAAAACAACAACAAAAAAAAACCCAACAAAACAAAACAAAAAAACAGGCTGAGATGGTAACTTAGTTGGTGGAGCGAGTACTTGCCTAGCATCCCCAAAATTCTGAGCGAAGGGCTCTAACAGGCCTAAGCATGGCAAACATGGCCCCAACAGATCTTGCCTTCCTTCTCCCTTACTAAGCCATTGGATTCCCTTATTTAGGCACTTCCACATTCCTAAAACTAGCCACCAAGGTTTCCTTATTTGGCTACTTCCTTATGAGTGACTCATTCCTGAGGCTGACCACCAAGTTCCAGCTACCAAAATCCATTTGGCTACACTGACTAACATGTCCAATCAGGACTTACCAATTCATCCTGGCACGGACTTCCCCCTTTCTCCTTAAAACCACTCCTGCAGAGAGATACCAGCTGCTGTCTTTGCCCAATCCAGAGGCCTCTCTCTCTCTCTCTGTTCCCCCCTCCCCCCGTCTAATAAAATCTTTGCCAAGAATTTGGTGTCTGGATGTGGGGCCGTGGACCATGAGAAGATGCCTGGTAAGGCTGGGTTGGAAGCCCTGGGATCCAAAGAGATGGTAGGAACTTCATCTGCTCCTGACACCAAGCCCCTGTCAAGTAGTCACAGCCACGTAGGGGAAGCGCCCTCCACATGTAAATGAGGCAACCCTAACATCTCAGATCAAGCCAATAGGAACACCTGCTGTTAGATAGAACCCAACTCACCCCAAAACTTTATATAACATCTTATCCAGAAGGAATAAAGGTGTGTGTGTGTGTGTGTGTGATGAGAGAGAGAGAGAGAGAGAGAGAGAGAGAGAGAGAGAGAGAGAGAGAGAGAGAGACTGACTTCCTGGGAAAAGAATGCTCTCCAGAAGCTTTCACAACTAGAAGCTCCCTTGTACCTCACTTGATAGCCAGCCCTCCTCAGCTTGGCTCAGCACAGCCAGTGCAGCATCTAAGAGTAGCAGTGTGTGTTGCGTTCCCCTTCCCTGCTTGTGTCCTTTCCCCTTAGCTTGAACGCTCCCTTCAGGCCAGGCCAGAGACCTCCACGGGTAGCATCTGGTGCACAGACCGGCGTCTGGGTGGGTTCTCTGCTGACTCCAAGGCCCTTTAACTGGGTTCTATACTCGACAATATGTAGACTGGACATAGTGACATAGGCCTGTGATCACAGCAGTCTGAGGGGGTTGGCAGGAGAACCAGAAATTCAAAGCCATATTCAGTTGAAGTTCAAAGCTAGACAGACAAGAGACTGTCTCAAAATAACACTACCACCACCAACAACAACAACAAAAAAATGATATGGGCGGTAAGTTGGTTCAACTGGTAGAAAGCTCTTTCCACCAATCCTGACTGAGTTCAATCCCTGGAACTCACCAAGAATCAGCTACACACACACACACTCCCCAAAATATTACAAGCAAAATGATACCATCGCTACATTTGAAAATAATTCTTATGATTGGAAAGATGGCTCAGGGTTTAAGAGCACAGACTACTCTGTCAGAGGACCCAGACTCATTTTCCAGCACCCACATGATGGCTCACAATGTCCTGTAACGCGAGTTCATTGCCTTCTTCTTGCTTCAGAGGACCAGCCTGTAATTCCAGCAGTTGCTTCAGCATGCTACCAAATAGAGAGGGCCAAGCCATCCTATGTTATATGAACCTGTCTTTTAAAATTATACATATTATCACTCAGGGCTTAAAACCCACCAGGTCCTGCTACCTTTGTCCTCCGCAGCTATTCTCTCAGCGTTTCTTTGCCTGCTTCCTGAGGCCTTTCCCGCCCTTTCCCCTTGAGAACCAATCACCAAGCTTAGCTTTGGACCAATCAGTGGTCTCATCTCTAAGCCCGCCCAGGATCCCCGGGAGTCAGGTGGCGGCGCCATGTTCCAGGGGCAGCGTGGTTGGTTCTGCCGCAGTGTCAGTCAGGACCTGAGGCAGTTCTGGGGTAGGAAGATGGGCGGGGCAGGACGTGGGAGCCAGAGCATCCTCCTGTTGAAACCCCCAGCCAGGGGCGCCTGTCCTACTCGGTGCTCACGTGTGCTCTTGCCTCCACAGTGGACGAAGGCGGGATGGTCAGCGACGCTCAGGCCGCAGACTTCCTGTTCAGCTGTGATGCCTCGCACCCTGACACGCTGAGGTACCCCAGGGCCACCCTAGAGCCTTTTCTGTCATCGTGTGCCCAGAGTCTTGAATGGAAGTCCAGTTATCAGCACTGGGGAAAAGCAAGTTTGCAGCCCTAGATATGGGGGACAGCATTCTCTTTCCCTTCCTTCTGCTCTGGTCTTCCACCTGTCCCTTGGGCCTCTAACGGAATCCCGGTTTTGAGTGTCCAGCTGTCACGTGGAAACTTGTAGGCTCCTCCTACTCCGACTGCCTCAACACATGGAACAACATGTCCTGTCTGCACTTTGCAACCTGAAAAACTGCCCATTACTTTTTTTTTTTTTCCGGTCTTAGCATATCAGGGTGCAGGGATTTCGGGCTTGCGCCAGCAGTCTGGGCTTTCTGGCACCTTCACCAAGTTCTACTATCATGAGTGACTAGGTGCCTAAGACTATGGAACAGGCTCCAGTAATGTACTTCATCCTCATTGCTGCTGTTTTACTAGCACCATAATCACCCCAGGACTGTCTCAGGAACTTGACCCTTCCTCCGTATGTGCTCTGCCATCTCCCTTCATAATTGCTGTCAACTGTTTGTTGAGCAGAGAGTTGCTCCTTGTCTGCCACCCCACCGCATTCAGATTTAGACTTAGCTAAAGCCTCCTTAAATTTCCATGTCTTTCATAGTCTGTTTAGTCATTATCATTCCTTCCTGTATGTCTTTTTTTCCCCAATATCTTTTTCACAGGCCTAGAAAATAAATGTTTTCTGTATGTGAAGGCTTCTCTGACTGTGTGCCCACTCTTTTCCTCAGAATTAATTTCCTCAGAATTAATTTCTTTTAATGGCAGAGACTATGAGTAAAAACTCACTGGGCTGCTGGCTTTCGGTACACTGTTGATGGCCTGCTAACTACTGTTTCATGGCTGTTCTTTTTTTCTTTTCCTTTCTTTTCTTTTCTCTTCTCTTCTCTTCTCTTCTCTTCTCTTCTCTTCTCTTCTCTTCTCTTCTCTTCTTTCTTTTCTTTTCTCCTTCCTTCCTTCCTTCCTTCCTTCCTTCCTTCCTTCCTTCCTTCCTTCCTTCCTTCCTTTTCTTTCTTTCTTTCTTTCTTTCTGAGGCAGGGTCTATTTATTTGTTTGTTTGTTTGTTTCTTTATTTATTGTGCTTTTGTGTTTTGCCTGCATGTATGCCTGTATGAGGGTGTTGAGTTACCTGTAACTGGAGTTACAGACAGTGGTGAACTATCATGTGGGTGTTCGGAATTGAGCGCAGGTTTCCTGGGAGAGCAGCCAGTGCTCCTACCACTGAAGCATCTCTCCAGCCCATTTTAAGTCTTTTTAAATTCACACAACCATTTACCAACTCTAAAGCTAAGATTTGCGTACACTTAGGGTTCCCAGACTGGGTAATGTCATATACCTCAAGTTGATTCATTCTTGCCAGGAAGGAATACACCATAATGTATTCTTTAATGCTCGCAGTCTCCTACTTCCAGTCTTTGTTTTACTTTGAAAGTTTGAATGCATTCTCGTTTATTTCATAACCTAGATTTCCTTTCTTCTAGAATATATCAGAGCCTCGAGTACATAGAAGATAATGCTACAGTTTTTCATGCCTACTATCTCGCTGCAGTAGCTAATACTGAAATGAAAAATTCAGTGGCCTTAGGCCATTTTGTTCTTCCTCCTGCATGTCTGCAAAAAGGTTAGCAAAGATCATAAACCCATCAATTTGCCAGACCCAGCCAGTCCCTATTAAGATAACAAAATTTAATTTAACCAATCTCTATTTTCAGTTAGAACTTTTGTGGTTTGGTTTTTAGCCTTTTGGGGTGTTTGGTTTTGTCTGTTATTTGTTTTTATTTTTGAGAGTGTCTCACTCCATACCCCAGTCTTCTGAGTGCTGGGATTGTCGCTGTGAGCCGCTATATCCACAGAGATGTTTGAATCATTTAATACAGGTGAAACAAATCTGGACTTGGAATCAGATACTTTGAGTGAATATTCTGCCTTTCTTCATTCACAGATTCGTTTATCAGGTTACAATCTCACTGTGGAAATTCACTGGTGAATAAGACAGAGTCAGATATTATTACCCTCAAAGTGCTCACCAGCTAGAATCCAGCACTTAATATGGTTTTTTTATTTTTTGCATTTTTTTGTTTGTTTTTTTGGTTTTTTGAGACAGGGTTTCTCTGTATAGCCCTGGCTGTCCTGGAACTCACTCTGTAGACCAGGCTGGCCTCGAACTCAGAAATCCACCTGCCTCTGCCTCCCAAGTGCTGGGATTAAAGGCGTGCGCCACCACCGCCCGGCTATTTTTTGCATGTTTTTAAGCATGGTCTTACTATGTAGCCCTATTGATTTCTACCAAGTGATTTTGAGGATAAAGTGAGGTCATAGATTAAGGTATATGACATATGGTGAGAATTTAATGTGTTCTTTGCTAGTGTTGAATCTCTTCATTGTAATATTTCTTTAAATGCTTGTTATAAGCTCATGTTTTTCATTATACTTCTGTAAGTACTTTCATGTTATTTCAACAACCTTATGAAGAGAGAAATTAAAATAAGGAAAGTGGTTTTGAGACTGGTCCTTTCAGTTTTCCCTGCTTGGAACGTGTTCTTATCATGTTTGTCTAGTGTTTGACCTAGGTTATCTACATAACGTTATATATCTTTTTGTAGGTCTTATGTTAGTTACCCACTTTAAAAAAAAAAAACAAACTTATTTTATTGTGTGTGTGTGTGTGCCCTGCATGTATGGCTGTGCACCACAGTGGTAACTGGTACCTGTGCTGTCTTAAGAGGGCATCAATCAGATCCTCAGGAGCTGGAGTTACAGATAGTTGTGAGCCACCATGTGGGTAATGGGATTGAACCAGGGTCTTCTGGAAGGGCATGCAGTGTTCTTAACCTCTGAGCGCTTTCTCCAGCCCCTAGTCACTCAGTTCTTAATGAGGATTTTGTTTACCCAATAATTCTATGTCCATTTCTAGAAAGACAAACCAAAACTGTTCATAGATTTCCAGTGAAGAAAATATAAAAAACAGAACAGAATAAACCCAAAACTTAAAGTTATTTTCATAGAATAGCCCTTAGAAACCTCAAAGATTGCTATCTTATAACTAGTGTTCCAGCAGAACCTAGTTATAACACTTAGTTGTCTAAGTGGCTATGCAAACAAACTAATGACTTATGGTAAAATTGATTTGTTAAAAATAACCCTAAACCTCTCTCTTTTTCGTTCTTGAGAGAGGGTCTTGTTATATCACTCTGTCTGACCTGGTACTAATTATGTAGCCCAGGCTAGCCTCAAATTCATAGCCATTCTTTTGCCTCAGCCTCCTGAGTGTCAGGGTTATTGATATGTACCATCATGCCCATAAGCTTTTTCTTTCTTTTGATACAAGTTTTTCTTAGGTAGCCCCGGCTGGCCTTAAGTTCCCTTCAGAAACTTACCGTCAAGGAACTTGTATTATACAATGACTATCTGATTTATTAACCTTATTTTAAAGTATCACTTCCATTTAATATTTGAGTTCTACACACATAGACATCACACACCAAGAAAAAGTCTACAATAATGATTCAATAATGTACTGGAATCATTTGGAGAATGTATTGGGAAATTGAATTCTTAGGTTTTTCAGTGCTCTGATTCAGTAGGAATGTGGGTTCTAAACAAGTATCTTAAGAGGATATTTTAATTTAAGAAGAATAAACATGGCCTACAAGTTTCAGATTTTATACAAAATATAGAAATTACTTTTTAAAAAGTATTGGGCTTGTTTTTCTCACTACAGAAATACGAAGAAAAATTGGTAGTTTTATTTGGGAACGAGATGAACAATTTCAGACAGAAAAGGTAAGAGGAAATTAAAATACTTGACTGGGATATACAGTTTCAAAGTGTTTAAAGGCAGTATAATCTGTGACATATCCATCAGCAGTCCAGACTAAGGAATTTAAAGGGCATGCTTTTATCGAATATTACCTGGTTTGACATTGTTTTTACATAATACATTGAAGTATTTTGTATAAATGAAACCATTCATTAAGAAATGTGAGTGCTCAGGTGTTGGTGATGCAGCTCTGTTGGTAGAATGTTTGTTTTACTTGCAAAAAGCTCTAGATTCCATCCTTGGCATAGCGTAAAAACCAGACATGGTAGCATACGCTTATAGTCTTAGCATTTGGGAGTTAGAGGCAGGAGGATTAGACATTCAAGAAAGCCTGTAACTGATACTGGAATAACCTTTCATTATGCTTAGTCTGTTGTGATATAATAAGTACACAATATTATCTATGCTGCATTCTTATTTAAATGCTTAACCTAGATCCAATTATGAGTTAATTCCATGAATCCAGGAAGTGACTGGATTCCACAGAGTCAACTGGCTTGACCTCTATAGTGGCTGTTACAACAAAGGCAAGAGGATTGTACTAAATTGAGGCACAACAATCAAATGTGACATATAAACCTTCATCAGGCCAGGCATGGTGGCACATACACTCACCAGCACTTGGGAGGAAAAAGCAGGCAGATCTCTGTGAGTTCAAGTACAACTTGGTCTACAAAGCAAGTTTCAGGACAGCCAAGGCTACTACACAAAAACTCTGCTGAGAAAAACAAACATACAAATAAATAAACTTTGATTAGACTTCATATATATAAAATACCTGGGAGGCAGAAACAAGCAGATATCTGAGAGTTCAAATCTACCCTGATCTACATAGCTGAGGAAATTGATATTAAATAATAATGATTTGTTACATTTTCTTAAGTATGCTAATAGTGTTATAAAGATAAAAGAATATATTTTTCAGAAAATTCATACTAGACCTTAAGTAATAGAAATGTTATGCTGGGCGCGGTGGTGGCGCACGCCTTTAATCCCAGCACTTGGGAGGCAGAGGCAGGTGGATTTCTGAGTTCAAGGCCAGCCTGGTCTACAGAGTGAGTTTCAGGACAGCCAGGGCTACACAGAGAAACCCTGTCACAAAAAACCAAAAAAAAAAAAAAAAAAAAAAAAAAGAAAAAAAAAAGAAAGAAATGTTATATTTGTAAATCGTCTCGCAAGATTGAAAAGAATACACTCAAGGTAGCAAATTCTGGGTGTAAGGTATCTAGTATTTTTATATTATTTTAAAACTTCTCAGTATGTTAAATTTTTTCAGACTGAAACAATAGAGAGAAATCTACATTTCTACAGCCAGGCAATTAATTTATATATTTCATCTTTCTTTAGTTAAAGTTTTATTTGTATGTATGTATGCATGCACATGCCACAGTATACACGTGGAAGTCAGAGACAACTTGGGGAAGCTGGTCCTCTCCCTTCACTCTGTGGGCTCCTGAACAGCAAACTCAGAATTAGCAGCTAGCACTCTTAATTGCTGAGCTATCTCACTGGCCCACTAATTTGTTTTTACTTCCCAGAGTGTCATCATTTGAAAAGAATAGTCTCTTCAGGATCTTTGGCATAGAGGTGATAAGTTGTGAAAATATCTACTCTCTGATTTGTCAGTGTTTCTACATAAGTGATGATGGATTTTTTTCTTTTTTGGGGGGAGGGGGGGTTTGAGACAGGGTTTCTCTGTGTAGTCCTGGCTGTCCTGGAACTCACTCTGTAGACCAGGCTGGCCTCGAACTCAGAAATCTGCCTGCCTCTGCCTCCCAAGTGCTGGGATTAAAGGCGTGCGTCACCACTGCCCGGCGATGGATTTTTTTCTTATTTGTCAAATTATTCAGTATACCAGTACTGTTGTACTTAAAGGAACCTAAAGGTCATTTAATTTTGTAAATAAAAATGGTGACACAAACAGAAGACTAAAAAAAAAAACTTAGTTCATGTAACCAGATTCATGTACCATGAAACCAAATTTTCTTAGCCTTAAGCTAATCTAATGTCTTTTCTATTAAAAAGTTAGTATGAGCCGGGCAGTGGTGGCGCACGCCTTTAATCCCAGCACTTGGGAGGCAGAGACAGGTGGATTTCTGAGTTCGAGGCCAGCCTGGTCTACAGAGTGAGTTCCAGGACAGCCAGAGCTATACAGGGAAACCCTGTCTCGAAAAACCAAAAAAAAAAAAAAAAAAAAAAGTTAGTATGAGAGCAGAGGGATAGCTTAGAGGTGAAGAGTACTTCCTGCTCTTTGAGAGGTCCAGAGTTGAGTTTACTACTGAACTCCAGAGCCTATGTCAGGTGCCTCACAGCTGCCTGCAGCTCTAGCTTGGGGCTCTCATGAGCGTTTCTGGCTTCTGTGGCATTTCTTGCACACATGTGATATACACTTACTTACACAGGCACACAGGCAGACAGATAAAATATGAATATAACATCTCCCTCTTTTTTGTTTGTTTGTTTGTTTGAGACTGTGTAGCCCTGGCTGTCCTGGAACTCACTCTGTAGACCAGTCTGGCCTCAATCTCACAGAGATCCACCTGTCTCTGCCTCCTGAGGGCTGGGATTAAAGGCATACAGCATCACTGCCCAGCATAACATTCTTTTATTGATTACTGGCTAGGCATTACTATTTGATAAAGGATCTTGTCCATTCCTTCAAAATGTGTATAAATATTGCCTATTGGCTATTATAATACAGTAATCACATAATATATAAGCAGAAAGTCATACTATCAAGTAAAAACAAGATAGGTCTGGAAAGAAATTTGGAACATTATTATTGCTTAAGGAAGATTTATGATCTAAATACTGAATTTCTAATGATATTCTGTTAAATATGTTAGGAACAAGCATGTTAGTAATTTTCAAATGTTTTGGAAAAGCTTAATATACTTTTAGTTCTGTCACAGTTCAGAGACAGACATATCTCCATCACCATTCCTTCATTCAGCCTCATAGTGTTTGATTTGTAGCTTACAGGAAGTGGGAGAATCCTGATGCCAAGAGGTTTAAGAAAGTCTTAAGTTGCCGGGCAGTGGTGGCCCACGCCTTTAATCCCAGCACTTGGAGGCAGAGGCAGGCGGATTTCTGAGTTCGAGCCAGCCTGGTCTACAGAGTGAGTTCCAGGACAGCCAGAGCTACACAGAGAAACCCTGTCTCGAAAAACCAAAAAAAAAAAAAAAAAAAAAAAGTCTTAAGTTTGTATTGATTGGTTTTTCTTTTCTTTCTTCCTTTCTATATTCTTCTTCCCTGTCCCTTAAAGTTCAGTTGCCTGCTACAACTATAACTGGCATTTAAAATTCTGATCTTCCTTTATGATCTTCTAAAAGGATAGTTATATGAGTATATTATACAAGATTTCATAAACTTCCCTACCATGTTACAATGACTAGAAATAAAACAATGCATTTAAATAATTTTGGAATATATATTAATTTAAAATTACTGATTAGATAATTAGTGTGCTAAATTTTTAAACTCTGATTCTTTTGCTATTTACAGCATGACAGAATGACATCAAGTGAAAAGGAAAACATTGGACCAACAACAGAAAACAAACAAGAACTGTCCAAAAGGTATTGGTTACTATGTGTCATTGCTGTTCAGGTTGAAGGTAGAAACCTTGCCATTTATTGTATATTTATCTTACTTTCACAGTTCCTCTGAGATTGATGTTATCGCTATCACTATTCTCATTTATAGACAAAGAGATCTAAGATAAAAAGATTAATTCGTTCAACAAATTAAGTTTATCATACAAACTTTTACACAAAAGAAAAGAAGTGAGGCTTGAGTCATGGCTCAGTGGTTAAGAAAACTGGCTGCTCTTACAGAGGACCTGGGTTTGGTTCCAGCACCCACATGGAGGCTCAACCATCAGTTACTCCAGTTTCAGGGGATCTGACACCTTTTTCTGACCTCCGAGAGTTTCAAGCACACATGTGGTGTGAATACATACATACATACATGTAAAGTACTCATGCACATAAAATAAATAATAATTAAAAAGAAGGTGATGATGAAATATTGATGAGTCATGTAATGTCTATCAGCTTCTAGCCTCCACACGCATGCTCACACACAGTAACACACAAACACACATCATACATGACAACATGCCAGGTATGGTACATTTTAGCTGTAATCTTGGCATTAGAGGGATTAAAATGAGCACCAGGCTAGCCTAGGCTACTTAGGCTACATAGGAAGACACTGGTGAGGTTTTTTTTTTTTAAGTCCAATTATGTGAATATACCCTAGGATTCTGCTTTTTATTTTTCAATTTTCTTTTTTTTTTAAATTAGGAATCTCATAGTGCATATTATGCATTTTAAAAATCAAATCTACCCTTCTTCCCTTCCCTCTAGTTCCTTAATCCCCCTCTCAGTTTCATGTAGTCTCTCATTATAGTCTTGGCTGTCCTGGAACTTACTATGTAGAACAGGTTGGCTTCAAACTGACAGAGATTCTCCTCCTGCCTCAGCCTCCTCAGTACTGGGATTACAGGTGTGCACGCTACACCTGGTGCTTCTCTCTTTTTAAAATCCCTCTGGGTCTGTTAGTATGCATGGGTATAGGACCATCTACTGGAGCACTGGCAGCCTTTCAGGGGCTGCATGCATCCCTGACCAAATCCTCCCTCTTATAGCAGCTATCCATGGCAACTGCTTCTCAGCCAGGCCTGGGACTTCATGAGCCCCTCCTCTGCTCATCTTGGATTTTGGCTGGCTTGATCTTGTGAAAGTCCTGTGCATGTGTTGATAGCCACTGTGAGTTCCTGTGTTGAGCAGCCCTATGCTGTAGTGCTGCAGACCTCCACTGCTTCTGTAGGCCTTTTCTTTACGGAGCCAGCAGGTGGTGCAGCATGAACATAAATAGACTATATCCTGTGCTAGCTGCATGACACACTGTTTACTGATAGGAAGCACATACTAATGGAACGTTATTATTGAACATTTGCTAAGCACAAGACATTTGTGAGACAGCAGTTCACAAGATTTCTTCTCCTGTTTTCTTTGTTTGTTTGTTGGTTTTTTTTGAGACAGGGTTTTTCTATGTAACAGAGCCCTGGCTGTCCTGGACTTGCTTTGTATACCAGGTTGGCCTTGAACTCAGAGATTCACCTGCCTCTGCATCCCAAATGCTGGATTAAAGGCGTGCACCACTGTGCCTGCCTGTTCACAATATTTCATTTGATTCTCACAGCTTATATATGCAATGAGCCCCATTCATCTTACAATTGAAAATACAAATCTGGAGAGCTAAATAATCCATTCAGTTTTATTCAGAAAGAAAAGCTGGATTTGAAACCGTATCTAGATCTGAAGTCCAAACTCTCCAAACTGCGCTATTTTCCTCTTCCCAGATGTTCCTCAAAATTTAAAGTCACATACATTTCAAATTTTATAGTTTTAAATTATTTTAAAATAATGTCACAAGCTGGGGATGTAGTTGAGTTGTTAGAGGGGTTATCTAGTGTGCATGGGCTTTGGGTCTGATAAACCAGGCTCACATTGCATGCCTGTAACCTAGCACCCTGGAAGTGAAGGCGGGATTAAAAGGTCAAGGTTATCCTTAGCTTCGTAGATAGTTTGAGGCTAACCTGAGTTTTATGAGACCCTATTTCAAAAATGCCAAAACTTAAAAAAAAATTTGAATTTATGAAAATAAGACATATAAAAAAGAATAAAGGAAATTTAAATCAGGAATAATTCTACTCATTAGCCTATGTCTCTCCTGTCTTACAATAAGACACAATTTGTAGAGCTGAGGTCATCTTGAAGTCCCTTCGCTTTGCATTTAATATTCTATCAATGGTTCCCTATAAGATTGAAAACCTTATTTAATGTTATAACCTCAGTGTTAGGATTGACTGTTAGAAACCAAAGCTATAAATTCAGAAAAGGAGTAAACTGGAAATCACCCTGCAGCAGTGAGCTTTCTTAGGAGGGAGAGCCTCACTACCATGATGGGGCGTGGTCAGTTCTAGCTGGGAAAACATTACAGGACAGAGCATCAATCACACCAGAGGCAGCATGAGGGGGACTTGAGGTAGGAGAGCAATGGAGGTTAGAGCATGGTATCAGAGACAATATAACAGGACCTTAAAGGACAAGATTCCTTTAAACCTGGGAGGAGCTTCACGTAAGTAAGAACTGGTTGTCACCAACATGTGACGGAGGAGAATGAACGAGAGAGAAAGAATCAGAAATCTTTGCTTGAAGGTGTGGGGAGCCATATCGTGGAGCCAGTTTCAGGGTAGGCATGGAGCTGTTTGTTCCGTGCTCCATCTTACTTGGGTTTTTTTTGAGACAGGGTTTCTCTGTATAGCCCTAGCTGTCCTGGAACTCACTCTGTAGACCAGGCTGGCCTCGAACTCAGAAATCTGCCTGCCTCTGCCTCCCAAGTGCTGGGATTAAAGGCGTGTGCCACCACCTCCCGGCCCATCTTACTTGTTACAATAAAGGAGATCGGTCTGGGCTGTGTCACAGTGCAGAGCTTGTCAGTTCTTTACCTCAGAGGACAGGTGGCAGGGGAGGTGTGGTCTGATTTCTTCTGAGCTGCTATCTTGTCTTAAATATGTAGGCAGGCCCATGATCTAAGGCAAACCTTATTTATTTAAGTCAGAAATTACTTCAAAATGTCACTGTTCTTCATGGTTTCCCCAACCTTGTTTTTTTTATTTGTTCTGCTAACATGGAGTACTGGGCTAATTAGTAGTCTCAATAATTTGAGTATTGAAGAATGTAAGTCCTGTGACCATTTATAGAGTCCACTGTGCTTTTTCATATATGTATTCGTTATGTATGTATATAATAAATTATTTTACATTTTTTGCAGTGCTGGGATTAAACCCAAACTCATGTATACTAGGCAAAAGCCCTACCACTGAGATATATTCCTAGCCCTATTATAAATTATTATTGTGCCTTGGGGTTATTGAGATGACCCAGGCCTCTGTATATTCAATTGTTTAATTTGTGAAGTAGCTAAGAAAACCAGAAATAGCTATATGGGCTTTAGTCTTTCTTCGTATCATAAAAGAAAGCTCCCAATCAACATTTGTTACCAAGTAAGAATAAACTTGATTAAATAATATTAAATTATTATATACATTGTCTAGAATAAGTTCTCATTTATAATATAAATTTAAAAATCAAATATAAATGTTACTTTCTGAATGCTTCATTTTTATAGTGCAGAGAATCATTTCATAAGGACTCCAGTTGTAGAAAAGCAGATGTGCTTCCCTCTTCAGAATTACCCAGTGAACAACATGGTAACAGGTAAGCTGAAGTAATGACTAGAGTAACCTCAGCTAGGGAAGAAGCAAGGGGACTGAGCAGAACAAAGCTTTACCGAGCAGAGCCTCTTGTACCATGGTGAGAGCAGAGGTACCATTCATCTGCTCAGACAGAGCCCTGCAGAGTGGACCAAGCATGAGCTTCATGGTTTCTGTCCCCACACAGGGGTCTCTAGGTAGGAGGGAGACTTGCTCCTGTTTGTACCAGACAGTTGCAACATGTCTAGGATCAGGCTTTCCTATGGAGCCAGAGTCAGCTGGGTCCTTTCTGTGACTGCTCACCAGCCATATAACATAAAGCCTCCCCTTTCCTCTGAGACCTCGAAGAAGGGACTCCCCCCCTCCCCACCTTTGAGGCTTGAACTCTGCTCAGAGCCCCCACCATGCTGCTGTGTGTCTTGTTTATGGTGTTAATAATTCTTCTAACCAAAGGATTCTTTCTTTCTTTCTTTTCTTTTCTTTTTTCTTTTTTGGTTTTTCGAGACAGGGTTTCTCTGTGTAGCCCTGGTTGTCCTAGAACTCACTCTGTAGACCAGGCTGGCCTCAAACTCAGAAATCCACCTGCCTCTGCCTCCCAAGTGCTGGGATTAAAGGTGTGCGCCACCACTGCCCGGTTTTTTGTTTTTTGTTTTTTAGATTTATTTTATTATCTTATGCATATGAGTACACCACTATTGCTCTCTTCAGAAACACCAGAAGAGCAAGAGCGCACCAGACCCCATTACAGATGGTTGTGAGCCACCATGTAGTTGCTGGGAATTGAACTCAGGACCTCTGGAAGAGCAGTCTTAACCACTGAGTCATCTCTCCAGCCATTAACAAAAGGTTTCTTCTTGGGGTGGTGCAAGAGACATGCTAGATGGATTACAGGAGAGTGTGGTTTTATTAGAATAGTTAGTGTCATAGGGAGACAGACAGACAACAGCATGTGAGGGCTCTGGAGCAGTTCAGGGACCAGGTTATCCAGGTAGGTAAGCTAATCCCTGGAAGAGATGAGAATGAAAACCCAGTGCAGATTGACTTCATCAACCTAGATCAGATTCCAGGAAGTCTAATAGCAGGCAGATTATTGTAAAATTTGGAAAAGGATCTCCAGGCAACAATAATTCCCATAATTCCAATTCCAGATGTACAATAAAGCTGAAGGTATGATGACATAGCAGCTCTTTTACAAAGTACATGTGACTGTGAGGGAGGGTCCAATGGAATCTACTGTGATCCCTGACAGATAGCATAAAGGGCATCAGGCCATAAAGTATATGTGACATCTACCCTAAGGATGGGTAATGGTCTAGGGAGGGAGGAATCTGGAATAATCATTCTGAAGAATTTGGATGAGGTCTGGCCCTTCAGACAACAAAAAGGTCATCAGGTCATTAGCAACCTCCACTCTCAGCTTTCTGGTTGGAATGCAGGGATTTGACTGTCTCTCCTCCACTGAGGAGACACCCCTGTGTGTTAGCATCCCTGGTTCTCTTAGTGCTTCTCTGTGAGTACAAGGCCCTGGTGCCCTCTACATATGTGTGCAGGAAGCATTTAGAAACCTCACATAGTGCATGTGTGCTCTACACGTTTAGAAATCTTGGGTATTATCTGTGCAATGAGCTTTTCTTCACGGGCTACACATCTCTCCCCATCAGGCAGAGATCATGGGTACACATGGGATATAACAGGCGTGCTTCACAAGAGCTAATGAAGTAGGTGCCCGTGACTGAAATAGATCAAAGATACTAATCTCTATGACTGGACTCATAATTTTAAACTCTAAATAGACACAATTACTAAAAGAAGCTATATGCATAAATTCTGTTGCTATTGATGGTACTTTTAAATTCAGGCATACTTGAGATCTTCTAAAAATTTTTATGTACAGTGTTTCGTATTAGTATTAGTATAAACCACAAACATTTGTATTACACATAAAATACGATCATTTAAGTGGTAATTATTATGGCATTACTACTTAAGGTATTTAAATCCTTCCTTAAGCTCTCTGCATTTAGGTAGGGATTCTTTTGCATTCATATCTATTTCAGATTATTAATGACATCAACATTACACACATAACTTTTATTGACTGCCAGCAGTACTGACTTTACTATTAATTTTTCACTAAAGAGCATCATCCCAGTTTTACAGTGCTTGGAATCATTGTCTGCTCTGTGACTGCTGGGCTGTTAGGAAGTTGAAGAGAGTACTCAGTGGTTACAGTCTACACCAGTTATTGCCAGTCATTTTGGTTTAAGTACTAAATGTTCCAGCCCCAATATAGACATTACACTCTCAGTAATCTAAGTTGCCTATGCCTTTCAAAAGTAGAAGAAAAAGTTAAGTGTGTTGTTTCAAATATAGAGTCCCAGAACTTAGGAGGCTGAAGCAGAGGATTGCTGAAAGCTCAAGGCCATCCTGGGCTACAAGTGAGTTCCAGTCTAGCTAGTTTAAAGTGTGAAACCTGTCAGAGGGAAGATGGGTAGAAGAGAAGAGAGGAGACAAATATGACCAAAATACAATGATATATTTGCATTTAAAAGTTACGATAAAACTCATTATTTTGTAAACTAAGGGAGAAAGAGAAAATGTGTTAAGGGCTGGAGCTGTAACTCAGTTGGCAGAGTGCCTGCCTAGCATGTACGAAGCCCTGGGCCTGGCCTCCAGTGCTGGAACATGGTGTCATGTCAGTACTGCAGGCAGAAGCAGGAAGTTAAGGATTTAAGGTTGTTCTCGGAGAGTCTTCTCAATAGCATTATTTTTTCTTTTTTTCATTCTTTTCTTTAAAAAAATCTGTAAAATTTTAAACTAATAAATTAAAGACACTTTATTTATTTATTTATAACATGATAGGATTTCAAATGTATCTATTTTTTCTTATTTTTATAGGTTATGTATCAATTGATACCCTGGAGAAATTCCTTGGAGAATTACGTGACTTCATTCCTGGAAGCTCAGGATATTTGGCATATCATGTTCAAAATGAAATTAATATGTCTGCTATAAAGAACAAATTAAGAAGGAAACTAAGTTAAGCTTACTTACATCTGGCACTTTTTAATAAAATAGTAAGATGTGTATAATGTAAATGTGAATGGAGAATTATTTTCTTTCTTAATATGTGCCCCGAGAAAACTCAGGATCATTGTGACCACTGAAATTTATGACATAGTCACAAATTGTGAGTTATTGACATCTAAACACACTTAAAAGAACTCTGTCAAAGGCTCTTTTGATTTTGACTTTAATATTGTATTTTTTCTAGGTTCAATAATGAAATGCTAGCCTTTATGATGCTGGTCCTGTTATTCTGACGTAAAATAAATTAGGAGGCTATACTTGAACTGTAAATGTTTGTTTCTGAAACAGCGAGTCGGGTGCCTCACAGTCCCCGTGGCAGAGCTTGAGGCTTCTGAGGAAATGAGACCCAACCCAAACTGGAATGTGACTCCTGACTTTCCAGGCTGGTATTGATGCCCTGTTTTCCTATATGGCCATGTTGGAACCTCTGTGTCAGGATCTGTGTATCTCATTGTGTTACTCAGCCTGGCCTCTAGCTCCCAAGTAATGTTCCCACCTCAGTGCACTCCAGGTAAGCTGAAACTAGCTGTGTGCTTCTGGACCTAGTTCTTGTGTTTTACGTAAATCTAGAGATGTGGCAATCTCAAGAAGGCAGTTTGCTGGGTTTGATGGTGCTGACCTGTGATCCCAGGTACTTGGATGACTGAGGCAGGAGTATAGAAAGCTCTAGTCAGCCTGAGCAACTTCATAGGTCCCTGTCTTAGCATTAGAAGTTAGAAGAGGCCAGTTAACAAAGCCTCTAAAGCCGGGCAGTGGTGGCGCACACCTTTAATCCCAGCACTTGGGAGGCAGAGGCAGGCGGATTTCTGAGTTTGAGGCCAGCCTGGTCTACAGTGAGTTCCAGGACAGCCAGGGCTACACAGAGAAACTCTGGAAAAAAACAAAACAAAACAAAGCAAAAACAAACAAACAAACAACAAAAATCAAAGCCTCTAAAAAAGTGTAGAAGGTTCTGTGTTCAATCCATGAATGCAGAAACCACTTCTTAGAGTTTGGTGGCTTATTACTTTCTGGAGACATAAATGGAGTTCTTTTTGAAGATGTCTTCTTAGACCTACTTGTTCTTCTGGCAGGTATAGAGTTATCTAAAAAAAAATTTATCTTGTTTTTCCCTTTGGTGTGTGGGTTATTATATTACTTAGCTCTACCTTTTCCCTACAACTCAAACTTCATCCCATCAAATTCTCACGCAACTCTCAGTCTCAGCATTTGAGAATTATATTTTTGTCTCTTTGGTCGTTTTTCCTTATTTATTTTTGTGTCTGTGGTTAAGTCCTTCTGAACTTATTAATGAAAAAAAAAACCTATTAATTATCTTTTCCTGAAACATTAAATATTGTCTCTTCCTGAACACTTTATCTTAGTCACGTTCTATTGATTAGGTTTTACATAGAAACCAACCCTATCTGTAGATTTAAAATTAATTATTAAGAGTATTACGTAAGTTTACATTAAGTTGTTTACACTGAGATTATTGTAAGAGTGTTCAGTGTCTCTCCAACATGTACATGAGTTAGCATAGTAAATAAAAACCTCCAACAAAACAGAAATGTTTCTCAAAGTGATTATAATTTCAGATAGACAATACAAATATAATACATATATCTTTGGAAAACTGCCAGGGGTAGTAAAATCAGCTGATAACCATACTTCTTTAAGACTTGGAAATATGAAGAAATAAAATGACAAATATCTTAGTTTCTTTCTTATTTGTTGTGATAAAATACTCTGATAAAGACAACTTAAGGAGAAAGGGGTTTCATCCAGCTCACAGGTCAGGGTAAAGTGTCATAAACTGATGACGTGACTGCTCCATGGTATGGTTAAGGTTTTTACTGTGGATATGAAGGACAGAACATCTGGAAGAGGCCAGAGCAGAGGGAAAGTGGTAGACTGAACGTGGCCTGCAGACTGGGCCTGCGAGGAGAGAAGCAGGAGCGGGGCCGAGAGAAGGGAGGAAAGGGGGAGAACCTGAAATGAAGACAGAGTTCAGGCAGAAGAGAGCATAGCTGACACAGTGGGGTTATAAGGAGAGTGAGAAGCTGGGGCAGGGAAGTCTGGGAGTTGAGAAGTTCAGGGGAGGAGGCAAGAAGGCTGGGGTGTCAGAGTGGACTTTGAAATGTGTAACAGGTCCTTGTGATACTGAAGGAACCTGGAGCCCAGCATGCACTTTGATATCCTAATAGCTACCACTGACAGTCATTTGTCCCTTCTGACAGCAATAAGGGAAAAGGCTCTTTTTGTTTAAGGGAAACCTGCTTCACAAGTTCCTGAGGAATGCTGGCCTTTGTCTAACTGCCAGCATTGGGGGACCTAACAGGAGACAAGGAGAGGAGACAAGGCAGAGGAGTCAAGGCATCAGGAGTTAAGGCGGCTGTATCACATCCATGTTCAAGAAGCAGGGGTGGGGAGACACACAGGCTGCTGTTCAGTTCCCCCATTTCCATTTATAAAATCCATAATCCCAGCCAGGGAGTGGCATCACCCACAGAGGTCTTCCCCCTTCAGTTACCTGTAATCAACAAAATCTTCCACATACACCCTCAGAGGGCCATCTCCTGAGTGGTTCACAGTTAGTGCTCACAGTTCCACTCTGTCACCTAGACACCCAAAGATCACCTTTAGGCTATAACCTTCCCCTCCTTGTCCACATAGTCTCCCGACCATGTTATAACATCAAGTGTACCCAGTCCAGCTTTAAAGTCCTCATAGTTTTCAACAATTCCACACTTTAAAATTACAGTCACTTAGCTGTGGGCTTGTAATAAAAAAAATAAGTTATATCCTTCCATCAGACAGTGGCACAAAGTAAACTGTTCCTAAAGGGACAATTGATCAGCCCAAATGTTTTATTCCCAGAGACCAACGGCTAAAGCTGGAAGATGGAAAAGATGCAGAGCACCAAGACCCTGCTTGCTTCTCCAGTTCTGATTTGCTCTTGTAGCGGGGGTCTGATCAGGCCTCTGTCTGCCTCCCTCCTGAGAAGACCATCTAAACACTCTCCTACAGCAGGTCCCCTCCAGGTGACCAAACGGGCATTCCGGACCAGAGCTGTCTCCCAGGACACTGACACAGCAGCCAAGTTTATTGTTGCTGGCACCATCATAAGTGTGGCTGGACCAGGGACCGACCTGCATTGAACAGTATTTGCCAGCTTTATATTGGCTACACGGGGACTCCATCTCTCAAACAACAGCTCTTCTATTCCATTTGGGCTCTGCCCTGCCTGAGGCCATAGAACTCTTCTGTTTGATGGTCACCCTTCTCATCCACTTCTCCTTGGGAGCCTCCCTGGGGTCACCCAGCCGTCCCTGCTGCTTCAACTCTATGCCAGTCCCCTAACTAGTGCAACCACTGTGGCAGTCAGCATGGAGGTTCTTCAGAAAGTTCAAAAAAGAACCCTGGCCCAGCTGTATCACTGTTGGGTTTTAGCTGTAGGACTCGAAGTCAATACAACATAGAGGTACTGAGGGACTTGCACTTCATGTCTTTCTGTTGTTTGTTAACAATTTTAACAAAATTTGTGTATGTGTGTGTAGTGTGCGTGTGCGTGTGCGTGTGCGGTGTGCGTGTGCGTGTGGTGTGCGTGTGTGTTGTGTGTGGTATGCAGGTACCCTCAAGTCCAGAGAGGGCATCAGATCTCCTGGAGTTGGAGTTAGTTACAGATAGGTGTGAGTCCCCTGACATGGGTGCTGGGAACTAAACTTAGAGCCTCTGAAAGGGCTCCTTAGCCACTGAGCCATCTCTCAAGCCACACACATTCATGTTTATTGTTACAGTAACAAATGGAATCAGCCTAGATGTCCATCACCTGTCAGATAAAGAAAATGTGGTTCATGTGTACAGATTGTTGTGCTTTTCTAAAAACCCAAGGATATAGTTTATAGAGCAGGCCCATGCTGAGGCATCCCTTCCCCCTGAGGTATCAGCCATAGAACGGGTTTAGTATAGAATAGAGTTTATTTAGGGCATGAGAAGGGGAGTTGAGAAGGGAGTAGACACAGAGAAAGTTGACAAAAAGAGAGAGAGAAGAGGGTGGCCAGGGGAAAGGAAGAGAGAGAAGGGGTTAGGGAGAGTGAAGGAGTCAGAGAGAAGAGGTAGAGAGAGCAATGAGGGGCCAAAAAGCCCCTTTTATAGCAAGCCAAGCCTACCTAGCTGTTTGCCATGTAACTGTGGGAAGGAGCTTAGAAGGATTGCCAACACATATTCAAACATAAAGAGGAAGCCAGCCGGGCAGTGGTGGTGCACGCCTTTAATCCCAGCACTTGGGAGGCAGAGGCAGGTGGATTTCTGAGTTCGAGGCCAGCCTGGTCTACAGAGTGAGTTCCAGGACAGCCAGGGCTACACAGAGAAACCCTGTCTCGGAAAAAAAAAAAAAAAAAGAAGAGGAAGCCATGGTAGTTTTAGGAAATGGACACAAACAGAGATCATTCAAATGAAATAAGCCAAATACTGCATGTGTTTGCTCATGTGCAGACTCTGGGTTTGAATTTTCATGTGTGTGTGTGTGCGTGCGTGCGTGGTGTGTGTGTGTGTGTGTGTGTGTGTTTTATAAAAGTAGAGGACTATGAGAGGAAGAAGCAATCTTAGAGATGGAGGCACAGAGAGAGAGAGAGAGAAAGAGGTGGATGGATGGATAGATAGATAGATGATAGGGTAGTGGAATACATGTGACATGGAAACAGGAAGAGTGACAAGCTAGGGGGATAGGGGGATGTAGAAACCAGGAAGAAGGGCTAGATGGGGTAAGGGAAAGTAGTTGGGTAGAGAGATGAATAAGATATATATATATATATATATATATATATATATATATATATGAAAATTTAATAATGAAACTCATTATGTTAGCCTATTAAATATATAAACAAATATTCACAGTAAAAGAAAAGCAAACACAAAGCAAGAAACTAGGGTCTTGAAGTGTGGCCCAGTAGGGGGTGGGGTGACTGAAAGGAAAATAGTCAAATATAGAATCATAGTGAAGATTTTTCATATATCCCACTCAATAACTTATAAAAGCAAACCAAACAATTAAGCATAAGACTTAAATACACAAGCTAAAGAACTTTACTTACTTGATATAACAATATTAATAATTATAGTTGATAATTATTTAAATATACATGAAACATTTATAAGATAAATCTTTATAAATTTTAAGTTATGTGTGTGTGTTTGTCTAGAAGAGGGTGTCATATGACCTAGAGCTATAATTACAGGCAATTGTGAACCACTGTATTTGGGTGCTGGGAACTGAATGTGAGTCCACCGAAAGAGCAATGTTGCATGTCCTTAACCACCGAGCCATCTCTCCAGTCCAACTAAGAACATTTACATAAATCAATCACATATGCATGATTATGAATGCATTACAAATGATTCTGGTCTAGAGATTAAGTTCAGTTGGTAGAGGGCTAGTTTAGCCTGCAGAAGTAAGTCCCAGACCTCATAAACTGGGCATGTTGGCACATACCAGAAGCCCAGCATTCTAGAGGTAAAGTCGGGAAACTAGGAAAGATAAGGTATTCAAGGTCAATCTAGACTACCTAGCAAGCTTGAGGCCATCCTGGGCTACATAATACCCTGTTTCAAGGCCGGCAAGGTTGGCCTTGGATACGTGAGATCTTTCAAACTAATAACCAACCAACTAAAAATAACATCAAACAAAACTCATTTTTTCGATAAGGAACTTGTTGGGGTGGTGGCGCACACCTTTAATTCCAGCATACGGGAGGCAGAGGCAGGTGGATTCCTGAGTTCAAGGCCAGCCTGGTCTACAGAGTGAGTCCCAGGACAACAGCCAGGGCTACACAGAGAAACCCTGTCTCGAAAAACCAAAAAAAACAAAAAAAAAAAAGTCATGGCAGTTAAAATAGCAATCTCTTACTGTCTCTTTAGGTTCTTTGAAGAAGTTGCCTTGACAGGTCATACAGACTGATCTCACTTGTCTTTCTTCTTTTTTTTTCTTTCTTTCTTTCTTTCTTTCTTTCTTTCTTTCTTCTTTCTTCTTTCTTCCTTTCTTTTTTTTTCTTGGATATTTTGTTTACAGTTCAGATGTGATCCCTTACCCCATTCCCCCCTCCCCGCCCAGGAACCCCCTATCCCATCGCCCTTCCTCCTGCTTCTCTGAGGATGTGCCTCTACCTACCCTCCCCACTCCCACCTCCTCACCCTCCAATTCCCCACACACGGAGTCCAGCCTTCATGACACCAAGGATCTCCTCTCCCACCTATGCCAGGCAGGGCCATCCTCCCTTACATATACAGCTGGAGCCATGGGTCCCTCCCCTATGTGCTCCCAGGCTGGTGGTTTAGACCCTGGGAGCTCTGGTTGGTTGGTATTGTTGCTCTCCTCATGGGGCTGCAAACCCTTTCAGCTCCTTCAGTCTTCTCTCTCTTACTCCTCCATTGGGAACCCCATGATCAGTTTAATGGTTAGCTGTGAGCATCTGCCTCTGTATATGTCAGGCTCTGGCAGACCTCTAAGGAGACAGCTATATCAGGCTCCTGTCAGCATGCACTTCCTGAAATCCACATCAGTGTCTACCTTTGGTGACTGCATGTGGGATGGATACCCAGGTGGAATGGTCTCCAGACGGCCCCTTCTTCAGTTTCTGTCCTACACATTGTCTCCATATTTGCTCCCTGAGTATTTTGTTACTCCTTCTAAGAAGGACTGAAGTGCCTCCATTTAGTGTATCTTATGTAACTGGTCAGAAAGAGCTGAGACTGGAGTCATCTAAAGGGCCTTTTTTCTCTTGTTCTATAAAATGCAGGATTACATTGCAGAGGGACATGTAGCTGAGGAGATAGCATGACCATCTTTGGGGAAATATAATGGGCTATAATTGGTACATTGCATCATAAACCAGCACATTTCAAAGAATTTAAGTTGTTCAAATTATGCTCTGACTTCAGGGCAGTTAAGCTAGAAACAAAATAACAACAACAAAAAATAGTAACTAGAAAGCCCACTGTGCTGGCTAGTTTTATGCCAGACTCATCTGAGAGGATGCAGCCTCCAGAAGATGGGGCTGTAGGCACGCCTGTAGGGTGATCGATGCAGGAGGGCCCAGCTCCTTGTTGATGATAACATCCCTGACCTTGTGGTCCTGAAGTGTATAAAGCAAGCTGAACAAGCCGTGGGCTGGAAGTCAGTAAGCGGCACCCCTCCATGGTCTCTGCATCAGCATCTGTCTCCAAATGCTGCCTCCCCCATCTTGGTGCCCACGAAGGACTGTGACTCAGGATGTGTAAAGCAAATGAACCCTTTCCTTCCTGGCTGCTTCTAGTCATTGTTTCATCTCAGTAATAGGAGCCCCAGCTAAGATACTTGCATATCTGAATATGAGGAAATGTACTTCTAGGGGCTGCAGAGGTGGCTCAGTGGCTAATAGCACTGGCTGCTTGTCCAGAGGACCTGGGTTTGATTACTAGCATACACAAGACAACTCATAATTGTCTGCAACTTCTGTTCCAGGGAATCTGACACCTTCTGGTATCCTTGGGCACCAGGCACACATGTGTTACACAGACCAAAACAATGGTACACATAAAATTAATAAAAAAAAAAAAAAAAAAAAAAGAAAGAAAGAAAGAAAGAAATATATTCTTAAGAGCCCATGTATTTAAAAAAATGTAAAAAATTAGAACATGTCTTAACTAAATAGCAATAAACATAAATTATAGCCTGTAGCTAAAGCCAGGCTAGGAAATATGATCCTAAACACATAGTGTAGACATAAATTGTTGTGTTTTATACAAAGAAAGAGAAATCAGGGATATGTTTGGTAGAGGCGCGATATGGTGTGAGGGTAGGGGTGGTGGAGGGCGAGGAGGAAGGGGGTGCCTCTATGGGCCCATGCTGAGGCATCCCTTCCCCCTGAGGTACCAGCCAGTTTAATATAGAAAGAGTTTATTTAGGGCATAGAGAGGGGAGTTGAGGGGGTAGTAGTGACAGAGAAAGGGAGAGAAAGAGAAAGAGAGAGAAAGAGGAGAGAGAGAAGAGTAGAGAGAGGCTGGCCATGAGCACGGGGAGAGAGGGGGGAGGGGAATGGGGAGAGGAGGGACTGAGAGGGAAGAGAGTAAGAGAGAGGAGTGGGTAAACAGTCCCCTTCATACTGAGTCAGGCATACCTGGCTGTTGCCAGGTAACTGTGGGCAGAGCCTTGAAGAGATGCTAACATAAATAAAAAGCTAAAAATCAATTGCCTAAGAATCTTTCTCAAAAGTTAGGGAAAACGCAAGACAAAAGAGACAGGGATGACGAGGAGCTGTGGCTCAGTCGTAGAGTGCTCATGCAGGAGGCCCTGGTTCAATTCCCAGCCTTACACACAACTGTCATCTCAGTATTTGAAGGAGGAAGCAGGAGGATCAGGCCTTCAAGATGTCTTACTGTCCACTTGGTTCATAACAGGGATAACAGAATGGAGCCTGATTATCAAATCTAAGATCTGTCTGTTACCCATCTCACCTTAAGTAAACCCAGGTGTCTTGAGATGGGTAATCTTAATGGTTAGTTAGCTCCAGTGGCTTGAGCACTGTCTAGTTCAGTAAAGCTCACTTAGGAAAGGGCAGGTACATAGAGGATTAACTCGGGGATACCTGTCCTTAGTGTAGGCAGCACTGTCCAACAGGCCAGGGTGGAATCAAAGGGAAGGAGGGTGCCATTGCTGATGATGTCATATGGGAATCTTGGGGTGTCTTTGAGAATAATGAAGCCTTTCTTGGCTCTTAGTTGCCAAAGCCACTTCAGGTTCTTGTCTCATTAAAGAATGAAATTCACAGGCTACAGAGGGGGAGCTTTAGAGATAAATTTATTACGGACTCATAGATGAGAGCTTAAAGAAGGGAAGAAAGAGGGAGACAGACAGACACAGACACACAGACACACACACAGACACACACACAGACACACACACAGACACACACACAGACACACACACACAGACACACACACACACACACACACACACACACACACACACACACACACACGGAAAGGCTCTTGTAGCAGGACTGACCCCAGGAAATAGAGTGTCACCAACTGCCAGTCTGGGTGCTTTTTAAGGAACTTATATCAGAAATCAGGATGAGGTACAGAGACAGGGATGAGCTGGAGTCTGGTTGGCTCAGCCACAAAGTGTGTAGGCGCTGCCTCTCAGCTTCAACCACACAGGGTCACGTAGCCTGGAAGCAGACTTGCTCATTAGAAAATAACAAATCATCAGGGCCTCCCTGGCCTCCCCTAAGGACATTCTCAGAACTGCTACCCTGGGGTCCCTGACCCACTTGACCAGTTTCAAGCCTTTGGGACTGGTTTGGAGGAAGAGTTTGGAAAATCTGGAGAAGCAAGCTACAGAAAGCCCAGAGTACTGTGGGCAGGGCTTATCGGGTGACCTGGTGGGAGCCTAGAAGACCAGAGTGACCATAGCCTGTTGTGTTTGCCATGCATTAGTTCTATTATTCTTTGTCTATGTCTCCATTCTTGGAATGGGAATTGTGAACAAGAACTCCTGGGGCTGGGGATACGTCTACCAAGGCTGACTGTCTGACCAGAACTTTAGTGATATGGAGAGGCAGGAATGTTGCAGGTCTCGAGCCGTATTTCCTTGGAGTATCCTTAGCTTCCAATGGTAGCTGTGTATTGCCCTTCTGTGTTCATGGCATGTAGATTTTGTGTGTGTGTGTGTGTGTGTGTGTGTGTGTGTGGGTGTGGAGAGAGAGAGAGAGAGAGAAAGAGAGAAGAGAGAGAGAGAGAGAGAGAGAGAGAGAGAGAGAGAGACCATTATGTAAATCCTTTGGAATGCATGAGCAGACCCCAGTTTCCATCGACCAAAGGTGGAAGAATGCTGTCAGATAGCGTTTGAGGCCTGCAGCAGAGTTTTTAGTGCCTTGCTGTAACCCGTCTGCTGGAAACCTGCCAATGCACGGGGAAGGCACGCTGTTTTATGACCTTGTTCTATTACTATAGAGAAGTTCATGAAACTACTGCTTCCCTGGAAACACAGTATTTAGGGGACTATGGTTCTGTGTTCCTGGGCCCAGGCCACTCTTCTTTAGCTCTAGAATAAACCATCACGCTCATTCTGCTGAGGTAAGAGCAGAGTTTGCCCTGTGTGGTCAGGGTCACACCGTTTTGTTCAGCTCCTCTATTGTGGTTGGACTGTGACATTCCATGGCTACTGTGGTTTGGCTTTTAGAACTTAAGTGACCTTGTTTCTGTGGGTTCTTGTCCACCTTATCCTGATGACCTCCAGTAATGGCTGCTCAAGGAAGATCTTTATCTATCACCTGACATCCTATAGCTGACTGCTATTGGTTATCCCCAGCCATAGCCAACTACTAGCCAAAGGGGGAAATTTTTCAAACCTACTCCCCCGCCCTCTTCCTCTAAAACATGTGCTAAGTGGACTGAATTCTCCTCAGAGCCCCCAACACGCTGCCATCTGTCTGTCTGTGGCAGTAATATCCTTTCGAATCAACTACTTATAAAAAAGGTCAATATTGGGGTTGGAGAGGTGGCTCAGCGGTTAAGAGCGTTTGTTGCTCTTGAAGAGAACCTGAGTTCAGTTCCCAGCATCTACATGATGGCTCACACTCAAACACAACCAATGAAACAAAGTAACTAGCACACACAATATTGCATTTGGAAATTGTGTGTGTGTGTGTGTGTGTGTGTGTGTGTGTGTTGTGAATGGAAGAAAAATTAATTTCATTACATTACAATTTTATTAGTAAAGACTGGCCTTTACTAATTTAATATTTCTTTCTTTTTTTTTTTTTTTTTTTTTTCGAGACAGGGTTACTCTATGTAGCCTGGGCTGTCCTGGAACTCACTCTGTAGACCAGGCTGGCCTTGAACTCAGAAATCCACCTGCCTCTGCCTCCCAAGTGCTGAGATTAAAGGCGTGTGCTACCACCACCCAGCAATTTAATATTTCTTATCAAGGCTTGTGTGGTTTCAGCTAAATAAAAAACTGATAGTCTTAAATATTAAAATTAAAAACAAACATAGCTGAGTATATTGAACATGTTTGTGATCCCATCACTCGGGAGACTAGGCAGAGGGGACGATATTTCGAGTTATGCGGAGGTTTCTGCAACCACTACCACACACCAGCCCAGTAAAGAGCCAAGGGAACATGACTCAGGAGCTAGTGTTCAAACTTTGGAAATCTGACCCCAAGCAATTTACTTTAGGCACATTAAGCACAGCACAATTTGGTGGAAATTTTTCTGGTGATAAATAACAATTCCATGTGCACAGTAAACCTTAAGATGTGACTACACTGAAACCCTGAAGTACTTTTGACACTTTCCATAAAGAGTTTGTGTAGATTGACAAACTTACAGTAAGCTCTCAGGGAGGGCCCGTGGTGGTCTGGGCCGAACAGCACAAAGATCACAAGATTGTTACCACACAAAGATCACAAGGTTGTTATCACATTTGCTCCAGCCTTTTGGACAGATACCAGGTTGTATACATCCAGGAACTCCCAGAAATAGACTGAATTATGTTTTATTAACTTTAAGTTTTTTGAATGCCAATGAAGCAGGAACAACAGCTGTGAAAGACACTGGATTATAAGACAAAAAGACCTACTGAGTTAGATCAGTCTGTATATTTCAAGATGCTTTAACACCAGAATAGAAGTCAGAGAATGTGTTGCATTGGGAAGAAGTTTTGTCTGTATTTCCACAGGTGATGAAAGACTATGGGTTCCATCAAATTGATAAAGATCTGATCTGAGTAAGAGAAACTGCCACATGAAAGTAATGACTCAAGGAAGGAAGAGAAACAGAAAAGACAGCAACACAGATGACACAGATGACCATCTTGCATGGACACATCAACTGGCAGACTGAAATGGATGTCTGCTGATGGACTGCAGTTAGGAAGGACCATTGCATCAACGACTCTTCATAAGGACAGTCAGACTGTTAAATTTATAGGATTGGTCATTGTTTCAGTTGTAAAAGTTAAAATGTGTACAATTTTTAGCTTCAACAGGAAGGGGGGAGATATTAGAGGAATTTTAATCCAGCAACAAGGCTGCTCTAGCAAGGAATCACATCCAAAAATATGACCAGGCTGGAATGCAGATATGCCCTTAGTATATACCTTTAATCCCTAACAATGAAGGTAAGGTTAGTTTGTATAAGGAAGCAGCCATGTTTGAAGGTGATGGCTAATTGAGGGGCAGACCAAGTGATGAATCAGAGATCTGACAGAATGAGTCAGAGATAGGATATGGCCAACTCACACAGAACAGCACAGGAAAGAGAGACTACTGAAGAAAGTGAAAGAGAGAGAGAAGGGTTGTGGTGTGTGTGTGTGTGTGGCAGTTTTACTGGGACAGTTTTACAAACACAGATTGTAGAGAGAACAAGCCAGACACAGATGAAGATAGGACAAACCAGAGGATGAGAAGGAGCCAGGAGATTAGAACATACTGCCAAATGAGGCCAAGCAGAGCAATTCAATCAGAAGCCAAGAGAAGCCAGATTGAATCAGTTAGTTTAAAAGATTAAATTGTATGGAGGCTAGAAGCTCCTAGCCTAGGCCTAGGAATGGTTAGAACACTCTGAGCTTAGCCCAAGCTGTGTATACATAGCTTGGGTATGGCTCTCATTTCACCACTTCTTTTTTTTTTTTTTTTTTTGGTTTTTCGAGACAGGGTTTCTCTGTGTAGCCCTGGCTGTCCTGGAACTCACTCTGTAGACCAGGCTGGCCTCGAACTCAGAGATCCACCTGCCTCTGCCTCCCAAGTGCTGGGATTAAAGGCGTGCGCCACCACCGCCCGGCTCACCACTTCATCTGGAGAAATAAAAGCAACATTTACATCCCTCCTTTGGAAAGGACACTCTGTGTGTTTAGCATTCCTGGTTACCCTAGTGCAGTGGTTCTCAATATTCCTAATGCTGTGACCCTTTAATACAGTTCCTTATGTTGTGATGACCCCCAGCCATATAATTATTTTCATTGCTACTTCATAACTGTAATTTTGTTACTGTTATGAATTGTAAATAATTGACATGCATGGTATCTGATATGTGGCCCCTGTGAAGGAGTCGTGGTGACCCATAGGTTGAGAAGTGCTCACTTTTGTGCTTATCTGTGAGCACAAAGACTTCTGTGCCTCCCACAAAGTTCCAACTAGTCTTCAGAGTATCAGGTACCAGGAGAGTTGGACTATGTCTTAGAGTTTCTATTGCTGAAACAAAACACTATGACCAAAAAGGAAGTTGGGGAAGAAAGGGTTTTTTTTTTTTTACATTGCTGTTCATCACCAAAGAAAGTCAGGACAGGAACTCAAACTGGGCAGGAACTTGAAGGCAGGAGTTGATGCAGAGGCCAAGGATGAATGTTGCTTGTTGTGTTTTATAAAAAAGAAAGAGGAAGCCAAAGATATGTTTTGTAGAGCCAGGTATGGTGAAGTGAGATGGGTGCTTTGGTGGGCCCATGCTGAGGCATCCCTTCGATCTGTGGTACCAGCCATATAGGATACCAGCCATGAGGTACCAGCCATATAGGATATAGTATGGAATAGAGTTCATTTAGGGCATGGGAAAGGGAGTGGGAAAGGAAGGAGAGAGAGAAGAAAATGTTTCACAGACGTGGCCGCAGGCCAATCTGATGGGGCAGTTCTCCAGTGGAGGTTCTGTTTTCCCAAGGTGACTTTCTGTATCAGGTTGATGGCTGAAGCTGTGGTGTTTGTGACAGGTGATATTTGTCTTCCCGTGCCTGGGTTATTTCACTTAGTATAATATTTTCCAGTTCCACTCATTTTCCTATGAATTTTCTTCTTTAAAGATGATTCAAATTCCTTTGTGTAGGGGTGCTGGAGTAATGACTCAGTTTTAAGTGCACCTACATAGTGGCTCAAAATGGTTGGTAATTCCAGTTTCAGGGATCTGATGTCCTCTTCTGGCCTATGTAGGCACTAGGCAAGCATATGGTAGACAGACAAACACACAGACAAAACACCCTAGGTATAAAATAAAATTTAAAAAACTCCCATGTCCATCTTTTTTTTTTTTTTCTTTTTTTCTTTTTTTTTTGGTTTTTCGAGACAGGGTTTCTCTGTGTAGCCTTGGCTGTTCTGGAACTCACTCTGTAGACCAGGCTGGCCTCGAACTCAGAAATCCACCTGCCTCTGCCTCCCAAGTGCTGGGATTAAAGGCGTGCGCCACCGCCTCCCGGCAATGTCCATCTTTTCATTACGTACTTGTCATCATCAGTTGGTTGACACTTAGGTCAATTCTATCTCTCAGCTACTGTGAGCAAAGCATCCATGAATGTGGTTGGCATTTCTGGTTTTTAGCTTTATAAATATTTTATTAGTGTGTGTGTGGGGGGGGGGGGGGCATGGATGTACATGTCTGTTTGTGTGCCTGCCATGTGTGCAGGTGCCCATAAGAGGCCAGAAAAGGGTGTTGGATCTTCTAGAGCTGGAGTTACAGGCAGTTATGAAGTGCCTGATATGGGTACTGGGAACTGAACTCAGGTCTTCTGGAAGGTCTCTTAACCCCGGAGTCATTTCTCCAGCCTCATTTTTAGCCTTTGAGGAACATCTGCACTGGTTCCCTACTCTGATACCTGGGCACACCATTTACACCACGCCCACGGCGGATGTGGCTTCATTGTTGCCGCATCCTCATCTGTACTTGTCCTCTGTTTTCTTGAAGATCGCCAATCTCACAGGGTAGGTGGGGGGGGGGGCGCTAGCGGGGGCAGGGGGCGGGGGTTGCGGTGAGTTGGAACCTCAAAAGCTTTATTTTGCATTTTACTGGTGGCTAAGGATGATGGACATCTTCAAAATGTTTGCTAGCTATCTGCATTACTTCTGTGAGAACTCTCTGTTTAGCTCTATAATCCAGTTTTAAAATTAGGTTCTGTTTTCTTTCTTTCTTTTTTTTAAGATTTTATTTATTATAATAAGAGTACACTGTAGCTGTCTTCAGACACACCAGAAGAGGGCATCAGATCCCGTTACAGATAGTTGTGAGCCACCAAGTGGTTGCTGGGATTTGAACTCAGAACGTCTGGAAGAGCAGTCAGTGCTCTTAACCGATGAGTCATTTCTCCAGCCCTGGAGTTGATTTTTATGGAGGGTCCATGTAGATATCCAGTTTTCCCTGCACCATATGCTGCATTTGTATTAAGATTTGGGTGGCTACAGCCACTCATGGAATACTTATGGTCCACATGCCTGTTTTGTGACAGTGCTGTGCTCTGTGCTCATACCACATGGCTCCGTAGTATAACTTAACATCAGGTACTCATTTTGCCCAGCATTGTGTTGGCTCTCTGGGGCCTTCTGAGCTTCCATATGAAATTTAGGGGATATTTTTCTGTTTCTGTGAAGAATGGTATGGCTGTTTTGTTTGGGACTGAATTGAACCTATAGATTCATCTCTTTGTAGGGTGGCCATTATCACAAAGTTAATTCTTCTAATCCATAAGTATGAAGGATTTTTTCCATCTACCTCAACTTCTTTCTTTGTTGTTTTAAAGTTTTCATTGTACAAGACTTTTGCTTCCTTAGATGTATTCTTTCTTGTTTATTGTTTTGTTGAGAATGGAATTGTTTCCCTGGTTTCTCTCTCCATATGTTTGCTATTGGTAATACAGAAAGGCTATTAAAGTTTGTATGTTGATTTTGAAGTCTCTCACTTTGCTGAAAAGTGTTTAGCAGACCTTACTTTTCTAGTAAAGTCTTTAGGGTCTCTTTCAAATAGAATCATATATATCATCTGTGAATAAAGATACTTTGAATTCTCCCTTTCCCAGCTGTATCCTTTTTATTTGCCCCCACCCCCACCTCAGTTTTTCGAGATAGAGTTGCTCTGTGTAGCCCTGGCTGTCCTGGAACTCACTTGCTGGCTCTGTAGACCAGGCTGGCCTCAAACTTGGAGATCCACCTGCCTCTTTCTCACAAGCACTGGGATTAACAGACTTTGTCACCACTATCCAACTCATTTGCTTCTCTTGTCTTACTGCTGTAGTAGGTATCTAAGACTTAAGGTACTATAATGGAGAAGCGTGGAGAATGGACGTTTTGACTTGTTCCTGATTTTAGTGGAAATGCTATGAGTTTTCCCCATTCAACATAATGCTGGCTCTAGGTTTGTCATATGTAGCTGTTATTATATTAGAGATGCTCCTTCTAGTCCAAGTTTCTTTAGGACTTTTATCATTGATGTATGTTGTATTTTACCAAAAGCCTTTTCTATCATCTCATTTTGAGATGATCCTGTGATTTTTGTCCTTGAGTTTATTTGTGTAATTTATAACATTTGTTGATTTACATCTATTGAACTATTGCTATATTTCCAGAATAAAGCCAACTTGATTATGTAGAGTGGCCTATTGATGTGTCCTTAAAACTTGGTTTATATTTTCTTAAGAACTTTTGCATCTATGTTCATCAACTGGTCTATATTTTTTTTTTGTTGTTGCATTTTGTCTGGTTTTGGGAGCAAGATGATAATAGCTTCATGAAGAGTCTAGAGATGCTCCTTCCTTTTCTGTTTTAGGAAATTACTTAAGAAGTATTTGACCAAGCCAGCTCAGTCAGCCAGACAGGGTCTCAAGGGAGGGAGTGAGGTTTGAAAAGAACAAGACAGGGCTGGAGAGATGACTCACTGGTTAAGAAAACTGACTGTTCTGTTGTTTGGTTTTTTTTTTTTTGGTTTTTTGAGACAGGGTTTCTCTGTGTAGCCCTGGCTGTCCTGGAACTCACTCTGTAGACAGGCTGGCCTTGAACTCAAAAATCCATCTGCCTCTGCCTCCAAGTGCTGGGATTAAAGGCGTGCGCCACCACCGCCCAGCTGAAAACTGACTGTTCTTCCAGAGGTTATGAGTTCAATTCCCAGCAACAACATGGTGGCTTACAACCATCTGTAATGTAATCAGATGCCCTCTTCTGGTGTGGGCTGAAGACAGTAACAGTGTATTTACATAACTAAAATAAATAAATCTTTAAAAGAAAAGAAAAAGACACCGGGGCAGTGGGTGGCACACGCCATTCATCCCAGCACTTGGGGGCAGAGGCAGGCGGATTTCTGAGGTTCGAGGCCAGCCTGGTCTACCGAGTGAGTTCCAGGACAGCCAGGGCTACACAGAGAAACCCTGTCTTGAGAAAAAACAAAACAAACAAAAAAAAAAAAAGAAAGAAAGAAAGAAAAAGAAAGAAAGAGATTATAACATGACTCCAGCCAAAGCAGTCTATTTTCTCCAGTCTGCTTTTATACCATTCTAGGTACTTGCAGAGAATAGGGTCAGTTCTTAGATCAAAGACAAAGTAATCAAACAAGGCAATAACAAAGAAATCAAACAAAGCAGTAAACAAAACCCTATGGTCAATGTTTCTAGGGACTTATCAGGATGACCAAGATAAAAGGAATGGCACAACTCATTCCTAGGCTCAGTTTACCTTGAGCTTTTTATTAGCCCAAATGTGAATATTCTTATCTGAGCCTACTTCTGTGTCCTAGTCCAAAGTCAAAATTCTTGGCCAAATTTCTAGAAGCTGCCCCCAAAGCTCTCCACAAGTATTGGTGTCAGCTGGCTGTAGTGGCACACGCCTTTAATCCAGCACTCAGAAGGCAGAGGCAGGCAGATCTCTGAATTTGAGAGTAGCCTGGTCTACAGAGTGAATACCAGGACAGACTGAACTACCTAGTAAAACCCTGTCTCAGAAAAAAAAAGAAACAAAGACATGTTGGTGTTATTTCTCTTTGAGGGTCTCATAAATGTCATCAGTGAATCCATCTGGGTCTGGGCATTTTAGTGGAAAATTTTTATTGCTCTTTCAATCGTGCTGCTCACTATAGATTTAAATTAAATCATCTTGGTTTAATTTTGGTAAATTTTGGTATGCATTTGGGAACTGATTCATTTCTTTCAAGTTTCCCAATTTAGTGGAGTATGTGTTTGAAAATAAGACCGAATATTTTTCATATGTGTGTGTGGAAGAAGGAGAACAGGAAAACTTTGTGGAATCATTTCTTTTTGTTTGTTTTGTTTTGTTTTTTTTGTTTGTTTTTTGAGACAGGGTTTCTCTGTGTAGCCCTGGCTATCCTGGAATTCACTCTGTAGACCAGGCTGGCCTCGAACTCAGAAATCCGCCTGCCTCTGCCTCCCAAGTGCTGGGATTAAAGGCTTGCACCACCACTGCCTGGGCTGTGGAATCATTTCTTTATTTTCATCTTTATGTGGGTGCCAGGGATTAAATGCCAGTCACCAGGGTTGTGCCCAAGCACTTTTACCCACTGAGCCATTCATTGGCTTGATCTAATGATTTTCTGAATCTCATTGGTATGTGTTGTAATTGATGCTTTTTAGTCTCTATCTTTATTAATTTGGGTCTTCTCTCTCTTTTGGTTGCTTTGACTGAGGGGTAGTCAATCTTGTTTAATCTTTTCAGCTTTACTACAAATCTGCTATTATCTGGATAAACCAGCATCTATATGTGACTTAGTGTTTCTCTCTTGCTGATCTCAATATACTACAATAGTGTTTTAATTGTAATATGAGAAAGGGAGGTTATGTTTAGCCTCTTGTATCTGAACTGATATCTCTTTCCTTAACTCTGGGAAGTTTTTCTGTTATGATTCTTTTAAAAACGCTTTTTGTTCATATAGAACAAGATTCTTGTCCTACTCTGACCATAATCTACATACTCCATGTATCTGGGAATTCTGCTCATACCTTGCCATTATTTTGTCTTTGTCCTTGTTGGAACATTCCAGTTCCCCATCTTGTTTTTAAGCTCAGATCCTGCCCCTCCTTGACCCACTCTATTGCTGAGACATCCCACCATTTTTCACTTGACTTGTATGTTTCATTTCCAGCATTTCATATTTGTTTTTCCTCAGTATTTGTTTGTTAAACTCCTTTTCCATGTCTTGCCTTGTCATCCTTCTTCCACTCAAGAATTTGTGTTCTTGATCAGAAGCTTGTTCTCCTCTAACACACGTGTACTAAGTGCTTTGCGTTCTCTGCCTGAGATTTTATCCAACTCACTCTCACTTGGACCACTACTATAAAATTAATAATTTTTAGAGGGGTAATGGTGCCTTGCTTTTTGTTTGTTTGTTTGTTGTTTGTTGTTGTTTTAACGTTTCTTATGTTACTGCATTAAGATTTATCCATCAAGGGTTGTTTTGTTGCTTGGAACCTTAAAAAAAAAAATCAGCTGAATTATTTCAGTTTAAGTATTGGCAATTTCAAATGGGACTTGGATGTCTTAGAATTGAAGTGTGTAGTCCAGTCTAGGAACTCAGGATACATGGTTCAAACTCTGAGGTAATATTCCTCCAGTAGAATATTAACTCTAAGAGTCCTCATAGTTGCTGGATATTACCACCATGCAAACATTATATTAACCAATAAAGAACAGTGTCCTCTTTTATTGTAATAAACTGTTAGAAGATAAAGAACCAAGGGCAATATAGAGTATACTTAGATAGTAAATAAGATTAGGAGTAGGAAGATAAGACAGTGGATGAGTGATAATCAGGTTAAGTCTGAAAAGAAAAAAAAATGAGGTTAGTAAATTAGCTGAGAGGGGCTGGTTGGATATTGTTAGAGACCAATTTTAGAGATTGTAGAGATTGTTAAAGCTATGTAAGTTTATATTAAAGAAGGAGCTTGGTGGCCCAGTGCTCAAAGGTGAAGTCAGGAGAACAAAGAATTCAATGCCATTCTTGACAACACATGATACAGTTCAAGGGCATCCTGGGATACAAAAGACCCTGTCTGAGAAGGAGGAGGAAGAAGAGGGGCTAAGAGTGAGAAAGAATATAAAAGGTGCGTCTTTGCTTCCCTGAGAAGTGCTCCTCCCTGGTCCCTCCTGCTGACTCATCCTGAGTCAGAGGCCTGGCTGTCTCTGCTAGGTAGTGCCACTGCTATCCCGACTCTACCAAGCTGGACTGCTGGTGTATCTGTGAAGTGCCTCTGCTGACCTGTGAACTGAACTGCGGATTTCCAGACAACACAGACAGGAGTGTTCCAAAGAACCATTTCTTCCCCCACCCCCACCTCCATATCCTTTCTTTTCCGCTACCTGTGGCAGGTGGTGGGTTACAAGGGAGGTTAAAGCATTTGAGAATCAGTAAAAATAAAGGTTGAAAAAATTTAAGTTACAAAGTTCTGATATTTTATTGTATAGCGTAGAGAGCTGGATTTTGCTTATTTCCCTTCATATTTATTGTAAGCTTTGTTTATAGGAAAGTTGCAAGTACAGTGTAAAGAACTTTATCTTTTTTTTGTTGTTGTTGTTTTTGTTTTTGTTTTTTCGAGACAAAGTTTCTCTGTGTAGTCCTGGCTGTCCTGGAACTCTGTAGACCAGGCTGGCCTCGAACTCAGAAATCCACCTGCCTCTGCCTCCCAAGTGCTGAGATCAAAGGCGTGCGCCACCACTGCCCAGTGGAACCTTATCTTCACATCCACTGAGTTTAACTTATCAATGTGACATCCCACCAAAATCAGGAAGGTAACATTTGTATAGTAACTATCTGCCAAGCCTCAGCTCTCCTCCAGGATTTCCCGGTTGCCTTGCTGGTATCCAACCACGAGAGCTGCTCCATTCACCCGCAGCACTGGGTCTAGCTCTAATGTTTCTTCAGTTCCTCCATTTTGAGACAGAGCTCCAGGATTTCCTTAAATTACATGATGTTGACAGATCTAAAGATTATAGAACAAAACTGTGAGATGTTCCTCAACGTGGGTGTGTCAAGTGTTTGCTCACGCTTGCCTTCACTTGTGCCTGGGGCCTGGACATCTGTGGTGATTCTCTTTTCATCTCATAACATCCTATGTGATGCATAATTTCAATTTGATCACAGAGATTAGCTTTGACCATTTTATTAAGGTGCCTTAGATCAGATTTCCTCATTACAAGTGTGATGGCTTGACTGAGATGCCCCTTATAATTCTGGGTCTGCAGTTGGATGTCTGGGGAGGCTTAAGAGGCGTGGTCTTGTTGGAAGAAGTACCATAGTACAGGAGTGGGATTCGATGGTCACAGCTTGGGCTGTCCCACTGCACTGTCTGGTGCTTTGTTCTCTTTGTGAGTCTTCTACTTCCTGTAGCCATGCCTTAGCTCTGCCCTCATGGATGTTAACCCTCTGAAACTGTAAGCCCTTTTTTCTAAACATTGCCTTGGTCATGGTGTTTTATCAGAGCAATACAAAAAAACACTAATACAGTAAGTTAGTCTTTTTATGTAAATAATACATAGTTTGTAGGAATGTGCTTGTAGATTAAATTACTAAATTATTTATTAAATTTTGTGTCTAATTAGTTTTTATCTGTGTGGACTTGTTCCCTCCTGTTTTATTCAACGAGTTATGATTTGTTATTGTCATCATTAAACTGATGAGAACACTGGTCAACCAGTTCTCGGATAAAGGCTTTGCTAGTTTCTCGTGGGACTGATTCCTTGGTCCCTGACGTGGCAAGTCATGTCAAAGAGTTAACATTGACTTAGAATGTCACTCACTCCCTACGCACTGGGCTTCTTGTAATCATTTCTAAAGGTCCTGCTTCCTAACCCATCACTCTGAGAGGTAGGTTTTCAGTATGTGAGTTCGACAAGGGTCACCGAGTCACCAACATTCAAGCCATCTATTCCCTATGGTAATGAGTTCACATGGGTTCCTTTAGTTTTTCCAGCACTATACAGGAATAATTCTTGTTAGTATTCTGTCTAAACTCCACCTCCACTGTTATCTGGCAACAGCCAGGTATGCTCCTCCCTACAGTTACCTGGCAACAGCCAGGTAGGCCTGCCCACTATAAAAGGGGCTGCTTACCCCCTCCCCTCTCTCTTACCCTCTTGCTCTCTCGCTCTCTTGCCTCTAGCTCCTCTCTGTCCCCTTGCCCCTCTCCCATTCCCTTCCACCTCTATTCACATGGTCATGGACGGCCTCCACTTCTCTCTCTCTCTCTCTCTCTCTCTCTCTCTCTCTCTCTTTCTCTCTCTCTCTGCCTCTACTACCCTCCTGGCTTCCCTCCCCATGTCCTGAATAAACTCTATTCTATGCTATTCCGGTGTGACTGGTCCCTCAAGGGGAAGAGATGCCTCGGCATGGGCCCGCTGAGACATTGAGACATCCCCTTCCCCCATACCTCTCCACACACCCACTGAACATACTCTTTATCTCTTTATTTTTTATAAACACATCAAGTTATATACCCTCTGAAAAGTGCCTGGCATTCCAAATATCACACAATCACAGAAACTATCTACAGCTGGCACAGTCATGGCCCTGCTAAAACATGAGACAAATCATATAGTCAGCTGCTGTGGACACTCTGAAGCAGCCCCATATCCCACACCTGGGACTAAACCAAAAACGTATTCTTATATATTTCTTTTTTGTTTGTTTGGTTGGTTTGGTTTTTTTTGAGACAGGGTTTCTCTTTATAGTCCTGGCTGTCCTGGAATTCACTCTGTAGACCAGGCTGGCCTCGAACTCAGAAATCTGCCTGCCTCTGCCTCCCAAGTGCTGGGATTAAAGGCGTGCGCCACCGCCGCCGGCTTGTTTTTTTAAAGAAACCAAAATTTCAGAATTCTCATTACATTTCTCCCTTCCTGTTTTAAGCTATTAATTATGCTAGGTATAGTGGGTGAATTATAAACAGAGACATTTGCAATGAAATAGATTTTTGAGTCAATGGCCAAGGTTTTCAGGAGACCTCTCCAGCTCAGTTCTAATCTTTATCAGTTTTGATTGTATCCACAGCTTTTCATTTCCTGTGGAGATATAAACAAATCCACATCCCATGCAAACCTTTCCTGGCTTCCACTCTGATGTTCACAAATTCTTATAGTAGATAGGCTGTTTTATTTATTTATTTATTTATTTTGGTTTTTCGAGACAGGGTTTCTCTGTATAGCCCAGGCTATCCTGGAACTCATCTCGGTAGGACCAGGCTGGCCTCGAACTCAGAAATCCGCCTGCCTCTGCTCCCAAGTGCTGCGATTAAAGGCGTGCGCCACCACCGCCCGGCGATAGGCTGTTAATTCCACAGTATTTTCTGTAACTGTGATTTTCAGCTGCTGTTGTTCAATATGGTTTGTACTTTCTGCTTCAGGGGCTTGAGCCAGGCCCCCAAGGCCATTTCCTGATGGTAAGAAATTGCCTTAAATATCTCTTTTGGACATATACTCATTGGTCCAATGTAGAGAGCTTTTGGGGCCCGCCTTATAGGAATTTGGCAGGAATTTGACATTTCACTAGGACAAGGAAGTAGGCTCAGGCAAGAATTTGACACTTGCTAGAACTAGGAAGTAGGCTCAAGATGAATACAGCTGAGGAGTGTGTTCTTTGTGTTTTGATGAGTCTTGTTAAGACCCTGAATACAGTAATCATGGGACCTTTGTTTTATATCTTGTTCCTTAACTACTTTGCTTATGCCTTAGGACTGACCGCATTCTTTGTATGTACCTAGAATGATATAAAACCAGATTGAAAAAAAAAAAAAAATCTGCTTCAGTTTCAGAACTGGCTGGAGTCGTGTTTATGTGTTGTCTATTGTCTTTTTCTTTTTTTTTTTTTTTTGGTTTTTCGAGACAGGGTTTTTCTGTGTAGCCCGGGCTGTCCTGGAACTCACTCTGTAGACCAGACTGGCCTCGAACTCAGAAATCCGCCTGCCTCTGCCTCCCAAGTGCTGGGATTAAAGGCGTTAATTGTCCCTTTTTCTTTTCAGTCCTTACTCCCTCCCTTGAGTCCCTGTTGGCTGACTGAGCTGGTTTGGTCAGTCCAATGGCAATCCTTGCCACATTGCCAGCTCACCCCTGGAAGCCTAGCCTTTTTTCTTGTTTATATTTAGAAAAACAGTTGCCCTTAGAGATTATTTGTTCATAATTTTGTCAAAAAATGACCATATTTCTCACAATTAAAAAATTAAAAAGCACAGAGCATTTTGAGATCAACCTTTAGCAGCTTGGTCAGTCTCTTTGCAAATTACTGTGTTTCCTGAAATGGAAGCACAGGCCATTTTGATATCAGAGACCCGTAGCTATGGCTTAACCTAGGATATTTGCATGGTACACATTAGAGCCAATATTGCCCTGTATTCCTATTCATTCATCCGTAGGTGCTGCTCCCACCTTTAATGGTCTAATGCTTTTTACATTCGGTATTCACATTTTCATATGCCAATGTTCCTAGCAACTTATGACTTTGTTGTTATATCCTTGTAAAGATGATATAGTCTTCTCTAGAGCTTGTATATCTTTGTAAAGGAGGTGGATTCCTCTGCCCCCAACTTTGCCCAAGTTCTTAAAGATAGTAATCTACATTATTCTATAGCAACATCTTCATTTTTTTTTTTTTTTTGGTTTTTTTCGAGACAAGGTTTCTCTGTGTAGTCCTGGCTGTCCTCGAACTCAGAAATCTGCCTGCCTCTGCCTCCCATGTGCTGGGATTAAAGGCGTGTGCCACATCTTCAAATTTAATCTGTTCCTGTATATCAGAGTACCTCTCTTCTCCTAGTGGGGCCTTTTACTAATTCATTCCCTTCACTCTATTTTGCTGTTTTTTTTTTGTTTTAAATATTTCCCCCTCTTGTTCCAGTTCTACCCCCTCACCATCCCCACCCTCCTCCACCCCCATCCTTGATTGATCAGGCCAAAAGTACACTGTAGCTGTATAAGGCATCAGATCTCATTCTGGATGGTTGTAAGCCTTCATGTGGTTGCTGGGATTTGAACTCATGCCTCCTAAAGAGAAGTCAGTGCTCTTAACTGCTGAGCCATCTTACCAGCCCTATTTTACTGTTTAATATCTGCAGCTTCTTCCCTCCAGCATGTTAACCATTGCAACTGCTGACAGCCTCTAGTACAGATGTCACCAATCCCTTCCTATCTTGTGGAATAATTCTATTTTCAGTATCTCAGTTATTAAGAATTTGTTTCACATAAGGTGAATGCATCCCATATGAAATCATGGCCTCTTTAAAATGCCTTAGATCTATTATTTCTATAGGTCACCATCAGATCTCATCATAACCTTGTTCCATATCATTAGCAGGCATGTGCTGTAAGACAACTCTGAAAGCTGATGGTGATACTGCAAGCCCAGGCCACCCCTCCTCACACTCTGGTGGTGGCTCATTCAGGATTAACCCTTTCTCCTGAAACGGGTTGTTTCATCAGATTGTCCTCCTACCTCAAGCCTTTCTCTGCCCTCTGACACAGAGACTCTTGCTCAGTCCCTGGGACTGAGCCTTTTTGTTCTCCCTTTTCCAATGTGCCTTGCCTCCCAAACACTTCTACTTCCACCCACAATTTTTCCAGTTGCACAGCCGACTCTGCAAGCCTTCAGAAAAGAGAGAGCATAGTGACACCTTTTGTTCCCCATTTCAGCCATTTTTGTTCTTGGGCCTCTCTACTTCCACTGCAGTTTTTCGAAGTTGCGTAACCGTTCTTCCAACCATTTTTGAAAAAGAATATAGGAAGAAGAAAACTAGAAAAGTCGCCCTGGGAGTAAAGTGGGGGATGCTTCAGAGGTAGCAGCCACAATAAATTTTTTTGCTGGCATCTTGAAAAAAAAATTATCCCTTTGTCCCCTGCTATTTTCTCTACTGTATTTGAAGTCAGATTTCAAATCAGATTTCCTGTTCTGCGTAGCCCCATGTCTGGGCACCACTGACAGCCTGTCTTTATGGTTCTTCTTTCTTCTACTCGTCTCCATCTTTTTTTTTTTTTTTTATCCTTTCAACCCCAAACACTAGATAAGAAAGAACAATGGATAGAGGGGGAAAGGGTTATCTTTATCGTAGACTACTTCCTGCCGATTAGGGCCATCAAGTTCCTTGGAGCAAGTGGGATCTTCGCCATCAGTATCTTTAATTTCTTCTTGTTTCTTCTTTGTGCACAACTACTTAAACTGCAACCAACAACAAACAACAACCCACACCAAGGGCCCTAGCTAGCATTAATAGACCTGAAAAGTCCCCAGAATTCCAAATGCCACACAATCACAGAAACTATCTACAGCTTGCAAAATCATACCCTTGCCAGAGCACGAGGCGAATCACAGTCAGCTGCTGTGGACAGTCTGAAGCAGCCCCATAACCCACATCTGGGATTAAAACAAAAACATATTCTTATATTTCTTTGGTTTTTAAAGAAAACAAAATACCAGAATTCTCACCACAGGTTCCCTTTGCTGCCCTGCCTCTGTACCCTTCAGCTTTGTGATATAACATGTGGCATGTTCTGTGACACAGTCCGTTAACTTTTTGGCATTCTTGGTGGATAAACTTGTCTTTCTCTTCTCCTCTTTCTTCTTCTTCTTCTTCTTCTTCTTCTTCTTTCTTCTTCTTCTTCTTCTTCTTCTTTCTTCTTCTTCTTCTTCTTTTTTTCGAGACAGGGTTTCTCTGTATAGCCCTGGCTGTCCTGGAACTCACTCTGTAGACCAGGCTGGCCTCGAACTCAGAAATCCGCCTGCCTCTGCCTCCCAAGTGCTGGGATTAAAGGTGTGCGACACCACTGCCTGGCTGTGGAGCCATTTATAACATAGCTTCAGACTATGTTATAATTCATACCTGTGAAGGTATGAATGATGGCTTCCCCTCTGTAAAGTCTTATTCATTATATCCCTAGCTTGCACCTGATATATCACAGGCATTTATTACATGTTTAAATTCTCTTCAGAATCATGAACAGTGTCCTTCCATTTGTCATCCATCAAACAATTATAGAATACCTGTGGCAATTAACTAATAAAGAGAAAAGATTTATTTTGACAAATGGTCCTGAAGGTTCTCAGCTAAAATTAGATAGTCCTGTTGACTTGGGCCTCATGTGATTGAACCCACACCTTGGAAGACTCTGTAACAGAGCAAACTTCTCTCTGAGCCAGGAAATAAGTGATGTGTGTGTGTGTAAATTAGAATTTCACACTCTCTCCTCAAGGGCACATACCCAGTGACATAAGGATCTCTCTCTCTCTCTCCTGTATAAATCTTTGGGTTGTTTCACTCTCTCTTTTGACATAAACACAGTGTGTACACCATTGCTTGCAAACTTAGTCAAGCAAAACCTTTCAAGTTTAGACTTTTCCAGACTCTTCTACCAAGCCTTCCCTTATATCACCTTTTCTCCTCACTTGCTTGTCTGTCTCATGGGCATTTCAAACTGACTTAGTTAAAATGACTAGAATGACCTTTCTCAGCCGGGCGGTGGTAGTGCACACCTTTAGTCCCAGCACTTGGGAGACAGAGGCAGGCGAATTTCTGAGTTTGAGGCCATCCTGGTCTACACAGTGAGTTCCAGGACAGCCAGGACTACACAGAGAAACCCTGTCTTGAAAAACCAAAAAAAAAAAACCATGCCCTTTCTCCTGAGTCTGCTCCATTTCCCCACAGCCTTGCCTATATCAGGTGACAACATCCACCCTGTTTGACACACTAGAAATGTTAAAGTAAATCGTTTCTACCACCTCATCTTTTATTCCTGTAAATGAATCTCTTATGGAATCTATCTTTGAAACCAACCTTATATCTGTCCCTTTTACTCCATTGCCACTTACACAATTTATACATTGTCCAGGCCACCATCCTTGCTGGCACCCAGCAGTGACCTTGTGTCCTTTTCACCTGTGCCCCTCTCTCCCAGTGGCCCTCTACCACCTAGTGCCTTCATCCCCTGGGTAGTTCCAGACCCAAATCCCTGCTTTCTCAGTCTCTTTCCTAACCCATTCCAGGGCTTGCTGTAGGTTTGTTCACTGCAAATCCATTACTACGTCCTCAGGGTAGTCTCTGTTATCTCACCCAGTGCATATGAATTTTACTAGTTTAACTTTCAACAGTAACCTTATTTTGAAGGTGCGTAAGAAACATGTTTATATTTTTTTTCTCTCTCTTTTTTGTTGCTATAAACAACCGATTTTGAATAAATGATAAAGTTGATAAACTGATGAGAAAGCCAGAAATTCAGGTTTTACAGATGCGCTAACCCTGGGAACACCAAGCATCTGCAGGCTTCTCTTTGTCAGCACACTGTATAATCCCTAAACCCAGACTCTAGTAGTTGTGGTGAGCTTGTCCCCCTTCTGCTACATATGTGACCCTAGAGGATTCTGTGATTTAATTTCTAAATTCCACTTAGATGCCCACAATAGAAATCTATCAACAATGTGTTCTAGCTCTGCTCAGCAGAAGACACATCTCACGGTGCTTTGGTGGCCGGGGAGGTAACACAGGGGCCTGAGGACACTGAGGCAAACTGGCCATCAGTAAAGGCAAAGTCAGCAGAATGCCTGCAAAACCTGCTTCCTAGCCATTGTGACCTCTGGCCCTGTTAACTTGTATAGAGATGTCATACCTCATTTAAATTCAATATCATTTTTTTTTTTTTTTATGGTTTTTCGAGACAAGGTTTCTCTGTATAGCCCTGGCTGTCCTGGAACTCACTCTGTAGACCAGGCTGGCCTCGAAACTCAGAAATCCGCCTGCCTCTGCCTCCCAAGTACTGGATTAAAGGTGTGCGCCACCACCGCCCAGCAACATCATTTTTTAAAGTCTTCTAAAATTGCTTTAGAATAAAATATTATAAGGCCCTACATTCCCCTTCCCCCCAGCCCCTGCTTTTAAGATGGAGGTTTTGAGCTGGGCTTGGTGCCCCACCCCTGGACTCATAGCTCTCTGGAAGCTGAGTTGAGGATCACGAGTCAGGGAGTGACACCCAGCCTCAAACAACTCCAAACCTCAGACACCCAAACAGAGGGCCACTTGTTGGCATTCTTAAATGTTCCTGTTTTCCTCCAGTAATTTTTCTTTTTCTTTGTTCTCTAGTTTTTGTGAAAATTAGAACCCATTTAAGTTGTTCTTTTAATCTTGTGTAGCCTATGCAAGACTGCTTAAAAACATGGCTGTCCCTAGAAATATGGCCACCCCTGGAAAAACTGTAAGTGGGTTTTTGAATTCGTTACTTCGATTGTTGCGTTACACCTGCTGGCAATGTAGGAAGGGAGGGTTTATTTGGTTCTACGAGTTAAGGATACAGTTCATCATTAGTGGATATTGTGACAGGAGTGTGAGGTGGTTGGTCATGTAACGCGCAGTCCGGAAGCATAGAGGGATGAACTCTGGTGTTCAGCTTTCTGGTTCTGGATCCTAGCTTGTGGAATGTTGCTGCTCATATTTAGGGTAGGTTTTGCTGCTTCCATCAACCCATATCTTCTCACACCATCTGCCCAGAGACTTATCTCCTAAATTGACAATCAAATCAGCCATCATCAAATAAGGCCATAACCATTCTTGCTGCCTGAGTAGTCTGCTGACTGGATCCAGGATTCACGCCCAAGCCAGGGGAGAAAGAAAAGGACACTGTTCTCTAGAACATGGTCATCTGGGACGTTAAGATTTCATTCCGTTCTAGTCTGGTTTGGTTTTGTGTTTTGCTCTTTCCCCTTTTTCTTTTTAAAAGGTGTATGGTTTTTCGTAAAACCAAATGTAACTCATAACTTCTAGGTGTACAGAGAAAATAAGGATTTAGTTTATGAAAGTCTAAAATGTAATTATCAGTTGGTTTTGTGTGTGCATGTGTGTGTGTGTGTGTGTGTGTGTGTGTGAGTGAGAGAGAGAGAGAGAGAGAGAAGCTTTCTCTGTGTAACAGCTCTCTCTGTGTATGAGAGACAGAGAGGAAAAAAGAGAAAGAGAGAGAGAGGGAAGAGAGAGGGAGAAAGAGGGAGAGAGAGAGAGAGAGAGAGAAGAGAGAGAGAGAGAGAGAGAGAGAGGAGCGCGCTCTGGCTGTCCCAGAACACACTTTGTAGAAACAAGCTGTTCTTCAACCCGAAGAGATCCACCTGGCTCTACCTCCTGAGTGCTGGGACTAAAGGTGTACACCACCATGCCTGCCTTAAATATCAGATGTTTTTTCATCTGGGAGTTGCTGATGTTGCTCAGTTGGTGGAGTGCTTGTCTCAACATTCATGAGCCCCTGGGTTTGTCTTTGCACTTGAGAGCTTGAGGCAGAGGATCAGTTCTTGAACTTCTGATCAAGGTTATCCTCTCCAGAAGAAGAGAGTTCAAAGGTTGCCTGGGACACATGGGATGCTGTCTACAGAAACCTTTCACACATTCTTTTACTCTTTACATAAAAATAGAGCCGGGCGGTGGTGGTGCACGCCTTTAATCCCAGCACTTGGGAGGCAGAGGCAGGCGGATTTCTGAGTTTGAGGCCAGCCTGGTCTACAGAGTGAGTTCCAGGACAGCCAGGGCTACACAGAGAAACCCTGTCTCGAAAAACCTAAAAAACAAACAAACAAATGCCAACTTGTTTGCCGGGCGGTGGTGGTGCACGCCTTTAATCCCAGCACTTGGGAGGCAGAGGCAGGCGGATTTCTGAGTTCAAGGCCAGCCTGGACTACAGAGTGAGTTCCAGGACAGCCCGGGCTACATAGAGAAACCCTGTCTCGAAAAACCAAAAAAAAAAAAAAAAGTACCAAATAGGTTAGATGTGCAGTTTACATTTTTAAAGAGGAAGTCAGACATTTTTCACATGGTTAGATAGGTAATAATTCATTTAAAAATAAAGGTAAGGATAAAGTATAAGCTATACAGCCAGTGCAAATTACACTAAAACCTTAGCATAAAAAAAAAAAAAAAACCTTAGCATAAAATATAGCCAGAAGTAAAAATTTCCTAAGTGGAAGTAAGTAGTTACTATTTCCAACTTCCAGAATGGGTAAAATTATATGAAAAGACATTTACATGGGCTGAGGTACTCTCTTGCTTTGATATATGTAAAAGTAAAAACAATTAAAATCCATGCTGTCTCAATGTTAGGATATAATTGAAAAAAATATCCAGGTGGTGTAGAAACTCTGTCTCACAGAAAGAAAAGGTAAAGTATTTGTGAGTAGGTAAGCTGGTTGAAATGAGTTAGTGGATTATTTAATTAGCTGTCTGCATGCTAGGCAGGTCTTACTCATTTTCTTATCTTCTTCAACTGTGTGATGCACCATGTGATTCTGTTTTGACACAAACAATGCAGCCATTTTTAGGTTGACCTTGACAAATTCAGAGCTAATGGATTCCATACTTTCTTGTCAAGTTGATCCATCTGTTTGTGGTTTTGAATACCGTTTTGGATTCAGTAGGTTTCAGCAATTTCTTTCCTTGTAAGTGCTAGTAAAATCATTTATTTAGGCAATTCCTGTACAATGTTTTCTTTGCTGTTTGATAGATTCAGAGCAAAGCCCCTTGCTAGGAAAGGAGCAACAGAGACACACAGAAGACCCAGGGAGAGAAGTAGAGAAGTCAAAATTGGAACTCCTTTGGTCTAAACCACACCAGGACTCCTTCCTCTGGTGTTGGCACTGATGCATCACAGATATGTTGGTGCTACACACTGGCCTGGATCAGAGAGAGCATGATGTACATTGACCACAGGTGTCTATTTCCATTGTTGGAATGTAGTGTGGAGCTGGGAAAAGGTGTGGTTTCAGTCTCCTCAGCTGGAGACAAGTTAGGACTTGGCTCTTTCACTGAAGACTCAGAGCTCAACAGCTGGGTCAGCACCTCACCAATTGGAGTGTTTATGCTTCAAGCATGGAATGGTTAGGGGGTGTCTTTAAGTTTCCAGCGTCGGATGTGTGGATGCCTGCTGCCCAGGACCTCAGTGACCGTTCTAGTTTGAGGCCTGGGCCATTTGCATTCTCCAGCTCATGAAGTCAGGTGAGGAGGATCTCTTGGCCTTCAAAGCAGCAGAACCCAGGCCAGAGGGCAGGAACTGCTCCTCGAGGCTCAGCTTCTGGCTTCGTTTCACCCTGGTTCCCTGGGCTCTATGCCCCTTCCCCTTGCTTATCTTTGATTACAAAAACAAGCTAGTTCCAGAAGAATCCTTTGGTTAAATAAAGTTTTGTTTTATACAATGTTATAGTTCAATTTTTTATTTTGTGTGTGCCCATTGTGGGGGCTTTTATAAATCAGGATAAATAATAGTAGTCCGTTTACTACTATGGTTTCCCGTCTTTACTGCAGTTCTCTTCCTTCCCTGTTACAGAGTTGGGGACACTGACTCGTTCTCAAAGAAGGGGCCATGAGTCTGAAGTGGCACGAGGGCATCTCTGGTTCCAGAACCGGCTTCTTAGTGAGTTAAAACAGCACATGACCACTAACCAATACAGTATACACCACACCCTTCCCAGACATCACTCTGTCTGTAGGGCAGCATCTAGCTAATGTTACTGCCTGAGAAAAGACACGTCCAAGTATGGCCTTGTATCTCCCTTGTTGTGACCTTCGTTTCCACTCTGATTGTTCTGTACTCATAATTTTAGTCAAGGAGTCTCTCCTGGCAGCGTCCCTCTGTTCACAGACCACCCCAAAGCGACAGCTTCGCCCGCTGGAATGACGTCCTTGGGAAACCAAGGAAACTCCAAGCTGGGTTTTAGCTCAGTGAGAGTGTGCTAAGGTCTGCAAGCTAAGCAACACAAGGTCTGGAAGCTGGAAGAACCAGCCAAGCACAGCTAAGCCTTGTGGGAGGTGTGTCAAAGCAAGAACCCAGCTCTCCAAGTAAGCAAAATTCCATTCTGTAGTGACCTTGTGTAGCCACCTCCCTCACATTGGCCTCTTGTCTGCTGTCTCCTTTGTTCTGAACACCGTGCCTTGACTCATGTCACAGAGTTCTGACAGAGATTGGAAGCCCTCTTACAAATTGGAAAAACAATCCATGATTATCAAGCACATATTGGAAGATCTGGAATGGATGCCAATGGAGGTGATGACCAAGTTCCTCTAACAATGTTAATGCCGCAGTTGTCAGTTGTATCCCAGCCACAAGGAGGACTCTCCTCCTGAGGATGATGAGGACAAAGAAAAGTGAACAAATGACATTCCAGTTTAGGACCAAGTTTGGGAATACTCTTCAGATTTATTCTGGCTGCAAACTTCAGATGCCAAGGATTTGCTTGGTGCTACATGCTGGACAGTTGCTAATACATTTAGAAGGAAACTCCCCAGAGATGAACTGTGAGGAATGACTCCACTGAACAGGAGGAGGCACGGCTGCACCCTGAGAGGCAGTGGTGTGGAGAGAAGTGGCACGTTACAATACCAGCTGCACTGCAGCTTATGTAATGTTAACACTAGCCAGACAGAGACAAGCCTGAGTCCACGGAACTCGCAGAACATGTTAGTATGTAGCTGGAGAGTAGATTCCACACCCATGACTCAGTTTCTTCTGGTGTGAGTGAAGGTCCCTTTGTTCTTAATTAGGAATATAATTAGAAAATTGATTTAGGGTTTTCTCCTCTTCCTTCTCTTCTTGTAAAATGATTTAGTTGATTGACCCTCTAATTTACTGTGCTATTAAAAGCTGACGTTGTAAATCATCAAATAGCTTGCAGAGTTTTCTGAGGTAAATTAGCATAATATGATCTTTATCTATGAATGAAAAAAAGCACCTCGAAGTTAATGTTCCAAGGTTAGATTGTGGGTCAGGTCTCAGGCGGTGGGGCAGGCTTCCTAGAGTCAAGTGGTGTGGCTGCTATTGATTAGTTCCTGTGTTGCAAGGACCTGAGGTCGGCTTTTACATTTTTAAAAATTTTCCTCAGCTTTGAATCCCAACTCTAATACTCAGTTTGTAGTTGTGTGTGTGTGTGTGGGGGGGGGAGAAATGTAATTAGAAATTTGTTAGCATTTCAATTAAAGTACATTATTTAAAAATCCATTCTGGGTCTGGAGGAATGGCTCAGTAGTTAAGAGCACTTGTTGCTCTTGCAGAGGACCCGGGTTTAACTCCCAGCAGCCAAAGGGCAGCTCACAACTCCGCATCCAGAAGATCCAATGCACTCTTATATCCTCCAGGGATAATTCACCCACACCGTGCACATCCATCCATCCAGGGACACATTCACCCACACCGTGCACATACATACATTCAGGCAAAAGACTCAAAACACATAAAATCATAAAACAGTTTTTAAAAGAATACATCTTGTTATGTTATTAAGCCTTGCACAAAACGTCTACCTGCTCCATCCCGCCTCACGTCCCCCTTCTTATTTGGTATCCATCTCCGTTAAGCTCCCCAGGTGTACCAAACAGCTCACTGCCTTCTAGTTAAGAAATAAAACCTTAGCCTCAGGGGGGGGGGGTCCTCTAGTGCATCCAGGGGATGTTGCTAAAGAATGTAAAACCCCCGTTCCATCCTCACAGGGAGACATCAAGAGTGGGAGCTCTGGTGAGAATCCCCTGGAGATTTGTAGTAGGTATGTGAGTTCAAGGCCAGCCTGGTCTACAGAGTGAATTCCAGGATAGCCAAGGCTACACAAAAGAAGGGAAAGGAAGGGGAAAGAAACTCCCAGCATGGATAGCTAAAAAAGGGGGCAGCAAGCTCCATCGCTAAAGTAAAAACCTGTTTGTCCTGACTGGGGAGGCACTAAAGGCGGAATCTGGGCAGAAATCCGGCTGCCAATGGAAAGCTAGAAAGCCTTTAAAGAGAAAGGCTTGCAAATTCGCCCTACAGCATCTTGATGCCGATGGATCAGGATCATGTGACACATGCATTCCTTCTTTCGACCGTGCGAGAGTTAGGCCCCTTTGTCGGTTGCTGGGGACATCGAAGCGGCTGCAGAGCTTAGCGGGTTTTTCAGAGCGCTCGCAGCGTCCTGCCTGTCCAGCACTGTTCCCGTTAGAAACATCGGCGCTCCACCTCAGACCTAAACTTGCTGTTTGAGGATCTTGGTGGCCTCTTGCTTTCTTTCATCGGGGTTGCAAGTCTGAGTGAAGTCTCGTCCCCCGCCCCCAACCCCACCCCACCCCCGGCGTAACCCCGCCTCCTGGTTGTCAAGCGCGCCGGCCCCACCCCGACCGGAGCTTTGCCTTCTCCAGGCTCCGCCCCTGCCCCTTACTCTGGACCCTTGGCGGTTGGAGAGCAGAACCTTCAGCTCCCCGCCGGGTCCAGCCGACACCTCGAAGCAAGAAAACGACATGGCAGCTCCAACTAAGGACGAGAACCTGTCCCTGGTGGTGCATGGACCTGGAGACATTCGCTTGGTAAAAAGGGGAAGGAGTGTGGGAACTCAGGCAGCCACCCACCCAGCTCTGCTTCGCCCCTCTTGCAAGCTCAGCAGTGGTACCCACTCCCAAGTTCTGTTGCTTATATGGCTGGCAGGTGGCCTGCGCCAAGCACCTCTGGCTGCCTGGGTTTACCCAGATCTCAGCTGGTTACCGGGAGGTGGGGGTGGGTAGCCGTTATCTATCTCTAGAGAGTTCTGGTCGCGTGCTCCCGGAACATAAACCGGTTCCAGGCACGTGACCTGTGCCCAAGACCGTTGAAAACTAATCAAGCCATCACCTCCTCCAAAAGCTGTAAATTCACACTTTTGTTTATTGTTCTTCAGAAGGGTCAGAGGAAGACTTCTAGGATTAGGATCTACCCAGATCTTCTCTGGTAGACAGTGCAGGACAGAAAAAGGTGGCGAGATGCCATTTAAAAGCAGTGAAGTTTCTATTTAATCCTTTCTTTGGTTGGAACTGATATTTCCTAGCAGCATTACTATCATGAGAGAGCCTAGTATTCAGTAAGTGCTAATGCACTTTAACTGGGGATATAGCCTGTTGCTTATCTCGTTTAGTCCACATCTGGATCGCTTCTCTGGCGAATTCTGTGTACCTCTGTCTCTGGGTTTAAACTTAGTTCTGCTCCCTGAACCAGAGTTCAGATATTTGCTGACTCATCTCTGTGGTCATGCCAAAGTTCCCTTGACAAAGTCCATCTCAGTGGGGCATGCAGTATGTGGATTGGGTACCAGCATCTCCTTTGCTCCCCAGAGTCCATCTCCTTCTCATTCAAAGATGGTAGTTTTGGTTAGCTAACAGAGCCAAGACAAGGACTCAGCTGAGACACTTTCTAGTGCTCTTTCCAGTCACTTTGGAACATCTACCCAACATCCTGAATTAAAGAGACACTATGGTTGTTTATTACAATAAATGGCAGGTATGGGGACAGAAAAGTGATGTATTGCTACATAGCTTAAGAGTGATTTTGCCGGGCAGTGGTGGCGCACACCTTTAATCCCAGCACTTGGGAGGCAGAGGCAGGCGGATTTCTGAGTTCGAGGCCAGCCTGGTCTACAGAGTGAGTTCCAGGACAGCCAGGGCTACACAGAGAAACCCTGTCTCGAAAAACCAAAAAAAAAAAAAAAAAAAAAAAAAAAAAACCAAACCAAAACAAAAAAAGAGTGATTTAGAACTTAGTCCTTTGTGTCACTAATGTTCACTGAGAGTGAGTATGCCTGCTGTGTGCTGAGGACCACAGTCCCTAACCCCAAGCATCCCCAAAGAGATAAAGAAACCACCAAAGCACTGTCCTGTACCAAGGTTTAAAATTGCTCTTTAGGGAAACTGTGGGTGGCTCAGCTTGCCTGTAAATAACCCTTGCCGTGAGGTCATCAGGCCTCCCAGTGAGAGCATGCTATTGCTGGGACCCCTGCAATCCCACACAGGCCTCCTAGGTTTCCTCCTAACCAGGCACGATGCTCTCCCTGCCACCACCACCTTCTAGCCCTCTACTTCTTTAGGGCAGATAGAGTCAGTAAGTACACATTTGGGTGGTGGGACGAACCTCAAACCCTGGCATCTTTTTTTTTTTTTTTTTTTCTTTTCGAGACAGGGTTTCTCTGTGTAGTCCGGGCTATCCTGGAACTCGCTCGGTAGACCAGGCTGGCCTCGAACTCAGAAATCCGCCTGCCTCTGCCTCCCAAGTGCTGGGACTAAAGGCGTGCGCCACCACCGCCCGGCAAACCCTGGCATCTTGAGGGGAGCTGTTCTCTCTCATAGGAGAACCACAGTGACACCCAGGATGTCTGGGTGTGGTAGATTAGGTCGTAGTGGCTTTTGAAAGTCATAGGCTAGCTTGGCTATGGATTATAAAATGGGGAAGGGAGAAGACATGTTTTCCTGGTTTTTTTTTTTTTTTTTTTCCCCGTGATTGATTGACAAGCACAGGCTGGGATTCGAACTCAGGAGAGACAGACGGCCGTCTTGGAGTTTTCCTTTTTTTTTTTTTTAAAAAAGATTTATTTATTTTTTTATTTATATGAGTACACTGCAACTGTCTTCAGACACACACTAGAGGAGTGCTTCGGATCCCATTACAGATGGTTGTGAGCCACCATGTGGTTGCTGGGAATTGAACTCAGGACCTCTGACAGAGCAGTCAGTGCTCTTAAGCACTGAGCCATCTCTCCAGCCCATGTTTTCCTTTTTTAATGTAATACCACACAGCCCCAGTTTTTGGTCTTTCCATGGAGGATGGGTGGGGAACTGAGGCTTAGCTTTCTTTTGAGTAGACTAGGGGCAGGGTCTGCTGATAGACATCTTTGCCTCAGGAGCTCACACTCCTTGGAATTCTTAGGAGAAACACCCATTCCTACTATGTAAAGCAGGAGTCCAGAGGGCTTTGAAGGGAAGGAGAGCTCTGGCTTTCCCAGGGATGCCTTCCTAGCCCCCAGTAAGGCCAGAAACTGGCCACTGTCCAGGGCATATAAGGCCAGAAAAACAGGACCTGAGCCACTTTGCTGAAACAAGCAGGAAGGAAACCTAAGACCCAGCCTGGCCTCCGGCTGCCTGGAAGACAGGATTCTCTTTTCCCAACTACAGTAATTGAAGTCTTCTCATACTTAGTGTCAACACTGTAATTTGGGTGATAAATGAGAGAGAGGATGTGTTTGTGTGTAGACACTTACACACATGCATATTAGGAAGGACCAGTAAATGAGCAGATATATGTTAGGAGACTGGTGTGCGTGCAGACATGTTAGGACAGGCTGGTAGCTTTCCTTCATAATGGGGGAACGGGAAAACCCAGATTTATTTAAAAAAAAAAAAAGATTTATTTATTTTATGTAAATACAAGTACCCTGTCTTCAGACACAGAAGAGGGCATCAGACTCCATTACAGATGGTTGTGAGCCACCGTGTGGTTGCTGGGAATTGAACTCGGGACCTCTGGAAGAGCAGTCAGTGCTCTTAACTGAGCCATCTCTCCAGTTTATTATTTTTGTTATATAATTTTTGTGTTTTCGAAACATGATTTGTGTAGCTTTGGCTGTCCTGGAACTCCCTCTGTAGACCAAGCTGGCCTGAAGAAACAGAGATTTACCGACCTCTGCTTCCTGAGTGCTGGAATTAATGGTGTGTGCCACCACTGCCTGGCTCAGATTTCTCTATTTTACATGGGGAAGTTGGGACTTAAGCAAGAGGGGAAATAAATGAGTGAACTGATATACAAGGAGGCAAGCCACCAATCAGCAAACACGAGGGGGTATTCTTGAAAATGAGATAGTAAAGTCAAAACCAAGGGGCCTGAAGTAGGGGGTCAGCCCCACCTCCACTGCTGGTAGCTGGGTGGCTCAGCACAGTCTTTCTCCAGCTATAATTGACTTGGCTTGAAGAGGAGCATCAGGCCTGTAACCCCAGCTACTCAGGAGACTGAGGCAGGAAGACAAAGTAAATTGAAGGCCAGTGGTAGAGTCTCTAGGTTAAAGCCCTAATACAGGGAAAGGAGGAAGGGGTGGGAAGAGGAGGGGAGGAAGGAGAGGGTTTAGTATTTATTTGGGTTATGTGAGCTTCATTGGCACTGTGCTTATAAAAGGGCCAGCAAAGAGTCCCAGGAACTGTAACATTTTCTAGGGCAAAAGAATTGCTTTAAGGGCTGGCAAGATGGTGCTTGCTGCCATGCCTGACAGGTTGAGTTTGCTATCTGGAACCCATAAGGTAGTGGAAAGAACACTGGCTCCCAGAAATTGTCCTTTGACACATGTCTACCTGCATTTATGTGGCATGTATGTTCATATGCATAGGCGAGAATAAATAGGATACAGTGAAAAGAGAATTGCTTTGATGATGTTTTTAAAAAACAACTTACATCTCTAATTAAACACATAAACTTCACTGTTAAGCTTTGCATGAGAAGGAGGATATTGTCATGACAGCCTGGCGCGTCAAATAGTCCCGGCATCCTGTCCCTTTCCTGGCTGGTGTTGTCAACACTGACAGAGTCAGGTATCTTGATAGCCATTAGTGAGCAGCTGGATTCAACCAGTGAGAAACCCTGGAGAGGGAGTCTGGCTATATTTAGTATGTCTGGGCTTAGTTGAAGCCTATAGCCCCTGCTACTCAGAAAGCCAAGGCAGGAAGGCTGAAAATTCAAGGCCTTCAGAGCTACCCTGGGCTACAGAGTGAGACCAGCGTGGGCAGTTTAGTGAGTCCTTATCTCAAAAGTGAGAAGAGGGCTTACTTATGTAATTACTCATGTAATTTAAGGATAGCGTTACCATGGGCAAGGCCATAAGTTCAATCCTCATTATTAAAAAGAAAGAAAAAGCATTGAATGAAGTCTCTTACCTGTCAGAGGCACTTCAGAGGAAAAATAGAACACCAGACTCATTTAGAAAACAAGGAACTGGCCAAGGAAATGCTTCCTTTTGTTTTTATCTAAACTATGATTCTGTAGCAAACAAAACCCAAACCAGTGATAAGCCACTTCAAATTCAAAACCAGCAACCTGGCTCCTCTGTCAAATGCTTGAGAAAGCATTGCCTTTGTCTGGGAAGGCCCAGAGGCACAGAGCTGTTTCCCATCAAAGGAGAAGGAAGCACCAATCTGATAAGGTTGTAAGGTTCTGGGACCGTAACCCTATCCTATGACATATTAAGGCAAAGTATGTTCATATGTACATATAATGATGTGTATATGTGTAGTTATACATATTAATATTGGCAAATTTAGTCAGTTCTCAGCACAGTTGTTGAAGGTAGAAGTTTGCTCCAAACTAGAGATTTTTTTATACTAAAAATATTTCTAGCCAAGGAAACTTGATCAAGGTTTGCAGAGAGTTATCATATCAGTACAATATAAAAGAGTACAAATACTTATATAAAACTGTGCACAAGCCTTCTCCATTGCTGCTTACAGGCCTATTCTTGCTTACTATAAATAAGTATTATCTAATAAATTAGCATATGGTTTTGTTCATGTATTTTTAATTAGGAGGAAAAATTTTATATTACTGATAAGAATTAAGGAGTTCTCTATTCTCTATCCTGTGTAGATTGGGATCCTGTGGACAGAGGGTGCAAATGAGTTATGTTTCTAGTTCCCCATGTTACCTCAGGGAAGACTTCTTTTCTGTTGTCGTTGTTTTCAAGACAGGGTTTCTCTGTGTAGCTCTGGCTGTCCTGGAACTCACTCCAGGCTGACCTCGAACTCAGAAATCCGCCTACCTCTGCCTCCCAAGTGCTGGGATTAAAAGCATGTGCCACCACTGGCTCCAGGGAAGGATTCTTAAGAAAGGAATACCTGAGCACCCTAGGCCCAAGGCTACAAAAGCCTGCTGAAAGCCTGGTGCTGCCACTGACTGACCTTTAACCCCAGCACTTGGGAGGCAGAAACAGGCAGATCTCTGTGAGTCTGAGGCCAGCCTAATTCCAGTCAGGGTTATACAGAGAGACCTTGTCTCAAAAAACAATAAAAACAACAACTCGAATTGTTGAATAGACCCATCTGGGTGTTTTCAGACTCTTCAATCCTAACATATACAAATTTAAGTCTCCTTAGGGTCCCACAGGAGTTAGGAGGTTTCTCTTCCCTTCTCGTATGGGATCTTGGGGAGGGAGAGGGAAGGAGCCTTTATGAGGATGAATAAGTGGGAAGCATTTGTGGCTGGAGGTGAGATTGGGGAATGGGGTCCCCATGTGAGGGAAACAGGATTTTTCAGGGCTAATGAGGAATATAAACATTCGTATTTCAGAAAGATTGTCATCAGCAGGGCAGAGGCTGGATAGAACAGGGAGAGCCTGGGCAGAGGACCAGGTCAGTGGACTATGGGAGAGCTTTCAATCCTTTATTTTGGCCGCCTCACATGCCAGGACCAACGGCTAGAGCAAAGTCTCTTGCCTAATTGGAAAACCTTTGACTTTTCCTCCAACTCTGTAAACACAAGACAAATACATGAGGGTTAGGGGAAAATGAAGCAGGAAGAGAGTAACAATGGTGTCTTGTCCACCTCAGCACCCTCCCTGGGGTCACAGGCAGGCTGACACATGGGAGCAAGTGGCAAAGACATCTGTTAAGAATCTGGGCACAGACCATATTACCTTCCATGCCTATCCCTTTAAGGTATAGGGGTGGCTTCATCTCTACCTTACAAGAAGCAAGCCTAAATCATTGCTAGAGGCCTACTTCAGGTCTTCCAAGTCCCATCCTTTTAAAAGACAAATTTCTTTCAAACTTAACATTGAAAAAAAAGGAGTCTAATATTCCCCTACAACGCTTTGAAGTACTTTACCCTGTCCCAAAGGGCACGCTTGTCCAGAGCTGGTTAAACTGTTACGGGGACAGAACTTTGGGCTATTTCTTTTGTAATAAGAGCAAACATACTTGCTGTTAGTCGGCACTCTTTCATGATTATCCTCATGATACAAAAGAGGAAATTCAAAAGGTTATATAACATGCTCTAGGTACACAGCAGGTTGAGGAGAGCCAGCTTTGTACATGAGCAGGCTATTCCAGAGCCTGACTTCTGCCCAGCTCGCCCAGACCAGCTGGAGGAGGGAAAATATCCCTTCCCTGAGCTCTCCTTGTCTTGACGCCCTGACTACCACCTAGGCCAGAGGTTCTCAAACAGGGGTTTTTAACCCTGTCACAAAGGTTACATAGATACCCTGCATGTCAGATATTTACATTATGATTCATAACCAGAAAAATTAGTTATGAACTAACAATGAAAATAATTGTATGATCAGAGGTCACCACAACATGAGGAACTGTATTAAAGGGTCGCAGCATTAGAAAGATTGAGAGCCACTGACCTAGGCAAAATGGGTTGAGGGTGTGAATTCAAATATACCAAAGGGAGCTGTGAAGAGACATTCAAACCACACAGATATAGACACACATACATATGTATACATACATATACACACATACACAAACATACACTACACACACACACACATATACATACACACAACACATACACACACACACACACACACACACACACACATATATATATATATATATATATATAATATATATATATACACATATACACACAGACACACATTTGGATGACAGAAAACCGAGATGATCCCATTCACCCAGAGACATCTTCCTGGAGATTGTTTAAGGGTTACTGAGAGGAAAGAGAAGGATGGCTTTATATGTGATTCAGATGTTTCTGACTCAAAAAAAAGGTTGCAGAATGCTGACATAACTAAAGACTTACAGCTCCTCTTTCACTTTTGTAAGTCATTCACAAGAAATCCTGCTCAGACCGGCCTGCGGTGGCACATCGCTGTAGTGCTCGAGCTCTGTCGCTAGGGCGCTGCGTCCGTCCCGTGTTCAATCCTTCCCGCTGTCCTTCAGTGGGAAAAAAAAAAAAAAAAAAAACTTTCACCAACCGTGGAGCATACCTAGTCTACACAGATCTACCTCCATGGGCTGAACCTAGGCCTCCCTGCACATATGTTGTAAATGTGCAGCTTGGTTTTCATGTAGGTCTCAAACATCTGGAGTGGGGGCTATCCCAAAACATGCAGCCTGTATATGGAGTATGGTCTTCTAAAAAAAAAAAAAAGAAATCCTGCTCAGGAAACCTTGAATGCATCTGAAATGACAATCACCGAGAATAAAGTGAAAGTGTAGGCTCTCAGGAACTAAGTAACTCTGTCGTGTGTGTGTGTGTGTGTGTGTGTGTGTGTGTGTGTGTGGTGTGTGGAGGAGAGAGAGAGAGAGAGAGAGAGAGAGAGAGAGAGCATGCATGGGTACACTTGTCTGTCTGTCTGTCTGTCCTTACCCTTTTTAGGCATCCATTCTACTCCTGAGCTACAAACCTTAAGAACCCTGAGAGGTAAAGAGGTAAAGGAAAGCTTAGCATGGAGGAAACCTGAGCTGGAAAGGAGATTAGGTAACCAGGGTGACCAGCCACACACCACCTTTTAATGTCCAGTGGCCCTGCTGTGGCGGCTCGGTAAAGCTGTGGGGCCCACAGTGGTTCTTAGGGCAGTATTTACAAGGTTAAGGCTTATTTATTTTGAGACAATCTTGATGTCTATTTCAGGCAATCTTGAAATTCTAGATCCTTCTGCTTTAGCTTACTCAAAAATGGGGCTATAGGTATATGCTTACGAGCTGTGAGAATTAATTTTTTCAGTATAAAGATGGCGTTTTATATGTTTGTATGTGTGCGCACATGTGTGCCTGCAATGGCCACAAAGCAGTGTTGGATCCTTTGGGGCTGGAGCTACAGGCATTTGTAAACAGCCTAACATGGACGTCAGAACCTGAACTCTGGTCCTCTGCCTGCAAGATCATCAAGCAGTTTCAGCTGCTGAGCCATCTCTCCAGTTACCAAGGATTGATTTTTTTTTTTTTTGGTTTTTCGAGACAGAGTTTCTCTGTGTAGCCCGGGCTGTCCTGGAACTCACTTGGTAGACCAGGCTGGCCTCGAACTCAGAAATCCGCCTGTCTCTGCCTCCCAAGTGCTGGGATTAAAGGCGTGCGCCACCAACGCCCGGCTAAGGATTGATTTTAATAAGGTCTCGTGCATACCCCCTGCAGAGACGGGGAGGCCATTGCTGAGCCACAGTTGAGTGAAGTCAAGAGGCAGGGAGAGGTTGTTTAGGACTCTAGCTCCGTTGCTTGCCTTGTATACACAAAGCCTTGGGTTCCTTCTCCGGCACCACAAAAATTTGGTGTGGTGGCAACTCAGCTGTATTCCCAGCATTTGGGAGTAGGAACAGTTTAAAGGTCGCCTCCAGATAAATAGCCGGAGAGTGTGGGGAGAGAGGGAAGGAAATGGTGGGAAGAATAAAGTGTTTTATGTCCTCTGCCACTCAACAGTAAACAGACTATCAGCATAGCACCCTCTGGTGTGCAGAAGAGTCACTGCACCTTTGTATGTGATTAGGTAGGGATGGCTTGCCCTAGCTGGGAGCAGAGCTAGGAAGGCTGTGGAGCCAGAGCATCAGTGCCTGGGGTTTGTCTGCTGGTGCCATTAGTAGGGAGGGTGGGCAAGGTTCCAAGTTAGAGACAATATTTGAGTTCATCAGATTACACTGAAATTGAAATTAAATTTTTATCTGCTATAACAGAAACACAAGTTTACACAACATTCTTTTGGTTTTTTTTTTTTGTTTGTTTGTTTGTTTTCGAGACAGGGTTTCTCTGTGTAGCCCTGGCTGTCCTGGAACTCACTCTGTAGACCAGGCTGGCCTCGAGCTCAGAAATCCGCCTGTCTCTGCCTCCCAAGTGCTGGGATTAAAGGTGTGCGACACCACCGCCCAGCAGGCAGGTTGCTAACTATCCAAATTCTTCATTCTCAGGCTGTGGAGGAGCCTCAGACGCTGAACTAATGATGCCTGTAGAACACATAGCACAGGATAACCCGACGGACACCATAGCTCTGTACCTCTCAGCATTAGCACACGAACTGTTTTTTTTTCCTCTGGAGGAGTTCAATTAGCACTGAATTTTCCCCACAGGAGAGATGGGTGGTCTGAAGTTAAACCATTTAGACCTTATGTGAGAGCTTTTGGGGAAGGCTCCTGCCTTGGTTTGGAGCTAGGAACTGGACCCAGTGTTGAAGAAACAGGAGCATGGTAGTGTTTAGTGTTTAGCACTAGCTGGTGTCAGTGTGGACTCAGGCTGTGAGGGTGCCTATAGCAAGTTGCTTGAGCCAGGCCTGGGGCACAGGCCTCAATCTTAGTTGGACACTGGGGCAAGAGACTCATGAGTTTGAGGTCAATTTGGAGTACAGAGTGGATTCCAGTACATGGGTACACGTCGAGCAGAGCGAGGCCCTGTTTTATAAAATTAAAAGGGCAGCTCAGGAAACTTGGCGAAGGTTGAGAGCTTTTCTTTCTTTTTTTAAAAAAATATTTATTCACTGTGTGTGTGTGAGGGGGGGGGGGAGAGAGAGAGAGAGAGAGAGAGAGAGAGAGAGAGAGAGAGAGAGAGGAGAGAGAGGAGAGAAACATGGCCGGTATGTGGAGGTCAGAGGACAGCTTGTGAGTTGGTTCTTTTCTTCTACCATGTGGGTTCCAGGGATCACACTCAGGTCATCAGGCTTGTCTAAAAGCCCTCTTACCTGCGGAACCATCTCACTGGCCAGGAAAGCTTTAATCAGGACACTCTGCATGGGGCCCACCTATCAATCACCTCACATGATTGACAACTCTTTCACCCAAAGAAGAAAAGTCACTCCTCAGGACTGCCCTAGGTACAGTGGAAACTGGTAGAGATGTCAGATACAGCTGGGCTGAGCCCTGGTTAATCCTTTTTGTCTGGTGGCAGGATCTTGACCAAGTTACCTAACTCCCTAACCTCAGGTTTCCTTCTCATCTGTAAGCTCTGGGCTGTGGTAAGACAGAGCTGAAAGTATTATGTGGCCTACAGCAGCCATGGTAAACAATTCTGTTGCCTTCTCCTCTGATTCTTGTCTGCCCACAAAGAATTAGTAAACACTTGGGTCTATCCACTCAGCGTCCTTCCTCCTTGTCAACCCTGACCTAACCCTCCCTGGCCAGTTAACCATGGAGAAAAAGTTAGTAAGCAAATTCTATTCTAATCCTATCTGTGAACACCAGAATACCTCAGGTTGCTTTTTTTTGCACTAAAATGCAGGGCCCTTGTGTTCCCAATGAGCTCCTAAACTCCCCGTGGAGGTTTTAGAAGAGGAGTGAGAATCCACCTGAGCTGAAGTAAAAGAACGGACTGGCAGTGTGCACACCCTCCCACCAATCTAAAACAGTTCTTGCAAGCTCCTGCTTACCACTTCTTTCCCATAGGAATATGTCAGAGCAAACAGATGTGTATCTGAGAGCATGGTTTCTAGGATGAGAAGATCCAATGTGGAAGGCAAATCTAGAGACCCAGAGCAGCTTGGACGCCCTCTCTGCCAGGGACACATCTAGCACACTTCTTAGTCCTGGGCAAGTAGCACCAGAGGGGTGGTGCGTTGAGCAACTAGAGCGGCTTCCGCCAGGCCTTGACGGTTGACAGTTGATTGTGGGGCAGCTGACAGTTTTTAAGGGAGGGAACCCAGCTTCAGAACCTTGTTCTGTTCTGTGGCAGGTCACTAGCTCCAGCTGTGTTCTCTAGTGTGTTTTTGGAATATATCAGGCCTTCCATTTTCTGGGCCAGTGGCTCTGTTTTGAGCAGTGTGGTGACGCGCAGCCTGCCTGATGCACTGCCCCAGCTGTGCTCACAGGTGGTAGGGTATAGTGTGAACTTGTATTTTGAGAAATAATTCAATGAAACTCCAGGAGAATATTTTATAAGTGAAAAATATACAGATAAGTTATTATGTAGATTAATCATCTTTCTCTGTTTTATTTATTTCAGGAGAACTACCCAATCCCTGAGCTGGGCCCAAAGGTAGGTCTTGACGTGACATTGTATCTGCTGGTGTTGGCCTTGGAGGCGTGTGCATTGGTCCCTGCCCCTCTCCCTACTGTCTACTGTGCTTACGTCTTTGTCCGTTGGCCACAGTGGTTTATTTTGGCTACTGTTTGAAGTAAAAGAATCACCGATAGAAGGAGAGAAGCTAAGATACCAGACTGCCAAGTTGCCCTGGGTTTCTGCTGTGAATCATGTGGACCAAAGGCAGAACCAACCCTTCCTACCTAACAACCCAGTGCTGTGTCTGCCAGATTAGATGCCAAATCATAATTCTGGTTCTAAAAATCTACAGAACTAAATCTCTTAGTTAGTAGAGGAACATTGTGTTAGTATACTCAAGAGAGTCAGACCAGAACTATCTACCTGTCTAGTAGGGGTGGGAGGGGCTGCAGGAAGCCCTGTCCCTTCCCCTAATCAAAAGTGACTGAGTATGTAGGGGCAGAGCTCCTAACACCTTTGCTCCACTCCTAGGCCGCCTTTCAGTGGGTGAGCCCACTGGGCTGAGCTGTCATGCTGGCTTCCTGATGGCATCTGGACCTGGGGAGGTCATGCCAAGTATTGGCCAGGGTAGATCCCTCCATCCCCAAATCCAGTTCATAATCTATAGAATCCCAGAGTGAGGCTTAGGGGCAATGCACAGAGTCTTCGGTCCCTTGGACCCTTGTCCTCTCTTTGATGACCTGGGATGTTCTCAACACTGTACCACACTTCAGCCCCAGAGCACAGGTCCTGGGTGAACATCAGACTGAAGACAGCTCTCTTCGTAACTCCTGAGCTTGGCTACTCAAAGGTCAGCTGCATTGTTGACTTGCAGTGATAAGATATAAAAAATAGCTGTTTCTATCAATGTTAGCAAGCAATGCAAATTTAAGGCTTAAACATGTTCACGAAGATACTATGTTCTGAGGAGGTGCCTCACTGTATCCTGACGAGGTAGCTTTGGTTGTAGAGGCGGCCCAGTAAGGCCTTTCCTGGTCTGTGAAGGGCCCTCCCTGACCCAGACTGCTTTCATTCTTTTGCCTTTTGCTGGAGTTGAATTGGAAGAGGGAAAGTATTTCAGAAAGTGAGTGTTTCAGCAAGAGACATCTCATCTCTTGCTACAGATTTGAACTTGTATAGAGAAAGCTGAGTTTTCCTGATTTCAGTAGTCTTTATTATCTTGGATCTCAGAATTCAACCTGTCCTTCATAACTGCTCAATCAAAACCAAGGGCAGAGACATTTCTCCAGAACTATATCTGGGGGCAGGGAGTGGGGTGGGGTGGTTTGTGACAAATGCTGTAACTGAGATGTCCGAGTGCATAGCAGAACTCTTGGTCTCTTTGTCTTTCAAAGATGGAGGTATTGATAAAGTCAGCTCAGTCAGACAGAGCAGGAATCCTTTGGTACTTACCTGAGCTGAGAGGCCCAGCACCATCATCATTTGAAACGTGGACACTTGACAGTAGAAATACCACTGTACCTCACTTGATTCAGCCCCTCAAAGGGGATGTGTGAGTTAACTCAGAGGAGAGCTAAGGAAAGCTGCACCTTTTTAGAAAACAAGAACACGAGGAACTTAACCTGGCAGTTTATCATGCAGTGGCAAGTAATTGGTTATCTCCTGCCAAACAGTTTGTTCTTGTAAATGGTTGACACAGTGTCTCCTCCTCATAATATCTTGTACAGCAGGATTGATCAGTGTTCTCCAAACAAACAGAACAAGTAAGATACGTCTGTATATGTATGTGCGTATATTCAGAGGCTGGGAGAGCGGGAGGAGGACAGTTTATTTTATGTTAAGCAATTGACCCTGTGACTGGGCGGTCTGGAAAGCTCTGGGCTTGCAGGGCAGGGCAGCAGTCTCTGGCAAGTTTTCTGGGTTGGAGTCTTAGGGAAGTTTCCTTTGGTCTTTTCCCAAGGGCTTTACTTGATTTAGATGAGGCCTGTCTACATTATGGAGGATAATCTGGTCCACTCAAAGTCTATTGATTTAAATGCTAATTGTACCATAAGACCCTTGAAAAAACCCTGCCTTGTGAGCAAACTCTGCATGGACATTTGACCACACAGCAGGGTGCCCAGCCCATCCAAGTCAGCACGCTCAGTTCCTTTGCTACGTTCAAGCTGTTCTGTGTCTTCCTAGACTTAATTAGGCTCTCTGTTTAGCTTGTTTTCCTTTGTAATCTCAATTCTGTACCTGACTCTGAGAACCCAGCTCTCTTCCCTGTCCAGAGGGAAATTGCTAGAGCTTCTGAGAGCAATGGAGGTTTCACCTTTCCCTCATGTGTTTCTTCTGTCTCCATTATCTCATTAGACGTGTTACTAAAGATGCATTCGGTGGGGATCTGCGGCTCGGATGTTCACTACTGGGAACATGGCCGAATTGGGGATTTTGTTGTGAAAAAGCCCATGGTGCTTGGACACGAAGCTGCTGGAACAGTCACAAAAGTGGGAGCATCTGTGAAACATCTAAAACCAGGTCAGTAAGTGTCTGAGAGATTTCGCTGAGAGTACCTCTCGGCTAAGCACAGAGGGACAGCAGCGTATGAGGTAGTGCTGGGTCCCTATATGTAGTAATCTTACCTTCTACCTCAGAGGGGGGCTCAGACCAGGGACAGAAGCAAGTACTTAGTCACAATGTGTGCAGGGATGATCAATGTCTCCTTTCTAAACCCCTGTCCCCTTTGAAAGAGATGGAGAATGTGAAATAAATCAGAAAAGGGGGTTGAGAAAGTATTCCTGTCATAAGCTACAAACTGCTTCCATATACTAAAAATCAAGACCTTTTTTATTTTACTTTTAATTATTCATTTGCTTTTGAGATAGTGCTTCACTCTTTAGCCCAGGCTAGCCCAGAACTTACCTTGCAACCCAAGTTGGCCTAGAACGCTATAGTCCAGCTATCCTCTATCTCAAGGTGATCCTTTTGCCCTAGCCTCCAGAGTACTACTATAGAAAGCATGAGCTACCATGCCTGGCCTACCTCATTTCAGGTGTGAGTCTATTCCTGTGTAGGCATACTCTTTGTTTTTGTCTTTTGTTTTTTTGAGACAGGATTACTTTTGTAGCCCTGGCTTTCCTGGATCTCTGTAGACCAGGCTGGCCTTGAACTCAGAAATCTGCCTGCCACTGCCTCCCAAGTTTTGGGATCAAAGGCGTGTGCCACCATTATTTGGAGTCATGCTGTTTAACCACTGAGTATCCAAAGAGGTTTCCCCGTTGTGGGAGGATGTGTGGTCTCATCTCAGAGTGCACGGTGGGTTCACATCGGCTTTCCCACGCTAGGGCTATTTCAACCCCACACCCTGGAATCTTTGTATTAGAAAGATCTCGATTTTCTTTTCAGAGAGAGGCTCTTCCCGCCCAATTGGCCTCCATCCTGCTATGTAGCCAAGGATGCCCTTAAAGCTTGCCATTCCTCCTTGTGCTCCCTTAAATTCTCATCTCAGGCGGCACTGTGGCTTTAACGGGGCCCAGCCTTATACCCAGCCTTAATCGGTCAACTAAGTTTTCTTTCATTCCTAAGATTTTGCTTTATTTAGATAGAAGATCTTGTATTTATTCTGTAAGTTTCCTACATATTAACAGTGTACCCTCACTTTTGCCCAGGAACCCAGCAATCCCCAACTTGCCTCTACTTTGTGTCTTTGCTTTTTTTTTTAAGCCAGAGTCCAGTTTAGTCTGCCTGTTGGACCGTTCACTGATGTGTAGGTAGCCATGGCTGCAGTAAGCTCATGAGTGCAATGGCCATAGCGTGTCCAGAGGACAGCGTTTCACAGCACTCGGACTCTTCCATGCCTTTCTTCCCTCTTTCAAAGATCCCTGAGCGGGAGACGCTGTGCTTTAGATGTCCCACCTAAGGGTGAGCACTCTAGTCATTTGTTCTTGGCACTTTTTATTTTATTTTTTATTGGATTTTTTAAATTTTCATTTCAAATGTTATCACCTTTCCCAGTCCCACCCCCACCCCGCGGAAACCCCCTATCCCAACCTCCCTCCCCACTGCTTCGATGAGGGTGTTCCCCCACCCACCCACCCACTCCCACCTCCCCGCTCTTGCATTCCCCTACACTGGGGGAACTGAGTCTTCATAGGACCAAGGACCTCTTCTCCCCTTGATGTCAGACAAGGCCATCCCCTGCTACATAAACAGCTGGAGCCATGGGTCCCTCCATGTGCTCTTTGGTTGGTGGTTTAGTCCCTGGGGGCTCTGGAGGGTCCGGTTGGTTGATACTGTTCTTCCTCTAGGGTTGCAAACCCTTAAGCTCCTTCAGTCCCTTCTCTATCTCTGTTCTTGACACTTTTGTTATGAGTCCCTACATTACCTGCTGACCACTGCAGAGAGAAACCTTTCTGGCCAAGGCTGAGGGAAGGCAGCACTCAGCTCTGTATATAATCATGAATATTTAAAAAGTAGCTTGACAGCCGGGCAGTGGTGGCACACACCTTTAATCCCAGCACTTGGGAGGCAGAGGCAGGCGGATTTCTGAGTTCGAGGCCAGCCTGGTCTACAGGGTGAGTTCCAGGACAGCCAGGGCTATACAGAGAAACCCTGTCTCAAAAAACCAAAAAAAAAGTAGCTTGAAAACACACCCATTTAGCTCAGCAACAGTGGCAGGCTTCTGCCTGGGGCCTATAACGTAAGAAGTCTCTAAAAACCTGTATTTGATGTCCCAGAGTTCTTAGTTGCAGCAGACTGCATCATCCTCCAACACAATGAATTAGCTCTGAACTGTCCAGGCATAGGTAGCTATTGGAATCCACCTTTCTTTGCGCATGAGACAATCAATGGCCTGGAGATGACTTCAAATTAATTGGAGGAAGTTTGGGTTTGGTAGGAGGCGCTGTGAAATAGTGTAGTTTCTGAGCCCAGATACAAAGAGGGACTGGTAAACTTTGAAGTTAACCATTGTCTCATTTAGGATTCTTAAATCAAGACCTCTGTTCATTGGTAATACAAGTTGAAAAAGCCTGTGGTGATACAGGCTCATCCCACAGTGGAAGGCTCTTACCTTCCAGCAGTCAACCAATGACTGGTCCCTTCCTGTTGGACCAAGTTCTCTAAGTTCTAGCAAGTACTTAATGTCTGCTATGGGTTCAGACTTGGGTCAGGTGCTTTCAGAAATGGGGGGGGGGGGGGGGGGGGGCGGGGGAGGGAGAGAAAGTCCTGGATTTATAGAACTGGTGAGAGAGAGGAGACATTAGAGCTGCCAAAAACACCAATTATTGGAGAAAAGAAGTATATAGTTAGGGGTCAAGGAAAGGACACAGAGGTGGTTAAAGAAAGATATGGGTCTTGGAGCTGGATATATGACAAGAATAATTATAAAGCGAAGAAGAAAGCTTGTATGTACCAGCTTGTTGTTCATTAAACAACAATGCATCTAATTATCTAATTCTTGAGAAAATGCCATGAGGTACACATTATTAGCTTTAATAATAGATACAGACACTGGAATGTGGTTCTTGCCCAGGGTCACACACTGGCTAGTCTCAGAGTTGGCTGGAATGCCACCCTGTTCAATCTGGCTCAAGTGAATTTTTGAACCAATGGGCTGCCTGTCATCTGAGGTTTGAGAAGGTTTTTATTTTGAGCTAGTGAAGACGGTCAGACCAGTAAAGTGACACAGTCAAGTAACGTGTCTGGATTCTCACGCACCGATTCTCAGGGTAGATGTTTTTCTATGGGGAGTTGGTAGAGATGAAAAAAATATGTATACCCCTCTTAAAAGACTCTTCGAATGAGAATTTCCATGTTGTCATAAGGTACTGATGACTAGGAGGTAAAATGAGATAATGTACACGTCCAGTTGAATGTTGAGTAGATTTTCCTTAATGAATTGTTACATGAGCAGCAGAAAGAGCAGAGGGTGGGAGCAGATGAGGACGTCAGACAAGTTGAGAACTACATCTTCAAAGCCATTGGGATTTCCATGGACCCTTTGTGTTTTTAGAATACAAAGCTTTATTTTTTTTTTAGTTTAAAATTTTTATGTGTGTGTGTGTTTTGTCTGCATGTGTGTCTATGCACCGTGTGCATGTCTGGTGCCCATGAAAGCCGAGCCAGAGAGAGTGTCAGATCCCCTGGAACTGGAGTTACAGATATTTGTGTGAGCTGGTTGTGAGCTGGGAATTAAGGCTGGCTCCTCTAATAGAGCAGTCAGTGCTCTTAAATGCAGAGCTCTCTCCAGGCCTCCCCCTGTCCCGGTTTCTTATTATGGCAAAATATATATGAAACAGACAACTTACTGATTTTAAGGTACTCTCTCAATTTAAATGAAGAGTCAAGATATTCATAAAAATTATCTAGAAAACAGGAGATAACCAGTAGTCTACCATCAAGAGAATAGCTTAGTTCTCAGTGCTGTGCTCACAGGATGGAATACTATTCAGTCATACAAAAAAAAAAAAAAAAAAAAAGAGGAATAAACAATTGATCTATAACATGTGTTAATCTAAAAACATACTTAATAAAAGCCAGGTGCAAGGAATATGTACCACGTGGTCTCCATTTTTAATACTGTGTAAGCAGCAGTGCTGATCCATAACAAAACACTCAAAGCCTCAGGTGTCTTGGGTTGGAGTGGGAGCCAAGAGGATGAAGGTTCTGAAGCACTGAGAGAACTGTGTGTCACCACACCTGATAATCCCAGCACTCAGAGAGCTGAAGCACAGGGATTCCTGAGAGCTGAAGACCAGCTTGGCTTATGAGTGAGACAGAGCTCAGGTGGTGTGGGGAGGTCGGAGGAAGAGGAAAGGGAGGAGAGAAGAGAAAGCACCGAAAAGAAAGGTCAGCCTTGCCTATGACATCAGGGTTCCCAGAGGGGAGGGTCTTGACGCTGGATTCCCACATCTGGCCTCGGCCAGTGAGCGAGCATGCCTTCAGAGCATTTCTGCTCCTGCTTCTATTTTCAAAGGTTGGAAGGAGAACCAGACCCAGCAGGCTTGAGGTTCAACTTCTGTTCTTAAGTGTGGTACCATCTGTGTTGTTCTCTCCAGGAGATCGGGTTGCCATCGAGCCTGGCGTCCCCCGAGAAATAGATGAATACTGCAAGATTGGCAGATACAATCTGTCACCATCTATCTTCTTCTGTGCCACACCCCCGGATGACGGGAACCTCTGCCGCTTCTACAAGCACAGTGCTGACTTCTGCTACAAGTCAGTGCCCAAAGCCTTGCCGTAACCCCTGGGAGTCCTTTCTTTTTCATTGCTTGGTTCCTTACAGCAAGCAACTTCTTTAACATCCACACCATCCATCCATCCATCCATCCATCCATCCATCCATCCATCCACACATACATGCATATGTAGGGGGAGAGACTTACTATGTATTTCTGGCTAATCCCAAACTCTTAGAGATAATATAGTTTAGGATAACTAACCTCAAACTCAGAGACCTGCCTGTTCAATGTACCACCACATGCAACTCAGCAATACTTTTAATTACAAGACATTAAAGGCAGGCCTTTCTCTTCTTGGTGGCATCAAGGGAAGATAGCCAGTCTGGGGTTCAGTTTGACTCACAGCGATCTTTCAGTTTAACTTCCCATTACCTGTATCAGTATTAAAAGATCATCACCAAAATCAGGTACCTCTTCAGCCATCTGGACAGAACTGGTTATAACCAAGTCCACTATAACCACAGAAAGGAAAACTATAGCTAGGTGTGATATCACACTCCTTTGATCCCAGCACTCTGGAGGCAGAAGAAGGCTTGGTCTATATGTAGGTAGTTCAGGCCAGCCAGAGTCACATATCGTGCATATGGTGCAGGGCATGAGTCCTGGCCTGCTAAGTCCATCCCCTCTTGGTGTCTTTGGGAGATGATATGACCTTCTGCTTCTGTTAACCAGCAGAAGGCTAAATTAGGCAATGCATGGGGAGTTATTATTATTACTCCATATATATGTTTGTACACAGTCAGGCTTTGCATGCCTAGTGAATGATGAATAGCAATGGGGTGAGAACCATTGTTGTAGTTGAATGCTAGGCTTAGCTGAAGCAGAAGAAAGCTAATGACCCAAGGCATGAATCACAGCCAGGGTGCCAACTGCCCTTTCCTCGCCTGGAACAGTCTTGCTCAGAAAGATACTCCTGAGAGAAAAGCAAGGTGCCATGTATTGTACTTTGGAGCCCTAGGCTGTTGGCAGGTCATTCCCCTTACCAATCCAAGTTTTCTTCCTGTCTACCCTGATCCCAGAGGCAGCTCTCAGCCAGTAAGGGGCTTGTGTGACAGAGACTGGATGTGTCAAGCACGGGGGATGGTCTGCTGGATCTAAGAGGCTTTTTTTAAATTTTCCTTTTTTTTTTCTTCACTATTTTGGTTCTTCTTCCTCCTCCTCCTCCTCATCCTCCTCTTCTTCCTCTTCCTCCTCTTCTTCCTCTTCCTTCTCTTCTTCCTCTTCCTCCTCCTCTTCTTCCTCCTCCTTCTCCTCCTCCTCTTACTTCTTTTCTTCAACAAGATCTTACTATATAGTCCAGGCTGGCCTGTAACTGACTGTGTAGTCCAGGCCAACATCAAACTCATAGCAATCCTTCTGCTCTGGCTGCTCAAATTGCTGAGGTTGTAGACATATACACCACAGCTGGCTAGATTTGAGATTTTCTAGTACTCCCTGAAAATTCAGAGAAGAGTCACAGGCTAGAGATCTTGTGGTGATGACTGAGGTCAGCACCCAAGACTGCTCTAGAGAAAAGCAGGCTATACGGGTTGGGTATGCCTTTCAGCAAGGGATTCCTGAATCAGCTCATTTTTATTTCTGGGTCCTTTGCCAAGTCAAGTCTCAAACAGCCTTTCATGGAAGTCAGAGGAACACAGTGGTAAAGCTCAAAACTGAACAGTGGTCTCTGCCACTTGCTCACTTGACCTTGAGCAAGGGCTTTAAGGTTTAAAATCCTCAGTATCCTCCCTTGCCTGTACAATGGGCATCATGATAATATCTCCCTCACAGAATAGCTGGAAGAATTCAATGAGAAGAGTATCAGGTGTTCCTCCTGTCACAGGCAGATGACACTAAGATAGGCCTTAGCCCCAGTCGAGGTTTGAGGGTGGAGGTCCAGTATGAAGCCTGAGAGAGAACAGAGGCACTGCTGGGATTGGCATGGAGGTGAGTTTTAAGATGGTGTGTGGGGTGTGGTGGCAGTTGAAATTCTGTTTATAGGTGGTCTTGGCAGATCTGAGGAGAGCCCCTAAGGACCTTTCCTCCAAGGCTTCCTTCTGCTCACGGAGCTCTGCCCCAAGCCTTCCTCTCTGATCCTGTTTCTGAGGACCACACTGCCACTAACTCTGTATTTCCTACCCCATATCTTCTGGTGTTCAGCTCTCTTCCTCTACCTTTCTATCTCTTTCCAGACCCTATCTGTCCCCTGAACCTTATTGTAAAAATCTACCAGGTTGGCTGTCCTCTGTGTTTGTAAGTTACAAAAGGCTCAGGTCAAGGAAACCCATAGTCCTCATGCTGAGCCCTGGTCAGTAGTTGGAGGGGCTGCCCTCAGACTCCTGGTCTTCTGTCTGTGAGCTTGGAGCCTTGCTCTTAGCCGGGCACAGGTGTAACTAGGCAGCACCTGACAGAGCACTCAGACTGTGGTTTGTTCCCTCCCACCTTACTCTGACCTCATTTCTTTTTTTTTTTTTTTTTTTTTTTAACTTCCTATTTTTTTTAACTAAGTTTTTTTTAACTTGATATTTCATTTACATTTCAGATGTGATCCCCTTACCTCATCCCCCCCTCACCCAGGAACCCCCTATCCCATCCCCCCTCCTCCTGCTTCTATGAGGATGTGCCCCTACCTACCCCCACTCCCACCTCCCCACTCTCGAATTCCCCTACACTCGGCGTCCAGCCTTCATGAGACCAAGGATCTCCTCTCCCACCTATGCCTGACAAGGCCATCCTCCCCTACATATATAGCTGGGGCCATGGGTCCCTCCCCTATGTGCTCCCAGGCTGGTGGTTTAGACCCTGGGAGCTCTGGTTGGTTGGTATTGTTGCTCTCCTCATGGGGCCACAAACTCTTTCAGCTCCTTCTGCTCCTTCTCTCTAACTCCTCTATTGGGAACCCCATGATCAGTTCAATGGTTAGCTGTGAGCATCTGCCTCTGTATGTGTCAAACTCTGGCAGACCTCTAAGGAGACAGCTATATCAGGCTCCTGTCAGCATGCACTTCCTGACATCCACATCAGTGTCTACCTTTAGTGACTGCACATGGGATGGATACCCAGGTGGAATGGTCTCCAGACGGCCCCTCCTTCAGTTTTTGTCCACACTTTGTCTCTGTATTTGCTCCCTTGAGTATTTTGTTACTCCTTCTAAGAAGGACTGAAGCACCCACACTTTGGTCTTCCTTGTTCATGAGCTTCATGTGGTCTGTGAGTTGAGTCTTGGATATTTCAAGCTTCTGGGCTAATATCTACTTATCAATGAATGCATACCATGTGTGTTCTTTTGTGACTGGGTTACCTCATTCAGGATGATATTTTATAGTTCCATCAATTTACCTAAGAATTTCTCGAATTCATTGTTTTTAATAGCTGAGTAACACTCCATTGTGTAAATGTACCACATTTTTGTATCCATTCCTCTGTTGAAGGATATCTGGCTGGTTGTGGTGACCTCATTTCTTCTGCTACAGAGAGGTTGGAGAGAAACTCAGCTTGGAGCCAACCCTCGCTCTGTGGGAGAATGTGAAGGGCCAGGATGTTGTGAATGTGTGCATGTGTGTGGAAACAGGGACTAAGTAAGCACTGGATAATGGGGAACCAGCAAGAATGAAATAGGAACCACTTGTGCCATGAGGCAGCTGATGTGGGCCAAATGAGGGCAATCAGGACTCCTCGGCTGGAGTGTCCAAATCTTGTCACAGTTTTAGTTTTTGTCTCCTGAAGAACAAAGTGAAAATAATGCCTGCCCTGGCTGGCTGGCAGTGTTGTCCTGAGGGTTAGCTGAGAGAGCATCCTTTGCCAAGCCTCCCACAAACATCCACTGTCACCATCATGGAATGGTGGATGTGTTGATATGCCAGCGGGCTCAGAAGAGAAACTGAGAACCTAGTGGTGAAGGCGACGCAGCGTTCTGTCAGCATTGTGGGACAGTTCATGGGGCACCTAGGGATGTGTGATGAGGATGGGTACAGAGGGATGCTCACAACTAACTCACTTATTGGCAAAGTGCATATTAGAAAGCCATAGTGTGTACCGGTGCTTATGTGCAGGTGCTGGGTTACTGGGTTCAGTCCCTAACACTTTAAAAAAAAAAAATCAACAGAAACCATATGTTCACTGAACTCTAAAGTGATTTTGCCAAAGAAATTTACTTTCCCAGGGGCAGAATGGCATGGCTTTGGGGGCAAACATCTGGCTTCTAATCCAAATCCTTTAAGCCTCACTTTGAACTTCTGAGATAAGCCATTTAACTCTTGCAGCCTAATGTCTTTCTCAGTAGACTGTGTGTGTGCGCGTGCGTGCGTGCGTGCGTGTGTGCTGAGGGGTCTGGGGGTGCTAATAGCAACTACTACTGAATCATTCTAATAGTGTTGTGACAAACATAGAACGTGCTTGCTTAGCACACTGCTGTACACACAAGTCAGGGTTTAAATGTTAACTGATGGTGTAGTGACCTTACGCAAATACAGTGTAATATTAGTGACAGTATTACTGTGGTATGGCAGTGTAGAATTGATAGCATCATCAGTACCCTGAAAGAATCAGAGACCCTAACTGTGAATGTTGGATTACTTCTCAGGCTTCCTGACAATGTTACCTTTGAAGAAGGGGCGCTGATTGAGCTCTGTCTGTGGGGATCTATGCCTGCCGTCGAGGTTCAGTTTCCCTGGGGAACAAGGTTCTTGTGTGTGGAGCTGGTAAGACAGAGGGTTCGTGGCTGTGGATTCACTGGACAGGAATGTAGAGATCCCTTCCCTCTCTCATTCCTTCTCTAAGAGCTGGGTTTGACGCTAGACCCTTTCTGGGAAGGAGAGGGTTAGATAGTCTAGCTCAGTGATCAGCACTGGGCTAAATAAAGGAAATGTCCAAGGGGATGTAGCAGCACACATCTGCATCTTGGCACCTGGAGGCTGAGGCAGGAGACTTTCTATGTATTCCAGGTCAGTCTGAGCTATACAGTGAGACCCTATCCCTAAAAGGTCAAAGAAATGAGTCACTGTCTATGAGCATGATAGTAACTAACATTTGATTTCACAGGGAATGTAACTCTTTATCATTTTAGCAATAAATATATCTTGCAATAATTTTTGAACCCTTGATAGAAACTAGGGAAATATTTGGGGTAGTAAAGGGAAGAACTTGTAAGTCACACAAGAGAAATGACAGGCCTGCCCCTCTGCAAAGGGAGTGGGTAGGCCCTGGTCACAGGAGGGAGTCTGACACTGACCAGGACCCTGTTCCAGCTCTCTGTCTTCTCCCATCTCTTGCTTCTGGTTATTTGAAACAAACCCCAGAGGCCTCAGACCAAATAATTCTAGGTTTTTAATCGCTGGTAACCCAGACAACAACACACACACACACACACACATATACACACTCACACACACACACACACACACACACAGAGAGAGAGAGAGAGAGAGAGAGAGAGAGGAGAGAGAGAGAGAGAGAGATTCATTCATAGCCCATTACTCATGAGCCTGAGAGAACCACTGTTAATATTTTTGTGCAGAATCAGTTAGCTTTAGTTTTGTGGTTTTTTGTTTTTAAGTGTTTTGCTTTGTTTTCAGTGGTCTAGCTGGGTGGTCAGATTTGCTTTCACATTCATGATATTCCTGCTTTAGCTGCCTAAATGCTGGAAATGCAGGTGGTGTGTGTTACCATCCCTGGCTAGGCTTTGTATATGTGTGGCTTAAGACTTAAAAATAGAGTCTTGCTAATGTAGCTCAGGCTAGCCTTGAACTTAAAATCTTACCTCAGCCTCCTGATGGCTGGGATTATAGCTTTGGGCCACAGAAGCCTATGCTCCCTTAAACACAAAAGAAACCCCCTGGGCTCAGCTGGTAAAGGTACCTACCACTAAATCTGTTCCTTGCTCAGTTCTGGGGACTCATACAAAGAAAGAACCAAATTCTGCAAATTGTCTTCTGACCTCCACATGTGTGTCATGATTCATAAACATGCTTGCATGCATGTATACATGCATAGACACTGTACATAAATGCAATAAGAAAACCATGATTCTGTAAGTCAATAGCTGTAAAGTTATAGCATAATCTTTGAAGCTGTGCAATAACCCTACACATAGTACCTGCAACTAGTCTCCCAGACACTTTAAGTGTTCCTTGTGTTTTGCTTTCTGGGGGAAATACACAAAGGGGTGGTGTACAAAAACCAAACTCAAAAAGTATTCCTTATTTCCTCGTGTGGGGCTTTGTTTTATGTCAAAACCACAGAGCCATCTAGCAAGCAAATACCAAGGTAGTGGGTGGGTCAACCCAGGGACCCACCTCAAGGAAGAGGGATGCTTGGAGTGTCCTGGAAGAATGTGACTCACCCTGGGGAGGGGTGGTGTATGTTCTCCTGAAGTTGGGGTCAGGGAAACACATGCAGACCTTTTGGTGCCTAGTTTCTGGTGCTTTTCAATTCTCTCAAGCAGCACCTAAGAGAAAGGAAACTTTCTCTGAAGAGTGAGGGATCAACCAGAACTTACTGCTAGGAACATGTTTTAGCAAGAGAACAATCCTTCCTTTGTGCACATCTACGTTCATGAACAACTTTAAAAATCTTATTGTATGCCAGGCGCTTGGATAGACACTAGCAATACACACACACACACACACACACACACACACACACACACACACAACACACACAAAACAGAGTTCCTGTCCAGGGTTCAGGCAGGGAAAAAGTTGATGCTTTTAGAAACACACAAACTTCTCCATTCTCTTCTTTGTCCAGGCCCAGTTGGAATGGTCACTTTGCTTGTAGCCAAAGCAATGGGAGCTGCTCAAGTGGTGGTGACTGGTAAGATGGGTTTCTTTTCTTCCTCTTCCTCTTCCTCTTCCTCTTTCTCTTAGAGATCTGTCTACCTCTGCCTTCTGAGCACTGGGATTAAAGGCATGGCTACCACATCTGGTGGTAAGGTTTTCTTCTGTTTAAATCTCCTTGAGAGGGAAACAGTTGGATTTGAAGCCAGCAAAGGGCCTCGTTCTCTGCTGTTGCTAAAAAAAGGAAATGCCTTACGTCACTGTTTTAGAAGTCAAGAGTCTAAGATTGAGCCACCTTATTAGTCTATGCCTTCACAAGAGACAGGAGCATGTGGTGAAAATAGGATACCAGATAGATCCAGACCCTGGTACTCTCAGAAGAACACTGGTCCCTTTCCTGGGACCGGTGCACAAGTCCCAGCTCTTAAAGGTTGTGCTTGCTCAGATCTCCGTGCTGCAGAGCAAACCTTGTGTGGGCTTTTAAGGGATAAAGCACAGCATGTTCTGAATACAGATGCCTGAAAAAGTCTCTCCCTGCTGTCTCCTGGGTTCTAGAGCTGAAAGACCTGCCCAGGAGTGACCAACTCAGGGCCCAGAAATAGTCGCTTCTGTGGCGGGAGAAGGTAGCTGCTGTAGAGAGAAGAATGAGGTCCCTCACACTACCCTCTTAATGCTAAGCGGAGGTTCATGCTTGGTCTGTCTGACCACCCTTAGTGGCAAAAATGGTGTGTGGGTGGGTGGGTGGGTGGGTGTAGCTATGTAGAGCTGTAGTGTGTGTGAGGCTGGGTAGAGGTGTTTTGTGTATGTAAAGGGTGTCTATAAATGTGTGTGTACATGTGTAGCACATAGTAGGCAGTATGAAGGATTGGGTGTGTTAAGCTCAGCAGCTTCACCCCTTCCTTGCGCTGGAGATTGCTGCATCAGGTCTTATATATCCATTTTATTCTCTTTCTAGTCTGTTACTTGACTTCCATTTGAAATAACGTGTGCTTCCCTTTAGACCTATCTGCTTCTCGGTTGACCAAAGCCAAGGAAGTTGGAGCAGACTTTACTCTCCAGGTTGCCAAAGAGACGCCTCAGGAAATTGCCAGCAAGGTGGAAAGCCTGCTGGGGGGCAAGCCAGAGGTCACCATTGAGTGCTCAGGAGCGGAGTCCTCCATCCAGACGGGCATCTATGTGAGTGGCCTGAGGCAGCTTGCCAGTGGCCAGTGTGCAGCTTAGGGCTCGGGGTAGTGTAGATAGGAAGGGGGCAGCAGGGAGGATGTCCTGCCATCAAGCTCCACCAGGCTGCTGTCTGACTCCCGAGCTGAATCATCTGACCCCTCTACACTTCATTTTCCTACCTTTTGTATGGACTCGCTTTGAGTCCTCACTGAGTCCTAATGAGGTTGGAACGTGAAAAGCAGACACACATGCTGCTTCAGGATGGGTTGCTGTTAGTGTCACACAAGTACCTGGGAAGCAACACTCTTGGCAAAGTCATCAACAGGATAAACAGAACTGTGCCTTAGTAGGGTGGGAAATTCCTGTATTGTTTTATTGAGGAAAACTAGTCTTTGAGTCATTGATACAAAGCCATAGTTAATAATTCAGTTAGTCACAAAAGTGAGATGAATTTTTCAAGGCCAAAGTTGGTAACTGAGGTGCTGTCTTCCAGGAGCAGGGGCAGATAAGCTGCTGCTGCCTGATTTACCCCTCAAGGTCCCACCCCACTAGCAACTTATGGGAAACAGCAGGGAGTTGGGGTGGGAGAAGGTGTGGTGACAACAGAGCAAAGTACAGGGAAGGAGGAAAGACGAGCCCTCCTGGATGCCAGCCCTCTATGGCACTCTGAGCATGATGCCTCTGTGCCTTACTAAGTCCTGAAACAAGTTTTCAGCCAGAGAGTCCTGGAGACTGCTTCCAAATACCCAGGTCCTAAGTGCCTTGAGTCAGGGTCAAGTCAGTCCCAGCCCCGTAGGCCCTACTGCCTAAGCTTTTACTCACTGGATGAGAAGGAGTGGACAAGCAGCTGTGGGGTGGGAGGGTCTGAGCTGGGAGGAGCTCCTGCCTCCACCTTGAGGGCCTGCTTTTCCTCCGGGCCATGGGCTTCCACTTGGCCTCTGAGTCAATGCTAGTTGATGCATGGGGCATTTGCAGCACCTGAGAAATTTAGGGAGGCTGACACCTCTAGCTGTTGCAGGCCCTCGGGCCTGGAACACATGCAGCACTGCTTTGTTTCTTCCTACCGAGATGCTTAGTGTTACAGAGGTAGCAGGAGGGGTGACATGAGCACATGTGCTGTCCTGAGTTTCTGCTAGAGTCAACAAACCCTCTGCTCCACCTTCATAGCCAATGGCCTCCATGTGGGACTGGGGGATGATGAGTCTGTCAATGGTAGAGCTACTCTCGGGCTGTATCTCTCAGGTACTTCCTGGGTACCAGGTTTTGTTTTAGACACATTGCAGGTTGTGGCAGCGAGGAAGTTATGTCTGCCATCTACAGGTGTTTAGCAGGCCAGTGATGTCACACCACAGAGAGGCAGTGAGACTTAATGAATGTGGCTGTCCTTCCTCTAACGCCCTGATATTTGGGGATAGATGTCACCTGCCATAGTTGATGCTGCAGGCCAGTTGCCAGGCAACCTGAGGATGGCATAGAGGTGAATGTGATCTGAGTTACTACCCCAGGCATGACTCATGTCCTCCTGACATGGTTATGGAGCCATCATGTAGAAGGAATGGCAACCCCTCCAATGAGTATCAAATAGGGACCTGCGGCCTTCCTGCCTGGGAGGTGACTGGGTGCTGTTTGTGAATGTAGATGCCCTTGGGTAGAACTGATGGCATCTCTTAGTATATCGACCACACCCACAGTGGGCTGGTAATCTGAGCATTCATTGGCCTGTGGCTAGCATACTGCCGGCCCTTGCTACTTGGAATAGCCAGCAGGCTCTTCCTCATTGCCAACGAGGGCAGTTCCCAAGTGGGGAAAACATTTTCCTGGAAAAGTCAATCAAGACTTTTCTGTGACTCAGCTCACAGCTTTGACCTCTCACTGGTCTCCAATAAGGACAGTGATATTTTTTCCGTTTTACATATGTTCCTGAGTGGTTTGTAAGGATTTCTGCACTTGAATGAAAACAGAAAACAGCCAAATGTTGAGTGCACACAAGTGCCAAGCACTGTGGTTGTTACTCAGGAGGTGCTGTCTGAGGAACTACATTCAGGGTCGTGCTGCTCAGAGTCTCGATGCCAGCAGCCTGGAGTGCCACCTCTCATCTGGGCACCGCAGACCCCTCCCATGGCATTTCTTAAGACTCATCTCAGAAGGACTGGCCATGCACATTCTTGTAGCTCTTTTTTTTTTTTTTTGGTAGCTCTCAAAATGGTCATGGTATAAGAGCTGCTGCCATGTCTGACCGGTTTGTCCGTTTTCCTGTGGTAGGGACCACAGCATGCCGTAGGGCCAGCACTGTTCTTCTTACAGGGCATACATGGAGGTCGTCTCCCTCCTCCAACATGTTTCAAGGAGGGACTGATTCACTGGAGTCTAATTTCATGATGTTAGCAGACGCTAGATTTCCAGATAAATATTTAGGAAAGACAAAAATCCATTTTGCCCAATGCCTTTGAGGTGAAAGACAAAATGGTTCCTGTCAGGCTTCATGGATGAAGCTGTTTTCAAACCACGGATTTCATAGCCTACTTGTGTGGTGGTATGGATGAAGCTGTCGAGCCACAGAATTCAGACGCCTGTTTGTGTGATGGCTGCAGTTTTCTCCCTACTGCTGAGCTCAGAGTGTGGTTCCCTATTTTCATTTTATTTTATTTTTTGAGATGTGGGAGTCTCAACTATGTAGCCCTGACTCGTCTTGGCCCATACTCTGTAGCCCACACTAGTCTTGAACTCTCGGCAGCCCCATGCGTCAGCCTCCTTGGTGCTGAGTATGGAACTGTGCACACCCAATAACTGACTATTCCTAGTGTCTTTTCTCTACCTGCCACCCTTACATTTCTGGATCTTCAAAAGATGTTTTTACCTGCTCCTGCTCTGTTGGGTTTGGGTGGTGTGTTGAAGAGTAGTTGGGCAGTGTAACAGGAACCACTTGTTATACTGGTCTCGTCTGGACCGTCTGTATATCCTGAGTTTGCCTGTCTTTATTCCTTCCTTAGGCCACTCACTCTGGTGGGACCTTGGTGATTGTGGGAATGGGCTCTGAGATGATCAAATTGCCCCTAGTGCACGCAGCTGTGCGGGAGGTGGACATCAAAGGCGTGTTTCGCTATTGCAACACGTGAGTATGTTTAGGGTTCAAAGGTGACCAGCATGCCCAAGACAGGTCCCATGTAGCCTCTGAGACCAGGTGTCTGTGCATGTTTCCTCATGAGGGCCGTTCCCTGACCACATAGGGCCGTTAGGAGAGAGCATGTATTTCTTCCTTAGAGGGAGGAATAGACAGGGATGGGACTTGGATCCTCCACTCATCACCGAGGCCTTCCTCTTCTTCATTTCCTAAAGACTTGTTTTCTCCCATTTAAAGCAAATAAGGGATCTGTCTTGGTTCTCTCCCACCTCACACATACTCTGCTGCTCCCCAGTGTGTGCAGTAAGAATGCTCTCTCTGGAGCACACTTCCCCAGTGATTCCTCCCCCTCCCAGCTTCAAGCTCCATGCCCTCAGCAGAGCACCCACTTTACATTCTAGTCTGCCAGGCTGGGCTGCTAATTGGTGCAAATGGATTATCTTGGACCTGTCCCAGGCTACTTTCCTGGTGCTTTACTTGCATTTTTGTATTGGCATCCGTAGTATAACTTAGGCCTTCATGCCAAAGAACTTCTAGGCTTTATGGCACTCATCTGTCACAAGGAGCTAGAAACATGGATGGGGTGACTGAAAATAGTCACTGTACCCGCAGATTACAGCCCACAAGGCTCTGTCACTCTAAAGGTGACTTTACAGAAGCACTAAACTAGAAATAAATATGATTGAGCATTTTCCGAGCTTAGTAATTTGAGGGGCAAGGAGACCTGACTCTTTTCCTGAAGGCTAATGGCATGTGATCTCTTACAGGTGGCCGATGGCAATTTCCATGCTTGCATCGAAGACGTTGAATGTGAAGCCCTTAGTTACCCATAGATTCCCTCTGGAGAAGGCTGTAGAAGCCTTTGAAACAGCCAAAAAGGGAGTGGGGCTCAAAGTTATGATCAAGTGTGACCCCAATGACCAGAACCCCTAAATGTGAATTGATCTATGCTCTCAGCCCACTCTCAGCATCTAAGGGCTAAATGGCTAGAAGGGAGGCCATTAATGCAGAACTTTCTTTTGAATGGTAAAAATAATAAACTCATAAGCCAAGAGCCTTAGAGGAGTTGGCGTGCCTTAAAGACAGAAGTAGGGACATCCTGGGGGACCTTGCAGCCAGAGTGAGATGCTTATACTGAAGAAAGTCTCACACAAAGAGATAGGCAGATAGGTCCTGGGAATGTTCTTTCTCTAGTACCTTCTTTGGGTAAGGAGACAAAACATGCCCTTGTCCATGTTCCACTGTGGCTGCCAGGGCGTGGGGCTGACTTATGAAGAAACGGCTTTATTAACACGGAAGTGGCCCCAGGGTTGAAGTTTCAGTCAGCTGTTCAGAGCACAGTGTTTCTTGAGCTAAGTGTCACTTATTTGAGGGAAGTAAGAAAAGGAACTTGCCTTCTGGATCCAAGCAAGGAACTGATCGGAAGAATAAGACACATCTCAGATGAGGTACACCAGCTTACATCCCCAGATGTGGAAAGAATAAAGGCACTCAGCTCTGCCTAAAGACTACCTGTGCCTCAGCTCCTAAGAATTCTGTCATTACATTTGCAAAGTGGAGGCCCACCTTCCTGACACTGCTCATTCATGATCAGGAGCAGTACCTGTTGCTAAGCAACCAGGAGACTTCCACCCAAAGATCTTAAACCCTGCCTAACTCATACAAGAGGGCTACAGGAGGGCTTGAGTTTCCCACTCACAGAATGAGACTCCTCTCCCAGGCTCACTCACAGGCAATTATTATCCCATTCCACTCAATTCTGGCTCTCGGAAGATGCTCCCCTTCTCAACTGGGTGAGGCTGGTGATATCTGTTGGGAGGGTATCACACAGCATAATTTCGTCATAGGGCTTTTCTTTATAAGATTTGGGTCCAAATCCACCCTTTGTGATCTTACAATAATCAAGAAGTGCACAGTAACTGTGATGTACCTTGGGCTGCAGTCTGTAATCCACCTCTTCACCTCCGAGTAGGGGACATGTGAAAAAAAAAGGGATCTTCTCTGCTAGAGAAGATCACAGCCAAACCTGAGTTTTCTCAAACTGCTTCGCATAATAAATTCTGTCGATGGTGTCGGACTCAATCTGTGGTTTGTGCTTGTTTAAGGAGTAGACTTAGGTTGCCTGTTTCACACAAGGAAGAATAACAAAGCTTTAAGCAGGGGACATATTTTCTGTACTAAATATAATCTTAAAAACTACTAGAAACAAACGTGGCAAATACATGAGTATCTTACAAGTGGAGAAACTGATTCAGGGAAAGTTAGCACAGTGCTTTTCTCTGGTTCTCTGCAGGAGGCAGGTTCATGAGATTTCGGTATACACTTGTTCTTCCTTCTCAGTCCTAATTTAGTTACACCAGACTTATCACTTGCTTTCTTTAAGGACTGCTTCTAGCATGGAGACACTCGTTTCTCTAGTGCTCAACCTTTGGGTTGTAACCCCTTTGAGGGTTGCTCATTGTATATCCTATTACATTGTTACTCAAAACAGACAAATTAGCTATGAAGTAGCAACGAAATAATTTTGTGATTGGGGGCCACCACATGAGGAACCATATTAAAGGGCTGCAGCATAAGGAAGGTTGAGAACCACTGCTCTAGCAGGAATGAGAAAAGCCCCTCACCTTGGAAGACTTCTCAGAGATGCTTCAGGCAGGGGCAGACTTCTCTGTTCCAAATAAACATGAAAGGAGCCACAAGAAAAGGTAGCCATGAACTCATGTGTCACTTTGCCTAAGATTGTGCTTGTGGTGAATCGCCTAAGCTGGTCCTGGCATCTCCATTTTCTGGCTTTTTGAGTTAGGGTTTTTGAGGCCTATGAAGCTATGAAGAGTGGGTGGACTGGCCAGACATAGTTAAGAGATGACATGGTGGTATTTGCCTGTATTTAATTGGAACTGTTAAGTTCCAGTACTTAAAGAGCTGAGGTAGGGGGGTCATATCTGAGGCCAAGCTAGTGTACATAGTAGGAGTGTGTTTTAGCAACAAAGCCCCAAATAGCTCAGCGGATTCTTCCTATGTTCATGTCTCCTTCAGCCTCCACACTATGGCTTCTTATGCATCCCGGGACCAAAATGGCTGGGGTGGGCTGTTCAGTATGCCACCAACATAGTGAATTATCGCTGGGTTGCCTAACTTTATCCAGATAGAAGGAACTGCAGGAAGATGGGAATTCCTTCCCTCCACCTCCATACAGTACTCAGTGTTGACTGACTTGGTGAATCAGTCCCGGAACCAAGAATATGAATTCCCCCGGAGCTCCCCAGCATTGGAAGGCCTGGCGGCCTCTGTATGTTCTCACCAGGTAGGGCCTACGTTCAGTCAACATGGAGGACCCCGCCCAGTCGGCACTCCCGGCACAGGGGTGAGGTAGGTACGACTAAGGGTGGAGAGCTGAGAAGAGGACCCTGAAGGTGACAAGGGAGGAGGGGAAGGCAGCCTCTAGGACACCCCCCCCCCCTCACCGAGGAGGCTGGTATGTTGGTCCCAGCAACTCCGTCTTTGGCCACAGCCAAATGTAGTGTTCCTTCTGGATTTTCTTTTCTGGCTACCTCTTCCCAGTCTTTCCTCGTAGCACAGCCTTGCCTGCTGTTTTGCATAAGAGAGTCCTACTGGTAGTGAAGCCAGAGGTCAAGAGAAGGGGAAACATACAGGATATGTTTGACTATTTGCCTTTTCCTCGGAACTGTCCCTGCTCATGATGTCAGCCTAAGCTCAAAGTTCAGAAACCAAGACAGGGAAACAGTGCTCAGGCAGCCAGCTAGGCCAGAGGCCAGAGGTTGATCTCAGGTCTACACCTCTGGTGGCAGACAGTTCTCTGACTTCTCTGTCCCGTCTACCAGTCAGATGACAAGGCCCAGTCAAGGGCTTCACCCCGGTGGCAGACAGTTCCCCTGCATTTGCCAAATTCAAGGGCTAAGAGAATGGTGGGGAAGGGTCTGCAATAGAGCAGCTTGCTAAGAAGTGGCTGATGGGATGTGCCTTTCCAGACACTAGTGGACACCATATGTGTGTTGCCCAGCCCCCACACCATCCCCGTCCAAAGCCTCTGCACCTCAGCCTCAGCTTTAAAAGCCCTAGCTGGGTCAGACTCTGGATGGTCTTTCCCTGCCATCTGATAGTGGGCAAGGGCATAGTTGGCGTTACCACTGTGGGATTTCTTGGTGTATCCTCCAACCTGAGGAGGTGTTTGTTTCCTGGACCCACGTGGCCTCTGAGAGGCAGTGTAGCAACTCATAGAGGATTCATTACAGGGATGGTTGGAATGTCCAAATCCTGGGCCAGCCACTAGCTCACTATGACACCAAGTCACCTCTATTTCCAGCCAGCCTCTAAAGGGTCATTCTAGACAATCTTGAGGTCTCCTCATGCACTGATACATTGTACCTGGGGAGAAAGACCCCACAGGAACTATCTGTTAGGATTAACTATAAGGGGCCTTCTCAGTTCAAGTCCTGTGACTGAAGGGGTGGCTTGAGGGAGGGAGAGAAGAGGTCCAGATTGTGGGGAAGGGGTATCACATGGAGATACCTACTTCGTGGATATCAGTTTGTTTTGTGTCTTGGCCTCAGGCTTTCAGTATGATCCTAAGGGGTCTGCAAAAGCCCAGAGATGAGTGCAGACAGCTTGGGTTCATTACTGCCCTGTTGTGGTCTTCCAGTGTTCTACATAAAGCTGAAGCCAGAGGCACAACCTGGAAAGGTAAGGGTAAATCAATCCACTCATTGTGAGGAGGGAACTATGGGAAGAAGATGGGCCTTTGGGGATAGTGGGTCTAGTACCACTGAGGCATGGTGGAAGTAACTTCCCATGGTCAGGCAGCCCAGGCTTCTATGGGTGGTACTGAAATCTCATGGGTCCTGCCTAATCTCCCTAGCTTATGCTTCCTGGACCATAAGCTACCAATCCAGTGACCTTTTGGTACCCAGGGTCTCATCTGTGGGCCTCTCCACGATTCTGGGAAGGTCAATCTTGCCTTCTTGAGACACCATCTGAAGCTCACTGGTTTTACTGGGCTGCTAGTCAGCAAATGCCAGGGATCTGCTGCTCTTCCCCTCCCCTGAGGGATTTGAAAGCCTCACTGCTCTATTTGGCTGTCTACGTGTATGCTAGATATTGAAACCCATGTCCTTATGTTTACGTGACAAGGATTTTATTGGTTAAGCAATCTCCACAGCCTGGGGAAACTAAGAAAATCTTTGGAGCTCCAGGTTATGAACAATGTGAGAGGACTTGTGCCTTAGGAAACCTTCGGGGACTGCTGAGGGTAGGGTCATGGGGTCACTGTTGATGATGGGATCATGAGGTCATTGCTGAGGGTGGAGTCATGGGGTCACTGTTGATGATGGGGTCATGGGGGTCAATTGCTTAGGGTGGGGTCATGGGGTCACTGGTGAGGGTGGGGTCATGAGGTTACTGCTGAGGGTTGGGTCATCAGACCACTGAATAACTGGCTTCAGATCATCTTTGGGAAAATGGAGGCTTGACTCTCTACCATTCAAAACTTGAACACGTCACCATGTCTCCAGGCCTGAGTTTCCACATTGTTAGTAGCAGTCATCTCTCCCAGCTCTGCCAGGGACATGATAACAGCCCCTGAAGGGGTCAGTGTGGGATTATAGGGAAAGTACCGCAGTCACTGTCAGGCCTTGACCACCATCAGTGAACCTGTACCAGAAACTTCCCCACACCCCATGCCCTCATTGGCAAGACAGAGTACTTTACCAAACCTTACCAAGTCACTGGGAAGAAGGGTCATATATGTAAAATGTCCCTTCACCATGCTGGCCTCTCTTTAGTAGGCATAACTCTGTGTGCTGTGGACTTAACTGGATTGGGTGTTAGACTGCCCCACCTGGGGATCCATCCCATGTACAGTCATCAGACCTGGATGCTATTGAGGATGCTGGGAAGTGCTTGCTGACAGGAGCCTGATATAACTGTCTCCTGAGAGACTCTGCCAGAGCCTGACAAATACAGAGGCAGATGCTTGCAGCCAACCATTGGACTGCGCGCTAGGTCCCTGATGGAGGACTTGGAGAAAGGACCGAAGGAGCTGAGGGTGTTTGCAGCCCCTTGAGAGGAGCAACAGTGTCAATCAGCCAGACATCCCCCCACCCCTGGGAGCTCCCGGGGACTGGACCACCAACCAAAGAGTACACATGGAAAGACCCATGGCTCTGGCCACATATGTGGCAGAGAACGGCCTTGTTGTACATCAGTGGGAGGAGAGGCCCTTGGGCCTGAGGGGTTTGATGCCCCAGTGTAAGGAAATTCCAGGGCAGGAAGATGAGAGTGGGTGAGTGGGTGGGAACACTCTCATAGAGACAGGGGCAGGGGGAATGGGATAGGGGGTTTCCGGAGGGGAGACTTGGAAAGGGGATAACATTTGAAATGTAAATAAAGAAAATATCCAAAAAAACATGCTGATCTTGGATTATTGGAATCCCAAAACACTTGACAACTTAAAACTTTTAAGGAAATTTCTGAGTAACTCAAATAGAATAGCCATGCTGTTCTTCATTCTCTTGCTTTGTATGTGTACTGAAGGCTGTGCTTATCTGGCTTGACAGTATACACTTCAGGTGCTATCTAGTTCTATGAACACCAAAGGGAAACATATTCCTTGTCACATACCATGTGGTTTGGGACAGGGCTACTGGCCTCAAAGTCATCAAGAGTTATTGATTCTTCTAGGCCTGGCAAAACAGCTCAGTGGGTAGAGAGACCACCCCCAAGCTTTATAATCTGAGTTCAATTCCTAGGAAGCACTTGGAGGAAGAGAAAACATACTTTTCCAGGTTGTTCTCTGCTCTCCATGGATAGGGACACACATGCACACACATGCATACACATACACATGCATGTACACAAATGCAAAATTTAGTTTAAAAAAAAGAGTTATTGATTCTTGGGAACTTAATCAGAACACTATTATCAGCAAATCAAGAGGTCAACATATGATCTGAAAGGGAAGGAGGGAGGAAAACTCAGATAAGAAGCTGTTAATCCCGGGCAGAGTGAAGACAATGCCTCAGCAGGCGCAGGTCAGGGACTCGACTTCCAGCATGACGCAGAACAGTGGGTTCCAGTCAGAGCCTCCCTAGACTGACACCACGTAGGCTTCCCTGTGCTAAAGTCCCACATCCTGCCATACTCAGTAAACTAGGACCCGAGGAAGCCATTGTTTCTACAGTTGCTGCCCTCTTTCTAGAATGTGTCTACAGAGGGAGTGATGCTCCCAAGGGGGAGACAGGCATTGCTGGGGAGGTTAGCTGGCAAAGTCTGTCACCTCATTTCTGCATTATTGTGGGCTGAGTGAGAGTCCAGGAAAAGCCACCACATAGGTGAAAGAGGTGACAAAGGAGGAGACTGGCAAACACTTGAATGGCCTGGGTTCCACAGAGTAATAACCAGATGGGTGCAAGCTGGGCATTGTACTTTTTTGACTTTTCCCAGCCTCAGGCCCCTTTAAGTAGGAAAGTAATACCTACTTCGGGGTTATCATGGGGTCAGACGAAGTCATTTTGAAATTCTTAGCCTGTCACTATGATGGTGTTTACTGTCTGTCTGTGTTCTCTCCTTGTCTCACCAATATTTATCTCCTTGCCTGTTAAAGAAGCAGGGTGAATGAACCCTCAAGATTGGTCTTTTTTCCAGCTCTGAGCCTCTGACTCTGCCAAGGTACTTGAAGATATATGAGACCTACCCCAAGGTGGTGGGAAAGGCCTGGCTAGAACAACCCAGCATTCTCTGCTCTCTTATAAACAACATGCTCAAGCAAGAGATATCTCACTGGATGTGGAGGCTAGGAAGTATGGAGGAGAGAAATCCAGAGATTTCCTCTTACCCTCCTTCCCTGTTCTGTCTGTCTACCACTCAAAGTAGCCCCTAGATAGACCCAGTTGGCCTAAGGGGCTGGTCCTCTTTGGACAGGCACTTCTAAAGGTCATGGCCAGGTCTCATTTTACACTGTGAAGGCATCCCTACAGATTATCACAGCAATTGGCACACATAGAACACACCCAGGAGACATCTGTAGCCTGATAAGAGAGAGTCCTAACTCTCACCTCGTAGCCTGAGATGACTCCAGAATGGCTGGACTTCCTTAAGGAGATAAGCTAAGTGTCTAGTGACTCACAGTGATGAGACTTGAAGTTCTAAAACCCAGGAGGGTCAGGTGCAGAGATCACTGTCACACAGCAAGAGGAGACCTCACCTGGATTAGAGCCACCAACTCCAGAATCCCACCAAAGACCACTGTGGTTCAAGCAAAATTGGGGATCTGACTGAGAAGACAGTGGCTGGGCCCAGCTGATTCCTCTAGCCTCTTTTGTTTTAAGGGGAACCCAAACAATACTGGACCAGAGGAGAGTACACTCTTTTTTTCCTGCTATGTGGGAAAAAAAGGAGTTCTTTTGAGATAGCCAGCAGTTCTCAACCTCTGCATCATGACCCCCTGGGGGTCTAATGACCTTTTCACAGGGGTCACATATCAGCTATCCTGCATATTGGATAGTTACATTGTGATTCATAACAGTAGCAAAATTGTAGTTAAGAAGTAGCAACAAAAATAATTTTATGGTTGAGGGTCACCACAACATGAGCAACTATGTTAAAGGGTCACAGCATTAGGACGTTTTAGGACCACTGAGCTAAGAGATACCTGCAGGGGCTGCGATGGGCCAGACATTTGGAGGATGATAGATGTGTTCATTCACTTAACTGTCACTATCATTTAATCAGGTTAGTAAGTTACCCCATTTTATAGCTGAGAAAATAGAGACATGGGGAAATTAAATAATTAGGCCGAGTACAGTGGTACATACCTGTAAATCCTAGCACGCGGCAGGTAATGGCAGGAGGATCATGAATTTGAACCTGATTTCTTTAGTGTAAGGATGGAACCAGGGCTTTCTTGAACGCTAGGCAAACACTGTACTCTAGAACACACCGACTTTTGACTGACCTTGTGTCTTTAAACCTGTTTCCACTGGGAGAATGCAGCAGGCTGTTTGTGAGTTCTCTAGAGGACTTTGTTTTCTTTGTCCTTTCAAATTTGCTCAGAGAAAAATATCACCTTAGTTTACAGTTCCTGGAGCTGTTTTGTTTGGTTGTTTCACAAGTAGGACTTGCTGTATAGTCCAGGCTGGCCTAAAACTCTCAATCCTCCTGCCTCAGTTTCCTGAGGGCTGGAATGATCTCTACTTCTGATTTTTAACTGCAAAAAGGCTTTGTGGGGGTGGAGAGATGGTCTAGTGGCTTAAAGCACTGGTTGCTCTTGCAGAGGATCCAGGTTCTATTCCCAGCAACCACGTGATGCCTCACAGCCACCCGCAACTCCAGGCCCAGGGAGTCCACAGCCTGTGTGGGTATCAGGCACACACGTAGTTCACAATACACACAGGCAAAATGCATAGATACATATTTTTATGTGTGTATGTATGTATGTATGTATGTGTGTATGTATGTGTGTATATGTGTGTGTGTGTGTGTGTAACAATATTTTAAAGACTTGACAGAAGTAAAAAAAAAAATTCCACAATGATTACTAATTATTTCCATTTTTGTCTTGGAATGCACTAAACCCAGGGCCTCTTGTGTGCTAGGAAACATTCTATACATGAGGTATAACCCAACCAACCATTCTTAATGCCTTTTAGCAATGATTTAAAAAAAAAAAAAAAAAAAAAAAAACCCTTGTTGTAGAGACATATGGATTTAACATTCCATCCATCAGCCTCACTCCTATCTGAAATGCTATTGAACCACTCTGCTTTCCCTCCAGGGTTTCTCCCAGTGTCCCGCTGATGCAAGGTTACATCTTAAGTGAACCGGAGTGAGATCACTTTTTTGCATCTATGTCCCACTGTCCCCAGTAACTCCCACAACCATGGACCCCTGTCAAAGAAGTCATTTGAGGCTTCTGGTTTTCGAACTATTCTTCCAAAGGAGGATACACAATGGGCATTCTGACTTTCAGTTGCTAATTCCCTTTCCCAAATTATGGGACATTTTCTTTAAATTATTCTTTTTCCAGGGCTTGAGACATAACATCCAAAGACACTGTATTGTAAGTTCTTAGAAGATCTATGTGCAGTTCCAGAAACCATCCAGCAACAGGACACTTTTTGAACATGTCGCCAAATTCAGAATTGGCAAGTAGATAGGTACAGAAAGGCCGTGGAGGATGGTATCTTCACTGAGCCTTACAGATACTATGTCATTTCTCATCTGGGAATGGAGATTCCAAACATTAATGGAGCCCAAGTAAAGAAAGTTAGCCAGCAGAAGTTAAGCTGCAGGGTGGTGTTCCCAGAGGCCATTTTCTCAACCACAGTGGAGTTATCAGTTCTCCATGACAGTCTCAACTAGGGAGACCAGGCTTGTTTTCATGTTGGTTTTTCCCCCTTTGGGTCTATTTAGACCTTCTATGAAAAGTTTCTTGGCATTGCTAATTATTTACTTCCCTTAGTTATGAAATTTCCCAAGAAGTTTCTATTCTTGTTGTTTTTTTTTTTTAAATTTATGTGTATGGATGTTTTGCCTGCATGTGTAACCATGCACCACTTATGTGCTTGGTGCCAGTGGAGCCCAGAAAAGTATATAAGATATCCTGAAGCTGGAGTTACAGACAGTTGTGAGCCACAGTATGGGTGCTGGGAATCAAGCCTAGGTCATCATCAGTGTGTGTCTGTTGTATATGTGTATGTATCTGTGTGTGTATATGTGCATATGTGTATGTGTATATGTGTATGTGTGTGGGCATATGTATGTATATGTGTGTGTACATATGTGTGTGTATCTGTAGTATAGTGTTTGTAGATGTTTTGACAGACTTACTGAATATGAGAGGTCACCTAATGACGTCTACTGATAGTGGGTGTATACTATTCCACTTGATTAAACAGTTTGCTTAACTTCTTGCTGTTGGATTTCTAATCTTCCACTTGTGCCTTCTAGATCTCCCAGGGGATTAAATAACAGAGAAGCTGGCCATGGCCTGCCTTAGAGGGGCCCTTTGTTATCTTTCTCTTCCACCAGGAGATAACATCCCCAGAAAACTCAACCCTATCAGCCTCCTGCCCATCCAGGGGCCTCTTTAACTCCATCTCCCAAGGCTACGCCTTTCTGAAGGTATCCACCCTGTATAGATGCCAAAGTGAGGGCTGGGAATGTCTTGTTTTGGAATATAGTATGTGTGCACAGCAGACATCAGAAAAATTGGGACGCAAATAACAAAAACACCACCCCCTTCTCTTTGTATGCTGTTAGAAGCAGGGGGTAGGATGGACAAAAGCCCTGGGCTATCACTCCTGGTTTCAAGCTCTGACTCTGCCTGTTACTAGCTGGATACCTGTGGGTAGCTGACACACTGAGTGTCATTTGGCGCCTTGACTAAAGGGGAGATAGCAATGCCTCTTACAATGCATTATTGTTAGGAGCAAGAGGAAGCAGACTGTGTTTATAAGGTATAGACTTAACACTCGGTAAAGCTCCCTGAAGACCGTTTAACTCTAGCTAAGAGGCCGAGGAAGTTGTTTTCCAGAAGTAGGTTTTGGTTCATTTGAGACGACGAGTGGAGAGAACTGAAGCATTAGGTTTGAGAGGCCCTCGGCTTAATTCCTTCTATCTTGTTTGCCTTGTTTTGACATGCTATTTTATTGTATGTGTGGTAGGTAGGAGTTGCAGGTTACAGTGTGCATGTGTAAGTCAGAGGTAACTTTGTAGAGTTTTTCTGCCATGTAGGTTCTGGGGATTGAACTTGGGTAATCAGACGTGCTGGCAGGTGCCTTTATGTACAGAACCATCTCTCCAACCCACCTCTTTTCTTTCTTTCTTTCTTTCTTTCTTTCTTTCTTTCTTTCTTTCTTTCTTTTCTCTTCTTTCTTTCTTCTCTCTCTCTCTCTCTTTCTTTTTCTTTGATGAGAAATTTGAGGCTCAGAGACCTCCCTTAGGTCACAAATTAATTCTATTAGTAGAAGCAGAGACAAAGCCTAGGCTGCCCGATGGCCTTTCTAGAACCTCAGAGTTGACATCTCGTTTTCTCGGAGGGGAGGGGAGAGCGCCTTTGTGATATAGTCACCAGAGTTCACTATCCAGGGGTTCCTGATAAGTCAGCTGGGAAAATTCCCAGCCCCTTATAATGGCATCCTGTGACCAGGAGAAAGACACACGCTCACTATGTCACTTTCATTTCAGGCCAGACCAGGGTGGAGTGACTTCCCAATAATGGGTGGAGGGAAGTCCTCAGAGGGCAAGGAAGATCTTCTCCCTGGAATTGCTCCAGATTCTGGTTGGACACAGAGAGTAAGAACTCTGGGAGATGGGTAAGGAGAGTCAGATAGGAGACTGATCTGTCTGAGAACCAGTCATTTAACACACCCAGCCCCACTCCCTATTCCTTGGAATAGAGCTCTGCCTTCAGACCCTTGGCCTCAATTACTAATAATTATGGCAACTGAAACCTTACATGACATCTAGCATGAGTAAAGTCTCAGTTTTGAGAGGCTAATATGACAGCTAAGGGCATGGTCTCTCCCTAAGCCTGCTGGGTTCAAATCACTTACATAACTCCAAGCTTATTTAAACTTCTCTGTGTTTCTATTTCAGTAGCTCAAAATGGGAATAATGATAGCAAGTATTTTGTAGCTCATTCTAAGGACTCAGTGAGCACTGGACACACAGCAAGAGATGTCTGCTTAGGTTATTAAAAATCTTATTATCTTTGTAGGGCCTTTCTCATTCATCTCATCTAAAGGAGCCCTCCCTCCAGTCTCTCACTGTTATTTTATAGTCTTTAAAGACTTTATAAGCTGAAATCTTCTCCTCCCTCTAAATTGCTTGCTGTTTGTATCCACTTCCATGTAAATGCCCTTGGAGCTAGGGCTGTTCTGAGACATATAACAGGGCCACCACCTTCGGAATAAGTTGATTGTTTCACTGGACCTTGCTAAATACTCTGGAGAAAATACTCAAAACAGTACCATTCTGTGGAGGAGCAAGCTGAGACACCAAATGTTCTCTTTATTTACTCAAAATTACCCAGATAGAACTTAAACCCGATTTATCTCAAGAGCTGTTCATTATAAGAATCAGCTGGACTGGATCCTTGCCCTCAAAGGCTGGTACCAAGAGCTGGAAAGGATGGCACATCTTGTCAACTCTCTCTTCTTTCAGTTGGACTTAAAGATCAGGGAAAGAGACAGTAGTTCAGGCTTTCTTCCTTAAGTAGAGAACTCAGTCCCAGAGCCTCCGGTCCTGATCAACTGCCTTCCCATCTGGCCCCAAAGCGTTTTCTCTCTCAACTCACCCTAATGCTCACCTTCTCTGTCCTTGGTCCCTAAGCCGTCCATCCTAGCTGATATTTCTTCTTTATCTCTCTTTCAGGCTCATTCTCCTTCCTATTTGTGTGTATCGTAGAGGGGGGTGGCAGGGGGGTTGGGACGGGATTGGTTCCAGGGATGGAGATCAACGTTGGAAATCCAGAGCAGGAACAGATTGCTATCTTTCATGCTGTTAATATAAGAATTTCCTGTCTCATCTTCTTCCAGTCTTCTTTCTCTGAGACATTTTTGCAGTGTTCCTTGTTTACAGAGTATAACTTCAGCACACACACTGATGATATTAGCCACTTAATTTTCTCTACCCAAGTAAGAGCTGCCCAATGCCATCTTCTGCTTAGGTTATTAAGCTTATAAAGTCTTTAAAGACTATAAAATAACAGTGAGAGACTGGAGGGAGGGCTCCTTTAGATGAGATGAATGAGAAAGGCCCTACAAAGATAATAAGATTTTTAATAACCTAAGCAGCATTCTAGCCACTGCCCAAGAGGAGTCTATCAAAAGGCCCCGGATAGGATGAAGCCATTTAGGGTCTGGCTAAAGACATTGTACCCATCTCATTAAGTCCTTGACTTTTAACTCAGTCATTCTGGGTTTCTTGAAATCTGTCCAAGATTAGACAGAACAGTCAAGTTACATAATGTCTGTCTACGGCCAACGTCTAGAGCCTGGCTGTGGCATCAGGATTAGGCTAGGCAGGCTGAGTGCCACTCAGGATGCTCACAATCATGACAGAATGTCTCTTTGTTCAGCTGGACATGCACTTAGCACTGCCTTGGAGCCAGAGCAACAAGTAGCTGACAGCATTTTCAACAAATGGTGCTGGTTCAACTGGAGGACAACATGTAGAAGAATGCAAATTGATCCATCTTATCTCCTTGTACAAAGCTCAAGTCCAAGTGGATAAAGGACCTCCACATAAAACCAGATACAGTGAAACTAATAGAAGAGAAGGTGGGGAAGAACCTTGAATACTTGGGCACAGGAGAAAAATTCCTGAACATAATGCCAATGGCTTATGCTCTAAGATCAAGAATTGACAAATGGGACATCACAAAATTGCAGTTTCTGTAAGGCAAAGGATACTGTCAATAGGACAAAATGGCAACCAACAGATTGGGGAAAGATCTTTACCAATCCTACATCTGATAGAGGGCTAATATCCAATATATGCAAAGAACTCAAGAAATTAGACTCCAGACAACCAAATAACTCTATTTTAAAAATGGGGTATAGAGCTAAACAAAGAATTCTCAATCAAGGAAACTTGAATGGCCGAGAAGCACCTAAAGAAATGTTCAGCATCCTTAGTCATCAGGGAAATGCAAATCAAAACAACCCTGAGATTCCACCTCACACCAATCAAAATAGCTAAGATCAAAAACTCAGGTGATAGAAGATGCTGGCGAGGATGTGGAGAAAGAGAACACTCCTCCATTGTTGATGGGATTGCAAGATGGCACAACCACTCTGGAAATCAGACTGGCAGTTCCTCAGAAAATTGGACATAGCATTACCTGAAGACCCAGCTATACCACTCCCGGGCATATATCCAGAAGATGCTCCAATATGTAACAAGTACACATGTTCCACTATGTTCATAGCAGCCTTATTTATAATAGCCAGAAGCTGGAAAGAACCCAGCTGTCCTTCAACAGAGGAATGGATACAAAAAATGTGGTACATTTACACAATGGAGTGTTACTCAGCTATTAAAAACAATGAGTTATAGCCGGGCGGTGGTGGCGCATGCCTTTAATCCCAGCACTTGGGAGGCAGAGGCAGGCAGATTTCTGAGTTCGAGGCCAGCCTGGTCTACAGAGTAAGTTCCAGGATAGCCAGGGCTACACAGAGAAACCCTGTCTCAAAAAAACCAAAAAAAAAAAAAAAAAAAAAAAAAAAGATTTAAAAACAATGAGTTTGAGAAATTCTTAGGTAAATTGATGGAACTAGAAAACATCATCCTGAGTGAGGTAACCCAATCACAAAAGGACACACATGGTATTCACTCACTGATAAGTAGATATTAGCCCAGAAGCTTGAAATACCCAAGATTCAACTCACAGACCACATGAAGCTCATGAACAAGGAAGACCAAAGTGTGGGTGCTTTGTCCTTCTTAGAAGGAGTAACAAAATACTCAAGGGAGCAAATATAGAGACAAAGTGTGGGACAGAAACTGAAGGAGGGGCCATCTGGAGACCATTCCACCTGGGTATCCATCCCATGTGCAGACACCAAAGGTAGACACTGATGTGGATGTCAGGAAGTGCATGCTGACAGAAGCCTGATATAGCTGTCTCCTTAGAGGTCTGCCAGAGTCTGACATATTCAGAGGCAGATGCTCACAGCTAACCATTGAACTGATCATGGGATTCCCAATGGATGAGTGACAGAGAAGACTGAAGCTGCTGAAAGGGTTTGCGGCCCCATGGGGATAGCATCAATACCAACCAACCAGAGCTCCCAGGGTCTAAACCACCAGCCTGGGCGCACATAGAGAGGGACCCATGGCTCCAGCTGTATATGTAGGGGAGGATGGCATTGTTGGGCATAGGTAGGAGAGGAGGTCCTTGGTCCAGTGAAGGCTGGATGCCCCAGTGTAGGGGAATTCAAGGGTAGGGAGGTGGGAATGGGGGGGTAGGTGGGGGCACATCCTCATAGAAGCAGGAGGAGGGGGGTGGGATAAGGGGTTCCTGGGTGGGTGGGGAAATGGGGAAAGGGGATCACATTTGAAATGTAAATAAAATATCCAATTAAAAAAAGTTAAAAAAAAAAAATCACAGACTCTTCCTTAGACTGTCACTTCTCCAGCATGGAGAGGAGGAAGGAAGAGAAGGAAGCGACAGAATGTTAGAGATTGCTTTGATGGCCATGTTAATGGCATTTGGCAGTCCATAGAGGATGAGTGGCTTAGGATTAGACAAATATTTTTGAAAGAATGAGCAGGAAAATGCTGATGGGTCAGATCTGAGAATAAAGCTACGGTGACATCTAAGAGGCTGGAGTTCAGGGCTGGGGGCTGTATGACTTGGTGAATACCAGGAGGGCTAGAGGCCAGGGCACACATAATGCTGGTCATAAATATGTTCACTGTTATTTATTTATTTTTAAAAGTCACATTAAGTGAAACTTAAAAATTAAACAGATTAAAACATAACACACTATAATTGTAAAACATTGTGTTTGTGTGTTTTCTTCCCATCTATATAATTTGAGACATGCTGCTATTTCACCTCCCAATTTCTTCACAAGCAGATGAATAAATATACAAATAGGTCCAAAGACCTTGGGAACACTCCTTTGTAGTCTTTACAGATAAAATTGGTGCCAGAGTTCCAGGTCTCTTGGGCTCTGGCCTGTTTGTCCAGCTTCATCAGAGATGGCTTCACTACAGAGATATTTGGCTTCTGAATAAACTCATCAAGGAAAAGATCCAGGCTCAGGGATGTTGAGTTTGCCTGAAACTCTTCTTCCTACAAATTCTACCAGCTATACAGTATTATGGCTCTGCAATTCTGCTCCTAGATAAATGCCATACCCAAAGAATTGAGTGCGTCATATTCGCTAAAAGATAGACATACAAATGTTTATAGCAACTTTATTTACAATCAGCCAAACCCAGAAACAAGCCAACCATCTTCCAGCAGAATGACTAAACAAACAAATACATATCTGTAGTGGAATGCTACTCAGCAATAAAAAAGGGACAAACGTCCAACAAACACAATGGCATGGATGAATCACAAAAACATCAAGGGATGAGAAAGAGGACAGGATCAAAAGTGCATTCCCATATGACCCAAAGTGCATCAACAGAAGTCACGTTCGTGGTTGCTTTTATATGAGGGAGATTCACTGGTGATGCTTCTGGGGTGGCTGGAATGTTGAAATGTTTTCTATCTTGACCAGGATGGTAGCTACTATAAGATTTATACACTTTGTGCAAATATACCTCAACTGTACATATGTTACAGCTCAGCTTTTTAGTAAAATTCCAGGGAAAGAAGGAAAAGGGTCTACACAGGTAGAGGTGACATATGTGTACTGCGATTGGGTGGCCAATTCCCTAGGGGAAGAGGTTCCAGTGCCCAGACAGCACAAACCAGGAGAGCTGGTCTGATTCCTCTGGGGAAAGGGAGTTGAGGGGGTTGGGGTGTGTGGTAGAGAGGCCATTGCTGTCTTGACCCTGGAGCTCAGGGAATACCTTTGTGCTCACAGGAGGATTCACTGAAGGGTCAAGAAGCAGACACTACTGGATGACATTAGGAACTCAGGGCATCTGTTCTCTGGCAACCGTATGGCTTTGTGGCCTCTCAGAGCAGGAAGGTGCAGGGCAGAAGCTGAGGGGAAAGACCCAGAGCCTGAGTTGAGGCAGGTGGGCTGTGCAGGCTCCCAGTATGTGGTTTCTGAGACAAACTCAGGGAAAACTGTCATGCTTCCCTTAAATGATTCCCCCAAGAAAAGGCCACAGTAATACAGCAATTTTGTGAAGGCAAAACAGAAACAGAGACCCATCAGAGGTGATCTCCAGTGTTTTGTTCCCATCCACAGTTGTCAGAAATAGGGGCTTTCCTCTCCTCACTGTACATCCATAACTTACTATGACATGAGCTAGGTATTGGAGTGGATTTGTCTACCTGCCCAGAACATAGGTGCTGTGAGGGGCAGGGCTCCAGTTCCCTGGCTGTGGTCTCAAGTGACAGTAACAATGAAGGAGGACAGCAGCAGACAGGACAGGGACCAAGGAGAGCTGGCTCAGAAGTTCTCATAATGATGCACAAAGAGGCCCGGTCTTGCCTGTTGATTAGCTGGCAGGACTTCTCAACATTCTTGGTCATCCCTGGAGGACCACAGCTGAAGACTCCAATCTTACGTACCTGTCCATGGAGAGACATGTGTCTTGGAGCCTTGAAATGCCCACTGCCCAGGGAGATCAGCTTCTCCAGCCTGACCACAATGATCAGACCAAGATGAGAAAGTGAAATAGGGTCCTGGGGTGGGAGGGGATGGACCCACCTGTGGATGGACTTCCTGCAGAGAGTTGAAGAAGAGCTCAAAGGGAGGGCGGCCAAAATGGGTGACAGAGCGCAGGCCCGTGAACAAACTCCTGTTCAGCACTTTCTGGAAGTGCCGCTCACAGATGTACTGGAGAACAAAATGGGGGAGGAAGGTCATTGCTAGGACCAACCCTTGGCCCTGACAGTGGCCCACCTGCCATGCCTGGCTGGCCCTGACCTACCAGCATGGTTGTCCTGAGGTCAAACTTCTCGGCCAGCTGAGTAATGTAGATGTGCACAGACACCAGGTCCTGGCGGTCATTCTCCTCCACCTCCCGGATGATGTCAGCCAGCCACTCAAACTGCCGCTGAGTCCTTGTCACCCAGATGAAGTAGATCTGAGGACACACACTGGGGCTCAGGGCCAGCTCAGGTCTGCTCCCCTCCCTACAGTCTGAGATGCTAGGCAGCCCTAGATATCCAGTGTAGAGCAATGCTCTGGTCTTAGCCTCCAATGGACACAGGCCAGCAGAGATCCTGCTGGCCACTCTCCTATCCACACTCAGGATTTGACATCTGAAGGGCTGTGTGTAATGGTCCCCACAGACCCTGAGTTGGAAGCCAGGAGTGTGCTTCTGTGATGACAGGGCTCCTCAGGCCACACATTTCCCAGGCAGAGTGGAGAAAGTGTGCTCACCTTCTTACAGAGCATCTGGGTGCCCATGGACGATTTGAAGACCAGGTCTTTGAGGATGGAAGCAAAAGGGGTGACTCCAATACCCCCTCCTACCAGCACTGACACCTCAAACTTATGCCATTCCTGGTGGCCCTCTCCAAAAGGTCCATCAAGGTAAGCTGCCAAGAGAAGGAGAAATGAGATAAGCCAGGCCCTGCCCCAACTCTGAGGCCAGAAATGGGGAAGACTAACAGAGGTAGGGGACAGCGCACCTCTGTACTCTTTCAGACTAGCTTTGTCACGAAAGGTACTGGGGCATCTAGTGTCAGGGCATAGGGAGCAGGGACATTTCCAGGGATGGGCACCTTTGGGTATCTGGCACAGGTACCACCCACTGGGGGTGAGTAGATCTCCCTGAGGCGAGTGGTCCAAGGTCCCACTGCCCGGATGTGCAGGCTGAGTGTGTCCTCATGGGGTGCAGAGGTCAGCGTGAAGGGGTGGTACTCATTGGTACCCAGGCTCAGGCAGGCGATCCGCACCCACTGCCCTGATTTGTACTCAAAAGTCTTGGGCCTCTGGAACTGCAGGTGGGTCACTCCTAGGGTCAGAGTGGAAGAAGAGCCTAGATAAGAAACTGTACCCGAAGACTGACAGGTGTTTGTTCTTTCTATGCTGCTGAGGCCCAGAGGGTCTCGCACGGGCACGGGGTCTAGGCAGGTGGTTTGCTAGGGCTGAGAGTAGTTGAGCCTCCTCTGTTTCCTGGAACATAAGAGTTGGGCATCTCTGCCCCAATCCAGTGTCTCCCTTCTCTCCTGCCTCATCCCAAAGAGGGTGCAGGCCCATAGCACTGCCAGATTAACAGCCTCCAGGGTGAAGGGCCCTTCAGATCTCCAGAAGCTTATCAAACCTCCCCCACGTGGAGGTAACTTTCACAAATGTTTGCATGCCTTACAAGCAACATCTTTTTTTTTTTTTTAAACCAAATCTTAGTTGGATAGTGTTTGTTGTCTGACTACAGTTGAGCCTCAGGTTTACTTACATTTGTTGAAAAAGGAGGTTAACAAGTTTTGGAGAGTATGAAAGGCTACTTTAACTTTATCCTCATGTAATCTTAACTGAAATAAAACTGAAACGAAATCGAATCCTTTGCAATGTTAATCCTAGAGGTTAGACGACGTTATGACACCTAACTCACCTCTCGCCTCCCTCTACAGTGATATAAAACTCCAAACAGACACAACAGCAATCGGCTGCCAGGGCTGTTTGGCTGTCTCCGATGTGAACCAGGCTGCACACTGAAGCCTTCCTCTTTCCCGGGGCATCATTTTCACTTGCTCCTTCCCACCATTGCTTCTCACCATCTGCAGGTCTCTTTCTTTATTTTTAATTATGTGTATATATGTTTGTCTGTGTGTAGGTATATGCACACGTGAGTGCCAGTGCCCATGAAAGACAGAAGAGGGCACTAGATTTCCTGGAATGGTTAGTTGCTGCCTGACATGGGTGCTGGGAACTGACCTCAGGTCCTTTGAAAGAGCAGAAAGTGTTCTTAACTGCTGAGTTATTCCCTAGCCCCTTGTCTGCAAGTCTCCCAAGGAACTAAGCATAGCCCTTCTTGGGGTGTCATTTCTATCAGAAAATCTTCAGGGTTCAGAGTTCCTCAAGAGGATGTCAGAGGTAGGGAACCTTATCAGGAAACCCGGTAAGCCCCCACCATGTCTAAGGAGCAGACTGGTTCTCCATGCCTGGGTCAGACCAGGTCTTACCTGAGGGCAGCAGCTCAGCCCTCACCACGCTGATCTCCACCTTCTTCCGGCTCAAGCTCACCAGCTTGTCCCCCAGATAAATAATTGCAGGGACCAGGAAGTAGATGTGGAAGCTGGGTAACTGGATGAGGGCATAGCTGCCGTGGATGATGAGCTGGAGACATGGCCAGTTAGTATAGCTTATAGCTCTGCCCATCAGGCCCCGAGTGGCTCCTCCTGTCAGGCATGGCCACCCAGGCATGGGCTGGCATAGACCCAGGGTGGGGGTCTCAGAGCTCAGAATCACGGTCCTTGGGTCTAATTCTCCATTTTTCCTACCTTATCCTCCCTTTCCATCCCAAGTGTCCCCCTCTAAGGTTCACCCCTGCCCAGGGAAGGCACTCACCAGGGCATAAAGCACAACATAGAGGTGGTGGGTCAGCCAGAAGCCCCGGAAACTGTGACGGCGGAAGTGGTGGGAGGCAAAGACGTACATGATGGCCAGGACCAGGAGCAGGAGCACTCCTGTCATACCTGGGGGCAGGAGGACAGGGTCAGTGGGTATCCTCAGAACCTCATCCTGAGCTGAAAATACAACAGGACAGCTCCCCAAACCGTCCTACTCTACTCAACATTTACTCTAGTCCTGCAGGGCTTCGGAATAGCCTATCTGTAAGGGCTGGAGCCGGGGCTGGCCTGTCAGAAAGGGGCCTATGGCTATTATAGACCAGTGTATATTCAGGAAGATGAGAAAAAGGAGGAGATATGCAGTTAGAGTAGTGTTCAGATTCCGCACACAGCTCCACTTCCTACCTGGAACTGTCTCAAAGAACCACCAGTAGTACTTTGGGGGAAGCTTGGACCTGCGGAGTAAAGACACAGTGAGCCTCTGGCTGAGGCAGAAGGGGGTTTGCCACTCCCACACCATAGCCTGATGCTGTCCCCAACTCCTGAGACTCCACTAGAATGGCTAAGGGATCCTTCTAGGGAACAGGGTGTCCACTGTCATGATTCTACCCCTGCGTCCACCACAGCTCTTCCTGCTAGTCCATCTTATATTCTCTTCCTGCAGTAGACCCTTGCTCGCCTCCTGGAGTACTTGGTCCATTATTCTGTGAGATTAGCGAGGGCAGGGACTTGTGTTCTGTGCCCAGCAACATCGAGTGCATAGCAAGAGTATTCAACAACTGCACGTATCTGGAATAGCCCTGCTCTCCGGCACTTGACTAAAACACCCAGCACATGGTATATAAATATTTGTCCAATGAGTCTATATCAAACTAAGATAATAAACTGTGTGTCAAATGGGAAAGAGGCTCTGATGTCATTTCCTAAGGTCCTTTCCTGGCCAGTCAGACAGCTTCCTTCCTGAAGGTAACTCAGTCACCTTTCAGCTTCCCCATGAGGGACAGCTTTGTGTCTTCACGCACTGAGAAGCTGTGCTTCTGTGGTCATCTATTTCTTTCCTATTAAAGCCTTTGGCCCACCCAGAGGACCCTGGGGTACCTTCCCCTGAACTGACCCATCATTCACAAAGACGTTAGGAAAGACACAGGCCATCAGGCTGAGGGGACTGACTGAAAAGATGTAGACGTTGACCGCATGTCCAAGACTGTGCAGAACTGAAAGAGACATCGTCAGACATATTAACTTGGCCAACACTACTCCCAGCTCCCATCCCAGGAGCCACATACCAGCTAGGACAACTGCAGCCATAGCAATCCAGCGATGGAAGTCCACAGCAGCATCGAAGGGAATGTAGCGGTTGAGGAACGTCTCCCGCAAGAAGGTGATGAGGTTACGGCACATGGTGAGCAGGATGTAGGAGAACATGAAGGAGACACTGGCCGCCGTGCCCCGGGACAGGATGATGCCCACATAGGTGGTTTCTTCAATGTCCGTGGGTGGTGAGGCAAAGCCATAGTCTGGGGCCAGAGTTGAGGCAGATCAGCAGTGCACTGAGGATCCTGAGCCTGAGTCAGAATGCCCGGGCTCTGCCGTCCAGACACTGAGGACTGGGAAGGGCAGCCAGAGGACTCTTCACTCCCCATTGAGGTATGGCATGTTCCCTGCCCACTGCCCACAACCTGGCACTCTTACAGTAGGCACGGTCTGCAAACAGGCCTATGCAGATGGCTGAGAAGATTGTAACACACACAATGTGGCGTCGGTAGTTTTCCACAAATCGCTTGTACTGCTTGAACTTCTGAGCCAGGAAGCCCCTCTGTATTTTCTCCTGCAGTGCCTCCGTGTACAGCCGGGGAGAGGGCCCCATTACCCTGTGGCAGTGACAGACAGGACACTGCTGAGGAAGGGGTTCCTTGGCCTTCCCTCAGTCCTACCCATAAGTGAAGGTCTCCTAACCATGAAGGACCGGTCATAACAGTGGAAGGGAGGCAAGCAGCCCCCCCCCGTCCCCCCAACCCTTATCCTGATTCTTACTTGTTCTAGACACCTCTCTTTCTCTCCACACCCAGTCTACCTTCTCTCTGTCTCTCCATCACTTTCTCCCTGTCTCTCTCTGTCTCTGTCTTTTCATCTCTGTCTATGTCTCTCTCTTCTCTTCTCTCTCTCTCTCTCTCTCTCTCTCTCTCTCTCTCTCTCTCTCTCTCTTTCTCTCTCTCTTTCTCTCTCGTTCTGCACCCCATCCTTTGCTCTCTACACTGGACTACTTCTGTATCAAAGGCAGCAGAAGCCAGGAGGCCTCTTACAGCCATGGTGGTGGAGTTGTGAACTGGGCATCTTGTCTGAAGATGAGTTTAGAGGCTGAATGAATGAGTGAAGATGAGGTCATTGGACACGCCAGCCCTCCAGTGGGCGGCCCTGAGGGAAGGTCAAGAAGTCACTTTCTCAACAGTGTCCTGTCTCTCCTGCTAAGGGCCGTGGGGTCCCTCCCTGATGGTACACCCTACAGGAGAAGATGCAGTGGGTTTCCTGGCCCAGGAGCTACGGTAGTTCAGGTGTTTCATGGAGAGCTGGAGAACTACTAGTGCACATCCTGTGTGTCGAATGGAAGGAGACTGGAGGTGATGTGTCGGGGCTCAGAGATCTTGAGACTTCTTTCCAAGCATCCTGGGAATCCAGGAATCCAGGGAAAACTCACTTTTTGCCAAACCTTTTCTTTAGGCCAACACTTCCCAGCTCTGGGGTTTCCATTTCCGGGGGGCAGGAACTGAAAAATCAAAAAAACAAATCAAAGTCCTGGAACCTGTTTTCTTTTGATTGTTGCAGCCAGAAGAACTGCCATGTCAAAGTTGGGGTGGAGTCCAGGGAAGGACCCCAAGAGCAGGAAAGGACAAGGCAGGGTGAGCAGCTACATCTGCTCATCTGTCCTTAGGACAACTCAGGCCTGGAGTCCAAGAGAGCCAAAGCTCCTGAACAACACAGGCCGCAGGAAGCAGCTGCAGTTTGGGCTGACACAGACCTTGTCAAGGCAAATATCTGATCAGTAGCCCGGCTTCCTTTCTTTGCTTCTCTCCATGGACCTAGCCAAGGAGACCATCCAGTCCCTTCCATCTCACACACCTGTTCCCAGGAGTCCGGGTGATGAATGAGACGCGACAGGCACTGCTTTGTTTAAAGATGTCCCCAGTGCCTAGAAAAGAGAAGAGGAGCCCAGATTGGCTTCTCTGGAAGGGTAGAGGGTGGGGTGAGAGACTGTCCTCTCCTCCTGGGCCCTGGGAAGGCTGCTCAGCACTCAGTAGTGACTTAGTCATGTCCAGATCTGGGGCTTCAGCCCCATTTTCCTCCGGGTACACAGGGCAAACCGTGTGCACAAAGAAGAAAGGGGCTACCCTCTGGAAGATAGAACTCTACATGTCCTTTGCGAAAAGAAAACAAGGTCCCCTGCTTTGGCCAGATACACCCCAAGCCAATGCCCCAGATTGCCCCTTGGCTTAGTGAGTGAACTTTGCACAATACACAACTTGTCTCTGAATATCCATGCTGAGCTCAGTACTACCAAGGACTCCGAGGAAAGAAAATAAGGCCTGTGTATGTCTACCAGAAACTCTGTTGTGAAGACTCCTCCCTCATCTCCCTTCCATACTCACACACCTCCAGCTCCACCCTTGACACAGAGCTTCGTGAATCGGAGATCTTTGTCATAGTCCCGCAGCATGAAATGGAAGTCCTCCCAGGTCAGCTCCTTCTTGTCCTGGAAGCCTGACTCCCGGAACATGGACTCCACCACCTCAGCCAGCTGGGCCTTGGACAGGCAGTTGTTGGAGATCTCAATGAAGGACCTAGTGGAGTATAGAAACAGTAGTTATCATCCAGCAAGGTCAGGCTTGGGCATGTCTCCAGATTACCTAATGTGGTCACCATCAACCTGGGAAATGGCACTCGGAGGTGTCATTCGATCTGAAGGTGACACTAAGGCCAGTGAGGTGATGGCCGCAGGCTCAAAAGACCTTGACAGCTTGGAAAAGCAGTGCCACACCCCTCAAAGAAATGGAAACAAATGGGAAAGAATAACACTTGCTGCAAAGATGGGTCCATGATACACCATGGCCCTCTCTTGTGATGGTCTCGCTGCTGACTCTCTTCTGTGGAAGCCCACCCATACCCAGCAACCTCTGAGATCCCACTTTCACCGTCCAAAAAGGACACTAGAGTGTAGGAGGGGAGTGGCTATATTGGCAGCTGCCTCCTAATGCCAATACCCCAGGGCATGTGGAGGACTTGCTCAGGCCCACATCCGATGACACCCATGGTGACAGCTGCAGTGGCAACTCTTCTTACATTGTACACTGGGACAAAAACAATTGTGTGTGCAAGGCCAAACAAGCACTATCACTATGCTAAAAAGCATCATGTCACTGAGGCAAAGCAAGATGCACAAATTTTATCATAGGCTGAAAAAATGGGAGCTGCCATTGCTGATGGGACCTCCTCCCTCCTCCTGGATTTCCTAAACATAGCCAGGACTGTATTGCAGTGACATGCTGATGAGATACAAGCTGTAGTCATTTTTACTGTTTTAGAAGTCTATGTTGGGGACTGGAGAGATAGCTCAGCGGTTAAGGGCATTGGCTGTTCTTCCAGAGGACCCAAGTTCAGTTCTCAGCACCCACATGGCAGCTCACAACTGTTTGTAATTCCAGTTCCAGGGGATCTGACACCCTCACACAGACATACATGCAGGCAAAACATTAATGCACATAAGATGAAAATAAATAAGAAACCCCTCTAAAGAAGACGAGAAAGAGGAGAAAGAAGAGAAAGAGGAGGAGGAGGAAGAGAAGGAGGAAGGTGGTCTGGGTTGGGATCGTCAGGGACAAGGAATGTTAAGAGCAAAAACACATACAGACACTTTACACTTGATCTTAGCCAAAAGGCCGAGAAGCGATCATACAGACACTTTAAAAGAATCTGGGCTGTGCTCTATTTACCCCATGTATTTCCCTTTGTCTTTTTCAGTGGACTATGTACCAAATGTTAATCTCAGCATGGAAAAAAAAAGCAGATTCAAAAAGAAGTGAAGAGATATCCTTGTGGTGCTTGAGGGAAGTTATTACTAAGGTTCTGTCCTTGGGAATGAGAAGTTGAGGGTGCTCACAGCTGGTCTTTATTGACATTTTAAAACCAGAGCAATGTTTTTGGTAGTTTTAGATAGTATGGATATGGCTCCTGTTAAAGGTGATGTCTTGAAGTTGGATGTCTTGAGAATTCATGCAATATGTACCATTCAACATGGATGGCCACTCAGCCATCTTGCCTGCCCTCCTCTGACCTGAATTGCTTTCCTGTTTAAAACATCAAGATATTTCAGGATTGGAAAGGCCCAGCCTGTACCGCATCATGGTGAAGAATTCATCCTTGGAGAGGAAGCCATTTCCATCCAGGTCATACATGGTAAACATTAGGTGGGACTTATCCTCTGGAGAACCTGAGAGAGAAAGGGGATATAAGTCACCTCCTTGCTAACAAACTTGTGGTTCCTCAGATGTTCCGCTAGTCCCCACCCCCACCTTTCATGAAGACCACCAGGATGTCCAGGAACTCCCGGAAGGACAGGTAGCCATTGCCATCCTTGTCAGCCAGGGAAAACATGGACTCCACAAACATATCCTGGGGCTTGAGGCCTAGGGAGTCTGCAAACTCAGCTCTGCTCAGCTCACAGGTCAGAGCCTCTCGTACTTGCTGGGATGAGTCCAGGGGCAGAGTCCCTGCATCAGCTTGATTGATGTCTAACACCTGCAGTCACAGAGAGGGAAAGAAGAAAGTAAGGCCTAGTTCACTCAGCTGGGATGGAAGCAGTTCAATGGCTTCATATCTCCCCTGTGTGCAGGTCAGAAAACCTACTCCTAGACATACTGATTGAGGCCTCTACTCTCCTATAGGAGAATCTTTACAAGCTCTCTGTTTCTCTCTGGACCAAGCTCCATTCAGCAAGGATAGTACTGATGGGGAGAAAAGGGGAGAGTAAGAGGCAGGGAGCAAAGTTGGGGAATGAAAAGAGAAAGAGCATGTTCCAGAGGCAGTGGGTATTGGCTAGAACATGACAAACAGGGTTGAGCCTATATGCTCTTGCTAATTCAGATGGCACTGCCATGTACCTAGAATCTGAATCCTATCAGTGTACAGAGAATTTAAAACTAACACATCATTACCATTTGTACCAAGTACTTAGGCTAAACACGGTCTATAAAACAGTGATTTTCAAACTCAAGTCTATAATCAGCATCACCTAGAAAGATTTGTTAAAAATGAAAATTTCTGGGGGTCAGAGCTCTCATTCAGTCCCTTTGGAGAGGATCCTGAGGATCAGTGTTCAGTTTCCAAGTCAGTTGACTACTGATCCAGAGCTGCCATTAGAGAATCCATCACGTAGATGATCTCACCGGCCCCTCTCAGCAATGCATGCTCACAGTTTTAGTCACTGTTCATTAGGTGACAAGGTGAGGAATACAGAGACAAGAACATGTGAATTGCCCAAGGATCCAACCGAGACTGTCTCTAACCTACAGTGTGAAATCTTAATTCACCCACAAGAACCCGTCCAGCTCAGGTTGGCTCCATTCCCTGTGCCAAGTATAACTCATGGCACCTGAGCAAAAAGCTGTCTGAAGAAGATCTCCAAGATGCCTGCACGCTGCTGCTTGGTCACAGCCTTTCTCAATAGCTCCTTCTCTCCCATCTCAGCTATGCGGAAGCCAGGAGTCTCGCAGATACACAGGTCTTGCAGCAGCCGCACGAAGCTGCCCCGGTCCTCTTCAGAGTTAAACATCAGCACCTAGGTTGCAGAAAAGCCTCATCATGTCTGGAGCTGGCTTTTCTGATTTAGTCCTGCTTCAAAGGACCTTAGGCTGAGGGAAGAAGAGAAGTCTTTTCCCTCACCATCCAGGCTGTGGTCAGAGTGACCTTAGGGGACAAGTGAGTCTAGAAGCTCCTGAAAGGAGCCTCCTTCTCCAGCATTAGCCTTCACGGATAAACTCTGTAGCTCAGAACACAGTGCTGAGGAGACTCGCATATGAGAAGGGATACGTATGAAAACAACAGCCCACAGAGGAAGCAGCATGAACTGTACCAGGTCATACTCCTTAGGGATCTTGAGCAGCAGGGTGCGGCGTCCATGGTTGCTGGACAGGATGAGGTTGACCTGTTGTGGGGGCCGCAGCTGGATGGTGCGGATCACTGCGGACCTTTTGTCAAGGACCTGTAGACTCCTGTCTGGAAGCAGCTGGAGAGTGACTGGATAGCTCTTCTCCTTAGGGCCTGGCCACTCCATTGCTGAGGAAAGGACAATTGTGTGGTCACTCAGCAGAGGTCTTTGAGCCCGTGTGATTCTTTTATTTGAGCATGTAGTTCTGGTGAGCCTGCCTTCCATCCCACTCTGTAACATTTTTCCCTCAGGCCCTGACTCCCTTTCCCTCCTCCTAGCCCTCAGGTTTCTCACCTGGTACTCCATCACTGGCTGTTTGTTTCTTCAGACTCTCTTTGCCTTTCTTTAGTAGCATCTTGCGCTCTCGGTTCCGGAACTTTGCCACCACTCCAGCGACAATCAGACTCACTGAAGGGAACCAGAAGAGACTAGTGAGAGGGAGGGAGAGCCCTTTGCTCAGAGCTTTAAGGGAGCTTCCGTAGTGCTCCTTAGATATCCAGAAGCTCCCTGAGCCTGGCTCAAGCTGTGCAAAGGAGCTAGCCCTGAAAACCAGCATGTATTGGGCTGTGGAAGGCAGTGGGGTAGGGTGGGGTGGGAGGAGGAATGGACCAGGCCAGTCTGTGAAGAGATGGAGGTCAGAAAAGAGATAGGGAGAGCTAAAACTCTTACCTAATGGAAAGCAGCAGACAGCCGCAATGGTGATACCATAGCCAGCACCACTGCCCTCAAAATAGTCAATCACAGTAACAGGCACACACATGAGGCAAGTCTTCAGTTGTGAGTTGCTGAGGCTGTGGGCAGGGTTCACCTAAGGGACAAATCATACAAGTCTAAGTCCAAGAGTCCTGCTCCTTGGGTAAGCCTCATGCCCTGTTTTAGGAAGGGCCAAATATCTTCTCCCATTCCTCTGAAACTTGTTCCTCTCAAAGACCTCTTCCATATCTAATTTTCAGCATCCACCCTGCTCCATTGCTAGGTATAGTTCTCCGGCTGGCCCAGACTATAGCATAGGAGGCAGCCCAACACAGAAAGCACACAGCTGTCTGCACAGCACAGATGACCCTGCCCCCATATTATTGCTTGTCTGTTCTCCCAGGATACTCACCTTCCTGCCAGAAAAAAACATTGGGCTGCAAGGCACTGGGTCCACATTGGAGACAGCTACCAGTACATCCCGTAAAGTGGTGTTTCTGATTTCTGCAATCTCCTCCTTGGAGAACAACCTAAATGGGGGTGGGGGTCGGGGGTGGGGGAGAAGGCCATTGCTGGATAAATGGATAGGAAGGGGATTTCCGTCCTCCAGTGACCTCATGTGAAGAAAGTGACTGAAGTGGATGAAAGTGTGCTATGCCCCTGGAATCAAGACCTGTGCGGGCCATCTAGGGCTAGACAGAGGGTCTGGGGCCCCACCCCAAGGGTCCAACCAGGCCTTACCCATTCCTAGTGTTCTCAAACCAGTAGCGATCACCATCCCGGAGCCTCACAAACTGGTCAAGAATGATGCTGCTGAACAGAGGTCCAGGGTCCCCGTAGCTCTCCAGGAGTCCACCCAGGAGCAGTTCCAACTTGGACAGGTCCTGGTTGTACAGAGCAGCTGTGGCCTCCAGCACCTGGAGCATAATGGAAAGGAACAAATGTGCACGTGACCTCACCAACAATGTCGTCGGTAAAACTGCAACACTGAGCGTAACTACCTCATAAACTCTTACGTTGATCAAGTGAGTCCATGTGTGTGCAGATATTTGGAACAGCACTGCCATAGAAAGTTTTGGCTGCCGTTGTTTTATGTATGTATGTGCATGTGCATGGGCACATGTTTCTGTACATGAATATGTGTGCATGTAGATGCCGGTGGTTGACACAGGGTGTCTTCCACAATCACTCTCCACCTTATTCTTTGAAACAGGAACTCTTAAACCTGGGTAGCATTGTTTTGGCTGGGTTAGCTGTCTAGTAAGGGTCAGGAGTCCTCCTGTCTCTGCCTCCCTAGAACTGGGATCCCAAAAGCATCTCAGACTTTTATGTGGGTGCTGAATACCCAAATTCAGGTCCTCATGCTTGTGTGACAAGCATGTTACCAACTGAATCATCCCCTCACCCTCCAACCCTCCAACCCCCCCCAACTGTCATTGTTATTGTGTTGTTTTTATATTTATATTAACCTGGGGTTCTACTTTGGGGTTGAGGGCACTCCAGTTCTTAGGAGGCTCCAGCCCCAAGGCCATCAGAGCCTGGGTATAACTGGGCAGCCCCATATCTCGGCCACGCTGGATACTGCTAGCCACGTAGTCTGTGCGAGAGAATCTCTCTGGGCCAGGCCAGTAATCTGAAAAGAGACCAGACTTTGAGTCAGTCATTCCAACCCTCTCCATCCATTGCAGCCTTATACCAGCTGTCTGGAGCTCTCCTCAGCCCCAGTCCCCAGCACTCCTCTCTATGTGACAACAGTGCCCTTGTTTGCTGTGGAGCAAATGTCACCATGTGTGGTCAGGGGTACTTTTTCTAAAAAGGTTTTTTAAGACTCAAGATAATTATTGATACCAGCCAGAATTTCCCTTCTCTGCATGTTCCAAGTTTAAAACACAACTGGATAAGAACCCTTAAGACCTAAGTAAACACCACAGAGGGTGTTTGATTGCTGTACCACACCCCATGCCAACCGTATTCAGGCACAGTCAACTTAAAATAAAAGCAACACAAACACAAAGCTATAATTGAGGCGGGGAGCTCAAATTTCAATTTCTTCTGACATTTATTTGAAGTTTGAGAGTGTACATCTGTGTGTCTGCATCACAGGGACCCTAGGGCTGACTTCCAGCTCTGACACCCTCTGACACTCTGTGAGCTCACCTCTCAGGTCTTCAATCACTATCCTGTCCTCCAGCTCTGATATCTGGGAAGCCATTCCCAGCAGCAGCTGGTCCACACCTTGAGCAGTCTTCAGATGGGATTCTGGAGGTAAACACTACACTCAAGATTTTGACCCTGGAACAGTAGCACCTCAGGAAAACAGGTCCCTAGTCACTCTCAGACTCACATTCATATCCTCCCCCCCTCCCCTCTTCTCTCCCTCCCTTCTCCTCTCCTTCCCATCCCCCTTTTTCCCCCTCCCCCTCCCTCCCCTTCTTTCACTTCCGTTCCTTTCCCCTCTCCATCTCCTGCCTGAGCTTGCCAAGCAGCTATGACAGCAGGCACTTGCCCCGCGCCCAGGCACTTCCAGCTCTCGTGAGCAATTCTCCCCAGATAATTTTCTCTGCCTTTTGGAGCACTGCTGCTCAAAAGCCAAACTGTTACTTTTCCAAGCATTTACGCTGAGTGACTTTGACTCCACCCCCACCCCCACGCTCTGACCCCCATGTCAGGCTAACCTCCCGGATCCAGTAGCTGTTGCAGACCCTGAGAGCTGGAGAGCTGTCAGAACCTTCCTTCAGGAATTCCCGGAAATAACAGCTGGAGTTTCTGAAATAGAGTGACAAACACACCGTGAGGGAATTTCAGGGCAGAAGGTAAGGTGGTGAGTGAGGTGAGCACTTCTCTGGTCTGACAAGAGTAAAGGACGACTGGTGAGTTTCCTTAAACATGGCTTGGAGTTGCAGACAGAGTGCTCTCTGTGGTGGGAGGTCAGAAGGGGCCTCAGCTGCCAGACACACCCTACACTCAGCAACCAAAATTCTGCTATTAGAGCTAGGGGATTTCCTGGGGATCCCAAACTTCCCATCCCAGGATCCTGTTTCAGCGCTCCCTAAACAATTCTGCTTCTCTTCTAGATGAAATTGTGGAGGAATGCAAGCCCCAACCTCCAAGCCCACTCATCCAACACTACCTCCAATACTGAGCAGCTCCAACCAGCAACCCTTCCCTTACCTCATGTAGACCCCAGGGGGCACCATGGTAGAGAGGAACTGCTCAGATGCCACCACGAACTCTGGGGAGATGCTGGGGTCCATGAAAGGGCGGTACCCTGCATCAAGACAGACGCCTTACCTCACAGCCTGGCATCACACACTCTAGGTGTCCCCCACCTTCCACAACTCCTCTTCATTACCTGAATACTCTGGAGGTGTTTTCTGCAGGAAGCTGGGCAACCATTGGTATAGAGCAATGTTCTGAGGGTTAGAGAGGGGGAAGGAGAGGTTGGGCTGAGCCTTTGGGGAAGGAAGACTTAGGTGCAGAGATGAGGACCAGGCAAGGCCGGTTGTAGGGGACAGAGAGGCGGGCAGCTAGAAGCAAAATCACCCATATAAACATTTGAAGGTCCTTTTCACACACACACACACACACACACACACACACACACACACACACACCCATTAACCCTTCTAGGAATAAGAGCCACAACTAGGGGAGGGGCGTTATCCAGGACTGGAAAAGCTTTCCTGGGGGAGCAGAGTCTCCCTGGACCTTGCACACATCACGGGAGAAAAGGCATAAAAACCCAAGTGCTAGATTCTTCGAAGAATTTATCGAGGAGGAGAGAGACAGAGAGAGGGGAAGAGAGGGAAAGGGAAAGGGAGAGGGAAAGGAAGATGGGGAGAGGGAGAGGGGAGAGAAGAGAGAGAGGAGAGAGAGAGAGAGAGAGAGAGAGAGAGAGAGAGGAGAGAGAGAAGTTAAGTAATGATCAAACTCCAAGTCATCTGGCATAAACAGAGCGAGTTTTTCCTACATGTTAGCTCTCCCTGAAGAAGAGCCCTCCTAGAAAGGGGTATATAGGGAAGGGGCGTTGTCCAAACCCGGGAAGCTTTGTTGAGGAGTAGACTCCCTGGTACCAGGACTCACCTGGTAGGTGGCAATGACCCTCTTGCGAGCATGCTGGAACAGCTCCTCATCCCCCCAGTGCGGGTGCTCCTGCGCCAGCCTCCTGGCACACAGGTTGTGGTAGCGAAACCACAACAAGCCCAGTGCCTGCAGAAAGGGCTCCCTGTTCCCGCGCTGGGCTCCGAAGGCTGCATCCATGTGGGGAAGCAGGACAGGAGATGGACAATGGCTTGAGCCAGGGGAACCCAGACCCACAGGCAGACCCTCCTCCAGTATGGCCCCCCAAGCAGCCTGGTGCCTCCAACCCTACCCCTCCTGCCAGGGCCCGGCAGCCTCACCATACAGCCCCTGTGGTCCGCCCTGCCCCGTGGCGGGATCCGGTGCCATCCACATGAGCAGAGAGTTCTGGGAGTTCCGCGGGAAAGCGGGGTCGGGCCCAGAAGCCAGCTGTCCTCCAGAGAAGCTCCTCAGAGTGTCGCTCCAGGAATGAGAGGAGCCATAGATGGCGCTGCCATCTAGCCAGCCGGTCACCTGGTTGCTCTGCAGCGATGTGCAGATGAGCAGGGTCAGGAGGACCAGGCAGGTGCCTGCTGGTAGGCTAGAGCCTCAGCCTGCTAGGCCTTCCCAGCTAGACCTTAGACCTCCAGAGGATCCAGCCTTAGATTCCCTCCCGCCTCTCTGCCCTTCTGCCTTTGGCTGCCTGGCCTCACCAGGTCCCGGGGATTGCTGGGGCTCTGTCCGGTGTTGCGGTCCCAGCGGCTCCTCTGAAAGGGCAGCACCACGTTTCCCGCGCTTGTCAGGGTCGAACACCGGGTCCCCACGCGGGATGTAAATGTTGAGGAACTCTGCGGGGCAGCCTGGTGTTTCCACACTCACCAGGTCCGAGAGCACATGGTAGCCTGGGTTAAGAGAGCAAAGCAGTGGGTAAATCACCGGGTCCTGCTCTCCTTAGGACCAGAAAGACCTTGAATTATCAGGGTACAGAGATCAGAGCACAAGCTTCAACGCGGTCTCTTAGGCTTATCCCCGTGAGCCTTGATCTTTTAATACGGAAACAGAAGGTAGCATTCCCTCGTGAACATGCCAATGTCGTTGCGGGGTGGGGGTGGGGGCGGTGGGAGAATAAGATTTGAAAAACAAGCTCCCTTCACCTCTGTGTGGCAGTCATTAGAGTCTTAAGGAGAGAGATGGCGGGGCATCAGTTCCGGAGAGTTCTAGTGGGGCCCCAATGTACTGTTGGTTTGGAGTAAGAAGTAAGAGAAAGATACCCACATCACACCCAAGTCCTCAAAGATGATAGCAGAAGCACTTCTTGGAAAGTCCCTTTTCTGAAAGTTGCGGTGGTCCTTTCCCTGGACACTCAGCAAGCTCCAGATCCACCCTGGTTTCTTTTTACTACACTCACCAAAGAAGACCCCCAGCACTGTGCGGTTGTGGACCGAGGCCAGCCCTGCACTCCCGTTAGCGACCGCATCGCTTAACAGGCGAGGGTTGGGCAGTAGCGGCTCCTCTAGAGCCTGATAAACACCGTCAGCATAATTAGCCGGTACTAGGCGACGAAGCCGGGAGCCTGGAGGGGGCAGAGAGTTGAGCTGGAACAAGGCTCCTGGTCCCCAAGAAGCCCCAAACCTGGTTTTACTGAGCTCTCAACTCTCTCCTTCCCGCCCCCATTTCCTACCCCAGGAATGTGTAAGAGTGTCACGGTGGGAAGGCAATCCCGCTGGCCGCCTGGCTTCTCTCCCCACACTCCAACTGCATGCCCTCCCTGCAGAACCCAGGGCTTACCAGCAGCACCGCGCTGGTGGTACTTCAGATTATTAAACCAGCCATCGTATCGCTGCACTTCCCAGGGCAGCGGGGGTGCGTCCTGGCCACCTGTGGGAGCAGAGAGCCTTCCACTTAGAATAAACCTTCCGGAAACCCCTGCATGACCCGATGGGCTTAGACTCCTTCCTCAGCTGGCTAACTCCTGCCAATGAACTCTATTTCCAATCCTTTCGCTGGGCCGAGGCGGTCAGAAGTCTTCCATCTCACTAGCCCAATAAGAGATGTATCAGTCCTTCCAGCTTCCAGGTGTCATCTGCCTGCACCTCTCCCTTTCCACACTCCCATGGGACACTGGCTGACCCCTTTCAGCTAGAGCCCCCTACTACTTACCTACTGGGCTCAGGGGTCCAGTCAGCAGAGCGCCCAGAAGCACTAGTGTCTTGGCGTTTGTTGGAAGCATGCTGTCCTTGAACCCGGCGGTGGGAGGTAGTGAGTGAAGGACACACACTCCCACAGCTGGTACTGGGAGAGGAGCAGAGAGGTATTACTCAGGCTCCACACCTTCATAAGGCGCTTTCTGGGACAACCTGGTAGGTATTGAGACCGTCCCCCTCCCCCCACCCTAACCCTGTCTGAGTGCTGATTTCAACCACATGAATTCCTGGGCAGTACAGCGGGACTGTCTCCGGGGTTTGTTCTAAAACCTGGTACTGTCACCCCAACTTCCCACATGCTGCTTCTCCAGGAGAGGGATAGAAAAGCTCTCCACCTAATGAACTGAGAGCCAGGGACCCGCAGCCAACCTCATCCTCATCTAGGGTGAACGTGCGTGCAAAGGGGAGAGAGGAGCTAGGAGATCCAACCTCTGGTGTAAGACTCCGGTCCGGTTCAGCAGTCTTCCGTGTTCTTGGAGATTTTGTTCTTTGCTCCGCTCCCCGCTCGCACTCTTCTTGCCCGCAGCTCCGAGAATCTTCACCCTTCCAGAATGCACTTTCACCCTTCTTTCCGCGTCTCGCAGGTGTCAGCTCGCGCCACCGCTGCAGGTGTGAGTGTGAATCAGAGGCTTGCTGTCGAGTTAAGGACAGGATTTCCGTTATTTGCATGTCTCCGCCCCTAGTTTGCATGATCTCATCTGGAAAGGACCCTGCCACCTGGTTTGGACACCTCCCCTGCTTGCCGCCCACGCTCCTATAAAAGGGGGGTCTGCGTTTTGAAGCCGAAGAGCCAGGAGTTTCTGGACATCACGCCTCTGCGCTTCTTAGAAGAGCCGCAGGGCTCAGACTTTCTATCACTCATCCCAGCTACCGCAGCTACCGCGAGCAGTTCGAGCAGTTCGCGAACTTCTTGAAGGATGACTGCGTGGGACGGGGTGCTCCCCTTTTACCCCCAGCCCAGGCATGCCGCCGGCTTCAGCGTACCGCTGCTCATTGTTATCCTGGTATTCTTGTCCTTGGCTGCTAGCTTCCTGTTCATCTTGCCTGGAATCCGTGGGCACTCGGTAAGGGGGTACTCAAAGCTCTCCTTACAGGGATTCTAGAAGAAGCTCATTTCCTGGGGTAAGAGAGCGATATGGAGAGTGTTTCTTGGAGACTCAGGAGAGAGGAGACTAAGGAAGATTCTCCGAGGGTCAGCAAGAGCAAATTCAGCAGTCTGATGCAGTAAGCTTCTTCCGCGGGAGAAGGGACAGCCTCAGCCTCGGTCCAGGACATCCCGAAAAGAGATTCCAGTTGCCTTCTTTAGGAAGCTGCTTTAGACAGTGGGGACCAGCCCAGTATATTTGGGATTAAGTCTAGGCTTCCGGTGCTGCCAGGACATCCCCCCCCCCACACACACCGCCACACATACACACCCCTCTCTGAATGCCTTAGCACCTCTGACCTGTGCTTTGGACAATGAACAAGAGAATGGGGACTTCAGTGCTTTCCTTGCTGTGTTGAGTTAAAGACTCAGAATTCCATAGAAGATTCAAACATATAGAAAGCTAGAGAAATTTCCGTCAAATGTTCCCAGCCTCCAGGTCCTAAACTGTACATTGTTACAAGTCCGAGACCTTTAATCTTTTGTGTTGATCTTTGTTGGTTCGGAGGAACTGGCAGGTCTAGAAAAATCCGCAGTCCCTCTCCTTTAATTGACTGCCAGGCCCTGGGGCCTCCCTCTTCTGGGAGAGGTGACCCCTGTCTGCCTGGCACTTCTGAATTCACTGGGCCTCACCAAGCAGTGATTGAATTAGAGGCAGAGAGCCGGCGCCAGACAGCTGGGGGGATAAAGGTAGCCAGAGTGCCAGGCAAGGTAGACCTGGAAGTAGGTGAGGGGAAATGGTCCGGGAAGCACATTCCCAGAAAATATCAGAAACATCATTGGTGTAGAGGAGCTTGAAGGGAAAGCATGCATGACATCATCTTCAAAAGGTCAGGAATGCCGTGGAGTGGGGTCAAGGGGGGCCTTAAGGATGGTTGGGCGGTACCCAAGCCTGATCCAGTGTGTATCTTTTCCCACAGCGCTGGTTCTGGTTGGTGAGAGTTCTTCTTAGCCTGTTCATAGGTGCAGAAATTGTAGGTGAGTGAATTGGGTAACTTGTGTGTGTGTGTGGGGGGGGTGTAGGAAAGGAGAGGCACTGAGAATCTGGGAGCGAGCATGGTTTCTGGACTCCCCTTCCACTTTGCACCTATTTCTAGCACCCCTATCCGTTCCTTTGCTGTGGGCTTTTCCATTTGTTTTGAGACAGCCTCTCACTATGTAGCCCAGGCTGACCTTGAGAAGTGCTTATTTGCCCAGATGTCCCCTGCCTCTCCTCTGTAGTTGTCCCACTAGTCTGCCCTTACCTTATGACGCCAGGCTCCTAGACCTTCGTCTTTCTGTTCCATCTCCATCACCAAGCCTCTAGTTTCCATCTCCCCACTTCTACCCTCACCCACATGTCACTCACTGCGTGTATCTCCCTCAGCCGTGCACTTCAGTGGAGACTGGTTCGTGGGGAGAGTGTGGACCAATACATCCTACAAAGCCTTCAGTGCATCCCGTGTTCAAGTTCATGTCGGTCTGCACGTGGGGCTGGTGGGCGTTAATATTACACTCAGAGGTAAGGAGGTTGGGGCAAAGGGGCTCTTGGAGCTAGGGGATCCTGTGGTTAGCAGCTGAGTACCAAGAGATGTTAAACACGGATTCTCAACCTGTGGGTCGCGACTCCTACTACCTTTTCACAGGTGTCATCTAAGACCATCAGAACACATAGATCTTTACATCGCGATTCCTAGCAGTAACAAAATTACAGTTAGGAAGTAGCAACAAAAATGATTTGATGGTTGGGGCGTCACCACTACAAGAGGAACTGTATTAAAAAGTCACAGCATTAAGAAGGTTGAGAAGCACTGTGTTAGAGGACCCTTTCATATCCCTCGGGCTTAGAAAGCCTTTGTTTTAATTGCATTTGAGTTTCCCGATACCACTACCTCACCTTTCTCTTTCCTGACAGTCGCCCCACCCTTAGTTCCCTATCTGAAACTCTTTAGTTTCCGGGTCCCTGGCCTTGCACAGTGCCATGACCCCCACGGCTTCCCGCAGGAACACCAACGCAGCAGCTCAACGAGACCATTGACTACAACGAGCGTTTCACTTGGCGTCTGGACGAAGACTACACCAAAGAGTACGTCCGTGCCCTGGAGAAGGGACTGCCAGATCCAGTGCTATACCTGGCAGAGAAGTTCACACCGAGCAGTCCTTGTGGGCTGTACCACCAATATCACCTGGCGGGTCACTATGCCGCGGCAACACTGTGGTGAGCCTGTGATAGGGACGGGGCAGGTGACCTGGAGAGCGAGGTCTCCGGAGCTGGAACTGCAGCCTCGCGGGCGGGATCGTCTGGCAAACTGCAAAATCCACGGGACTTCACGTCCCAGCTATAGAGGGAAGGGGGAGGCTGAGGTGCTGGGAGGGAAGGCTCAGGACCCAACTCTCCCAGGGTGTTCCCCTGTACCTCCAGCAGTCCTGGACAGGGAACTCCGCTCATGGAGCCCTGCCTTGGTCCCTCGCAGGGTGGCGTTCTGCTTCTGGATCATCGCCAACGCGTTGCTCTCTATGCCCGCCCCGCTCTACGGAGGCCTGGCTCTGCTCACCACCAGTGCCTTCACGCTCTTCGCCGTATTCGCCTTCGCCTCCATCTCCAGCGTGCCGCTCTGCCACTTCCGCCTGGGCTCCGCTGTCCTCACGCCTCACTACGGCGCCTCCTTTGGGTCACGCTGGCCACCGGTGAGTACCGAGGGATGCTCACCTGGTGGTGACCCGGGTGTGTGTGGGATGTGCGCTCTCCAGCTTACAGAATGAGTTCTCTTATTTAATCTGTTCGTCTCTGTAACAGGCAGAAGGTGGGAACAGACACGGTTATTTTACGATTGAGAAGAGCTAGTTCGGAAGGGTTCAGTGTCTTGCCCCGGTTTGCATGAGAACTCCGTGCATCGTATAATGCACATCAGTTCTTTCTGAGGGTTGTGTGTATAGGAAACTCCATGGATGGGATCCAAATCATGTCAAGAAGAGCCTGCATCCCTGACTCCCTCTGTCTTTCCTCTCTCCGGTGCAGGCATTCTGAGCCTCCTCCTTGGAGGGGCGGTGGTGATTCTCCACTACACTCGGCCCAGCGCCCTTCGCTCCTTTCTGGATCAAAGTGTCAAAGACTGTAGCAATCAGGCTAAAGGAAACTCACCTCTCATCCTCGGCAACCCGCATCACGACCAGTTTAAGACTCCAGACTTAAATATTACCACTATTCTGTGAAAAGAACTAACTCCGGCTTCCTATCCCTCCTTGGGATCCCACAGACCAGAAGACGGTGTTAAGAGCGCTGTGCCAGGAGCACAGCTGAGTCTGGAGGACTGCATGGCCATGCGGGAGTACAAGGGGGCGCCCTAAATGTACCTTTGCTCTAGAGAATGGATTTCTCCGGAGAACTGTAAATAAACTTTTTTGTTTTGTTTTTCAAAATTCCCCTGCCAATCAATTTCCTTGGCTTCTCCTGGCCCTTGGAGCTACAACCTTGAGAAACTTCTCTAGGCTATTAATAGCCGACTATTCAAGTGCTGAGAAGCCTGAGAAACACAGTAGGGCTCTGGGAGAGGCGCGCCCTCTAGTGAGATCTGCAGGGAACTGACAGGTATCTGCATCTTCCTGAGCCTCTCCAAGGGGTGGTCGGTTGTGGTTCATTCTGCCCAAATCTCTGCTAGCCAAACTGAATGTATTGGGAAAGATAAGGATTTTGGCGTTCATTCACTAATTCTTTCCAGTTGTCTTCTTTTATGTTTGTATCTGAGAGCTAAGAGAGAGGTCAACAAGGTATAAAAATATAAATCCTGGGGTCTGGAGAGATGGTTCAGTGGCAGAACACTAGCTGCTCTTTCAGGGTATAGGGATTGAAGTTTTTATACCCACGTGGCGACTCCGTGTAACTCCAGTTCCAAGGCATGTCTGCAATGCCCTCTTCTGGCCTCTGCAGGCACTGCATACAAGTGGTTCACAGACATACATTCAGGCAAAATATTTATTATACACATTATACATACCCTGGGACCTTTTTTTTTTTTAAGTTTTTTTCTCAAGTTCAGTAATCTTACATAGCATATTTCGGAACTAAACCTCAAAGAGAATGTGGCACACAGCCAGTTAATGTTAAAGCTGGAACATGACGTTTGCTCTCCGGCTACTGTGGACCCAGAGGTCACACAAACTGTGAAAACTGAAAAAGAAAGGAAGGGGCCCAGACCCCTAAAAGCAACAGATGGCTTCTGAGGACGCCCATCACATCTGTTTTGAGTGGAAGGTTGGCACCTTGAAGAGGCAAAGCATTCAAGAACGTTGATACTGTGCAGAAATAGCCACCCCTGTACTGTCACCATGACAACAGTTTCTGGGCATGTCTGACATCTCTTCAGAACCTTGAGATCTTTGGTCGTTTATTTTTGCATTAGTAGGTTGTGTCTCTTATTCTGTTACATCAACAAAGTGGAGCTGGACACATGATACCACCCAATTCCGCCTCCTGGGCAGTTCTGCTGGTTTTGTTGGGGCTCCAGTGAGGTCTGGAGCCAGTCTGGAAACTCAGTGGCTTCCAGGAGAGAAGCATTACAGGGAACAGTCAGACTCTTTGGGATGTTCCTCCTTAAAACATGTCTCAGAGGAAGCCTCTGACATGGGGATGTCCCGGGTCTCAGAATTCTCAGCTATGGACCGGTAGTGGGGACTCAAGAGTCCCCCTTCTTCAGAGCCCCATTCCAGCATGGGATCCTCTGAACTCTGGTTGAAGAAAGCCTTCAGTCTGTGAGGCTGCATCCTGTGGGCCACTGCCATGACCAGGCCAAGCAGAATACACAGTAGTCCTGTGGATGAAGGTGACATATGTCTTGCTTAGTTTAGTAAGTCCTCCCAAGATCATCTAAGAGCCCCAGAAGAACTCTAAGGGAGATCTGGGCCACTGCCTTAGAGTAACTGGAATTCAGAGAAATGACTTAATGTCCCAGGGGTCTATATTGGAGACATGGATCTATTGTCCTGAATTTTCATACTCCAAGCTGAGAGAGGGGAAGAAAGAGAAGAAGACAGACTGGAAATAGGGACAGATGGGAATGGAAGGAGACACGAAGACAACATGGGGGAGCAGACAGAGCATGGCAGGAGGGTGAAACAGTGAGACAGGTCGGTTTAGGGCATTTGAGGTAGTGTGAGGTGAGGACATGCATGGCCTCTAGGAAGAGACATGAGAGTGTGGTCAGGGGACGCAGGAGGGACACACAATAGGAAGAGCTGGAGGACATGTGTAAAGAGAGGGGACAATGGATGTGACAGGGAAGTGAGCATAATGAGGAGAGGAAATGGCACTGGTGAGAGAAAGCTGACAGACAAGGGAGTTAAGGATAGGGCTTCTAAAAAGGCACTGGCATCTTCACCTCTAGAAGCAGACCCCCATCTCACTGACATAATAGTTCCTCGCCTCCAGCATGAGCCCTCAGTTTCAGGGAAGGGTCTCACCTGTGCCTAACGTGATCCAGAAAGCAGGTCCATGGTGAGTGTACAGCACAGCAGTGCCCAAGCGCAGGGGACAGGGTGATATGAGTGACGTGGTCATGGAGAAGAAGAGCAGTGCCAACAGCTGGAAGAGGCCAGTGGCCAGCAGCATGTGGCCACCATAAACCAGCACTGGCATAGACAGCATCACATTGGCCAGCAGCCAGAAGAGGAATGCCACCCTAGCGAGCCAAGACACAATGAGGGTTGGCCCAGGCACTCTACCTGCTAGAGAGGATTGCAGGGCCCAGGAGGAGGGTGTCCCCAATATGTGAAGGAGAAATGTTGCCTGTGGGCTTCCCAACAGAGAACTAAGATTGCTAACCGCAGCTCCTCCCACTCAGGATTTTCCCTTGAGTGAAAACCAAGTGGCTAGAAAAATCCGTTTCTGAGTTTAGGCCAGTAGGGTCTGTCTCACCCCGTATCCATGCTCACCACAGCAAGGCTGAGGCATAGTGCCCTGCCAGGCGGTACTGGTCGTACAGGCCACATGGGCTTTCAGGGGTGAACTTCTCAGCCAGGTATAGCACGGGGTCTGGAAGGCCCTTCTCCAGGGCCTTTGCGTACTCCTCCGCATAGTTCTTGCCCAGGCGCCACGTGAATTCCTCATTGTAGTTGATGGTTTCGTTCAGCTGCTGCACTGGGGTCCCTGAGGAACAGGGCAGCTGTGCTTAGTAGGAACCCAAGGAATGCATTGGGCCATTCACCTTGGTTAGGGGTTCATTCCCACTAGGCAGAAGGCCCAGAGCTGGCAGCTGATAGTGAAGACAGCTCTGAATTTCCTTTCCTGCCATTCCCTCAACGCCCACACTTCCTCCAAGCTTCAGTGCTAGTCACACTATAGTTCTGTGCCCCACACAAAGCACATCAATGCATCTCAAAGACACAGAGCAGAGCCTTCCCTCCCTTACAGGTAAGAACCTCACCTGTGAGGGTGATGTTGACTCCTCCAAGGCCAATCTGCAGTCCCACTTCCACGCTGACCCACTTGGGACTGAAGGCTTTGTATGTCGTGTTGGTGTTGACATGTCCCACAGACCACTCAGAACTGAAGTTCACAGCTGGGATTGGGGAGTTGCAACTCAGGAAAGTCTGGGCATTACTGGGTTAGTCAGAAGGAGAACTACAGGGCTCCATGTCTGAACTTGTTGTAATTGTATACCCATCCACTAGCCCATGTCTGACGCCTACTAAGTCTGTCAGTCACTATTGTGGGATGAAGCAAAGGATCAGGACCTAAAATTTTCCATGTTCACACTCTGCTTACCCACTTCCAAGTCCATTTAGGGACAGCCACTCACAAAGCTGGGTAAGGAAACAGTAACATAAAACCATGATGGGCAAACACAGACAACATCAATTTTAAAAAAGTCTGTTTTTTCCTAATCACTGAAACCAAAGAAGCAACTCCCCTGGCAGAATCTTCCAGATTCGTTATGACTCAAATAGAACGATAGGAAAAATTTGGAAGATGCATCCTGTAGAGTTTCCCTGGCTCACACCTCTCAGGGCAAGGGTAAGAGTAAGGGGCTAAAACCAAGGTTAGAGAGGTGTGTGGCCTGGATCACACCCTGAATCAGTGGCCACTAGAGAGAAACAAAAAGAAGAGAGGCAGGCCACAAAGAGAAGACAAGACAGAGGCAGCTGCCCAAGTCTGTGGCATTTGGCACTCACCCAGGATCACAGCCCCGATGAATAAGCTGGTCACCACCCGTAGCAGCCAGAACAGCCTCTGAGTCAGAGTGGGTGGGTTTAGTAAGCATAGCCCTTCTTCCAAGCTTGCCCTTCCTCTTTCTATGATGGGGAGGGGCAGGGGTTCTACAACTGAGCCTATCTGGCCAGTTACAATCAGAGTGTCTGACACAAAATCAGGCTCAGTCTGTTGACTGGGTGAGGGGAGACTCTGCCCTAGGGATGTACAGGGTTGTGGCCGGCGTTCCTTCCCTGGGTCTGCTTCTATCCTAGACAGAGTCTGTACCCCTCACTCTTGAAGACAAAATCTCTCTGGGGCTGGAGTCTTCAGGGCTGAGGTTCGTTTCTTACCATCCTCCCACGGATGCCAGGCAGGATGATGATGAAGGTGACCAGTGCAGTCAGGAAGATGGTGATAATAACAGCCAAAGCAGTGTCCATTGGAAAGGTTGGCTTGGGACCGGTGTAGAAGGGCAGTGTGTGTCCAAGAGCAGCCATTTTGGTGGGGGTACCCAGGGTGTTGACGCTGCAAGGAGAGGCATCCATTGAGAGCCCTCTGTGTACCAAACACTCCCATGGGGCTGGGGATGCATCAAAGAATAAACAACCCAGGTCTGTCGTCTCTGAAGACCGTTTTTTTGGTGCCTTCAATCTTCACCACCTTTCCTGCCTTTCAGCCATGTGTCTCCCATCTTTGGCTGTGACAGAGTTAGGGTCTTGTTGGCTGTGACAGAGTTAGAGTCTTGGCAGTCAGTCTCTGCTGCCCTTTGCTCCCTTCCTAACCAACCGCTCAACCCTCTAACTCAGCTCCATTGTTACCCTTGGGGCTTTTCTGTTTCTTCTGGGGAGATCTGAAGAAAAAGAACTCTCTTTTATTTCCCCCAGGCTCTAGCACAGGCAGATCACAGAACATAAAAACAACTGTATTTACTATCAAACAAAGCCATAAGGGTAGGAGATGATACAGATTATGAAAAGATTGCCTTTCTTTTTCAGTTTCCAAACAACAAGAGCCAAAAAGCTGCTAAGTGTACAGTTCAACTACACCAACAAGGGGCTGATCCATCGACCCAGCACTGCCCAGCTGCTCAAGCACTCTGGCTACGGGACTGGTGATTCCAGAAAAACCTGAATAAGCGCCCTCCATCGCACAGTGCTGGGACCAGACTTTCTACTAGTCCCTGCATCGCCAACATAGCCCTTTTCTTCCATTCACATCCCCACGCTGTATTTCAGCTCAGATACTGGCTTCTCTACCTGTTGCCTCATGGATCTTAGAGCTCCTCTGACTCTTGTCTGTCCCTTTATACATAGGATGTTTGTAAAGTGACACCTGGCCATTTCATCAGTATCTGGACAACATTAATTGCAAGACACCTTATTATTTCACAGATCATGAAGAAAGTACTGCCAATTATACCAGAACAGCCATTGATGGCAAGGTGCACCCCAACTTCAGAGATATCAAAATCAGAGGTGAAAGATCACCACCCATTAATCAAAGATGTCGAAACCAGGACCCAGTGTCCCAGTGACTCACAGATGCAGTTCCTATAACTCTTCTAGGTGTGATCTGTACTGGGGTTTGGGGGATCTGGGGACTCATGATTTTCTCTGAGCAGGAGGAGTCGTGCTAAGTGGGAAGGTAAAGCAGCAGCTTTGGACTCACGCAGCTCCAGAGGGCTTGAATTCTGCTTCTGTCTTTTGGAACTTCTCCTCTATTGAGTTTTACTGAAAAAGAGAAATAATAATTACTTCAGAGAGTCTTTATGAAATGAAATTGGGTGTGGAAAGTGCAAAGAACACTATTGGAAATAGTGTCATGCTATCAGGCAAAGAGGCGGGGAGACTTGCAGCCTAGCTTTTAATCCAGTCTTTTGGGCAAGTTGTACAACCACAGCCTCTGTTTTTAATGCGAAAGTTTTGCTTTCTTCTTAAGTGTTAGACTCTTCCATCCCAGAGAAATACCCATCTTGTCTCTAGCTCCACAGATCCTCCTGGGCTCTTCCCACCACTGCCTTCTCTACAACTACCACACTGGCAGTCAACCCTAAGATTCTCAAAGCATTCGTTCACCACTGGATCATTTCCTCAAGGATAAATCCAAGTTTCTTCAAATCTCTCTCTCTCTCTCTCTCTCTCTCTCTCTCTCTCTCTCACACACACACACCACACACACACACACACAGAGAGAGAGAGAGAGAGGAGAGGGAGAGGGGAGAGAGAGAGAGAGAGGAGAGAGAGAGAGAGAGAGAGAGAGAGAAAGGGAGGGAGAGAGGAGAGAGAGAAAGGGGGGAGAGAGGAGAGAGAGAAAGGGATGGAGAGAAAAGGAAAGAAACTTTCTTGATCTCCACACTTTCACCATCCGGTCCAACTCTCCTTTTCCCAGCCAGGGCTTTTGGCAGACTAGTCTGTATTGGTATTTCCACACTTTTACTTACTCCTTGTCTCCTTGACCATCGTAACCTAACTTTGCCAAATCCTTGTCTGTAGCATTACCTCACTAAATAACCAGAAGGGAAATTTTCACTTTAAAAAATTTTTTAAATTTGTTGTATTTGACACTGCAGAACACATTGCCTTTCTTGAAACCTGCTCTTTGGTTCCACAGCGCCATATTTCCCTGGGTGTCCTACCATGGGCCACCCTTTGTAGGCTCCTCCTTCTTCTCTACTAAACATCTGTGCTGCTCAGGATTCCATCTTGATTCTCTTCCTTTGGCGTCATCAAGGTTTCCCCAGATAGCCAGGCGTGGTGACATTACAGTTGCACCCCTGTAATCCTGTCACCAAAGAGGTGTAGCAAGAGGACTGAGATTTCCAGGCTAGCCTGAGCTATATGCTAAGACCCTCTCTCAAAAACCAAAACAAAATAATACTTAGGTAATCTCATCTGTTCCCATGGCTTATAGTTCTCAGATGTCTCCCTGAGCTCCAAATTCAAAATGACCAACTGCCTCACGGCCCTTCCCACTTGGACGTTCCTTTGATGCCTCAAATTTCGCAGGTTCCAAATAGAATTCTCTGCGACTCTGCCTTTAGTCTATTTTCTTTTCTTTTTAACCTGATCACCACCCATTAATCAGAGATGTCGAAACCAGGACCATTGTACACACACCCCAGACCCATGTATTTCGTGAACTTATCCATCGGTTGCCTTCTCTACTGCCTCTTCCTATTTAGCCCCATTCTCTCCTCTTGCCTTGTGCAAGAATGATTTTTCTAATTATTATTCTCTCTCTTCTTTACCCTGGGTAAAATCTTATTTTGTTACTATCACACAGAAAGTGCTTTGTGAGCAATGACCCTTTCTCCCCTCTCCATGACTGCCATGCTTTTTCGAGCTTCTTGCCTTTGTATGGGCTATATCTTCCACCTGGAATGGTCTAGCCTTGGCAACCCCCTTTTTCTCACTTCAAGTCTCAGTGCATTTTACCTTCTGTGTGAAGTTACCTCCGATGCCATCAGGCCAGTGGGCAGGTTTCCTACCCTACCATTCCAATTGTGTTTGCCGCATATCTCCATAATCACAATCATTACTGCACTCCATCTCTTTGAACATTTATCTCCCTTTTAGACAGAGTCTCCTTGAGGGCAGAGATTTAATCTTCCCATCTTTGTACCACCTGCATGTAGCATATTCTAATCAAACTCTGGATCAGATTAATGAATATAAATGAGTTCTTTCTGCAGGTCTCTCTTTCTGAGTCTTCACACAAGAGGGAGCTATGCCCCTCATTATGTACGCTACACTTCTATTCCCATTAGCAGAGCACTGCCAATTCAAGGCTAAAAGCTGCCCAAGAAGGGATCAGATGAACCTGACCTACATTTTGTAATCTCAAAGAACTGTCTAGAAAGCCTCTTCTAATAGCTAGAGTCTCTAAGAAATGCAAACACACAAACTTAAACGTTTATATTTAGTTGAACATGAAGCATACTCTGAAGCTGAGCTGAAAATGTGCAGCTAACGATCTGTTACTTTGAGGGACTAGAAAGATGGCTTGGAAGTCAATTAACAGCACTTGCTCTTACAGAGGACCTGGGTTCAATTCCCAACAACCAGGTGGTGGCTGGCAACAGTCTGTAACTCCAGTTCCAGGGGCTCTAATGCTCCTTTCTGGCCTCTGCAGGAACCAGGCATGTACTTGGTACACTGGCATACATGCCTGCAAAACACTCATACACAAAAGCTTTTAATTAAAAAGAAACTTTGAAACTTTTGTGTGTGTGCATGTGTGTGCGTGTGTACTTCCCATGACATCTACATGGAAGTGAAAAGGCATCTTCATAGGATTGATTCTCTCTTCTCATCTTTAGGCTTGAACCCAGGTTGTCAGGCATGGGCAGCAAGTGCCTTTGATGGATGAGCTTTTCCGCCGGCCTGGTGACATTTATTATAAAACATAAGGTTTTTTTGTTATAGTGAATTTTTATTTAAGACACCCAAACTGAAACCATTATATTTCTAAGGAAGTATATATAGGAAGAAAGGCTATACAATGTGAAATGCCTTAGGTCTTAGTTTGGATAGGGGGTATGGTGATACATTCTTTAATCCCAGCACTTGGGAGGCAAAAGCAAGCAGATCTTTTTGAGCTGGAGGCCAGCCTGATCTACACAACAAGTTGCAGGCAATCCAAGGCTATATTAATAATAATAATGATACTAGGAAGAAAGGGAGGGAGAGGAGAGGAAGAAAGAAGACATGAATTAAGATACAGCATAGCTTGTTCATAGAAAGAACTCATTTAAGCAGTGAATTGGCTCAGTGAGTGAAGGTGCTCGCTGCCAAGCCTGAAAATCTGAGTTTGATCCTTAGAAACCACATGGTGTATGGAGAGAACTGCTTTCTAACAGTTGTCTTCTGACATCCATACTCATGCCATGGAAAGCATTCCTGCATGTGTGCACATGCACGCACGCACACATACCCCCCAAATAAGTGTGAAAAGTGAAAGAACACATATTACATACTATTATATATTATATGTGAATTCCAACAATGGATATTTGCAGCATACGCATCGTGATCAGGATCACGTATTCTTAGTATTCCTGTGCTTATATTAATGAGAGGTTAAAAGTTTTGTGAGCATGGCTCATCTCCATTAACACGATTCGTCAAAGAAACACTAACAAAAGGCTTTTCTGTATCTCAGGTACAGAAAGGACATTGTTAACTTATTTGCGAGTCTCCAAACTATTAAGGATAATTAGAGCAAGTGATGGTTGCTGAATACAATTTGCTTTGCTTGGTCCCTTGGTCCCTTGCTCTAGTCCACTCTTTCATTTTATGACTTAGCTATTCCTTACTCTATACAGCCTGGCTTAGTAAAGCTGAATTTCACCACTGGTCCTAATTTGGTTTCATTATTATGCTAACAGGGCTTCAGCAGGAAGAGATCAACTGAAATAAGAAGCTGCAGGAACTATGCTTTGCCAACAAAGCCTGTGTTTCTCTTGGGACCTTCTTTCTCTCTCAGGCTTGACAAGTGATGTCTAACTGCAAAATCGGGGCTAATCTAGTAAAATCTCACATCAATATTAACTTTATCCCCTGGTCCCTAAGCTCACCACTATGACTGGGATACACGTTCATTTTATATGATGGACATAAGCAGACATAGGACAATCAGACACACACCAACAACCTTAAAGGGACAGCCGGCAGAAAGGAGCACCCACACTTTGTCGTGCCCAGTAACACGGACACCTGTAGTTTTCACAGGAGCCCCTGCGATGAGTTGGGTGCTTTCTCGACAAAGAAGGCCAGTTCCTTCACTTTGGGGTTCTATTTTCTCGCTTGGCTTGGAAGGCAGCCTTTAAATACTTACAGCTTCCCCCCCCCCCCGTGTTCAGTAGTATTCAGATTTAGTTACCTAGTCCTTATCACAAGATGAAATGAATTTCCAGTGTTTATAGGACGAGTGGGTAGAAATAAAGTTAACAGTTTTGAAGAAGATCCGATCCGGAACCTCTCTCTCGAAGCTTGACAAGACTTTCTTCCTAAGGCCTTTTTCTGCCCCCGCCCCCATCTACAGAACCTGCATAGTAAGGACTACCCGTTTCCTATAAAGACACTTTAGGTGACACGTCTAATATTGTCAAGCACTCTGATGGGTGATACATGACTACCGGAATGTGACAGTTTATTTCTCTTATTGAAATAAAGCCCATTAAAAGTTTACAGCTCTAGCTGGCTAAAGGAAGTCTTTTTCAGGAACACCTAACCTAGTCCTCCTTCTTAAGGAAGTTAGAGGTGTGTTTGCAGGGAGAGGGGGTGTTGTGTTGGTGGTGGGGGAGAATTTTCCAGTGATGGGTGGTAATGAACTCAGGGATAGGAAACTGAGCAACCCAACCTACCCAGGCTCCAGTTAAGAAAAATAAAGATTCAGTGTCGACAAATCTTGTGACTTTTATAGCCTTAATTTCTTGTCAAACTTTTTCCTTCACAAATCCCCCCTTGATCTGAATTGGTCTGCGTAGACTCAAGAAGTGCGCCCCTGGAGGTCAGTACCGGAGCAGCACTTCAAGGTTTGATCTCATAGACTGTACCCACCCAATCCAAGGTTTCCTACCTTCCTCTCTTTCAGATACTGTGCGCGTGGCACCTGGCGCTGCTCGTCTTTAGGAACTCACAACGCTCCTTGTTGTGAGGATAGGGCAGGAACCGGGTCCAGACGTAGTCGTCCTGTCACCAAAACCATGCACTTTGTTCAGTTAGAGTCCCTTCCAATTCCCCATTCTTCTAACTCAATTGCGGACCAGGTTGTGACCCCACAAACCCAGCCTGGTGTCTTCTTCGCCTTCCATTCCAAGTCATTTTCAACTTTCTCGGCCCTGGCACTCCGCCCTCGGACGAGGGACAGACTGGTGTGCTAGGACAGAGCTCCAGCTCTTGTGCCCTCTGCATCCACCCCTAAGATCCCCTACTCCTACCCATGCCAGCTCCCCGGGCAGCTGTAACACAAACGAGGCTCGCAGGACGGTGAGACCTGGGAGGTTCCACCAGGAACCTGGTTACCCAGACTTACAGGTTTTGGGGACAGGTGGATACCTTGCTTTGGCGCCAGATCTGATCTGTGGGTGAATGTTGGGTACTTTCTTTGTTTTAGAGCCCTGTGTGTGGGGAGGATTTGGGAACAGCTCTCCTGCCCAGCACCCTGCTTATCTTCCACCCTCTTCCTCAGCCCCAAGAGTTGGAACTTGGGGAGGGAGACTTGCCCTTCCCGCCTCCCAAACGGCTAACGTCCCTGAACCCTCGGCACCCAGGAGCCCTGCATCCTACACCGTCTCACCTTTCAAGCTCCAGTCCCCTTTCATGCTCGTCCCCTCGCTAGCTTCTATCCCGCCCTACTGTGCCCCGCCCCAGAGCTGGGACGCGCTGTCCGCTCTTCACCCCCGAGCCCCACCCGCCCCGACTTAGAGCTGGAGAAGCTGCCAGAACCGAGCGGGCTACAGCGAACCCGGAGACAGCCCGGAGTCTATCCACAGTCCCAGGCTGGGGCAACCAGAAGATAAGGTCAGATCTCTGAACATTTCTCCTGGCCCACGAAAGGGAGTGTTCCAGGGGAGAGGGTTCTAAGGGTGGGGACAGAGGGGAGTTGGGGGAGTGGAAGGGTACCGGTGGACTTCCTTCTCTGCGGAACTGGAATTGTAGCCTCGTGTACCTCCAATCTTTACCCGAGGCTAAAAGGAACCTTGCTAAGGCCTGAACTCAGCACACCAACTTTGAAAAACCAGGATCATCTGCTCCTGAGAGTGTTGAGTGACCTAGTTTGTTCGGGCCTAGAGGGTTTCTTGGCACTAGCGCACCATGCTAAGACTTTGTTGGTCTTCAGTATACAGTTACTCCCTGGGTCTTCAGGTTGGGATCTCTGTGGCTTTAACTTTGTCTTCCTGTCCTTCCCACCTCAGGGTCAACAGAATCACGATTCTAAGACTCTGGTTTGGAAAAATGGCCATGTGGGCAAGAAACAGACAGGCTTGTACTCTCCCAGATCTGCTGCTGCCTGGGGCTTTATTGCCCTGGAGTTGTGCCTTCATTTCCAGATTGGGAAGTTACCACACCCAAGTAGCTATGTGAACTGTTAAGGGCTACCTACCCACAGAGAGGTTGTTAGCATGACCCTCCTTTGAGTTTGTCCCCACAGTCTGGCCTGAAAGCCTACAGGCTGTTAGGGATGGAGTCCAGGCTCCTGAAGACTTGATTGGAAGGGAAAAGGAGGTCAAACTATTTGGATCAGGGAAACACAACGATGGCCCACCACTCTACCACCCCTGACACACCAGCTTCAGCTCATCAGAGCCCAGCTCTTCACAAGTAACCAAAGGCATACTCCAAAGAACCTCTAGATAGATGGAATCCTGAGTTGGGGGCTGGACAGAGTCTGGGTTTTTGCACTTGTTTAGTAGGAGATGAGGGTGGGGCGGGGGGGGGTGAGGTCACCTGCTGGGTTCCCATCTTCAACTAGATAGCAGGAGCCCTGGCTGAAGATGAGGCTTTCTCTGAGCAGGTGACTTTCACCACCCCACCTCCAATCTTCAGGTTGTCCTTAGGACATCTTCAGTGACATTTTGCCAGAGGAGTACTGGCTTGAGTTCCTTGCTGCCTCTGTTTGCCTGTGGTCCCACACGATTTCTTAGCCTCTGGAAGGCAGGACTGAACACAAGCAGCTGGTATGGTACTCCCCTTGAGTTTCCTTGAAGGAGCCAAGCTTCAGCCTCTGTCCAATTTGCATTACACCTGTCAGTCTTCTTGGCTTGAATCCAATCTCAATCTCCCGTCAGACTCTGACCATGCTGCGGAGTGAACAGTTCAGGCATGCTCCCACCTTGCCTGGGAGAGGGTGATGTGGGTTGGATCAGATAAATGGTTTACCTCAGATCTCACAGAGAATGTACAGCAGACCTGAGACCTCAGCTGAGTTCCTCAGCTCCCTCTTCCCAAGCTGGGCTCCTGCAATGGAGCAATCCCTGTGAGCAGCTGGGCCAAAGCAAGGGTGTTCAAGTATTCAGAAACTGAAGTTCAGAAGGGCAAGATTGGCTTTGTTCTGTTCTTCACTGGCTCTAGAGCTGAGGTCAGTTCTATACACAGCATGTGTTGGTCAGGTATTCACTGAATGAACTAGATGCCTTCTGAGAGAGTGAATCTCTTGTTGTTTGTTCCCCAAGCCCAGCTCCCCAGCCTTGATTCTTAGGGGCCCCGCCTTATCATGATTGTCTTGAATGCCTGGGCTCATCCTTCTATCCTCTGTTGTTCTAGGTCTCTGTTTTGAAGTATTTCAACATTTAGTCCCCCATTACCATTTTCATCATGAGGTCCCACTTAACTCTGGCCTGGATCCTCCTGGTTGGGACACTGGCTTCTTTGGGTGAGTACAGACTAAAGAAGGAGCTGCATAGAATCAGAGGAACCCAGGTCCTCTGGTCTTTTCCAAAGACCAGAGGAACCCAGGTCCTCTGGTCTTTTCCAAAGATGTCAATCTTTTCTGCATCCTCCAGCAGATATAGTACCCTGTAAATGCCAGGCGCTTGTTTCTAGATGTTGAGCAAATGGGTAGACAATAGAATGAAAATGGTTTCTAGTGTGGGTCCCTTTCTCTCCTCTGTCTTCTATCCTGTTTTATGAGGTAAGTTCTCCTGACTTAAAATAAGAAAAACTGAGTAGACACCGAAAACAATAAAGCTTCTTGGAGTAAAACTGGACCCAAGGCTAAAAAGGACTGACCAATGTTTTTAAAATAAAATGATCTTGGAACAGGGGTATACTTTGGTAGTCGAGCATTTGCCCAGCATATATGAGGCCCTAGGTGTCATTGCCAATGTTGAAAAAAAAAAGCACAAAATGAAACAATAGCATCAGAACACAATATAACCCACAGCAATTCCAGCTTTGGATGTCTGAGAGCTTTAGAATCAGTGGCTGCTTGCTGTAGTGCAGGGCTCTGAAGAGGAAAGTGGATGCATGATATTACAGGTTAGGTTTTGTAGAGCAAGCTTCTATCCGGGTATGGTGGCTTTGCCAGTACTTTGGAGGCAGAGGTAAGAGGATCAATAATTTAAGGTCATCCTCCAGTACATGAGTTCAAGGTCAGTCTGGACTACTTAAGGCTGGCTCAGAACAAACAACAGCAAACTTTGGAAGCCTTTTGCATCTTGGGAGATGATAAATGAAGATAACTCTCCTGGCTGTCACATTTCAGTTCTTTCCAGTACTTTCTCTTCCCGAGGCTTCATTTTCTCTCCCAGTTTGTGCCTCTTATCCCCAAGATATACTCTCTCCAAAGGCTACTGCCCTTGGTCTGCTACAGTTATCTTATTTTGGAGATCTTGTGTGTGTGTGTGGCTGTCCTACTGCCCTAGATCCTAGGCCAGGTGAAGTCATTTTCCTTCCTGATGAGTGTCTGTCTGTGCACCTTCACGTGTCAGTGACAGCACACATCACCCACAGCCTGAAAATCCTGTCTTTGGTCTAAGGACATTCAGAACAATGGGGCCCCTCTTGCTTTCTTCTATTCTCTCAAGTGAGTAGAAAAGAAGTCTAGTTGTTTTTTAGGGGAATGTGTTTGGCTGGTCACCTGATATACTGACCAAGAGGATGCTAGACCCTGCCTTCTTGTTTTGCTTCCTCAGCAACCCCTTCTCCTCCCTCAACAGCTGAGTGTTCCCTTGTGGGCTGTGAGTTTTTAGAGTAGCATCATAAACAGGAGTTAGGGTTGGAGAGAAGGCTCAGCAGTTAAGAACGCTGGCTGTCCAGAAGACCTGGGTTCAGTTCCTAGTATTGACATGACAGTTTATAATTGTCCATAACTCCAGTTCCAATGGGTCAGTAGCCCTCTTCTGGACCCTGTGGACATCAGACATGCATGTGGTACTTCGACATACATGCATGCAAAACACACATACACATAAAATAAATAAATCTTAAAGAAAAGTAAAAGAACAGGAATGAGATGAGTGACAAGATGTTCCAAAGGAGGATGGAGCAATGTCATTCACAGGATTAGTCCTTGGTCTCACCCAAGAAACTGGCAAAAAGACCAGAGTAGAGTAGCAGTAACACGCCCCTGTCTTGGGGCTCTGCTTACTGGGAAAGAGCTAAGCCCCTCTTCATATTGCCTCTGCCTAGTGATGGATGGGTCACAGAATGACTTGTCCTTCCCTGTTATAGGGTGTGGCTGGCTCTTGTTCCAAGCAGTAGGTGTCTGAGGGCTGAGGGTGATGTTTGTCCTGCTGTGTCTCCCAAGGATTTGAGATGTGAGGGGACTCCAAGCTTCTGCATCCTCTTCTGGATTGCCACTGTTTTCCCTCCTGAGGCCATTTGTCATCAGGTGCTGCATGCTGATGCACCATGTTTAGGAGTCTTCCTCACTGTGTGCCTTGAAGAGTAGACTTGAGTTTAGAAAATATTTGGCCCTTGTTTCTCCCTCTTATGGGAATGGTAGGACCTGTTCTCTTATAGCCTGCTTGGTCTCCCCTGCAGCATGTGCCCAGTTACCTCCTTCCTTTCATCTTCACACAGGAGCTCAGAACTCCATTTCTTGGGAGGTACAGCGATTTGATGGATGGTATAACAACCTCATGGAGCACAGATGGGGCAGCAAAGGTAGGTGAAGGCACAGTCCAAGGGCCAGGGTGGTGCTCACCAGTGGAGAGTCAGGGCTGGCAAGTATCACAAGAGGCTATCTCAAGTATCACCAAAGGCTGCCAATATCTAGGGGACAGAAGAGGTCAAGAATGCTCTTGAGGTCCAGAGATTGCTAAGTGGTTAAGAGTTGGTGCTGCTCTTACAGAAGACCCGAGTTCATATCCCTGAACCTATTCCCAGCAAGTCAAATTACCTGTAAGTCAAGGTCTAGGGGTTCTGATGCCTCTGGTCTCTGCAGGCACATACACTCACATTCACAGACAGACAGACAGACAGACAGACAGACACACTCACAATTGAAATTCATCCTTGTCTTTACCTCTCCTATGCCAGGCTCCCGGCTACAGCGTCTCGTTCCAGCCAGCTATGCAGATGGTGTCTACCAGCCCTTGAAAGAACCCTACCTGCCTAACCCTCGACAGCTCAGCAATGGGGTCATGAGAGGTCCTGCAGGGCAGCCATCTCTTCAGAACCGTACAGTCCTGGGTGTCTTCTTTGGTGAGAGCTGTAGGGGATGGTTCTGATGTTTTGATAGGGAATCTGTGTTTACTCACATGCAACTGGCTGGTCAGGAACAAAAGCGATATAGACAAAACTGCACGATACAGCGAACCTCAGCCCTTGGAGGAGCGTAGCCAGTGGGGGTCAGCTGGACACGTCAGTGCCTAAGGAGTCAGGGGATGAGAAAGGATACTGTGGAAGATCAAAGGTGGGCGTGAGAGATGGAAAGAGGGAGCTATTAAAAAGGATAAGAATAAAGCAGGTGGGGGAGGGTGGAACTATCCCTAGGACACTGTTGCTCCTAGAAGATACTGAGAGAAGGGTTCTAGCTGTCGCAGAGAGGGCACAATGGGGGCGTTAGGGTGTCATAAGCTCAGTGACAAGGGGTCACTGAAACAATGATGGCTCCTACTGGCCATGTTGGGTGTCCATGCTAGCTCCCATGTGACTTCCTGCTAGGCTGCAGGCCTTCAGGGAGGCTCCTAGCTGCATGTTGGAGCTAGTGCCGACAACCCTGCCTACTGAGGCGTCATCGCTGAACACCTCCCAGTTACCAAGGAGAATGCCAAACTGACAATGACAACATCTTAGAGCAGGTGTAGGCACAGGCAGGCCAAGAGAGACAGAATCGGGAGGGAATGTGGAGGTCAGGGCTTGGACTTGCTCATAATAGGAGATGAAGCTTGGAGTAGGGGGTGGGAGTGGTGGGGACTCCATACCTGAGGCAGGGAAGAGCAGCTAGCCTAGTAAACCCTCCTGCATTATGGGCAGGCTACCATGTGCTCTCGGACCTGGTGAGTGTGGAAACACCAGGCTGCCCCGCAGAGTTCCTCAACATTTACATCCCGCGTGGGGACCCGGTGTTCGACCCTGACAAGCGCGGGAACGTGGTGCTGCCCTTTCAGAGGAGCCGCTGGGACCGCAACACCGGACAGAGCCCCAGCAATCCCCGGGACCTGGTGAGGCCAGGCAGCCAAAGGCAGGAGGGCAGAGAGGCGCGGGGGGGGGGGAGGCGAGGGAGCGCAGGGTCTGAGGCGGATCTGCTGGAGGTCTAGGTCTGGTGGGAAAGTCGGGCAGGCTGAGGCTCTAGCCTACCAGCAGGCACCTGCCTGGTCCTCCTGACCCTGCTCATCTGCACATCCCTGCAGAGCAACCAGGTGACCGGCTGGCTAGATGGCAGCGCCATCTATGGCTCCTCTCATTCCTGGAGCGACACTCTGAGGAGCTTCTCTGGAGGACAGCTGGCTTCTGGGCCCGACCCCGCTTTCCCGCGGAACTCCCAGAACTCTCTGCTCATGTGGATGGCACCGGATCCCGCCACGGGGCAGGGCGGACCACAGGGGCTGTATGGTGAGGCTGCCGGGCCCTGGCAGGAGGGGTAGGGTTGGAGGCACCAGGCTGCTTGGGGGGCCGTACTGGAGGACAGGGTCTGCCTGTGGGTCTGGGTTCCTCTGGCTCAAGCCATTGTCCATCTCCTGTCCTGCTTCCCCACATGGATGCAGCCTTCGGAGCCCAGCGCGGGAACAGGGAGCCCTTTCTGCAGGCACTGGGCTTGTTGTGGTTTCGCTACCACAACCTGTGTGCCAGGAGGCTGGCGCAGGAGCACCCGCACTGGGGGGATGAGGAGCTGTTCCAGCATGCTCGCAAGAGGGTCATTGCCACCTACCAGGTGAGTCCTGCCGCCTGCCCGTTGTCTACCTGTGTGTAGGGGCCAGAGAGACTCTGCTCCTCCAACAAAGCTTCCCGGGTCCTGGACAACGCCCCTTTCTGGGAAGGCCCTTCTTCAGGGAGAGCTAGTGTCAGGAAAAACTACTATAAATGATAGAGAGGCAAAACTCTGTTTATGCCAGATAATTTTGGAATTGATCATTACTGAACATCTCTCTCTCCTCAGTAAATTCTATGAAGAGCCTAGAAGCACTTGATGCTGTTGTTTTAAAGGCTTTGTCTCCCATGATCAGCCTTTGCTGGTCCATACATCTGCTTGAAAACCTTCCCTGGGCCCCTTCCTCAGGGCCCAATCTTACACACGTGTCTTTTTGCCTCTTGATCCTCAGAATATTGCGATGTATGAGTGGCTTCCCAGCTTCCTGAAGCAAACTCCTCCAGAGTATCCAGGTGAGGGGTGGGAGAGATGGCTGAGAAATTGTGAAGTGTCTTTTAGTATGGATTTAAAGCCTTAATGTGTTCGTTTCTCCTCTTACCTCAGGATACCGTCCATTTCTGGACCCCAGCATCTCCCCAGAGTTCGTGGTGGCGTCTGAGCAGTTCCTCTCTACCATGGTGCCCCCTGGGGTCTACATGAGGTAGGAGAGGAAGCTCACATATTTGTATCTTGGACCCATTATTGATAAACATCTGCTCTCAGGAGCCCTCGGGACAGGATTATATCAGTTCCACGTTTCTAGCAGCTAGTTTCTAGAGAAATGGTGAAAATGGAGGGGGAAAGGTGGTCTGTTTTTAAACAGACGATTCATTGTGTATGGTGTTGGTTGTCTATGGTACAATCACGTGATTTGCTTATATGTGTTTGGTCAATGGCTTTTCAAGACAGGACTATGTAGCCCTGGCTGGCCCAGAACTTGTTAAGCTCCTCCTGCCTTTGCCTCCCATCTAGCTTGATTACAGAAGTACACATATGACTGATCAAAAGAAAAATGTTTATGGTCTTTAAAATGTGTATACCTGTATGTAGCTGGGTGGCTTACACTTTTTTTGTTTTGTTTGAACTAGGTTTCTCAGTATAACCAGCTCTGGACTCCTTTTGTTGACCAGGCTGCCCTTAAACTCACAGATATCCACCTGCCTCTGCCTCCAGAGCGCTGCAATGAAAGGCGTGTGCCACCATGGAAGGCTGTGGTTCAGGTCTTTAATCTCAGCACTCAGGAGGCAGAGGCAGGCAGATCTCTGAGTTCAAGGCCAGGATGGTTCATAGAGTGAGTTCTAGGACAGCCGGGGCTAAAGAAAACCCATCTCAAATGAAAAAAACAAAACAAAACAAAACAAAACAAAACAACCCACTCCACAAAACCAAACAACAACAAACAAACAAACAAAAAAACCCCAACACATCAAACCAATAAAAACAATGTGTGTGTGTGTGTGTGTGTGTGTGTGTGTGTGTGTGTGTAGTTGCTTACAGCAGCTCACATCCTTAAAGTCATTTCACCTGTTTGGGAGGCTGATGTGGGAGAATTAGCTTGAGCTCAGAAGGCCAGTGTAGGCAAAATGGAAAACTTCATCTTGGAAAAAAAAAAAAAGTAGTGCATATTTAAAGTCTCTAATCCCAGCAGGCAAGAGATTGAGTCAGCAGAACTAGAGTTCAAGGTTATTCTCTACTACACAGAGAATTCAAGGCCAGTCTGGGTTACTTGAGACCCTCTCTCAATAGAGATTACACATACATATAAGTAGAATTATATAGATGATATGTACATAATAAAAGTGTGTGTAAGTGTGTAATCTATATGAGTAAGCTATTGTATGTCAGTCAACCTATTTATCTAGTCAACCTCAGATTTTAAGTATCTGAAAAGTTCCTTCTGTACTGAAAATGTAGATGTTTTAAGGCCATTCTTCCTGAAATAATAAAATCTAGTGACTATTTAGATAGCATTTGTTATATCAAGTATTATAAGAGTATGGGTTGGGGAGAGAGCTCAGTTGGTAAAGTACTTGCCACTCAAGCACAAGGACTTTAGTTCAAGGGTTCAGTCTCTAACATCCTATAGGAAGACAGATATGGTAGTCCAGGCTTGTAATTCCAGTGCTGAGATAGTAGAGGCAAGTAGATCCCTTGGTCTGGCTGAATTGTCGGCCCAGCCTAATTGTCCCAGGTCCCAGTGAACGACCCTTAAAGCAAATAAGCAAACAAATCAAGGTGGAGAACTTCCAAGGACTGACACCTGAGCATAACTTTTGGACTCCACCATGTGCCTGCACCTATATCACCTTGTGTTTGTGTGTGCTCATGTGTGTGTGTGTGTATAAAAACCTACAAAGACTTGGATATTACTGTATGGGCTAATGTACATAGATTATAGGCAAATATGCAATTTTACATAAAAGATCTATGTATCCATGAATTTGCTATTGGTGAGGGTCTTAGAACCAGTCTCCAGTGGCCACCAAAGAACCCCTAACTGTGTGTGAGACTGTTTTCCTTCTGTGTGTGTTCTCATCCACGTGGAGACAGTGTGGACAGAATTTTTTTAATGGCTAAATTTTCAGATGTGTGGTCAGATGGGAGCTAGGAACCTTCCAAAAGCCAAACCGTTCAGTAACTACCAAGGTCTTGATTACACAGCAGACAAGTAAGGACCCCTGGCTGAAGTCTTGCAAACCAAGCTGATACCTGGCAGTAGGACCACGTGGTCTCAGTAACCATTCTTGCTCCTTGCATTTTAGGAATGCCAGTTGCCACTTCCAGGGGGTTGACAATCGTACCTCAAGTGTCTCTGGAGCTCTCCGGGTCTGCAACAGCTACTGGAGTCGAGAGGTCAGGGTTGGAGATAAATATTGGACTGATAAATGCATGTGTTGTGTATGTTGCATGTGTATGTGTTGAGTGTGTGAAGGAGGTGGACACTAGGGCTGACGTAGGCAACTTGGATGGGCTAGAGTGAAGGGAACAGCCTGGGGACATGTGTTCATGTGTGCTTCCACATTTACTGTTCCTCCTAGGTGTCTCCTTTGACAACTCTGGGCCTCTGGAGGCTTTGGAGCATCAAGCTATGCCATCCCACCTAGACAATTGCTCGATGATGGGGTATATACACCCCTAGCTTGGGTCTCTCTTCTAGTAAAAGGGGAACAGCAACTTTAGACAGGTCTTATGACTCCTGCAGGACCACACAACTGGTTGATGGGAGAGCAAAAATGAACATCTAGATGCTTTAGTGTCCTTGCCAATTGTATGGTCAAATCTGGTAGGAGAGAATAAAAGTTTAAAACCCTCCCTGTGCTCCAACACATCCGCTTTGGGTGGGAATAGCATTTACCATGAGTGCAGAATTGGCCTGAAGTTGAGAAATGCTCACCAGGAGCTAAGAACATGACAGGCTCAGGATGTGGCAGACGTGGCAGAGGGAGCCAGGTGCCCAAACTCTGGTTCCATTAGCCATGTCTGACTTCTCACCACTCCTTAAGCACCCCAAGCTACGAAGGGCTGAAGACGTGGATGCACTGCTGTTGGGCATGGCCTCCCAGATTGCTGAGAGAGAGGACCACGTGGTGGTTGAGGATGTGCAAGGTGAGCCTGAGACTGGCCCTGCAGCTGGAAGGAGATCCAGCTGGACCTGCAGAGGCAGGCAGGGAGGAGCTCTCAAGGCTGAGAATTTCTGATCCGCTGATCATGGTTCCTTCTCCATGGCTCAGATATTTCTGGGATTGGTTAGAACGGTCTGGGCTGGAGGCTGCATTGATAGTCCTCAACTCCCTCCAACCCTTTGGTATTTCTTTTTCAGATTTCTGGCCTGGGCCACTGAAGTTTTCCCGTACAGACTACCTGGCCAGTTGCCTGCAGAGGGGCCGGGATCTAGGCCTGCCATCTTACACCAAAGCCAGGGAGGCACTGGGCCTGTCTCCTATTTCCCACTGGCAGGACATCAACCCTGCACTCTCGAGGAGCAATGGCACTGTGAGGAAGGGTCAGGACCCAGAGAGCTGGGGGGAGGGACCTGGGCACACTGCCCAAACAGGGAAGATGGACAGTAAAGCATGGGTACCAGAGACTGACACCTGGTGAGAGGACAAAACTCACGCAGGTCATGTTTTTCAATCTTGTACACCAAGTTAAGAGATTCCAAGTCCAGCAGGATTTGCCTTTTGACTCTGAAGGCCCAGATCCAGTAAATATGTATTAACTATCTGTTGCTTGCCACACACTCTTTTGATAGTCATTGATTTTGTTACTCTTAACAATCCTATTGTAAGTATTGTAAGTATTGTAAGTCCTTGACTTAGGAACAAGCTATGTTTCTATGTATTGATATTCTAGCTGCCTTTACCTGAAATTGGCTGTTACACTCTGAGCTATCCCCTGTGGACAAATAGCATTGCCTATTCATCAATAGACCGAGTTTGATTGTCTTACCATTTTTGCACAGTCACCTAGGCATATAGGAGTTTGCACAATCGTGTGCCTAGTACATTGTATTTTGCCCTTACTGTAGGGTTGCAGGAAAGGCTCAAAAGGCTTATTATAAGGAAGTGCTATGCTCAGTATGGCATCTCATGCCTATAATTCTAGCATTTGGAGACAAAAGCAGGAGGTTCAAGGCCAGCAAGTTCCAGGCTGGCCCAGGCTACAGGAGAGCCTGTCTCAAGAAATACTCTCCTCACCCCTTCCTAAAAGTAATTCATATAATGGTCTCAGGGGATAGCTCAGAGTGTAACCGCTAACTTAGGGGTAAAGGCAGCTGGACTATCAATACATAGAAACATAGCTGGTTCCTAAGTCAAGGATCTACAATACCCACTATAGGATTGTTAAGAATAACAAAATCAATGACTATCAAGTAAGTGTGTGGCAAGCAACAGATAGTCAATACATATTTACTGGACCCGGGCCTTCAGAGTCAAAAGGCAAATCCTGCTGAACTTGGAATCTCTTAATTTGGTGTACAAGTTACAAACTTGTAAAATCTACATAAAGATAGGAATCATGAGACAAGTCAATAGGAAGTCTTTGGCTTCAGTTTGTCAGTGTCACTGGAATGAATCTGGTCAGGTACTTAGATACAAGTAAAGAGCAGGAGTTGTCAAGATGGCATTTGCTGCCAAGCTTGACAATCCAAATTTGATCCCCTCCAGGACCCTCACGGTAGAAGGGGTAAACCAATTCCTGAAAGTTAACCTCTGGTCTCTACATGTGCATCACAGTGTACACACACACACACACACACACACACACACAGTAAATTAAATTAAAAGCAAAGTAGAAAACTCTGGTAGTGGGTGAGATATCAGAGACTCTTATCTCTGTCCCAGCACATGGGAGGTAGAGGCAGAGGCAGGAGTACCTCAGTTCCAGGCCAGCCTGGAGGCAGAGTGAGACTCTGTTACAAAACAAACGACAATGGATAGTCAGATTTTTTTTTTTTTTTTTTTTTTTTTTTTTTTTTTTTGAGACAGGGTTTCTCTGTATAACCTTGGCTGTCCTGGAACTCACTCTGTAGACCAGGCTGGCCTCAAACTCAGAAATCCACCTGCCTCTGCCTCTCAAGTGCTGGGATTAAAGGCATGTGTCACCACTGCTCAGCAAGATTTTTTTTTTTTTTTTTTTAAAGCTCTCACTTGAATGTATGGTGATCCCCCTGCCTCACTTTCTCAGTGCTGGGGTCACAGATGTGAGCAACTGAGACCACAGAATTGCTAGGGATTTAGTTGTTTAAAGTTTTGGTTTTTTTTTTTTTTTTTAACTTTAAGGATAGAAACCTTTTATAATATTATTCCAGGATTCAACCTCTCACAATCTGACTTGCTTTTCAGGCTCCACATCTTCCCATAAACTATGTGCAGGACTGGCTATTGTTGTTGGGTTTTGTTTGTTTGTTTGTTTGTTTGTTTTCATAGAATAGGAATTGGAATCTGTGGAAAGTTTCCCATAAATGAGTTACCTTACTCTAAGCACCCAGAGCAATGCCTGGGTTGTAATAAGTACTCTCTAGGAATGAGTTATTATTAAGGTCATTTGTTGTTATTGGCCCAGGGGCTAATGCCTTGGAGCTGTCTCTCTGCCCAGGACTGGCTGCTGAGTCCTCTTAAACAAACACCCTCTGTTCCAGGTGCTGGAGGCCACAGCTGCCCTCTACAGTCAGGATCTGTCTCGACTGGAGCTACTCCCAGGGGGGCTTCTGGAGAGCCATGGAGACCCCGGACCCCTTTTCAGCACTATTGTCCTTGATCAGTTTGTCAGGCTACGAGATGGTGACCGCTACTGGTTTGAAAACAGCAGGAATGGGTGAGGCTTGCTCGGGCTGTGTCTTAGAATCTACCGCAGCCTGGATCACAGGCCCTCTGCTTGGCCCTACACAGCCCTCACAGGCCTCAATTCCAGCCCCTCTGGGTCTCTCAAGTGAGGATTCGTCTCTGACAACTCCCTAGGCTGACAGGCTCTTACAAACAGCTATGGATCAGGGACTCTTTCCCCATGGGCTACCAGAGTGTGAGGTCCTAAATCTCTCCTCAACCTTGACACTCCTCCACCTCTCCTATGCCCAGACTGTTCTCTAAAGAAGAGATTGCAGAGATCCGAAACACTTCCCTACGGGACATCCTAGTGGCTGTCACCAGTGTGGACCCAGTGCCCTACAGCCCAGTGTCTTCTTTTGGCTTGCAGGTAAGCTACTAGAGGTAGTTGAAGGGACGCTGGTCCAGAGTCTTGTCCTTTCTCAGCTGTAGGCTTGGTTTGATGTGGTTGGATGACCACTCCAGGTGTGGTGTGAGCTACGGTTCTGCCCTTGAGAAATTTGGGTTGCCACATACAATTTCCCTTTGCACAAGCTTAGTAGATGCTGAATTGGGGGCAGGGCCAACTCTCTTAAAGACTTGGTGGAGGGGATTCTTACATTGAAATGGAACAAGATGGGTCTGTGAATGGCATTCAGAGGGTCAAATGAGGGTAAAGGATATTATATTCCACAGCACTGCTGAAAAAAGATGTGGGGAGGGCAGGGTGTGGTTAGAGATTTTGAGGTTCATGCTGGGACCTGTTTGCTATCCACATGGGCAAATGCCATCATATTGCTACAATGACAGGAGTAAACAGCCCCATTCTCCCTCATCTCCTCTGTTAACACCCTCCTCAGTGACCTTGTGCCAGATTGTGGCATAGTACTGGGTGTTCTGACTTCCTCTGCCTCTCCAGGAGACCCCTGTCCACAGCCAAGTCAGCTCAGCACGAAGGGCCTGCCAGCCTGTGCCCCCCTCTTCATTCGGGACTATTTCAAGGGGAGTGGATTTGGCTTCGGACTCACCATTGGGACCCTTTGCTGTTTCCCCTTAGGTAGGAGAGTTATGGGTAGGCAAGGTGGAGCTATTGAAAGGTGTAATCTAGGGGGTGGGCTGAGGAAGTCAGAATACTGTCCCTCTGTGGTGAGAAGAGCTTTAGGGGAGGGAAAGGTGTCTGACTGCAGATAAGCAAACTCCAGGGAGATTTGTCTCCCTTATCTTCTGGGAGGCTCCCAGGCCCATCTTGGTCAAGAGTCCGTAAGAGTCCCTGGTCTACCGCTGTTTGTAAGAGGTATCAGAGCTATTAGAGGTATCTCAGCTGAGAAGCAGAGCTGGGGTAGATTCAGTTTCTGGAACAGGAGCATGGTAAGGCTGTTTGTGGGTGGTCCAGCAGCCTAGTATGGTACGTCTAGCTTGTGGCTTGAGGAATCTGGACTTAGTTTCTGGCTGGGAAGGGACTTGAGTAATGGAAGCAATGGTGGCTGATATTTTAGACACTACTCAGAGCTTCCCATGGGTTGAAACATGCTCCCTCCACGGAGCCTTACAATTTGAAAGTTGGGCAGCAGGGAGGTCAGAAGGTAGGGATAGAAGGAGCACTTCCTAAGGAATGAGTTAGAAGGGAGTGACTTCTCTCTCTGACAACCACTTTTCCCTGAACATCCCTCTCCACTCTCATACCAGTCAGCCTCCTCAGTGCCTGGATTGTTGCCCGGCTTCGGATGAGGAATTTCAAGAGGCTCCAGAGACAAGACCGCCAGAGCATCATGTCTGAGAAGCTTGTAGGGGGAGTGGAAGGTAGGCCTAATGGTAGCCAGGGCAGTGATGAGAAGGACATGATTTGGGGCTATGCTCCATACCCCCATCCCAGAAGTCCAAGGAAAAAGATCCTCATTCCTAGGGATGTAGATAAAGCCTGGGCAGGTTGGGGAAAGCTATGGTAGGCACTGGATCTGCAGTTTTCCAAGCTTCAAAGCTCCTCCCAATGATCCTAAATAAATGGAATGCGATCGAGTAGTAGAAGAGTCATAAGACCCTGTCTTCATCTCAAAGGGCTATGACTCACAAGTCCTGAATGGCTTTGTGGCATCTTGTGCTGGAATTGCAGGCAACAGAAGTAATTAATGAAGGTCTGAAGTCAAGTAGAATTGGAATCTTGGCTCCACCGCTGAGGACTAGCTGCTGGATCTTAGGCAGATTTTGTTTTAAATCTCTCTAAACCTGTTTCTTCTTCTCTGTAAAGTATCGAGCCTAACGGTGCCTGTATCTTAGGTTGTGAAGAAACGTAATAACTAATCCAAAGCACTACAGTGAGCATCCAGCAAACACTCAGGAAACAGTGGCCCTTATTTGCCTCGTGGGTTAGAGGAGCAGCAGAACTGTTGAGGAGAGAATGGCCTTCAGAGTCCAGCGTTGGTGGGGTCAAGTGCTGCCAAGACCCTGCACTGGCCCTCTCTCTCCCTATGTGTTCTTCTGCACCCCAGCTGACCCAGACCATCTCTTGCTTCCCAGCTTTGGAGTGGCAGGGCCGCAAGGAATCCTGCAGGCCAGTGCTTGTGCACTTACAGCCTGGACAGATCCGAGTAATGGATGGCAGGCTCACTGTACTCCGCACCATCCAGCTGCGGCCCCACAACAGGTCAACCTCATCCTGTCCAGCAACCGTGGACGCCGCACCCTGCTGCTCAAGATCCCTAAGGAGTATGACCTGGTACGGCCCGCTGGCCGCATCACAGATGAGGCGGTTGAGGGAAAGGAATACTGAGCCAAGAGACGGGGTTTTTGGCTTCTAGTCCCCAGATGTAGTACCTGATAGAGAGATAAATTTGAACATGTCTGTCCCTTTCTGGATCTGCTGGTTCACACAGTCTCCTCACATTCTGACAGCTTCTTTGGTTATAAGTCCTAGCCATGAGTTCCTGGAAGAACCTGGGTCCTCTTCCCTATTCTCTTATTTCAGACTCTAGAGGATTTTCTTTTTTTCCCACTAATTAATTTATTTATTCACTTTATATCCCAATCAGGACTTGGAGGGGAGTTAAACAAAAAGCTATCATGGGTTCTGACTACCTGGATCACAGTCCACTCCACCCTCGCCCATTCCCTGTGTCCCCCTCCCCGCTCCAGGTTTTCTCCAGTATGGACTATGGCTCACTAAAGTTCTGTAAATGAAGGACGATTATCTCTTTTGCAAGGCCACACCAATGCCCTTTGTGTGTTCCATGTGAAACACCTGTCCTTGAGAGGCTCTGACGTGTTTGCCTCTGTTCCTGCTACTTTGAAGGTGCTGTTGTTTAACATGGAAGAGGAGCGGCAGGCACTGGTAGAAAACATCAGGGGAGCTCTGAAGGAGAATGGGCTGAGCTTCCAGGAGTGGGAACTGAGGGAGCAGGAGCTGATGAGAGCAGCAGTGACCAGGCAACAGCGGGGTCACCTCCTGGAGACTTTTTTCAGGCACCTTTTCTCCCAGGTATGTACATGGGATCAGATCTGGTGTATGTGTGTGTGTGCGTGCGTGTGTGCACCTGTGGTGACATCCTTTCCTAAATGAGGTCATGGGGATGATCACTCAAATCTCAAGGCTTGAATTCTCAGCCTTGAAAACTCTGTCCTGATTTAGGTCAAGTCACCAGGCTTTTATGTAACTGGAGTCCTAGGCCAGATCTGGAGGTGTGTGGGTAGGAGTGTGTCCCAACAGATTAGGTTCAGCCACTTGTCTCACAAATCAAAGTAATGGTGGCTACTCAGGGAAGGAATCTAATCAACATAGCCATGTTGGGAAGACAGATGGAACATCTAAACACTGTCTTTGCTAGTACTGACAAGTACTTCCAGATTAAATAGGGAAAGGGCAGAAATGGGGTCTAAGGCATGCATAGTTAGTCAACCTTAGACAAACCATGGTCTGGTTGGTTAGTATTTCAGTGTCAGATCTGCAACTTGGCTCCGGTGACTATGTTACTCCCGATTACTTAGGGAAACATTGTTCTGGTTCCCTTGAGATGAATTGTTTTGCTTAGGTGGGCAGCCTCAGTTCCTATCATGGAGTACCTGCTTCTGTTTAGAGAGTGATGTCATCATGGGATAATCTGCCTGCAAGTTCTGCTTGCTGTTCCAAGGTGACCGCAGGTTTATGTCAGTAGCTAGAGATTTCCAGGTCTGGAACAGGGTGTAAAGTCTGGTGGTAAAATACCTGTTACAGTCTTCTCGACGTCTTCATCCTTGAACCGAGATGAGACAGATTAGGTAAATTTAGGACTGATAACCCCGACGACATCAGGGGTTTTTCGTTTTGCTTTTTCAAAGGGATTTATTTTTAATTATGTCCATGTTGGTGAGGGACAAATGAGTGTGGGTGCCTCCCGAGGGCAGAGGTTTCACATCCATCTTGGACTTAAGTGACAGGCAAGAGGTTGTGAACTTCCTGAGAAACTTAATGAGAGTGTTGGGAACTGAACTTGGAACCCTTGAAGAAAAATATGTGCTCTTAACCCCTAGCCATCTCTCCAGTCCCTAGTTTCAGGTTTTAGAGAGACACTCATTAAGCAATTAACATGTCTTTGTGCCTGAGCTGGGCAGGAAATGAAAGCCCAGAGGAGATACACAAAATAAAGGCACAGATGCCAAGATTTACTCTGCTTTGAGGAGTCCGTTGGCCCACTTGAAGAGCTAGTGCCTCCTGCAAAAACAGTCTCTAAATTCTTTTCATATTTACTGTGAAGATGTCCCAAGCCATCTGAATCCTGTCTCCTGATGTAAGACTTCAGGGAGACAATGTGCCAGAAGGAAGCAGGGCAAGCCAGTACTGCGGGGCCCAGAGAACCATACCTCATCCCTTCTTCAGGGAGTGTACCATGGAGATGGAATATCTGCCATGAGCTTCTAAAAACACTGGGAAGATGTGGGAAAATTTGATAGAGGGGAGAATCCCAAGACTGATGTCCACATATAGTACAAAAATCAGGGTAACCTGGATAGAACACTGCAGTAGAGATGGAAGGTTAAATGTAGAAAGCTTGGTGGCACACAGCTGGAGTCCTAGCACTGAAAAGGTGAAACAGGAGGGTTTGGAGTTTGAGTCCAGCCTGGGCTACTGTCTCAAAACCAATGATGTCTGTGGACATAGGTTAGTGGTAAAGTACTTGCTGGGAGGTGTAAGACTCTGGGTTCTATCCCCAGCATGGGGCTCATGGGTAGACATGAATCTAGCATGCATGCCATAAGTAACAAGTTAGTCAATCTATTGGGATAGCGGTGATGGTCACACAAAAGGCTGGTAAGGAACGAAGATTATAAAAGTGATGCAGGAAACATGTGATCTAAGATGTTAGAGAAGAAAAGCTTTTAGTCTGGTGTAAGTTCATGATGGAGGAAAGATTGGCAAGGGCTCGAAGTTGGAAGCGTTTTGGCTCAGGAGAAAGGAGTAAGTAGGACTGAGCACTGCAGAAGGGAGAGAGAGAACGAATGTGTGAGAAGGAGCAAGGCAGCTAGCTGGGAGAGGATTCATACAGGAGACTGTCATTTAACAGGTGTGTGCAATGGACTCTGGGTCAGACTTAACTCTCCACCTAAATGAATATGGAGTTTGCCCAAGAAACAAGGGACCCTCGGCTGGTGGGGTAGGGCTCCTTGCTTGGTCACAAGTAGGATCTGGGCATCAGGTCAGATTTCGTCAGGATAAAGGGTAGACCTTGTTCTGGAAGTTTAATGGACTGTCAGCTATCCTGTGCTTTCCATTTTTAATCCCTTCCCTAGGCAACCTCTCTTGCTGGTTTCCATCATAACCTGTGAGATAAGTGAGGCCGGGGAGGAAATGAACCTCAGACACATAAAGGGATGTGCCTGAGGTTATATAGCGCACAGGTGACAGTGTTGGGACATGAACCCAGGTCTCTTACCTTCTGCCCCAGGCTCTTTCCACTAAAGCACCTTGTCTGAAACTGTAATGCTTGCCTCATGAAAACACAGTCAGGCTTGAACTGAGCAGCTGTTGGTAGGCAGGAAAAACAGGTATTGTGGCCTGTGGCCTACCTGCTTCCCTCGGTCTGTTCTCTTGCTGGGGCAGTCCATAGTAAGATGGAGGTGCCCCATAATAAGAATTTTCCTCTCCCAAACCCTTAAGATGTCAGACATAAAGGATTCACATAGTCTCAGGAACCCCAAAGTGGGGTCTTTGACTTGGCAGGGAAAGATCTGGAAGAGAAAGCTGTCAGCAAACAAGGCCTGTCTTCAGTTACCTCTACTTTCTCCTTGACTCTTCTTCTGCCTGTGACTCTGAACCCACTGTGCTCATGTCAAAGCATATCTGGGACCTCTGGGTTCTAACTCCAAATACCCAGGTTGGGTCAAATATACATACTTGGTTCAGTCAGCTAAGTCAGAGGGCCAGGACTCTGTGGTATAAATATAAATTACCTACAGGCCTGGGCTGCTTATAGGGAGTATGCTGGACAAATATCTGCCTTAGAAAGTGGCCCCATCGACCTGTAAGTGAAGGATGCCTCCTCTTCCCCCCTCCAACCTCTGGGGCTGCCTAAATGCAGGTGTTAGACATCAATCAAGCAGATGCAGGGACTCTGCCTCTGGACTCTTCCACGAAAGTGCGTGAAGCTCTGACCTGTGAGCTGAGCAGAGCTGAGTTTGCAGACTCCCTAGGCCTCAAGCCCCAGGATATGTTTGTGGAGTCCATGTTTTCTCTGGCCGACAAGGATGGCAATGGCTACCTGTCCTTCCGGGAGTTCCTGGACATCCTGGTGGTCTTCATGAAAGGTGAGGAAGAAGAAAATAATTGTCCAGACAGAGAGTGTGACTGACCTATTGGAAATGGAGGGCCCCGAGGCTAGGTCTTCAACTATGGCAGATGCCTGGCAGTCTAGAAAGGGTTTCTAGAGGTTGGGTAGGTCTCTCCTCACAGAACTCCTCTTCTTTCAGGCTCCCCAGAGGAGAAGTCTCGCCTTATGTTCCGAATGTATGACTTTGATGGGAACGGTCTCATTTCCAAGGATGAGTTCATTAGGATGCTAAGGTTGGTCCTCTCCAGTAAACAGGACAGGGACTGCCAGGGAGAAGGGGCCATCAATGGGATAGCAGAAGTATAAAGAAGAAGTAGAGGGCGTTGTCTTTATCTTTGTAACCAGAGCCTTCTAGAACTAATAGGGGACTTGGGATTCAGCTAGCTGGGACCCTGTTATGGAGGGTCCTGAAGTGGACGGCCGGTGAGCCTTTGTGTCTGGGCTTGGTGCCTGCTTCCAACCCTAGGTCCTTCATTGAAATCTCCAACAACTGCCTGTCCAAGGCTCAGCTGGCTGAGGTGGTAGAGTCCATGTTTCGGGAGTCAGGTTTCCAGGACAAGGAGGAGCTGACCTGGGAGGACTTTCATTTCATGCTGCGAGACCACGACAGTGATCTCCGATTCACACAGCTATGTGTCAAAGGTGGGGCTGTCTGGTCAGCAGAGCTGATTTACTTGTCGGGTATAATTCCTATATACTTTTAAGAGCCCATAGAAATACTTTATTTAAAAACCAGAAGAGAAATCAATATAATAATGAATACATAATATAGCTAGTGAGGATTATATTCTCTTTTATACCTGTGTAATTATCAAATAACATTGCTAATTTATTTTTATCTGTATGGAGAAAGGGACCCAAGAAGAGGAAAGTGCCCTGGGCTTATGAATCTTTTCTGACTGCTGCAGTGGGTGGGATAAGGATGGGTAGAAGACTTTTTTGTTTGTTTGAGACAGAATCTTGCTATGTTCATGGTGGGTGGCCTGGAACTTGCAATGTAGACCAGGCTGGCCTTGAACTTGTGGCTGTCCTCCTGCCTCTACCTCTAAAGTGCTGAGATAACTGATATATGCTATTATACCAAGTCTTCGGTAGGAGATATTGACTGGAACCATGCTTCTCCTGGCTCCTGGCCAAAGTCACCCCACCCTTGCACCTCTAAGCTTGGAGCTGGAAGGAGACAATGCCTCTTTGTTACAACTCTACTTGGCCAGGCTATGTTCTCCTCAGCTGGGTTGTATGGTTCTGGTATATTTGGAGTTTGGTCCCCTAACTCCCACCTTATCTCCTGGCTAAGTGCTCAGTAAGCATTTGGAGTACATCAGAGCCCAACTCCTTTGTCCTTCCCACTCCTTCTTACCCTACCTGTGTCTGACTCATGTGGGTGGAGGTCAGGGTCTCAGTGAGGGAAGGGACATATAACAAGCAGGGGGTCTGTGTGTGGCCGGTTCTGAGCTGTCACAATGTCTTCTCACAATGTCTTCGTGATTCTTCTCGGGGCGTGTAGAGACTAAACCCAGTCCTTCCCAGATTATGAGACAAGTGGGGGCTGGCAGCATTGCTGAGAGACAGGAGCAAGTCGGGCAAGATGTGGATGAACTTCCTTTGGCCTGAGGGCAAGGGGAGCTGCTAAAGAGGAAAGTTGAGTTTGTAGCTTTTCCTACCAAGCCAAGGCAGAGGCCAGGGAGGCACCCGGAAGTGAGTCGGGCTACACAGTCATTGGGATATTTCTGCCCTGGGATAACTAGGCAAGGGGTTGAGAATCAAGCCAAAGGTTAACTCTGTGTGATGTCTTGTTTCAGTTTTAATCATCACTATGCTTTGTTGTTTTCTTCTTATCTTATTTGAGAAAGATTTTACATGACAGAAAAGGGCATGAGAATATTACAAACAGCCCCTCCCTTTTCACCAGAATCCACTCTTCATTCCTGTTACAACACACTTGCTGTTTAGTGAAAATTGGAGAGTGGATATCTGTACTTGGTTTTAAACACTTGATGTAGAGTGAGAAATATGGATCAGTGGTTAAGAGCTCTTGTAGAGGACCCAGGTTCAGTTCCCAGTAACCACATGGCAGCTCATAACCATCTGTCCAGGTTCCAAGTCCTTGGTTCACAATCAAGTTCCAGGGTATCAGATGTTCTCATCCGGTCTCCTCGGACATCAGGCACCCATGTAATACACATAAATACATAATGCAGAATACATAAATACAAGCACCCATGAACATAAATTTAATAAACCTTTAAACACTTGAACTTCATGTAGATCAGTTTACCATAAGCCAAGACATCTTTAGTGTGGACTCAGAACTTAGAAGCCCCTTGGAGGCTCCAGATCTACTAAGAATTTGGATTTGCAGCTCGGCCTTGCTTTGTTCAGCTCTGACTGAACAATGAGATGAAACCTCCAGGGTTTTTTTTTTATTATCAACAGTTTCAAACACAGAACAGAAAGACTTTTGAGTGACCTCCTTACAGCTGTCACTGATAGGTGAGTGCAATTCCATGGGGGCCAAGAGCTGAGGCTGCAGTACCCTGAGGCAGGATCTCTTTTTAATGGAGCCTTTCTACAGGCTTAGGCATAGGAAAGGGGGACCGTGCACACTGAGTCAGGCTCTCCGAGACTCTGTTCCCTAACCAAGCTCTGCACCCCAGGGGTGGAAGTGCCGGAAGTGATCAAGAACCTCTGCCGGCGAGCCTCCTACATCAGCCAGGAGAAGATCTGGTAAACTCCCATCTGCATGTATTGGGGAGTGGTCATTTTGCAGAATAGCTGAGGTTGGGCACACCCCACTATCCAATGTAGCACCTTCATGCAAATAGAAAAAGCTCCACTTCCTCCAAGTGGACAGACGTATCCTTCCTCAGGATGAGGAGAACACCTGCTGAGTTTTGGCAAAGCTCGCTTACTGCCCTGCCCGGCCGAGAGTCCTTGTAAGGACAGAGTTATATATGGAGGCCTCAACTGGGACTCATTCTCTCTGTGTGTCTGCCTCTCTGTGGGAATCTTGCTGCCCTATGTGGTGGGTTTTGATCTTTCCTGGACAAAGCTGGTTTGGAGGCAGAGCACGGCAGCAGAGGTCAGAGGTACATTTGCCTTTCCTCCCCAGCCCTTCGCCCAGAGTGAGCACCCACTGTGCCCGAAACATCATGAAGACTGCGTCATCACCACAGAGAATGCAGTGCCCCATGGACACAGACCCTCCTCAAGAGATTCGACGGAGGTTTGGCAAAAAGTATGCCTGCCGTGCCCCTAAAGTCTATGCATCCCTTCAACAATCCAATGCGTGGTTCAGGGCACTCTGCTTTATTGGCTGATAAATACTCTCTGCCTCAAAATGCTTTGGTACAGTGAGTCTGGTGCACCATACTGATGAATATTGGAATGATAGGAAGGGCAAGGGAAACTCAAGGATGTTTTCTCCCTCTGCCCGGGAAGTCAGGAGGGCCTTTATAGAGGCCCTTCCCTAATTATGTTTTTGTTGTGAGGATAAAACCATGACTCCAAGCAACTTGGGGAGAGAGGGGCTTAGTTGGCTTACAGGTTACAATATATCAGAGAGAGGTGCCAAGGCAGGAGCTTGAAGCAGAAACCATGAAGGAACACTGCTTACTGGCTGGCTTCCTCTAGCTTGTTCAGCTACCTTTCTTATACAGCCTGGGCTCATCTGCCTAGGGATGGCGCTGACCAGTCGGCTGGGTCTGCTGACATCACTTAAGAAACAAATGCCCTACAAGTATGCCAAACACCAGGTGTGTCAAGTTGCCTACTAAAGCTACCTGTGACAGGCCTCTTGAGCCTCCTAAAGACTCACTGTGGGTGCCTGGTAGGAACTACAAACAGGGAGGGAAAGGGACTCTCTGTGAACGGACCCTGGTGTAGATGGAGTGTATCCTCAGAGATGAAATAACTACTTGGAAGTCAGCCCTTAGACAGTGGATCTGAACTCTGCTGCAAGAGGCTCTGTCCTTCCCAGACTGAGAGGGTCCTCCTTGGCGTAGCAGGTTTCCACTGGTATTGAGTCTCACAAGCCAAAGGCTTCCTCTCTCCCAGGGTAACTTCATTCCAGCCCTTACTGTTCACTGAGGCACACCGAAAGAAGTTTCAACGCAGCCGTCGCCACCAAACGGTGCAGCAGTTCAAGCGCTTCATTGAGAACTACAGACGCCACATTGGCTGTGTGGCCGTGTTCTACACCATCGCTGGGCGCTCTTCCTGGAGAGAGCCTATTGTGAGTGCCATCACATACTGCAAGTCTGGGGGCCGGGAACTGGGGCCTATTGTGAGTGACATCCCAATGTGGGGTTGGGGTGAAGGACGAGCTGCAGTAAATGACAATAGCGTCACCTGCCTACAGTTGCACTGTTTCCCCTCTACAGACTATGCGTTTGCTGCACACCACAGCGGCATCACCGATACCACCCGCGTGGGCATCATCCTGTCCCGGGGCACAGCGGCCAGCATCTCCTTCATGTTCTCCTACATCCTGCTCACCATGTGCCGTAACCTCATCACCTTCTTGCGGGAGACCTTCCTCAACCGCTACATTCCCTTCGATGCCGCTGTGGACTTCCATCGCCTCATCGCCTCCACCGCCATCATCCTCACAGGCAGGGGCTGCTGCTCTGGGGTTCTCTTGGTGCCTTTTGACTTTGCTGGCTTCCTCTCCTCTCATGCTCCTCCCTGCTGTCATTTGCACCTAACTTTAATGTCGATTTGGGTTACCTTCTCCATTAGGATGGAGTTAGCTGGGCTGTGGGACGAAATTAAGCCCAGGAGCCTACCCTTCCTTGAATGGCTTTTCCTGCATTTTCAAGAGCATGCCTGCCTCAACTTCTGACAATCTACCAAGACTCTAGCACAAGGATACAAATGATTGCTTTCCTAGTCCTTATGCTTTAAAACAGATCTGTGAAAGAAACCAAAGGAATGTGCTTCCAGTGCTATAATTTCAGATGTGTGGTTGTGTTCATGGGTGGAATGGGGAAGGAGCGGGAGGTTGATTACAGGTCAGCAGCCCAGCCCCCAAAGGTGCTGTTTCAATCTGCCCTGTTTGGCACTTGAATGTGTTGCGCACCCTCACTTGGCTGTCCCTGGGCTCACCACCTTGTCTGGTCTTTCTTAGTCTTGCACAGTGCTGGCCATGTGGTGAATGTGTACCTGTTCTCCATCAGTCCACTCAGTGTCCTCTCTTGTCTGTTCCCTGGCCTCTTCCATGATGATGGGTGAGTGTGTGTCAGGAGTGAATTTTCTTGAAGGTAGAGGATAAATCTTCTTGGCCTAGAGGACAGTGTCACTTTCTGGGATAAAGTGACAATGACCAAGCTGAGCCATTGGCAGAGAGAAAGACTGGTGACTAGGTTATGGTGCTCTTCCGGGAACTCTGGAGAGGTCTCAGAGAACTCAACTCACGACTTTGCTTTGTCTTCTGCACAGGTCCGAGTTTCCTCAGAAGTATTACTGGTGGTTCTTCCAGACTGTGCCAGGTGAGAGCCCTTCTTGTCCATCAATGTCTAGGCTTCACGCCAGGCTCTGGGTTCTGTCACTGAACAGCCAACTTACTCAACTCTTACAGTGAGCCAGGCTCTGTCCTCTGTCCCCAAGGAACTCCTTGGTAGTAGACTGGCCTGACTAAAAATATTACAAAAAAAGCCCCTCCCTTTTTAAACCAGAACCCAATCTTCATTCCTTTTTAAACACACTTGCTGTTTAGGGGGAAAAATTGGGGAGTGGAAAATCTGTCCTTGGTTTTAAACACTTAAATTTTAGATTTGAGAAATTTGGTTCAGGGGTTTAAAGACCCTCTTTGTAGAGGACCCGGGTTCATTTCCCCAGAACCAAGGGCCCGCTCAAAAACCATCTGCCCGGGTTCCAAGTCCTTGGTTTCAAAAATCAAGTTCCAGGGTTCAGATTTTCCCCTCATGGGTTTTCCCCTCGGCATCAGGCACCATTTTAAATACACATAAATACAAAATTTGAAAAAAATACAAAAATAAAAAGCACCCAATAAAACTTTAAATTTAAAAACCCTTTAAAAACATTTGAACTTCATGTGATAAGTTTACCTAACCCAAAGCATTTTTAGTGGGTTGGCCCTTCCCGGGGGTTTTTCTTAAGGGCCCCCCTTGGGGGCCTCCAAAAAGGAATCCTATTTTTTTTAATAATTTGAAAAAAATTTTGGGGCCCCCCGGCCTTTGGGGGACTTTGGGGGGTTCGCCCTAAATTTTTTGGATTTCTGAAACCCAAAAAATGAGAAAAACCTCCGGGGGTTTTTTTTAAAACAACTTTCCAAAACCCGGGGGGAACCAAGGAAAAAAACCTTTTGGGGACCCCCTTTAACGCAGGAAAAGAGGAAAAACCCCCCATTTCCATGGGGGAAATGGCGGGGGCGCTGGGCCCGGGGGCGGGGATTTTTTTTTTTGTTTTTTTGGTTAAAGGTTTAAATTCCCTGGGCCCCCCCCCACCCCCCCCCCCCGGGGTTTTTTTCCCGGAATTTGGGGTTAAAAGGTTGGGGCCACCCCTACATCCAAGGGGCCCCCAAGATTGGGAAAAAACCTCCCTTCCCCGGGGGATGTATTTTTGGGGGAGAAAAACCGTGGTTTTTGGGCAAAAGGCTGATTAGGCCCCCCCAATCCTTGAAAGGCCCCTTATAATAATACCCCAAAAGGCCCCATTCCTCGTGGGCTTTTTCCTCGGGTGGGAAAAACCCCCCCTAGGGGTTGGGTTTTGGACCTGGCCCAAAGCCTTGGTAAGGCAGAGAAAGAGGTCAAGGGCCCATTTCCCTTTTTTCCCCACCCTTTTTCGCCCAGGGTGGGGAACTTTCCAAAACTAAAGCTGGTTTAAAAGTGGTGCGGGGGCCCCAGGGACAGCCCCCCCCAAAGTTTCCCCCCCGGGGGTTTTGGCAAAAAGGGTGCCGTTTGGCCCCCCACCCCCCCCCCCCCCACCCCCCCCCCCCCCCCCCCCCAAAAGTCTATGCCCCCCTTCAAAAATTTTCCAAATGCTTTGGTTTCCCGGGGGGAATCCCCTTTATTGGCTGATAAATACTCTATGCCTCAAAATGCTTTGGTACAGTGAGTTGGTGCCCCCATATGAAAAATTTTGGGTTTGATAAAAGGGAAAGGGGAAAATCAAGGATTTTTTCCCTTTTGGGGGGAAAAGCCTAGGGGGCCCCCTTTTTTAAAGAGGGCCCTTCCCTAATTATGTTTTTTTGTGAGGAAAAAACCCAGACTCCAAGCAATTTGGGGGGAGAGAGGGGCTTAGTTGGTTTACGGGGTTCCCAATTATATCAGAGGGGTCCCAAAGGAGGGCTTGAAGAAAAAAAACCATAAAGGGGAACACTGCTTACTGGCGGGCTTCCTTTAGCTTTTTCAGTCCCTTTTTCTTATACAGCCGGGGCTCTTCTCCCTGGGGATGGCGTGACCAGTGGCTGGGTTGGGGACATCACTTAAGAAACAAATCCCCTAAAAGTTGCCAAACACCAGGTGTGTCAAGTTGCCTACTAAAGCTACCTGTGACAGGCCTCTTGAGCCTCCTAAAGACTCACTGTGGGTGCCTGGTAGAACTACAAACAGGGAGGGAAAGGGACTCTCTGTGAACGGACCCTGGTGTAGATGGAGTGTATCCTCAGAGATGAAATAACTACTTGGAAGTCAGCCCTTAGACAGTGGATCTGAACTCTGCTGCAAGAGGCTCTGTCCTTCCAGACTGAGAGGGTCCTCCTTGGCGTAGCAGGTTTCCACTGGTATGAGTCTCACAAGCCAAAGGCTTCCTCTCTCCCAGGGTAACTTCATTCCAGCCCTTACTGTTCACTGAGGCACACCGAAAGAAGTTTCAACGCAGCCGTCGCCACCAAACGGTGCAGCAGTTCAAGCGCTTCATTGAGAACTACAGACGCCACATTGGCTGTGTGGCCGTGTTCTACACCATCGCTGGGGCGCTCTTCCTGGAGAGAGCCTATTGTGAGTGCCATCACATACTGCAAGTCTGGGGGCCGGGAACTGGGGCCTATTGTGAGTGACATCCCAATGTGGGGTTGGGGTGAAGGACGAGCTGCAGTAAATGACAATAGCGTCACCTGCCTACAGTTGCACTGTTTCCCCTCTACAGACTATGCGTTTGCTGCACACCACAGCGGCATCACCGATACCACCCGCGTGGGCATCATCCTGTCCCGGGGCACAGCGGCCAGCATCTCCTTCATGTTCTCCTACATCCTGCTCACCATGTGCCGTAACCTCATCACCTTCTTGCGGGAGACCTTCCTCAACCGCTACATTCCCTTCGATGCCGCTGTGGACTTCCATCGCCTCATCGCCTCCACCGCCATCATCCTCACAGGCAGGGGCTGCTGCTCTGGGGTTCTCTTGGTGCCTTTTGACTTTGCTGGCTTCCTCTCCTCTCATGCTCCTCCCTGCTGTCATTTGCACCTAACTTTAATGTCGATTTGGGTTACCTTCTCCATTAGGATGGAGTTAGCTGGGCTGTGGGACGAAATTAAGCCCAGGAGCCTACCCTTCCTTGAATGGCTTTTCCTGCATTTTCAAGAGCATGCCTGCCTCAACTTCTGACAATCTACCAAGACTCTAGCACAAGGATACAAATGATTGCTTTCCTAGTCCTTATGCTTTAAAACAGATCTGTGAAAGAAACCAAAGGAATGTGCTTCCAGTGCTATAATTTCAGATGTGTGGTTGTGTTCATGGGTGGAATGGGGAAGGAGCGGGAGGTTGATTACAGGTCAGCAGCCCAGCCCCCAAAGGTGCTGTTTCAATCTGCCCTGTTTGGCACTTGAATGTGTTGCGCACCCTCACTTGGCTGTCCCTGGGCTCACCACCTTGTCTGGTCTTTCTTAGTCTTGCACAGTGCTGGCCATGTGGTGAATGTGTACCTGTTCTCCATCAGTCCACTCAGTGTCCTCTCTTGTCTGTTCCCTGGCCTCTTCCATGATGATGGGTGAGTGTGTGTCAGGAGTGAATTTTCTTGAAGGTAGAGGATAAATCTTCTTGGCCTAGAGGACAGTGTCACTTTCTGGGATAAAGTGACAATGACCAAGCTGAGCCATTGGCAGAGAGAAAGACTGGTGACTAGGTTATGGTGCTCTTCCGGGAACTCTGGGAGAGGTCTCAGAGAACTCAACTCACGACTTTGCTTTGTCTTCTGCACAGGTCCGAGTTTCCTCAGAAGTATTACTGGTGGTTCTTCCAGACTGTGCCAGGTGAGAGCCCTTCTTGTCCATCAATGTCTAGGCTTCACGCCAGGCTCTGGGTTCTGTCACTGAACAGCCAAACTTACTCAACTCTTACAGTGAGCCAGGCTCTGTCCTCTGTCCCCAAGGACACTCCTTGGTAGTAAGACTTGGCCTGACTGCATTGTCACTCCCTCATCCTTGGGCTAGTTCTTCCTTGGAAAAGGGCTTGCTGGCCTCCAATCTGGACCAGTTCTCGAGGGATTGGGAGTAGGTCCCTCTTCATAATATATATACCTGTCATGATGCTTGCTTTGAGGAATGCTGTGTCCTGGCTGCATGGGAGAAGGACTTGGCTTTTTATCAAACCAGACATAAGTCCCTACCCACACCATAAGATTTCTTGACAAAGATCCCGGGAGAGCAGGGGAGGAGACATAGTCCTAGGTTCCTACAATCACCCATTTCAGAGCTAAAAGCTGTGAATCTATTAAGACTTGTCCTAAACCTATTTATATTTCAGTCTGTCCCCTCTTGGGGGTAATGTGTTTTCTATGCACTCCTTTCTGTGAAATACAGCAGGTTTTTTTTTTTTTTTTTTTTTTTTTTTGGTAATCCTACTGCTTTGAACTTGAGAGGGCGCTTGCTGACTTCGGCACACTGGGATTTGGTGGATAAGACTGTATTTATGCTCCTCTCTCTACTCACAAGTTTACAGGCTGTGGTTCAATCCCTTCTTAACCTTTGCTTTCCCGCACATCAGGGCTCTAATCTTCCTAATTACTGCCTCTCTCCTCCTTGATCACTGGAGGGTAGTCTGGGTTTCTACACCCCATCCTGGCTCCAGCATTACCTTCTCTGTACCCCTGGCATGGGATCCTCCATGAAAGAGGATAGAGCTTTCTACCAACTCCAGGCTGGACAAAGAACTCTAGCAATTTGCTGGGTTAGTATGGTCCCATGCACAAATCGGTTCAGAGTTCATGTCAAGTCCTATGATAGCCAGTGGGGCGGTGCAGTTTTGATGCCATGGGAGCAGAGCCTGATATCCCCCATGTCTCATCTAGAGATTCCTGTGCCTCCAATTCATTCAGCACACATTTATACAAAGCCTGCAGTATCCCAGGCCTGGCAACAGACAGGAGGATCAGTGGTTAGCACAGCTTAGTGTGCTCCTTGTTCTTGAGGACCTGAGGATCAGGAAAAGGGGTGACATTTAAAACAAATGTGATGACACAGATGGAAAGGATTACAGCTATAGAAGATGAATAGGCTCTGTTGAATCAAATGGTACTTATGATCTGGGTGTACTTAAGTTCGAAACCACTTTGTCACCTGTCTAGTTTGAACAGAGGAGTAGAGAGGGACATCAATGAATACCCCAGGACACACCTTCCTCACTGTGTGCTCCCTCAGTCTTCTGCCTCCTGTCTTCCTCACAGGTCTCACTGGTGTCCTCCTGCTCCTGGCCCTGGCCATCATGTACGTCTTTGCCTCCCACCACTTCCGCCGACGCAGTTTCCGGGGCTTCTGGCTGACCCACCACCTCTACATTCTTCTGTACATCCTGGTGAGGGTTTTTGGCTGTGGTCCAGGCCTGTGGGGTATGTGAAAGACATTCCTTGGGAGGCCATGAAGGCTGGGACATTGATTTTCCATCCCCTAAGTTATTTCAAGTATTTGTTTCTCCACATCCCTCTACAAAGATGGAAATTATAGAGTGGGGCTCTCCAGTAGGTTGACCCATTATGTGGCTCTTGGAAGATTCCTTCCTTTCTGTGCATGGGTTTTTTCTTTTTCAGTAGTAGCCTTGCCAGGTTCATCCACATTCCTCATAGACTTCCCCACACTGTTTCTTTCCAGCTCTTCCCTACCTTTGGGTGGCTGGTTTTTGGTTCCAGGGTGGACTTCTTGCACCTTAAGGAAGAATTACTCTTTTGGAGAAAGTTCTGTTCTGATCTCATCTGAGAAAGCATTAGCCGCATCATCCAGCCAAACAACACTTGTAAAGTTAATAAGATCACTCAAAACACCAGCCATATTGCTGATAAGATGAACTTTAAGACTCCACCTTGTTAGGTTTGGGATGTAGCAAGTGGTTCAAGAGGATGCTGAGATGGATCACTGGAGGAAAAGGAGCTTATTTTAAGTGTTATCAACACCATGGACAGACAGACAGACAGACAGAGGTGCAGATGGTATGGGCTCCAAGGAAAGAGCTCAGGTCCCAACACCAGAGACAGAATGGCTTGGATCTTTGAAGATAGTCAGAGGCCAGGTAGCAGAGGAAGGGATCTCTTATACCTTTTGAGGATGGGGGAAGTTTACACCAAGAACCTACAGCCAGGAGGAGGCAGAGAAGGGAGCAGAGAACAGATGTGGCATTCCTTTAATGTAGACTCACTTCCCCAGAGATGTCATAACACTGGCCTGTAAGCTAACTCAGGACTCAGAGACAATACCTGACAGTATCTGTGAAAGTAGGCCCAAACAGAGGCTGGATTCTACCACTGCTATTCTTATACACCTATACTGTTTCCTTCTCAACCCAGGCTCCATGTCTTTTTTCCTTCACATTCCTTCTCCTCTCCTGATCCCTTCACCTTCTTCTGTGTTGCCATCAGCTGATTCGCCTCAATCCTGAGCTGACTCTGACCTGGGTCCCTGTGCTATTACTCTGATTGCCCACCTTCTTCAGCTACACAGCAGTCCCCAAAGGGGACCCAAGTCTGAAGGCCTTCACTTTTCCTACCGTATAATTCATGGCTTGGCTGCTAACATTCAAAGAGCCCAAGCCCCTATGACTAGCATTTTTATTTCCTAATAGGGCAGTATACAAGGGTCTCCTTTGTTCTGAGATGAAGAATGTACCACTACCTGGGTGTAGTTTGATCCTGTTGTCCCACCCCTTCCTCCCAGATGCAGCTCTGTCCTCACTAATAGCTGGGAGACACACACACACACACACACACACACACACACACACACAGTCTGTGGCTCAGCACTTCCTGATTCTGAAATAACTATCTGGCTTGGCTTAGGCTATTTCCTAGAACTGTTGTTTATTCCAAAGAATCTTTCTGTCTTCTGGGAGCTGCAGTTAACTAATTTCCTCCCTTCCCACTAATTCCCTACCTATCCAATAATGTGTGGATCCCTAGCCTGCTGCCTGCTGCCGACTGCTTCTGCTACAAAAATGCTGTTTCTTGTTCCTAGTGATAAAACTAGTTGGAAGACCCAGTAGAGTGGCCAGCTTGATCCCCTAAGTCCAAGCCTGCTTCCTGACCCACTATTGGTTGCAGACAGCACTGGGTTGCCGGGCAGCCCTAGCCTGGCAGACTGAGAACCTTTTACATGGGTAGGGAGATCAGGAATATAGCAACTGTCTTATCACTTATCACAGGGGGTGGAGGGAGGCCGTTGGCTCTGGGCAGAAAGGAACGTTGTAAGTAAAAGACCCCAGTATAGAACAGACTCTGAGAAAGAATGTCTAAGTTGGCAACTCAGAAACTGAACTGCCCCACTGTGGGGGGAAGCTTTAAAAATGTGGAACTCTTTACTGGGGAAGGAATTCCTGAACAAAAGACCTGACTTCAATGAAACAGATAGCAACTAAGGGTCTCTTTTGTCTTAGCTCTGAGGGAGGCAACCCTAAACCCCACCTTTAGGAATTTAGGATTTGCTGCAGAGACCAGTGATACATGCACACCAAACAGAAGGAATTGCTGAGCAGAATGTCCCAACAGTAAGCCATAGAAAATTATGGAGGAAAGTATTACTTACACTGAACTGGTCAGGGGCAACTTTGAGTGCAAATGGGACACAGGCCACAGCTTTAGAAGAGAGAGCTAAACAGTGACAAGGCTGAGTGGAAACTGAAGAGCAATCCAGGTAGCAGGATCTAGGTAGAAGGGCATGCACACAGATGTAGGGGTGGGAAACGTGATAGACTATCCAGGCGACAAAGGAGATAGGCTGGGTGGCTGGAGACATGTGGGGGTGGCCGATAAGGCAGAATAGTTATGGCTCATCAGAGCCCATAGACATGGTGGAGCACAGAAAGACAAGAGGACACTAAGCTTGGACCACATCCATGCTTGGGGGTGACAGATGCAATGCCCCCACCCCAGCAGGAGCTGGAAATCGAGTGGCTGGGAAGGCTGAGGCGGAACCAGAAGAACACTGTTGCTGAAGTAGCTGTGAGGCACAGAGGTGAAAAGGGTCACTAGTGTCACAGGCTACAGAGAGGAAGCAGGCATGACCTTAAAGAAAACCTCGTAGTAGGGCCTGATAGCACATGCCTACAGTCCCAGCTACTTGGGAGCCTGAAGTAGGAGGATTGCAAGTTCAGAGCCTGCCTAGTCTACAGAGTGAGTTCAAGGCTAGTCTAGTCAAATCATTCAGACTTTCTCAATAAAAAGTAAAAAAAAGAGCTTGAATGTAGCTCTGTGATAAACATTTATCTAGCAAGTCTAAGTCTCTAGGCCTAAACCCTAGAGAACAACATGGAGGCAGGGACAGAATCTTGGGTGGGACTGGTTATAATCTGTCAGGTTATTTCATGGAAAAGATAGATTAGTTAGGTGTTCTTAGCCACCAAAAGGTGGGATAAACAGGACGCCCTCTTCCCAACCATTACTGAGTACTAAGTGTGTACCCAGCGGGACTACAAAGAACCAAAACAATGCTAGCACAGTCCCTGCCTCCTCAGACCATTCAGGGCAATGATATGCATGGGAATGAGCAAAGGCTGATTATGGATGATGGCAGATTAAGTTAACAAGGAGATAAGATGTGAGGAGACACCATTTCTGCTGAAACTTGGGAAGGGGGATGGAAGTTGCCGTGGGAAGAACTAGGAGTAGAAAGCCCAGGGTGTAATGGGAAGTTCACTAAGGCTTTTTAGACAGAGGGCTTGATTAAAAAGTACTTCAAAAGGTCACATTGCCAGGTGTGTTGATGCAGGCTTTTAAATCGTGTACTCAGAAGGCTGACGCAGGAGGATCACCACAAGCTCAAGGCCAGCATGGGCTACATCTGAGATCAGCCCTGGCCCCCACCTCTCTCTCTCCCTCTCTCATACACACACTAGGTATCTATCTGATGAGAGTACAGGTGGGAGTCAACTTGGCTATGCCTGGGATGGTAGTATTCCTTTGGAATGCTTTGGAGGATGGAGGTGACAGTAGTTGTTTTAGAACCTAGACGGTGAGGTGGGGAAGTTCACAGGGTCTAAGGCCAAAGCTGGCCCCACAGTCTGTTGTGTGTACCTCTGTGTCTGAGCCGTATTCTTCGGTCTGTGCAGCTCATCATCCACGGCAGCTTTGCTCTGATCCAGACACCCCGATTCCATATCTACTTCCTGGTCCCTGCAATTATTTATCTGGGGGACAAGCTGGTGAGCCTGAGCCGGAAGAAGGTGGAGATCAGCGTGGTGAAGGCTGAGCTGCTGCCCTCAGGTACAAGCCTGGAGGTTGTGAGGGAACCAGCTTGGCTACTAAGGCAACTGACAGGGTACAAACAGTGCTTGAACCACTCTAGTCTACTGACCTTGCCCAGTGGAGGTGGAAGGGGCCTGGAGTCGCTGGGAGGAGTAATTGAATGAGAAATGTTCTTTGCTAGAAGATTAAGGCCTGCTTAAGACAGAATGGGGGAGACCGGGCTAGGCTTTCCCTTGCCCTGTGCATCCCCCAGCTCTTCCTCAAGGCAAGGTTCTATAAAGGAATGTCTACTTGTTATCAGACCTGAGGTTGGAGGAACTTTCTAGAGACCATACTGTTGCCGGGTCCAAGGCAACAGTCTTTTGCATCATTCCTTCCCAGGAGTGACCCACCTGAGGTTTCAGAGGCCTCAAGGCTTTGAATATAAGTCAGGGCAGTGGGTTCGGATTGCATGCCTGGCTCTGGGAACCACCGAGTACCACCCCTTCACGCTGACCTCTGCACCTCACGAGGACACACTCAGCCTGCACATCCGGGCAGCTGGACCCTGGACCACCCGCCTCAGGGAGATCTACTCACCCCCAACGGGTGACACCTGCGCCAGATACCCAAAGGTGCCCGACTTCAGGCCAGATATCTATTTACTCTTAGATTCTCCCAGCATCCCAGGCTCCCCATTGTACTGACCCTTCCACAATCCAGAGACTGGCTGTCCAAGAAAAGACAGATCCAACCCCACCCTGTATTTTTCCTGTGTCATATAACTCCCTTTCCCTGTCTACTGTTTCCACTTCTGGCTTCAGAATGATGGCCATGCTGAATTTAAAAACCACTGCACTCCTTTACAGCTGTACCTTGATGGACCTTTTGGAGAGGGCCACCAGGAATGGCATAAGTTTGAGGTGTCAGTGCTGGTAGGAGGGGGTATTGGAGTCACCCCCTTTGCTTCCATCCTCAAAGACCTGGTCTTCAAGTCATCAGTCAGCTGCCAAGTGTTCTGTAAGAAGGTAAGCACCAGCCCCCGTTTGCCTAACAATGACTGCATCTCCTGCCTCTGGTCTTGTCTCTGATATCCAGACAAAGACAAGTCAGTCTGAAACCCGGAGAGGGGTAGTATGTTGGAAAGATGCCAGGGTGTCCTGACAGGCAGAATTGGTATACTGATGTCCGTAGGCCCCCACCCAGTTTTCCAAGAGCTTCTTCATAGGAGTGCCTATGCAGGAGTTACCTGTGGGAGTCTCTCCAGGAAGGACTGAAGGAAGGTAAAACAAAACAAGCAAGCAACAAGACTGCATTCCCTCATCCAGAACAGGCCAGCCTTTGGAACACCAGCTGGGAGAGGGAAGGGCACCTTCAGGGTGGGGCACAAGTAAAACTGGCTTAGGTCTCAGGAGCCAGGGGAGGTGCCAAGGTAGGACTTGCAGGTGGGTTGGCCCTAGCAACCTAGTCAAGGCTTCAGGCCCCCTCCACAGGCCCTCTTTTCTGTAATTCTGACCCAGTGGCAGGCCCCTGCTTGTCTCTGGGCCTGGCAGGTGAATCAGGTATGCTGGAATGCAGCAGGCAGAAGCCCAGCCTGCATGCTGCCTGCACTCACTCAGAGGGTGCCAGCCTGCATGCTGCCTGCACTCAGAGGGTGCCAGCTCTACTGTTCTTTCTCTTGCAGCACCTGGTTTATCCTCTTGAAAGTTTAAGTTGGCTCCCCCTTCCCTGGGGAGGGGGAGCTTTTTAAAAAAGTCACATTTCAGGCAGCTAAGGCTCCCCAAGGAGGCAGCTCTATGAAATGCCTTTCAGCTCAAAAGTTCTGCCACTAGGTAGCCACTCAGAGGAGCAGCACCCACTGAAGGAAGTGCTAGGATGGCTTGGCTTGAGAAGCTGCCTTGGACTAGACAGACCTTCAGCTCAGTGGTGGAAGGCTCTTTGGTGATATTGCTTCTCACTCCCACCTCTCTCTGTCCAAGGGCAATACATCTCTGTATTGTACATTCTATTTCCTAGGTAGTCTAGAGGCAGGAACAGACTAGCTAAGGTCAGAATTCCATGTTGAGATGCAGGACCTGTAGAGAGCGGGACCTGAGCTGGCCCTGAGCCCCAGTGTGTGTCCTCAGATCTACTTCATCTGGGTGACAAGGACTCAGCGGCAGTTTGAGTGGCTGGCTGACATCATCCGGGAGGTGGAGGAGAATGACCGCCAGGACCTGGTGTCTGTGCACATCTACATTACTCAGCTGGCCGAGAAGTTTGACCTCAGGACAACCATGCTGGTAGGTCAGGGCCAGCCAGGCATGGCAGGTGGGCCACTGTCAGGGCCAAGGGTTGGTCCTAGCAATGACCTTCCTCCCCCATTTTGTTCTCCAGTACATCTGTGAGCGGCACTTCCAGAAAGTGCTGAACAGGAGTTTGTTCACGGGCCTGCGCTCTGTCACCCATTTTGGCCGCCCTCCCTTTGAGCCCTTTTTCAACTCTCTGCAGGAGGTCCATCCCCAAGTAAGTCTACTTCATATCTTAGTTCTCCGCTCCTTTGGTCATTCAGGGACTGAGCAAAGCTCTCAATCCTACTCTATCAAGGAAACAATTGGTCACTGCTGAGAATCCAGGGAGACTGGTAAGTTACAGTCTGGAGAGACATAGACGGAGGGCCACCCTGAGGTGGGAAGGAAGGGAGGAAGGATGGATGAAGGGAACAGAGATTTGCCAACTCTGAAGCCTAAGTTCAACCACCAAACAGAAGAGCTCACCCCTAGAAACCTTCCTTACTATACAATCAGGGCTATACTCACCATTAACACTAAGCCAGCTCTTCCCCTGAATGTGGACCTAATTTTCACCATGAACAGTGAGTGGGCTGGCCACAGATATCATATACACCAAGCTGTCCCTCAATTTGAACATTGATTCAGTTGGTCCTTTTACACTGGCCTGGCACTTACAAAATTGAACTAGACTTATAGTGAGCCAGCCCTCACCATACATGGTACAAAATAAACCTTCAGTGTGAACACTGGATGGTCTTTAACAGGACCAAAAAGCTAGCCTGCACCAGGAACATGAACCTGGCTGTTGTTTTGAATACTGACCCAGCTCTACCAGTAAATATGTTCCTCTTTGGCTCTTCCTCCTCCAACAGGTCCGAAAGATTGGAGTATTTAGCTGTGGGCCCCCTGGCATGACCAAGAATGTGGAGAAGGCCTGTCAGCTCATCAACAGGCAGGACAGGACTCATTTCTCTCACCATTATGAGAACTTCTAGGCCTCCTGCTCAGCAACTATGCCCACTACTGCTTTGCTGGGACAGCAGGGGCTTGGCCTGTGCCTTAACCCAGTATTCATTTCTGGCCACCTCAGCCTTAGCCCTTCCCACCTGCCAACTTGGTCCAGGTGGCCATGCTCAGGCATCATGTATGGGCTCAGAGGTCTCTAGGGCCAGAATGTGTCTTGAGCTTGTCAAAGGAGCTCTATTTCAGAACTATAGGTTCATAAGTAGGGGAGCTTTGGGGTTGGGACACAGTGAAGATTAAGCAAACATTCAGTAGACAACTTGTCACGTTTATGTCTGTATCTGAGTGGTAGTATGGATGCCAGGATCTCTGAGTCCTCTTCACTCTGTGTTCTTCCTCTCTTCAAAATGGTTCAGATATGTCTTAGAGTAGCCAAGGGCAACTTACAGAAAAGAAATCCTCAGGACCAGCCTAACTGAACTGATCTCTCAAATTTTAAAATGTAGTCAGAACCTTCTGTGCCCACTAACCGCCTGGAGCAGTGCCCCTCAGGCCTAACTCCCTCTTCCAGTAGTCTCTTTTGCAAATAAACAGTGTTTCCCTTCAGGGGTTTCTTTTTTGCTGCCTTAGGTCAGGGTGGAGCTAAGGAAATCATTCACCCAATGGGCTTTGCCACGGTGGTCCAGGCATCTCTCCGGTATCTACTGAATAAAAGTGCAAAGGCTGAATACCCCAAAGGGGTCCCTTCCCTCCTCCTGCAGCGGGGGTTGGGGGTTGGGGTGCCCTTCCTCACTCTGGTCTGTGTTAAGCTGCTGACAGCGATCAGGAAGGACAGAGAGGAGTCCTCAGGGAGCTGCAGTCAGCCTGGATTCCTCCAGGGCATCAGCTATTCTAGCTCTGCCCGGAGACAAAGTCTTCCAGGCAGCATGAGGAGACAGATGTCTCCGAGCCCCTCTAGGCCTGTTTTCTCAGGTGCAAAATGCTGGGTTCTCTTCCTGTCATTCAAAGGCAGAGCAACCCTCGGAGAATTTCTGAAAAGGTGCCCAATGCCAAACGATTCCGTCTATTCCCTCATTTCTCAAATCATACATCCTCACTTCGGAGAGATTCCCAACTGATTCTCGGCACACATTAGTGCCGTGGGTTTGGGTTGAGGTAAGCGGCCACAGGTCGTCCTAACGGGACAACCGTCCCGAGAGCATCTGGTCCCCATAGAACCCGTCTGTGGAGCAGCGGGAGCCATCAGACCCACGGGCATTGGCTGAGGTGCGTGGCCCCAGGCCCAGCCACCAGAGGGAGCTAAGGGAAAGGGACGCGGCGCGCCCAGCCAGCCAGCCAGGAGCTGGGAGCGGGAGCGCGCCTCCTGCCTGCGCGCCCCTTCCGCGTGGCAGCACCGCCCGCGCCGTCAGCCCCACGCGCTGCCTCTTTGTCTCTGGGCGCCTCCCGCCTCCCAGACAAACGGTTGCTGGCGGGAAGCTGGGTTCTCTCGGGAGCAATGGCAGGAGCAACGAAGCCTGGACGCCCCTGCCCAGCGTGAGATGTTTGGTCAAAGGATGCAAGCGGATGCTCGGAAAGTGCTTTTCGCAGGCGGCCGGCAATGGCTCCAGCGCTGATTTATAGTCTGGCTCGCTCCCCGCCCCCTCCCTCCAGCCCCTGGGCGGCGCCGGCCGCGGTTCTCCCTGGCCAAGCCTCTGGCCCGGAGCCCGGGCGAGCCCGCTGGGGACAAGGGCTGGGGGTGGGGGACGGGAAGAGGGGAGGAGACGGAGGGTGGGTGGTGCGGGAGGTCGCCACTTCCTCCATAGTATCTGATTGGGGCTGGGAGACCCCTTCCTCCTCAGGCTTTTCTCTGTTCCCAGCTCCACATAGTCCCTTTATTCCAAGGCCTAGGATTCCCTCCCCTTTATAATAAATTAAGAAATCTTCAGGCCTACTAGATCCTAGGACAAGGGGAAGCCAGGTTTCTAGCATGTCCTTGGTAAGAACCACAGCCCTCATGCAGGCGACAAGGGCTGGGTCCAGGTCTCACATCTACAGAGTCCGGATGGCCACAGGGTAGAGCAGGGACATGTGTTCTGCTCCCTTAATGGGCAGCTTGCGGCTGGCATAGTGGTGCACGATTTCAGGGACACTGCTGAAGGGTGGGCTGTTCTGGCCCAACACATACTTGTGTTCCTTGGTCCGGGATAGCTTCATGTGCATGAAACCTTGACTGCTCCTAGGAAGAAAAAGAGATCTCGGTGACCAAGGGTTCTCCCCAGTCCCCTACTTCTACCCCTCCCCCCCCTCTCAGCAAATGGGATTCCAAAGCCAGCTTCAAGTGGGAGGATAGGGACCCGAAGGTGGGGGAGGGGAGGGTTGAGTAGGTAGCAGGAGGCACTGGCTTTGTGGTGAGGACACTGGGTGTGCCGAGAATGTGTGTGAGGTGAGTATACAGGGTGTGTGCTGGTGGGAAGTGCAGTGACCTGCACCCTCCGATTCTGGGATCCTAGCCCATCAGCCTCTGGCTACGGCCAGTTTAACCCTCCCTTGATTTTTGAGACAGATTCATGTAGGCCAGGCTAACCTTTGTCTCTATCTCTTAATTACAGGTGTGTGCCAGTTTCAGGGGTGCTGAGTACAGAACCCAGGGCTTTGTACATACTAGCAAGCACCTTAACAACTGAACTACAGTCCAGCCTTATGCTCAGCCCTTCTTGAGCTATATGGCAGCACTAGTCTTTAGGTCTTACACCAAGTCAAGCCCTCTCAGTCCAGCCAGCCAGCCCTTAGACCTAGAGTGACATCACCTGGAGACTGTTAGCATTACCTACCCAGAGTGAGGTATGATAGACAAAGGAATTATGGTGTGGAGGTGAGGTGAGAGGGGATGGGAGCCCCTCATCCTGGAGTCTGATGGAAGCCTCTTTCCAGCAGAGAAGCAAGTAGTTCTAGCACAACTGACATTTGCTGCAAAGACTACTGACATAGACTTAATACAGAAATTTTATGTTGAGCAGGCCTTAAGGTCTGCATGTATATGACCTCGAGGAGGGGCTCATTTTCCTATACTATAGTTTGGCTGAAAATTGTGGGGGAAAAACTCTGTTTACAGCAAAGCTGTCCCACCTTTCTGTGTTCCTGTGGATCAAACTTTTACCTTAGCTACAGAAATCCTATCAAGAGCCCACCAGTGATAAGATAGTAACTTTAGTGATAAGATAGTAACTTCAGACCCAACTCAAATACATCTATGGTCAAAACAAAAGAGTGTGAGGCTGCACCCTCTCCCTCCAGGAGCTGTGTTCACATTTGAGTATCTCATTTCCTTTTTCTCATATCCTCCTGCTTAACTATATACTAAAATAACTTTAGCCGGGCAGTGGTGGTACACGCCTTTTAATCCCAGCACTTGGGAGGCAGAGACAGGTGGATTTCTGAGTTCGAGGCCAGCCTGGTCTACAGAGTGAGTTCCAGGACAGCCCGGGCTACACAGAGAAACCCTGTCTCGAAAAACCAAAAACAAACAAACAAAAAAAAAACCAACAAAAACAACAACAACAACAACAAAACCCTTTAATAAAAATCTTCAAGTTTGTTTCATAAATTGGCTAGTCCTAAAACTCTTTTTCAGGCCCCCAATCCTGGTTTGGCCTGAGTTGATATCCCTAAAACCCTTGGGGGGGAACTCAAGCTGTTGAGGATGACAGTGGGACACTGGACATCTTTTACCTGTACCTCAAAACTCTGACAAGAGAACACCTACTGTCTCTCCCATCTTCCTGAACCCAGAAAGTCAGCATTAGCTAGCCCTACCCTCCAGACAACCAATGTGCAAAGCTCTAGCTTGCTCTCAAATGGCTCTCCAACTTTAGAAAGTATGGGGGTGAGGCACTCAGCAAGAACAATTGTTCAGACTGCCACTGGCCTGGTTTGCCAAGCCCTGGGTCTGTAAAGAATGTTTGGTAGAGCACAGAGCCTAATTTGCCTCCTCCTAGCCTGAGCACAGAGGAGCAAGCAAAGGGCCGAGAGGCTTGGGTGGCACACAGGGCCTGTAAGGAGGCTGCTTCTGCCCTGACACCCTTGTTGGCAAGGTTGGCAAATCAGTTGCCCCATCTACCTGAGTACAAAAATTTTTTGACTAGAGAACTATTACACTGGGAAACAAATGAGGAACGGAGAAGAATGGGGGAACTGAAGAAAGGGGTGGAGGGAAACTGGCCCCTAAGACCTCACTTCTCAGGGTCTGGTTCCTGAAGTCTTACTTAGGAGTCTGTCTGGCTGTGTATCAGGATATAGAGGCATCTGGAGTTCTGAGATACTGCCTGGTGTACAGAGTAAGCACACAGGCTCCAAGGGAAAGGAGCCAAGGGTGTGGGCAAGGGGAGGTAGGGCAGTAAGCAAGTCCCCATATGCTGTGGGAAGCCCTGTCTTCTCTCACCTCAGGATTTGAGAGTGACCCCCTTCCCACAGCCCACTTGGGAGAACTGCCTCTCTCAAACTGCACAGGGAGTTTTCTCTCAAGGAACAGAAGGGTAACTGGCCTTCATCGGCTTTACCAACCTCTGGAGGAGGGGTGGCTGTGTTTTTCAACCCCCAACTAGTCCCAAGGGTCCATTAAGACACAGCAAGGTCCTTGCCAGACCCTCAGGGTGTTGGGTGGGACCAGCTGGGCCTGGGGCTGGCCGGGCTTTTTGAGGAAGCTGTTTAATTACCAGTGAAAGCCCTTCCATTAGGGAGAGAAGAGAAACCATAATTGTATTTCAGAGAAGCCATTTATATGCAAACGAGACCTTGGCAGACAGCCTGTGGGGCTGAGATCAGCTAGAGTAAAGCAGAAGTCCAGGCCTGCCTTCTTAGTCCCTAGACTAAGGCAGTCCCTCACCCCTAGTTGCCCAGTTCCACTGAAGTCCTAAACCTTGGTGGTATCTCCCTCTAGGCTAGACAGTACCAGATTCCAGCAAATGGCAGCTGGTGAGGGTTGGAACCCTGTCACTGAACAGTGTAATTCCTGAAGTCAGACTGAACTAGGTACTGTGTTTGTGTATTTTGAAACAGTCTCTGGCTATGTTCTCTAGGCTGGCCTGGAAATCTTGGATATAAGGAATCTTGCCTCAGCTTCCTAAGTAACTAAAACCACAGGTACTATCACCACATCTAGCTTAGAGACTTAATTATTAGCTGGTGACCTTGAGCAAGTAACAAACCTCCTTGAATATATTTCATTTGTATTTTAAAAAGATTTATCAGCACAGCAGTAGTTGATTTGGACAAGTTATATATGCTAGGTGGTACGTGCCAAGAATTTCAATTATAATCTTAATAACAATGTACTACCTCAAGATGTGTAAATCATATTTTTGACAAATGAGTTTTTCCAAAATCCTCTTTTTGATTTTATAGCTTACAGACTCCTAGAATACAAGAGCTAGAAGAAACGTACACTGCAAGAAAAGAACCTGAGGCCCGGGAAGTTGTCTATGGTCACACAGCTAGTTTTATCAAACCCCAGAATAAACTGAGGCCACTTAACTCTCTTTGGTACATTTCTTGATCTCTTTTAGTGAAGATGAACAATGATCTCTTAAATGTGTGCAATTCTACCCCTTGGGCTTGTTTGAGGCAGGGGGGCATGTACCAGTATCTAATGTACCAGTGAATGTGGTGTGAGGTATCCAAGACACTCCTATATTGAAGGGGGGAGGTAAATGGACACCTCGCTCCAGCTGGCCACCTTCTGAATGAGTGGATGGCTATACTGGGTAGAATTCCTGGTTGTCAAGAGGAGCACTCGCCACCCTACTGTGAAGAGCCTGGTAGTCTGAGTCCGCCCTGTGTAGAGCTGCTCCCAAGGAACATGCTGATGGAACCAAGGGCCCTACCTTGGCTACCTCTTCCTCTCCCCTCACATATGCCGTGGACTCAGTGGAATGCTCTCCCACTCCCACCTCACCCTGCTGACGTTTCAAGTAAAACTCCCCTATCTCCTTGCAGGTGCTTCTACATGTTAGTGTTTAACCTTATCTTAAAAACATGCTGGGTTGCCCGGCAGTGGTGGCGCACGCCTTTAATCCCAGCACTTGGGAGGCAGAGGCAGGCGGATTTCTGAGTTCCAGGCCAGCCTGGTCTACAGAGTGAGTTCCAGGACAGCCAGGGCTACACAGAGAAACTCTGTCTCGAAAAACCAAAAAAAAAAAAAAAAGAAAAAAAAAAAAAAAAAAAAAAGAAATGGAGACCTTGAGAGGTTGAACAGCAAGTGACAGAAATCTTCTGAACTGGACACTACCCTTCAAAGGCTCCCGCCTGAGTCTCAGACATTTCAGGTTCCCCAGTGCCTGGGGGATGGAGCCAGCAGTTGTTCACAGGGCATCTGGTTCTTCCCAGTCTGGCTGGACCAGAATAGAATGCTGGAGTCTTCTTCTGCCCTACAGGTTAGTGGGTCCCTCTACCCACCACCATGCTTACTCACTTGAGGGAGAGAGAGAAGTCATTCTTGCTGGTCTCACTGTTGCGCACCAGGTAGCTGGCCTCTTTGCACAGCCTGAGCAGGTTCTCGGCATCTGTTCGGCTGATGGCCCCGTGGTACCAGCTGAGGATGAGAGAGGGGAAGGGGGGCATCTCTGCTGGGTCCCTCGCCGTCCAGGCCCACCCATTCTGGGTGTCCCCTGCAGGGAAGCCAGTGCCAGGAGGGGAGGAAGAGGGAGGGAGTCCCCAGCTGGACACAGACACTCACACCTGGTTTTCCAGAGGCAGTGCTGGATCTGTCCACTCCCCAAGGGGGCTGCTGGGTTCCATGCCTAGAGGCTTGGCTGACTTGGGGTTCCCAGCAGATAGCCTGGGAGGTAGCCGCCCCTTCTCTTCCCGGCCAGGTGACAGGCAATTCTTCTCTGATCCTTCAAATTGGGCTGTAAGGAACAGACTGGTCATGGATTCTGAGGTGTCTAGAAGCAGAGCTTTCTCACACAGCCAGTACCCTACCCTACTTCTTCCAAGTCCCCACAAAGGCATGTTCTGAGAGGGCATGCTTACAAGCCTGCCTGCCTGAGTCCAGGGACAGAATCCTGGACCACTTCTGGGAGGGGTACAGTCCCTGAGACACGCCAAGCCTCCTGGGGCTTCTCGGTCCACACAGGCAGGCGAAGGAGGACAACATGAGAAACCACTTAAGCTGTCTCCCTCAGTGGACTGCCTTCCTTTCTTCCATCCCCCTTAGGGTGGCTTCAGTGTTGATAATATTGTTTCTTTCTCCTCAGAGTTCATTACCGTTCTCCAAATCACCCTGCCAGGCTGTAGAAATGACTTATTGATCTAAGAACAATTATCTGATTCCCCTTGGTACCATCCTGACAGGCTAATCCTGTCCAAAGTCGCCAGACTGCCTGGCCCTCTCCACCCCAAGGTCGCTGCCCATTGTCTTCCCTCCCTTCCATACAAGTCAAGGGAGGTTGCTCTGCATCTCCAAAGCAGAGCAGCCTGGTAGCTGAGCCAGCACAAGGGAACACTCTCTGCCCCCTCCAAGTGAGTCACATGCATAGGTGACACTCTCTTCTACCCTGCATTTACAAAATACCTACAAAGTCTCATGCACAATGTACAGTGGATGTTCATGCCTGCACACATACACACCAACACCCACACACACGCTTGGGTGCTCATGCTGGATGTAGAGGAAGAAGTGATGCCTTGGCTTTTTCCTCCCAACAGAGGCTCTTTCTCCTTGTAGCTCTTCCTTCAGTCACTAGAAGCAAGGGTCTCCTCTGCCAGCACTTCCCCATACCTCACTAACACCAGCCTTCGAAGGCAGAGCTCCACCCAAAAAGAACTTAAGTTTTAAAACAGTGGATTCTTCTTTTCTTAGACACAGTTCCACTCTATAGCCCAGGCTGTTACAGAACTATGTAGCTCATGACAGTCCTCCTGCCTCAGCCTCCCAAGTGCTGGAATTCTAGCTAACAACTGGATTTTTGTGCCTGTGAGGAACAAATCCTAGGGGAACGGGCCTTTGTTAAGAGAGCATGCGCACAGCTCTGGGTGGGGGTGGGGAGTGTGCAATGTCATTCCCTTCTTCCTCCAGGACAAGGGGGATTCTTCCAACCCAAGCCCACAGGGGCTAAGAGGTAAAAGACCTATCACCCTGGCCATAAGTCCCAAAGGACCCACCGCTGCTGTCCTCCAGGCTGGGCTCAGGGAGGGGTGAAACTGGACCGGAGATGTCCCTGTCCCCGTCAGGCAGGGAGGGCTGCTGTCCAGCTGTCCCACAGGCGGAGGCCAAGGTAGGTCTTTGATGACCTTTATGTCAACTGGAGCCAGCAGCAGAAGGGAGACAGGAAAGAGACAGTGACAGAGACAGAGAAAGGCAGAGGTTGAGACACCAAAACACAGAGCTAAGATACACAGTAGCCTAGGAAGGAGGAGGGGCAGAGGCAGAGGCAAAAGTAGCTCTGGAGGAGGGACAGGACTGGAGGGCTGAGAAGGGCAGGAATTAACCACCCCAGCCCAGCCCGGGGAGGAAAAGGTGGGAGTCTTGAGTAGCAAACAGGAAGGCATAGGATCTTGCTTGGTCAGCCCTGCAGGTTCCCTAATCTTCTACCCCTTCACAAGCTTCCAGAAACCCAGAGGACCAGCAGAGTGCAACATGGGAGCAGGACCTGCCCACACCTCCCAGAACCACACCTGGTACCCTGACACCCACTGCCCCCTTACTCTTCTACCCCAGCCTGGGAACTGGCAGACCTCATGACTGGGATGAAACCTTGGGATAGCTGGAATACTCAGACCTGGGGCAGAGGATTTTTTTTTTTTTTAAATCAAATCCTCCTCCTCCCAGTCCTGAGTGACGCCACCAGTGGCCGGCTGCAGGACCACTAACGAGGTTTCCTAATGATGAACATAGATTTTCCCATTAAGCAATCCAAACAGTATTGATTCTCCAAGGAGACTTCTGGAGATAAATGGCCCATCCTAGATGGGTGTGTGCTTTACAGGAAGCAAAGCAGAAACCTGTGGTTTCCCAGTCGGGCTGCCAGGGTGGGGAGGGCAGAGCTGAGGGCTGGATGCAGGATGAGCTGTCTCTGTGTGAGAGGTTAGGTCTGTGGTGTGTGTGTGTGTGTGTGTGTGTGTCTGTGTCTGTGTCTGTGTCTGTGTTTCTCTGTGTGTGGTGTGTGTGTGTAGTGTCTCTCTCTTGTGTTGGTGTGTGTGCCTGTATGTGTGGTGTGTGTATGTGTGTGGTGTGTGTGTATCTTTGTGTGTGTCTGTGTGTGTATCTTTGTGTGTGTGTGTCTATGTGTGTATCTCTCTGTGTGTGTGTGTGTGTGTAGGGACATGGAAGCAAGGGTGAAATCTAATGGCGTCTCAGTCCTCAAGATTCAGGATTAAAGGCACTCTCCCAATTTAAGGCCCTTGCTCCACCCACCTCAGACTGCCAATATGCACGTTTCCATGGTGGACTTGGGCCTGGGACACAGTGGTGTGGTTGGGACAGGAGAAATCTGATCTTCATTTAGCAACCTCACGGCTTCCATCTGCAGCTCAGAAATACCCTTGGAGCCAGACACCCCTGGTCTGGCAGGGCCTGCCACTAGAGACTAGGCCTCAGAATCCAGGTTATACATATATCAATTTGTATCATTTGATGTTTAAATACCCTCTTTGTCAAATATATTTAACATATGTCTCACGTTTCACAATCTGTACTGGAATGTCTTTATTTTTACCCAAATTCCCTAAGGTAGTTACAGCTTGGGGGCTTGGCCTCGAAGAGGTGAGATGTAGAGAAGTCTGTTCACTCCTGCTGGGCATACAATGCTGCATCCAGCTGACCAAGTCCCTACCCCACAGCACAGAACTCAATTATCCTGCCCTAGAATTCCACTCCTAGACCTTGCTTGGTTCCTAGGGTCTGCTCCTTCCATTCTCCTGAGCCTAGAAAGTGCTCAGAGGCCCCAGTCAGCAAGACTCACCAGCAAAGGCTTTGGAAATCCGTTCCTTCTTCCACTCCCAGGGCTGGTCATACTCTTCTGGAGGCCTCTCATCATCCTCAGGCAGACGGGACTCCCTGGGCCAGGGAGTCCCCTCACCTTCTGGGCTGGCCCCCTCATCTTCTGGCTCATAGGGTGTGTCATAGAGAGGTAGGGGTTGACTTGCTGTCTCCTTAGAACCCCGGATCTCTGTCCGGTGCAAAGAGGAGAGAGTCGTAAGGAGCACGCTCAACCCAGAGCCTCTGTCCTGGCTTGGGGAAAGCCAGCAGCCACAAATCCTGCGTCCCTCAACCTTGAGACATTTCCAGGGCTCCAAGATCATGGGTCCATGGGAGGAAGTGGTAGACAAGTAGCAAAGTCAAAGGAGAAGGACCCTAGGATAACCAGCAAGGGCTGGAAAGTTGAAGAGGGCAAGTTAAGGAAACTGAGGCAGAGTCCTCCTCTAGTCCATCTCTCCCTTCGTGCCCAGCTCTGTTTCCTTACTCATTTCTACTTATGTTCTAGTTAAAGTAACTTCACAATCAGGAAATCCTCTGTTGCTCAGATACTACTGGCCCCCTTTTATTAAGTTTCTCCTTGACAAGTCAACTTTATCCACTGTCTTCTCTCCTTCCTGTTGATCATTTTCTCCTGGATCCTCTGTTGGTCTCAGTTCCCAGGCTCAGGCCATGCTTAGTTCTTCCTACCCTGACTCCTAAGCTGTTTGCCAGAGACCTTACAGCATCAGTACATCTGGAGTGCTGGTCCTCCTTCCACAGCTGTTACCAATGAGTCACTTTGTCCTCAGCTCCCTTCAGGCTCATCACCTTCTCCAGAGCTAGGAAATCATTTTAGGATCACTGATATAAATCTGATAAAAGCCCCAGAGTTAACTTGCCACAAAATGTATATTTTAGGACTGGGACACTTGCTCAGCATGAACGAGGCCTGAGTTTAATTGCCAGGACCATCCCCACCTCCAGCCATTCTCCCTGAAAAAATGTACACTTAAACACTTAAATTTTCACATATAATTCCAGGATATTCACAGCTCATATTATCTCTCAGACCTAACCTGGGTATCCCTTCTTATTCTGTCAGCTTCTGCCCACCTCACTGTTCCTGTCGGACCTCAGACTGCATTCTCTAACTTCATCTGCTCATTTCCAATACCTCATGACTTCCAACCTCGTCTCTCCAGAGCTAGACTTTTACTAGGACAAACCTCCACCTTACAGGCTTTTTGAAATAACCCTCCTGTGATGACAATCTTCCCCTCACCAATCTCTAACTAGGAGGGCAGGGCAGTTTATCTGATTGGCCAGTGAGTGCTCACTCTCTTCCTCAGCTCTGCCTTCTTGCAGAAACATAGGAATTCTTTCTCTTTCACAAAGTGAGAAGTGTGTCCCTGTACAGAGGCTCACAGCTACCCTGTGCTGCCAAGCCTGGGTAGGCATGTTTAACTTTCTTGAAAAGTATTTTAAAAAAACATTGTGTTAATATCGCTAAGTTATATCCTTTAGTCAACTTTATCAGTATAAAGAATTTTTAATTACCAGCTCCTTAGAATTCCAACAACTGGGCTGGGCATGGTGGCATATGTATGTAGTCCCAGCACTTGGAAGGTAAAGTCAGGAAGATTGCTGTAATTTCAGGCTAGTCTGGATTACATAATAAGTTCCAGGCCAGCTTGGTCTACATATTGAGACCACATCTTATAAAACCAAACAAAAATACAACAATATCAAGAAGCAACAAACCAAGCCATTTCTGAAATAGCTTGCTAACTTGGCTTTATGATAGGTAGCTCTTCTAGTCCATTCTGTATACCATGGCCTTAGAAATCCCCTTAAATGCCATATTAATCTTCTTTCTTTCTTCTGGCACAAGTCTACAACCTTTACTTCATCTCTGCATCCTTCTTGCTCTCTGCCATCTCAGAGCCTGAAGCACCACTTCTCTTGGTCTCCCCTTCACCCCTCCTCTCCGATCCCCTCCTGTCCTTTTTGTTCACCCTCTACTGTGACTCTTTCCCTGGGTCATCTCTTGGCCTGTTTCCCCTAGGGCAGGTCTCACTCAGTCCTTTCTACTCTTAACTCTGAACACTTCTCGGAGCACTCAATGGCACCCAATCCATCTGCTCACCAGCTGCTAGTGTTTCTCTTTGGTAATGTTAACTCAGACTCCTCACATTTCCAAAGGCTACTGACTGACTGTCTTTTGGGAATGTTTGACTCAACTCATACCGCCACCCTGGAGCTAGGAAGCCTGTCTCCAGTGCTTCTACTGGACCTTTGGTTACATGGCCTCCTCTGTGGCCGCAGATGTCACAGCTTACATCTTCTTTTCCAAAATCTTGAAGGCCCTGAACATTCCTAAGGACCTGGCCCAGGCTTTCTCCCTAACTGCCAGGGACCATGGGACCAGTCCTTGGATTTGTTGTGCAGAGCCAAGGCCTCAGGGAGCAATCTCCCTCATCCTCAGTACGTACCAGCCATCATCTTTTGGGCCTCATAGGGCTCCATGTAGCCATCATTCTCAGGGACCTTCTCTGAAGCTCCTGAAGTTCCTCCTGAGCCTTCACCAGTCTCCTGAACATCAAACGGGTCCGCATAGTCCTCTAGGATTGCCAACTGGGAGAAGGCAAAGAGAACAGAGTTCAGACAAGGACAGGCAGCTCTGCTCCCCCTGGCAGAGATGGGGGCTTCTTTCTTTCCTGCTAATTTTCTGCCTTGTGGTCATGTCCTAGGCTGAATAACCAGGATGAAGCTATTGAGTCTCAAGAGTTAATCTTAGGGTCTGAGCTGGACAACAGCCTATGCACAGAGAGAACTCAAAAGCACTGGCTACCAATGTGTGGCCAGAGCTGTGCAGAAGAGCAGAACAGTGAGGCATCTCAGAGATTAGCACAGCGTAGCCTGCCACACTTCCAGATGCTCAACAACAGCCAGTGACCTCAAAGAAGCTAAGGCCGACAGTGTAGCACATGCCTTTAACCCCAGTACTCAGAGGCAGAGGCCGGTGGAGCTCTGGGAGTTCCAGGCTGATCCAGGCAGAAGGAGGAGGGGCAGGAGGAAGAGGAGGAAGAGGGAAAAGAAAGCCAAGACATCACTTTGTCGCCATTCTGTTGTCAGGTCCTTGTTCTGTGGGGATGGAATCATAAACTCTCTTTGAAGAAACTGGACAACAGGCAGTTAGGAAATACACCCTAAACTATTTGACTTAAATGGAACATTCAAATTTGGAACCCCTTGCTATTTGTGCACATGGCTATCAACTTGTAGCTGGTGGGGCCTCTCAGCCTCCTGGGAGGAAAATGCCTTGGGGACACTACTGAAATGGCTGAGTTCCCAGAGGCCAGGACCCAGAAAACCAGTCTTAGCTTTCCATTTCCCCTTCTCATACATTGGCAAGCCTTGTTCTTGCTCCTAGAGACAGCTGAGGCACTCAGGGCAGGGCAGGCTGAGGACAATGGAGTCTTTCTCCAAACAGGGCAGGAAAAGGTAGGACTCACCCAGCCAGACCCTGGAGCACTGCACCACTCAGAGGGTCACGGCTGGCATCAGAGGTGGTTCTGGGGCTCGTGGCACAGGGAATGGCCACTACTGTATTTCACTCAATTGAAGCCTACACTTCAGATCTGAGGGAGTCAGCTGCCCTCAGTGAGAGGATCTGGGAATGGGGATCCCTGGGAGGACAAGACGGAGAAAGAGCCAATCCCACCTCACACATCCCTTTGGCTGTTCCTTTGGCCCCATGTGTCCCATGTATAGGTTTCTGAGGTGGTCCCAGTGGCTGCCTCTACCTTGTCCTCAGGTGCTTTAGCTCCTACCTTGTTTCAGTCTGGCCCTCAGCTCCTTCACTTCCCTGCATACCTGCCTGCTTGGGGTAGCTCACATCAACCCACCAGTAATCCAGGTCAGCTGCTAGCCTACACATCTCATTCGCATCTCTCTAGCTCGAATAAGCAACTGACCTATAAACATCCTTCTCCTTTATTCTATCAGTACCATCTTTGGAGCCTTCACCCCTAGTCCTCCTTTCTCCAGGAAACATCAATCTCTTCAGGTCCATCACACACTGTCCCCCAATCCCCAGCTTTTTTTCCCTCCAGGCCATTGGTACCCACAGCATCACCCATTGCCCAGTGCTGGCAACTCTGCCAGTCAGCACACAGCATCAACTCGTGTGTGGCAGCCATTCTACAGTGTCTGCGTCACCTAACACATTATCCTTGCACCTCACAATAAATAGACCTCCAGTGTTTTGAGAAAAGAGTTCAAGGTTAGAGAACATGAGATTCTACTTTCCTCTTTGGACCATGCTCTGAAAGCATCATGGTTGTTTTACTCAATGGTTTCCTCTCTGCCTGCACCACTTTCCTGTCCTGGCTAATCCTTGCTCACGTTCCTTCTCTCAGAAGCCCCTTCCATGCTCCTCCTGGCCCAGCCTGTGAGGTACTCTGTTTGATTGCTTTGTGTGGCAAATGCTTGTTCTACTGTTGTGTCTTTAGGCAGACTGGGCACTTCCTGGGGGAAGGACCCACATTTACAGCTAAATACCCAAGAACTTACAGCTCCCGGTAATTATGCTAAATCTATCACATAAAAGGAGTAGAGTGGGTGAAAAGCATTCTCCCCTCCCCCAATTGATTTAGAAGATGTAGAAAAAATATAAGCTTAGGTAGATACAGTCATTAAAGGAAGACCAAGTCTTTCCAAACAAGACTGTGTGCAGTCTTCTCAGGTGCAGCCCTCAACACCCCTCCTAGCCTCCTGGAGCCTTACTTCAGAGCCCTTCCAGGCCTCCCCTCACCAAGCCTGGTTAGAGTTGCACACAGTTGCTTCTTCCTGGAATCCCTACCCCTCCCAGGCTGGCGTGGGCCTCTCCAGCACCAGCTGACAGTGCCTGTAGGCAACCAGGTGGCCGTTCTGCAGACAGCTCAATGGCTCCTCTGTTGCACTCCTGGTTCCACACCCTGCTCCAGGAAGCCCAGACCCCCACCCTGGGCTACCCACAAGGCTCAGAACAGGAGTGGCAGCAGAGTCACCAGCTGGGAAGCTTGGCAGGACTGGTGCACACTCTGGGCACAGAAAATCCAAGTCAGATCCCAAGCTTGCTTGCCCAGTGTTTCGGTGTCTAGTGGGGGATAAACTGCTTACAGGAAAACAGTCCCTGCAGACTACATTTGGCCTACTACAATCTGTTTTCTGTGGTTCCCTGACCCCCTCTGATGTGCCCACTGCTCTATCCAACACTCATCATAGGCCCAACACACAGTAGATGCTGAATGCGTATTTACTGGGTGTCTAAAGAGCTTCTACTTAGGCCTCTACTGAAGTGACATCAGTGCCACCTGCCCTAGTCACTTTGACCTTTGAGTGACCTGAATGATCAGTGGCAGTGGGAGACTCAGGCTCACTGGAGAATCCATGTTTGAATGGGGATCAAAGCCTCTGGCTCAAGGGAGGATGGGGAGAATTGCCACTTAGGGCACCTAACACAAGGGCGATACTCAAGCAGCCCCTCTTTCCTGCCAGAGCTAAAGTGCTCAAATAGTTCCCAAAAAGGAGGTAAGGCAGCAGCTACGCGAAGGGCCCTGTATCATGCCCTGCTCTCTCTTCTGCCATCCTGTAAGCTGTGCTGTCTCTAGGACCCTGGCACTCATCTGTTCAGTTGGGCAGTGGCCCTCCCAGAGCAGCTGCCAGCCTTTGAATCTCCTTCCTGCCTATGCCCCTCCATGGCACCTAACAGGACTGCCATCTGTGTCCACCTTCCACTCTGCAGTTGGCCCCAGCAACACGTTTCTGACTCTACCCTGGGTTCCGGGGCCAGGTGTTGGTGTTTGCAGAACAGGTACTTTGTGGACTCCAGAGTTCTCAAACTCTCGTATTGCATATTTCCTCCACAGCTTCAAGTTCACAAGTGTCTCCCCCCCACCCCCCGCTGTAGCAAAAAGAGTAAGGAATAAATAGCAAGAAGGAGCTGTAAGATTCTTAGCTGGAAGGTTGATGGGGATGGGTGGTCAATAAATGTTAGCTCTTAGGGCTAGAGAGACGGCTCAGCGGTTAAGAGCACTGGTTGCTCTTCCAGAGGACCTGGGTTCAACTCCCAGCACCCACATAGCAAAGCTTCAGTTGGGGCAATCAACCAATGTCCTCTTCTGGTGTCCACAGGCACTGCAATGCACAAGACTGAGACCCAATTCTTTCCTCGATTTTTAGATTTATATTTTAGTTTAGAAGTTGAGGTCATAGTTCAATGACAAGAGCATTTGCCTAGCAAGGCAAGACCCACATCAGGTTCAATCTTTAGCACTAAAAAAAAAAAAAAAAAAATCACTTGAGCGTGGACAGTCCGATTCTGTTTGATTTAGTATTTCCCCACAGTATTTAACCCTTTGTCACTCAAAACCAATGACCTAATCAGTGTGGTTAAGAGCACAGTCCTTACTTTCTGAGGTCACACGACTGTCCTTGCTACTCCTATTTACTGTAGTACCTTCTCCTTTTGTGTGTGCTTGGGAGACACGTAACATAACACAAATGGGTTATTTCCTGACTTCTAATTATAAAAGTAGTGCCTTACTTACAAAACACCCAAGCATCACAGACATGTGGCTGAGGTCACCAACCCTTGTAAGGCCCTTGGGTATGTTGTGTCTGTGTTTATTTCAAGACAGTTCTGCCAGTGGCAGGCTCCAGTGCTCAGGAAATGGTGAATTAGGCACAGACACACCCTACGCCATCTCTTCTCCTGGAGTCTCTGTTGCTAGTTAGCAAATGCTGCATGAATGCCGCCTCTCTGCTGGGCCCTGGTGCTGAGGACCCTAGTGTGGCGCTCAGACTAGAAACATACTGCTGGATCGTCAGCTTCAGGTCTACGCCAGCTGAGAAGCCCTACAAATGGGACTCAGCACCCCTGTGCTTCAGCTCTCCATGTATGACCCAGGGATAGACTCTTAGAGGGTTGCTATAAACACTGGCCCACTATACATTAGCTGCGGGAAATGGTGCCAGGCACAAGACACACGCTCAGTAAATGCCAGGCACAGTATTATTAAAGACAAAGAGACCAAATTTTGGGTCCCCTCAGAGCTCATATTGACAGACACAAATAAGCTCTAAGAAGAGTGAAGCACCCTGAGGTGTTCTGGAGTTACCCCAAGTCCATGGTTTGCTGGAGTTGTGCCCCATTCTTGCTCTTACATAATGTCAGAACTAGCATTCTGGGATGAGGACAAGTAGAATTACAGGAGGTACCCCCTCTGGGTACTCAGCCCCAGCCAGGCCCTGCTCAGCCTGGGCAGCTTTTCTTCTCCCATCCACGAGCACCAGGGTCTCAGCTGTTGCTAGCTCTCAAGAGGCAGAGTGCAAGAGTCAAGGTGTTGACCAAGTCACTCACTGGCCAGGCCAGTGCAGATGTCTCCTAGATGTCTGGTTCCAGACTGTGGTACTCACTGTGAGGAGACAGCACCTAACAGAGGAAACAGGCCAGCCCACAACCCATCAGCAGTCATCCTTGGAGTGCCGGTGACAACACAGATAACCAGCCCAGGGCTGGTCTAACAGGGCGACACCAGTCCTTCCCCCTGCCCCATTCCTCCCTTTGTCACATTTTCCTCCCCGAATCTCCAACACTGAATAAGCACAAGATAAACTAAGTTAACCAGACTTCCATACTCTATGAAGACATAAGAAGGCAAAAAAAAAAAAAAAAAGAAAGAAAGAAAAAGAAAAACCTCAAAAAACAACCCCAAACAAAAACAAACACGAAAGAATCCCAAAACAAAATAGCCAAGGAACAGGTGTCCCTCTCAGCAACTGGACCAGCATCACCTAAGGACACACACAGCACACTCAATCAACACTGCCTAAGAGTGGTCCTAGCTTTGGCAGTCTTTACATGATCATCAGCACAGACACATCATGACCGAATACAGACACCTCAGCCTCTTACCTCACGGTTCTCTTCCTGTTTGCTTCCTGCTTTCTAAAAGGAGCCTGGATGCTCCAAGCCTACGCAGTACATCTGTGACACACACTGTTGTCAAATGTTCTCAATCCTGGGGCTCAAATGCTGGCTCAGATTGATCCCTAGGACCCACTGCTTGGAAGGAGTTGCTCTGACCTTCCCATGTGTATCCTTATGCAAGTACACACACAATATACATACATGTTTTAATTTTAATACGTGCAGTATAGGGCTAGAGGGGTGGTGCAGCAATTCAAGAGCGAAAGTTCCTCTTGAAAAGAATGATGAGTTTGGTTCTCAGCATCCACATCTGGTAGCTCACAACTTCCTGTAACTACAGCTCCAGGGGATCTGACGCCCTCTTCTGGTCTCCAAGGGCACTGCATTCATATACACAAAGTCATATAAGATGTACACAAATGTGTGTATACACATACACACATATATATATATTAAAATGTTTAAAATTGTTAATGAAATCTTTTTAATTTTTTTTAAAATTTCAATATTATTTTGGGGGCTATGCACTCCTGTAAAAATTTGAGAGCTATGAGCCTTTTTCCATATAAATGAGAAACACCTGCACACCACTTCTGGGCACTCAGGAGCCCTAGGGTTGCCCCTGCGAGCCAGGAATAAGAGGCTTGGTATCAATACGGGGTGCCTGTTTTATTAACCACGTCAGGTCTTGCATTCATATTGGCACAACAGAGGACACACTGCAGACATGATAGGCAACTCAGCCTTCATTTAATCACAGCCTCTCATCCCTTTTCCTTAATTAGATCATGTCTTTTTCCTGTTGCAGCTTGGAGAACAGTGAATGCATGAAGAGGAGGCCCAACACCCTGGACCTTCTGCCGGAGCAGAGCCTGGAAGTGGGACAAGGGCCCAGCACCAGAGGAGGTTCTTTGGGGGCCATCTGGTCAGGCCCTAACTGCCGGCTGCAGGGTGTCGCTCTTGCTGTTCCCACACCTGCCCTGCCAGGCCTGGCCAGATGGTCAGTTCTGAGTCTTTGCTAGCTGTACCAGTGGGTTTCGGAGTGGGCTGGCAGCCAGAGAGCCCAGCAAAGAAAGAAGGCTAATGAACCCTAAGGACCTCAGGGCTGTGTCCAGGTCTCATTCCCTCTTGCCTCCTCCCCCTATGGTGCCTTGGCATCTCTAGCTTAGTGGGGAAGCACTTCTACCCATTCCATCCAACCTCAGGACACAGCCCCCTCAGGTGCTCTGGAACCTCTTTCTGCCAGCCAAGCTCTGCAGAGCTGATAAGAGAGGGGAAGCAGCCACACAGTATAGAAACCGCAGCTCAGTGGGAGTATCGGTCCAGAGGCAGCCTTGTACACTCAGTAGGCCCTGAGGGTGTCTGGCCACCCGGGTTTGGGGTAAGAGCTCAGTTACCTTGTCTGGCTCAGCTTTTCCTAGGCGAATACTCTGGGATCTCTCAAATTCTGTTCCTAGATGGTAGGGAGTTGATTGATTTCTGAATAATGAGGAGCCATAGGTCAGCCCAGGGGACAGCTCAGATGGTACATCCTGGATCCTTTTATCACACACACCAAAGAAAGCACAGATTGTGTGGCTCCTGGGAGAGCCTGTCGGATTTCATTCCTGTCTCTGTGGCTGGCTGGCAAGAGACTCAGACACCTCTTGTGCATCCCCTCCCCCAGGTCTGAAAAAACCCACAGGTCAGAGCTGACCCAACTGAAGCACAGAGCATGGACAGTCTTGGCAGGAAGGGTCTGAGGGTCTGTGCATAGGGCTACAGCTCCTTCCTTGGAGGTTTCTGGGAAAATATGAAAGGAAAACCATGTCTTGGAAATCCCTGCCCCTTAAGCCACCCTGTTAACGGATATGCACCATTTCAGGACACTGGGTCAGACACTTTGGAGACAGAGAAATGACAACAACAACAACGAAAAATGGATGTTTTCCTGGAGGAACCCACAGTGTGGTGGGCAGCCTGTTAGGTCATTCTAAGCCACTACAGGAAGAATAGCCAAGGACAGCTTAGACCATGGGCCAACAGCCAGTGGCCAGGAAGGAGGAGACTGGACCATGGGGAAGGACAAGGCCTCGCAGCTCTCCTCTGCTTCACTGCCATACCTCCATCAAATCATACAAGAGCAGGGGCAGTTATGAAGGAGACTGCACACAGCCTGGGAGAAGTGCCCTTGGATCTTCCTCTTCAGCTTAAGGATGGTGAGCCAGCATGGTCAGCCATGCTCTATGGCAAGAACTACAGGGGAAATGATTCACACACCTCTATCCAGCAAGCCTCGCAGGACAGTGATCTTTTGGCTAAAAAGCCCAATTGTGAAACCTGAGGATTCAGGTATTAACTGCTCTCTAATCAGATAGAAAATCTTCTCTACTGAGCCGAGCAAGCCCTGGAGAGATGAGCTCTCAGACAGGTGGAGGGCAACAGAGCTGGGGTGGCTCAGAGTCACTGTCCTCTGATTTAGGGAGGCTAAGGACAGCTTTCAACTGTCTATCATCCAGGACAGGATAAAACTGGAATTAAAGGAAGGTAGATGTCCTGAGAAACAAACTATTGGGAGGCTTCCTCCAGTGCCTGCAGATCCATGAAAAGCTCCTGTCTCTCTCAGAATGGACAGAAAGAGGGAAGCCAAGAGGAGATGATGAATGAACCCAGTCTCAGCCTTAACTGGGCAACAGGTCCTGACCACCAAGTGTCCTCATACTTAGGGGAACACTGGAAGGAGTGTGCCTGTACCCCAGGGGTGAATTTCTTCAGTAAGAGCTGGACAATGCCCATATTGACATCCGGAGTACATTTCCCCCTCTCTAATTCCACTGGGAAAGGCAAAGGCCAGAGCTAGCTGTGTTCACGTAGGAAATCTTAGTTTTCAGCTCCTTTCTGGGTTTCAGACCTGCAATGATGCCTGGACTCCAGGACAGAGTGGGAGGATGGAGAAGGGGAAGAGGAGGGGGAGAGGAAAGCTTTGTGGAGGGAAGAGTCAAGAGATCAAAGGGCAAGAAGCCGCCGCTCCGGAAAGGGCACAAAGGCCATAAACCCGCAAAGGGGAGGGAGGGCTTCTCAATGCCCTTTAGAAAAAAGACTCCAGGATCTGGGTGGAAGGGTTGCAAAGCTGAGGAAAGAGCCCCTGAGGGAGGTCGTCCCTAATCCTGGGGCCCTAACAGGAATCAGGGCAGAGTTTGGGGCTCAGATTAGTGGGTGGAGAAGCTAACAAAGGGGTTAAAATTTGAGCCCCTGTGTCAGGGACTAAGCTTGTGTCAAACAGAAATACTGACAGCTAAAGGCTGAGCCCCAGCCAAGCCACCTTTGTCCCTCCCTAAATCTCCGACCTCAGACCACCATCCCTCCTGGACACCCACGCCCGGCGCAGCACTCACCCTGTCGCTGCTGGCAGGGGGTCCGGAGTCCGGAGGGGGCGCTGGGGGGCCGGGGGTCTCGACCCGAATGAGGCGGTGCGGGGGTGAGCCATGGCGCGGGGCGGAGTGGGGCCAGGGACGGCTGGGGTGGAAAGGGCGGCGGACGCGGACGAGCCCCCGGAGTAGGGGTCCTCGAAGTCGCGGTCTCGCTGCAGCCGGTAGGCGGCCAGGATGTCCGGGGGCGGCGCAGGGGGCGCGGCCGGGCAGGGCGCTGGGGGGCGGTAGTCGGGCTCTGGGGGGCGGGTTTGGCGCCCCCTCCGCCGCCGCCCCCTCGAAAGCCCAGGTGCTCCCGCAGCCACTTTGCGACTCCGCCACTGCTTCCCCCTCCTGGGCCGGTCCCCGCACCCCCAGCCCCGCGGCGAGATCCCCCGGGGCCGCCCCCAGCGCTGCCCTGCGCCCGCGGCCGGGGCCGGAGCCCGTAGGAGGCGCTCCGCTCAGTAGCATGGGCCCTCCCAACTGAGCGAGCAGACCGCGGGCGGCGGGGGCGGGGCGAGAGGGGCGGAGCTGCGCCGGCGGGAGGGCGGAGCTCGTCGTCAGTGACAAGAGGGGCGGGGCCCACTGCCTAACGGGGACCGGAGGACTGAGTGGAGTAGATGGGAGACTGCGGGGTGCGGGGAGCAATTGCTACGCCGAGGGTGAATCCTCCACGTGTCGCTACGCGTGCTCCTGTGGGGCGCTCACTAGTCCCATCAGCTCTTCTTTTTCACCTCCCAGTTTGCGTCAGACGCGGGAAGATGAGTCCCCTGGCACATCCTGCCCATCCTTATTCCTTTCTCCCAACCCAAAGACCCAAACAACATTTTCGAAGAAGCTGCTCTTTAGATGTGCCTATTACTGCCCTCACCTTGGGAGTACCGCGTACCTCCTCCTGTCCCTCAGCTCACACTCAAACTAGGTTGCCTTTCTATCCAGGCAAACTTCTCACGTGCCATGTAATCAGTTCTCCAGAGACACCCGTCGCTCTGATGTTTCCACACCCACCCCCAGCTTCAAATGCAAACAACCCTCGCACAAACAATTCCATCCACGCTTACACCGGCCCCCAAGCAGGCCACGCAACCCCCAGCTGCACTGCTTTCTTGTGGAAATCCCTCAAGGCACACCTGTGTTTGTCAATCAGTCTGTGACAGAAAAAAAAAAAACAGACAAGTCAATAAATCAAGTGAGAAACAGGTCTAATGTTGTCTACCACCAGCTCCTTACCTTCTCAGGGCTCCGACATTGGTCTTATGATGCCCAGGTGCCTGGAGTTTTGTCTTAGAAAGAAAGCAGCAGATTGTTCACCAGAAGTATTATAGCCCTGAAGCTAGGGCCAACAACTCTCCGTCTTCTTCTCTCTCTCTCTCTCTCTCTCTTCTCTCTCTCTCTCTCTCTCCTCTCTCTCTCTCTCTCCTGGGAAAATTGTCTGCTTTACTGTGGTACCGGCTCTACACACTGTCTCTGTGCTTCCTCACTCTCTTCTAGTTGCTTATGGTTGTTTTTAAGATAGAGCTTCATACTGTAGTAGGCCAGGAATTCCCTGTAAAAGCTCAATCTGTTCTACTCTGGCCCAGTCTCCAGAGAGGGTTGAACAATCTGACTTGACTGGCATGTACCACGTTTGTGAGAATCAGGTGAACCTCCAAAGAGGAGTGAATTCGAAGCTGAAAAAGAAGGGTGTGACGGGAAAACATTAAATCTATTATTCTTATGATTCCAGATTTTAACTATGTTAAATTTCTGCCATGTACAAATTCTAATGTCATGTATTCTCAAACAGTAATGTGAACCTTGATGGGGGGGGTCTTGTTACACTGTGGACTGTCATTTTTGCAGGTCTAGCTGGGGAACTCCCAGATGATAAAATGTTGTTGGACCCCAATTGCACATTGGATAGCAGGCCTGTAAAAGACACTGAGAACTTTCACTTCACGAGGTCTAATAGAGAAAATAAGAGGTGTACATTCCAGAATGTACAGCTTAAAATATTAACTGAGGATGAAATGGCGAACACAAGAGATGACAGGTTCCTGAGGATAGTCTAGTTAGCTCGTAGGAGAAGGTCTCCACACTCACCCAATGGGAGAAGACAGGAAAGGCATTGGACAGGAGGAGAAGGTCTCTACACTCACCCAATGGGAGAAGACAGGAAAGGCATTGGACAGGAGTCGACAGCTGTAAGATCTAGCCAACTCTTGGGCCGAGACCATGCCCTGGTCCTATCCTAGAAAGGGTGATAGGAGTTGTTGTGCAGATTAAAAGCGATGAATGACAAGAACTCAGCCCTAGCTATGTGGCCCTGCCTAGCCTGGTAGTCACTTTGCGATCAGGCCTAAGCTCAAGCTTTCCCAAGTTCTGGGGTTGCAGGTATGAGCCACCACACTAGTGGTATCTGCTTCAAAAAATATAAAATGATGGGTGGTGGTGGTGGTATTGGTGGCGGCAGCTGCCATGGTGACTTGTGGTGGTTTGAATGAGAATGGTCCCCATATATCTTTTGAGAAGGATTGGGAGGTGTGGCCTTGTTGGAGGAAGTGTGGCTTTCTTGGAGGAGATGTGTCACTAAGGGTGGTCTTTGAGGTTTCAAAAGCCCAGTACAGGCCTAGCCTCCACCCACCTCCTCTCTACCTGCTGCTTGTGAGTCAGGATGTAAAGCTCTGAGCTACTTATGAGCAACATGCCTGCCTGCCTGCCACCATGCTCTCTGTCATGATGATAATGGGCTAACCCTCTGAAACTATAAGCAAGTCCTCAATTGAATGCTTTCTTCTATGACCATAATCCTAGTAATTGGAAGGTGAAGCTACTGGATCAGGAGTTCAAGGACTTTGTCTTGTTAAGGAGTTTGAAGCCAGCCTGGGTTACCTGAATCCCTGTCCACAAAACAAAAACAAATCTGTAATGCTGGGCATGGTGGTACACCAACTTTAATCCTAACACTCGATAGTAGAGGCCGGAGACAAAACCCTGTAAATACAGTGGCACGCCTATAATCAGCTCCCAGAGGCTATAGCAGGAGTCCCTTAATGAATTCCAATTCATCTTGGGAGACTCTGTCTCAAAAAACTAAAAGGCGGGAGCTGGAGAGATGACTCGGTAGTTAAGAGCACTTACTGCTCTTCCAGAGGACTGACTTTGGTCCCAGCCCAACGGAAGGCAAATCCAGCTCCAGGGATTCCACACCTTCTAGCTTATGTATCCCATGTAGATGCAAGTGCGAATGCACGCACGCACGCGCACACACATGCACACACACACACACACACACCACAAATGAAGGCAAAAATACCTGCACATAAAAAATAAATAATTTTTAAAAGATATTTTAATATAGGCCTAAAAATAAATGCTAAGAGAAAGAGAAGCTTCCAGTAGATAGATAAGACACACCCAAAAGCGTGAGTGTAGGCTTCAAAGAAGAGCTGAAGAAGCAGACATCCCCAAGTGTGGGTACGGGCCATGGTAGGCTCCTCAAGAGGCATGCTCATTGCCTTTTATGTTTCAGTTTGTTTGTTTTTTGTTTTGTTTTTTTACAATAATCGTATATAGGATTTTGGAGGGTTTTGAAGTTACCACATTCAAAGAGTTGCTAAGAAATCCAAATGAGACCACAAGGTGCTTCCTTAGGGTCCCTGATAAGACTATAATGATAAGGTAAAAGTATAGCTTACAAGGATACAGGGCTGTAGGATAACTCTACAAAGCAAAGCTAGCAGTCTTGTTAAGATTCTTTGGAGAGAATGAATGACCTACCCAAGGTCATATACATCCAGAACTTAAGCCTATTATTACTTCAACATAAAAAGTCTATGTATGACCAGGAGCATACAAAGGCAGGCAGGCAGAGCAGCCTTTATGTTGGATTTTTTTTTTTTTTTTTTTTTTGAGATAGGGTTTCTCTGTGTAGCTCTGGCTGTCCTGGAACTCACTCTGTAGACCAGGCTGGCCTCGAACTCAGAAATCCGCCTGCCTCTGCCTCCCAGGTGCTGAGATTAAAGGCGTGTGCCACCGCCCGGCTTGGAATTTTTTAACATTTAAAAAAAAAGTGTGTGTGTGTATGTGTACGTTAGAGTTGCTTCTCTACTTCCACAATTCTACCAGGAATTGAACTTAGACTGTTATTAGCCTTGGTGGTAGGAACCTTTAGATGCTTCAATCAGACTCTGGAGTGAGGAAAACCTTCTGTTTTCTTATGCCATCATATATTTCTTGGTCTTTCTATGCTCCCTCAAGATTTGGATAAATGAAATAAAGGACAAAGTGCCATTCCAATCCAGGAGGCATCAGGAGTCAAGCAAAGGAATAGAGGTGGAGCCCAGCATGATATACAGACAGTACTCACAGGGCTGAGGGATGGCTCAGCATGATAACAGACAGTATTCATAGGGGTGAGGGTGGCCCAGCAGCTAAGAGCACTTGTTGCTTTTGCAGAGAGCCTGGATTCAATTTTCAGTAAGCACATGGAAGGTCACAGGTGCCTATAAACTCCAGTTCCAGGAGGTCTGATGTCTTCTTCTGGCCTCTGAGTGCTCCTGCACACACATGGTGCACATACACTTGGGCACACATAGACATCCATATAAAATAGATGTATTAAACCATTTTTCAACCAGGTAGGCCTGACCCACTATAAAGGGGCTGCTTGCCCTCTCCTCCCTCTCTTTCTCTCTTGATCTCTTGCCCTCTTGGGCTCTTCCCTTCCCCTCTCCCCTTCCCCATCTCTTCACGTGGACATGGCCGACCTCTACTTCTCTACTCTCTCTCCCTCTCTCTGCCTTTCTCTGCCTCTACTACCCTCCCTATTCCCTGAATAAACTCTATTCTATACTATACTGTCCTGTGGCTGGTCCCTCAGGGGGAAAGGATGCCTTGGCATGGTGCCTGAGACATCCCCTTCCCCCATACCTCACTACACACCCATAAAACACATTCTCTCTTTCTTTATCTTTTTATAAACAAATCAACTACTACTACTACTACTACTACTACTTTTTTTCAGGGGCTGGAAAGATGACATCATAATTAAGATCACCGGCTACTCTCCAGAGAACTGGTTCAGATCCCGGCGTCCATATGGAAGCTTTTGATCCTTTGTGACTCTAGTTCCAGAGGATCTCATACCCTCCTCTGGCCTCCAGAGGTACCAGGCACGCACACGGGACACAGAAATACATGCAAGTGACACACACACACATTTAAAATTAAAAAAACAAAAACAAAAACAAACCCATCGTTTTTCATGCTCTGCAGTTAGGAGCACTTGCTGCTCTTCCTGAGGACTGAGTTTGACTCCCAAATCTCATGTTTGGTGGCTCACAGCTATGTGTAACTCTAGCTCCGGGTGCACCTATGGAGGTCTTCTGGCCTCCATAGGCAACTGCACATACATGGCTCTCTCTCTCTCTGTCTCTCTCTCAAAAAATAAATATTTAAAAAAAACCTCTGTGTGCTATATTCTCATCATTATATCACAATTCCTTTGATGCCCAAATTCTCCCAATTTGGCCAATGAGAGAGAACCTTCTCGAGAGGTGCCTATATACTTTTTACTTGACCTCAGCAATCTTTTCTCTTCTCCTTAAATACCAATTAAAAAAAATTACAGTGTTTTGCCTGCTTGTACGTCAGTGCACCACTTGTGTGCAAGGAGAGGTGTTGGATCCTGTTACAAATGGTTGTGAATCGTTGTGTGGGTGCAGAGGATCGAACTCACGTCACTCTTAGTCACAGAACCTCTCTTCCTCAGTGGATCATTTTCTGTTTGGCCTACAGTTTTGGTCAACTCACTGTTTAAAAATTAAATCAGTTTCCAGGGTTTAAAATTATGGGACATCTTGCACAAAACTCCAAGTTCCTGTCAACTCCTAAAACACCAGGAAGTCTGGCACACCGGTTTACATTCTCATCAAAAACAGGTGTCAGAGGATGAGTGCGAGAGGGTGCCTTCAAATGGATTCCCACTGTCAGAGAAGGTCTTAAGATTTCACTGAAGCTCTAAACTTTTACCATGACTTTCTCTTCTTACTGTCTTGTCCCTTTGAAGGCTGAGAAAAAATGAAAGGCAAGAGGAAGGGAGCGAAAAGAGTAAAGGAAGGAGGGAAGGACTTTTTGTTACTGGAAAAACAGGAGGGCACCGTTTTGGTTTTTTTTTTTTTTTTGTAGAATCACAATCTCTTTCTCTCTCTCTCTCTCTCTCTCTCTCTCTCTCTCTCTCTCTCTCTCTCTCAATTTATTTTATGTATGTGAGTACACTGTTGCTGTCTTCAGATACACCAGCAGAGGTCATCATTACAGATGGTTGTGAGCCACTATATGGTTGCTGGGAATTGAACCCAGGACCTCTAGGAAGAGTAGTGCTCTTAACCACTGAACCATCTCTCCAGCCCCTTTATTTTTATTTTATTTTTGACTAACTCTTTAATATGAATATAATGTGATTCTATACTGAAAAAAACATAACATAAAGCTAAATCTTGCAATCACAAAGCAAACCTTGCCACTCATTTAAATGACTATAAGAAATCCCCTGAAGTTAGGCACTTATGTATATCTGTAATCTCAACTACTTTAGAAGCTTGAGGCTGGCCTCGATATGGAACAAAGCAAGATCCTGGGGGGAGGCAGAAGCCAAAAAGCCAACAAACAAACAAACAAACAAACAAACCAAACCCAAAAAACAACCCTGTTCATTAATTTATGGAGCTAGTGTGGTAGTGTACTCCTGCAATCTCAGTACTTGGGAGGCTGGGGCAGGAGAATCCCAAGGCAACTTTGACAGCCAAATGCGTTCAAGGCCAGCCTCTGCTATAGAGACTCATGCCTCAAAAAACAACTAAAAATTTAGTGGAGCTGTGTGTGTTTGGGGCACAATCACGGTCAAGATTTAGTCAGTACATCTGAATGGTAGTGCACAGTTGTGATCCCAGCACTGGGAAGACTGAAGCAGAAGAATCACAGTAAGCTCCTGAGGAGAAGGCTTAGGGGTTAGGAGATCTTGCTTCTCTTGCATAGAGTCCAGGTTCAGTCCTAGCGCTCCAGTTCTAGGGTGTCTGCCAATTTCTTTTGGCCTTCCTGGGTTTGCAGTATATATGTAAGCAAAATTCTAATGCATATAAAACTAAACATTTTTAAAAAGATCTTAAAAACAAAAACAGAAGCCTAAAAGAAAGAAAGCAACAAAAACCAAAACCAGAGTGAACACGCAACAAAAAGGACTCATTGAAGCCTGCCTGCAATGCGCTTGCATTTTTCTAACTTTCGTGGCTTCGCTTCAATTATAACTTTCTTGGCAATAAGAGACGAGAGAGGAGGGCTTTCAAGTAGACTGCCCAGACCATTTCTTCTTCTAGTCTCCAAATTCGGGTCTTAATGGATCATCTCTTTTTTCTGTTCTACCACGTTAAACTGTCCCCTACTGGTACTAGATAGGAAGGAGGGACGGGAGGCGGGGATGCGAGGAGGACAGGCCTCGAGATGGATGGAGATTCCCTCTGAGTGAGTACCATTTAGGCAAATCTGTCACCAACCTCGTATTCTGTTCTCACATCTTCATTTTTGGGGGAGTTCGAGGTGGCGGTATTTTATGTAAGAAGAAGAATATCTTCATATGTATGGATGGATACATAAGTATTTGTTACACTAGGACTATCATGGCAAAATAATGGCACTGGAAAATGGCAATAATTGGATGATGTGAAGAATGAGAAGGAACGTTTCAGTTAGACTTGGCACATGCAGTCTGTGATTACAAACGAACGACGCGATTTATAAAAAAAAAACAAAAAAAACAAAAAACGGAGGTGCGGGAAATCTCTACAAGGTCACAGGGGCGCTGTTTCGATCGTGTTGAAAGACTTAGACAATGGTTTTTCAGAAGGAAGGGATTAGAAACGGTTCGATCTGAAGCCGTAGTCAGAGTGTTAAAGAATTCTTAGATGTAGCGATCGTTGGAGAAGCTCGATTTTCAAAGAGAAAGAAAAAGATTAACAGTGGATCTTGTAAAAACATGGAAATCCAAGAAAAAAAATGTAGGAACCCTTTTGCCGTGCCATTGTTGCCACAATGCCGTGACTCGGATTCGAACCGAGGTTGCTGCGGCCACAACGCAGAGTACTAACCACTATACGATCACGGCGAGCTACCAGGGACCTGTAATATTCGTCTTCTGAATATTCTCTTCAATACTCATAGGCCTTCCCACTTCCTGCGTCACTAAATGACCCATCTATTGGGCGGGACTCCAACCTATCATAGCCTGCGATGCGCAGGCGCATTGCGCTCTTGCTGCTAACTAGGCTTCACTTTGGTTCCTTAGTCTGGGGCAAAGCCGTCGCTTGCGAGAGGGGGTTGGAGGTTGGGGAGGTTGTTGGCCGGAGACCTCCTGAGCATCCGGGGACCAGAGGTGACAGTCTTGGGGGAAGCGAGTCTCCAGTGCCTGGACCCTTGCCGGTGGATTCTGCAGTTCTTGGGCCTGCAGGGTCGTTGCCGGTTGAGTCTCCTGGCTGCAGATCTTCCCCTACCCCTAGCAGCGACCCATCGGGACCTTTGCTGAGAGTGCAGATGCCCTGGGTACTGAATTAGCTGTATGGACAGAATTCAACTGAATGCCTGTCAGCTTCGGCTTTCCGCCCCCATGACTTCTCTCTTGCAGTCTCTCCCACTTCTGGATGGCTAAATCCTCTCTCCTTGATGCTCCCGCTCGGCTTTGCGCCCAATTCTGACCCCACTGGGCGGCAACTGGGACTCGGTCCGGTTTTCTTCTTGTCCATCAGCACTCCCGCCCACGTGGCGTCTAGCCTGTGACAGCTTCCACAGAGATCCAGTAATATTTACTAAACCACGAATGTGCCAGTGGTTTTTGACAAGAGAGTTCAAAGTGGCCACCTTTAGCCCTCCCCTGCAGAGCCACCAGAGATCTCACTAAACACCAACCAAATCCTTTCACTATTCCACGTCCCAGACTGTAGGACATCCGCCTGCTTTTCCTGCTCACGCGGCTTTCAGTGTCGTCTACCGCCCCCATCGACTGGCGCCCATTCACTCAACAGGTTCTCGAGGAGCGCTAGCTGTCAGCCAAGCCAGGCCCTAGAGCGCTGTGGGAGCGGGCAGGGCCTAAAAATGACCCAGGAGAACACTTGGGAGAAGAATCACAACAATGCCTTTTCATGACTGTGTTCAACCCTTTGTACATTAAATTGCTGGTTGACAGATTTCCATTCTACTTGTAAAAGCTATCTCAAAGGTTGCACCCTCTGCGGAGCCTCTTCTTTTCATCACTTCGGCATCTACTCCAGTGGTTTGATGGAAATTTGTAAAAAGTCAAAGATGTATTTCTATAATCCTATAATTCCTACTAAGACAAACCACTGTATTTTTATGAAAACAGTAATATTTGTACATAGCATTTTCTGGCTGACGCAATTCTCTGTACTTAAGATGTAAATACCATCCCCATAACAAACTAGAAGCCTCTGTGCTCCTGCAGTTTAATTTAGCCCGCGGTGGTATAAACTGTTCCCAACTGTCACTTGTTTGGGGTCCATTTTCTACAATGTTAGCTACGTATTAAAATGGAGCAGAAGAACAAAACACTGCTCCCTTGCCGTGCCATTGTTGCCACAATGCCGTGACTCGGATTCGAACCGAGGTTGCTGCGGCCACAACGCAGAGTACTAACCACTATACGATCACGGCGAGCTACCGGGAACCTAGGGTCAGGGTTCCTTACTTGATCTCTTCTGTATTGGATGCCCCGCCCCTTTTTACGTCATTGAGTTGCTGGCATTTGTTTCCGCCTATCATCAACGGCGGGACTTACGAGTGTGCGCAGGCGCTCTGGTTTCTGGCTAGATCTGCGCGCTGGTGGAAAGAAGCCCTCCGCTTCACAGCAGTGCTAACAGCGGCGGACTGGGCCTCTTTTTTCTTTGTCTTTGTCTTTTCTTTTTTCTTTTGAGTCAGGGACTGATTCGGGGCAGGCTGGCCTCTAACGTCCCGAATTTTAGGTTCCCAGGCTCCACCACGCCGGGCTTGCCGGGCATTTTCATGGCCGTCTTTTTTGTGGTGCGTTCTCAAGCCAAGCAGAAACTCGAGAAGACTGTAGCCAATCGTTAAGGTTAGCTGGGGGCCCTTGAAATACAGTGGTAAGAGGATGGCAGGAGATGGATCGTCCCTGTCTCAAGGGCCGCACTGGCTACAGGCTGCAGTGTGGCGTTCCGGTAGCTCGCCGTGATCGTATAGTGGTTAGTACTCTGCGTTGTGGCCGCAGCAACCTCGGTTCGAATCCGAGTCACGGCATTGTGGCAACAATGGTACGGCAAGGGCGCCTTTTTAGTACTGGAGTATTGGTGAAGTCGTTGTAATAACTGTCGTCTTCTGTTGCTCTTCCTGTTGCTCATGCTGAAGGCATTATAATACGTAGTTAATTCTCAGAAACACTATACTATGTGCGCAACTAATGTTACAAGCCTGTCTGTTTAGGTACCTTGCTTTTGTTAATATCTCTGCGAGGTACTTTCATTTTCCTAAGTCATATTTTAAATAAGTTAAATCATATTTTAGTCCTTTAAAAACCTCACACGATTTGATTTCATCACGGAGGGCGTAGGAATTATAGAAACAATGCGAAAATTAGGGGTTAGAGTCGGGTAGGTAGGAAAACAAACCGAACTATTTTTGGTTCAGGTCATATGACAAATGAAAGATACTACCATACTGAAGGGATTAGTTCTTGTGGTCACTGTGGCATGCTAAGATAGCCTCGTGGGAGCTGGTGTTTTCTCCTTTTCCCAGTCTACCTCAGATTAAAGCAAATTATCACGTTGTTTTGTGTGTTTTTAAAAAAAACCCCAAGCTCCACAAATTCGGGTCTATTATTTGGCATTAGGCCAAATGGAAGTGAGTTTTCGACCTGGCTCTTGAGCAGGTGATGGTGTCTGTGTGGCTGTCAAGAAAGGAACCCCCAAGAGGTCCTAGAGAAGACCCAGAGAAGAGTGAGTTTCTGCAGCTCCTCTCAGGGGCTCTGGGGTGGCAAAGCAACTCAGGAAACTTTCCTGGGAAAGATGAGTGTTGTAATGGGGTTGGTTCCTTTCACCCACAATCCATCAGAGACTACTTACTGAACAGTGTAGAGAATTAAGACTTCATTGCAGCCTCCCTCCCCAAAATCCCCAAACAAACAAAAGACAACAAAAACCACCCTTGCATGCGGTAATTTCCCCGGGTCTCACAACACTGTATGAGATTTGGTGAGTTTAAAGCCACATAACAAGACAGCTTGTACCTTACAAGTGTTCTGAACAAAATACAGTAGGTGAACGTGAAAACCCATCATGCTTTGTGTGAACAGTTATGTATCTAGGAAATGAGTATCACCAAACCCAGCGGACTAGTCACCAGGACTGCAGCAGCTGTTCCTGGGCTGGTTTTGCTAGCGCTGGTCCTTTGAGCTGCATCCAGAATGGAGGTTGGGAGAGTTGCAAGCATTCCTTCCTTAGGGAGACATAAACCATGTCTACCTCCCTCTCTAAGGTCCCAATAACAAATCAAAGTACAGTTCTATCAAAGGTCCCCCCAGAACTAGAAGGTTGTTGGTTACTTACAGAGTCGGAGTGAGGAGTTACTGACAGGTGACCATAAAATGGCCACATTAGAAAGTCTGCACCCAGAAAGATGACTTCTTCCCACAGTCACATAGACAGTGACTTCAATCAACCTCTCCCAGCATGTAAACTGTATTGTCTCCGGAGCCCTGAGGTTACATGCAATTAGAGCAGAATGACATGTAGGTGGCCAGGAAGAGTGGCTGGAATCTCAGGGGGAGAGTCATTACCCTCCCTGCCATCCCTTCTTTGAGAGAACAGCAACTGTCCACTGGCTCAGTCATAGATGGCTGTTTCCGACCAGGCACAGCTGACCTGGTCAAAACAGCTGCTCTTGTGCTTGGATGACCAAGGAGGAAGGAGCAGTCACTCTGGTATTACTTAGGGGTACAGGGGTCAGTCCATTTTCTCTGTCAATTAAGTCAAAGGCAGGAAAATTTTGAAAGTGAAGCAAAGCCAAAGTTTATTCAAAGGGAACAATTTCATAGAGTTAAAAAAAAAAAAAAAAAAAAGGGAAAGAAAGAAAGAAAGGAAAACTTCCCCAGGGCAGGCAACTTGTCAATCTTCGCAGTTGCCCAGAGGAGGAGAATGATACAAGAAAGGGAAAAGCCATTTGAGTAAAGCCAGCAAGATGGGTGCATCAGAGACAGAATAAGGAAGCCCAAATACCAGAGTGGATAAAGCATTTTTAGGCTCTGGAAGCAAAGAAATAGCCAAGAAAGAAGCAAAAGGAAATAGTTACACCTTTTAAAGTCAGGACTCATTAAGGTGAGCAGACCCAGCAGGGTCTCATAGCAGCTTGTAGGGACTGTAGTGGGGCCAGGAATTCTGGGAAGCCAAAGTATAGCATTTTGTTAACGAGATAATTATCCCACCTGTCTCTTTGGCATGGTTTAAGGTGAGCCTTCCTAGGGGTGGTCTCTTGGCAAGATGATTGACAAACTGTCTTACCTTCTGGGTAGCTGGAAATGTTTGATCTCCATTCAGGTGAGAGATTTCATCCTGTTGGTAGGAACTAGTTTTCCCTTACTGGGTTTTTCCGTTGCTCTGTCAACTCCCTAGGAACACAGTAAAACAGTTAAGAAAACACAGCTTAGAAACAAAAGCTGAGGTACCCCACTGCTTACCCATATCTGTAGCTAGGAATGCAGAAGGAAGCTAAGGAAATGTGGCATGACCCAGGTGCTGGAGAGTCTGGAAGTGGGGTGGGATAGGTGGGGTGCAGGAGGATGCTCTGGCCTACAGCTGGCCTGGACAGTAATATTGTCACCCTGGAGAAGGGTCAACCTAGCCTCTTTTAAGGTACTCTGCCAGTTTTCCCTGCTCTGATCTCAGGGTGACAGATCAGTCTGATAGAGTGACTTGCCTTCAGGCAAGAGCAAGCATTGCTGTGCACAAGCCTCTAAATTGTTGGCCTGGCTTATGCACCTAACTGTGGTTTTACCGTTTAGACTCCTGGGCACGGTTGGTGGGATTCATTTCCTCTGTTTATCTCGGGTGATGAGGTTTCTGGGCTGCCAATGGTGAGAGCCAGAGTCCCAGAGAGCCTGGCCTGGGATGACGTCACCATGACCCAATTGGCACACTTAGCGGCCAATCAACACCTTCCTTCACTGCTCTCACTTTTAAAAACTATTTGTTTTGTTTTTGTTTTATTCTATAAATGTCACCAGACAATACATTTCCTAGGTTGGAGCGCCCGCAAAGAAGCAGGCGGTGTTAAGAGTTCCTTCAGCGTACATCCCAGCTCCAGCAATCTCCATTTTGGTTTAATCCCTTCAGGTTTCCCATAAGCTCTTACTTTTTTTCCAGCAGCAGACCTAGGTTTCCACCAGGAGGCGCTGAAACCCAAGCGGTTGACTTGGGAAGCAGAACCTGTAGGAGAGTCAATTTGGGGGACACATCTGACTGAGATGAGGCATCCCTCGGGCTTCTCTGTAAAGTCCACACTCAGGTTCATCCTTCCCTCCCTTTCCCTCCTTCCATCATTCATCAAAGAAGACTCATTTTGCTCTTACAATACTGAGTTATGGCGGGACTACAAAGCTGTGGAAAGAAGCTTTCGGTCCAGAGTGGTTGATTTTCCAGCTGCGCTTGTCACCTGACATGTGCGCAGGTCAAGTGACTAGCACAGATGCCCAAGTCATCTGGCCTCTTGTTTCTAGATCTTTCCACACTCATTAGAAAGAGGACTCCAGGAGTTCCTGTGGGACTTGATTCCTGTCCCAAGACCTGACACTTTTTCCTGAGACCGGAAGATAGCAGGGAGTGGTTTCCAGACATTATTCTAGAAGTGACCAATTGGAAGAAGCTTTCTGCCCCAGAGTAGGAAAAGGTCAGTGTGGTGAAACTCCCTTACGACTTCATGTCTCTCCAGTCAGAAAGGCCGCTCTCAGGAGCACGCATGACAACAGCTGCTGCTGTGATGTGACACGAGGGGAGTGTGTATAGATAGGGCAGCCACTTTGTAAATCATCCTGGAGGTGTCTCAGAGGCCTACAACCAGCGATACTACTCCTGGGCACACACCCAGTGGGCTTCACATCCTACCACAGAGACACCTGCAAATCCATGTTTAGTGCTGTTCTATTCATAATAGCCAGGGAGTGGAATCAGCTGAGACGTCTGTCGTAAATGTGGCTCATATGCATAATGGAGCACCAGTCAGCTCTGAGGGAAAACAAAATAATGAAATTTGCAGGAGCTGCAAGACCCTGGAGTAAGGGACCTGCTCAGGTCCTGAAGGACAAGGTCACAGGTTCTCTCAAATTTGTGGGTCCCAGCGTCAAGGCTTTTGTGTGTTTAACTTGGAGCACAGTGGAAGCCAGAAAGGGGCATTTGGGGGGCACATTAGGAGAGGGTGGGGAGGCTGAAAATAGATGGGTACAAAGGTTCAGGGTTCTGGGGATGGGCAGCTAAGCGCTATGGAAGCCTGCTACCTCACAATTAAAACAGAGGGTTAGCAGAGAACGCGTGGGAGGAAACGAGGAGGGCTGAAGGGTTAAGTGGGGATGCTGCAGGCTATCATGAGAGGAGGGGAGAGTGAATGGGTTAACCAGCGCTAAGGGTGTGTGCAGAAAGCCTAATTTTAACAGAATTATCCTGCAAGGGTAGACAATGACAATCTCAGAGTACATGGGTTATTACATGAAAATTGCAAAGTATGGGAGTTACTGGTCAGAGATGGCCCAGAGGTCTCCAACCCTGGCTACTGCATTGGCCTTGGTTAGCCTCCATGGTGAGACTGCATACTAAGACCCTGTTGCTGACAAGCGTGGCCACTTGGTTTTTTTTTGGTTTTTCGAGACAGGGTTTCTCTGTATAGCCCTGGCTGTCCTGGAACTCACTCTGTAGACCAGGCTGGCCTGGAACTCAGAAATCTGCCTGCCTCTGCCTCCCAAGTGCTGGGACTAAAGGCGTGCACCACCACTGCCCAGCGAGTGTGGTCACTTTGGCTACAGAACATAGAAAACAGTTAATCTCAAACTGTGGTGGTTTGCATCTGCTTAGCCCAGGGAGTGGCACTATTAAGAGGTATGGCCTTGTTGGAGGAAGTGTGTCACTGTGGGAGTGGGCTTTGAGACCCTCCTCCTAGTCCCATGGGAACCATTGTCTATTTGCCTTTGGAAGAAGATGTAGAACTCTCAGCTCCTCTAGTGCCATGCCTGCCTGGATGCTGCCATGCTTCTCACCATGATGACAATAGACTGAACCTCAGAATCAGTAAACCAGCCCCAATTAAATATTGTAATTTATAAGAATTGCCTTGGCCACAGTGTCTCTTCAGAGCAATGGAAACCCTAACTAAGATACAAATCTACCTGGAGACTTCCTCTCTGCTGGGCATCTTACACAGGGCCAGAGGGTGCTATGCAGACTACAGAGGGAGCAAAGATTTCATTGGCTTTACCCGGTGCTTGGCCTTCCATACCACAACACAGGCCTGCCAGGCAAGAGGTGCCAAGAGGTGCACAAACATTACAGAGTAATAACCAGCTTCTTGGGTTGAGGCCTGCTCCACAGGAGGCACTCTGATGCCTTATACTGTAATCTTGGTCAAAGGCCCATGACTGGCAGGCCACAGGTTCTAGGATAGAACCTGCTGTTGTTATTTTCCTAAATGGTCATGTCAAACTGTCTCCTAAGTACTGATGTAGACTGTTGCCACTCTTAACCTTACTTAGCCAGAGAAGATTCCTTTTTTAGGAGGAAGCAGCCAGTGCAGAGCTTCTTAGTCAAAGTGTTGAGAACTAGAGGTCCAGCGTGTGGCCTTAGACAGGACATCATTATACCCCTGCCAAGGCTCAGAGGACATCTTGGAAGAGGAGCTGGGGAGAACGGAGGAGCTGCAAAGAAGGAGGAGTGCTGTGAAATGCTGCTCCAGGATAGGACATAGCTAGCTACCACTGTCATGAACGCAGAAGCCACGGTTACCTGCACATCATCAAACAGCACACCTTACCACGGACAGGGCCTCTGACAGGTAGCCGTGTGTTGGATCTCCCACCCTGCCGTGGAATCAATCAGATGGGTGAAGGGCCTGCTGGGAGTTGTGAATTAATTTTTTTGGATGCTCAAGCCCTGAATCAAGTCATGACAGGAACTGTCACACTGTCAAATGTCTCAGGCCACCCCAGGCTTGTGACCCTCCTGCCACTTCCCCTTAAGTGTTGGGATGACAGATCAGAAAGTTACTAAACAAAGTGCAGCGGAGCAAGTGCCTCAGTGGGAGACAGTTGCTGGGGCTTGCAGATGGTGGCCCTCCTGCTGTCTCACAGTCTTCCTCCTGTGTGTGCATACCCATGTCATATCTCTAGATATACAACTCTCATATACAGGCTCCTGTTAGAATACATTAGACTAATCCTAATTGGTCCCATTTTAGCTTCTTTAGAGCCTTCCTCATAGGTTCTGATCTGAAGTGTTGGGAGCCAACCCCTAGCAGAAAACGGCTATCATCTTTGCAGCCATCTCGGGCCATATATTTGAAGGTTGATACTTTTCCACCCTGACAAGAGACTTGCAAGCAGCTTGCAACAGCTCAGCACACTCTGATAAATGTTTTGTTGTTTAGTGTCCCCAGCTGCAAGGCACACATGGTACAGTGTTTCCAGCTGCACTCCCCTGCTTGTGATTTTCTTTCAATAAACGAGACTTGATCAGAACTCTGATCTTGGCTCCATTCTTCGAGTCTCTTGCCCCTCTATCCCCACTCTCTCTCTTGCAGACGCCGTTGACTGACCCATGGCCGGGTCACTGAAGTATGAGTTTTAGGAGTTCAACTTTTGAATTTTACAGGAACATGACTCATTCCATAATGGGAAGTAATTGTAGACTAAGTTCTCTGGTGTTGGCAGGGCTCCAGGGTATACATAAGCTACTTTGACTTATAAAATCTATTTCTTCCAAGACTGGCAAAGCAGCACCATGGTTAGGAGAAAATGCCCCCTAGGCCCTGGCATTGGAACCCTTGGTTCCCAGCCAGCGGTGCTGTTTTCCAAAGGTTTAGGTGCCGCAGCCTGCCTTGCTAGGAGGAGGAGCATCACTGGGGACTTTGAGAGTAAAGCCTTCCTACCTTCCTGCTGATGCTGAGGATATGATCTCTGCTTTCCCCACCATGCCTGCTTCTTACAGACATGAGTACACTGCAGCTGTCTTTAGACACATAGCAGAAAAGTGCATTGGATACCGTTACAGATGGTTGTGAGCCACTATGTGGTTGCTGGGAATTGAACTCAGGACCTCTGGAAGAGCAGTCAGTGCTCTTAACCGCTGAGCCACCTCTCCAGCCCGGTCATGGAGTTTTATCACAGCAGTGATAAAACACTAATGCACCATTTAATTAAGTAAAAGATACTTACCAGGGGGCCTGGCAAGATGACTCAGAGTGTAATAATGCCTGCCACCCAAGCCTGGTGACCTCAGTTACATACCTGGAACCCATGTATGGTGGAAAGAGAGCAGACCAACTACACAAAGTTGTCTTCTGACCTCCAGATGCATGCTATGGCATGTGCCCCACCTCATACACCATGTATGCATGATGGTGATGGTGATGGTGATGGTGATTAATAGTAACAAGAGCAACAACAATAGAATAAACTGTTTAGAAAGAATAAATAACAGGAGCTTTTTGGTACCTTTGAGCCCATGGAGGCCGGCTGAGAAGAGAACTTCTATAAGTCACAAGTGTCTAGAGAGTTGTAGGACAAAGACATTTTTGTTGGTTATGAGCAGTCATCACCAGAACTAAAGACTACTGCTTAAACTGAAAGTGTTTTTACCCAAGATAAAACCAAGCTTTGCACAGGCAAGAGATGGGCTTATGTACTCAAAGCAAAAAAAAAAAAAAACAACATAGCGACCCCTAGTGGCAAACCAAACAGAAGCGGAGTAATTTGGGGTAAAAGAGGTGATTGGGGTCAATGAAAAGAGTGTCAAGCTTTGTGGCCAATTTCAAAGGAACCTTCTTGCCCAGGCCATTGGACACAGTATCTCTGTGATGCTGTACCCCTCATGTACTTATGCTTTTCTCTTTTATTAATTTATTTTTATTTATTAGTTTATTTAAAGGGAGAGCATGAATACAGTTATTCATTATCACAAATCATGTGGCAGTGGAGAAATCATAGGAGTCGGTCCATCTCAAGAGCAAGTGATAGGCCTCACCTTGAGAAAGCCACCTTCTTGATTGATTATGGTCTTTCTGTTGCTGGATAAGCGTGCTCTTGTCTTTTAGCTTTATTAATTATTTATTCACTCATTAATTTATCTACCTACCTATCTGCTCATATGTCTCTCTCTCTCTCTCTCTCTCTCTCTCTCTCTCTCTCTCTCTCTCTCTCTCTCCCTCCCTCCCTCCCTCCCTCCCTCCCTCCCTCCCTCCCTATAAGAAGGCAGGACCTCCATCTCACCAGGACCACAGTCATAGAGGGTAGCCTGAAACTCACCTGGCTGGTGTCAAACTTTTAGGAGCCCATGCTGCCTTGATCTCCCAAGTTGCTAGGGCTTCAGACATGCACAACCATGGCTGGACTGCTGCTGTCTTAACTTGTTTATTTATCCATAGTGCTGGGGCTCTGAAACAGGGTCTCAGGCTTGCTAACCAAATGCTCTACCACTGAGTTGTACTTGAAGACCAGTGTAGATCTTAGAGAGGCAATGTGTCTCACTCTGCTCAGGCCATGGCAGCAAAACACCACACCTTAACTTATTTACAACTATCTCTTTGCTTTTATGGGTGACTGAATCATTTAATCCAGTGGCTTAGAGGTGGAGAAGGGTTACAGAGGCCAAGAGGAGCTGCTGTGCTCAACAGGACAGATTTTTCTCCACTCAGTGGCTTAAACAACAGATATTTGCTTTTTGGAAATTTCTTGAGGTACCAGGTGGTTCAGTTTCTGCTTATTAGCAGAGTGTCATATATCTCATGTCACCTTTCCCTTATAGGATAAAATGGACTGACGAAAGTCACATATCATCCTGTCCTCAGGACAAAGAATGAGCAAGGGACCTAGGGTGAGCAAGCTCTCTGGTATGTCCTTCAGAAGGACACTAATCTTATCAGGTTAGTATCTCTCCCTTAAATTGGACACAGGGTGTGATTTTACAGTCCTGATAAGGACTCTCAGACTTCTAAAATTCTTTTCTTTTATAAATTTAAGGAGCTAGACACAGGTGGAGGTGTTGGAGAAATAATCTTGATTGATATAGGCTACCCCACTCACAGATTTCAACTGCCCCACAACCAAGGACAGAAGGCACAGAGGAACTTTCTGACCTGGGGTTCTTCCGGCAAGGGAACTGATTTCAGACCATTTCTTGAGGGCAGTTTTAGTCGAGCCAGAGATGACTGGAGGTGTAGATGAGTGTTAGAGGCCTTGCCTAGGATGCCTGGCGTCCTAGACAGTTCTCCCCAGCACTGCATAACACAGAAAAAACTCACCATGACCAAACTGGGGAGAGGAAGTCAGAGGATGGACAGAAGGACATAGGCAGAGGGAGCTTACATTCTCAAGACTGCTGGTTTCCCATTTATCGCTGCTGTTCCCCTTGAATATACACACTGCCTCCGCCACGACTCCTCTCCATGATTTTACACACATACTCTGCAGAGACAGAGCTTTCCTGCAGTGAGGTGAGGGTTGGAGTAAAGTTGGGCTGCAGGCAATAAGACCACGGCAGGAAACCCTGTCCTGACTTTCTCCCAGGCAGCTTTCTAGGTTGGCAGGGTCAGCCAGTTGTCACATTGAAAAGTTCTGAAGGACCCCGCCTGTGGATGGATTCACAGATGCTGTCCGGAGATTTAAGAGCTGGCTGGTATCAACCTCTTCCCACTATTACAAAGATCGACATCATTTCATGGGAGTATCAATTAGGTTGTCTTGGTTACAAGGCTGTTTGAGGAATGCTTTGCCAGAACACCTTGTGATCAATTCTTATCTGTAATTAGTGCCCTCATCTTCAGAAATGCCAAAGGGCAGGTTTACAACCCGCTTGTTTGGACCTGTTGACTCAGGGCAAATACTCAGTTATCTGGACCAGTATGAAAGATTCTACTTAATTGCAGTTGGGCACAATCCTTCATCTCTCAAGTCTCCATCTTTGTAAATAGGGATTGGGAGGAATAGAGATGGTTACTTTGGGAAGGTTCAGCAAAACAACATATGAATGAGACATATTGGCTTTTGCCAAGTTCTCTTGAATCTACTTAGTGCTCCAATGCAGAGCTTAGTCTTAGGGAGCCCCGGAGCTCTGGGCTGGTCCCACAGTGCCCAGAGCAGCAAGCTCAGGGTCAGGCTCAACCTTCATGGCAGGCAGGATCCAGCTGGATATGCCTTGGAGTATCTTCTGTCACTCTGACACCTCACAGTATAACTATGCTGTGCAGCATGCCCTTCTAGATTCTGTGATGTTCCGAAGAAAAAGGAGTAATAATGACAACAAATATTAAAGACTATTACATGCTGCTAAAAGAATTTAAAGCAAGAGAGATTAGAAAGTTTATTTATAAAAATCCAATTGGGTTTAATGAAGAAAATGTAACATTTGACTTTATAGCTAGTAGGGAATAAATTGATGTTCTTTTAAAAGTATGAAATGTATAACTATGAGACAAAGGCTGAATAAGTCTAAGAAATAATGGTCAATAAATTTGTTTCATTTAAATTAAAATGTCCTGCTAATACTTCATATATAAATTCTTGAATGCAGTAGACATAAAATACGGATGTGAACAGCCATTTGCCTTATGAAATGTGCAGTGGTAGCTCCGTGAGTCTTATCAGTCACAGGGAGGTCCAATTTGGAAAAGGGACTGAAACCCAGGCTCATCCTAGGGAGGAGCAGCTCCTGGAGTGCCTCTGTAGGACTGTGCTGCAAGCAAAGCACTTCCTTCCGACGAGGAAGCAGCAGACCTTCCTGAGAAGGGAGGTTTTGGCAAAGAACTTGCTACCTCCAATTTGTGTTTTAAAAGTCAGACTTAATGTTCTATTTCAATTCTTACATCAAATTCCTGGATGGGCATTTAGTCTTTCGAGGGATAAAAATATGACGATTCAGTTTAAGGAGCTCAGTTAGATACTGTTCATCTCACTGGGTGAGAATAAGACCACTATCAAATTTTTTGAGCCAAATTTGAAGCAAACATTGGCCATGTCCTTACCTGGGAACCTGGAGGACAGCACCAAATTCCATTAGTCAGTTTGATAAAGGCAATCCCACAAGGCTACGTACTCCTCACCTTGATCTAAGTATGAGAACCATGTACCCTGACTTACTTCCTGCCTGTGTACCTCCTGCCTCCCATGTGATCAAGCAGACTGTGCAGTTGGGGCAACCCATCTTCTTTACAGAAGCAAAAACACTTGGCTTGTTATCTTACACAAACAAACAAACAAACAGCTCCAGCATTCTAGGACGTTATCTGTCTAGGGCAAGCAGGTCTTACCAATTAGAGGCATTTCTGTTTTATAATCTCTTAAGCACAGCCAGGTGAACTTAAAACATAATGTTAGCCATCATGATGCATTTTTAAACTATGTATGTGTGTGTGTGTGTGTATGAATGTATGTATGTATGTATGTATGTGCCTGAGAGTGTGTGTGTGTGCACCAAGTGCATGCAGGAACACATGGAGGCCTGAAAAGGGAATTGTCTCTCCTGAAACTGGAGTTACAGGTTATTGTGAGCTACCATGTTCATGCTGGGTATCGAACCCAAGTCCTCAGCAAGACCAATGTGCACTGTTAACGCCTGGGCCATCTCTCTAGCCCCTGCAGTTTTGATTATAGAGCCAGGAAACACTTCATTCCATAAAACAGAGTAAGTACCTCAATGATCTGAGCAGAAAAGTTTGTTTTATAGATAGAAAAAGGCTTGGAGAAGTCAGAAGGAAGGAACAAAAGGGAGTGGTCATTTAAAATGACTTTCCTTGTAAGTTGAGGACCAGGAGGTAGAATGGAAAAATAACAGGTTGGCTAATATCTGAGTACTTTATGCTGTGTGCACACGTGTGTGAGCGTGTATGTTTAAGGGTTAAAGCAGAAGAAACCTCATTATCATGCCAATTAAATCTGACCTGTTAGAACAACTTGGCACTTTTAATTTTTTTTATTTTTTTATTTTTTATTTTTATTTTTTTTAGTTTTTCGAGACAGGGTTTCTCTGTGTAGCCCTGACTGTCCTGGAACTCACTCTGTAGACCAGGCTGGCCTCGAACTCAGAAATCCACCTGCCTCTGCCTCCCAAGTGCTGGGATTAAAGGCGTGCGCCACCACTGCCTGGCAATTTGGCACTTTTATAAACTCCAAATCTTTTTTTAAAAATTTATTTACCATAAGACATAGGTGGTTGATTACTAAGAGTAGTCATTGCAAAGCAAAGTTTTTGTTTGTTTGTTTTTAATAAAGGAATAAGAAAAGTTACATTGAAACCTTTTCTGTGAGTTTATCCCTTTCAGTGTGGAACCTGTCAGCAGGATAAACTGTATGAGTCTGACTTTTTTAGAAGGAGACCTAGGAGGGCTAGCAAGGCTAGGCCTGAGTTTTCTGTCAGATGGACTGACCAGGCAGTTGCAACCATGGGGAGAGGAGCTGCATGTCTGCTGCTGTCAATGGATCAAGCAACAGTCAACCATCAACATCACTGGAGGTCTGAGAAAGAAAGCTTGACAGGAAGGATAATCCAAATGGCCACTGTATCAACTAATTTGACACAGACTTAACCTGCTACTTAAACCCTAGGCTCCTCCCTGGTAATCTCAATGGTTTCCTTGGGGGAAGAGTTCCCAGAGCAGCAGTCAGAGGTCAGTGCAGTGTCCATCAAACAGTCTATCACATAGGGCAGCATCAGTCTTCTGGTGCCAGACTTAGAAGATCTGAGAGACTTTCCTGGAGATGGGGAACTGGAGAGACTGGCCTACACTGGTGGAAGCAAAAGGGGCAGTCAGTTCTCCAGGGTTCTATGTGTCCACATCTTGGGCAGTGTCCTGGCAGTGGGCAAGGCATGGGGTAGTCCTTTGCCTGGTGGTTTTGCCTAGCATTACCCAGCACTATCCCCATCTAGGTGGAGTTGTTTGTGCCCCATTGTCTTCTTTGGAGGATACCTTAGGGCTGAATCTAGAAGCTGGCATTTTTGTTTATTATTGGAAGCCTTTCAGAAAACATTTTATATGCCTTTTCAGCAGATCTCTGAGGAGTTTGAAGGCCAGAATTTAATTTATTAAATATACCTGATTTTAAACAATCTTTGTTTTATTTTAGTTACTTATTTCAGACTCAACCTGACAACATCTACGAAGACCATATAAAGGGAGGTATAAATTGGTCTCTCTTACAAGTTTTTTTTTTTTTTTAAATTAGTTATCTTCTTACTTAGCATGACTATAAACAGAGTTTTAAGCACACTAAAGAATTTGATCCGCCGAGTGTGGTGGCACACGCTTTTAATCTCAGCACTTGGGAGGCAGAGGCAGGTGGATTTCTGAGTTCGAGGCCAGCCTGGTCTACAGAGTGAGTTCCAGGACAGCCAGGGCTATACAGAGAAACCCTGTCTCGAAAAACCAAAAAAAAAAAAAAAAAAAGAATTTGATCCATTAAAAGGTGACATTAACTTCTGTGTCTTAATTATCTGTATAGTTTACAACAAGGTAGAAGTTTTACAGAATTAGGATTTTACAGTTTTATTACTGTTAAATTTTAGTCTTAAAAATTTGAATTGAAAAGTTTCTAGCAGTAAAATAAAACTTTAAACCATTACTATGGTCCATCTAGTGATTGGGAACATTACAAACCCATCAATGCAGCCCACAGAGAGATTGACACCCTCATAGTGCATCGTTACAGAGTGTCACAGTTTTCTGTAGCTCAGTCTACTCAAATAGCTAAAGCTTGTCAAAGACAAAGAGACTAGACATACATCTTTAAGTCAACAATAGTTAACCCGAGTGACCTCAGGAATTTATAAACCTTATTTATCAAATATATTTTATTTATTGGACATGTTGTTTTTTATTTAAAACTTTTATTTTTAGGATAAAGATTATCATATAAAAACCCATCCTGAATCCAAAATATCTTAGAGACCTATTATTGTCTCCTTAGTGTAAAAATGAGATAGCAAGAGTTATTTCAATTTACATAAGAGCATGTAGCAACAAATTAAGATTACCTATGTATAGATTTTAATTTTTTTGTTACAAATTTTACCGTTGCTTTTTTTACTTGGAATTTTACAGGTTCTCTGTCCCATGCTATACCCACTTTCCCCAAAGGGGTTTTATAGATCCTGAGAGAAAAATAGTTTACATTTTAGCAACAGCTTCAGATATCCATGATCTTTAAAAGGGAGACCATCCATACACACACACACACACACACACACACACACACACACACACCACACACGAATGGGGAGGAAGAAGCCAAAGAGTTAAACATCTGTAATTATTTTGCATCTTAATTTTTATATAATTTTTTATTAAAATATTAGGTGGGCAGGCAGAAGACAAAGAGGTCCCACCCTCTGCCACACCTGGGCAGCACTGGCCCTGCCCCTCGTTGGCTTTGTCACTCAGGAGAGTCACTCTGAACTTCAACTGGGCAGCATAGTAGAACTGTCCCTGGTGCTATGGATATGTGAGAGCTGGCCATGATGGAGTGGCATAAACACAGGATAGCAGGCCCCACCACTCACCTGGGCAAAGCAAGAGAGCTGGCCCTGGTGGTGAGGACACAGGAGAGTTGGCAGGCTGACCAAGTGAGCTACCACTCAGGCCCATATCAAGGGCTTTGAGTTGGCCCACCCCAACATTTAGTCAGTCTATGAACTGCTGGAGCTCATGAAGGGGCCGGTCCTGCAGACCCAAAGCTGAAGGATCGCCACGACACAACAGCAGGATATTTGAGAGCATCCCAGTGAAGATCCAGTATTGATAGTATAGCAGAAACAGAGGCTTCAAAACAGACCAGTGATTCATTGCAATAAGCATCCATTTGCAAGTAAAGATGTCTGGGCAAAAGGCTATACCGTATGATACACTACAGCTTCAGTGGTAAGCTTCTTTTGTTATTTCTTTTCTTTTTACATTATTTATTTATTCACTTATTTCTTTTCCATACCGGGAATGAAACCTAGGGAGGGCTCTTCTCTAATCCCTCAACCTTTCTTTTACTTTTCTGTTTGCCTTTTGACACAGGGTCTCATGGTAGCCAGGGCTGGCCCTCAACTTCTGGAGCAGGAATTTAAACTCTAGATTTGCCTGTCTCCACCTCCTAGGTGCTGGGATTTCTGGCCTGTGCCTGCATCAGGTTTGCCACTATATTTTTTAAGGGATGCTCTTATCAAATGTTACAACATAGATAGAACATTGAACCAAGCAAGATGAACCTGAGCAAGGGGAGTATCCAAGCTCCTGCTTACACACCCTTTTGTTATTTCTTTATTTTTGAAATTTATTTTGTGCCTGGCAGTGGTGGCACACGCCTTTAATCCCAGCACTTGGGAGGCAGAGGCAGGCAGATTTCTGAATTCGAGGCCAGCCTGGTCTACAGAGTGAGTTCCAGGTCGAAAAAAACCAAAAAAAAAAAAAATTTTTTTTTTTTTTGTTTTCTTTTGTGAGGGAGGTTGCAAGGATGGAAGGAAGGAAGATATGGAGGGAGGAGGAGATGAGTGAATTGGGGTGCATGATGTGAAATTCATAATCAATGAAAAGTAAAAAATAAAAAAGACAAATTACAAAAAAATTAAATAGCATGAGACATCACAGTAACTAATTTACTATTTGTTGTAAGAAATCTTCCCTAAGGGGTGTTGGAGAATGTCTGGAGCCCTTTTGCTCCGTATATATCACTGCTTTCCCACGGCTGCATAGGTGGATTCCCTCCTTATATTTAGCTTCTAACCTTATACCCTAGTTTCTCCAGAAAACCTTGAGCCCTCATGCAATCAGGAGTTAACTGCATACAGCCAGCTGGGAGGAGTGACCATATACTCGGGTGAAGGTCCAACAGTTTTATCTGTCATCTCCTTTTTTGAAGAAACATTAACCTTTAATAAGCCCAGCTCTGATTATTTTACACAAACACATCTGGAGTGATAATGAAAGATTTCAGACAGAAGGTTTTCTTTATTCTATAACCAATTTGTGTCTACGAATGGAGGCAATCAACCTAAAAAGCTTTCTAGGTATTTTTTTTTTCTTATAAAGTCATCAAGTTGCAGAATAATATAAGTATCTGTAACCTAGAAGCCATTAAACAGAAAAACCATAAAAAACAAAAACAAACAAACAAACCTAGACATCTATGGAAAATGTTGGCTGTTGGCATCAGTTTTTATAAACAGATTTTTCACTGTATCTGATAAGCTTAAAAAATCTTAAGGTACAGACATTTTACATACTAGTCTTGCAAAATCTTGGAATAAGTTTATATTTTAGCAAAAGTTTTAGAGAGTTTATTAGAACCAAGAACAAGTGTATGAGATAAGCCAGAGTAAGTCCTCTGACTGTTCAGCTGTTTTAAAGCAGACGGTGTCTGTTCTCTGTGAGAACAGACAAAGATGGCCTTTTTGACCTAGGAGGGGAGTCTGGAGGAAACCTTTAAACAAGCATGCTTGAGTCAGGAGAAGGAGGCCATAACACAACTCCAGAGCTTTTTAATAACATAGAACAGCATAAAACAATACTTCAATATTATCCATATCCCAAAGACACCTGGATCCCTGCAAAACTGAATCCAGTGACCAGATCAAGCAGACAGCAAAGAAAGTTTAGTGATACCAATCTGTGAGACACTGAGGTTTAAACAGTAGGCTCCAGCTCGCCAGTGAAAAGGACAGAGACAGAACAAGCTCTAAGAGGGAGCTAGCATGGAGACAGCCAGCAGCAGGCTGCCTGCCTTGCCGAAATCCTGAAAAAAAAAAAAAAAAATCACACAGCATGCAACCCAGAGGGGTCTTAGCCATGCTTGGTCCAGCTCATGTGTCTGCAACAAAACTTATGAACATATCAGAAAACACAGATCCACCAAACAAAAGCAAACAACGAAACAAAACAACAACAACACACAGAATGTCCACACAACCAGAGGTGACCAAACAGCCATAGACATGTGGCAGCCACCTTCATTCATACAGCAGCTCTAGTAGAACAGAAGGGTATCTCCTTTGTCCTGGAGACTGGGTTCCTGATCCAGTCTGATCTCCCCCTACGCCTCTCTAAGTGTCCTGACTCCAGAACAGAATACCTCACTATCACCAATCAGGTCCAAGTTTCAGATGAATGTTGGCAAGCAATTCTTAAGGCTTTGTTTTCAATGTGCAAACTTGTAGCAGTTACAATCTGGGTTCCCCTAGGCCTTTCAAGCCATTGCATACACAATAAATAAAGACATAATGCAAATACATTTACCTTGATAGTAATGGATATTCTCACTCTCTTGTTGTGGATAGTTCAGGCACCCTCCTGGGAGTCTTTTCTTTAAATATTTTTACACAACTACTATTCTGCTGTCCTGGAGTCTCTAGTCTCATAATGTTTCATAATACAAGAGCTGATAAAGACAATTTGTCAAGCAAAATTTTTTCGGTGTTTTTGAGAATGCTCTGAACATTAGCATGTAGTGCAAGGTAGCCTTAAACTCATAGTGATCCTCCTGCATTAGCTTCTTGAAAACTGAGATTACAAGTATGTGCCACTGAAAATACAATTTTTAAAATAATTTATGTTCAATAAATTTTATTTGCAGTTCCAGGATTAAGCAAAAATTTCACTCCTAAGAGTAAGTGTTCTTTCTACACATTTGCTTTTTCTGATGTTGGGGATCGAAGCAAAGGTCTTGAGCACACTAACTAAATGTTCTATCACTGGTCCACATCCCTGGCTCTCTAGCTCTGCTGCCTTCTCTGACCTCAGTGGGAGAGGATGAGTCTAGCCTCCAGAGACTTGATGTACCAGGGTGAGGGGGTATGTGGAGTGGAGTGGGGGGGGGGGAGCACCTTCTCAGAGGAGAAGGGTATGGGGGGATGATGGGAGGAGGTGACCGGGAGTGGGGGCAGTGATCGGATGTAAAGTGAATTAAGAAAAAAAAAGACTGGAAAAACCAAAAAAAAAAAAAAAAAAAAAGAACTACTTGCCCAGGAGTTTCATTATCCACCTTGGGGTGGAGCTTCCCATGTCAATTATTGTTCAAGAAAGTGACTCAGACTTGCATACAGACCCTCTGATGGAGGCATTTGCTCAACTGGGGTTCCTCTTCTCAGATGACCCTATGTCATATCAAGTTGACTAAAAACTAACCATCGCAGTAAGCTTTTTCTCTTCTAAGGTATAATACAAGACAACATGACTAACAGCAAGACTAGAAAGAAATACAAATGACACCACATGACATTGCATGAGTAGCCCAGGCAGCAGCAGAAGACAGTCCATGAGGGTACTGGACTGCAACCCAAAGGCTGACATCAGGGAAAGGGAGGATCTTGAGTTGGGTCTTAAAGAATAAGTGATATTGGAGCAGGAAGGGAAGCGGAAGGGAAGGGGGCCTGAGGCAGGATGAGCAGTACAGTCCAGCTTAGCAGCAAGGACTCGGGCTCAAGCAGTATTGTCATTTACTCTCTGGATGACTTCCACAAATTACGCCATCTCCTTGCTTGAACTGGAAAACTGCCATAATACTAGGTACCTTACTAAAACTTCATGGATAGGAATACGTGAGAAAACAGAAGTAAATGGAGGGAGCGATTCTGGAAATGTGAAAACTATCCAGCTTAAGTTAAAAGAGAAACAAGCGCTCATTACTAACATCTCTGTACTGAAAGTGGCTAGTGAAGTAATGTTTTGGAGTTACTTTTCTTTTTTTTTTTTTTTTTTTTTGGTTTTTTGAGACAGGGTTTCTCTGTGTAGCCCTGGCTGTCCTGGAACTCACTCAGTAGACCAGGGTGGCCTCGAACTCAGAAATCCGCCTGCCTCTTGGAGTTACTTTTCACATTTGTTATTTCCTTAATATTTGTTGTAATTTAATGTCTCCAATTAACTTTTTAAAATTTATGTATGTGGGTGTAGGGATTTGTGTGTGTAAATCAGAAGACGACTTGTGGAAGTGTGTTCTTTCTTCCTAGGTGAATCATAGGGATTGCACTTAGGTCCTCAGGCTTGGTGGGAAGAACCTTTATCCACTGAGTCAACTTCTCCAGTAATCTTACAGGTATCGGCGATGACATCACTTGCATTTTACAGAAGTGGAGATCGAGGCTCAAGGAAGTTAATCTCCTCATAGTTGTTAAGGCTTTCTGCCCACAGAGCTTCATAATTCAAATCCTTGCATTTGTGTCTTAATAGTAAAACAGTAAACCAAACAAACCCAAGGGCTCAAGCCCTGAAATGCTTAAGAGCAGATAGTTTGGCCAAGGAGTACATCCTGATAATTTGTTTTTCAAACAGAGGTAGATTTTCACCAGTGGGATGCAGTTAGAACACATAGTGGGAAGGCCAGATGTTGGTCAATCAAAAACAATATCCTCAGACTTTGTCCCTCTTACAGTCTAGTCATGTAAATGATAAGCCAACTCCAAATCAATAAGGAACTAATTAAAATTAAATAAGAAATGCTTGAAGTCAGGCGTTTAGAATCAGAACTCAACTCAAAGTTTCTCAAGAAGAGTAACTTCTGGGAACAAAGATCTTAAACCCCAGAAGATGGAACCGAAGATCCTTGACATTGCATCTCTGGAACCAATGAATACGCTCACAGTCCTACCCTGCCAAGCCTCACCATCCCCATCACGAGCAAGAGACAGGAAAGAAGAAGAGGCCCAGCATCACAGAGATACTGTAGCTCTTCAGGAGTTGCTGTATTCCCATTCAACTTTCTGTGCTCAGAAAACAATGAGTTGCTTGTTTCTGGGCAGCTACCATGTTCCCACCGCTCCTCGGCTCTGACTGGGGCTCTAGCTAGCCAGATGCGCAGGCTGTGGGACCAACGAGACGCCAACGTGGGGATGGCTCTGCCAATCCACCACACTGCATCCACAAAACTTGGCTGAACCCCGCACAATATCTGCCATTCTTTCAGTACCCGGAAGAAATGAGACTCTTAAGCTTAATGATTATCTAAAGAATTTATATATTTAGAAATGCTCAATCAACAAGATGCCCACACAGAGTTGTTACCCAATATCTAACCTTTTGATAGAAGTTGCTACCCAGGACAGCTTTCAACCCATCCGCGGTGGCTAATAGCCTCCTCGTCTCCTCTCCTTCCTCTATTTCTCCCCTCCCCTTCCTCTTTTTCTCCCCTCCCCTCCCTCTCTTTCTCTCCCAACTCCACCTCCTCATCTACTGCCTAAGCACCGAGGTCCACTGGGAATACAATGTAGCAGAATAAGTATCCTGCTACAGGTGTAAGTCCAGGTTTTTGTAAAATCAGGGGTATGTATGGGAGGTGAGGGTGGGAGAGATGGATACATGCTGTCTTCACTAAGTAAGTTGTGTGACAGTTTTATTGTGGGCTGGAGTGTGTGACATCCCTGTGATGTGGCTACCAGGCATGGCATCTGCAGCTGGACAGCCTGTGTTATCCCAGCCAGTGAGATTAGTATCATCATGAAGATCTCCAAGGCTCATTTTGTTGTAAAAATCTCTGTTCCACACCCATTGATAATAGTCATTTTGAGTGGTGCTGATGTCACTGGAACATCATTTTCTTGGATCAGGAAGATTCCTAAACTTGTTCTCTTCTTCCATTGATGACTAAGTAGTATTTAGTACATCCACTTAACAGTTGCTTGGCCAAAGGTTAGAAGCTTGGACTTTTCAGTTGGTTGGTTCTTCCTCTTTTTTCTGCCTATAATTCTTCAATTTTAAAGAAACGTTCTGGATTTTCTCCACAGATTACAAGATGACATGACACTGCCATTGTATCAGCACCACAGACCTCAGAGCTGAAGAAGGGGCCAATCACATTAGGGAGACTCAAATGTACCAGAGAAGTCCTGATGTCTAATGTGACTTCACCCCTTTCCTTTAGGAGAACCCTCAAACTCTCTCTCATCATTCATTATCATAAAGCAGTTGCCTAAGTTTCAGGGGCTTAGCATCCCAGGAGGCACCCTGTAGAGACCCCAGTGATGGATTGGATGGCTGGTTAGCCTGTGTGTTTTTCCTGTGACTGGGGCTGCTCGAGAGGTTTTGACTGTTTAACAAATGATTGACAGCTTCATGGAAGGGGCTGGGACTTCTCTGGATATTAAACAGGGGCATGGATGAGGTCATGTGTGTGTGACCTGGGTGGCAACCCAGGACCACTCTTAGGGGGTCATGTGCTTGGTTGAATGCTCTGTTAATTCTGTCTTGGAATACTCTGTACATTTGGACAGGAGGCCCATGTTTTCATTTTACCTTCTAGGACCTGAAGATTATGTAGCTATTCCTGGACAGGAAGTGGTCTTTTGTGGAAATGAATCTTAGGGTAGAAGAATAATAAACAAATAACAAGGGGCTGGAGAGTCTGGTCAGCAGTTAAGAGAATTTACTCCTCTTCCAGAGGACCTGATTTCAGTTCCCAATGTCTAAACTGGGAGGCTCACAACTGCCTACAACTCCAGCTCTAATGCATCTAATGACAGTTTCTGCTCTTCAAGAGCACCCATGTACATCCACCCATCCACCCACCCACCCACCCATCCATCCATCTATCCATCCATCCACCCATCCATCCATCCATCCACCCACCCACCCACCAACCCACCCATCCATCCATATATACATCCATCCATACACACACACACATACACACACACACACACACATACACACACACACACACACCAATCCAAAAATCCCCCAACCAAACAACAAAAAGGAACGGAATATAGGAATAACAAATCCTGGAATGGCTACACAGGTACTGAGCACCATTCTGAGACGGTGATCTGTTAAATGTGGTTTGAGTTCATAAGTAGCTTTTAATTTAAACTGAAGTGAAAGCAGTCCACAGTGAACATTGAGCTTATTTCTTACATGGACTCACTCAGTTAAGACTCACAAAGAGACTGTAGAATGAACACTACAGTGAGCCAATTAGTCCTCCCCTTCCTTCCACTTTCCTTCCTCTTTCCTCTCCTCGCCCTGACTCAACTCCTACAACACTAACGTTAGCGCTAATGGAGGAAGGAGAAGACCTACTCTGGAAGGTTGTCCTCTGGCATCCGCATAGGAGGGAAAAGAAAATACAGCCTGCAACCAGGAAGTAAGCCCTCATTAGAACCCACCCATCATGAACAGTTCAGTGAGCTCAAATCCCAAAGTTTACAGGAATCCTTCACAAAGACTCCAGACAGCACGCAGGACCCCAGAAGAGCTGCACAGAGGTGAGGCCAACATTTGCAACTGGGGCACTGAAGGAACACACAGAGATGTGAGCAGCATCTGAGATTTTGCCTGTGATTCATAGCTCATAGACCAAACCAGCATCTTCAAATCAGTCATACAAAGGAGGCCAGGATCTCCTATCAAGAGGAGCTCTCAGGTATGAGAAAGGGATGCCAAGAGACTCAAGATTAAATCCACCAATCAGGGTAGCCTCACCCTGCTCTTTCACCCACTGTATCTAGTCCTCCTTAATTTAACACTCAACGCCAATTTAGTAGGCAGAACACACTCTGCTTTATGTTGTTGTTGATCATCTTCTTCTTTTCCTTCTCCTTCTCTTCCCTCTCCTCCCTCTACCTACTCCCCTCCTCTTCCTCTTTCTCCTCCTCTTTTGAATTTCTTCACTTTCTTCTTCTAAAGAACGTAGAGAAGCTGGATGCGCAGGGTCTCCGTGGCTCAGCCTCCTGAGAGGTTGGACCGTCCAATCCATCTGACGACTGTAGACTTTCCTTCTCTCTTTCCAGTCTCTGTTCAGTCAACCCCTCATCTGCTCCCTTTCTCCTGAACCTTCACTTCCTCTATCAGTGTCCTCACCTCTCCACACCAACCCAACACTAATCACGAGACCCAGGCTGTTTCTTTTTTCCTTTCTTTTTCTTTCCACTTGTACTCACAGTAACTAGTATATCATCACACATGGTATTATCAGTCTTCCTTTATTCCCTAAAATGATTGGTGCTTAAGGGCTAATTGATTTTTAATTTGCTATCAATCCATTTTCACAGCTTGATCCGTGGAGAGTAACTATTGTTTCAGAGTAGCATGCTCCACTGAGGGAAATATTAAAGATGGAGCCTGTTGCCTCCGACAACCGTTTACCAGAGGAATGAATGACACCCCAGATGTACTAAAACCTAGTTCTTCCTAGGCACTGCAAACACCTCCACAAAAACAAAAACAAAAAACAAACAAACAAAAAACCAAGAGTGATTTAAAAATTTTAAAGTTAAAAAAAACCTCAAACCAATCAATTTGCAAATTCCAATTTAAAAACCTAAGTAACACTAGAAAACAAAAGAGCACATCTTCTCCCAAAGCTACAAAATGCAGTAATGGTCCCAATAAAAGTGATTTAAATGAAATACCAGATAAAGAATTGTAAAGAATAATTATAAATATGCTCAAAGAAATAAAGGAGGGGACACAAATAAGCTCCTAATGAACTCCCAAGAGAATAAAAACAAGTGAATTAAATAAGGAAGTCAATACAGGATGTGAAAATGGAACAATAAAGAAATAGAAATACTAAATAGAAACTGAAGTGAAACATTTACTGCTCACAGGGCAGCCTCAGTGGTAGAGTGGACCATGAGAACACAGACTCTCAGGTCTTGAGGACAAGGTCGAGGAATTGGCGCATTCTGTCAGGGACAATGACAAATGAATAAAAAAAAAAAAATTACCAATTGAAGCTGTGAGATCTCTGGATACTATGGAAAAAACCTGTAGCTGTTACTTATGAGCATGGACAAAGGAGAAGAATTCTGTGACAAAGGCATCGGAAGCATTTTCAGTAAAATCTTCTCCCAAAGTTACAAAATGAAGTAATGACTCCAATGAGAATGACTTCAATGAAATCCCAGAGAAAGAATTCTAAAGAACGATTATAAATACGCTCAAAGAACTAAAAGGAGGACACAAATACACTCTTGAATGAATTCCCAAGAGAATAAAACAGCTGAATTAAATAAGGAAGTCAATAAGGGAAATGAAACAGTAAAGAAAAGCAATATTGAATAGAAACCGAAATGAAACACAGAAATTGCAGAAAACTTCGAAAGTTTAGGGAAAGAGATGCCCCTTGAGGTACAGGAGGTATACAGAACAGCAAACAGGCAGGACCGCTAAAGAAGTTTCCCAGGTCTTCTTCATAGTTAAAACACTAAAGGCACAAAATGAAGAAAGCACACTGGAAAGTACAAGAGAGAGATGCCAAGCCATATATAAAAGCAGGCCCACCGGATAGCAGCTGATCTTTCTACCAAGTTATCTTATAACTGAAGGAGAAAGAAAACGGTTCCACGACAAAAAGAAGTTAAAGAAATTTATGACCACTAAACAAAGGTCTACAGAAGGCACTAAAAGAATGTTTTTGCTTTTCAGACTGAAAAGAAAAGTAACCACACTCAAAGGCTTTGAGAAAGAGTAAAGGATGCTGTCACTAGTTAAGCAAAGGAAGACTAAGTCAATTCCAAACACTGCAAGCTCAACAAAGCAGCACCCCCAGCACTCCGTAACTACTTTATTAGGTATCCTAACATCTTTTAATCTGTTTCTCAGCAATGTCCTTCATTCTTCACCTTGTTGCCTTTCAGCCAAGTGTTACCAGCTTCTTGACACATCTGCCTTGTCTTAGTTGTGGGGAGCAGATGTAGTCCTATATGAATGTGTACTGTTGGAATGATTATGGCTATATCAAGAACCCCAATGGCTCAGGCCCAGGGGAATAGCCAGGCTCAGACAAAGCCATTCACTGGTCCACATGTTAATGTTCACAGTTTACAGAAAGAATCAACCTACCCCAGCAGTGTTTCCTTGCAAGTGTTTAGAGCCTGGGATTGCTCATCTACAGAGATCCTGCCTCCCAAGAATAACTAACCCCTCCTCTTTGTTCTGTATGTAACAAATACACTGAGTTTCTGGGTTGGGTAGTAGGCACCCTCCATCAAAGCTAGCACAGCCTACCTGATCCCAGCTTTTTTGGATGTGTGCCTGTCATATATTCATCCCCATGTCTGCCCCTAACGGTTTTCCAGGATCCTATAGTGATTTCTAAATTTCTGAATGACAAAGACATTGTCTTAGTGTCCTCAGAAACCAAGACAGTGATAGTGAGGGTGGTAGTGAGTGCTTATACATTTGTCAAAATGATTAATAAGGGGATTTCTATCAGCTATTTGGCATAAGTCATGTATGGTCCTGCTTTCTACTGTTTTCTAGGAGACATATTCCAGTGCAAACCTGCTGACTCCTGTTTACATGTCACTCATTACCTCGTCTAGTGGTGGATAATGCTGATGCAGTTATCTGTGTTGAAATCTGCAGAATTAGCTGAGGGTGTAGTTCAGTGGTAGAATATTTATCTAGCAGGTATGAGGCCCTGGGTTGGAGGTTCCTACACAATTCCTAGACCTGAAAAATAGTCAGAAATTTATAAATATTAACTTGAGAGCTGCATTCCTAAACTGAGAGCAAGGGCAGACACAGTGAAGGAGGGCCTGAGGCATGAAACTAACCAATGTCTGGAGACCTTGCCTCCGACTCCTGCGGTCTTAGTCTTCAACAAGAATCTACAAAGGATCATAAGCTGTGGTAAGAGAGGCCCCTGGAGGAGGGCAGAAGTCTTGTTTATCAGATTTCTTAATATTCAGATGAAATTCAGGTAACCTACCCTATAGAGGAAGGCATAATTTACACAATAGTGGTTGGTTAGATACATTTAATGAAATGTTATTTTTAAATTTTAGTTAGTTGAGTGTGTGTTGCACGTGTGTGTGTGCATGCCATACATACATGCAGAGGCCAGAGGAGAATACTGAGTGTTCTACTGTGTTACACTTTGCTTTATTTCAGTAACCTGAGACAGGTTTTCAGTAACCATGAAACTAATGAGCCCTTCCTGTCTCTGTCCCCCACAGTTCTTGGATTACAGGCATGTACAGCTGTAATTTGCATATTTTTCTAAATATTGTCACTGAAGATTTGAACCAAGGTTCACACTTGTATTGCGTGCACTCTTATCCACTCTGGACTCATTGCACAACAGAGGCTGGGAAACACATCCAATCAAAATGCAAAAATCTTCTACCTCAGTGAAATTTCTAAGAGTCCAGTGGTGCAGGGCAGGCAGAGCTGTTTCTTATAGGTTGGATGATAAGTTGGTGACCTGGTCCCTGTCATCACTAAGAAGAAGTAGAATGCCTAGTGGGCTTATTTGGATTTTGGAAGTAGCACATTCCTCACTTGGGTGAGTTACTCCAGCAAATACACCAAGAGTCCCAGAAAGCCATTGGTTTTGAATAGGGTCTAGAAATATCAGAAGGCTCTTCCAGAGGTCCAGGTTCTGTCCAGGCTGCTAGGTCAGTTGTGTCATATGATTTATCAGACCCGTGGGATTTTGGAGCAAAGCCTACTGTCATTTGAATACTGTTTCTTTCCCTTTGAGAAGCAACTCTCAGTCTGCTGTTGTGCCTTATTTAGTGGAAACTGAGCATTTGACAATGGGCCATAAAGTTAATGAGCTGTCAATCATGAGCTAGGTATTACCTGATCCATCAAATCATGAAGTTGGACAAGCACAGCAGCAGCAATACATTATATATGTGATAAGGTTTAAGCAGGTTCTTGGGGCACCATGAAGTTACATGAAGAAGTTGGCAAAGCCTGTGTACTACTGTTAATGACTTCTGTCCTCAAATGTGCACCTCAGGCCTTTTTGGATATGCTCTATGACTGACTGAGAAACAGAAGAGTAGGACCTGCTTTACAGATGGTTCTGAATGCTGTGCATGGGCCACCCATAAGTGGACACCTTGAAGCAGACATGAAGAACTCTGAGGAAGGGAGATTTTCACAGTGTGCAGAACTTTTGGGGAATATGCATGATTATCACCATGCATTTTTTTCTTGGCATAAAAATGCCCAGATGTGGTTTGATGTACTGATACATGGACGGTACATGGACTGTAGATGATGACTTGGCAGGATGGCCTGGGATTTGAAGTATGAACGGAAAACTGATGTGAAAGACATTTGGGGAAAGGGTATGTGCATAACCACTTCAGATGGGCCAAGGATATGAAGATAGTTTTGTGCCACATAAATGCTCACCAAAAGGTGACTTCAGAAGAGGAAGAGTTTAATAATCAAGTGGATTGAATGACCTACTCTGTGGACAGTTAGTTTCTTTTCATGGCCATCCATGTCCATTTCCCAGGTGGCCATGGTGTCAGAGAAGTTATGTATTGACTAAATAACATGGACTTTTATTCACCAAGTCTGGCCTTGTTGTGGTGCTTGCTAAGTGCCAAATCTGCCAACAACAGAGATTAACAACAAGCCTTTGATATGGTATCCTCCCTGGGGGTGACCAGCCACCCTAGTGGCAGGCTGACAACACTGGACTAGTTTTGTGGTGGAAAAAGCAGCTTTTTTCTCTTATAGAAATAAGAAATAGAAACTTATGCTTCTCTCTCTTTCTCTTTCTCTCTCTCTCTTTCTCTCTCTCTCCTTTCCTTCATATGAGTACACTGTAGCTGTCTTCAGACACATTACCAGAAGAGGGTATTGGATCCCATTACAGATGGTTGTGAACCACCATGTGGTTGCTGGGAATTGGACTCAGGACTTTGGAAGAGCAGTCAGTGCTCTAACCACTGAGCCGTCTCCCCAGCCCCTATTCCTGCCTTTTTTAGGGTTTCTGTCAAAAATACTACTCGTGAACTTAGAGGATGTCTTATTCACCATCCAGACAACATAGCTTCTGGCTAAGGAACTCACCCTACAGCCAATTAAGAGTGACAATGGACTCACGTTCATGGATCCTACAAGTTTTACCATGTTTCCCAACATCTTGAGGCAGTAGGCTTGATAGCATAGTGGAATGGACTTTTGCTGCAGGATATTTGATCACACAGTATGAACCCCAAGATTGAGTTATTTACTGAAAAAACCTGTTTCTAGTTGTGGTGTGGCTCAGCCCTTCGCACACACCTTTAATGCTCTGGCTGGAATATATACATGCCCTTAGTACACACCTTTAATCCCAAACAATGAAGTTAAAGTTAGTTTGTAGAAAGAAACACCCAAACCCAAGTTTGAAAGCGATGTCTAATTGAGTGGCAGACAAAGAAACTAATCAGAGAAAGATCTGACAGAATAGGATATGTCAAACTCTCATGAGAGAGAGGAAAGGGAAGCCACTTGAGGGAGCAGAGCAGAGAGAGAAAGGAGACAGTTGTACAGAAACAGGTTAGATCAAGTTAGACACAGGTGAAGACAGCTGAGACAGAGAATGAGAGGGAGAAGATTAGAACAGATTGCCAAAAGTTAGTATAAGATCAAGCAGAGCAATGTGTGTGTGTGTGTGTGTGTGTGTGTGTGTGAGAGAGAGAGAGAGAGAGAGAGAGAGAGAGAGAGAGAGAGAGAGAGAGAGAGAAAATTGAATCAGTCAGGCTTGGAGTAGAGTTTGAGGCAGAACAGCTCAGTTGAACTAGCTAGGCAGAGTTCAGAAAAAAACTAGAAAGGGGTGAGTTTATTCAGAAGCAAGTCTCAGAGGCTGAAAATATTCTTGGCCTAGATTAGACTGTACAGATTCTAGAAGCTTCCAGGACTAGGCCTAGGTTAGCAGATTGAGGCAGTAAGCCTCAGATGACAATTACATCAGGTAAATAAAACATACTTTATGGACTTTCTAAAATATTAATAATTTTATGAGAATTTCATATATTTTGATCATATTCTTTCCCTTCCATAGCTCCTCCTAAGTTCTCCCTCACCAACTTCTTGTTCTTTCTAAAAAATAAAACAAAATAAAATAAACTTATGGAGTGCAATTTATATTGGTGGACGACTTGTAAGCATGAGGCTTGTCCTAGAGCATTGCTGATGGGTACCATTGCCACTCCATTCATGAAAACAGATTTTCTCTCAATAGTTTCTTGGTTAGGGACGGGACTTTGTGTCCACTCCCGTTTTTCACGATGGGATCGTGTCTGCCTTGAGCTTGGCAAGTCTGTGTATTCTGTCACAGTCTCTGAGTTCTCATGCACAGCAAACACTGCCTCCCTGAAGTCATCCACTAGCCCTGGCTCTTACAGTTTGTCTTTCTGCCCCTTCCACATAGATTCTTGAGCTTTAAAGATGATGTGACGTAGATGTCCCATTTAGGACTGAGCACTACAAAGTCTCCCATTCTCTGCATATGGACCAGTTGTGGATCTCTGTGTTAACTACCATCTACCACAGGAAGCTTGCACGGATCTGTGGGTTTAGCAATATATCACTAGGAGTCAAGTTACTGCTGTGTTCCTTTAGCAGAATAATAGTAGTAGGTTTTCCTCTATGGATCATTCCTATCCAAACTTAGATTTTTGACTTTATTGACAGTGTCAGTTATGGGTTCTATCTCATTGATCTGAGTTTAAATCCAGTTTAAAGAGTTATTACTCCTGTAATATTCATACCACCATTTCACCAGCGGGTATATCTTGTAGGCAGGTCATTACTGTGGCTTGCAGGATTCACAGCTAGGTGAGGTTGATGATCTCCTTCAGTAGCAGGCATAACAACTTCCAGAACTATGAACACTAGACAGTAGGGGTGAATCTTGAAGGAGGACCATCAGTGTTTCACCATGTTCTATGACATAGATATCTGGTGTTTTCAGTAATAAAGTCTTATCATCAAGTTGAAGGGAGCAACAAAACAGTCTTAGCATTAGCCTGTAATGTCTGGGGAGGGTTCCATGGGCACCCACTGGCCAACAACTCTAAAAGATGTAACCTATTCCCAGTACTGGATCTATTGGAGCTGGGGTTACAGGTGATTTTTAGCCAATGGATGTGGATGCTAAGGACTGAACTCTAGTCCTCTTCAAGAGCAGCAAATGCTCTTACTCACTGAATCATCTCTCTAGCACCCCCTTTTTACCATTTCGTGTAACATTGAGATAATATCAGTGGTCAAGTGTAGTAAATGTGTATTATCATATTCAGGTTATGGGACACAGAGAAACTAAATGTTCCCTAAGCAACTTTGTTACCTATTATGGAAGAAAATAAATAATGTGCTTATGGTTTTATGTGGGACAGTTATATCATGCTAGGCGGAATTATGATTTTGTTATTGTTTTTATTTGGAAATTAAGCATGACATAAGGACAGGTGAGTGGGTATCAAGGGGCGGGCTTCTGATGATTAATCTTGGGAGTCAACTTGACTGAATATGGAATCAACTTTATTTTTTTAAGGCAAGAAGCTAGGCACACCTGTGAGGAACTTTCTTGACCAGATTATTTGAAGAGCGAAGACCCATTGTTAATGTTGGCAGCCCTTGCCAGTAGCATCCCAGATATAAGAAAGAAGGGGCCTGGAGGGACTGACTGTTCAGTGGTCAAGAGCACTGGCTGTCTTCCAGAGGACCCAAGTTCTGTTCCCAGCTCCCACATCATGGCTCACAACCATTTATAATTCCAGTTCCAGGGGATCTGACACCTGTGGCTTTTCTGGGAACCAGGCATATACACATCTTTTAGTGAGTTTTACTTCCAGGTTGTGGTTAATTTTTTTTCCTGTTTGTTGGGGAAGGTTTGTGCAATCCAAGTCCAATGGGCAGTCCTTGGTTTATAGGCCCCAAAGTTAATTTTATGATTCATAGTCAAGTGCTTCTTACCCAATCTCCCATCTCAACTGATCAGGGAGAAGCAAGGTCTACATGGCAATTATCCAAGGTTGAAAGTACTTCCCAAAACAGACAGTACAGTAATGGTTTGACTCACATAAACTTTAGCACCGCCTAATTAATCATGGCATTCCCAGAAGTAAAATAGATTGGGTGTCAACTAAGTTTTGCTTGATCTCTATAAACAAAGGAACCTCAGAGAATGGAAAGAAGAGTTACACTGAATTACTGTAATAGAGAATCAAGGTCCCCTCAACTAATTTTCAATCTTGAGTCAGTTACAGACATAGATCCCCTCAGATGAGTGGGAGGTCAGGTCCCCTTGAGGCAGAACCTCCTACAATACCATGAAGTTTCCCTGTGACTCTTTCTCCTTCCCTCAGGATCTATAATTTTTATGAAGGTAACATCACATTGGAGAAAAGGAAGTGATCAGATTTCCTCTGGCCCAGGAGACAATGCCTCTGAATTGACATTGATTTCAGATGGTTGCAGGCAGCATTGTGCCCAGAGTCAAAGAAGAAGCTTATGGGAGTCAGGCCATTGATAGAGTTTTGGCCAAAGTCTGACTTACACTGTATCCATCGGCTTCCTATACTTATCCTATAGTTATTTTCCCAGTCCCAGAATGCTTAATTGGGATAGATACATTTAAATATTGGCAGAATCCCCACATTGGTAACCTGATCTATGTTTGGAAAGGCCAAATCCAAGTGAATAGAGTTGCCCCTGTCAGGGAGACAACTATACCAAGTGAAAACTAATGTGCAAAGCCCAGAGGATTACAGAAGTTTGTGCTATCATCAAGGACTTGAAAGATGCAGGGTGATGGTTCCCACCACATCTCCTACTGACCTGTGCAAAAGACACAAGGACCATAGAGAATGACAGTTGTTTACCACAAACTTAATTAAGCACTGCCTCCAATTGCCACTGCTGTACCAGATGTGGCTTCTTTCTCTCAGTAGACCAGCATATTCCTGGCACTTAGTATGAAAACACTGACCTAGCAAGTGCTTTTTTTTTTTTTTTTTTTTTTTTTTTTGATACTTTTAAGTTCACTACTTCTCTGCCCAGTGTCCTAACTTAGTTTGCAATAATCTTGATCACTAGTATCTTCCACAGTGATCACACCGAGCCATTTATTTGAGGATGTTATGTCTACCAGACCAAGAAGGGGTAAGAAAACACCACTTTGGACTTGTTGGTAAAGCATATGTACATCAGATGATGAGCAAGAAATTGGACCAAAATGTAAGGATCTTCTACAACAGTGGAATTTTTAGGAGCCCAGTGGTGTGGGACAGACAGATAGTTCTTAGAAGGTGAATGAGAAGTTGTGGCATTTGGTCCTTCCCACCACCTAGAAAGCAGTGTGTTGCCTTCTGGCTCTTTTGGATTTGGAGGCAGCCTATTCCTCAGTCAGATGTGTTACTCCAACACATATATCAAGTGTCTCAAAAGGCTGCTGGTTTTAACTAGGACCTGGAATACGTTTATTTTTATTTATTTATTTTTACAGGCCCAGGCTGCTGTGCAGGAAGCTATGGCAATTGTGCTGAATGGCTTGCAGATCTGATGGTGCTTGAGGTGTCAGTGGCAGACAGGGATGTTGTTTGGGGTGTTTGGCAGGACCCCATAGGAGTATCCCAATGGAGGTTCTTGGAATTTTGGTGAAAAGTCCTACTGTCAGCTGCCTGCCAAGTCCTGCATGGATGCAGAAGGGACTTCGTGATACAGTTTCCACTCCTGGAGCAGAGCCAACAGGGTATGGGCCTCCACCAGTGTTGACAGCTGCTAGGCGTAAGGCTTGTTTGTATATTGATGTACATATTTTCATGTTCCTCTTTTGGGGAATGCTCTCCCTGTTAAGGTTAATGACTCTATTATAATTAGCAACAGCATGAGTCCAGGAGGCAAGAATGTGTTCCTCAGCAAAATGGTAAATACTGTGACCTTCAAGACAGCCCTTAAGGCTGTGGGAAAGAACTCTGAAAACATGAGTTCAAGAATATATAACTTCTCAGTTATGCAAAATATAAGAACATAATATGAATTGTATGAGGGGCTTCATGGACCTAAAAAAAACAAAGGCAGCTGCACTAATGAGCCAGCTTGTCAGAAAGATACAAAGGCAGGTGTACCCGCCCGGAGCTGCTGCTCTGGTCCGCTGGTCAGGGTCTAGCAAGAGAGAGTGGGGAGAGGCAAGAGACTCGAAGAATGGAGACAAGACAGAGTCTGATCAAGTCTCGTTCATTGAAAAGAAATCCTGGGTATTTATACCCTTTACCACGTGTCTTTACCTCGTGGCCAAGCATAGCTGAAAGCACTATGTCAAGTGTCTTGCAGCGTGGATACCACGTGTGCCTAGCTAGCTGTGTGGAGACCACGTGCACCTTGCAGCTGGGGCACTAAGCAGCAAAACAAGATATGTGAGAAAAACAAGATGTTTATCAGAGTGTGCTCAGCTGTTGTGGGCTGTTGAAAACAAGTCTCTTGTCAGGGTATATGGCTCGAGATGGCTGTAAAGATGATAGCCGATTTCTGCTAGAAGTCGGCTCCCAACAGGCAGGTAGATTTCTGAGTTTAAGGTCAGCCTGGGACAGAGTAAATTTAGGTCCAGGCATGGTGGGAGTGGTGATCTCAGAGCTGGATCTCACCCAGCTAGCTTATTGTCTGTGCTTACAGAGGCAGGTGGATCACTAATTCATTTGCTTTGTTAAAAAAAAATGTATTTGCTGTCTTTTCCTAAGAACCAAGGGGCTAAGGTCATAAAATGCTGATTCATGGAATAATCAAAAGGGAATCTGGAGTAATGATTCAATTGATATGTAAATAAAAGACTAAAAAAAAAGCTCTTTGGTCTGCAAGAGCTGAACTATCTAGATGAGCAATCTAGAGCACTGTCTTGAGCAGAAGACAGAGTTGACTGCTTATACCCTTCACTGACGTCCCTCTCCAAGTCAAGGCTGGTCCTTGGCATTTGCTGACAGCCACTCTCCCTTTAAGAAGCAGCTCTTGATCTGCTATTCTGCCTTACTTAGTAGAAAATGAGCATCTGTCAATGATGTATAAAATTATCATGTGACATGGGCTGTCAGTCATGAGCTGTGTGCTATTTGATCCACCAAACGACCTCACTGGACATTCACAGCAGCAATACACTATATAGATGGTTGGATCTAAGCAGCTACACAGGGCACAATGAAGTTACTTGAAGAAGTTGACAAAGCCTATGGACTACTAACAGTACAACTTCTGTCTCATAGTGTGCACCTTAGGCCTTGTTGGATGTGCTTTATGACTAACTGACTGAGAAACAGAAGACTAAGGCCTGCTTTACAGATGGTTCTGAATGCTGTGCAGAGTCCACCCAGAAGTGGGCACCTGTAGCATCGATGTCCCATTCTGCAGTAAACATGAAAGACACTGAGAAAGGGAAATCTTCAAAGTGGGCATAATTTTGATTATGATCATGTACCTTCCTTGGCAAAAAAGTGACCAGATGTGGTATTATATACTGATGTTTATATACTATTGTAGGTAATGATTTGTCTGGATAGTCAGAGATTTGGACACATGATCGGAAAATTGGAGTGAAAGACATTTAGGGAAGGAGTATGTGGGCAGACCACCCCAAACAGGAAGATATTTGTGTCTCACAAAACTGCTCACCAAACCTAATGTCAGCGGAGGATTTTAATAACCAAGTATACAGGTTGGCTGTTCATTGAGTACTAATTCATCTCTTATTCCTTCATTATTGGCTCATGGGACACATGCACATACTTGTCATGGTGGCACAGATGAACGGTATACACGGACTCAACAGCATGGACTCCTTTTCACCAAGACTGACCTGGTGCAGTTGCCGCTCAGTGTTACATCTGGCAACAACAGAGACTAACTCTGTGCTCCTGATATCACGTCATTCTGCAGCATGACCAGCCAGAAACCAGGTGACAGGTGGACTACATCAGTTCACTTTTGTAGTAAAAAATAACAGTGATTTGTTCTTATTGGAAGAGATACTTCTTCTGGTGATGGACTTGCCTTTCCTGAAGGTCAATGATTCGGATAAAGTACCAATTTTGGATTAATAAGTGCTTCTATAGTATTCCACATAGTGTTTCTCACCAACGAACTCACTTCATGCTTAAAGAAGTATGATGATGCTGGTATTAGTTACACTTCTTGTGCTGTGATAAAATACCATGGCCAAAAGTAACGTAAAAGAAAGAAAGTTTATTTTTGCTTACAGTTGCAGAGAGCTACATCCATAATGGCAGGAACGGCATGGCACGCATCAGACAGGCATGGCAGCAGGAGCAGGGAGCTCACATCTCAATCACACACAGGAAACAGAAACAGGAAGTTGGGTGAGGCTGTAAGCCCTCAAATACCATGCCTCCAGATGTACTTCCTTCAGTAAGGCTGTACCTAAACATTCTATAATCTCCCCAAACAGCACCACCAACTGTTAACCATTGTTCAAATGCACAAGCCTATGGAGACAAATCCATCACCAGAAGAAGTATCTCTTCCAATAAGAACAAATCACTGTCATTTTTACTACAGAAGTGAACTGATGTAGTCCACCTGTCACCTGGTTTCTGGCTGGTCACGCTGCAGAATGGCGTGGTATCAGGAACACAGAGTTTTTCTGTTGCTGCCAGTCATTCAGACTGCCATGTGCTCCATCATCTGGAAGCAGCTGACTTAAACAAATGGTAGAATGGCTTTTTAAAGACATAGTTACAGTGCAGGAAAATGAATAGAAGTAGAAACTATATTGAGGTAACTGAGCCTCAAATAGTTCTCCCTCAAGGTGGATCCTGTCTTCTAACCTTTATATATGAACATTTACGTGAAAGTAACTGTGTAGATCCCAGGAAACTAGAAAGGATCTCATGCTAAAGGGGAAACGGAATCTTTAGTGGAAGTAGAATGTCTATGATATGAAACTGCAAAGGGGAATGCTGGGAGTGGAGAGGTGTAAGAAGGTGTGGCCGGGACACAGAGGAAAGATGTCAACCCAAACTAAGGATGCGGGGGGGGGGGGGGGGGGGGAACACCACAAGGAAACATGAGTCTTGATAGGGGAACAAAATTAAAATTAATAGTTTAAATACAGGTACTTTGTGTATGTAGAAAAAGCTGTAAATCGCAAGTCATGAGTTATTTAACAAAAGGATGATACTCCCCTGAGCTGTTTGTCAGGGAGTCTCATGGGATGGGGGCAAGATGTTGCAGGAGGTATTAAAAAAAAGATGACCGGCAGCTCGCGGCTCTACTGCCAACCACTCTATGCCCAGCACCGACTGGAGCGCCAAGATCTCACCACCCTGCTCGCTTAATTTCCACTGGTGGGTCACTACCACGCCATTCCCGTGCTTCAAACCCCACGGCCTTTGAGGGGCACATCACGCAGACCCACGCTTTGCCTCCGTACCTTTCTCGAACTAGGTCAAGTCGCTGTGAGAAGAAAAACACCACACAGTGTTTAGGAACAATGGTAATTCAATCTCTGGGTGCAACATCATCTTGTAAGCCTTACTGACTCTAATCCGAGGGTGGCAGATCCTTGTGGATCCGCCATGGTATTGGGAAACTCTATCGCTGCATCTTGCCCATGCGCTAACCCCATTCCAAAAACCCTCTCCTCTTTCTCCTCTTCCTTCGTCCAACCCGGAAGTCCCACCTCCTACTCGCCCAGTGATTGGCTCCTTTATTCATTAGGGGGATGGTTCACAAGAAGTCCTTGAGGACGTGACTCATTCCTTGTCTGCAGCCCCTCCCAGGAAAGCGTAATTAACATCAGAATACAAAATACTAGGGCCATCCACAACAGCAAGACCTGCCTCTGCTCACTAAGACTAGGTAGTCAAACCAGATTGCTGAAGATGCCCCATTTCTGGATCACAAGACATAGAAAATCAAGCTAGAACTTTGCTGGAAATCTCTTCCTTGCTGGCTATCTCTCGCAAAGCCAGAAGGTGCATGCAGGCTGTTGGGGGCGAGTTGTTAACGACACTCTTACTTAGCTGTGGACCCTGTGTGCAATATTACTGACAGGCTAGATAAGATAAGCCCACAAGTACTACAGTGGTTGGGGATACCCAACTGCTATCTGGTTAGGTTTTGTGTCAACCACCAGGAAGGAATTGACAGTCAAAAGCCTGTGGTTAGGGAGGTTCTGTTTCCCAATGGGGAAGTACTGCAGTTGCCTTGCTAAATGGACATGGTGTTCCCATTGAGTCGCGTCCTAATAACTGTTTATGTTCATAGGATAGTAGTTCTCTGCTTAGGTCAGTGAATTTGTTTCTGCAGTGGTCAGTGGTAACTGAGGAGATACAAGTGGTCAAAGTACTCAGAATAAATGACCACTGGTTATCAATAAATGAGACATCTATTCAGCCACGTACAAGACTCAGTGAGTATCTCAGAAAGAGGGTGGGAAGAATCTCTGGGCTGGAGGAAGGGAGTTGGTGATGCTAGTGGGGTGATGACTTCTGGGCATGATATGACTGCTGCACTCTTGGACTCACCTCAGCTATGATTATTTATGTAAGACCAGTATAACCTTAGTCCTGTACCGTAAGTATTCTATTTAGGGAACAAGAGAGACTTGTGCAATTCCACCCTTCCTGAGGATTTATTTATGGCAGTTGGTGGTTGATAGGGAAAGGAAACACCTCTTCTTCAGGTATAGACATTGGCAAGGTGCTCATGAGCCTGTAAAGAAACCCTTATGAAATTCACTGGGTTGCTAAAAGAAAACAAAATTGAGATGTGGAAGTAGTGGAGTGGTTAGTTTGGAAGAGACGGAGTATTAATGGGAGTGGAAGGAGGCTGAAGAGGAGAGTAGGGCTTAATAGGATCAAAGTACATTATGCACATGAGTGAAAATGTCATAATGTTTATCCATATGTAATTGATATATGATAATAAGAACATATCTCTAGTTCCACCTTGAAAAAAAATGCAGTTATATAGCCAGCTAGCTGGCAGCAGTCTGGAATGCTGAGGTTCTCCAGAAGGTGCGATGCTGACGTTCAAATCAGTGCCCAGTATGTGGTTTTTCTCATTTCTCAGGCTTCAGAGGTCCAGGATGGAGATGTGGAAATGGAAATGGTACCTCATCGGTGTCCCCATGACCCACTAGCCAAACTTTTGCTTTGTGTTCCCACAAGCTTATGCTCTGTTGGCCTAGAAGTCTTGATTCCAGAAGTGGGGATGCTTTGGCCAGGAGGAACTGAAGACATACCACTGAACTGGAACTTTGGAAGCAACACTGGAGTTAAGAGGGGTAGTTGACCCAGACCAAAGGGAAATTGGACTCTTTCCCCGCATTGGAGGTAAGGAAGATCGTATCAAACGCAAGAGAGCTGCATTGTGATTAAAGCCAACGGGAAACTACAACTCAACCCAGGTAGGATGATACATAACCTAGACCCTTTAAGAGTGAGGGCATCGGTCACTCTTGGTCACTCGTAAAGGACCAAGACTGCTGAGGTGCTTACTGAGGGTGGAGGGACTAGGGAATGGGTGTAGAAGATAGTTATAGCTCCAGCTAAGGCTACAAGATGTATTATAGAAATGAGGATTGTTATTCCCATGAATGTTTCTGTCCCAATTTTGTTCAGAATATGTTTGAGTAGATAGATGCACATAGTAAGCAAATATCTGTATTTTCATTCCTTTTCTGTTCCTTTACCCAGTAATGTAATGACTGAGATGATATCAGTAATTAAATGTTCTTAATTTTATATTGTAGTTAAGCCATAGAACACTAAAAGGTCCTCCAGGGACCTTGCCAGTTATTCTGAGGGGAAAACGGTGCATTTTCACCGGTACTGAGATAACTACAATATTAGGGCTTAACTAAGAAACACGTTTTAAAGCAGCCCCTCCCCTAGAGTGGGTGGCACTTTTCAATGGTAACCACCTACATAAAAGGAAGGCTTGCCGGGAAACTGCTGTTTGCTTGTCTGCCTCCACTTCCTGCTGGTGAGAGTGTTAATCCCTGCTGCAGCTGTCCATCCCCACTGACATCCGACTGCAGTGTCTCCAGGATCCAGTGTGTACTGAAGATCAGCTCTCCAGGAGTCTTCCAGGCACCAGATTTGGAAGTGCAGAGGCATCTGGCTTTTGTTACCTGAGCAGCTCCCAGGTTCCACCCAGCACATTGTAAGTCACTCGTGGAAGCCCTCTCTTACATACACACTCTATCAGTTCCATTCCTTAGAGAACCCTACCTAAAGCAGTCTGTTGACCTCTCCCGCTTCCCCCGCCCCCAGCAATACTGGGCTTCCTCAGCTATCCTCTTCTCGTTCCTTTCCTCATAGCTCAGTGGAGCCTGCTCTAGGAAAAAGATAAAGAATATTGCTATATGACCCTTAATTTGAGGGACTAAATAGGTTATATTTCAGCCCAGGTTCTGGGGCACTGGGAGGCCCAGCAATTGATTCCAGCTCCTCCCTGACCTTTATCTCTTGTCTGTCATATTGCCTCTTTTTCCATAATCATTTACAACAAGAAATCAAATTCTTTTTGTTATTTATTATATTAATCTGTTCCAATCTTTCTACTTCTTATTCTTGATGGAAGCATCAGACTTTTTAGTGAGGTTAATTTTGCGTTTTCTGAGAGGATCTGGCTTTAAAACTTATCCTTTGCCACACATGACTGACTGACAGATTAGCCAGCCTTAGCCTTCGGTTTGTTTTTCAGCAGGGGATAACAGGAGATGGAGGAATCAGAGGGAAGAAAGTCTGTCTCCCAGGCCACAGCGGAGAATGGCATGGAGAACCCAGGGCTGGAACTCATGGTAATTCAGGACGATGGGCTGCTGTGTGGCTCTTGTCGCTTTCTAAGTCTCTTGATCCCCTGACAGGGCTGCATGGCTGATCTCACGTTTACCTATGCTTATAGGAAGTCGGAAATCTTGAGCAAGGCAAAATACTGGAGGAAGTGACACAGGGACACAGCCTGGAGGATGGCTTGGGGCATTCCTCTCTCTGGAGGTAAGGGTGTTTCAGAGTCCAGCTTAGTTAGCAACCAAGAACCTGAGGGGTAGGGGGCAGGGAGGAAAAGTGACTGAGAAGCTATTCATCCTCACAGACAGGACCAGGACCACTGCATGTTACTACGTAAACATGTGTGTATTTTATAGACTTAACTGCATGTAAGCCCATGACATAGACAAGCCCATCAGTACCTGCAGGGATGACATTAAAAAAGAATAGCAACAGCAATAATAATAACAACAGTAAATGGCTAACATTTATGGAGCACTACTATGTGTAATTATCTATGATGAACAATAGAGTTTATACATTTTTGTAATCACAACATTTCATCGTTTGGTTAGAAGTTTAACAGTCAATAATGTAGATTCTATGGTCAGTCTGCTTGTTACCATAGCTGAACTCTGCCCAGGAATGTCCTGGTTTGTTTTGTTTTTTCTTGTTTGGTTTTGGGTCTTTGTTTCTCTTCTTTTTCTTTCTTCTGTTTGCTTTTTGATAGAATGTTACTGCCTAGTCACAGTTGGCCTGGTACTCACTTTATAAACTAGGGTGCCCTTGGATTTACATATGCTCTTGCCTCAAACTCCTGAGGGCTGGGATTATATTCTTGCTGTTAAATACATGAGTGGAATTTCATGCTGGCATAGTGGTACACACCTGTCAACTCTGTATCTTGAAGGCTGATACAGGAAGATGAGTTCTGGTCTTAATGAGTATGAGAATAGTCTTGGAAGTATAGTAAAATGCTCTTTTCACCCCCCCCCAAAGTTATTTTTTTCCTCTTTAAGCATAGTTTAGACACGAATGTTATAGATATTTTTTACTTACCTACCAAGGGCTGATCTGAGACCTCCACCATCACACACAGCAGGAGTGATGATCCTTAAGCACTTCTCTTGTTCCTCAGTTATTCAAATAGCACCAAAAAATTTCCTTGCAAAAGAAATAAACACAAGGGCCCAGCCTGAAATGGGCATGAGCCATAGTCATGAGATAGAACAGCTTCCCTTGGAAAACTCTACTGCCTGTCAGAACAAATGCAACCTCCAACTTGAAGAGAGAAGAGTTCTGGAGGAAGAAGCTGAGGGTAGGTTGGAAAATCCATTGTATAGGTTCTTCATGTCTGCCTGTCCATCTACTTATTTATGTATCTATATATCTATGTATCTATGTGTCTATGTATGTATCTATGTATTTCATATCTATTACATATGTATTTATGTGTATATTTATGTATCTATCATCTATTTATCTATGTATCTATCTATCGACCTATCTATATATCAATCATCTATATCTATCTATCTATCTATCTATCTATCTATCTATCTATCTATCTATCTATCTATCTTATTCTGTCACTCAGGCTGGCCTCAAAACTCTTCTTGGCAGCTGGGCATACAGCTGTGACTGTGATGACTCCCCACACCTAGCTTCGTGTTTTTGTTTTGTCTTTTTTAGACTTTTGGCATTGTTTCTCCATAGCATGGTAAAGATTAGATACTGGCTATCTGAAGGCTGTATCAAGCAAGGATGTGGATGTTTTGTAGAGGAAAGTCCTCTCCCAGACAACACAACTATTGAGACTCAGTAGTGGCTATGTTCTGGTTTAGGTCCTTTCTCATTGTATTTGGACTAAGAACCTTTAGATCTATCTGTCTCCAGCTTCTCCAGCTCTTCATAGCTATAATCTCTGATTTAAACATGGAAGCCTTTCCCTGATAGACTCTGGCGCAGTCCTTTCTTAGTTTTACACACTGGTTATTAGCCTTTGTTTGTGTGTGAGATGCAGTTGCTATTCTCCTTTGGATGGCTTTGTAAATTTCTTATGCAACAATATCGTCATTCATCATCATTCAGTTCAAAACCAGTTGTGTAAAAAGAATTAATTATTCTAGCTAGCACATATAAAAGACACACAATCCATGTATTTTATTTACCAGCTGTAAGCCTAGATTGGGCAGACTTTGGAGCTATTTTAACTTATATCCCAGCCATATATCTTTGTTATTTGCTGTTTCTCTTGGCCATGTGCTCATGGTCCATCTCTTCTCATGGCAACCTCTTGGGGAGGAAGAAGAAAGAAGGTGTCATGGGGTAGATGGGTTGTGAGCACATGGCCCTGAAGGCTGGCCAGTTGGAATAGGAACATCCCAGGGAAAACGTGGCAAGTGATATCTTGAGGTCATTGACAGGGAAGTAGACAAAATAGCATAGAGGGTTGATAGCTGTCCAGCTCTAATGATTTAAGGTTTATTATAACTATGAAGGGTTGTTTCTTTTATTTGGGAACTAAATGATCTAAGGTGGGGTAGAGATCCCCCAATAATATTTAGCACAACACAGTTGTGTACATAACTTTGGCTATGGAAACTTGTACTTTAGATGATGGGCTTGTGGTTAGGAGACAACGGACAAAATCTCTTGCCTGTGACTTATTTTTACAATCCCAGAGGCATGTCTTCTCTTGTTTTGTAGTAGCTTATCCAACTGGGATCTAATTGGGTGTAAAATAAGACATTCAACCTTTTGAAAGATTCTGGACATCTATGCTGGGCAATCCTCACCATTTTCTTACACCATCAGTTGTTTCTGAGTTGACTCCTTCAGTTCCTGCTTTTATTTCTTTCTTCAACCCAGAGTAGTAAAGACACAGCCAGGGCCACACTGTTTGCATTCACTGGAGCTGGACTGTCTGAAAGATGCCTCAAGTTTTCCACAGCTTGAGCTGAATGAATTAACAGCTAAATGAAGAGTTCCAGACTCTGGCGGTTACACAGGGCTCTGTCTCCCTGGGTTAGGAGAGTTGCTACATCTTGTAAATAGTTTTACTGAGAAAGCTAATGGACATCTTTGCTTTTGGATGTGGTGACCACTAAAGTCATGCTTAGCTAGAGCTTCTGACCATGCTGTCCCATTTGTCTTCCACCTACCATGTGGGGATGGAGGCAGAAAGCCTGTGAGAAGGTTGTCTTTAGCCAATACCCGGAAAGCCTCCATACAAATACTTGAAGGCACAGGCAAAGTGTCAATGTTCACTCACCTAGCAGTTAAACTTCTCAATTCAATTTCTATGTATAGCACTGATACAAGTGCTCAAACTATACCGTTATGTAGGGTAAGAGCTTGGTACTGGTAGCAAGATGCTGGACCAGGCAAGATACAGAGCTCACGGACACTTGTGTATGTGTGTCTATGATTACTTGATTAGTTTAAAAGGTTGAAATGCTTTTCTCTTTTCATTTTGGATCATTTCTCATGCATAGTCCATCATCTTTTTTTTTCTTTTTAATACTGAGTTCTAACCTGGTATTCTAGGATTCCATTGTTCATGGGTTTTGCAAATATTTAGGTGATTTCTGAAGTTCTTATTGAACCTCCCAGGAAATGGTGGTGGTGAAACCCTAAGCCTGTGCATTAACTCTTAGACTCATGAATATCCCCTCCTCTTTTGCAGTGGCTTTGCTCAACAAGTATTCAGTTGGGTATAGTTTTAAACCAGCTTCATCTTGTGAATTAGGAAACAGGTAGCATATTTAAACTAGAATAACCAGAAAAGAATTTACTCATAAAGAGACCACTATGTGCAAATAAAGTATAATGACAGATATATGAAAATACCATAATAAATTCCAATACTAATCTAAAAGAGAATTAAGGAAAAAACAAAAAGATTGGCTGGAGAGATGGCTCAGTGGTTAAGTACAAGTACTGCTCTTTCAGGTTCCCACGCTCAGCACCTAGAGGCCACACCCAGTGGCTTACAACTTCCTGTGATCCTAGCTTCACGAGCTCTGGCGGCTTCCTCTGGCCTCTGCATGCACGATCCTCACCTCCACAAATACACACATAACAACAACAAACAAAGATGGATATTTGAAAATGTTGTGAAGTAGAGTTGAGCCCAGTCTATTCCTAGACCAGAAGGACATAGTGAAAGAGAACCCGGTAGTATAGTCAGATCAGAATCTCTCCCTGGTTGGATGTGAGCTTTCTCTAGTGTGATCTCTTGTGAGGTTCCATGGACAGAAACCCACTAGATGAGCCAAAGGATTTGGAGTCCAGTGGTATGTCCTCACAGACTGAACTCTCAGGACCTAAGCAAGGTGGAGTGAGGACCTGGAGCAGCAAATTAAAGACCTGGAACTCATGGATATTCTAGAGTCAAAAGTGAGAGCATTGTTTTGTGTACTTTGTGAATGGTGTTCAGATTGTAAGAGCAATCACCTCCAGGGTTATTAGAGGATCATCGCTGTCAGGTACTGACACTGTAAACTTTCTGACGCACTATGTCTCCACTAAGCACAGATGGTGCAGAGGCCTTGAGATCCCAAACATCCTACTGAGGCAAGCCAGGGTTAGACTTCCTGCAGAAATAAGGGGAGAGAGGTGAGACTGAAGAAGGAAGGATGTAGGGGCTATGATTATAATAGATTCAACCCTAAGTTAAGTGGTATAGGCACCAACAAAGATGGGACCCAAAACTGTTTGTACCAAGACCCCAGACCATTTAGCAGCTGGTCCTATCTGCGGCTAAGCACCATACTTTATACCACCATAGTCAGACAGGTCACTTCTAGCTGGCTTCACTTTCTTTGGAGCTTCCAAGAATGTGGGATCATTTTGTACACATGGCTGCAGTATGCTAAGGACACTTAGGGTGGCAAAGGCAGATGATGGGGTTAGGTAAGGTGCAGCCTGGGACAATGATGATGATGATGATGATGATGATGATGGAGAGTTTAGGTTCAGAAGCCAGGCTACTCAGACACAAGCTCTCCTCCTGACAATCTCTGTGACCTTGGGAAAGTTACTTGGCTTCCTGGCTTTCAGATTGCAATAGCAACCACCTCCAGGGTTATTAGAGGATTAATGTTGTTAGTATTTTCGAGGCCTTTGAGCCCAAACACATGGGAAAGACTATACAAAGCAATCTTGAGTAGTTCTTGCTGAGCATCTTCTCTAAGGCCTGTCAACCTAGAGTTTGGTGTTGTTTTCTCTCTTATCTGCCAATGTATGAACAACTACTCCAAGTACTAGCTTTGTGTGGTTTTAGGGTGCTGTGATAGAATAGCCTCTAAGAAGGACAGGAGGGCAATGGAAGTCAAGCTATGCCTGTCCTTAGGAGAAACACAGATCATTGTCCACTTCTGTGGTAGTAAATCACCAACGATGTAGCTACTCTTGGCTGAGTCAGCCTTTCCGACCTGATGCACAGGCGCAAGGTTTGAGCTAGCCTTTGGGGGCCTGGTTGGAGTAATATCGAACATCCTCATCTGATTAATTTTCTTTATTAAGAACAAACTTTTCCTGGTCCATCAAGTTCAAAGAATTGCACAAACAGGATGAAGTAATGCTCACATTTTAATTTTGGCTTCTCATCAGGAGGATTCTTCAGCCTTTCACCAAGGCGAGAAGTTTCTTTGAAAGACATGCTGGTTTATTCAAAAAGATCCTGCTTGGTCTCTTGTGTTTAGGTGAGATCATGAGAATTCATGGAGGGGGAAACACGAGTATTTTTTACAACTGTCAACTGTGTCAAGATTATTGCTGGGTGAAAACTAATAGTACTGTTTGAGGCACAGATCCCAACTGCCTCATACCCAGAAGGAGAAGTGAAATCCAAAGATAAGCTACAGTTCAAAACCACACTATTTGACAGATTTGAAATTTGTTTTTAAATATTCTTTTAGTTCACCTCTTTTTTAGTGCTTGGATTTGATTCAGAGCACATGTCTGTAGTATTTATGAAAGACGCCCTTATACATAACTTATTTACCGCTTTATACTTAAAATCAGTGCTTTACATTATTTTTGAAAGACAGAAAACTTTGTTTATGGTATGCTGTCAGAGGCACATGGAACTTTGGTTAGGTGCTGGGAGGGTGAGATCACACATTATCCTTTGGGGTGAATCTGGGGCCCCCCCGAGGAAAGCGTCATGTGACTTTCCCTCCTAGTGCCAGCCTCCTTACATGGCTTTACTCAAGAAAAAGTTCTCTCATTTGACATCGCAACATAGCTAGAGTAAAAAAAAATTGAAGAAGAGATGCCTGATTTCCAAAGAGACTGGCAGTGGATGTGAACCACATCTAAGGGAGAGAGCAAGGGCAGCAGCTGAACGAGAAGGGGGCGAGTTTCCCCAGGAGCAGAGAGGAATGGCTTCATGTTTCGTGGAAGTTTGGCCTTCCTGACTCCCACTCTCACCTTCTCTTCACAGCTTACACTGCCTACTTCCTGGCAGCTTGCATCCTGAACTTCCAGAGGGCGCTGGCCTTGTTTGTCATCACCTGTCTTGTGATCTTCATCCTGGTTTGCCATTTTCTGAAAAAATTCTTTGCTAACAAATTAATAAGATGTTTGAAGCCCTTGAAAAACACCCGCCTGAGACTTTGGGTAAAGTGGTAAGTGTGTTGATCAGCCTTTGCTTCTGTTCACAAAATACCTAAGAACAATGCAAAGGCTGTCCTGGCTCTCAGTTTCAGAGGCTTAGTGTAGGGTCGCTTAGCCCCATCAGTGTTGGCTGGAGACAGGGCAGAGTATCATGATAGTGAACAGGGGAAGCAAAGCTGTTCACATCATGGAGGCCAGGAAGCAAGGACGTCAGTAGGGCAAGGGACCTGGCACAAGGTGTAATCTAAAAGGGCATGTCCCAGTGATTGACATCCACCAGTTGGATCTCACCTTCTATGGCTTCCACCACCTCCTAACAGCCCTTTTAATTGTGACTGTGTCAGTGGATTAACTCACTGATGAGGCCAAAGCCCTCTTCTTGTCTTCTTTCCCCTCCCTTTCTCTTCCTCATCCTTTTCTTTTCTTTATCATGAGACAAGGTCTCTTGTCCAGGCTGGTCTCAGAACTCTTTATGTAGCCAAGGATATAGCAAAGGATGCCTTTGGACTTCTGATCCTCCTGCCTCCACCTCTTGAGTGCCAGGATTACACATACATTACCACACTCAGTTCATGGAGTGCTGGGGATTGAACCCAAGGCCTTGTGCATCTCAGGCAAGCCTCTACCCAGGCAAGAGATGGCTGAGTATCAAAGCCATCTCTTTAATATCTTTTGACAGTTCCTGAGTGGGCTCTAGGCTCTTACCTATACAAAGGCAAAATGTAGAGAACACATAGCAGCAACAGGCCTTTGAGCTCCAGTCATTTCTGATAGTCTTGGGTCAGCATTGCTGGTGCAGATGGGACTCCATATCCGGGAGGAGTTTCAGTCTGAAATCCCAAGAGTCCATGACAGATGTGAGAAAACCCATGCCTCTCCTCAGTGGAGTAGTCAGAATAGATGCTTGCACTTACACCAAACTATTAGCCAGGTTGTCTCTCTCTGCCCTGTCATTTAGCCCCTTCCGCTCTGGTCCTCCAGAGCCCCTCTACCTGTCTTTACAGCCCCTTAGAGCAGTGGCTATCAACCTTCCTAATTCTGTGACCTTTTAATGTAATTCCTCGTGCTGTGGTAACCCCAACCAGAAAATGGTTTCATTGGTATTCTAATTGTAATTTTGCCACTGTTATGTATTATACTATTATCGTAATATAAATATCTGATATGTATGATATCTGATATACGGCCCTCTAAAGGGGTCTTGACCCACAGGTTGAGAGACACTCTTAGAGTCTAGGAGCACAGTTGTTCATAAGCATAAGTGAACTATCTTTCTCAATTTTATGTGCATGAGTGTTTTGTCTGCATGTATGTGTATGTGTGCCAAATGCATGGCTGGTGGCCACTGTGTTCAGAAGAGGGCATCAGATTCCTTGGAACTGGAGTTACAGATGGTTGGTGAGCCACCATGTGTGTGCTGGGAATTGATCCTGAGACTGCCACAAGAATTAGTGTCCTCAGCTGCTCAGCCAGTTCTCCAATCCCAATCTTAAATTCACATTCCTCCTACCTCCTCTTCCTAAGGTTTGCACTACATGACTGGCTCCTTATTTTCGTAGGCTAGAGACTAGACCCAGGGTCTTGTATATTCTAGGCAGATGCTCTGCTAAAAGTCCTCAGCCTCTAATCTATGTAGTAAAGGCTGTTAAGTCCATAGATGATGTATTTGATTCCAACCTTTGGAGTGGTTAAAAAAGGAGTAGCAATCCATAGGGCAATCCAGCTCATTATTTTTCTTCTATTCTCAGTATTTTTATTAGTCACTGGAAGCACCTTCATGGATGAGTCTGTACATCACATTTTATTGATATGTCTATATGAGAAACGAGAAGTTATGTGGTTTGTATTCTCAGATTAGACATGTATTTATGTAAATTGGGGCAGGGAAGAGAAGCAGCTAGGGAGCTACCAGATGATTGTCAAGGTCCATCTCTGTCTAATGAGGAATCAGATGATTGTCAAGGTCCATCTCTGTCTAATGAGGAATAAGCTTTTGCATTATCTCACTGAGCCTCCGACTAAGGGGGGTCTCTGCTGCTCAGTGCCTGAGTTGGTGACAGAACTTTGTCATTCCTCCTCCAGGGTGTTCATGGGAGCTTCTGTTGTTGGCCTTATCCTCTGGCTGGCTCTCGACACAGCTCAAAGGCCAGAGCAGCTGATCTCCTTTGCAGGAATCTGCATGTTCATCCTCATCCTCTTTGCCTGCTCCAAACATCACAGCGCGGTGAGTTTTGGGGATTTGGGTTGGGCATAGAACACACAGCAAGAGCTATGTAGAAATTATAAAGTGTCCATGTCAGGAACTCGTGATAAAGGCAGAGCTAAACAATATCCCCCAGAATCTTCCTTTGACAGGTTTATTCCTATGCGAAGTTTGAAAGCTTTTAGAGACCTTTGGCCTGTACATTGTTACAGTGGTATATATGAATCTAGTCAGCATTAAAGGAAAATAAAATGAATTAAAGAGAAAGAAAGAAAACAGTATGACAGAGAATCAGATGGCATTGTGCAGGAATGATGTTTGCAGAAGTTATTTCCATGTATGTCTTTACTATAATGTAACTTATTTTAAAAATCAGTATAGACATACTTGCCTGTGCACAATATCGCCATATTTTTTCTTACCCATCTTCCTGTTCCCTGTGCTATTTTTATGGTAGAACTCCATGGCCGAGGGCAACTTGGGGAGGGAAGGGTTTTATTTGTCTTATGCTTTCTCATCACTGTTCATCATCGAAGGAAGTCAGAACAGGAACTCAGACAGGGTGGGACTGTGGAGGCAGGAGCTGATGCAGATGCAGTAGAGGGGTGCTGCTTACCTTGTTCAACATGGCTTACTCAGCGTGCTTTCTTATAGAACCCAGGACCACCAGCCCAGGGGTTCACCCACAATGGACTGGGCCCTCCCCCATCAATCACTAATTAAGAATTCTATACAGTCTTGTTTCCAGCCCAGTCTTATGGAGGTATTTCTCAATTGAGGTTCCTTCCCCTTCGATGACTAGTTTGTGTCAAGTTAACATAAAACTAGCCAGCACAGCTTGTTACCCCAGACTGTTAACACCCTCATTTAGCACCACTCCCTGCACATGGTAGAATTAGGCAATGGCTGAGCAAAGTTTGTAACTCATGCTGGAATATTTTCTTTTTGGGCTCAGGTATGCTGGAGGACAGTGTTTTGGGGCCTCGGCCTCCAGTTCGTCTTTGGGATTTTGGTCATCAGAACTGAACCTGGATTTAATGCATTTCAATGGCTGGGAGATCAGATTCAGGTACAGGGAATTGGATGTCAGAGTTTTCTTCACCAGGAACCCCAAAGAATGTAGATTTGAGGGAAGCAGGAGGCTTTGGAACTACGCCTTAATGATGGTGTGGCGGAATCTGGTCAGGTAAAAAGAGAAAGTAATGGGGTTCAGATGAGAATACGGAATCCAGTTGGGTAAAGAGTAATAGGATTCAAGTAGTATACAGAATCTGGTTGGGGAGAGAGAGAGAGAGAGAGAGAGAGAGAGAGAGAGAGAGAGAGAGAGAGAGAGAGAAAGAGAGAGAGAGTATGTAATGGGGGTCAGGTGAGAATCTAAGTGAAGAGAAGTGATTTGCTAAGTCTGTCATTTCATGATCAACTTTTGGGACATGGCCCACAGGTGGTCACACCTGAGTCAGATCCCATCTTCCTCTGTGTCCTGCCTGTCCTAACTCTTGTCCCTTTTTTTCCCACTTCAGATTTTCCTGGCTTATACTGTGGAAGGATCCAGTTTTGTTTTTGGTGATACACTGGTCCAAAATGTTTTTGCTTTCCAGGTAATACCTGTTCTGTGGGCAGGAATGACAGTGTCAGTGAAGGACAGGGGATTGGAGCTGGGGGTGATGTGTGTGTTCCCGAGACCAGACAGCCTTTACCCACTTGATCCTGGGGCGGGGGGGGGGGTCTACTCTTTCCTAATGATCCTTACCATCATGAAATTGATTTAAAGGCAGGTGCAGGGAGAGGCTCAGGAAATATCCTGTGTTTAATACTGATAGGCTGATAGTCTGCAGTACATTTTGAGTTTATTCCTAAACTACACTGCATCTGATACCCAGAATCTGATATCTGGGCATTCCCAGAATTCTGTTTAGAGGCCTACAAGAGCTAGCTCATGCTACACACAGCCTACACAGTATAATCTCTCATATGCTGCCTCTGTTCTTGTTGCAGTCTCTGCCAATCATTATTTTCTTTGGATGCGTGATGTCTATTCTCTACTACCTGGGCCTTGTGCAGTGGGTGATACAGAAGGTAAGGCATTTGGTTTCCACGAAAGGACCTTCAGCTTGAATCTGTCAGGGGAATGAATGAGTTCATACTTGGGTTTGGGGAGAACGTTCATACATGGGATGTGGAGAATCAGAATCAATTTGGAAAGGCAGTCTCTCTGAGGCGTCCTGGTATCAAATGATTACCCAGGCTGGAGATAGTCTGGAGGCAGAATATGGTAAAAAGCTCTTTCATACTGAGTTGAATTTGCTTGTTCTAGAAGCCCCAAGGCCTGAGGTCTGTCTAATATCTTTGTAACTTGTTCTGTTACTTTGGACCACATTATCTCTCCAGGTCTCAGTTTCTTTACCAGTAAATGGAATAGCAGGGAGGGGTTTTGCTGGACACTATCCAAGACTCCTGCTAATGTTGAAGATGTATGTGTCTGGATTCTTGTAGATTGCCTGGTTTCTGCAAATCACCATGGGTACCACTGCTGCAGAGACTCTGGCTGTGGCAGGAAACATCTTTGTGGGGATGGTACGTACCCTGGAGCCTTCTGTTTTTCTAATCTCTCAAGAATCGAGAACTTGGCAGAGAACAAATTTAGAAAGAGGATTTTCCCCCCCTTCCCTCCCCACCTCCTTCCTTCCTGTTTTTCTAAGACAGGGTCTCATGTATCCCAGGTTGACCTCATACTCACTAAGTAGTTGAGGTCAATCTTGAATTCCTCTTCTTCCTGCTTCCACCTCCCAAGTGGTGAGCGTATATGCATATGTCACCATGCGGCCGGCCTGAAAGCTCACTTTTTCTTATGCAAAGCAGAGAAATGAAGACTGTGAGTCAGTCAGTCCTTATGTAAGAATCCTCAGAGGGTCAAGGAGAACTTAGTTCATTGCTTTGACCTTTGATACCTAATGCAGTCTGGACACACTATCTAGAAGGTTGTCCTTAGCCACTGATCCAGCTTCTCACACAGGTATATAGATGAATGTCCTAGTCTAAGCCTTATCCCCCTCAGGAGCTAGGAAGGATGGTTGAGCTACCTCTGGTTTCTTGCTTTGATTCCCTGTGATTTTCCAAGGTCTCTGAGGAGATAATGGCTTGTCTTGCTCAGGACTAACAGAGTTCTTCTTTATATAGCATCTTTCTCAGAGGATCCATCTGTGTGGAATGAGAGCAAGTATTTGTGTGGAATAGGTGTCCTTCCCTTTTGCTGTGATCAAGTATGCTTTGAAAAAAGCATATTAAGAGAGAAAGGCTTTATTTTGCCTCACAGTTTGAGAGTACAGCCATCCTGTTGGGAAGAGTTTGGTGACAGGAGCTTAAGGCAGCTGAATAATGAATGATGCTTGTCCCCAGTGTCCAGGACCCAAGCCTAGGGAATGGTCCTACCCACTTTTAGAGTTGGTCTTTCTGCTTTAATTTACATAATTAAAATAATCTCTCACAGACTGACCTATCAAGATAACCCCTCACAGGCATTCCTAGAGTCATTTTTTTTAGGAGATTCTATCAAATTATTGATAATCAACATTAACCATTCCTGTGTTAAATCTATGCAATTGACTGGTCAAATCAACATTAGGGACAACAATTTTTTAAATGAATAAGAAGTCAACATTGGGGTCTTTTTCTCCCAAAGCCTTGGGCTGTTTATCTGATTTTGATCTGTTTTCAGAGTACTTCTGGATTCTTTTATCATGACCTTACATTTTGCTAAAACTATCTATAGTCAGTTGGAGTTTTCCAGCTAGACTCTAGTCATCTAAGAGCAGGAGCCTTGCATTAATGCTCTACTAAGCTAATACATCCTTTTGCTGACTCTCATTAAAGGATAAATGACCTCATAGATTAAGGCTAGGTAATTTCCTCCTTGAATCTTCCTAATTAATAAAAAACTACAAACATTTCATTAAAAAATTGCATTATATTTATTTAATGACTCTCTCTCTGTGTGCGTGTATGTAAGTACTCATGTATCATGGCTCTCATGTGGTGGTCAGACGACAACTTGTGGATGTCAGTTTCTTCTTTCCTTCTATCTACCCTGTAAGTTCTAGATAATGATCTCAGGTCTTCAGGCTGAACTTTCTTGCTGGCTTGACATTATTTTCTTATTATTTCATAAAGTATTAGCTTAGATAAGCTATTTTCAGTTCCTTTAATATAATCTATGTTTGGTTGACATCTAGTGTGTGGTCAGCATGTGGAGTGAACTGCATGAATTTAGACATCACAGACAAAGTAAATGAACACAAGTTGTCTACAGTATTCTATAACAGGATACAGGAACAGGTGAAAACAGGCCAGCAAGAAGACTGTTGGGCAGGTTTTTGTCCACCGGCTGGAAGGGCGTGTATCTGATGGATCTATTTTCTGCCTGAGCTAAGCACTTTGACCTGAGGAGTAATAACCTCTCGGCATGTGACTATGTTTTCCTTGTTTTTAGACAGAGGCACCTCTTCTCATCCGTCCCTACCTTGCAGACATGACCCTGTCTGAAATCCATGCAGTGATGACTGGAGGCTTTGCTACCATAGCAGGCACGGTGCTGGGAGCCTTCATATCCTTTGGGGTGAGGCACAGTTAACATAATCGCTCTTGGTGCACCCGTGTTGAGCCCTACAGTGGTGCTAATCCCCATCTGGTTTTACAGATTGATGCATCGTCCTTGATTTCTGCCTCAGTAATGGCTGCCCCTTGTGCACTTGCCTTGTCCAAACTGGTATATCCAGAAGTAGAAGAGTCCAAGTTCAAGAGCAAGGAGGGAGTGAAGCTGCCTCGAGGGTGAGCTGGGGACAGGTCAGGAGATGGTAAGGTGTGCTACCTAGAGAAGCCCAGAGACTGAAGGTGTGCTAGAGACTTCCAGTTTCCCCAAAGGAAGTTCTGTCACTCCATGTTCCCTTTTGCTATCTCTGCTTCCAGCTAAACATTTTCAATTTTGTTTTGTCTGGATTTAATCTTCCCACCTGGCATTAGTGCCTTATAAAAATATTCCATGTCCTTGGCATCAGACTTTCATGGCAATAGCATCGAATCACTTCAGAGTAATCGCCACTATTATAATTACTAAGGAATCTCATCACAATGGCTGGCTACCCACTTCTTCCACTTTATAGTCAATGGAGGAGCTCTCTGAGGAGCTGAGACTACTGTAGGTAGCATATTCTTTCTCTATGCCTAATAACCACAGGGAAGAGAGGAATATCCTGGAAGCTGCGAGCAATGGAGCCACAGATGCCATAGGCCTTGTTGCTAATGTTGCAGCCAACCTGATTGCCTTTCTGGCTGTATTGGCCTTCGTCAATGCTACCCTCTCCTGGCTGGGGGAAATGGTGGATATCCATGGACTCACTTTCCAGGTAAAGTCTTATCTGTGTTGGATATGTTTTCCTGACCCTCACTAAGCTGAAAGCCTGAGGAGGAGAAGGGGGTGGAGGAAGGAGAGGAGGCTAAGTGTCTGGAGCGGCTCCTGGTGCCTGACCTTTGTTGTCTACTCCTCCTTTCCCTTCTTTCTCTGTCCTTTAGGTCATCTGCTCCTATGTCCTAAGGCCCATGGTATTCATGATGGGTGTACAATGGGCAGACTGCCCACTGGTGGCTGAGATAGTAGGAGTCAAATTCTTCATAAATGAATTTGTGGCCTATCAACAGCTGTCTCAGTACAAGAACAGACGTCTCTCTGGAGTAGAAGAGTGGATCAATGGCGAGAAACAGTGGATTTCTGTAAGTGAGAATGCAGCAAATTACACAGCGAGAGGTTTGGGCCAGGCATATCTGAGGGAAGGCACAGTGTGCCACACAAACATTGCGGGCCCACAAGTATTTCTCAGTGTCCCAGCCTAAGCACAAGACAAGCAGAAGCATGTGTGTCAGGACTTCTGCTCCAGATCTCTGTTATGTCTCTTCTGCATTCTGACCCAACTTTGATCTCTAAGATAATTGTTGCTCCCTTCTATTGGGACAGTCCAAGAAACATACCTTCTCTTGGATGTCCTGAAGTCCCTTTACACATCCAAACTGCTTCGAAACAATCTTTCTTTCCTCTGTCTGCACCTCTAGGTCATTTTCTCTGTATCTTTAATAAGAACCCTGCCAGGCAAGGAGTCTTGTAGTATTTCCATATCACGACAGCGGTTGTAACTCGGGCCAGTCATTTTCTGAGCATCTTTTGTGCATTCCTTAGAGTACTGTGGAACGAATTGGTGTGCCCTGGAACTTCTAACACAGTTCTGAGACACACCAGGACTAAATTTATCTACTTGTTTCCCCCCCTAGGTGAAAGCTGAAATCATTGCAACATTCTCCCTCTGTGGATTTGCCAATCTTAGTTCCATAGGAATCACACTGGGAGGCTTGAGTGAGTTGTTCAATTCCCCCAGGTCTTCCACACGCCAGGCAGGTCCAGCTTCTGCTCACTGCAAAGCTGAGGCTGGAGAGGAGCTGGAATGAATGGACCTCTCAGAGTTAGTGCAGTCAGGCTGACTATGGTATATCCTTTACAACCAACGCGCTAGCTGCCTGTTCTCCTTTCTGCCAAGGCAGAAAAGGATTTTATTTTTAATTTCCTTATAAGGGAGAAGTTATGAAAATTATATATCAAATGATATTTGTCTCTTGCCAAAAGAACTTTCTGAAATTAACCTACCCAACAATTTTTTCTTTTTTATAAGAGTGATATTTGTACAGGAATTTAAAAAGCCATATGAAAACAGGAGATGAAGCAGATAAGTGGAGTCAGTGAGTATCATACCTTGTTGGGCAAAAGCTGAGAGCCCTGGAGTGCAGAGGAGTAGTTAGGACTTGAAGCAGAGGTATTCAGGGTGCTGACTGTGGGTGATGGTTGCTGGAATACCAGGAGAGAGGGGTGGTTCTGGAGGGCGGTGTGTGGTGTATGTGGTGTGTGGTGAGTGTGTGTGTGTGTGTGTGGTGATGTGTGTGGTGTGCGGTGAGTGTGTGTGTGTGTGTGGTGTGTGTGTGTGTGTGTGTGGTGTGTAGGTGTGTGGTGAGTGTGGTGGGTGAGTGTTATGTGTGTGGTGAGTGTGGTGTGTGGTGAGTGTTATGTGTGTGGTGAGTGTGTGTGTGTGTGGTGTGTGTGTGGTGTGTGGTGAGTGTTGTGTGTGTGTGTGGTGTGTGGTGTGTGTGTGGTGTGTGGTGGTTTGTGTGTGTGTGTGGTGAGTGTGTGGTGAGTGTGTGTGTGGTGTGTGGTTTGTGGTGTGTGGTGAGTGTGTGTGTGTTGGTGGTGTTGTTGTGTGTGTGTCCAGTGAGTATGTGTGGTTGTGTGTGTGTGAGTGGGTGTGTGTGTGGTGAGTGTTGTGGTGTGTGTCAGTGAGTATGTGTGGTGTGTGTGTGGTGAGTGTGTGTGTGGTGTGTGTGTGGTGTGGTGTGGTGTGTGTGTGTGTCCAGTGAGTATGTTGTGGTGTGTGTGTGAGTGTGTGTGGTGTGTGTGTGTGTGTGTGTATGTGTGGTGAGTGTGTGTGTGTCGTGTGTGTGTGGTGAGTGTGATAAGTGTGTGTGTGTGTGGTGAGTGTGCATGTGTGATGAGTGTATGTGGTGAATGTGTGTGTGGTGTGTGTGTGGTGAGTGTTTGTGTGGTGAGTGTGTATGTGGTGAGTGTGTTTGGTGAGTATGTGTGTATAATGAGTGTGTGTGGGTGGTATGTGAGTGTGATATGTGTGTATGTTTGTGTATGTGGTGTGTGTGATGTATGTGTGTGTGTGTGTTTATCAGAATACCGAGCTGAGCACTTGGAAGAGACAAGTTAGAAATGGGTCTAAGAAGCAATAGAATATGAAAAGAAGAATGTGTTAAAAATGCCATTTATGGCAATCATATTCTGGGGTAGTTTCACTGCATATATGTCACTGATAGCTGATTAAGCAGTTTGAAGATGAAACAATGTCCTTTTGGTTTATCGTTTTCGTCTCTGTTAAACACTCATCCATATTGCTGTATGTCTGCCACTTGATAGCCATGACACTGGGCTGGAGTGAGATGGATGCTGTCCTCTCTAGTCCTTTGGCTCAAAATGGCACATGTGATTCCAGTCTGGACTTAATAGTGTAGGTCTCAACTGGCCAACAGACCATCTGTGCCTGCTTGAGCAGCTCAGAGCCCTGCTTGATTCAGATTTATCTTGAATGGGTTCCAGAACCACTGAGGTGAGGGTCAGATTACAATCCTTGATCCAGGGGAAGTCTGAGTTATATATCAAGACTAATGGATGTATGCACCTCTTAAGGAAGCTTTAGCAGGCTTAGGTGGTGCTCAAAGAGCACTAGTCATCTGACCTGATATTGTTTTACATTCTTCTAATGGGGACTCATGGCTACACCTCCTTGCTGTGTGAGGAAGACATCAATTGCTTTCTTTTGTTGCCTACAGCATCCATGATGCCTCAACGGAAGAGTGACTTGTGCAAGATTGTGGTCAGGGCCCTCTTCACAGGTGCCTGTGTTTCCTTTATCAGTGCCTGTATGGCAGGTAGGTGCCTAAACATCGTCTCTGGCAGAGATCACAGGATCTCTCTCAGCATGTTTATTTAGCTCACCATCCACCCCACAGACACCTTATCTACCGTGTTACCAACTCCCAACCAAGCAATATAGAACTTTGAGGTCCATGTGTCAAACCTTCCTCCTTAAAGTAATTTTCATCTCCGTGCAGGAATCCTCTATGTTCCCAGAGGTGCTGAAACTGACTGTGTCTCATTCCTAAACACACATTTCACCAACAGAACCTATGAGACATATGTGTGCTGCAGAGAGCTCTTCCAGAGGTAGGCAAACACCAGGGTTCCTGCTCCCTCCTTGCATATCCTCTTACACGAAGGGAACTTCTGGATGTTGGGGGATGGAGGTCTTGGGTACAGGGCCACCAAAGGTGTATGGTGTGTATGAGACACAACACGGATGCTGTGATGGACACAGTCTAGACTCTTTTCTCTTAGTAGGCATTATCTTCAGTAGTAGTCCTACTGTGTGTGACAGGTTTCTGTGTTTATTGTGACTGAAATGTAAGTAGTAGACAGGTGATGATTTTGCAGTCGTCTTAAAACTCAGGATTTTTTCCAGAAGGAAATAAAGCAGACCAAGAGAAGACAGATTTTTAAATTTAAAGGATAGAGTTCAGATAGTGTGACAGTGACCTTGTTTACTATATTCTAAAATATGAAAGGAACCTATCACTGAGCCCAAGGAACTAGTTTTGGGACACATAAAAGGAAGGAGTGAGAAAGTAGAATATTTGACGTTGTCAGAGTCAAAGATGTATGCTGGTAGTTAGTGGCCTGCAGGTGAGGGGGGAGAGCTCCAGGAGCAAGTCTGAACCGTTAAAGGCCTTATCTGAAAGCCTCATGAAATCCAATTTTGACCTGCAGGATTCTGGGCACCAGCATGGTTAGCTGTGCTTTACAGAAGGACATTTGGAAACAAGGAGAGTGAACACTTTGCTGTAACAGTCTTAGCAAGAGAGAGTAAGATACTTGACAGATACAGGTGCACGGGACAAGGGAGAATCGATAGGACTGACCCTTAACTGGATAGGAGAAAGGCCCAGCGTGAGGAGGGCCAAAAAAGAACAGTCTTTTTTGACTTGGGCCAGTGTGTCCATCACAAGGAGGAACTAGAAACAGGAGTAAAGGAGAAAGGTGTGGCCTCTTCCGGTTCTGGATATGTTAATTTGGAGGTATCTGTGTGAACACCTTATAAAGTCACTTACAAGTCAACTGGAGTCTGAGGCTCAGGAGAGAGATCAGAGCTGGAGCCTGAGTGGGAGATGACGTGTATGTCCGTGATGTATTCGTGTACTTATTCAGATGTTAGCTGTATACAGGTTAAGAAACAAAGTAAAAGTAAATTGCAAATTTCATTTATTGTTAAAGAGAAATTTATAAACTAGGTAGACTGGTCGTCTGGTGGAGTTCTAATGTGTATGTTCTCAGTGGATTTTCTAAAGACATATTCTAAGAGTCATTAGCATCTAGAAGACAAAAGAAATGTTTTCAGGGGTTGAAAACACTGTATAAATCCACTCCCAAGTCAGCTGGAGTCTGGCTCAAGTAGTTGTTCAGATGCTGCTGTTGCAGAGGGACTAACAGGCTGCTGTTGTGGAGGACCTGAGTTCTCCATCACACTGGGCGACTTCCACCCGTCTGCAACTCCAGCTCCAGTCCTCTGCAGGCACCTGCACTCACATGCACACACCCACACCCGCACATGGACATATAATTTGAGAAAAGTAACAGCTGTATCTGTCTGTCTGTCTGTCTGTCTGTAAGTAATTATAATAAAAAAGTAGATATTACCTTGAGAGTAGAGGGTAATATGGGAGAGATTCGAGGGAGGGTAAATGGGAAGGGCTGGAGGGAGGAAAGGATGGGGAAAAGTGACATAATTCTGTTTCAGTTTGAATAAAATGAAAATGGAAACATTGAAAGAGAAATACCTTTGTCAATTAATTTATACCAGTGAGGTGTAAACAGTGTTTTCTTTCTCAAGAGGAAAGTGGCCCTAGTTATCAGGTTTTTTTTTTTTTTTTTTAATTGAATTTAGTTCTGGATCATTTATAAGGCCTAATTTTTCTCTCAACTGTCTGGAAATGACATTTCTAACTGGACTGAGGTTAGGAGCTGGACACCGGGCAGACAATGGTCAGGGTTCTGTACGAGTATCATCTACAGCGTGAGGAGCAGAGCTCGTTCAGTTGGATCTCATGTCACTGGTTACGACATCAGATCTACTCACAGTAGGTTTGTTCTCAGCTACTTGGGAAACGTGTTGATTGTGCTGCCTTGTTTGTGTCTGACCCGTGTGTATCTGGTTTTATCATTTCAGTACTTGGCTGAACGGCACCAACATGCCTTCTTTCTCAGGCCCCTGGCAAGACAACGAGTCCAGCCTCAGGAGTCTTGCGAACTGCTGTGACCTCTATACGAGCACTGTGTGTGCATGAGGCTGGTGGGGCCATTCCATGACAGTTCTTATAGAACAGATTCGTATTACCAAATAGATTTTCATGTACTCAAGCTTCCCATTCTCTGAGAACTGCACTAAACTCCACAAAGTGCAAGTTCTGAGCTCACTGTAGCTCTGTATAAAAATCAGCCCCCACCTTCCCACTGGCGTGCCACATACCAGACGTGAAATTCATTATAGACATGCTTGAGCCAAAGTATGGTGGGAATGTAGCTAAGGGGTAAAATATGTGTGTGGTAAGATAGAGGTTCAATCCCTGTCCAGGCCCAGAGTGGAGAGAGTGGGGAAATCAAAGTAGACGCTTATTTCTTATTTGGGAATGTTGGCATACCCCTGTGGTCTCTCACCTGTAGGCTCACAGCTAAAGGGATTGCAAGCCTGGCCCAAACCCCAAAGTATTTCATAGAAGTGATAGCATAGATGACATGTCCTCTTGCATGGGTGGAGGTGAGGGAATATATTTTTAAAGTTATATGGGAAACACATGTGAATTTAAAGATAAATGCTTTTTTGTATTGCCAAAGATTTATAAACTTAAAAACTCCTTTTATTTTCATACAGTAATAAAAATGCTTCCTTTAATAAGGTGTTTTTTAAAAGCTACTTGTTTTTTAATTGTGTGTATGTGTGTGTCTCTGTGTGGGTATGTGCATGTCAGAGCAAGTGCCAGAGGAACCCTGAGGTGGGGGCCACCTGGACCTGGAGTTACAGGTGGTCCTGAGACACCCAACATGGGTGCTGGAGACTGCACTCTTGTCTGCTGCAGGAGCAGTACACAGTTTAGCTACTGAACCATCTTGTAAGCCCTCAATATGTAAAATCCTAAGGAATATCCTTATTTAAAAAGGCCCTTATTTTGATTTGGTATTCTCATTTAGTGTCAGTTACCTGCACTTCAGGTTTATATAGAATCCTTTAAAATAGTTTTGGATCATCTAAATGAATCGCCCTGTAAAAAGCTGAGTTAGAACCCCAAGAGGATTTCTCTGAACAGAAATGGCTAAGGGGCTCTCACACCAGGGCTACTTATCTGTCACTCCAGTACCCTCACCGCTCTTGGCTTCAGCTCCTCAGTTAGGGGCCAAGTGTGGGTCACACGTGCCTTGAGTCTCTGAGTTTGAGGCCAGATTGGTCTACATGGTGAGCTTCAGGACAGCTTGGGCTACATAGAGAGAACTTGTCTCAAAAAACAGAAGGAAAAACAAAACTCGAAAGAGACTCTGCTGGATTTATGGTCTGGTGTTGGTGCCATGCTGAAGAACCCAGCTGTCCAGTGTAGCTGGTGGCAGAGGCAGAGGCAGTGCCATAGACAGCAATGCTTCCACGGAGTTACCCAGAGCAGCCATAAATCACACAGAGGCTGGGTATCCAAGAAACCTCAGCATGATTGGGTCATCATCAATAGGCTAGAGGGCATAGAAGACACCAAGACAGCTAATCCTTTGTTATACTCTCCGTGCGGGTTTTGAGGATCGAATCCAGGGGTTCAGCAAGCACTTATTGACTGAGCCATCTTTCTAGCCCAAGAGTAGCTTTAAAAGTAATTAATTTATTTTACTGTGTGTTTAAGTGTGTGCCCGTGTACATGTGTGTTTCTGTACGTGTATGTGCATATGTGTGCGTGTGCGTGTGCGTGTGTCTGTCTGTCTAAATATGCTGGTATGAATGAGCAATCAGAGGATTACAGTGGCTGGAGTCAGGTCTGTCCTGCCCCCTTGTGGAATCTGGAGGTTGGTCTCAGGTCTTTAACCTGTGTGCTAGCACCTCTACCCATTAGTCCATGTTGCCAACCCAAGACTGTCTTTCTCATCACTGTACACTGTCTCATGCCACCTACCCATGAGCATGACCATTCAGTCATCCACATAAAACTACAAATTTTCCTTAAAAATCTATACCTTCCTGCTAAAGTGACCCTCCAAAGTCCCTACCCTCTCAAGTGAAAATAACTACAGCTTCATAGAAGGCTTGCTGTGGAGGATGCAATATCTTCTTTCTAGTATCATCACTGGGACACAGAGATGCATAGCAAGCGTTTGCTCTCTTTTCTCCTGCCTTCATTTTCTTCCATATCTCCTGTCCTAACCTTTAACACTGCTAGAATCTGAATGTTTGTACCCCACCCCATTCATATGTGTTCTCCTGTCCAGGAGGTGTTAGTATTAGAGGTGAGAACCTAGAGTGTGGTTAGGTCATGTGGGTGGAGCTCTCATGAATGGGATCCGTGCCCTGATGACAGAACCAGAAAACACTCACTTGTTGGTGAGTGATGGGCATGTATATTTAAGTGGGTCTTCAAACACCAAACTCTGCTGCTCTGATCTGGGATTTCTCAGCCTTCAGAAGTGTGAGGAATAATATATTCCTATTGTTTAAATGCCATTTGATTTAAGGTATTTTGTTTCTAATAAATCAGGTAGATGAAGGTGAATACTTTTTGCATATTTCTACCATAGACATTTTATTTTCTCCAGGGGTACATGGCACCCTGCCCTGCATATGCCCAACTCCTACCTAGTCTCAGAATGGCAGGATGAGAGGATGGGTCCATTTGGGCTGGAGTTTGCTCAGGGGTACAGACTGGAAGCCCTTGCTCTTGTTAAGGTACAAGTCTAAAGTTGAGAATTGATGGAGTCATGTACACTCTTAAACAATGATGGGAACCCAGGAACAGGGGTATTCAAGTCATCAAATGGCTCCAGTGTGACTACTAGTTCCTTGGAATGACCTGTCCTAGGGATGAGAGTTTGGCCACCAAGGGTGCAGGTGAGGAAGCATTTGGGAGGAAGTAGCTATGTCCAGGATTGCATGTGGTACGATTTATCCAGGAGATACCTATGGATGTCTATCATATCGTATCACTCATATCGACTGATAGCGGGACTCATGCACCTCAATCAGAAGCAAGGGTTGAAGTGAGACAAAAGCAGACAGCAGCAAATAAGAATGTGCCTGTCCTTCCTCAGAGAGGACTCATGTGTCAGTCAAGTCGCAGTCTAGGGGCCAGCAACATGGCTCGGTTTGTAACAGTGCTTGCCTCAAAGTCCTAATGACCAGAGTTCAACTTCTGTTACCCATGCAAAACTGGAAGGAGAGAAATGTCTCCACAAAGTTGTCCTCTGGTCTCTACACTCACCCTGGGCATGTGTGCTCTCTCTCTTACATACACCATATGTACAATAATAAATAAAACATTAGAAAAAATCTTGGCATCATGGCTAGCATAACATGCTCAGCCATTTTAACTTTGCCTCACCGAGTTTGGAGTGTATGCCAGGGTTGCCTGGCAGGGAAAATGGCAGTTCCAGCCGAGATGGCTACAGTAAAGCTGAATCTCTACAACCAGACGCTCACACAGATGATTTTTAGCAACAGGAGAGGGAGCATCAGGAGATTTGCTGGAACCATTTCCCTCACAGCTTACATTTTCACTAGAACAAACGACTTTGATCAATTTCTGGAAAAGCAAAAGTTACACTTTTTTTTTTTTAAGCTCAAAATTCTCTCTGTCCCTGTCTCAAGGTCGGCATCTCTGGCAGTCATTACCAGATAACCCATGACTATAATAATCATTCCCATGTATTTGGAGCAAGAAGCCAAACAGAATACTGAAACAATTTTTTGTTTTTGTTTTTTGATTTTTTGGTTTTTCGAGACAGAGTTTCTCTGTATAGAGAAATTTGGCTATCCTGGAACTCACTCAATAGACCAGGCTGGCCTCAAACTCAGAAATCCACCTGCCTCTGCCTCCCAAGTGCTGGGATTAAAGGCGTGCACCACCACTGCCCGGCTTTTTGTTGTTGTTGTTGTTTGTTTGTTTTTTCCTGTGAGCAAGCACAGGCGGGACTCGAACTTGCTTGGGAGAGACAGCCGGCCGCCTCGGACTCTAGAGCAAGGCGACTGCAGCGGTGCGCCACCGCTGGCTGCTGAAACAATTTTTAATGAGCACAGAGAACTAGGATTTTTGCTGAAATCATATTTCCTCTTGTCAAGAGCTGTTGCTCCCTCAAGGGAGGTAAACATTATGTCTGTGGAACTGAGTACCTCATAAAAACAATTGGCAAAGGTAGCTGATCCCTTTCCATGGCAACATGACTTGGATTTGAATTATTCATCAAATGAATGATATTTTCTTGCAGCTAGGCAAACTCAAAGGATAATGTAGCAAATTCCCCCCCAAAAAATATCGTTATTCTTATATTTTACATTTGAGAGTTTCTGTGTGGTTTTGGAAGCAAATTTATGAAATCTGTGATTGAGCAAACTATTCTTTAACTATGGGGTTGTCATTTATAAAACAAAACTAATATAGAGTTATTTGGTGGCTTTCAGAGACAAGTCAAATATTTAAAAGGTTTAAAGACAGATAAACAATGTAAGTGTCATCAGGAGGCACTCACTGCTGCCTAGTTTTATCACCTAGAGGGGATCACCATCATGTGGATTTCCCGGACCACTTGCTGTGTGGCTGGCCTATGCTGACCATGGCCTCCAGCCAGATCTCACTGGCTGTGTATCTGACTGCCATTTTGGCACCATGGTGCTTAACTAAGGCTTAAGCAGGGTGGGAGGTGCTTCAGTCAGTAATGGGATGCACACACCAGTAATACCATCCAAAAAGCAGTTATAAAAAAAGTGAATTCTTCTGTGCATTATAATCCCCCCCACCTGTCTCTGTCTCTCTGTCTCTGTCTCTCTGTCTCTCTCTCTCTCTCTCTCTCTCTCTCTCTCTCTCTCTCTCTCTCTCTCTCTCTTCAAGAACAGATCCTCACAGTATGATTGGGGAGTTGAATAACCCACCCACACCTGTCTGACGGCGTCTGGAGCTGTTTCTGTGGTGGAGATGTAGTAAAAGTTTAGGCCACACTGTGATCACCACGCTGTGATCACTGCAGCCTGGGGATGAAGAACAGATAGAAGGTAGAAGATTGGGAAGATGAAGTTCGGGACCACAGGGAATGCTGGGCTTGCTTAGCCCAGAGACGATGGTGATGATAAGTACTAGAGGAGAGACAGGAAGCTTTTGAACAACATATTAACACTTTGCAAAAAGAAAATTCTATCAAAGTCCAAGCGCTTCCATGAGTGAGGCACTTCCCTCTTGCCACACCACTCGAAAATTTTGGGTTTAGACCTGAAACAGCTGCACAAGTCAGCAAAGGCAAGACTTCAGTGCTTCTCTAAAGTGGAAACTGTAAGGGTTCTTTGGAAAGTCAGTTGTGTTGGATAGTGTTTTGCTGGGGCAAACATGTGAAGAAGTGTTTTCCTGAAGTGGACACAGGTGAAAGACTAAGACAGACTCATGAAGGAATATTTAGCTGAAGCAGACACTGGAGAGAGGATATTCTGCTAAAGCAAGCAGATGAAAGATTCTTAGCTAAAGATGTTTCATTATGCAGTTGAGCTCCATTTGTTAGGACTCCATAGGGAGAAATGCACCAAAAAACTTCTGGTGTGCTGAGGTTTCTTGCTGTTTCCTTGGACTCGGGCTGATTGGTAGAATGATGTCAGCTGAGACAGATACAAGACACATGCTGAGGCAAGACCCGTGGAGGACAGGTCATGTTTGGAGCTTATAAATTGGACTTTATGGACAGTGAGGAGACTGAGCTAGGCTTGCTGGTACAGCTAGCTGTGCAGCAATCGTGGGTCTCGCGACTTCGCATTGCTGAGAGAGGCACAGACAAGAGCTTTTTCTGACATCCCTTTGGGTTCCTCCTACTGACTCATGCTGAGGCTCAGGCCTGGCTATCTCTGCTAGGTAGTGCCACCGCTGCTGATTCATGTTTGCTCTCCCAACACCAGTGAACTGGACTGCTGGTGTATTCATGAAGTGTTTACCAGGTCGAGTGCTGACCTGTGAACTGAGCTGCCAATTTCCAGACAACACAGATGGGAGTTGCTCCAAAGAACCATTTCTAAACAGGTCCATTCCCCCTCCCCTGTATCCTTTCTTTTCTATTACCTCTGGTGGGTGGTAGGCTACAAGGGAGGTTATAGTGTTTAAGAACCATCATAAAAAAAAGACAGGTGTTTGAAAAAAATTAAAATTACACTTCTCTCTTCTCAGTCTCTTCCAGAAAAAAATGTGTGTGACTTTAAAACCTGGACAAGTTATATTCAGATGCATCAGCCTCAGAATCTTAAGATTCCAAAATTGTCCTAGAATCTTCTCGGCCAGCAGGGACAGGTTTTTTTTTTTTTTTTTTTTTTTTTTTTTTTTTATAAAGGACAACATTTAATTGGGGCTGGCTTACAGGTTCAGATGTTCTATCCATTAGCAAGGCAGCATCCAGGCAGGCATGGCAAGGGAAGAGCTGAGAGTTCTGCATCTTGTGCTCCCAGGGACAGTTTTTAAAAGTCTCAGTTGACAAAGGAAGTGAGCTGTTGTCCTTGCCTGGAGGACACCCAGGAACTGGGTGAAGTAGGTTAATGGTGAAACAACTTGCTCCCAACAGGATTTGCCTGCAGTATCTTTGCCTCTGGTGTGATTACTAGTGTCAGGGCTCAGCACAGCCAAGAAGGAAAGTAGTTTCTGTTTTAGAAAGAACTAGCCTACATTTCTTGGGATTCTCGGGACCTGGGAATTTGTACAAATGGTGAAAGGTGAGGGCAGATCTCAAAAGTGTGAAGGCTGGGGAAAGGATGGTGTATTAACCAAGATTTTGAAGAATAGGATTCTTTGAGATGCATCTACATATAAACTTTTATTCAGTGTCTGGTAAGTATGCTCACACGGACACACCCTGTAACATTAAGCCAAAGCTTCACGAGTTTGTTGTGATGTTTCCTTGAAATTGGAGGTGGAAATATCAGAAATATTGTACTAAACGGAAATAAAAAGTGAGACTTTTAGATAGAAAAATGATATATAGAGACAACTTTTGTGTGTAAGACTTGGAAAGTTGCCACCTGATTGTGCACTTTAGTAGAACTTAAGACACTTCCTCTTAGTAAAGAATAACGGTCACCCCAAGCCAGGGCCTGATGTCAGGGCTTTTGTAAGTTAGTGCTAGTAGTGGAGGATGCTGCTATAAAACCAGAATCCTTCATATCAAAGGTGGTGATGGGATTCTAGCATAACAGAGGCCCCGGAATAACATTTAACTATAGAAGTTAATGTTCTTCCTCCCAGCCCCATGCTCCCAGAAATAAGACTCCGATTCAAAATATATTTACAAATACCTTGGCCATATAGCTAAGCTTTTCTCTTAGATGATAACTTAAATTATCCCATTTATTCTAATCTCCATTCTGTCATGTGGCTGGTTACCTGTGCTCAGGTACCATGCATGCATCTGTCTCTTCACATCTTCCCAGACAAATCCCTCCCATGTCTGTCTCTATCCCAGAAGTCTTTCTGCCTCCTGGATGTCCCACCTTCTAGTCTACCCTTTCCTATAGGCTATAGTTTTTTCGTTGATAGGTGATGCTTCCATACAATACACAAGATACTCTCTGTACCCTTAACTAACCAAGAGAGGGCACAGTCACTGCAGTACACAACAGAGCCCGAGCAATGGCAAACAGTCTTGACCTACAAGGAAGTTTTACAATCATCAGTGGATTGTGATACATCTTTAAAAGTTTCTTTATACGTTTGTGTGACTGTATGTGTGTGAAGGCCTGAGGTGTAACAGATATACAGATGGCATGCCTAGTAAGTCATATCCCAGAGAATCGGTAATGTTTAGATTTATACATTTTTAAAAGAGAAACTATTAGTCTTTGTCTTGAAAAACAGGAAGAGAGAGCTTTACCAAGTGTTTTATTCAACAGTGAATGCTGTGTAACATTGCTTAAGGGATGTGCGATATGGACATAAATAAACCATAATCACTGGTTCCAGGGATCATGACCTATAACACTAATTTATCTTTGAGTAACAGACAGACAGACAGACACATCTCAACCCCAAACTCTGCCAATCTCAATATCTTGTTATAAAACAAATAATAATCTGATTATATTATAGCATTGGTAATTAAGTAGTCACATAAGGATATAATTATCTTTCATAAAGGATTCTATAAAATTATTTAAAAATTATTTTAATTAGAGGGCAGAAAGTATATAAAGATAAATTCTGCCGGGAACTGAATGGTGGCTCAGTGGCTAAGAGTATTTGCTCACATAGAGTACCTGAGTTCAGTTTTCAGCACCCACACTGATGGGCTCACATCTGCCTGCAACTATAGCTTCAAGAGGCTGGATGCCATTTTCTGGCCTCCATGGGTACCTCAAAACATGTACACATACAATCACACATACATGTAAGTAAAATGTTAGAAAGTCTTTAACAAATAAAGATAATCATTGATCAACATAAAAAAAAAAAACTTGAGTATTTACTTTTGCAAAGTCAGGAACACCAAGAAAAATTTCCTTCTGAGGATACATAGTGTCTGGGAGGAGCTCACTCTTTAAACGTGGTACATGTGCAAACATCTCGTGTGAGGAAGTGTGAATTTTATGTCATCATTTAAACAATTAAACACTCCAAATCGTTGGCAGGTTTCAAGAGGCTGGGTTCTTTCAGGAGGCCCACTGTATCTCAAAGGAACATGTATTTTCTGTACACCTGAAAGCAAACTCCTCCACGAGAGCTGATACTGCAGATGTGGCTTCTAGGCAGTTCATTGACAGAAACCACGTGTCTCAATAAGCAGTTCTGCTTCCTTTTGTGGGGCCTCAGTTTGGCAGCCATTCCTGTCTAAATCTCAAAATTAAAAAACACTAGGTCTCAGAGAAGATAGGGGTTCTCCAAGACAGAGAAGGAGGCAGTCTCCAAGAGAAATAGTTGAAACTCTTCAGGGTCAGGCATGACAGATGGGGATGAGTGCAGAATTGAAGCTGAGTAGCCATCTTTGTCTGTCTATCTATCTATCTATCTATCTATCTATCTATCTATCTATCTATCTATCTATCATCTATCTATCATCTATCTATCATCTATCTATCTATCTATCTATCTATCTATCTATCTATCTATCTATCTATTTGGTTCAGAGACGGACGCTTAAAATTGAAAGCTTTGTTGTCTGTTCCTGCAAGGAGGTGGCCAGGTGGAGATCTAGATTGCATCTCTATAAGGAGATTGTACAACATTTTTATAGGATGGGATCACAAAGTGAGGGGGAGTGGGGTGGGCTGTTGCATTGACCAATCATATTTTGACATCAAGGATCAAGCATGGAAGTTAACATTGCTCTCTGGGCTCATCTGGGTCACCTGGTTTCAGGGTCCTTGATTCAGCTTTTGCAGTCAGGTCCCCTCCTGGACTCTATTAGAATTTACAATGATAAGGGAACACAGGAGTGGACAAGCTGCATATGGTCAATTAAGTCAAGACAAGCAAGACAGTTATGACTTGTGTGCCTTGGTTTAGACAACAGGATAATGGCATCTTCCCTCTTTACATTCTTTACTGGTTAACAGAAAAATATGAAATAGCTGAAGAAGCAGGATAAGAGCTGGTTCTGGGGCCTGGGAACATAAACTCAGTTTTGGCCTTGCCAGAAAGATGGAACTTGCTCCTGGGATGGCTGGACTCAGGAATCTAACATTCTCTGTCTGTCTGTCTGTCTGTCTGTCCGTCCGTCCATCCATCCATCTATCTAACTATCTATCTTTTTCTTGAGACAGGGTCTCACTTTGTAGCCATGGCAGGCCTAGAACTCACTTTGTAGATTAGCTGGGCCTGAAACTCATAGAGACCTGCTTGCCTCTGCTGCCACTGTTCTGGGATTAGAGATGTACATCACATTCAGCTCCTGAGAATTAAAAAAAAAAATAATTTCTTTTTCTCACATACAATACATCTTGATCACAGCTTCCCCTCCCTCCACTCCTCTCAGTTCCCCTTCAGCAACCCTCTCCCCCAGATACCCCTTCTAGGTCCCCCTAGAAAAGAGGAGGCCTCCCAGGGGTATCAAACAAACATAGCACAACAAGATGCTATAAGATCAGGCCCTTATCATCACTTCAAGGCAAGGCAATCTAATGGGAGGAAAAGGGTTCCAAAAGTAGGAAAAAGAGTCAGAGACACTTCATTCCTACTCTCTAGAGTCCCCCAAAACACCAAATCAACAACCATAATATATACACAGAGAATCTAGTGCAGACTCATGTAGGCTTTGCCGCTTCAGTCTCTGTGAGCTCCCAGGAGTCCTGCTTAGTTGCTGCTCCTGAGATTTTAAATCCTTGACTTTACTTACCCACTACTTAGGAGGCAACAGCTTCCTTCATTAAGTGGGATGACTGTGAGGTTGTTAAATATCCAAAACTGAGTGGGGTGGTCCCTGCCTGTAATCCTGGTACTTAAGAGACCAAAGCAGAAAGATCATGAGTTTCAAGACCAGCCTGGGCTACAGAGCAAGGCTCTGTAAATGATAAATACATCCTTAAAAAAATTACATAGCACATTATTGAAGGCAACAAAGAAAATGTAGCTGCTATTCTACCCATTGTAAAATTCACTAAAAAATGAAAAAAAATCACCTCAAAATTCATTTTTATTTTTTCTGAGGCAATTTGTCCTGTAGCCATCTCTTTACATTGATGGATGTCATTCTTTCAGGCATTCAGTCTGAAAATCTGTCATTATATTCTTCCTGGATTTTTGGTTTGTTTGTTTTTCCTTTTTTAAAATCATATTTAACCAGTAGTTAGAATCTATCCCTTTTCTCTCCTGCCAATCCTTAGTCTTATATCTCAGAAACTCCCACCTGGACAACTGTCATCATCTTCTAGTTGGTCTCAAATCTCACTTTATACGAATGCCACTCCTTTGTGCCCAAACCCTCCATGGGTCCATATGGAGAAAATTCCTCAACATACATTAAATCTCTCCACAGTTTGGTCCTATGGATGCTAGGTTTAGCAAATAAAAAATGTGAAGTGCTCAGTTAGCTTTGAATTTTAGTTAAGCCTAAAACAGTTAGAGTAAGTTGCTGCATGCCATATTTGTGACATATTTCAACTGATAAATTATTCACTGTTTATGTGAAATTCTAATTTAACTGAGGGTCTTGTTTTTCAGACCCACGTAACCTTTCACTCATTTAATGCAATGACTCAATGTTCTCAGAGACACAGAGTCTGTTCTAGGTCTCACGTTGCTCTCTGCTCTCTTGTCTTGAAGTGACAAAGGAGAAAAAGCAAAGCTGTTGGAATCAGTCCCAGAGGGTACATCACCCTCTCCTGGCCTCCACAGGCACCGGGCACTCATGTGGTGCATGGACATACATCCAGGCAAAGCACACATATGAACAAATTTCAGAAAAAAAGTTTTTAAAGCTACAGAAATAAATGGGGAGGAAGTAGATTTATTTACAGCTAAAAACAACTAATACATGTGGCAGGAATGGGGAGATAGAAAATGAGCGTCTGCTGATCTTTACAACATCAAATTATTCAGATAAGACACTGTCTTAGGGTTTTACTGCTGTGAACAGACACCATGACCACAGTAACTCTCAAAAGGACAACATTTAATTGGGGCTGGCTTACAGGTTCAGAGGTTCATTCCATAATCATCAAGGTGGCAACATGGTGGCATCCAGGCAGGCATGGTGCAGAAGCTGAGAGTTCTACCTCTTCATCTGAAGGCTGCTAGCAGAATACTGGCTCCCAGGCAGCTAGGATGATGGTCTTAAAGCCCACACCCACAAGGCCACACCTCTCAACAGTGCCACTTTCTGGGCCAAGCATATACAAACCATCAGAAACACTTATTTGGTCCTTAGGAAGCTGATCTTGTTGAAGCACATTTCCACTGGCTACCAATCAGTTAAAAAGATAATAAGGACCTTATGGTTGATAAAACTTTAAACAAATAGTAGTTACAGCCAGTATCCTTATTGGAGGGACCAACACCATGTGTGCTTGTCTCATCCCAGAGCTGTATACAGTAGCATCACTGAGACTTTCCTGTCAGGAGAGCACACCTTGAGTCTGGTGGGGAAGCTATGGAGGATGCTCTCTGTACACACTATCAACATCTGCACATGGACAAGAGAAGGCTCTGCCAGCCCTGTGAACCACACCCCAACCTTAAGGAGGTAGAATGGGACACTTTGCTGTTTTCCTATGGGTCTGAGGCTAGGGTCCTTAACATGGCAAGCTCATGTAAACAATACATAGCCATTCAGGCCTTCACATACCCAGGGATTCCCCTGACATACTCAGGGCAGAAGTACAAAAGCATAGTAGTATGAGGTGCTTAACATTGTCCAAGCGAGAGTGAGTGACTTAGTGTGTTTGTTAAGGTGTTTAGGGGACACACACACATACACATACACACACACACACACACACACACACACACACACACACACACAGACACACACATACATGGGGGAGAACAGAAATGATAATTAAGTTTAATGTATAAACTCCTACAACTCCTGGAAACTCCTAGAAAACAAATGGAAGTGGAAACATTGCTAATATTCAAATAAGTTTTGTACTCTAGACTTGTTTTTATTTGTAATAGGGTTTCTCTAGGTAGCCTGGCTGTCCTGTAGACCAGGGTGGTCTTGAACTCAGAGATCTGCATGCCTCTGCCTCCTGAGGGCTGAGATGAAAGGCATGTGCCACCATACCCGGGTTCTCTATAACTTTGAAAAGTTGCACTGTTGTCAGATTTTCCTTTTGGAAAGGCCATCTTAGTTACAGGATGGCAAATTTGAGGTGGCTGAGACTAGAAATTGTGGTTTCCTGAAGCAGCTACTGCCAAGTGTGAGAAATAGTGAGGGCAGGTGTATTGAAGCAAGGAGCATTTCTGGAGAGCTTTTGGGGCCACCTTCTAGGAATTTGGCAGGAATTTGACATTGTGCTAGGACAAGGAAGTAGGCTCAGGCAAGAATTTGACATTGGGCTAGGACATGGAAGGCTTTTTAAAATTTCTGGTCAACAATGTCTAATAATCTGCTGCGACAATTAAAAGGAGAAAGACATCTTTATCTGCAACCAGAAAATATAAGTAGACAGTAAACATCCTGGATTCATTTACCGCCAACCCAAAAGTCTAAAATTCTCACTAATTTCATGTGTGAGCAGTGAAGATGTAATGGTACCTACTAATGGCTCAAGTGCAGATGCAAACTGCAGATAAAACTCCAGTTTTAGCTTGAGTTCACTAGTCAATCACTGAGCTGTGAACAAGCTGCCTTCCTTCCTGCTGCTATGGACAGGGCTACCCCTGCTGCCTTGAACTCTGTTGTACTTTTCTCATCACGAGACTGGTTAAAACGAATGGCCCTTCCCCAAGGTTGCTTCTGTCTGGCATTTTGTTCTACCACTAAAAATAAAAATTCTTGATAAAAAAGAACAAGGTCATGAGAGGTAATGAAAAGGGGGAGATGCTGTCACAGATTAGAAGAGATGAAACAGAAATGAAACTAAAGGTAATGGGTAAACTCCCAGAACAGAAAACAAACGGAAGTGGAAATATCACTAATATTCAAATAAGTTTTGTGCTCTAGATAATAGCATTATACTAGGGTTGATCTCCTGTTCTTGATGGTGATACTTATATAAGATGCTAGCATTAGACAAAGCTATGAGAGAATGATAAGTTGTTTCTGTAACATTTTCCTTAAGCCTGGAATTAGTTAAAAATAAATTGGCTTTGGATCGTTTGAAACAAGGTCTCCTATGTAGCTCATGCTGGCCTCAAGCACAAGATCTTCCTGCCTTAGCCTCTAGAGAGATAGTCTTATATATATATGTACCACCATATCTGGCTTCAAAGATCAATCCTAAAGCCACAAGAAGTAAAACAATTAACATTACATGCTTCATTATTGGTGCATAGAAAGTACAGCACTACCTAGAAGGAATTCTTGTGTGTGTGTGTGTGTGTGTGTGTGTGCATACGTGTGCATGGATGTACAATTGTGCATGCCTAGATATGCATGTGCATATCTAAAGGAGGTCAGGTATCCTGTTCCATCTCTCTGCCTCATTTCCTTGAGAAAGGACGTCTCACTGAACCTAGTGTTTCTATTTTCCCCTGGATTCTGCCTGGCTAGTGAAGAAACTAGATTGTCTACGCTCTTAGTCACACCCATCTCTTACACGGGTCCCGGGGATCTGAACTTAGGTCCTCACGTTTGAACAACAAACACTCTATCCTCTGAGACATCTCCCTACCCAGGAAGATCTTTGAAAATCATAATCAGAAGGGTCTGGGGAGTTGGCTCAATGTTTAAGAACACTTGTTACTCTTCCAGAGGACTCAGGTGTGATTCCCAGCACCCACATGTTGCATGAAGGGAAGACAGTCTTCTCTGTACCTCCAGTCCTAGGGGATCAGTAGGCACAGACATGCTGTAGTGCACAGACATACATGCAGGCGAAACATTCATACACATAAAATACTTTCTAAAAAATTATTTTTACCTCTAGTACAATATTGCATATAAAAGATAAAACACATGAATAAGTAACATCTCTAATACCAGAAGAGGGTCTTGATGTTGGACTTTCATTCTATCAATAAATCAATCCAAACAAAAGTAAAGGAGGAGGGGTACTGTACTAGACTGAGAGATGAGCAAAACTTCCAAGACTTAAAAAAAAAAATCTCAAGAGATGTAACTAAGTTAAATGAATAACTTTTTGTTTTTAAATTTTGACTCTAAGGGACAATTACAGTTGTTCTTAGATAATAGAAGAGTTTAGCATTTTGAATATCAAATGATATTAAGGAATTAAGGACAAGATAACGGCATTGTGATTATGCAGAAAACCATTTGCATAGTTCTCTCTTTATTTTGAGATGAGGTTGACTTTGATTTAGTGGTCCCTCTGCACTGGCTTCCCAAGTGCTGGGATTACAGGTGAGTGCCACCATACTCTGCTTATTTACATATTTTTTTTGAGATGTACACTGAATTATTTAGAGCTGACAGGTGTGACATGATATCTGAGACTTGATTTAAAATTTTCTAGCCACATGACATAAAAAGCAGTAGACAAGATGAAACTAATGCACAGAAAGAAACTGGGAGAAGGACATTTGAGAGTCTCCTTTTGCATTTATTTGGAAAGTTTTATAATAAATCCTTAAATGGTTGAAAAAAGGACTATACTATGTAATAGGGTTCAAGGAAGAGAATACAGGAACAGCGGATGAACAGGGCAGCCCCTGTCCCTTGGGCTGAGACACGGTATGGAAGGAAGTGCATCCATCTCTCTTACTGATAGCTAGGTTTTCCAGCAGAATGAAGGACTGGCCTACTCCATTGACTGGTAAGTCTGCCCAGTTGCTGCCTGCAGGGCTGTCAGGTGGGAAATTGCAGGCTGGAGTTCTGGAAAGCAGCTCACAGGGATTCTGAAAGAACTCACAGGAGATGCTCAGTAGGATGCTGCTGAAACTTCATGGTAGGCAGCACCACCTAGTGTCCTTTAATGGAAGGAAGGAGAGGGAGGGAGGGAAGCCCTCAAGCCTACTTTTTAGGAGTTTATCTCTTCCGTGAAGCTTCTCCTAGATGAAATCTTCCTTTTCTTCCCACAAATTTTCCAAGATGTGACACCTCAGTATCATATTCAGTTATTTACTTACTGTTTCCTTGTTTAAAATGCATTTTAAATAACAGAACTAGACGTTGAAGATGTCCTAGTTAAACGTGGTTGAATGAGAACATCCATTTGTCTCTGCTGCCCATCCCAAAGCCTCTAAAATGACAAATATGTCAAACTGCACAGACACACAAGGACAATGACACCGGGCACAATGAAAACAGGGACCAACTTCTGAAAGCCACAGAGCAGATGCAAAAGTGGAAACTGACTAGTGGAGTGGTAACCAGTAAACCATCAGTGAGGGAAGCTCAGAGCAAGCGAGTTCCCCAAACCCCAGAAAAGCTCAAGTGATGGAGACACTAGAAGTCTCTGAATGGATAAGTGTCTGAGACAAAAATGCAAGGCATAGTGGTGGGCAGGGTTGCTGTATTCACAGTGGGAATTCTGTGAAAGTCAATATGAAACATAGACGTCTTCTCTCCTTTCTCTAACTTTTTGTGGTAAACATTTAATATTAATTGAGGGTTTCTACCCACCTTAGATCATTAAGTTCCCAGATAAAAGACACAAACCCTTTTATATTTATGATAAGCCTTTAAAGCACTACAGCTGGGCAGATATCTACCCTCTAAGCTATTGTTACTATCTACTTTCCTATCATTAACCTCAAGTTATTTAACTTGCCATCTTCCAATTATTAACCCAGTTGGGTAAGCTTCATGGCCATGTTTTCATGAGTTACCTACCCCATGGTGTCTTCTCCTCTCTCCATCTTCTCTCCTCTCTCTTTCCAGGTCTCCTGACTCAGACCCCAAGCCCAGGAGCCAAAACTCTGTCTATCTCTCTTTTGTCCAGTTATAGACTGTAGGCATCTTTATTCACCAATAAACGATAACTTAGGGGGCAAGGTTACATAGCATCACTTGGTCTGGATGAGGATCTCCTCATCCCCAAGGCAGCCAGGGCCAGTATTTAGCATTGTAATACATAAGAACAGACCAAACCTCAACAGTTTTAAATTAAGGAGCAAGGTTGGTACAACAAAGGCTGGTAACTGTGAGAATTTGCTCACCTAGATCTTCCAGTACAGAATTCAGCATTACAATACGTAGTAGTCATGGAAACATTGTAATTATGCATTACAATACATATAGGAGTCATGGAAACATTGTAATTATGCATTACAATACATAGGAGTCATGGAAGCATGACATAGCAACAGACCAAGCTCAACACCAGCTCTGCTGAGAATGTGGCAGCCAGGTTCACCTCTTCAGACCACACACACACACACACACACACACATGCGCGTGCAACAGGGACATTCCCCACTGGAGAACTTATTAGCCTGAGGCAGGAGAAGTCTCCAAGATTAAGGAGGACGTCAGACCCTGGCTGGCTCCACCCCCCTCCTACCCGGCACCATCCCTGCTGTGGGCCTCAGAGTTCTTTCCACAGTTTTATTTTATTAAGACCACTCAAGGTGAAATGTATCCATGCAAAGTTCTAGATCTTTTATTGTGAGACAGTTTCATATGTAAACATGATGAATTTTAGTCATTTCCACCTGCTATTCACTTCTCTCATCTCTCTCTTTCTCTCTCTCTCTCTCTCTCTCTCTCTCTCTCTCTCTCTCTCTCTCTCTCTCTGAGGCCTTTCTTACTTTCTGTTTCTTTCTGTGATCCAGTAAGTTCGGTTAGTTTATTATTGCCTGAGTATGGGTGGGAGGTTACTTACTAGAACAAGGGCAAGTTAGCAGTGGTGACGCCACAGAGTGATTAGACACCCCTCCTCCAAGAACTGTGAACTGATAATCATCTATAGGGGATGGGAGGGGCTTCATGGCCCCTCTCCCATCCTTGATGAAATATTGAGGGTTCTGATCTTGCGCAGATAATCACAGCTGCAGTGAGTCAGATGTGTAATGGCTCTGTCATGCTTTTTCATTTAGGACGAAGAACTCCATCGTCACTTATTGTAGCCACTCTGGCCAGCTATAACTGCCACCCACCCTCTGTAAGTCAGTGAGGAAGACTGGGTGAGACACTAACATATATGTACACACATGAGTATTTAGAAGGCTGTGTGACAACATAGCCACTGAGCGAACAATGGTCGTAGCCTCCCCTTAGGGTCTATGACATCTTTCCTCAGCCACAGTGTCTTCACCAATTTTACATAATCAGACATGAGTCAGGAAGTGACAGCCGTGCCACATCTTGCCTGACGGTTGCCCTTTATTATGGTTTACAGATTCACAGGGGATAAGACCATTGAGGATAAGACTAGTGATCACTTGTATACACGAGTAGCCAATACATTTCTATTGTGCTGTGTTGAACAGCAGACCCCAAGAGCTTATTTTTCTTGCTTAGTTGATAAGATATGTTAAACATGTGGTTAAAGACCACCTTCAGACACTCAGAAAATATCTCCAGAGAAAACAAAGGCATAAAATTGGCAAGGAAACATCATTTAAAGACCTTAAGATCTATTATTGATAGTAAGAAAAGATATAGCAGGCTTCCCTTCCTCGAAATGAAGCTTTGAGGAAAAAAAAACATTTAAAAGAATGCTGTAAAAAAAATACAAAGATACCATAGCATAAATTAAAAAAATAAAATTAAATTAAAAAGAAAGCAGGCTCTAGGCATAGGTCAATGGCAGAGTATGCACTTCGTGTTCCATATTCTGGGTTCAGTCTATAGCCACCCCCTAAAACAAACCAAAGAAATGAACAAAACCAACCAACTAACTGCAACATCTTCCCCACACCTTCAAAAACAGAAGGAAGAGAGGCAAGGAGTCCTCTCAGCTTTGGAACTGTCCATATCCATAGGTTACAGTTTTTATCTATAGTGCTTTCTTTTCCCATTTCACCACTAAGATCCCAGAACAGAGAACTCTCCCAAGGGGCAATGGAAGAAATTCTTTATTCTGGAATTAAGTATTTCAATCTAAAACAACTCCATTAGATTGAACACCAACCTGTTCAGTTAGTCAGGTTGTTAACTTACTGACAAGATGGAGCTGCTGGTCTCAACACCCTTGCTCTCTATGACACTAGCCTTAAACCATCCGCAGAACAAGTCTGAGTATGTTAAGACCTCTGTTAAACTAGATTTCAAAACTTCCTCTAAGAGACTACCAAGACAGGGGAGTTTAGAAAATGTAGCTTTGTTTATTCAGTAGGCTATTTTGGTAAAAGTTTTGATGGTGCCTGTCTTAGGGTTTCTATTCCTGCACAAACATCATGAGCAAGAAGCAAGTTGGGGAGGAAAGGGTTTATTCAGCTTACACTTCCACTTTGCTGTTCATCACCAAAGGAAGTCAGGACTGGAACTCACACAGGGTAGGAAGCAGGAGCTGATGCAGAGGCCATGGAAGGATGTTACTTACTGGCTTGCTTCCCTTTGTTTGCTCAGCTTGCTTTTTTATAGAATCCAAGACTACCAGCCCAGGGATGGCACTATCCACAAATGGGTCTTCCCCACTTGATCGCTAATTGAGAAAATGCCTTACAGCTGGATCTCATGGAGGCATTTCCTCAACTGAAGCTCCTTTCTCTGTGATAACACTAGCTTGTGTCAAGTTGACACAAAACCAGCCGGTACGGTGCCAAAAATCACTGCTGTTCAAAAAAAAAATAGAGACCTGAGAGGTTAGGGAGAAGAAAAAAATAAGAAAGTAAAAGATCAATTGGAGATCTTTGATAAAAATATTCCAGCAAGAGCAAAATGATGGGAGAAAAATATTCAAGAATTCCAGAATTCTTAGCTCTTACAGCCTGATTTGTCGAGGAAGATCCACACAAGAATACAAGCAGAAAATTGAGACCTGATAAGCAGAAGGAAACATTGGTTTTCTGTAGTGAGACTGTTGGCCACCAGGTGGCAGGGGTTCCTCAATGGGGTCAATTAAAACACAGGGTTACTCCAAGACAATGGAGAGAGGTTGTCAGGCTCGAGCAGCTATTGGGGGCGGGGGCGTGTAGGTGGATGGGGTTTTAAAGATCGAATTTTAAAGTGTAGTTGTTGTGGTGGACACAAAGTTTCATGCAGGCATTCTACAAACATTAATCCATAATTAAAAAAAAAACATATTTTATATATGTGTATGAGTGTTTTGCCTACATGTATGTATGTGCTCCAAGTGTCTGGTGTCCTCAGAAGCAAGAAGGGATCAATGGATCCCCTGGAACTGGAGTCACAGATGGTTGTGAGCCACCATATGGGTGCTGGGAACTAAACTTCAGTCCTCTACAAGAGTAGCAAATGCTCTTAGCTGCTGAGCCATCTCTTTAGCCCTGGTGGGATTTCTTCTGTCTCTATTTATTTGTTTTTTTATTTTAATTCTTTGAAAATTTCATACTCTGTGTTTTTAAATTGTTTATTTTATATTTTGAGATAATTATATAATTTCTCCTTTCCTATCCTTCCTCCAAATTATACCCTTCAATTATACTCTCAGTTATACTCCTCCTTGTGCTTTTCAAATTCATCATCTCCTTTTTATATTATATAATCTTTTTACATTATATGTACACACACAAACACACACATATCTCCTGCCTAGCCTGTCTAATATTACTTGCATGTATGTTTTCAGAACTCATCACTTGGTACTGGATAATCAGTTGCTGTACTCTTCCCTGGGGCAGATTATTTCTCCCACTCCCAGCATTCCTCAGTTGCCAGTTGTTCTTTGTGTAGGTTGAAGCCTCCTGGGTTCCCCCTACCTCCTCACTCACTGCCTTGGCTGAGATGATTTTGAAGACGAGGCTCTGGAATGGCCAGAGACCTAATGATAATCTCCCTGTGTGGGCTTTCCTAGAGAGACATGTCTAAGTCCCAGGTGGAGCTTCCTGAGAATCAATGTTTCATGAGATTCAGGCAGAAGCTGTATTGTCAACATAGTCTGGTCTCAGAGATCACATTGTGTCACCTCCATCTTCTGATGCAGAGGTCAGTGAGTTATCGCCCAAAGCTAAATCCTGCCTGTCCGGTTTTGTCTGCCCTCTGTGCAGCACCCACCAGCACCGGGAGCCCGCTAATCTTAGCCCTGACGATGTTTTGCTGACAGGTCTCTATAGCCTTAGTTTTCTTGTACTTTGAGGAAGAGTTCTCTAAAACTTCCTAAAGCCAAAATAGATGAATTTAGACCCTATGAGTTTCATCTTGTGAGAAGTTAAAAACCTAGCTGTTATGGATATACAATACATTTTTAATATGAAATAGTTCTTTATTTCAGCAATCAGCAAGACAAGCACAATTTTGAAAGTTTATGAGCGAACATTGTTCCATATTTCAAGTTTGGAGGAATAGCTATGCAATTTATGAAACTCCCTAGCCTTCTTCATGTGGGACTATAGAAATGTCTGTTTGTTTTGCTAGGAGTATATAAATGTCCAGCTTTCCTCATATATCCACTCTCAGCTGTACCTTCAGTGAATATTAAAACAAAGATGGTCTATCTGCCAGTGACAGTGTCTTAGAAGTTAATGGATAGTAGCAAATAGGCCCCTGTACAATTTTTACCTAGTTCATTGTTTCTTTAGAGAAAAAAAGAACTTTATTTTACCCTGGGCATTTGACCCAAATCCTAAAGATTAGTGATATCCACAGAGTCTTTGAAAACACTCTATACAACCATTTCCATTTTAATCACTGGATTGGATTTTTTTTCCCTTTGATCTGAAACTCTTCAACCCTGATGTTATCAATTGTCTCAACTTCTTGAAGGATTTTGAACTTTGGGAAAATCTTGGATCCTACTGAAACTGAATTTTCAGTGCTTGTTGTGACTTTGGTAAAAATGTGCATCTTCTGAAGGACAGACAGTATCACCTGGCTGCAGGCTGATGTAGGTGAGTAAAAACTGACAGTATTGAAGGACACACCCTGCTTGCATCTCCTGACTTCTGATATGGCTGGCAGGACAGCTCCTGGTTCACCCCATAGAGCTGTCAGCGGCCTTGGCAAGGAAGCAGACTCACTAAAGGAAAATGTTTTGGGTTCAAGGCATACATGATAATCTGTTGTCACCAGGATTGATTGTAATGGTGTCAATCACTTCTTAATAGTTGGTCTGTACTGTTACTCCTTAACTGAAGTCATCTGAATAGATATCTTTGTTGTCAATTCCAAATGCCTTTACTGGAAACCATAAGCCGGGCCCAGGTCCCCTTCCTGTTGTGCAAAAAATCCACAGCTGCCAAAAAGCGATTGGTGTGCCAAACTTTCATTCTTTGGACGCCAGTAATTTAGCATTTGTGGATCCCTTGAAAAGCACAGCAGCTCCTCCAAAACACCCTTCTACAGTACTCGCTCTACAGTACTTGCTCTACAGTATTCATTTGGTTGTCAGCACTGGAAATTCGTTTTTCCAGCTGTCATGCCTTTGCAGGGTGCGGGTGCCCACACATCCTCCTTCCTAAAGCCACAGAGCAGACTGCATTCCACCTGCTCCAGGTACTGCAGCTCCCCACTTGGCAGGGACTCTGTGCCTTGCTGCTGAGTGACAGGCACCCCAATAATATTTTTCAATATTATTAAATATTATAAATTATATAAAATATATATATTTTATATTATAAGTCATAAATAAAATGTCAAGAGATGTAATATGGTGCCAGAGGAAGCCTCTAGGGTGTCTGGAAAGAAATAAGCCACCCAAGCCAAGGGAATGTCCAACATTAGGTAAATGATATCTCGGATGATAGTGATTAACTATTCTTAGTCACTCTCACTCTGGGAAAAGGATGCAACATCTCTGTCTTAGGGTTTCTATTGCTGGGATGAAACACCACGATCAAAAACAACTTGAAGAAGGAACTGTACAGCTTGCATAAGCTCATTACTGAGGCAGGCTAGGGAGGAACTCAAGCAGGGCTGGTACCTGGAGGCCCGAGCTGGTGCAGAGGCCATGCTGTTTACTGGCTTGTTCCTTGTGGCTTGCTCAGCCTGCTTTCTTATATTACCCAGGACCACCAGCTCAAGAGTGGTACTGTCCACAGTGAGCTGTGCCTTCCCGCATGGAGCATCAATCATGAAATGCCTAACAGACTTGCCTTACAGACCAATCTGGTGGGGGTGTTTTCTTAATTGAGGTTCTGTCTTCCAAAATGACTTTAATTGATATCAAGTTGGCATAAAACTAGTCAGTACAGTACACACTACTAGAAATTGTAAAGACCTATTTGATCGATCTTCACCATAACGGAGGAGTTGGAACCAAACCACCAGGTTTTCCTAGATCCAGGTCGGGTGAGTCAGATTTTCAGGAAAAGATCGACAATTAGATTTTACTCAGTTGAGGCGTTGGCTGAGACCTTAGGGCTGCTAGAGTCCTACCCAACCTGTACTAAATAACAGGAAGTTAACACGGCCTTAAGGAGACAGGTAGCTTACTGTTAGCTGTGGAGCAGACAGCTTTGCTTTCACTATAATAGAAGAACATAGTAATTTATAAAAGAGCTAATTCAACCTCTAGACAGCGGGCTAGAGTCTTGGTGACAGTCAGCCAGCGGGGAACTGACTGAACTCTAGAGTGAAGGATATTGAGGAAGTTTTCTCTGAGCTCATTTAGGTAGCCATCTTGGCTCTAGGAAACAAACAGCAATGAATGAAGGTGCGTGTGGGCGCCCGTGCGCATGCGTCCATCCATGTTCATAAAAGTAAATTTCCGGGATCATGACTGAAGCCAAAGCAAAGCTAGTGCCCACACCAACAACTGGGCCATATTTCACGAGTGTATTTCCAGGGTTTCATGAAGTAGGAAGGGAGATACTTTTGTGTTTATGTCCTGTCTTCCTGACACATCACCTGGGTGATGCAGTTTCTTGGGCAGTGAGGCACAGAAGCTATGTACGTGTTACAAGATGTTTTTGTAATGTGATAACTAACATAAATCTCTCCCATTAGTTTAGAAAATGGGTTATATTTTCACCATCAAATTTCTCAGTCTCCCAAACTCTTTGCTGGGTCTATATAGTTTTTTTTATATACTGTTAAGAAATTTCTCCCATGAGAGAAACTCATCCAGTCAGTTCACTTCAAGCTTTTCTGATAACCGATCACCTGGATCTCCAGATTTCAAACTCAGGCACCCCTCTCCCACCAACTAAAGTACCTTAGTGTTCCTGCTTCTTGGGCTGCTTTGTAAGCCTAGTAGCCAGGGTTCTTTAATTTGTGGTAACTTGAATTCTGATGCTAATTATCATGTAGAAAGTGATGCTGGCATTCCTACCAAGCATCCACACAGTCCCGACCTGTTGGGAATCCATGTTTTGATAGCTGGTGACTTTGCTCCCATTGAAAGAAGTCTGAAGGGCGCTGTGTGTACTGGGAGAATCTCTTGTTAAATGTGGACAAAGGTGAGAGCACCAGATACTGATTCAATAACACGACCGCAGCCTCTTATGTCTCACAGGGCTCTGCTGCAGCCCTAACAGCCCCTCCAGAGTCCCAGCTATCAGAGCTTGTGCAAGAGTTTCCCTGATGGCCTTATATCTTTACTTTGGTCTTCTGTGAACAAACAAGAACATGACATCCCCAGGGACATTTCCATCATATTCTAGAACTCAAGACTCTGGATCATGTCACTCCTTGCATCAAGTCTAATTATCTTTGGATCACTGAGTGTCAGCGTTTATTCTCAAAGGAAGCTAGTGTCCGTGGGTAGTGGATGCATGTGCTAAATTTCCTGCTTGGTTAAGAATGTGCTATGCTTAGGTGCCTGCTAGCAAGATGGGGTTTTGTTTTGAGTCAGGCTGGACTGGATCTCCAACAATCCTCCTGTTTCTGCCTCCTAAGTGCTGAGTTACAAACATACACCCCCATTCCCCCAGCTCCCCTCACTACTAATCCTGGGGTATGCCAGGACTGCCTGTCTGTCGTCAGACTTTGGGTAGGTAAGTTCTAAAAGCTTCATTGCAGACGGAGAATACTTGCTTTTGGGGGCAAAAGATTCTCTTTGAGAGAATTTCAGTGGGTCAGGATTGATCCAAATCATTTGACAATTTTTTAGCCATCGAAACATTCCAGAATGTTCCATTTGGATTAGAGTATTTAGAGCCTAACTGAAGCAAAAGTGACCTTTCTTGGGTGGTCACAGGCTAGACCACTTTCCCTTATTTGTACCCTTCTCATTGTTCAGTCTCCTGAGGTTTCCCTGAGGTCCAAATGTGTATTCTGAGGGGCATAGCAAAAGATGCGGATTCTTTTGCAGCAGTTATTATCTGATACAAACAGCACTTCCTCCATTTTTACCAGCGAATGTATGGTCCACCAGGAGGTCGAGAATGCACAGGGATATGTGCTGGTTGTTATTCAGGACAATATTCTGCGCCATCTGAAGTCAGAGTTTACTGTTGCTTGAAGCATCACATTAGGAACAATACGCCCACACTTAGCTATATGGATATGCAGGGAGCTTCAAGAAGCCTAGTGAAGTCATGTCCTTACACAAATTTTAAACAAAACAAGTCTTATCGTTTTCTTCTCTCATATTTACTGAGTGCAATCACAATTTATTTTTAGAAGTCACCCCAGATATAACCGTGAGTAGCAAAGTAATTGCACCAACCTAGATTTTTAGCACAATAAACATTTGAGACTCACATTTGAGAAAGTGAGTGATAGTTAGGAAACAAGAGAAATGTCTCCCCAGTTTTCTTTTAAGATTATTTATTTATGTATATGAATGCTCTATTTGCATGTATGCCTGTACGGCAGACATGGACATCAGATCCCGTTACAGAAGGTTGTGAGCTGTTATGTGGTTGCTGGGAATTGAACTCAGGACCTCTGGAAGAGCAGCCAGTGCTCTTATCTGCTGAGCCATCTCTGCAGCCTGCCCTTCCAGTTTTGATTACTCTCTCTTGCCCAAAATGTCAGCATAATTGACCAGGTCACTTGTAAAAGAGTTGTAGTGCCTTTTCTAGATAACACGCCACAAATGAGGATGTTAAAAGTGGTTAGTGATCTATGCCTGAAATACAATCCCTTAGTGACCTATGAATAAGTCACTAAAGGTTTGGGCAATTTTTTGTCTCTACAGCTTGTCCTTCTCCAGCTAAAATAGGTACAATGTAACTTTTTTTTTTTTTTTTTTTTTTTTTTTTTGGTTTTTCGAGACAGGGTTTCTCTGTGTAGCCCTGGCTGTCCTGGAACTCACTCTGTAGACCAGGCTGGCCTCGAACTCAGAAATCTGCCTGCCTCTGCCTCCGAAGTGCTGGGATTAAAGGCGTGTACCACCACTGCCCGGCACAATGTAACTTTTTAAAGCCTCATTGTCAAGGATGTAGTTCGGAGGTTATGGAAAAGTGGGATGGCAGGACATGATTTCCAATATGGAAACTTAGTTGCAAATTAATTAACTTAAGAGCCCCCATGTCACTCATGTAGTTACTGCCCAGGCAATGAGGTCTGCTCCTCCCCTCCTAACCTCCACGCTTGGCTCTCTTTAAGTGAGACAGATCTTTCTGCTTAGTGGACAAGCTCACTAACTTTTCTCCGCTGACTCATCAAGAATCTTTTCCTGTGGTGGATGTCACGGACCTGAGCAGAGGCCCCAGGGAGGCTCCAAGGGACTCTTTAGGCTGCAGTGTTGGCAGTGGGCACTGCTGAGTTGCACTTTCTGCTGCCAGCGACACACTGACCTTGGCAGCGTGTCTTCCCACCGCTGGCTGCTGCCTTTAAATGAATGGCAGTACTCTGAGCTCTTAGCTTATCAAAATAGCTTTACTCAGGAGCAGGAGTTTAAATTCAACTCCGTATCAGGTGACTGGGACAGAGTCAGGCAGCCACCACGCCCCGCTTTACACTCACATATCACTTTATAACAAAAATGTTCTTTCTTGTCATGCCCCTCCTCACCCCCAGCATGTCACCATGTTCATCTTCATGATAAATGAACCTTTCTCATTTCCCTAGGAAAATCTTTCTTGTCAGAGACTATGGAAAAATATGTCAGAATTCTACTTTTAAAAAAATGGACATTTCAAAAAAAGCATGTTAGATTCCTAAGTTTTCAGGAAATGTGCCCTAAGATTAATTTTTAGTGCTACTGACAGTGGGCCCATAGCCTGTGGAAGCTGCAGCTGTACGTATGGCTTCAACTCTGTCCCTACAGCAGCCAAAGTCCTGGGATTAAACATCTCCGACTTTTGTGATGTATCAGCAGCTGTGCACATGTAAAAATAAACATCTCTCTCTGAAATAGGAGATCAGACAGGAAATGAGTATCAGCGTGTTATTATATATCATCTGCACTGTCCAGAGAGGCAGAGTTGCACCCTCGTTAATCTGTGTTGAGTAAAGAAAGAAAAGGGCTGTATAAGACATCCCCACGGATGCAGCCAGACCCCAGACAGAAAGACACAGCTACACCCGAAGGCAATGCTTCCTACCAGGCAAGTGCTCTACCACTGAACTACACTCTCAGCATGTCTATGTCCGTGAATCTGAGACTATGTTGTTAAAACTAGCTTTCTTGGGTCCTTATTCCTAAGACTGTCACTCACTTGTTAATGAGCTTCGTTCACGAGTCTGAAACTCTTTTAGCATAGATAGATGCAGAAGTGCTAATAAAATCTAGATGGCTACTCCACACAAACCAACTCTTTAAACTGTGCGAGTGATCACAGAGGATCCATGAGATTCAAAGACATAGATTTGCTGAGAATGTAGTTCAGTGGTAGAGCACTTGCCTGGTATCCACAAAGCTGTGAGTTCAGTCCCCAGCACCACAGCTAGGTAAACAGCTTTACTCTCACAAAGTTCATGGGTAAAATGGGTAGCTGGTAAGTTAAATTTTAATGAAAGCCAATAATTTTGTTCTTTCATGGTTTAACAAAGCAAAAGAAAGAAAGAGAGAAAGAAAGGAATTAAGTCATTCCCTGTATATCTGACAAGTTGAAGAGCACTTTGTTCCTGAAGATAGAACCAAGAGATGGTTCTTAAGATCTCAAGTTGGCTCTTGATTGGCAGCGTTAGGAGTTACAGGGACTGACTGTGAGAAGGGAGCCACAGAGAACGGAGAGATAGGTGGAGATTGAAGAGAATGTCATAGAAAAACTGGTTTGGACTTTTGCTATCCCACCAGAGGTTTTTAGCCTAGGTTTGCAAAGTTTGCATTCACTTAGGTATTAATTAATCTACTGTTAGATGCCATTCTCAAAGACAGATTAACTGGGTCAGAGATTGCTATGCTTTTTATTTAAAAAAAAAAAATCATAGCACCACTAAAGGAGCTAAGCATAAATAATTTCCAGAGCTTTCCCTAAGTGCAAAGAACTTGAACTCAACTAGATATTTAAAAAAAAAAAGCACACTTAGGTATAATAAATTGTGTTTCATAGTATTTTGTTATTATTCCTCACTGACTAGTCTATTATTCTATACTTTGTTTTTATCCACACCATAGTTAGAATGAAACAACTGTAATAAAAATAATTATTATTTGAGTCAGAAAATTGTTATATAACCCAAACTGGTCCTGAACTCATGGAAGTTCTCCTGCCTCAGACTTCCAAGTACTGGGATTACAGACGTGTGTGACAACATAGTCAGTTCAGAAATGAATTTTTCTTTTTCTTTTTTTTTTTTTTCTTTTTGGTTTTTTCGAGACAGGGTTTCTCTGTATAGCCTTGGCTGTCCTGGAACTCACTCTGTAGACCAGGCTGGCCTCGAACTCAGAAATCCGCCTCCCAAGTGCTGGGATTAAAGGCGTGTGCCACCACCGCCCCGCTGAAATAAATTTTTCAAATTCAGCCTATGACATTCCTTTTTTTTAAAACCTAAGATTTGTAATTTAATCTTATTATTTAATTTGCTGTTGTTGCAAATTTTATCTTTTACTTTATAGGTCTAAGTAACAAATGGATATCACTGGTAATTGAAAATTGATTAGATAAAAAAATAATCAAATATTGCTATCTTGTGTCACTACTTTTTTTTTTCTTGAACTCGAGCTTTAAGGACTGGACTCACAGTTCTGGAATCTTTAGCAACAGTGTTGGATATCAAAGCCACAAGATTACTGTCTGCTATTTTCAAATAACTTCCTTTAGCTTCCCTTTTCCAGAGCCCCGTCGTATGTCCTGGAGTCTTCCTCAATGGGAGAATAACAGAGGAAGAACATTTCTTGATTACCTTTTGATGGGTGGTTTTATGCATCAAGTTGGCTAGGTTGCCATGCACGGTAGATCAAATACCAGTGCAGATGTTACAGCATACAAGAGGGCATTTTAAAGTGTGGCTAGCATTTAAATTAGTAGATTTGGGGTACAGATTTCATCCAATCAGCTGAGGACTAAAATGTCAAGACTGACAATATCTAAAGAAGAAAGAATTCTCAGCCTGCAACACGGAAACCCAGCCTGAGCAGCCTGTGGCCCTGCCCTGGGAGTTTTGGATTCAAGACTGGAAACCACAGTTTCTAACCTGAATTTTCAACTCACCAAATCTGCACTAAAAACGTTAGACTTGCCAGATCCAGTAACTTCCTGAGCCAGTTCCTTAAGAATCTCAGGCCTGCTTCTCTGGAGAACCACGACTAACACAAACTTCCTAATAAGAACATTGCCACTCTACCCTCCCTCACGTTTACCCTGGTTTCTTTGATACCAAGTTTCTATGAATCATAAACCAGTATCTATTTGTAAAACATTCTTTGGGGCATCATGGGATTCCTTGGCTCTAACAAGTGTCTATTGCTTATTGCTTCTTATTTTCTAAAGCCTATCATTCCTCTATCTTTTGTAGAAAAAAAAAAGTAATGCTAGAATACAAATCCAAATAAATGAGCAGTTACATAACAAAATCATAAGTACGGAGTCTTACTGTTTGCATTTGACACTCTCAGAGGTAAGGTAAGCCTTGAGAATTACCTATTTAGTAATGTTCATTTCCTCCTTTTAGGATACAGTTTACTGTGTTTGTCGAAAGGTGAACGAAGAAGAAGAAGGTTATTTAGGTGAATTTAAAATTAAAAACCCTGCAAAACTACATGATTAATAGCAGGGGTGATGTCCAAATACATGCTAGATGGTAATAAGCTATGAGTTTCTGTAGCTTTTCTCCTAATGAGCTGGTAGCACGGAGAGCAGCTGAGTGCATTAAGTCCTGTTATTCTCTTTTCATTGCCTATGGTTGCCTTTCCTATGACCTTTCTAAATCTGCCATGAAGTCCTTTCCCACAGGAGTCTCGTGTGAGTCTAACATTTGTCAAGTGACAAGTAGATGTTTCTTTGAGTCTTGGTGATGTAAACACACAGAAATGATTCAGTCCACAAGGAATGAAAAGTATCCATTCGCTCCTCAGTCAGTCTGTAGCAACTTTGTTTTTGTATCAGCCACATGTAAAATACCTTAGTCAAGCTTCTTAGACTCTGGGGAGGGCAACTTATAATAGGTCTGGAGAGATGGCTCAGTCGCTAAAGCAGAAGGACCTGAGTTTGGGTCCCTAGCATCCATGCAAAATATAAGAAGTGGCCATTTCTTGCCTATGGTCCTCGCTCTGGGAAGGCAGAGTCTGGAGGGCTTGTAGATTGGTTACACTAAATTGGCGAATTCTGTGTTCAGCCAGAGACCTTGTCCCAAAAAACAAGGAAGAGAGCAATTGAAGAAGTCGACATTGCTCTCTCTGTGTCTTTGTGTCTCTCTGTCTCTGTCTGTCTGTCTGTCTCTCTCTCTTACACATACACACATACACGCATGCACCAGAAAAGCAATCAACCAGAAGAAAACGGACCCCCACATCCCCAGTGAAATTATGAAGGAACTAAAGTTTTGTTATTTCTGGTTTGTTGTTGCTACTTTTCCTGAGACAGAGTCTCACTGTGTAGCCCTGGCTGGATTAGAGCTCACTATGTAGACCAGGCTGGCATCCAGCTCACAGAGACCTACCTGTCTCTGTTTCCTGAGTGCTAGGAAGCTGTTGGATTCTGGATATAGTTTAAGTAGGCACATTGCCTGGGGATTTGATTCGAGGCAGGGAACTGAGAATTATCAATAATGAAGGTTGTAGGTATACATAGTGCATAATGTCTGCTTGTTCCCTGCTAGGATAGGATTGCCTCAGCTCAACAGGAGGAGCCAGGGAGGGGCAGGGTTGGCAGGAAAGATCAGAAATGCAGTTTGGAGCAGGCCTATCAGACAGTCAAGTGGAAACCTTGAGTTGGCAGATGAATATATGCAAGCAGACAATATGAAGTCAGATATAAAGTACATATTTTCAAGCCATTTAGATAGCCGAGCTGCTGCTGGCCATGTGAGAGGGAAGGCATGTGTCTGGGATTTTATATCGGGAAAAAGAGTAACAAGAATAGTTAGGTGGAGAGATGAGGGTAGAGACCCGAGTGAACTGGCTTGGAAGAGCGAGCACGTGAGAGCTGCATGCAGGGAGGAGGGATGTTTGTTGGATGGTGCCTTTCTGTAGAGACAGTAGAAACAGCAGTTGCCAGAGGAGGAAGTGAGGCCAAGAGAGCTTTTCTTTGTTTTCCTTGTTAAGTGGGAAAGTGATAACATATCTGTATATTTAGAATGGAAATGACTAATAGGAAAAAAACAGAGAAGGAATTGCTGAGGGCAGCTGGTTTGAGAAATCTTGTAAAGCAGTTTAACTTTGTGTCTAAAGTGGCTCATTCCAGGCAGGACCGATGCCCAGAGCTCTGGTTACAGAGGTGACAGTCCTGGAAAGGGCTTTTTGAGGTCCTTGTGGAAGCTCAGTCTCTGTGTCCCTGAGGGCAGGATGTGTGGATGGATGTGTCAGGCTCAGTGTCTTAGATTTGACTGGGGGACATTTTTTTTTTCTGTGCCTCCACGCAAAATCCAGCCACGCAGCTTTTATTTGTAACATGGGCAAAAACAGATTTTAGCATCTGTGATCACTGGAAGAGGAAAAAAACTCATAGACAGTTAGACCTGCTCACAAAATTACATAGGAAAATTTACTTAGCGTGTTAAAAGGTTGTAGGTATACATAGTGCATACATGACATATGCATAGTGACACATGATTATGATTCTAGCACTTGAGAAACGGAAGCAGGATGCTTCAGATAAGGCCAGCCTGGGGTACATAGAGACACCTCATCTCAAAAAGAAAAACAAGTAAAGGCTTATTATTAGGTGTATACTTGTGTCCGTGTCCGTGTGTGTGTGTGTATGTCCACACACAGCACATGTGTGAAGGTCAGAGGACAACTCTCAGGCATTCTTTCCTCTTACCACCATATCTGAGGACAGAACTCAGCTCACCAGACTGCATGGCAAATGCTTTTACATGCTGAGTAATTTTGCTGGCCTTGAATTTTAAATAACCAAGAAAAAAATTTCTTCACTCTGGTATGAGCTACAGAAGGTTTTAATGATTTATATTGGAACACTCTAAGAAAACAAAATTACTTTTCTTAGGATTTCCCAATATTTTTAAGTCACCAAATTATCTTTAAGAGCAGAGACAACTCCCGAGAGAATAAGAATTCAGTCAGATAAGTCAAGTAGTAAAATTTCTTTGAGGTCTTCTTTTTAAATATTAAAACCCACATGAATTTTACAGTCCATACTTTGATAAAACCATATATTTTCTTTTGGGCAGACAAGATGGCTCTGTGGTTAAGAGAACTCCTGCTCTTCCAGAGGACCTGAGGTGGTTCCCAGAACCGAACGTGACTTAAAACTGCCTATAACTCTAGCTCCAGGGGATCTGAGGCCCTCTTGTATGCTCACACACCACACACACACACACACACACACACACACACACACACACACATACACACACACACACACACACACACACACACATACACACACAACACACACACATACACACACACACACACACACAGAGAGAGAGAGAGAGAGAGAGGGAGAGAGAGAGAGAGAAAATACATATATACAAACACATGCACTAACTAAAAACAAATGTTTAATGTTTTCAATTTGTATGATGCTGGTGGTTTAACCCAGGGCCTTGTGCTGCTGAGCACAGCACAGTCTACCCCTTAGCTACATGCCCAGATACAGCATTTTAAATGATGGAGTCTTCTACTTGTCTTCCTGGTTCGTCAGGAAACTGCCACTCTGTCCATCTCAGGAAATGGGCTGAACTACAGACAGTGGACATCCACTTATCATCATCTAGACAATGTTTCTCTTCAATTTTGGAGTATTTATTGACTCAGCGTGTCTAGAACGCAGACACACAAAGAAATAGTAAGAGGATGGCCATAATTTTCACCTCTGGATTGTAAGGGAAAAAGGAAGAAGATATTCCCAGAATGCATTTAGAAGGAGTTACAGTGGAATATCTTTAAGTAACCATGATAGAAAGCGTGGTAGGTCTATCATCCTGTGTACAGGCCATAAGACTGATGTCATATGTTCCCATCAGCCTCTTTAACTATTCTCGAAAACTCACATGAGTGGAATGTGTTGTACTCAGTGCTTGATGCTCTCAATACTACCTTTAAACATCCTCTGAGTTCTCAAACAAACTAACACAGAACCTCTGGCTGCAGAGCTTAAAGACCTGCACTTGAGCAAATACTCCAAGTGATTCTAATACACTCGAAGACATTCTACTTGAATGCAATAGGAAGGGATCGCTTTAGGGCAAGGGAATCCAAATAGAAGAATAAAAGAATCTGAAGACAGACTTTGCAGATGTATTCACTGGAGATTGTGGCACAACTTAAACCCTGCTTCTTCTTTCTTCTAAACGAATCTGCATGTTTTCATCCATTACTTACTCTGTAGCCCAGTGAAGCTAATTACATCTCCCTGTGCCAAAGGTGGTTGAGACTGACCTAATTCCATTGCCTCACTAGGAATAGACAGAAGAGTTGCCAAGAGCATTCTGATCGGGAGAGTCTGTTTCTACAGAGCAGTTATGCAGTAAAATGGCACTTAGATTCAAGAACTGGCATCAATGACCGAAACTGAGTGGAGAGGTGAAAAGCCAGCATTAAAGAGCAACAGACCCTGCGTCCTTAAGAGTGCAGTTGAGTATCTCTCAACCTTCTGCTTTGTGGAATACTTTTTCTTTTGTTTAGGCTCTTTCCTGTAGTGTTTCTATCATGTGCAACTGTCGGGAGCCGCTCCGCCATTAGAAGATGGCGCCGGTTTCCTACTTCCTGGTTCTTCTCGAGAGTTGACGCATGCGCAGTTGTCCACAGAGTGATGCAAGCTGCTTTCGTCTGATTGGTCCTTGCTAAAGCACCAATAGGAGACGCACACGCCTCACCAAGCCCTATATAAGTGACGAGCTCTCCGAGCTCGTGTCCTTCTCCATCTTGGAACAGAGCTGAACAATAAAGAGTGCTGTCGGAAGAATCCTGTGTTGCCGCGTCTGCTTATTCGGCGGAGCTGGGCGCGACAAAGTGGTGCCGGAAACCCGGGAACGGCCGAACCCCGGGCGAAGGAACGACTCGAAGGACCCCGGACTGCTCGTCTGGAGAGGGTTCAGAACTGGCAGCGTGAGGAGCCTAGGCGCTTTTCTGCAAGGTATGATTAGTTTTGTGTGGGTCATTCTGATTATATTGCTCGCTTTCATTTTCGGCTTGTTTTGCTGCTTTTGTCTGAATTGTGGGAAGCGTGACAAGATCTGTACGTACCCTTTCTGTAACATCGAATAGCCGGCTGTAAGTCTCAGGTAGATAACTGAGCAGGCATTCCGGCTCCTGTAGATAAAGGAAGTATGGGAAACCAACAACTGAAGCCTATGTCTGAAGCGGTGCGGGCGCTGCTTCGAGGGAGACATTTAAAGGTTCCAGAAAAGGTTATCATAAGTTTCTTGAAGGAGGTAGATAGGATCGCTCCTTGGTTTATTACATCTGGGTCCTTGACTATGGGGTCTTGGACAAAATTAGGAAGGGATCTGGCAAATGAGAAAGAGAAAGGGAAGCTGCGGCCGGGTACTTGGCCATTATTCAAACTGATTAAATCCTGCATTTCAGACGAGAGATGTGAGAAAGAAGTTAAAGAAGGGCAGAGACTTTTAGATGACCACCAAGACAGTCTATCAGAAGCAGAAAAGAAAAAGAGTTTAGAAGGGAAAGAGAGATCTCAGAAGAAGACGGTAAAAGATAGGGTTAGTAAAACAAGGCAGAGTTTGAGGCCAGTTGGAGAAGAAAAAGAGGAGAAACCGCCAAAAATATATCCAAGTTTGGCGCGATTTCGAGAACCCAGGGCCGAGTTATCCTCTGAAGGGGAGACGTCCTCTGACGATGATGACTCGATGTTGGGAGATCTAGACCCCGAAGAGCAGGCAGAATTAGAGGAGGAAGCCGCAAAATATGAGGCAGAGCGGTATAGACCAGATCCTCCATGTGCTCCGGGGTACCGCCCTTCATCCCCCCCCCCTTGAGGGAAGGGCGGAAACAGCCAGGTCGGAGAGGAAGCCAACTTGGCTACCAACATCCACTTCCTATATATCAGAGAAAGAGAGGAAAAAGATCTCGAGAGCATTTCCTGTGTGGGAGGAAAATGGTGTGAGACAATATCAAGCATTAGACTTAAAGTCTCTTAAAGCTGTGGTAGAAGCAGTACAAACTTACGGAGTTAGCGCAGCTTATACTACAAGTTTAATAGAAAGAATGTCAGCCACTGCGATGACTCCCGAGGCAGCTAAAGTATTAGATATGGTAGAAGAGTCTTTGAAGAATGCTATGCTTGTTCGCTTTGATTTAAATGCTCCCTATCAGTTATGTATTATTCCTTCCCCACAACAGCCTACTGCTGTGTTGTGGCAAAATGATCCATTGCTTTGGATACATCCCCACACTTCTCCAGGAAAAGTGTTGAGCCATTATCCTTCTACAGTTGGAGACCTGGCCCTAAGAGGTATCCAACAAGCTATAACTCATTTTGGTGTTCCCCCAGATTCTCTTATTGTTCCATATACAGCACATCAGGTACAAGTGCTGTGTTCTACTATTGATGTTTGGGCCATTTTAAGATGCTCATATTCGGGCACCATTGATAATCATTTCCCAAAACACCCTTTGTTACAATTTGTCTTAAACAATGCTATTATTTTTCCAACCATAACCAAAGTTGAACCCATTGAAAATGCAACAGACGTATATACCGATGGCTCTAATACTGGAATAGGAAGTTACGTTGTGGAAGGTGAAGTTGTTAAAATTCCTTTTGATTACACCTCTCCCCAAATGGTAGAATGTGCAATGATTGCAGTGGTTTTAAAACAATTTAATCAACCCCTAAATATAATTTCAGATTCCCATTATGTCGTGAAAGCAGTTCAAATATTGGAGACGGTGGGTGTCATTCAGTCTAAGAGTACTGTAGCTCACCTGTTTTCTGAGATTCAACATATCATTAGAGGTAGGATACATCCCTTCTGCATTGTTCATATACGAGCACACTCTCTATTACCTGGACCTATGGCTGCTGCTAATGAGCTAGCAGATAAAGCCACCAGGCAGATCATGCTGAGTCAAGATCCTGTTCAGCTAGCCACACAATTTCACCAGCTGTATCATGTGCCAGCAAACACTCTTAAAATCAAATTTAATTTATCTCGTGCTCAAGCTCGAGATATTGTTCTTAAATGCACAGATTGTGCAGATTTTAGACCTTCTGTGTCCTTGGGAGTTAATCCTCGAGGACTTCTACCACTACACATCTGGCAAATGGATGTTACTCATTTTCCATCATTTGGAAAGTTAAAATATGTTCATGTATCGGTAGATACCTGTTCTGGCATTATTCATGCCACGCCTCTCTCAGGAGAAAAGGTGGCCAATGTGATCACCCACTGCTTAGAAGCATGGGCAGCTTGGGGAAAACCCCAACAGTTAAAGACAGATAATGGGCCAGCCTATACGTCCAAGACTTTTCAACAATTTTGTCTGCGTATGGGTGTGCGCCATATCACTGGACTGCCATATAATCCACAAGCACAAGGCATTGTGGAGCGTGCCAATGGCACCCTCAAAGTGACATTACAAAAACAGAAAGGGGGGATAGGCCCTGGCAAAGGACCTAAGATCTCCACCTCCCTGGCCTTATTTACCTTAAATTTTTTAAATTTGGATTCTGCTGGCAAATCCGCAGCAGACAGACATGCCTCCCCCAGTTCTTTGCGAGAGGAGGTTAGATGGAAAGATGTCATTAATAATATATGGAAAGGCCCGGATCCCGTTCTTATAAGATCCAGGGGAGCTATTTGTGTTTTCCCGCAGGATCAAGACAATCCGATTTGGGTCCCGGCACGACTGACCCGGCTGGTAAAACAAGATGGGAAGCCCCCTGAGCCTGATCCTGTGGCTGCTGAGTCTGACGCTGTTATGTGCGACCACACACCCACCACCACAACCGCAGCTGAGATGGGGAATTATGACAACGTTCCCGAGACCTATGCCGATCATGCATAACGCGCAAGTGTTTCCCAGATTCTTCACCACCAATGAGACCTTGGGTTTACCATATTTACCTATGGACACAAATTTGGCCAAAGTCCCTACCAATGACACTTGGAAGATTAACGGCAGTCTTTGTTTTACTGCTACTGAGACTGTTAATAAGACCCTCGATTATCCTTGTATTCCCTTGGGAAACTATTCCTATGCACATTTAGAAAAGGAAAGTAAGGAAAAAAAACATTATTAGAGCCAATGCTACCGTCCTTTTTGGATGGTGGCCCTATTTAAATTCTTCTGAGAAAAGAACCGAAGGACATCCGTGGAAGCATCAACCGCAATACGCTCCCTTTTGTACCGGGAGTCAACCAGATCCCACCAGCATACTTCCATGGACAGGGTGTCAGAGTCGAAGAGCTCACACGCTCCCAAAAGGATTTTTTACCTTTTCACCCCTTGAAGGATATGGAAATTTTACCGAGATGGATCCCTTTAGATATGATATCAATCCCTTTGATGCTTGGCTATTATGTGGCATCAATGGCAGTTGTTCAGATATCACTCCCCTGTCGATGATACTGGGTGGAGCTGTGGGCCAGGCTACTATAACAGACGATATTGCCTCAGATGATTTGAAAGGTGCTCTCTATAATGATCTTAAAACGGTGGCACCCACCCCCGTCTGTTTATGGCCCCCTTTTATATGGGTAGTTTGTAATTCTACTGATTGTTTTTATACCTTGTGTTGGAATGCCTCTAGCTTTGAGACTGCCACTGTCGCTCGCATGCCCCGTTTTGTTCCCATTCCTGTGCAGACTGATAGTTCATTAACCTTGTTTAGACAAAAACGCGATTTTGGTATCACGGCAGCTATCGTGGCCATCATAGCTACCTCTGCAGTTGCTGCCTCCTTGACTGTTTCCTCATTGGCCCTGTCAGGACAAGTGGCCACTGTTAATACCTTAAATAATTTGTCATCTTCCCTTACTCAAGCTATCGATACACAAGCCTCCTTAAATACCCAATTGAAAGGTGGCTTAATGATAGTTAATCAACGCATAGATTTGGTTCAAGAGCAGGTAGATATATTGTGGCAATTGGCTCAATTGGGGTGCGAAACAAAATACCCCGGCTTGTGTGTTACTTCTGTCCAGTATGAAAACTTTACTAGGGCAGCTAACCTCTCAAAGGAACTCTCTCATTTATTACAATATAATTGGTCAACAGAATTCGATGATACCATGAAAAGGTTACGATGGCTATTATTCAAATTAATTCCACCCGTCTAGATATATCCTTCACTCAAGGATTTTCCACCTGGATAACCTCAGCCTTCTCCTATTTTAAGGAGTGGGTAGGAGTAGGATTATTTGGTATACTATTGGCTGGTGGACTAGTGCTCTCTCTTTGGATGCTTAGCAAACTGAAAAGACAACAGCGACATGACAAAGTGGTCATCGCGCAGGCATTACTTGCGGTAGAACAGGGAGCATCCCCCCAAGCTTGGCTTAATATGCTCAGACATTGAGACTCTGCTCTGACCAGACATCTCTGAGGGCTCAGGTTCCCATTGCACCAGAGTGCGGTCGAGCGGATCTGTACATCTCCCAGGGCTCGTGTTCCCATTGCACGGGATTAAGGTGTACAGAGTCTCGCCCACACGATCACTTCGAACGCCGGAAGTTGAGGAAGCTTTTGGCTGATCAGTGACGTAGTGGTGCATCCGTTTGACATTTTATTATAAAGTAAAGGGGGAGATGTCGGGAGCCGCTCCGCCATTAGAAGATGGTGCCGGTTTCCTACTTCCTGGTTCTTCTCGAGAGTTGACGCATGCGCAGTTGTCCACAGAGTGATGCAAGCTGCTTTCGTCTGATTGGTCCTTGCTAAAGCACCAATAGGAGACGCACACGCCTCACCAAGCCCTATATAAGTGACGAGCTCTCCGAGCTCGTGTCCTTCTCCATCTTGGAACAGAGCTGAACAATAAAGAGTGCTGTCGGAAGAATCCTGTGTTGCCGCGTCTGCTTATTCGGCGGAGCTGGGCGCGACATGCAACCCAAAGGGACTCGAGTGAGTCAGGGTTGTCCAAAGTTGATGCTCTAAGGATGCATCTTTAGACATGATGCCGTGAAGCTGGTGTCGTCACTGGAGGGGATACAAGCGAGGCTCTCAGGTCCCAAGAACTGTGTCCTTTACTATAGAGATTCAAAAGTGGCAACTTGTGGTTACATGGTATAAAACAGGAGTAATATCGGTGGGTAACCTGACTCTTGTCTACAAATTCCCAGATATATGTGTCTTTACAGAGAGTTTACTGTGAGAATCTTGATTCTTCAGGCTCTTCCCAGGACCGTACTCTGCCACTCTACGTGAGATCCCTCCCACATTTCATGCTCCATGATTTCAGCTTGGCTTCTGCAATGAGCATGGGCCTTGGTCTTTGCTGAGGTGTCAGGCAAAAAGGCAAAGTAGGGCCTACAAATGATTCTGGATTGTTCTGGATTAAGCAGGTATTCTCTGGTTATTTAGTACTTGTCTCTGGGATCTGTCAGATAGGAAACTGTGAGTGTGGTGCCAGAGTCAGAGCAGAAGGTGGGCTCAGGATTGGTGGGTTTCTGTTAAAAATGTATTCTTAGAGAAACCTTTGGCTGTTTATATTTAAACAGCTGGACCTGGAAGACGCTGCCTCCTATCTTATTTGGGGGAGGGCATACATGTAGGCATCTTGCTGGGTACCAGCAAACTTTTTATCATACTTTAATGAGGGAAGGGCATGAGTATAGGTATCTTTTTGGTTATTAGTTTTAAAGTTTTACTTTATATGTATGGGTATTTTGGTTGCATGTGTACCATGTATGACATGTGTTCTGGGAAACCAGAAGAAGCATCAGATCTCAGATCCCCTGATAGAATATTTATAGATGGTTGAGCATTGCGAACCAAGCCGGTGTCTTTTGGAAGAGCAGTCAGTGCTGTTAATCACAAAGCCAAATTAGAGAGTAAATGTTTTAGGATTTATAGCCAAAAGTAAAAATTGAGTTGCTGGGCGAACATTAATATGACAAAAAGAAAAAGAGTTCACATTGTGTCCCTTTTCAGAAAATTTGGAATGTAAAGTAATGATAATTGAGGATCCTTTTAAATATCTGCCTTGTGATGGCCTCGATTTTTCAATTAAAAAGTACTTTGAGTTACATAGGTCAGGGTTGCAGCTTCCAGATGCACCTGTACGGGTCTGATTAGAGACGATTGACATGTGCAGCAGCATGACCAACTGGGAGGGTCCATTCTTGAATGGGAGGGTCACTATCCAATAAGTGGGGTCCCTGAGGAACAAAAGTAAAGGGGGAAGCCAGCTAGTGCATACAAGCTGCATCCTTCCTTAGCTGCAGTGCCTATAGGTGCTGTCATCGCCTGGGTATCAGACTTCACCTTCAGCTTTCCAGCTTGGGCTCACCTGGCAACTCTCCAGGGAACATTTTGCCTTTGGCCTCCGATGGGGCTGTCTCATTGGTTTTATTCTGAGGCTTTCAGTTTCTTGGGCTGGTTGACTCTCCAGTCTGCCGATGATAGGCTATTCAACCTCTACCATGCAAACCACTCATAAATCCTCCTTTTATACTTAGTGTTGATTTTGTTTCCTTGGGGAATATACATTATGGTTCTTTAGGGAAGCTATTACAGATCTATGGGAGGGATGGAAGTTTTGGGAGGTGAGATAATACTATGATTAATTGGTGTTCATAGTGCTCCTTATTGTTAAGCAGAGTTTACCTATTGATGTTAACCTTAATGAGGTCTGCATGATTCCATATCTGAAGTTTCTGTCCACACAGACACAAACTGCAGATCGCCAATAGCATTGCAGGAGCAGGCGATTTGAATTGAGCACATTTGTTGCTTGGGAAGACATTTTTTTTTTTTTGCAGTTAGCATGTAGTTTTTCTTAGCATGTTATCACATTGAGTGTCAAATACTTTTGATTGAGGGGTCGATGGAGTCTATTGCATCGTAAAGGGGGTTTGTGATAGAACCAGTCTCATTATACCCATGGTCAAGAGCAGGGATCCGTGTGTTATGCATGCTTGTGCCCAGCTCTTTCTCCATTTTTCATACAGTCCAGGATCTCAGCCTGAGAATGGCCACAACCACAATGAGCAGACCTTCTGCTTCAGTTATATAATCAAGACACCTCCCCCTAACTCCCACCCCCACCCCAGCCGCTCCTGTAGTCACACTCCACGGTGCATCTCCCAGGTGGTAACACCTACTGTCATACTGTCTTTGTTTTGTATCCAGTCACCTTATTCATGGATTTATTTCTCTGGGCAAGGTGTTGAAACAAAAATCTTGCACATGTTAAGCAAATGGCTTAGCTGAGCGGTAAGTAAAAATACCTCATATGGGGCTGGAGCGTCGGCTCAGTGATTAAAAGCACTTGCTGCTCTTGTGAAGGATCCAAGTTCATTTCTCAGCATCCATGTCTGGCAGTTCACAAACACCTGCTACCTCAGCTTCAGGACTCCAGCAGCCTCTGCTGACTCCCATAGGTACCCACGTGCACACATACATCAAAATAACAAAAGTTAAAAACTTCACACATGTAAATGGATATATGATGGTATTCTGTTTTGAGTCCCCAGGTTCTGTGGCCAAGGTGAGTACTTCACTGCGCTCAAGCACACCTGCCTTGTGGGCTTTATGTATATCCTGTAGTGTGTAAGGAGACTCATACCAACATCCTACAAAGCCTAAAGGTACTAAGGGAGCACCATTCGCTTTATTGTTTACAATGACATCTGTGGCTGTCGTCTAAAGATTCCCACATAGTTAGGGGTTGAAGTAGACAAAACAGTTTGCCTTCTCTGGAAACAGCCCTGAGAATAGCAGTTGTGGAGTGAAAAAGGTAAAACCTCACAAATATCTCCAGAAAGGGAGAGAACCATTAGAGAAAGTTACCTGCAGAGTTATGGACAACAGGCAATGGGAGAGTGAATTTGCCCTGGACAGCAGAGGTCAGGAGGCTGAGTCCTATCCACTCTATGCTGAGGACTCAACACCTGGTGGGCCCATTTGGGATTTGGAGAAATCAAATTCATAAAATTACTCACAAAAGGCTGAGCATCTGAGTAAGATCTTCATAACAGCAGATGCCTGCCGTCTGTTCCTCCATCACAGCTGTAAGATCTCAATGGTGCAATATGATTGGAAATGTCAGCCAATAGCATCAGTGCCCAGTAGAGCCGCTGGCAAAAGTCCCCAGCCCCTGCTCAATGCTAACTCCACCATGGCCTCTGAATTAGAAAAGTACCAAAAGCTTCTATTATTCTCCTTTTGAAAACCACTGAACAATCTTGTGATTGAGCATTTATACAACTGCCTCCATAACCAAAGGGCATGGCCATATCAAGACTTAAAATATCCAACATATCATGGGTGGGATCACAAGGCGTTTCAGAACTGGAGGCCACAGTTGAAGAAACACAGTTCTAAATGGAAATAGTACATACAGGAGCATTCTGTTGGGAGTTTCCATGGGAAAGTATAATGGGAGTTTCCGTTGTAGTCATAAGCAAATAGGCCCTTTCCTTGTAGGACTGACTGTAGGCCTTCCTCTATGCAGGGAGAGTAGCCTGTTATTGTTGTTGGCAGGCCCAGCCTATCTAGCAATTACCCTGACAATCTGCGTGGTTAACAGATGATGATTCTAGTATCAAGGGTCATGGTTCAGTATGGAAAACAGCTGCAATAAATTCAGCACATGGCAAACCCCTCATTTGTGAAGAAGATTAGAATTCCAGGCCAACGGGATGGACTGACTTGTGTTCCAGGGTGACAAGAATTAAAACCCTCATGATGTGTGGGTATATGTATATGTATGTATATATTATGTATGTGTATATGTGTGTATGTGTGTATGTATGTATATGTATGTGTGTGTATGTATGTATGTGTGTATGTATGTATATGTATGTGTGTGTATGTATGTATGTGTGTATGTGTATCGCTTCTCGGCCTTTTGGCTAAGATCAAGTGTGTGTATGTGTGTATGTATGCATGCATGCATGCATAATGATTCTTGGATCACTGACAGTGAACAATAGAAGACTGGACAATAGAAAAAAAATAGAGAAAATGGTGGCTGACATGCAGGTGACACACAGGTGACACGCAAGTATGGCCTGTCGGTCTCCAGGGAATAACCTAGGGAAAGTTGAATAGCAGTTGTCAAAGAGGTGGGTGGTACATGGATGTATGTAGCTATAATTGCAAGTAAAGCGAGAGGCACTTTACAGATCAGTCTGTCCTGGAATGGTTGGTAGTGGGAACTCCCACTTCCTGCTGGGAGCCACAGATAAAGGAGATCTGCACTTGGTTTCAGTAATGGGTACTTTATTTTACTTTTAATTTTTAAAGATTTACTTATTTCATCATTTTATGTGTATGAGTGTTTTTCCTGCATGTATGTGTGCACCACAAATGTGCCTGGTTCTTACAGAGGTCAGAAGAGGGCATCAGAGTCCCTGGAACTTGAATTACTGAGGTTGTGAGCTGCCATATCGATGCTGGGAGTTGAATGCGGGTCCTCCACAAGAGCAGCCAGTGCTCTTAACCATGGAGCCAACTCTCCAGTCCCAGTAATGGATATTTTAAAGAGCAGAAAAGGAATATGTCCTTAGTGCTGGTGGGAAATGTCAGGAAAACCCTCTCTTCTCTGTGTTCTGTGCTAAGCACTTAGCATTCAGCACTCCGTGCAGCAGCCATGCAATACCATTTATAAACTCCTCTGGGGCTGGAGAGGTGGGTCCGTGGATTAATAGACTTGCCACACAAGCATAAGGACCTGATTTTAGAGCTCTTGTGTCCATTTAGAAGCTGGGAACAACAGTACACACCTCTAGTCCCAGTGCTGAGGAGGCAGAGAGGCAAAGAGAATCCTGGAGTCTTTCTGGCCAGCCAGTCTAGCTGCATCGGTGAGCTCCAGGTTCAGGGAGAGACTCTGTCTAGAAACATGAGGCCTGGGAGGAAGGTTCTGTGGATAGGGGTACTTGCTTTGCATGCATGAGGACCTGAGCTCGGATCCCTAGGACCCAGGTAAAAAGCTGTGCATGGTGTGTCCTCTGTAACCTCAGAGCTGGAGAGATGGCAGCATGGGTGTGAACAGGAGGACCACTGGGGCCTTCTGGCTGCCAGACTGGCTCCCAGATGGAGAACTCCAGGTTCAGTGAGAGGACCTGTCTTGGAGAATAAAGCAGAGAGCAAAGAAGAGGGCACTTGGTGTTCCTCTCTGGCTTCCATGTGCAAGCTTGTGGCACACCCACCCACATATACACATGCACAAATAAGCACCACTCCCACACATATGCACAAATACACAGTAATGGTAAAGTGCAGGTGCGAGGGGAAGATGCCCAATGCATCTCACCGCTGCCTGTAACTCCAGCTCCAGGGGTCCTGACACCTTCTTGGCCTCATCAGGTACCCATACACAAGTGGCCCACACTCACACAGACATATACAAATAAATAAAAATAAATCTGTTTTTACAATACAGTAATAGTCATATAAAAAGCAACCATTTTAGGAAGTAAAGTGCTTTGTGGTCTACTGGTTATTGTGGAAATGTGTTAAAAGCAACCATGTATCGGAGTAACAGGAGTTATCTGTGTTGGGTTGATATAAAGTATCAGAGCAGAACAGTTCAGACAAGGTGGAGAGATGAAGTACGGTGGGCTATAGATAGACTGAAACGAGAGGTAAAGAAATGCAGCCAGATATCATAGAAGAGTCCCAGGTTCCAGAAGGCTGAGACTCCACAAATCAGGTCAGCCTGGGTCTTTGGGAAAGGAAAATGAGAAAGGAAATAATAGAGAGAAAAGGGAGAAAAGCAGGGAAGAGGAGATGTGAGGACAGAGCTGATCTGCTTTTTGTATTTATTTGTGTGTGTCTGTGTTGACAATGGGTAGTAAAGGAGGAACAGGTGTGAATTGGAGAGAGCTGGGTGGAGGTGTAGAGTATACACACCGTCTGAGTCCTGTGGTGAGTTCAGGCTCTCAGTGTTCCTTCTCTAGGGATCCTTTATGATGCTGGGCCACAGGTTGTCCTGGCTAGTTTTATGTCAGTTTGCCACCTCTGAGCTGGTGGCCCTGGGTTCTATAAGAATACAGGCTGAGCAAGCCATGAGGCGCAAGCCAGTAAGCAGCACCTATCCATGGCCTCTGCATCAGCTCCTGCCTCCAGGTCCCTGCCCTGTGTGAGTTCTTGTCCTGACTTCCTCCAATGATAGGCTACCGTGTAGAAGTGTAAGCCAAATAAACCCTTTCCCCACCAGCTTGCTTTTGGTCACAGTGTTTCATCGCAGCAATAGAAACCCTGACTAGGACACAGGTACTTGTAGCCTACCGTCATCTACAGGTCTGCCTTGAGGAGAACCCTTCAGGAGTTGGTTTGCAACTCCTGACTGACTGTATTTCTGTACTGTCCTGGCTGTCTGGCATGCTGCTTGAAGTTTATCTCTAAGTTCCTCGCAGACTCTGCCTTTGACCAGTTTCCAGCTTGCTGAATATTGCATGGTTCTGGTTCAAAGTTTCTTCTCTATCTAGCAGTGTTCTATGGACCAGGCTTCAATGTTCACCTTATGACACTTGCCCTGGGGTTCACAAAAGGGTCTCAGGTTGCTGATCTCCATCACAAGGTCCTCTCTCTGTTTGTCTGTCTGTCTGTCTGTCTCTCTCTCTCTTTCTCTCTCTCTCTCTCTCTCTCTTGTGTGTGTGGGGGGGGGGGGGAAATGTGTGTGCACACATGCACATGATGTATGCATATGTATGAGGTATGTGAATACTTATGCATGTATATAATATATATATGTATGCTAATATTATGTATATGAGTGCTGGAAACTAAACTGGAATCCTTGGCAGTTGCTCATCATCTCTGTACACCTACTATCACATTTTAATAGTGACTCTTCCCTTGGACAGACACTGTCTGTTGTCGCAGATGGTACTGTGCTCTCAGGGGTGTACTGGGAGCTGAGGGTTGATCATAAGTCTAGATGAGAAAAAATGACACCTCAACCCTAGTACAACCTAGTCGCTTTTGAACACTGCAAATGTACTCATTGAGAGGATAAAAGTAACGGAAACATTTCAACCAAAAAAACTAAAACCAGATGCAAAAGTTCCAATGCAAACACAAAAGAAACGTAAAGCTCCAAGATGACACAATGCCTCCAAAAATTACCAGTTGGAGCCGAAGATGAAGGTCCCATGGTAATGACCTAAAAAGAATGACTTAGACAAAATCCCAGATACACAATTCAAATGAATGGTTATAACTGTGTTCAGAGACATCAAAGAAGACTCAATATAACTGTGTTCAGAGACATCAAAGAATGACCGACCCATTCACAGGGGCCACCTAAGACCATCTGAAGACACGGACATTTATGTTGCAATTCATAACAGTAGCAAAATTAGTTTTGAGGTAGCGGTGAAAGTAATTTTTTGTTTGGGGGTCACCGAAACATGAGGAGCTGTATTAAAGGGCCACAGCATTGGGAAGGTTGAGAACCCCTGCTCTAGAAGGTTAGCAGGTAAAGGCCAGGAAAGAGAAGACCTTAGGCAGAGTGTACTGCACCAGTGAGCATGTATCTGCAGGGACTGGAGCCGAAGATGAAGGAACAGAGGCCCAATGGTCTCTGTTTTCTCAGAACAAATGGAACGTGACTGGTTGAGAAAGCAGAGTGAAGGGCTAGAATAGGTACCCACCCCTGAGTAGAATGCAGAAGCTATTAGAACTGCAGGGCACTCAGGCCCTGGCTGGGTACCTCCAGTGTGCCCTCACAGCTGCATTTATTTCCCAAGCGACATCCGTTCAAGTGTCACACTACAGAGTCCTGTGACCTAACACAAAGCAGCTAATGGAATGGCTGAGACCTGTGATTTATTTTTAACTATACATCCTATGCAATGTTATCATGAGTAAAAGCAGCCATTAACTCCAGACCCGAGACTCCAGGTTGGTAAAGTGTGAGCATGACAACCACATTCAATCCCCAGAACACAAGTAAAAATGCCAGGTGTGGTAGTGTGTACTTCTAATCCCAGTTTGAGGAGGAGAGACTGCTGGATCCCTGAAACTCTTGGGCAGTCACCCAGCATACTTGGTGAACTCCAGAAGACTGCAAAAGAGATCCTGTCTCAACAATGAAGATGGATGGCACCTGTAGAAGACTCCCGAAGATGACCTCTGACCTCCACATGCAGACATGCACGTGTGCATACCTTCTTCCACACACGTATCCATATAGCACGAGTGCGCGCACACACACACACACACACACACACACACACACACGCACACACACACAAACTCTCATCTAACAGTCGCAATCCTGTTACTTACACTAAACTAATTAGACTTGAAGCCAAACTCTCATAAAATCCAATCTGGAACACAAAAGTTTATTAGAATAAAAATACATATACCATATCCAACATTAAAATTCTTTCATGTCACATGTATTTCTTTTACCTGCATTAGTTTTTAAAAAATGCTTTAAAACTCTATGTCTTAAATAATTTGCATATATGTAAACAAGTCTTAGATTACCAAAGATGCCATTATACCTGTTAGATATTGAACATCAACCTTTAGGAATGGGATCTACAAGTTTCACTCTATTATACTAAGTGCTACTCTAAGTTTTTGGAAGGAAGGAAGGAAGAAAGGAAGGAAGGAAGGAAGGATAACTCACTTGAGATGAGATGAGGTAAGAGGCAGAACGAGAGTTTAGTACCAAATGTTGACACAAAAATGTTAAAAGCATTCATAGAAGTCACTTTTTTTTTCAGTGTTTGCATAGTCTAGGTTATTTTAAAACAAATTTTAAAAAACCACCCAAATTTATTTTTATTTATTTATGTTTTTTAGAAAAAGAGACAAATATCTCATTTTACTTAGGATCTGTGTTTTTTTTTTCTTCCTAAGTCTTTGTCCCATTTAGGAAAACAAAGAAGTAATATGAACATTTATAAGTCCATCAAAGAGGAAAAAAGACAGGGTTAGGTCTGACATTTCAAGCTGCCTTTAGGAAAGAAAATTAAAAACAGAGGTAGATGGTTAAATATTAGCGGCCGAGTTGCTCAAATGACTAATTTTTGCCCTGGTATACATTTACTCAACTTTTATATTTGAAGCCAAACAGTAAATAACTTGAGGAGAAGAAAGTAAGACCTATCAAAAGTTATCTTCCTTACGTCAACAAAAAGTAACCCAGGCTTGGGAACCCTGTTAAGAATGTGATTGTTCAAAGCACTACAGTTCATGCATTTGTTAAAGCGAGAGGAGGGCCTTGCTGCTTCTTAGGTATATCTGAGGCTATGCCCCAAGCCACACCATGCTTGCTCAGTCAAAGTAGGACTGAAGGGTGCCTCGGCGCCGGACATCACAGGTCCAGCAGTGGAAGCCTCCTCCCAGGGAATTGGCATTTCGAATGTTAACCTTAATGGTGCTGATCCCTGCATTGAAAGAGAAAGACAAGGCCAGTTAGATAGACTTACATGAAGTTCCCTCTACAGAGAGTAAAGTCCAAACACCTGGAGGAACACTGAGGGTCAGATCCCTCAGGATGGTCCAGTCCGCAGTGGTCCTTTCTTCTAGAATCTTTTTATCATAGGTTACATTTCATCTAACCCAGGCCACCACTACTATAACATTTTCAACAAAAAAGTCAGAGACTCAAGTTATGTTCTATTGACTGTTCACAAATCAACACCCTGGGATTAGATATACCTACCTAGTACTAAAATTAAGTACTAAAAAGTTGGCTGTACATAGATACAATGAGGATACATTCATCTTTTACAGATTAACTATGCCAGGCCACCTCAAGGAAATAATGCATCAGAACTGTAATTTAATATCTGGGTTCTACGGTTATTCAGCTACTAGGACTGACCAGGCAATTAGCTTTACCTGGCTCTGTTTGTAAGGACATGTTTACAATGAGAGCAGGCCATTTAACTAACAGCAAGAATGTTATGTTAGACACAGTAGGCCTTTAAAATGGATAATCTGATCTATTTCTCCTTCGTTTGGGGAGGCAGGTGAGCTGTACTCACTACAGTGCCCACTGTTTGGGGACAAGAACAAGGGGCCATGAGAAAGACTCCCCCAAGGTACCCCCTCTTCATGGGGCTTGAAGACTAAGAGTGGGGTTTGAATGTGGAACGAGAAGCTTCTATGTCGTGTCTGGTCATAGTATGCTCTTCCTGAATTGGAGGGACTCATAGCTACTTGGTGAAACTTACAGAAGTTCTCCACCTCTAAAATTGTTGATTTTTAATTACAAAACTAAACTGTCAAATCAGATTATTTGGCACTTTCCACTAGTTTAAGTTGAGGAAAAAAACCCACAAAAGATGAAAAAGTTGAACCCAAGTAATTTTGTTACTTAATGAAAGCCAAGGAGAAGTGCTCTGTGTTATGGGCTCAACCATCAGATTCTGCTCAATTCAAAACTGCCAGGCTATCTTATTTTTAAACTGATTCTACATTATGGATGGATGCAGAAAATATGAAAATAATCTTCTCTGGACTATGTCTGAAATGTAGAGCAGAATTTTAACAACCTGAGCTCACCAAATAAGCTGCTTGGCTATACCCACATTCACCCTGAGGATATGTCGAATGGCTCACACACATAATCTTTGTCCTTTGGCTCGTGTGAAATCATTTCTTTCACTGTTTTCCTCAACAGTATTAGAATCCTGGTCTAAAACATAAACGGCAGAATAGGAAAACTTTGTCCTAAGTAAAAATCAATCCTGCTCTTTAATAGTGGAATGACTGGCTGGCGTCCTTTGCTGCATTTCAGAACCATGTTAACTAATCTTAATGCATGCATGTGTCACTTTTCCAGTTGTGTCCTTTTAAGCCCCCCCGAAACATACAATTACCACTAAATTACTTCTAAAGGACCTTCAGTAACTTCTTCTTTGGAGAAGACAGAGAAACTCATTTGGGTATCAGTAAGTCTCAACACACAGGCACAAGGAAACCAGCACAATTACAGAGGATATTAACTATCTAACTCATGACACATTCCAATTTTTATTTTTTTATTATTATTCCTTTTTTATTAGTTATTTTATTTATTTACATTTCAGATGTGTCCCCCTTCCCAGTTTCCCCTCTGCAAACTCCTCATCCCCTCTGCCTCCCCCTGTCTCTATGGGGTGCTCCTCCATTCACGCACCTAATCCCACCTCCTACACTGATGCCAGATAAGGCAATCCTCTAATACATATGCAGCTGGAGCCATGAGTCCCTCTATGTGTACTTTTTGGTTAGCGGTTTAGTCCCTGGATTCCCAACTTTCAAAGACTATGCTTTTTAGAAACAAAAAGCACTAGACAATTTTAAAATAACAAATTGGTACCTTTAAAGGGAGCAGAAATTGAATTCAATCAACCATATATTAGACTAAGTATGCCTTTTCTTGAGCTAGTAGTGAACGTTAACACCGTGACAGCGAGCTACAGTCGTCACACATACCCAGCTTCTCAAACATCTTTTGAATTGGGACTTCATTGGCGTCTACCATCACACGCTTCTCATCTAGCATTAAGACGTTCATGGAAAGCCATTTGGATGACATCCAAAGGGGATGATCTGCAAATAGTAACAACTGTTAAACAACGAATGCCTGATACCCTTCTTCCTTAGAGCAGTGACTTACCAGGGAAGGATGCTGAAGTGACAGCCCAGTCCCTTTCCTGCCTCACTTCCCACATGAAAACCCATCTTACTATCTTACTCTTTTTTTTTCCTGTCTTTTTCTTTCTGATAAGTTTTCTCTGTGACACTGAACTTGCAATCCTCCTGCCTCAGCCTTCTTGTGCTGGTCTAACAGATCTGCTCCACCATGCTCTGCTCCTAAGTGAGTTTTGTACTACTAGGGATCAAACGCAGGGATTTAAATGTGCTAGACAAGTGCTCTACCACTGGGCTGCATTCCCATCTCTGAGAACATATTTTTTAAATTGTAAAACAGCATATCTATAAATACCACAAGTGAATCCATACTCATCGGACATATGGAATTCATCCTATCTTATTTTAAAAGTCATATCTTGCTTTATATAATATTTTAAAATTCTGTCTTCTAAAACTCACAAACACATGTTGCACCCTGACTCTAGGTCAGCCATCACTTTACTGCTTAGTGGAGAAATGCTGACTCTAATTTGATAAGACTTGGTGATCTCTACAGTTGAAGATCCTTGATCAGGAAGGCTGTAAAAGTAGACCTACCATCGGGATGACTGGTGTTGGAGGAGTAACTATGGTCCATCCTGCTTTCTTGAAAAGATCAATCTGTAAGACCAAACAACTCAACAGAATTAAATCCACATTTGTTATTTGGTTTCTGGTAGTCCTTATTTTTTTATTTTTATTTTAAGATAGAGTCTGCCATGTAGCCCAGGCTGGCCTTGATCTTGCAACCCACCTATCTCAACATTGTAAGTAGTTAGGATTAGAGGCTTGTGCTATCACGCTCAGCTCTCCTTATCATCAATAACTCTTTTCGGCAACTCTTTTTTGTCTCCTTCATTTCCAAAATAAGGATGTAAAAAAATGTTTAAAAGTTGATGATTTTGTTCAAATTCTAGTTTAAAATAGCTGTGGAACTGTTTGCTATTTGCAGAGTCATTGTCTTCACTCTGTACACAGCGGTGATACCACCAGGCTCCGGTGGGTAAGTTCAAACAAAATGGGTCACAAAACCAACCCAAAAGTCATAAATCTGGGAAAAGACTGGCAGGGAGGAGTTGCATTGGGAAGACAAGAAGGTTGAGGAGAGAATGCATTGTATGTCCCAAGTGGTGGTGGTGGTGCTGCTGATAATGATGTGTGTGTGTGTGTGTGTGTGTGTGTGTGCGTGCGTGCGTGTGCGTGTGCGTGTGCGTGTGCGCGTGTGCGTGTGTGTGTGTGTGTGATCTTTTCCTCCCAGCAACGCTATCAGGCAACAGAACTATTAAAGCTTTTCAAGTTTCAAAATTTAAAATTCCAAAGATACTTTCCTCATTAAAGAAAATTTAAATACCTCCTATTTTGTTATAAGAAAACACCATTGTGAAGCTGCCAAACTCACAGTCTGTATGATCCACAGTTCCATCATTTTGCATGGTCATAAATAAGGGCAAATGTCAGAGACGTAGTCTCAAAGCACCATAGTTGCCACTAGATGTCCATTACAAGTCAGTCACCTCTATGTACAACCGTACACTCACTTAGAACATCAACACATTCTACTAAAATGAAACGAATCATCCTGGTCATTATTGTGAAACTAAGGGATAGAAATGAACTGTGCGCAGCATGAAAGTACTTTTAAAAAGGTGTCCTACAGCCTTGCAGATAACTCACTGTCCAGCTGGACTGAGACGAGAGGCTGAGGGAGACAGAGGAAGAGCAGCTGAGGCTTGGCAGATCTGCTCCTCCCCAGAGTGGGGCAGGCTGAAGAGAATCTGACCCACTTGAAGGAGAAGATGCCTACTGCTCTGTGGCATCACTCTGACCACATGAAGTCACTTGCTTATAATCTTGTTGAACCGCAATTGGAAATGCAAAAATCACTGTTGAATAATAATAAGACATAAATTCGATGCCTTGACGACAGCAAACAGTTAGAATCTAAGTCTGATGCTACTATGCTAACCATCACAACAGCAGTGTGGACTTCTGCACATTGAATATCTTGTAAACATACTATGAGAAATTCAGAGTCTGATATGAATGTCACTGACCAGTGCTAAATTTGTCACTTAGAATCACTGAAGTGTTGGGAACCACCTCCTAGCAGAAAGCAGCTATCATCTTGGCAGCCATCTTGGGCCATATATTTGCAGGCTGATACTTTTCCACCTTGACAAGAGACTTGTTTAACTAGCATGATGTTTTCTGCAAGCAGCCTACAACAGCTGAGCACACTCTGATAAACATCTTGTTTTTCTCAGACATATCCTGGACTTGTTGTTTAGTGTCCCCAGCTGCAAGGCACTCATGGTAAAGTGTCTCCAGCTGCATTCCCCTGCTTGTGCTTATATACCCATGTTTTCTTTCATAAATGAGCCTTGATTAGAAAATTTGTCTTGGCTCCATTCTTTGGTCTCTTGCCCCTCCATCCCCACTCTCTCTTTTACAGACTGCATTGACTGGCCTGCGGGCCGGGTCACTGAAGGTGCCAATCTTTGTTTAAATGAAGTTGCTAGGGTCTCTAGCTTTTCTGGTGTGCTAAGAACTTTCCTACCTGATGACAGGGACGGTCAGGGTTGGAGAGCACAAGACCAGGTCCAATGATGTTGAAGGTGGCATCGATATGCATTGGATTGGGGTCTTTAAAAGAGATGATATGTACTCTGTAGTCTGGAGCAAGATGCCTACGCATCCACTCGATGCCCAGGTAGTTTGTAACCTGAAAATAAAAAAAGCAATCTTTAAAAGATTCCATTCTAAGTCTGGAAAACCAAAAGTATGTAGGATCTAAAAGTTGTTAATTTAGGACTAAAGAATGCAATGATGTAGGTGAGATTTCAGAGCCGGCCGTTAGCAACCTGGCTTCTCTGCGCAAAAATATCTCTTCCAGCTCGAATGAAGTCAGCAGCATCAAAGCAAGGCTCGAACTCAGTTGTCACGAACTTTCCCTGAGCAGCCAGTTTGTGTCTGTCTTCCACAGAGTGGATGGGATAATCCTAGTTGGAACAAGAACGAACACACATAATGCGTTATTTTTTTTTTAAATGAACTTATTTACAAGGATATACATGATTTTAAAAATTAATTAGTTCAATACCACCATTTCCCAAATTACTACCAATCAACTCTTGATTAAAACACCCATAGAAAAGATGTTAGTCTGTGATAATCAATTCTAACAGCCAATCTGATTGGGCTAAAGGAGATAAGAATTATGAAGCATATCCCTTGGTATTTCCAGAAACAATTGATTATAAAGGGCTCTAGCCTAATCAGCGATGAATTCCTTGATGGAGTCATAAGATCAACTGTTGAGAGGTGGTGAAAGTTTAGGAGGTGGGGACTAGTTGGGAGAAAGTGGGTTCCTGGGATATGTCCTCGGAGGTGGGGGCATCTATTTTCTTCTGGTCTCTTCCTTATCCCACTCTCCTTTCTGTCTGCCAAGAAATCAAACATCTCCTGGATGCTTCTGCCAACACTTTGTTCTGCCTAAGCATATTCGTGGGGCCAGCCAATGAAATTCATCAAGGTACCAACCAGAATAAGTCTTTCTCACTTCTATTCTTTCTCTCAAGTACCTTGCCACAGCAAACAGAAAAGTAATATAAACAAAAACAATAAAACCACTACCACAACAAAATGTAAAGTCAGGCATTAGAGTAACTTCCTGCTGCTTAGAAACAAGTGGTCAGGGCAGTAACTGATTCTAAGACAGCCAAGACACATGTACGCATGCGTGCAGCTAGTTACAATACTGAAAGCCAGTGGGATGAAGTCACCCTGCTCCTTTGGAGAAGGAATTTGGTCCTGAGCCCAATTCCTACCCTAAAACGAGATGCCATGCCTCTCCCTGCCAAATTTGGATTTGCCTGACTTATTTTTTCATTTCTATCTTTAAATGCCTAGAGTAATTTTTAAAAATTATTTCTATAAGTGATTCGTCTATGAGTAATATAGCTTAGTAAAGATATACATCCCTTGTATTTGTAGGAGGATTGGTTCTAGTACCCCATAGATACTAAAATCTATGGATGCACAATTCCATTGTATAAAATTGTATAGCATTTACATAGGAACAGTGCTGTCCCCCTACATGCTTTAGAACATCTCCAGAGTAGTTCTAATCCTCAGCACAACCCAAATGTTGTGTAAATAAACCCTAGCTATACTGTTGTGAATGACAAGTCAGGCATAATTTTCAAAAACATTACTTATTTACAGTTGGTTGAATTCATGAATGCAGAACCTGCAGGTAAAAGCTCAGCTACACCTGTCATCTTACTGTGATTCTGGCCTAGACACCAGATTATTTTGCTGGAAAAAAAGAGAGACTTTAGCCTAAAGATTTTTGTGATTCCAGCAGTGAACAGCAATGTGTCTTTAGGACAAGTTCTTCTCCCTGTGATGAAATCATACCACTCCCTTCCAGAATTCTTATTAGAATAAATATGATTGATGATATATCCTGAGCCCAGGACTGGGTCCATAGAAAGCAATAAGTACGAGCTATTATTACTGCTGCTATGATCATTAACATTTGGTGTTAGTTTCATCTAAACATAATCAGTTCTTAAAACTGAAAATACGTAATATATGCAAAATATAGAGAAGTCCTTCTTATCCTCTGTGGATAATTCGGAACAGTCACCAACAAGCTGGTCTATATCTAGGGACCTACCTGGTCATACAGTTCGTCAGCCATTGTGGGCTTGGGTGCTGTTGTCCACTTGGCACCACGGTGGAAGTAGTCTTTGATAATTGACCTGTATGCTCGGTACTCAAAGAAGCGTGAGCGCCACGCCATGGGAGCTTCTATAATCTCATTCCCCACAACCATCAGGATGTCTCGAGGCATTGCACTGTATAAACCTATCAGATCAAAGAGTCCCATGGGAACCTCAGTGACTCAAATTCCCAAGGCATTAAAAGCATGTATAACATGTCTTTGTAGAATCTTGCATGTCTATATATTTTATAAAACAGGGCAGATGCAAGGATATACCTAGAATAGATTGTTGACAAGAATTCCCTGTTGAGTGGTGATGTCAAGCAAAAATGGAAAGGAAGAAGTGAGAGAAAGTTTGAACTCCAAGCCTTCTCTACTTATAGGTCCCACCCCCCCCCTTTAAGATACAGAAACGGAATTTTTAATGGGTGGTATTATACAATAAAAACTAGGCTAAGATCATTCTGAAAAATAATTATAGGACTCAAGCACAAAAGCAGTGGTGATGTAGTGTGTGTGTGTCTTGTGTGTGTGTGTTGTCTGTCTGTCCGTCTGTGTAAGAGTAGTGCACATGTGGTGGCCAGAAGAGGGTGTCAGATCCTCTGGAGCTAGAGTTACAAGCTATTCTGAGCTGTCTGATGTGGGCCCTATGAATGCTGAACCCTCAGGTTCTCTGCAAGAATAGCAATCACTCTTCACCGCTGAGCTATAGCTCCATCCCTCTGTTTCCCTTTTAATTTATGTTGTTACTGAAGATCATGGACAGCTCACCGTTCTTATGTAGAATGTCTGCTACACTTAGAAGTTTAGAGTGTGTGTATCCAATCATATCAAAATGAGCCATACTCTTCCTCAATAATCTCTAAAGCTTCAAAGAATTTAGGATTCTTCAAGAAATCCATAGAGCCTTCTCTTTAAATATCCAAGAAGGAAACAGAAAATCAAGGCTCTGTCAGATTACTTTCTTGACAGCACTGACCTGTAGACTCAAAATCAGGAGTCTTATACTTCAGTGACCAGTCGATGGGGTCAGGCCGCCTCACGGTCACCCTTCCATTGATAAAATATTGCACATCTCTTCGACCTCAGCAACAGCCTTCTTCAGATGATCTTTGGGAAAATAAAGACCTCCATTTTTCTGGTAAAATGGCCAGTACTTTTCGTATGTATTGGCCTAGAAGCAGAAGAAAGTAAACAAAAGCATTACAGGAGAATGAAGCAGCTGAAGGTAGGTCACAGGCTGTGAACAATTACTTGTATAGCATGAGAGGGACCCAGACCACAAAGAGATCTTGCTCAGAGCTGATCCATAGCCTTAAGCTAGGCCATCTTAGCATAGATACCCAGGAGTTGTTGAATGAGGATCTCTGAATCATCTTGTTATGTATTTTTAAATACATAACATGTGTGCATGTGTGACCAAAAGAAGCCAGAAAAAGGTGCTGGACTTCCTGGAGCTGGAGTTACAGGCAGTTCTGAGCTGTGCTAGACATGGGAGCTGGGAACTAAACTAGGGTCTTTGGGAAAGCAGGAAGTGCTCTTAACTACTGAACATCTCTCTCTAGCCCTTGAATTTTCTTGGTACTTTGAGGCCTTTGATCCTCCTGCCTCAGATGTAATGCCCAACCCTTAATAGCTTGTCTGTCCCCAGTACAGTCTTGGAATCTTCCAGGCCATGCTTCACAGACAAAACAGGATGCAGATACTCCTGTTACAGTGTTTGAGTGAGACGAAACAGGAGAGCAGACAAAGCAAAGTAAGAGAATAAAAACCCTACACTGAGCCGAGACCCTAAACTATCCACAAACTCTTGAGTTCTTTCAGGAAAACATTGCTTCAAGAGATTTTTGTGGGGTAAGAAGATCTTTTAACTGTGTTAAGATCGGGACGTGTTTTTAAATGTGCTTTACATGACTTAACATGCATGGCTCATTTTCTCGTTGGATGGAGTTTACATTTTACAAAACTGTGCGACAATGGAAGCCAGGCTGTGGGGCCTGTCTGTCCGTGTGTCTCACACCTCACACTTCCCAATTCTCTTGAATCCAATCTCAGGTCACTTCAGGCCCTTTGGGAAGAAGCAATTTGATACTCAAGTTCACAGAGTCTCAGTATTATAGAAGCCAAGTATGTAAAAACCTTCCAAGGGTTTTAAACAAAACAAAAAATCAAAAAAAGAGTTTCTATTAAGATTGTTTTGTACTCATCTAAGTTATTAGTCAGTTTAAAGAAATATACTGGGCATGTGCTTGCTGCATCTTATTTAAAAGAGGGGGCAAAAGGGTTAAAGACTCAAGTACACTGGAGTTCGATTTGTTTAGCTGGATATCTACAGCACTTGGCAATCCTACCCAAGAGACAGACACTAAAACATGTGGCCCTTTCCACATAAGGACCAGGTTCTGAGAAGCCATCTGTTCACTTCCTACCTGAATAAACAGGCAGGAACTTCAGCCCTCTGACTGGACAGTGTTCCAAATAGAGTCAGGGTCTTGGCTACTGTGTCCTATAAATTTGAATATTTTCAACTTGACACATAAAACCTTCTAAAACTACAATTATTTATTATGGTTCTTGTTCTTAAAGAGTTTTGGTTTTGTTTGTTTGGAGTCAGGGTCTCATCTTGGAATTCACTATGTAGATCAGACTGGCCCAGATCACACAGTGATCTGCCTTCCTCTGACAAGCCTTGGGAGTAAGGGTGTGCACCACCACACTTGGTGTTTCTAATAGTTCTCTTCATCAGGACTGGACTAAATGTCTAGATCTTTAATGTCAAAGACATTTTTTCTAGGCTATGTGTTTCTGTTTCCATATTTACCTTAGTCTGATAAGTAAAAAAATATATGGATGTAATCTAGCCTCCAGTTAGGCTGGGACCCAGGCTGGATGATACAGAACAAACTGTAAAGCAGATCTTTCACATTTGCAGTCAGGTTGTTGGTAAACTAAGGTCCACAGGCCAAATCTAACTAGGTTTCTTATTTTTTAAACAAACAACTAAGGGGACATGCCACACTATTTTGTCTACATAGTGCCTGTGGCCTCTTTCTTGTTATAGTGGCAGGATGGAGAATCCAAAGCATCAATGTAGACTTAGTTCTCTGCAAAGCCGGAAGCATTTATTGTCTGACTCTCTACAGAAAGAAGTTCGTTGGTCCCTGTTCTGATTAACTTGACTTTTGAAGATCTATGAACAAATAGGCTCAATTTCTGACCCAGGGAAAAAATGTTATCAGCACTAAACATTTGCATACTTTTATGGCTAATCCAATCTTAACAAAACCAAACCAAACCCCAAACCAAAAACAAGTGGTTCTCTACCCTAGGAATTTCTTCAATAGCAGCTAGAAGCAGGGCATAATAATGACTCTTTATTTCCTTCTCTGACACATCTGGTACTACTACCCGCCCATTCACCAGACCCATCTTCTCATGCCAGGCACATCTCCTACAGTCCACTAAGGGACAAGAAGCCTTTGACAATCCAACACTGAACTGCAGCAGGCACAGTCATGTCATCTTGCCAGACTCACTCCACAGTATCTGGCAGGAGTCTCAGAGACAACCTTGCCTTGATATGAAACACTAAGTCAACTATTCAGGGAGAAAAATGTTATTTGAACAGATGTTTTGTGAAGTTTATAGTCTGGCAAACGCTGGACAAAGTTCAAATGATCAGGGAAAATTACATTTTCCAAGAAAGAGTTAGAAATTGTTTACTCTTCCTTTTTAACCTTGCTAAATGAGTTAGTGATCATTAACCGAGTGTTTCCAGTAAAGAACACTCGATTGTAGTGCATGATATCTTTAATATCCTGTGGCAGGATGGAGCTGCAGTCCTGGAAAATTGTAGTCCCCACATCCTAAAACCCTCTGTCTGTCTGCCACATTAATTTTTCAAACACTCTCTTCAGAGAACTAAGAAATACGAATAGGCAAAAGCTATTTGTTAATTTGGCAGTAAACACATATTTACATTAACCTTAATTAATATTATTTTTAAAGTCCTCTATGAAAGGTCTTAGTTTTTTTAAAGACAATAGCAAGTATTCATTATGTTTTACAAAATGAAAAGGCCATTACGTTTTTTAAATAGTGCTTTCTGACAGTTGTTTCTTATTCCTTAAAAGAAAAAAGAATCCCCAGCACTTATGTCTAGTAACATAATTTAAACTCTATTCATCTAGAGAAACTCTACTGTATTATTTTATCTTTTTTTTTTATCCTTTTTTTTTTTTTTTTTTTGAGATGAGGTTTTGCAACATAGGCTAGGCTGGTCTTGAACTCAAGATCGACCTGACTGAATCCTCTGAGTTGCTCGCATTATAGGTATGTGCCACGAAATCCAGCCATTATTTTGTTTCTTATTGTTCTCAAGTGGAGTAACTTATCTGTGTTCCTGGGCCTGCTGGCATATGTCCACCACCCTAGAGGTGGAAGGTAGAGTTGGGGAGACTAGGAACTCAAGGTTGTCTTTAGATGCACAGCAAGTTTAAGACTAGCCTAAGCTGCTTCATGAGATTCATCTGTCTGTCTGTCTCTCTTCTAGAGGATATATATATATATATATATATATATATATATATATCTTCTATTTACTTTCTTCTTCCTCAATACCTAGCTAGCATAGTCTGTCACATAAAACAGAAGTAACCAGAAAAGTAAATGAATCAATATGGCTAATCTACAGGCACAATCTCCCAGCATAGTTTTGTGATGTACCTAGCAAACTGGATTCATAAAACTATGACCTATAATTTCCATACTTTGTGCTTTGCAACATGTACCTTTATACCTTTAAGTTTAAGTCTGAGAGGTAGTTTGTAAACTTCTTACTAGGAATTCTGCAGGTCAAGCAAGCAGCCGATAAGACTAGTTCTCCAACTTTTATCAAATAACTAACTCATTGCCAGCCTCCTGACTTTAATGGCATTCATTCACAAGTACTTTAAGCTACAAAGTCTAACGTCATAAATCCCGGTGACAAAACACTTCAAATGATGCCTGAGAAGTCTGATTCCATAAGATCACATTGTAGTGCGGCTGGAAAGATGGTTTAATGGTTAAAACTCTTGATGTTCTTCCAGATGACCTGAATTTAGTTCCCAGCACTGATGTCTGGCAGCTCAGAACCACATGTAACTCTAACTCCAGGGATCTGACACCCTCTTCTGGCTGCACAAGTTTTTTCACAGGCATGCACATGCACACATACAGGCATACACATGCAAGTTAAAAACAGTTAAAGTCAGATCTTACAAGTGTATAATGGTCAATAGTTTAAAGAGCGGTTAAGCGATAAACTATTACCTGATTTTGAATTTTAACAATCAAAATGGTCAGGGATACTTCTTTCCAAGAAAATTCTTTGAAGCACTCTGTCTTATTTTACGATATGGGGATAGCATATAAACTAATCTGTTCATCAAATTTCAATTATCAGAGCCAAAGGTATACTCAGAACAATAGGAAGAAACTTTTGCTGTGTCTGCCATGTCTTACTTAAGAACTGTCTTCCTTCAGAATGCCTGTTACTACCTGTGCTTGGCATGGCTCTTTTCTTAGCTTTCCTTGCACTTAGACTGCCTGGCCGGCTGGGTGGCATAAGATACTTAGAATCTGCATCAAGGTATATACATCGTATCTCTCCGAACAGAAATGAAGATTCTTTATGTCAATGTACCTCTGGTGATGGAGGAGCTGTTACAGATGTATTTCTTTACTCTATTACAAATGAAAATGTAAGTATTTAGAAAGAACTCAAGTACACTCAAGAGGTACTTATAACTCATGATGGACAAGAACTTAGGAACTGCCTACAAAAAGGAACCGTTCAATAACACATCACTTGAACACTAACCTATAAGAACCCTGGCCATAAGAATACTGAAAATAAATAAATACTAGGAGTTTATTTTTAAAGAGGAACATATTACTTGTTGGCAGGACATTCTGGAAGGAATTGAGAAAGGCATTTTGTAGCTAGGTAGTTGCAGAAGGGACTGCAGGAAAATGGGTGAGAGACACTCGGGAGGGAACAAAGGCAGGGCTCCTGTTGGTCTTTCTTTGCTAAAGTTTAGGTAGAATAATAGATGAGAAAGAAACGTAAACAGAAAGAAATATCCCCTAGAGTAACACACCTCTAAGACGAGACAATAAGTGAACTGAGAGGCGTGGAGGTGCAAAGAGCCAGCTTGTGAAGAAACCTGAATGCCATGAGGCTTTAACTTCAGTAACGGAAGGAGGGAGTAGGAAAAGCAGAGCAACCGTGAGAGCACAGTGAGTCACATGATGACATCTGGGTTTGAAACAAATCACTCCAACAGCGCTGGGATACAGTCTGGAGAGGGGAGTGAATGGGGAGGGGCCACCAGGAGCTCCACAGGCAGGAGGAGATGAGCTCCAGACCCCGGGCAGAGGCAGAGGCATGGGGCAAGCTTCCTTTCAACAAAAGGGATTGGATCCTTGATGTGGAGGATGTGACTGAGGAGAAACCAAAGATCTCTGGTGTTTTGGTTTGATTAAACAAGACTGACAAACATTAAAGGGAAAAAATGGAAGCTTTGGCTTAGAGGTGTCTGCAACTGAAATTCTAGCTGTGCCAAGTGTGAGGTCCTGTGGCAATATCCACTATGGAGTTCCTAGTGTAGATCTAGATGAGATGGCAAGTAGGGGAGAGGTCAGGACTGGACTGAAGGACAGACCAGCTGGGAGAATGGTTTTGAGTACTGGGCAAAAAGTGAGACCACAGACTAACAAGTTGTCAAGGATTATAAGGAGGAATACCCAAAGAATAGCTTCCCAGGACAGTTCTGAACTCCAGAGAGGTTTCAAGAAGGAAGAAAATTGTAAATACCAAATACTGGAGGTATCAAGCAAAATACCTTAAAAAGCCACTCCCCTTCCCCAGTGGACTGAAGGCAGTTGCAGAGGAGAGCCAGAGCAGAATCCTTGCTGCAACACTGGCCCCGCTTCCTGACCCACGGCACTCCCGGCTTACCTTCACCTCCACTGTGAATGGTGGAACGCAGGCGTTTTCAGCTCTGCCCACTATCACTTCCTCTAAAGGGTCCCATTCGTTGTAAGAGGAGACAGGGCAGTCCTTGGGCAGGATGGGTGGCCTTGTCTTCAGCTGCACAGGAATTTCTGGAGGAAGCTGTAGCTGCCTGGGTGCTCTGGAAAGTTCGCTGCACCCATCCTGTTAAGGATCTCCAAGCTTAAAGACAGACAGACAGACAGACAGACAAACACCCAAACACCCAAACAAGGTGTGGTTAAAGTGTGAGACCTCACGATAACACAGATATGTACTTGAGGAGACCCTAGGATATTGTCTAATAGAGGGGTTTGGGGTGATTTTTTAAAAAAGAACAAAACCCACATAACTTTTTGTTGATTATAGGCTGTTTTTGTTTGTGTCACATGCTGTAACTTTTTAAAACTCCCAGAAAAATCTAGTTCCCAGCCACCACTTTCCCCATCTCTATCTCAAAGTTTCTGCAAACTAACTTTCAGAAACTTTCTTAGAAGATAGGCCATCCTCTTCCTCAAGGAAGTGCCCAGGAAGTCCCAGCAATGTCCAGCTGAAGGAGGAAGTCTTTCTTCCTCGGTCTGGAAGGTTACCAAAACTGAGCTCTTTCTTTACTGTAAATAACGTAGAATCTGAAAAGACCTTATCTTTCAGAATAAGCAATCCCAACTTTTTAAAAAAAATATCTGACATATACTCCCCCCCCCTTTTTTTTTAAAAAGCATTTCAAGTCAAAGAATGACTGTTATCTGTAACATAAGGATTAACCCAGACAGGCACAGAATTTAAACTTAAAAAGTGATCTAAGCATGTCAAAAACGTCTTTTCTTTTTCTTCCTTCCTTCCTTCCCTCCTTCCTTCCTTCCTTTCTTCTTTTTAATGCAGGCTTGTATACCCTAGAGCGGGATGATTCCCTCACCCACTCCCCAGTGAAAACCTCACCCCGCCCCCAAATCTCTATCAAGCTGTTAAAAATCCCCCTAGAGGTGGGCTGGAGAGACCCAAGGGTGGAGACCCAAAGCAAGAGGGCGAGTGACAGCTGTTCAAGAACCAGCTGCTTGCAGAACTCATCTGCCAGAGCTATTCCTGTCAAGGAGCAAGGGAGGGTCTGCAGGCATGGGCTCGGATATCCCAAGGAAGCAGAGGCCTGGCGGAGCAGCAGGTGGGGGGACAGGATGGACTCATTCCAACTCCCCAGTAAAGCCGGGGATCCGTGTTTCAGCTGTAGTTGGCCTGTAGGCTCCATCCATCCCCTCACACGCATCTTCCCAGAAAACGCCCTCACAGGCCACCGAACCCAGAACATGCCACCCTCTTACTGGGGTGTCCAGTCTCCCTCTGGGTCCCCACCCTGCATCCCGCAGAGGTACCGAGGTCTCGTAGGCACTCACCCGAGAGCCGATGTAGTGCACCGCCTCGGCGCCTCGGCTGCCGCCGCGCAGACACCGAACCCGCAGCATCGCTCTGGTCTCTGCTGTTCTGCCGTGCACAAGGTCCTAGTCGCCAAGCTCGCGCCAGCTCCCAGCCAGCGGCCGCGCGCGCTGCTTTTGTAGCCGCGCCCAGGGCCCGGCCCATTGGCTGCCAGGAACAGGTGGCCGCGGCGTCCACGGGTCACGTCCCGGGGCTGGCCCTTTTTTAGCTCGTGCCTCCAAGACTGGCTCAGGTCAGCGGCCGCGAAGATCCACAAGTAGGCTACCAATGCCTAGCTGGGATGGTTCGTTCGTCTATCTTGTTAGAAGTCCACTTTGCAGCCTGAATGTGCAAACCCCAAGGACAATGTTAGGCTTAAGTTTAGATGTGTGCACTGACCCAGAACTCCATGGGACACTGAGTGAAACGACCCATGTTAGCTTCCAACTTTTGCCACCTGAGCCTGTGTGGTGGTGGTCTTTATAACACCGACCCTTTCAAATGGTCTTTGGCTAGGTGTTCCTACTTTGAGAAACTCAATTATGAAAACAGACAGATAATAATAAGTCGGAAGTAATAAGGGAGGGCTTCCAGTTAGTTTCTCCTTCCGAAGCACATCTTAATAGGTTTCTTTTGACATGAATTGGGTGCTTGATTACAAAGTAGTTCCTTAACTGGATTTGTAGAACTAAAACTAGAGAACTCGAATAGACTTGTCACTTCCTAATGGAAGGGGCAGATTTGAGTACTTCTTCTTGTCTGACTGTGTAGTCCAATCTGGCTACGGCCCTTCGTTCTCCTGGATCCTGTGATTATAGACATGTAGGATGAGCACACCAGATTTCTCTGTGTTGTGTTTTCTAGAAACTGAGAACGGTGCCATTGATTGTCCCTGGTCCACGAGCTAACTAGAGACCAAAATAAACGGTGCCGGTAGAGTTTAGACAGCTATGAGTTGTATGATTACTTGGTAATACTCTGTCAACAGAGAGGCCGCAAGGTCCTGATACCATGAAGGGAGCCAGTGAGTCTAGGTTCCTATGTTAGCTCTGCTCCTAAAATGCTGTGTGGCTTGGACTCACAACCCTTGACCTTTCTAATGAAGACTCCTTCTGCTAGAGAGGGCTTTGGGGAATCTCAAGAATTTCTTAAAACTTAAAAAAGCACTTTTACCCTACAGAAAAACACAATCAACTCTGGGGCTATGTCTCTGGGTGTACTTAGGGTGATCAGAGATATACCCTTTCTCAGTAAAGGGATTTAAAAAGACAGTTAAGGTTAAGGATATAACAGTAGAGGAGTGCTCACCCACCATGCATTTAAAAACAACCAAACCAGTCAAACCAGCCAAATCAAACCTCACTACAAGCCTTATAAGACCTCCGCATAGTGGCTCAGTCTACATAGCAGGTTCCAGGCTGGCTTGATCTGATACTCTGTTTCAAACAGTGGCTGGTAAATTCACATAAGAAGACTTTCACTTTGCTTGGTTTCAATTCTGTCAGAGATCTGAAAATACCTCATGTCCCTCATTAAAGACATTGTTTTTATTTTGAAAGCATAAGATCTAAGAGTGTCTGGCTAAGTTAGGGGACAATTTAGTTTTTAGATAATGGGAAACGCTTACAGCCAAATTGACACCCTTATCTCTTGGAATCCAGGAGGGAAACAGTAAAAGAGAAGGAGCCCACACACCAGCCCTACAGTTATAAAAGCAAAGCAAGCCACCCTCTTTGGACTTTATTTTTCCTATTTTGAGGACTGAAAAAAAATAAAATCAGGGAAAAAAATTAATACTCAAATTCAAATAAGGTAGCTAAAGTATATTTTCACAATTAGAATGTAGTGAGGAAAGCTACAATAATATTATTTGACTCCTAATGACGTTTTGCTATACTCAGATCAGAACCTTGCTCAGCCATCATCAGAGAAGCTTCCTCTGCAGTAGATGGGGATAAATACAGAGACCTAGAGTCAGTCATTATGCAGAAAATGAGAAACCTCAGAATACTAGGTCCTAGATGGTATGGACTGTGTGTGTGTGGGGGGGGGGTGACGACTGAGACCCTAGATGGGATAAGAAATCTATCAAACACCTGTCTTCAGGGCTCAGGGAACTCTGCAGAAGAGGAGGCGAAAAGAGTGTAAGAACCAGAGGGGATAGAGGACACCACAGAAGCAGAGCCTTTCCAACATAGCAGTACTGAGCACACAGGAACTCACAGAGGCTGTGGCCGTATGCTCAGGGCCTGCACAGGTCTAAGCCAGATGGAGTCCTAGCACCGAGAGGGGAAGTGTATGCAAGCACCCATTCCTAACCTAGAAGCTATCTCTAACTGATAACCATTTGCAAAAGAAAAAATTGGCTTTCTCTAGTGGAGTCTCACTTGGTATACAAAGCACCCTTAATGACAGACCTTGTGCCCAGCAGCAGATGGCTAACATGAAACAAACTCAATACAGTTGTTGGAGGTTCCTTGTCTCATAATGCTTTGTCTGGCCATTATTTTTGATTTTTTCCCTCTTACAGTTTTTTTTTTTTGCATCTATACATACTATAGTTTCCACTGTTGTATTTTTATAGAATTTCTGTGTGTACGAATATGTGTGTCTCCTTATCCATATGTGTTTGTTGTGATTTTTATCTCCTTGTAGTTTGTTTCATCCTATTCAAGTTTGTTTTTATTTTATCATTATTTTTTAGATGCTGTTTGTGTTCTGATGAGAGAGAGAGAGAGAGAGAGAGAGAAGAAAGGGTGTGGATTTGGGTGGATGGGGAATTGGGGTGGGTCTGGGAGGCAATGGTGTAAGGAAAACCATAATCAGAATATATTGTATGAAAAAAATCTGTTTTCAATTTTTAAAAAGTATTATTTGTGATGCATTAAAATATTTCTTGGCAAGGACACAAAATTCTAACAGCTTACATTGTCTCCAGTTGGCTTGGTGATAAGGTGAGAATTTCTCACTGTAAACTATGTTGTTGCTTTGAATTTTGACATATGAATGAATTACCCAATAAATAAAAATATACATGAAAGGTTGCATTTAACAGCAGTATGATCACCAACACGGAGTTCAAAAAGGAAGCCAAGAGGATGCTATCAGTCCATTAATCCGGAATCAGCTAAGGGTGAAATCAGAATATTCACGTCCCTGGAGAAGTGAAACCTATTGACAAGAATGATTTCTCCAACTTTTGAACTCATAAAGCAACCTTCTCCTTTGACGCAGAGGAGCAGGGGAGAAGGGAGTCACCCAAACAGGCCAAGATTAAGAGATCTAGAGGCTGGAAGACAGGGCCCTCTTTGTAAAGTATCAAGTAGTTCGTGGGCGTCTCTGAGAATCCAGTGAGCCCTGTATAACTCAATCTTTCCTCTTCAGTAACCTCCTCCTCTCCTCTCCTTTCTTCATCTTTTTCTCACTCTTCCTCCTTTTTCTTCTTTGTCATTGCTATTGTCTACTTCTGTGACACTAGGGATCAAACTTAATGTCTTTCATATGTGATCATCAAGTACTTGACTTCTGAGCTATATCCCAGGGCACTGTTTTTTCTTAATGTTGTCTTTCTTACTTGCCTAATCAATTTGAGGGGCTAATGAAACCCTTCTTTCTGTACCTAGGATGCTATAGGATTGGCCTCTTTACCTGATACCCAATGTTCATCTAACTCATGACATTCTCCCCTGGAGTCTACGACTAGTTCAGTTTTTTTTCTGTAGGCTCTAGGCTCCTCAAGTACAGGGAGCCTGTTTTATCTTCCACTATACCCTGAGGGCAGCGCCTGACACAGCCCAGCCCTCAATCAATTGTTCGATGCAGAAAGCCCAGCATTGATATTTTACTGTCTTTAACTTCAAATGAAGCTTCCAAAGCTCATGTGGCAGCCTCTGCACTACAGCCTTGTAAATCTACATAGGATTTGTACCAACTCTGCATGGCTATGTTCTAACTGTTCGGCATCTCCTAATGAGGAGGACTCTTTCATCAGAAGACCCCTGCAAAGAGAAATGTCCATGAAGGTTAACTGCAGCTATCTCTAAGCATTTAAACTGATCTCATCTTAATCCAGCCTTCAAACTGATGCAGCCCTAAGAAGACAAGAAGAAACAACAGAGTCTTTTCCCAAGGGACTGTCGTACATCTTTCATGTTAGTTTCCAGGAATCCTCTAGAATTCCAATACAATGAACACTTTCTCCTCTTACAAGTCAAATGTAAACTAGAAGATGGCGGTGGTATCTTGATATCAGAGATAAGGCAGGCAAGTTCCCGCCCTTGAGTCTCACACTCTGCCTGCAGAGTTAACTAGATACTTGGCCATTTTTCAAAGGCCAATTTCATGTGACAAAATCCACACAGCATATGAGCTCCTCTGTTTTCTCTCCCATTTCATCCTTGTAGCCCAAACTCCTCTCCCACTCTGTTTCAGCAATCTTCTTCAAGCTGACTTTCATTTTTGTTTCTGGTCTAGGTCTTTAAAAGAAAATGCTCTAAAGCAAGGAAGAGATTTGAATGATTAATCACGCTCCAGAGAAGAATAGTTCAGGGAGTTGCAGCACATTTGACATAGCGCAAATTCTTGACTCTCCAATGAACACATTTTTTCCTTAGTGAGTGTTTTTTTTTTTTTTTAATTTTTACATTTAAACATTTGAGTGAGCACACAATTCTATGGATATACAAACGGATGGAACTCAGAGAACAACCTGCTATGTAGGTCCCAGGATTTGAACTTGGGACATCAGGCTTGGCAGCAAACATCTTTACCTGTTGAAGAACATCACTGGCCCTGGAATTTTCTTAAGGGGATGAATAAAGTTAAGATTTAGAAAAAAACAAATGCCACCATGGGGCAGAACATGCATCCTTTAAGAAGGAGGTTTAAAAGGAGATTTCTAATTACCCAACTTTAATATCAAAAGCTAGTGACTGTCTTGGGCTAAAAATGCAATAAATAATCTGTAGTTCTCTGATTTTAAATATCTTGTGTACTTTCTGCATGAGACATTATTACATTTATAATCAGTGAAAGAAAACCCTAAAAGCTGCTTTTCTATAGACACAGACATTTCCTTTGTTGTCAGTGATATTTTCCTTTGCAGCTCAGCTCGGACAAAACTGTAGGCACGGCTGTGGGAGAAAGCCTCCCACGGCCGCCTGGCTCCCTTTGGCCCACAGGCTGTTCTGGAGGAGACAAGAGATCAGCGTGGGAAAGCGGTTCTGCCTGGCTCCTTTAAGCACTTTGCCGGACGCTCTGAGCTCTGAGTTAGCTGTTTCACTCTTGTCTCTCTGATAACACTGCCGAACAACTTTCCAGAACTATCGTTCCCCAAAATAGATTTTCTTTTTCCAGGAGCCCATAACATCCCAATCTTGGTCAATGTCACAAAAGAAGAACGCTGTCCTACCATTCTCCCCACCCAGGAGGAAAGTGGTGGAACACCGCCATAGCCATTTACTGGGGCTTTAAGAAAAGCCTGCATGAAGAGTTAAGCAGAATTCATAAGATTAGTTTTAAACTTTTGCTTAGGAACCCTCAATTTCTACTACTATTATCCAAAATTTAAGGCCAGAGCAAATATGAGGTGGACAGATTTCAAGCCTACCAATCTTCCTAGCAAAGGCTTCTGTGACATCATGGGGTTAGCTTCACCGGGTTAGCTTCTGGACTAGCTTAGCTCTGTAGCAGGGAAATACCAGGACTGAGAAGCCCCTCAGTTGTGGAGGTGGTAGGGGTGGGAACCCAAACAATCTCCAACTTTTAGACACTCAAGACTAGTTTTTCTTTGCCTTTCCTTTTCGGTTACAACTTTCGCCCAATCTTTTTTTAAAAGAATGTTTAAAACTTAAGAACAAAACAAAATCTTTAAACGGAACTGCCTAGAACATTCCTTACTCTGTGGCTTCTTTGATGGTCACAGGAGGTATCCACTCATCAAAAAGCTTAGGGGAGTAAGGGACTGGAGGGCAGGGAGCAGGTCAGGGCTGGAGGGCCTCAAACTCAGCGTGAGAGCTCCAAACCCATGCCAGGAATCACATGAGGCCTCCTTTCTCTGCATGGGCTCCTAGGTCTTTATTACTCCCGGCTCTGGGCACTCTGGACTACTTCTATTAAGGGCTGGGGAAAGGAGAAGGGAATTTGCTTCCCTAGCCCTTACAGCTATAATTTGATTCAAAAGCTGCAGGCCCCCCACCACTCTTCTCCCAACCCACATTTCTCCTATAGTCTTGCCTCTTCTCTGCTAGAATCAGCATGGTTTCTAACTGGCCTTAGAACTCGTTCACCAGGCTTGAGTCTTTCATAGGTGGAATAGGAAGTTTAAAATGGGGTTATGAAAATAAGAGTCGGGGGGGGGTGCTATGGCTTAGACTCACAAACAGCCACTCCACCACTGGGTACCCACGGGGCAGCACTGGCCTTCAGGGAGCTAAGCTTTAGAAAGCAGAGAGCTGGTGCTGAGGCACTGCAGCCTTCTCCCTGGAAAGGAGGCAAAGCTGAGCTGCTCTTTTGAGAGCACTCTGCACCATACTGTGGACACAGTGGCTGGACAATGACTTGCTTAGGGTGACACATGAGAACTTAGCCCTGTCTTCAATTTAAGCTAGCTCGTATGTAACATATTAAAGTCGTAAAAACATAATTCAACCTATCATTCAATTATAATTACATCAATTATAATTTTACACTTTTCTCCTTTGATCTTGGAAACTCCAACAATCCTTTCTTTGATTGGAAGTTGCTTTCCATCAGGTTGTTGGAAAGAAGTTCCTCTTCTGGAGTTTGATTCCTCCCTAGTTGTACCTGGGGGTGTGAGGACAGCACCCATGTGTATCTTATCAGACTGCTTCTGGTCCTACTTTCTCTGACCTTCAAGATCTAAGCCACGGCACCTAAGCTGTTTTCAAGTAAAGCTAATCAAAGATATGAAGTCTACCTTTAAGTCAGACAACAAAAAGCATATGAGTCCCGAGTGACAGGTACTGCCGTTATACCGCTGTGCATGGCCACTGCGTAATGAAAGCCAGTCTGAGAGCTCTGGAGAAAACGCTGAAGGAAGAGCAGGCCGCATGCCAATCAAGAGAACTGATTCTGGCCACTGCTATGCCTCTGCACTTAGCCTGGGATGAAACACACAACCTCTGTAGGCCTGGTTGCACAAACCAGTTAATCTCACGGCATCTTTTGAGTCCTACTTTTTCACTATTCCATCTTGATGCTTTTGAAAGGCATTGTGTTTGCTTTTCCAGAAAGTAGTTAACCTTTTTTTTTTTTTTTTTTTTTTAATGATGCTGTAAACCGAATTTGCCAATTTCATGCATAACCTATTTTTAAGCAAATGGCAACTTGAGTGTTATCTTATACCAGAGACCAGCACCAGAAAGACACAGACACTTTTCTTAATAGATACGCTGTGATGCAAGCTGTGCAGAGCTGTTGCTGAATCCTTCATTTCCTTAGATGATCACACAGGCACACACACAAAGTTGATAGCATGAAGTTACTATTACTATGCAGTATTTGTCATCATTAGTGACAAAGATCATGTTGGAGCTAGTGTAGTCCACATGGACTCTATGTTTGTTGGTAGAGTTATCAAGAATAAAGAGGAAAACCTCTGCCTGCTGCCTAAATCTTTTTACCTTAGTACCATGGTAGGTACTGTGGCAGAGTGAAACAGTCCAGAACAGCAGCAAAGACTGTGGTCTCAGGGGCTAAATGCTCCAATCCTGCAATTTACTAGCAGGATGATTTTGCTTAAGCCATTTAATTCCTCAGTACCCCTGACTTGAAATGGGAAGAAGAGGAACTAGCAGGACAGGATATTAAGAAACAAACAATGTTGACAGTAGGTTCAGAAATGGGGAAGAAATATACTTTCCCTATCTGGTTCCTACACAGAGCTCATTTCCTTTGCATTATGGCACCTTTTGATTTTTAAGACAAAAGTTACTATGTAGTCCAGGTTAGTTTTGAACTCATAACTCTCCTGTCAGCCTCCTGAGTTGATGCATACCACTGCACCTTGCAGGACAACACATAAAACTCTCTCTTCTCTCTCTCTCTCTCTCTCTCTCTCTCTCTCTCTCTCTCTGTCTTTCTCTCTCTGTCTCTGTAATATTTTAAAAATAATTTCATGTATACAATTTCATTTGAGTATCAGCAATCCAGAGAGGCAAAATCTTGTATAAAACTCAAGAACTACTTCTACCTCTCTTGGAATGTGAGCAGATCAGGCACAGGACTGAAGCTCCAAAATCCAGCGTAGAAGAGAGCAGCACACTGTTTCCCAGGTGTGCTTTAAGATCTGTGGTTACTGGCTCTTCTGCATGTCGTTAGACAAGTAACATGGCTCTTCGCCTTCTCATGTTTGTCATTAGTCCTCATTTATCTATGTAGCATGGTGTAATTAGACATGGGGAGACCCACTGCCTATAGCCTGCTATGATTGCTTTCTGGGAGATAGCCCACTTTACTTGGCATTTTTCCTGAAGATCAATATGAAGGTGAACTTTCATGACATAATGCTGTTTAGATGAATTAGTGTTCATCTAAATGAACATCTAATGAAAGATGTTACAGAATTCCTGATTTAATGTAAACAGTTTCAGGAAGTTAGGTAGTTGATAGAAAGTTTAAGGAGATGGCTTAGGTTGTTTTGCCAGGAAGATATAATAACGTTAGAATTAAGAGTAGAGTGTGCCCCTCCCTCCCTTGTAGAATAGTGAGGGCTGCATAGGTCAGAAAAGTCCAGTGAGCTTTCATGCCTTACGCACACATAATTGTACTTGGAAGAGAAAAATAGGCTTGGAACAAGTTAATGATCAAAGAAAACTTTTCTTCTAGGTCGGGTCTGAGTTCCTGGATCCTGTGATCTAGGATTGTGACCACAGGTTTCAGTGTGCACCATGGAAAGATGGAGTTATGAACAAAGAGTAAATAATTCTTTTATGAATGAATAGAGAATAGACGGTTAGCCAGTTTAGCTGAACAAGACTTCAAAAATAAGACGTAAGATAGGTGAGGTGTTTCTTGATAAATACAAATTGTCATCAGCTAAGCATAAGGAAGAACTTACTACTGTAGACATGGCTTGCTTAAACATTTTAAATCAATGACAAAAGAATTATCTCCTGGGGGTTATGATGAATGTGTGGGAAAAAGATGGGAAATGTTTAGTCAGGTATAAGTTTCAAGAAAATAATATATAATCAATAATCCTGTTATAATTTTCTTTTGTGTAATGATTTTAATCTGCTCTTGGAGAATATGTTCTTGTGATTGTTTTTGGAGAATGTGTAACTTGTGGCTATGAGGTAATCTTTTTCTTACATAGAGCATTTTAAGTGGTATAAAAAAAGGCTAAGAGGAAAGTGAAGTTGTTGGGCTTGCTCCATCCACCACGTGTGTATGAATGTGTGCCTGCTTTACATCATCGCTAACCCTGCATCCCCTCCTCGGAACACTGACAACACTGTTGGAGCTGGTCTTCCATACAGAACATAGTGTCTTCAGCAACAGGGACCTATCCATGAAGTTCAAGCTTGCAACCAACAGCAAGACAATAGTCTTGATGGTTTGTGGGTCTCTGCGAAAGCTTGTCTTAGAAAGGTTGGGTAGGATGGCTTAAGGCCCACCATCATCCATTCCAAGTACATGCCAGTTGTACTCAAAAGGCTAAGGGGATGCTAACATGAAACATAGACAAGAATAGAATAAAAATATCTTCACACTTCTAGCAATTGTCTTATCAGAAAGCAATGTCGTATAGAGCAACATATAAGGAATACACTATCCCATTTAGCCAACTATCATTTATTGCTCGTAAAGCCTCGGAGAAGAGCCTTATAATTCTTCTTTCAGGGGCTTCTACATTTTTAAAAGTTTACTTGTTGGGCCTTTCCCCTTCCAGGAAGGAATGTTTCAATGTGATGCAATTGTTACCCAACAGAAGTATATTATGCAAATTTAATTATCATGCTATTATAGTCCCAACCCATGTTAAACACAGGTCAAGAAACATTTGCTAAATAAATACACCTACCAGGTAGGTGTTAGTCAAGTGCTAGCGATGGTTCAGGTTGAGCACCGAGGAGAAGTTGGGGGTGGGGGGTAGGGATGAGTGAATTCTTCCCTGAGATAGCTCATTTGCCAAGATTCCAAGCCAGTGGTTCTGAAACAGGTCAAGCACTATTTCATGTTTCTAAAACACACTATGTTTACTTGAATTCCGAAGTTGTGAAGATCTGGGAGTAACAGCACAGAAAGAAGTGGGCCAAGAAAATCTCAAAAAATGCTTAGGCATTCATGATGACTCCTGCCCAGTTCTGGGTGTGGGAGGGAAACTGTGACCTTCATTACAATGGACAAATAGGGACATTCAGCATCGAGGATAATAAGAACACTGTGGTTATGCCACAGAAAGTCTCATATCTGCTCAGCTTCAGATGATTCAGAACCTGGGTCTTCCTCCCTCTGCCCTCAGTTTGTTACTTTAGAAGCCAGCATCAACTTCTTCCAAAGAAGCCCTCCCATTTTAAGGCCAAATGATCACAAGCCTACTTTTTCTCTCTTCCCTCTCAAGGCATACCCTATCCAAAGACTGTTTCCTAAGTGGTTGTGTTGTAGAAAATACCAGAGAAAACTTACTATCTAAGTCCATATTCATAACTGGCCAACAATGCAAACAGAATGTATAAATGTGTGGATGGTGTCCCAGGACGTCGGGCCAAGAGAACACTAGAGTAAAGACTCAAGGGAATCTCCCTGGAAGAACTTAGGTGTGCATCAAGAGGTTTTAAGTGAATGGGCAGGAGTAAGAGGTTTGTTGTACCGATTCTCTGCCCTCTCATGTGCCCTAGTTGTCGTCCTGTCTCACCTCCTAGCACACTGCCCGGCACAGAATGACAAATGAGACAGAGCTGAGCTCTTTCCTCAATGAAATCTCCGTTTCCAGTTCATCACAGTCACTACTCGCTCATTTATTCATTCATTTAATAGTGTTGGATTTTTTTTTTTAAAGAATAATCCCCATTTTCTGTCCTTGAAGGTTTTAAGCCAGAGATAGAAATGCAGCTCAGCTGGTAGAGCACATGTCTAGTATACATAGAGCAGATAGATAGTTCTAGATATACATAGACCCAGCACTATGTACATCATACATGGTGGCACACATATGTGCTTCAGATCTTTGGAGGAAGTCTTGTCTTTCTTGTGAAATATCACAAGCCTGGCCTCTGTTTGTGTGTCTCTCAGTATCATCTTCCAAGTTTCCACAATAGCTCATTCAACTCTGAGCACCTAGTGGCTTTCCCCGCTCAAAGCTCCGAAATTCATTAGTCTCTTCACACAAAGGTATCAAAGCCAAGTGGTCAGACCTGCCACAGCAGTGCCTCGTTCTCTGATACCATTTTCTGTCCTTGTTTGCTTTTTGTTGCCATAATATAACATTGACTAAATCCAGCTTGGGGAAGAAAGAGCTTATTTGCCTTACAGAGTGTAGTGTATTGTCATGGGAAGCTGCTGAGGGCCTGTCCCAGCCTTTAGGGGAACAGCACTGGGCAGGACACAACATCAGATGAAGGCTAAAGACTGCTGATCCCTGGTCTTATTATTTGTGCTTTAATAAGCACTGGTTTCTTTTCTCTGTTGCTCAAGGACCTCTTGCAGGTCAGTTGAGAGGCTTGGAACACATTTACTGTGAACTAGAGAAAAAAGAAAGAAAAAGGATTAAAATCCTTTATACAGGCAATATGTACACACACACACACACACACACACACACACACACTGGTCAGGCCCAACCACCTGTCTCATCAACTCCACAAGTGCTCATGCATATCCACATATACCTACATACATATGTATAGACCTACATATAGACAAATAGACATATACATAAATACATTTGGTGGATGGGCAGAGCCCCAGATGCTACACTTTATTCCTTCTCTCTGGCCTTCTTAGACCTTCTTAGACAAAAGTTCTTAGAAAATTGCTTCACGCTTTTCGCCAAGATGGCGCCGAAAGCGAAGAAGGAAGCTCCTGCCCCTCCCAAAGCCGAAGCCAAAGCGAAGGCCTTGAAAGCTAAGAAGGCAGTGCTGAAAGGCGTCCACAGCCACAAAAAGAAGAAGATCCGAACGTCACCCACCTTTCGGCAGCCCAAGACACTGCGGCTCCGGAGGCAGCCAAAATATCCTCGGAAAAGTGCACCCAGGAGAAACAAGCTGGACCACTATGCCATCATCAAATTCCCACTGACCACGGAGTCAGCCATGAAGAAAATAGAGGACAACAACACACTTGTGTTCATTGTGGATGTCAAGGCCAACAAGCACCAGATCAAACAGGCCGTGAAGAAACTCTATGACATTGATGTGGCCAAAGTCAATACCCTGATAAGGCCTGATGGAGAGAAGAAGGCATATGTTCGCTTGGCTCCTGATTATGATGCTCTAGATGTTGCCAACAAGATTGGGATCATCTAAACTGAGTCCAGATGACTAATTCTAAATATATACCTTTTTTTTTCACCATAAAAAAAAAAAAAAGAAAATTGCTTCACAGATAAAATGTACACAAAAGAGGAGTTATAGAGAAGGATGTTGATATTAGCCTCAAAGCAGTGTTTCATTCTTTAAGCTCATTATAAGTTCAAAGCCACAGTTTCACATGGCCTGGCTTTATCATAGTGCACACCTGTGGCTTCATCCTTGGACCTGACCTAGAATGAATATTTTTCCTTGATCACAGACTTGCCCCAAGCCTATTTCTCTTTTTATTGTAGTTGTGGAAGTGTAATGTATACCGTATTATGCAGCCTTTACTTACTTTTCTATGAGGGATGGGCACATTCTGTTCTCAATTCTAACTTTATTGTATCTTTCTGGCAAAACAACTTAAACCATCTCCTAAAACTTGCTTCCTAAAATTATTTGAATCAAATCAGGAATCATCATTAATTCATCTAAACAGCATTAATTCATGAAAGTTCATCTTCATATTTATCTGCAGGAAATTTGCCCAATAGGGTGGACTGATGCCCAGGAATTATCAGGCTATGGAATATTGGCAGGAAAAGGTATACCACTAACATGAAGTAATCCTAGGATAAAAATCTCTGAAGGCCCTGCGATTCAGAGCTTACTCATTGTAGCCACGCAAAATGGTGGGCCATTTACAGAAAACTTATTTGCATGCCTTTAGCCTTTCCTAGATGGCTCCTAACAAGAAGCCAGGACAAGAGCTCAACACAGGGATATAGAGGTAGGAACCAAAACAGAGATCATAAAGGAATGCTACTTAGAGGAATGCTGCTTACTGGCTTGCTTAACTACCCATCTTGTAGAGTCCAAGCCCACCTGCTAGGGATGGCACTGCCTATAGTGGAATAGGCCCTCCTCTATTAATTAGCAATCAAGAAAATGCCCCCACAACATGCCCATAGGCATGCCAGTCTGATTGAGGTAATTCCTTCTTCCCAGAAGTGACAACGTCATTATAAAGTAAACCCGTGAGGGTTAGAGTGCAAAGGTACATGAGTAGGAAGTAGCCCTCACTTGTCCCAAGTCAGCCAGCACTACATCTTTGTTTTCTAAGCTTCTAAAACTGTAAGAAGTAAATAAAGATCTGAATGCAAGTCATGCACTTACATACATGAAGGCAAAGCACTCATACACATAAAATGAGATAAATAAAATATTTAAAGGGACCAAAGAGTTAAGAGCTAAGAGTCAGGGATTAAGAGTACATACTGTGTTTTGCAGAGGAACCAAGTTTAGTTCCCAGCACCCACATGGAGTAGTTTACAGACATCTATAACTGTAGCCTCAAGGGGTCTAATGCCTCTGGACTCCATGGGCACTTGCACACACACACACACACCCCACAAAATCACACACATTTTTTTTAGTAGAAAAATGTAATTTGCTATTGCTTATTATAATACGAATAGCTTGTGATATATATTTTTTAAGAATAGCCTGACAATAATAGGAATACATAGATAATTCAGACACTTTCATGTAACTGAGTGTGAACCTTGAGGAAAATCTTGTGGAAGCCTGATCCTCCAAGGGCCCGAGGCTTTCATTTGCTGGTTCTGGACTCCCTCTAGTGGTGCATGCGTTTGATGCTTTAAATAGTGCTCATAGAATTGCCAAATTTGGAGTCCTGTGAACCAACAAAAGGATCTGTTATTATGATGTTTTTCTTTTCAAGGTTTTGTTTGTTTTTTGAGACGCTTCTTCATTCCGTATTTTAGGCTTGCCTAGACCTCACTACATAGCACAGGTTTAGCTGGAATATGTGATAATCCTTATGTAGGCTCCCAAATGTTGAGATACAGGTATGAACCATCACGCCCAGCCTAGAACGGTTTCCTACAAGATTATATCATTGTAGGTATAATGAATTCAGATGTACGGATGACTGAAGTAAACATTGAAAGTGGTCTGACTTAGAGGAGCAGGATGGGTTAAGGCTGCCTGGGAAAGATAATCTATATATAGTTCCACTGAGAATGAACGAGAGTTGAGGGCCCAGGAACAGAATCTTTTCTTAATGTTTGTGACACAGGAGGGGAGTGACTGTTTTCGTGGGGAAGTCGTGTATTTCTTGGCTAAGGTCAGAGAACTTTATAGTCCTGCCCTGAATGGGGTCAGCCTCTCCATGCAACGCAAAGCTTGTACTCCTCTCTACACCATATCCCTATTAGCTTAACCTCTGCCTCTGTTTTAAACCAGTGCAGAAATCTGTAAGGCTAACTTAGCTCTAATTGCCTCCGTTGGCATCGGTTATGACCATCAAATGTAACTTTCATGCGACCATGGTCAAAATATGCAGAGAAAAATCTCTTAAAATCATCCCATTAAACTCCTGTTTCCTGGTCAGTTCTATACCACAGCTATTCACAAGTACGCTAGCTTTCACATATATCCCTTTACATATTGAAGATGGTTATTATGTCTTATTACGTCTTCTTTCCCATATCTAGACGCTCAAAGCTTTTTGGAACGAGAATAAAATATATTTCATAAGGTGCGAGCATCATGATTAACTCGGCAGGTATTTTATTTGCACCTTGTTTATACCTGTAAACAGGTTACACCTTGTCAGCAGCTTGTGTTTTTTTTTTTCCTTAAGAAATAGTTTCACAAAATGAAAACTCTTATGGCCGAATGGAGCAGCCGTATGATGTTTGTCAGATGCCAGCGGAGACCTTTTCCTTGAGGCTTTTGGACAGACAACCAGGCGTCTGAAGTTTACGAAGAGCTAGCCTTTTCTCACTTTCCCAGAAGTCCTTTCGACCGTCAATCAGTAGCTTGTTCCTTCATGGCGCATGCGCGCCGCCCGCATCCGGCAGCCCGGTGAACTGCTGCCGGGCTTTCCCTGGCGTGGTTCTCCTAGTCATGGCTCCGGACTCGGGGCCCTGCCCCGACGGACAGCTTTTGAAGCTGCTGCCGGTGGATCCCCGGGACCGGGGCACCCAGCGCTGCCGCTTGGGGCCGGCCGCCTTCCGCACCCTGGGCGCGCGCCTGGGCTCGCCGCTGAGGATCTGCTTGCCCGCCGGCGGCTGCTGCCTCTGCACCGCCTGGCCGCGGCGCGACGGGGCGGACGGCTTTGTGCAGCTGGACCCGCAGTGCGCGAGCCCGGAGCCGCGGCGACCGCGGGAAGGATCGGTATGGACTGCTTGCAACCGGTGCCCTGTCCGCCCCTGCGGCGCCTAGAGGTGTGGCCGGTGCTGCGGCCGCAGGCGGGAGTCCCGAGTTCCGCCGCAGTGCTGGAGGTAGCGCAGGAGCTGCTGCGCAACCGGCCGGTGTCGCGGGGACACGTGGTGGCCACCCCGCCGGGCGTCCCCGGCCCTGTAGCTGCGCTGCACGTGGTGGGCGGGACACCGGACCCACAGCCCGCCGGGTGGGTCACTCCGCATACCTGCATCACGCTCAGCGACAAGCCTCCGCCACAGGTCGAGCCTCCGGGGGAGGTGACCCTTGGGGGCCTGTCGGAGACGGCCGACTCTCTGAGAGAGCTGCTCCGCCTGCCGCTGCGCTATCCGCTCGCCTTAGCTGCGCTAGGGCTGGCGGTGCCCCGCGGGGTGCTCCTGGCGGGACCCCCGGGAGTGGGCAAGACTCAGTTAGTGCGGGCCGTGGCGCGCGAGACCGGCGCCGAGCTGCTGGCGGTGAGCGCCCCAGCGCTGCAGGGCGCCCGGCCCGGGGAGACCGAGGAGAACGTGCGGCGCATCTTCCAGCGCGCCCAGGAGCTGGCCAGCCGCGGGCCCAGCCTCCTCTTCCTGGACGAAGTGGACGCCCTGTGTCCCCGGAGAGGCGGCCTCCATCGAGCTCCCGAGAGCCGCGTGGTGGCCCAGGTGTTGACTCTGCTGGACGGCATCCACGGGGACAGAGAGGTTGTGGTCGTGGGAGCCACTAACCGGCCTGACGAGTTAGACCCAGCGCTTCGCAGGCCGGGGAGATTTGACCGAGAGGTAAAGTTCCTGAAAGCTCGCCTTTTTGGATAGCTGGGTCAGGCAGGATTTGTAGATCACTTGTGACATGCGTGCCAGCCAGAACCTGGGTTCAAATCGTTGTGGGAAGCAGGATGGTCATTTGCTTTGTTGAATTAACTAAGCCTGTTGCAAGTATATTAAACTGAAATAGCCTTTGGGGTGAGGACTTAGTAAGAGAAGGCAGGGAAGGTAAATAAAAACAGGCATTAGCCCCCTAAATGTATTCATTCCTGTCAGGATACCAGCTTCCTGTCCTACAGTTGACTTCCTAAGTTGTCAGGACTATCTTTCTTAGGAGCTTTGGTCCTCAAGTGGTTTTTTGTTTGTTTGTTTGTTTTAATTTCTAAGGAATTGTTAAGTATTTAAAATATGTGGTAGGGCCGGGCGGTGGTGGCGCACGCCTTTAATCCCAGCACTTGGGAGGCAGAGGCAGGCGGATTTCTGAGTTCGAGGCCAGCCTGGTCTACAGAGTGAGTTCCAGGACAGCCAGGGCTACACAGAGAAACCTTGTCTCGAAAAACCAAAAAAAAAAAAAACAAAAAAAAAAAAAAAAAATATGTGGTAGGATTCTCTTAAGTCTTTCGAGGACTTGAGTGGATTTCTTCCTTGCACCATCTATTAAAGGGCCCTGCTTCCAAAGAACAAGGGCCTAGATTATCTAGTCTGTTATTTGATCCATGACTGCCAGAATTTGGTGTGTTCTCAAAAAACAACAAAGACTTCTTCAGTGAAATACAGAGTTTTCATTGTGGAGATTCCAGCTACTGTTGTTCCACTGGACAATCGGCATTTTCTTGTAATCGTAATCTAAGGTGTGCTTAGGTCATGATACAAGTTCCAGAAAGGTTTGCTGAGTGACTGTACATATTAATGAGGGTGCTTTTAAAGATTTTAAGTTGTCTGCTTCTAATTTCTCTACTTTTTGCTTTGCCTGTAGGTTGTCATTGGGACTCCCACACTAAAACAAAGAGAGGCAATTCTGCAAGTGATTACTTCAAAGATGCCCATCTCCAGCCATGTCAATTTAGGTCTCCTGGCAGAAATGACGGTCGGCTATGTCGGTGCTGACCTGACAGCACTCTGTAGAGAGGCTGCCATGTGTGCCCTTCTCAAGAATGAGAAGGTAGGTAGTGTTCCCCTGTCAGCAGCTATGGTAATCTTTCAGATTAATGTGACAGATTATCGTGGGGTTAAAAAAGTGGTAAGTACATCCATTCCTTGACATGGCTGGTAGGCTCCCCAGCGGTTTCCGTGAGTGTGTGTGTGTGTGTATGAACATATGTATACAAATATAATCTCCTAAATACATTTACATCTCAACTCTATATAAATATATGATTAAAGATGAGGATAAATGGCAGAGTCTTCCAGGAAAGTGTCCATGGTCAATTTTCCTCAATAATTCTCTAGTGCTAGAGCCTGGAGCAGCCAGGAAAGACAGTGTCCCTCAAAATAGTCAGACAGATTTGAATTTAAAACTTTTAAGCAGCCACTTCAGACTTACACAGAAAGGTGCAAAAGTCGTGCTAAAACTTTTCATAGCTTTCTCCTGAATTATCCCCTTGTAACATTCTACTGGGTTTACTTTGACATTTCTTTCTTTATGTGGATGAGTTTACATGTGTGTGTGTGTTTCTGAGACTTGAGACTATCCCACAGCCGTGATACCACAGCTAGAATTTTATTCACTCATGATTAACATCACCAAAGTTAACTTTGATTTCTAGAACAAGCCAGTATCTATAAGATTTCTTCATTGTTGATAAATATCTACAAGAGAAATGAAGCTTTCTAATCCAAGAAAAATTGAGTACTTGGAATTTTATTAAAGATTGTCATTGATTTTTCAAATCTTAAATTAGTAATTACTTTAAAAATATTTAGGGTTATCCTAAATATAATATTTTGTAGCACTACTATTTTGAAAATCATATCATTTCATATATGATAACCCAGGTCTCTAGACCTCATCAGCAAGTAATAATTTTAGCAGCTGAGGATTCTGAGACATTTCAACTTCATCCATAATATCCTAAATTATTTTATCTAAATAATTTATATCTTTCCTAAGATATTAGTATTCATTCTAATACTGAAGGTGGAAGAAGTTATATGAACTTCTAAGTCCTCATCTTAATGGATTTGGTACCAAACTGTTTAGTGTTTTAATGAGTCCCTGTGTGAAGGTATGAAAATGAATGTCCCTTGTGAGAAAAAATAAGAGTTCCAGAGAGAAGGGAGGCACATTTAGAATTCTCTCTGCTTTGTGAAGTTCCAGGCTTTGATCTTAAGCATCTCTGATTTAGGTGGACCAGTCAGCTCACTGCTACTTGAAGAGGGGCCTACCTAAGTCTAGTCACCACAGGGATGGCTGAGTTCAGGAACAGCCCAGGGGGAGTGGAGAGAAGGGACAGACATCTGGGAAGGTACTGACTTATCTTTTTTCCCTCCCGCTAGGCAGGTGAAGGACTCTGTATCAGGGCAGACAAGGAATCCATTAAAGTTTTTTCAAACTAGTCCGATGACAAGAATTAGAAACAAAGTTTAATAAATACAGAAGAGAAAGGACTTAGTGCCTGCAAGGTGATGAGAGTCAAATGGGATGGCAGCACACAAGTGGTCTTGAGTGAGATTTCCAAATGCTGATTGGTATTCTCTAAAATTAGAGTTCAGGTACCCAGGATCTAATATTGTAAGCCAGCAAAACAAAGAAACAAAACAAAAATCTATGATAATGTGCCCGTAAGTCTTTTCATCAACAGTAGAACAAACGTACATACAGCAATGACTAAATAGTTGGTCAGAATGTTTTCTCATTGAACACGTGATTCACATTAAGCAGGATGACAAAATATAAAGAAAGTGAGCTTTGCCTAAAACATTACATTAGGGGTGACAGTTGCTAACATATTTAGATACTACTGTTCAGAATAAGTCTACCATAAGTATCCATTTTCATGGTCTTCTCTAAATGGTGTAAAATAGATAATAGTTGAAAATGAAAATTTGTAGACAACCCATATGATATGAAGGCAAATTATTCAACAGCAACACAGGGGAACTAGAACTGAGCATAAGGAGCTTGTGATTAGTTAAAAGCTTCGCTGGAGTGATAGAGACAAAACCATAAATAGTGTTAATGCCTGATGTTACTGGGGAAGAAGAGCAGCAAGGATGTAGCTTGCTGATCTGAACATTTGGAGATGGGCAGACAAGCAGACTTGCTCACTTAAGAGCAGGATAAGGCCTTTCAGCCCATTTCCTTCATATGGAAAGAACTTTTAAAGACAGTAAGACAAGACCACCAAAAGTCATTTCCTTTTAAGTATTTTTTAACATTTTATTTTTGAAATCATTTACATTTTATTGGGAAGTTGCAAAATAGACCTTCAACCAAACCCCTTTATCTAAAGTCATAGTTTTTAACATTTGCTAAGTTAGCGTTAACAAGTTTTCCCTTGTTGGTCGTGTGTGTGTTGTGTGTGTGTGTGTGTGTGTGTGTGTGTGTGTCGCGGTGTGTTACAGTGTGTGCATACATGGTTTTTATTTTATAGGAGCCATTGAGAATAATTTTTTGATCTCAGATTTGTGACTCTGACATGAGTGACTCAGGTTGGTTATTCTATAGAATGATCAGATTCCAAGTATACATCCCTGTTTGGAAACAGTACACAGTCGGGGTTATGTCTTTACCATATCTAGGCACAAGAGCATGATGAGCTGCAGGCTGCTCATCGGATGCTAACCGACCCAATATCAGGGCAGTGTCCAGTTCTCCACCTTGCAGCTATTTTCTTGTTTGCTACTAATAAGGAAGTGTGCGAGGAGACACCTGGAGACCTAAAAATGTCCCCTTGTCAATGTTCTTACTCAGAATAGCTTTTATAGAATTTGACAAAACAATGACTTTCTAATTCTGTTATTTTTCCTGTTTCACCCTGAATTGAAGAAATTTAATCAACACAGTGTTGAGTAATGTTTCTTCCTGGCTATGGCTTCTTTAGAAAACAATCTGTTAACAGTTGGAGCTGTCAGAATTTAAAACTGAATCAGTGAGCTCAGTGCTTCCACTTTGAGGGAATGATTGATGAAGATGCTTGAACTTGACAATAGTGATGATTACATTTATAAGTTCAAAAGAGTGTTGGGGTTTTTGTTGTTTGTTTTTTTGTTTTTGTTCTTTAGAGTTTCTTATGCGTCATGTATACTATAGAAAAGGTCTACCTAATTTTTTACTTCATTTTTCTTTTTGGGATATATTTCTTCAGAGACCAAGACAGTCCTAAAATTGAGGAAACAGATTTTCTTGAAGCTTTTAAAAAGATTCAGCCCTCATCATTTCGAAGTTCCATTGGCCTGACGGACGTCAAGCCTGTTGGCTGGGAGCAGATAGGTGGACTTGAAGACGTAAAGCTGAAGTTACAGCAGGTAACAGTTACTGCTTAGCTTATTTCAGCAGAATCCCCAAGAGGCTTCTGTGTCTGTAGTGAAAATGCTGTGATCAAACTGTGCTAGCCCTCTTACCCAAATTCCTGGTCATGTGCTTTAGTCTTTATTTAGTTAGACTTCTGTAGACACTAGTTTTTCTGTTTCCCTGTCTTAATCTTTTAAGGTTTTTGCTTTAAAGAGTTCATTATAATCTAGAACACAGGTCAACAGGATTCCTGTGATAAGCTGGATAGTAAATGTTTTAATTTTTGAGACACGCAGGCTGTTAGCCGTTCACGAGCCACTATAGTTTGAGAGCAGGTAAATGAGAACATTTGGCCTGTGTTTCCATGGCTCTGCATCTGTGGATGCAGCTGTGTAAAATACTGTCTGCACTGAGCAGATTTGACTGTTTTTCCTTGTTATTTTTCCATAGATAATGTAGTATGCCAACTATGTACATGGTATTTGCATTATTAAGTATTATAGCTGATAGATTGTAGGTTATATGCAAGTACTATAGTTTTTCCTCCATGGTGCTGGAGTTTGAAGTTATAGGGAGCCTTTCCCATGGGCTTGTCTTATTTAACTTTCACAAGTTTTGGGTTTGGTTGAAGGTCTGAAGAGACACCAGCCACACTTCTTCTGATGTCTTCTATTAGCCTGGTTGTGGTAGTTTCCTACCTTTCTGGGCACTCTTCTACCTTCCCTGAAATGTTGTTGCTTGAGAGACTTCTGAACATCTTACTTTCTTTAAAATTATTTTTATTTTATGCATATCAGTGTTTGGGTCCCATGTATACATTGACACCGCATGTATGCCTGCTGCCCATGGAGGTCAGAGGAGGGTGTCAGATACCCTGAAACTCAAGTTATGGATGGTTGTGAAACACTATGTAGGTTCTGAGAGCAAAACGTAGGTCCTTTGCAGTGCTATTAACCACTGAGCCATCTCTCCTATTCCAGATACCCTTTCTGTAGTCCAAGGTGATTGACAGGGTCTAAGATCAGTCTTAGCTGTCCATTGATAATAAGTCTTGGGTAGACTTTCCTTCATGTCATCAGGACTGTTTAGCTGCCTGTCTGCTAGATGACCACAGAGCTGTCAACATGTTGCGTCCAGGGTCCATCTAAAGCCAGGTGTAGGATGCACGCCTTTAATCCCAGCACTTGGAAGATAGAGGCAGGTGGATTTCTTTCAGTTTGAGGCCAGCCTGGTCTACATGGTAAATTCTAATACTGTCAGGGCTACATAGTGAGACCCTGTCTCAAAAAACCAAAAGGAAACAAACAAACAAACAAGTCCCCCACTATACTTAAAATTCCCTGTCTCAGTGAACAGTCAATCAGCAGTTCCCTGTCAGAAGTATGGCACTAGGACTTTGTAAAATGCAGTTTCTTATGTTTCAGTGACCAATCTGTCCTCGACGTCTTCATTGACTGATCTTCCAGCCTTCTGGTGTGCACCACATATTACTGTGTTGCCGATTGGACTATTGTCCGTCTCTCCGTTTTGGTCTGCCTCCATTTCACCCCCATTGCTTCTGTTCACTGATAGGGCAGTGTATTTGATGGCTTCATGCATCTCTTTTTGTGACATCTCTTCTCCTTGGAGTGCCTGTCCCTGCCTGGTTGTTAGTTTAAAAGTCTGTCTCCTTAGGAACAAAGCGCCCCCCTTTCACTCTTTTCTTTCTTTCTTGAGGCCAGTGTTGGTTCTGGCGCCTCAGTAAGAGGAAATTGCACAGTTCACTGCTAACTTTTCTAGGCCTGAGCTTCTGAGTCTGTAAAATGATGGTAAACCCACTTGCCTTAGAGGTGGGCAGGGCTTCTTCACCATTCAGTAACATTTCTTGAGTGCCCGCTTTAGGCACGAACCAACGCTGCTGATCTGTAGCAAGAGCAGAGTGGCCAGCCCGTCATGGAAAAGGAGTAGTAGTGAACTATAAATGGTCTAAGTAAGGTGGAAGGCAGTACAGGTTGTGGCTGAGAGAAGGGGCTCCACTCTGCCCGTGTTCTTGGGGAAGACTTCTTCAAGCAGGTACTTTTGAGCTAATGAGAGGGTGAATAGCCACATGGGGCTGGAGAGATGGCTTAGCACAATAAGATCACTTCTTGTTCTTGCAGAGGACAAGATTCAGTTCCCCAAACCCATGCAGCAGCTTATGACCATCCATAACTCCAGTTCTAGGGGATCCAGTGACTTCTGACCTCTGCAGGGACCAGGCATGTACATAGTATGTGTACATACATGCAGACAAAACAACCAGACACAGAAAGGAAAAGATAATTAAAAATTTAAAAAGAGTAGCCACAGAGAGATGTTGGGAGGACATTCAGGCATAGCATGGTCTCACAAGTAGAAGTGCTTGGGTGCAGGTGAGCCAAGTTGTAGGGACCTGGCTTCCTGGGCTATCATGAGGACAGGAGGCTATTTGAGCCCAACAGGGTGTGGGAAGTCCGGATGAGGGAGATTTGGCATGTGGCTGGTGCACTAATATCTCTCTGTCTCTGCCTACTTACAGTGTGTTGAGTGGCCTCTGAAGTTTCCTCAGGAGTTTGCCAGGATGGGGCTGACACAGCCAAAGGGCCTTCTCCTGTATGGTCCCCCTGGATGTGCTAAAACTACTCTGGTGAGGGCCCTGGCCACAGGCTGCCACTGCTCCTTCGTGTCGGTGTGCGGGGCCGATCTCTTCTCTCCTTTTGTTGGAGACTCAGAAAAAGTCTTGTCTCAGGTTGGTTTACCTTTAAGTTGTGTTTTTTCCTGTTGTGAAAGGTATATATGCTTAAATTTAAAACAAGAGTCCTCTTCCCTCCATAACCTTTCCACAGACTGCTACTGTTTGGTAAATTTTCCTCTCTGATTTTGAGGAAGGTAGAGGTGAGGTTTTATCAATCTGAAATTTTATCTTTTTTTTATTTTTGCCATTTTTAAAGACCGTGTATGTGTGTGTATGTGTGTCCGGGTAGGCTATGTGCACTTGTGTGCAGGTGTTCTCATAGACCCAGAAAGGATGCTGGATCCCCTGGAGCTTGAGTTGCAGAAGATTGTGATCTGCCAGTGTGGGTACTAGGAAGTGAACTCAGGGCCTGTATAAGAGCAGTACACGCTCTTAACCCTTGAGCCATCTTTCCGGCATGTTTATCATGGTTTTTAAAGTTAAGCATCATCACCAGATGGATTTGGTGGCATATATCTTTAATTTTAGTACTGAGGAGACAGTGACAGGCAGATCCCAGCCAGCCTGGGCTACATACTGATCCTGCCTTAAAAGAAATTCTGAAATTCTATGTTAAATATCTTTCTCAAGACAGTTTTTAAATATCTATCTATCTTTGGCCCTTGTTTTACTTATTATTCTCTAGTTCATAAGCACTTAGACTCTTCATTTTTCTGTTTTAATGATTACAAATAGGAAACTGAAAACAGTCACCGGAACAGCGTGTGACGTTGTGTTTTTCTTCCCTCACTAAGGTATTTCGACAAGCAAGAGCCAATACTCCAGCGCTTGTGTTTTTGGATGAAATTGACTCAGTCCTGGGGTCTCGCTCAGTCGGCACCTTGGGATGTGACGCCCGGGAGCGAGTTCTTTCAGTTCTGCTGAACGAGCTCGATGGTGTGGGAGTTAGGACGGTAGAGAGCAGAGGGAGGAAAGCCAGCCAACAGGGTAAATGCCAGGAGCTGGACACACTCTGATCACTGTCTGTCAGCATTAGATAGCATTCCGGCATGGCTGCTTTTCCCAGGCTGAAGTCATCCAACAGGGGGATTTATATGATTTCATTTGAATTCTTGGGACTTTTGCAGGGCAGATAAAAGTTGAGACTTGGACAGAAGAAAGTGAAAAGTTTTATAATTCTCTAATATGTGAATTTAATTTTTGTAAGAATGAGAAATATTTTTTGCTTACTGGAGAAGGGAGATTATTTTCATGTGTATATCCTGAAGAAGGACTTATCCCTTCTTCAGTTTGTGTGTGTAAAACATTACAAAACAAATTAGCACTTAAGTAACTTTGATAGTTGAAAGCCAGCGAAGGTGGCTTTTGGGGTGCCCTGCGTCTGTGAGCCTCTCATTCAGAAATAGTGGCTTCTTGTCCTGAGCAGGTCATTTCTGACTTACTTTAGGATAATCATATTGTTTATTTCACATTTTAAAAATCATTCATAGAAGGAACACTTTAACCACTGTAATTGGAAGAGACCCATGATAACATGATCTCGTGATGCTTTCCTTAGCATGCTGGGAAATTTGCTGCTTTGAGGGTAAACACTGGGGAACTGTTTGGGCTGTTCAAGTCTAGGAGTATTCTGATTTTAGGCCTCATTGTGTCTTTTGAATGTTTCTTTTGGGCAGGGAGTGTATATAGCTCAGTGGCAGAGTGACTGCCTGGCAGGCCCAACCCTGGGTTCTATCCCACACCACATAAGCCAGGTGTGCTGGTGAGCACTGTAACCCAGTGCTCAGAAAGTGCAAACATGGCTTTTAAGGTCAGTTTTGTTGGGTAAAGTTTTGGGACAGCTTGGGTACCTCAAACAGAAACAAATGTTGCTTCTCATCCAGGGTTTGCATAACTTCAGTTCAGCTTGATTGTCATCATTTCTGCCTCCAGAAAGAAGAATAATAAGTAAATGTCCACCTTTGTGGGTATTGAAAGCTAGACTTTCCAGAGCCGTACCTTCCCCATTAGTCATGCATTCTGCCCTTCTTTGTGGTTGCTGTTCATTGAGTGCTTGGGTGGATTTGGGAACTGGCCAGGTGTTCTTCCATCTGGCTCCTCACCAGTTCTCACACGGAGAAACGCCTGTCAGGACTAGCCATTCCTTCAGACACACAGGTAGCTCTTTGATTAATGAGTTGTTGCGGGTGGCTTTGTACCAAGAAGGTATGTATACACCTAGGTTTGGGTGTAAGCATCCTGGTTCCAAAAGAGGGTTATTCCTTTCAAACACAGTACTTTCTCATATGGACTTGAAGGATTTTAATAAATTACAGCTTATTGATGTTACTTTGTGTTATATGCTTTCCTTCAGAGTGTCAAGAAATTCTTCATCGGAGTGTCATGATTGTTGTGGCAACAAATAGGCCTGATGTGTTAGACGATGCCTTGTTACGGCCTGGAAGATTAGATAAGATCATCTATGTCCCCCCTCCTGATCGAGAGGTAAGCAGTGCCTGTTTCCTTTGCATCAGCAGTGCATCTCGTCTGCCTAGTAGCATGTCTGCATAAATTCCAGACTGGGCAGCGTGGACGGTGTGTCCTGCTCTCACTGTGCAATGCTGGTACCCAGTTCTTTGCTTGGTGACTCTTCTTAAAGTCACATGTTTGTTCATGCTGGCTCCCTGGCCCTGCCTTCAGGGAAACATGCCTTGAACTGACTCTAGTGCTCCCAGCAGTACTGAGGGCACTGGGTGTCATTGTATCTGGAATGGAAGAATCCTAAGGCATTTGAGTCTCTGAAAGGGCTTTGGCAGTGATCTGGGTCTGTGGGGACTGCAGCATGTCCAGTCAGGAAATGCTTTGCTCTTAAACACCCAAAACAACTGTCAGATGGTGAAGGGCTCCAGGAATTAATTTTTCCTTCCTTGGGATTTTATCAAGTTTTAAAGAGATCTCTTTTTTAAGTAAATGTCCGATGCTTCTAAATGTATCTGATAAATCATGTGTTTGTTTCTAAGCCTATTCTGATAGCACTTTTGTTCCCAAAAGAGAATCATCTTGTCACATAAGGAAAAATGGTTATGACTGGCAACTTCAAAAGTTAATTAAGAAAGTATTTTTTCATGATATTGTTTCTACCATTGCTGTGTAGACCATTGATGGCTCAATCTCTCTTTCAGAAGCAGGAGTGATGTTGTTTGACTATGAACACACACACATCGTATGCACAATATACACCCCACACACACCACAAATATATACACCATATACATCACACACACACACACACACACAAATGCACACACCGTACATACATCACACACACAGACAGTCACTACACACACATTACGCACACATATACCACACCCTCCCACACACCACAAATATATACACCATACACATCTCTCACACACACACACACACAAATGCACACACCATACACATCACACACACACACACACACACAAATGCACACACCATATACATCACACACACAGACAGTCACTACACACACATCACATATACCACACCCCCACACACCACAATACACCATACACACACACAATACACACACATACTACACAACACACAAATGCACAACATACAATCACACACACAACACACATCACCACAATGCACACATACAATCACATACAAACAGCAAAATGCTCACATCCATACAAAAAGCACACATCATACACACAGACGAGTCACTACACACACGATACCACACCCTCCACACACCACACACACACACAGCACATACACCACACACACTTTGTAATGTGATAAGAAATTTGAACTTAAAATGTTCACTGTATCACTGTTGAACATAAATGTTATAACATTGTAAATATGTTTTTGTTTGTTTATTTTCTTCCAGGGCAGGCTTTCTATTTTAAAAGTCTGTACAAACAACATGCCAATAGGACCTGATGTTTCACTAGAAAACCTAGCAGCAGAAACCTGTTTTTTCTCTGGAGCTGATCTTAGAAACCTCTGCAAAGAAGTGAGTGTGCACTGTTTTATTTGGAGTCTTTGAATGGTTTTCCTTTTCTGTAGCTTTACTAAATATAAAATTGAGAAGAATGCAGGGATCTTAAGGGTATAATACTGAATGACTGTAAAGTGACCACACTTTTATAACCAGCACTTGTGTCAGGAAGAGATTGTTGGTATTCTAGAATCTTCCTTCGACTCTTCCTACCTTCTTCCCCTGCTGCCCGCCAAAGGGGACGACTCTGCTCACTCCCACACTGGAGACGAGCTGTGCAGCTTTTGAGCTCTGAGTTTCTACATTCTGCCATGAACAGTTTGTCTGTAGTGAGAGTGTGGAGTTGGATCTTCCATACATATACATGACTACAAGTTGAATTGCCAGGTCATAAGATGTGCCATCATTTCTTTTATGAGCAGTGCTGCATGATTCCTCTCATCTTAGACTATATGTGGATTCAGGGCATATATGTTATTCTGCAGTTTGCCTATTTAAGGCTGGATATTTTTTTTTTAATATACAGGAAACTATGGTGTATGGTGGATTTTTTAGTCACCTTAACTTTTAGTGTTTTTTGATGGCATTGAACTCCTTTGATGTAACACCAAGGATTTGCCACCAGATTGCAGTGTTGACAGTTACTATTGGTTTTAATGTGAAACAAACTGACTATTGCCTACTGCTTGTGTCCTTCAGGCTGCCTTGTTTGCTCTGCAAGAAAGCGGACTGGAAGCAACCACAGTGAAACAGGAGCACTTCACAGAAGCACTCAAGACTGTGAAGCCATCCTTAAGTCTGGAAGAGTTGACTTTCTACGAAAACTTATTTAAGAAAGGACTTTCTAACTTGGAAGATCATTAAATTTTTATTTTATTCAGTTTTTCATATGAAGTGGTTTGCAACTTCACACTTTCATGAGAGGGAGAAGGGGTGGGAGGGGAGAGAGATGAGAACTTGCCTGATAAGAACTATCTTACTTCTAGAAGATATATTCAGAACCATAATAAAAAGCATGCGTGTGATTTTGTTAGGATAATTATTTTTTGTTTGGTCATCTATGACGTTGAAGTATATCACGCTTACAGGAAAGCTGCAGGAGCAGAACAGAGGGCTTCCTTCGGCATGCTCTGGCCCGGGTTCTCACTCTAGCATTTTCTCACATTTGTCTTTGCTCCTTCCTCCGCGCACACACTGTTTTCTTAACAGCCTGAGACTGCACTAGAGCCTTGAGTCACTTAGTCTTGGGGATGACACTGAGAAGTGTGCCATTAGGCTGGATTGTTAGGAATGTCATGGAGTAGTGTGGTTATTCCAGCAAGATAGTGAAACCATCAGGTAAGGTGATTTGGGGAGTTCGCTCTCATAGATGCCTGTCACCCAAACATGCGGTTTATGGCCATCTATGCATAATGCTCTGTTACAGCTAGTGTTGAGCATGTGTGCCTCATAAATACAACTAACTGCCTTATGCTACAGTTAACTCACAAACTCCGTGAAAGTTTAAAAACAACTGTATTTTAACATAGTTGGTGTATTTCTCTCTGTTCCAGTGATGCCCCTTGTGATGATCTTTCCTGTCAGATGATTTAGTCTGGGATTACAACTTGAGTTTAGTTGTCATGAGTCTTCCATGTCTTAACTTGGAAACAGTTCTCAGTCTCTCTTGGCCTCAACATCTTTGAAAAATGTAGATCAGAGTTTTGTTGTTTCTTTGTTTGTTTATTTATTTTTGTTGAACAGTCAGCCCTGGTTTGTAGTGTTGGTAATGTTTGTTCTGATCACTCAGTATTGTTTAGTTTCTCTATTATACACTTACCTTTCTCCCTTTTATATTATATGTAATTTGAGGTCATAGCTTTGTCTTTGTGTTTTTATTTTATAGAAGCAACTCAAAATTAAAAACCCTTTGGTATTTAAACCTTCCAGTTCTTGATTTCTTTTAACCCTCAGAGTAGCAATAGTACACTGTTGCAGTAAAACTCCAACCCCAATAAGCCCGTGCAAAAATACAACTCAATTACAAGATTTATAAGCTGCACACCTACACTGGGCAGATTTACCGCTACACTACTCGATTCCCCAGCTATGAGATCCTTTGCTACTTGTGGCTTCTCCAGGCCATGTGTTTCTGTTCCATCTTCCTCTCTTGTTCCCTCCTCTTCCCCCACTCTCTAAAACCTTTCCCTTACCTACCTTTCCCTTTCACTGCCAATCACAGGCTCTAGCCTTTATTTGACCAGTTAAAATGGGGAGAAGGCTCACATGAAATCTCGAGTAAGTGATCTGGTTGGGGCAGCCCCTCTTTGAGGAAGCAGAATTAACATCAGAATACAAACAGCACCAGGGCAGCCACAAGAGTACATGGTGTTGAGCATTTGCTTACTTGCAGTGTGCAGGGCATCTTGCTGGGCCATTCTCCACTCAGGATGGCATCTGGGCTCCTGTCACCCAAATGTGACTCAGTTTCCATGGTCAGAAGAAGCTTGCTTTACACAACTTCCAAGACTTTTTTTTTTTTTTTAATGTTTTAGTTAGCATTTTATAGTGTCCTAAGTTGATTTTCATGACAATCTTACACACATGTGCTTTGTTTATGCTGTCTTCCCCATCCCTTCTTTCTCACTGGTTTTTCACCCCAAATACTCCCATTCCCCTTTCACATCAAAACCTTTGTGTAAAATGAATACTTGGCCAATACTTGAAAGACATCAGTAAGTCGGCAGTGTGTATTTTCCCCCTGAGCTCCCAGACTACTCTCTAGTCTTAGTAGTTGGCCCCAGCATAAAGAATGCCTGGAAATCCCAATGTCAAACCTGGTGGAGCAGCTACTGAAGGATGGGGTGATGGGATTAGTGTAGCCCACTGTCTAGGTTTGTCAGAAAAAACTTCAAACAATAATGAGGATTCTCCATTTTTCTCATCAAGCCTGACAGGGCTGGTTAAGTTTAGATCCAAGGGTGAGAGACAACCAACCATGGCTTAATGTGTTTGAGTCAAGTCACAGTGGCTACAGAAGGCTCTAAAGATGTCTAGTGAGGGAGACAAAGCTTCCTCAAAGAATTGGCAAGATCACAGTGAGACTGGCTAATATCCTAGTGGGAATTCTGGGGCCTACCAGACCTGCTTCACTTCCTAGTATCCCAGGCAGCAGTGACTTGGTGTCACACCTGGATGCCAGTACTTGTGCTTGAGTGTGTGTGTGTGTGTGTGTGTGTACGTACTGGGGGGAGTTACAGGGAGTGTGGTGGTGAGGCTACAAGCTCTATTCATTTGAGAAAGTGTTTGAAGAACTGGATGATGGGAAACTCTGAATGCTTCTGATGGTTCTTTAGTCATTTACTTATTTTTGTAACAATATTTAGCAGATAATTTACTATTTAAATTGCTGCAGTTGCCTTAGTAAGATTAGCTGTTAAATAAAAACCATCCCAAACTGCTGTAATTCCATTAATCCAAGGGGAAAACAACTAACATTACCCTTACATCCTCCAGAACTGAGCACACCTGGGTGTTAATGCAAAAGGACAAAAGTGTGGCTTCCTAGATCTACCTGTCAGTGCTACAAGTAGAAAGAAGCATAGTTTAAAGGTTGTTTGAGCACAATATGTAGATACATATTTTCCAATTTCTTGAATATTTTATTCTGAAAGCTTGGAAACAAAAATAGAATAACCTAACAACATCACTATCTGGAACCGATTCTGAATGATTAAAGCTATGGTACATTTGCTAGCTATTGTGACTAGAGCAGTTATGAACACTGATAGGCATGTGTCTCTACAGTAGGAAAGAGTCCTTTGGATATAGTCTAAATGTATACTAGATGTGTACTGGATGCTATGTAGGTTGCTGAGGGTAGGAGTGGGGGTCATCAATGGCGTTACCCGGCTGTGAACTGCAATAGTGACCAATGTGCAGGGCTAGCCTTGGCTATGTTGCAGTAAGACACTGCTCGCCAATCCCCTTAGGTACAGTCATGGCACAAATGCTACAGAGTTAACCAACCATTAGAAAAATGGATTGTACTTAAGAAAATCTGATTGGATTTGAGACCCCTCCACAGAAGGAAACCCGTAATGTTGCCTGATACTGTAAATCTGGCCAAGAGCCTATAGTTGGGAAGTTCCCAGGCCCCAGGGAGCCTACTACAATATCTACTGCCCTTTAAATCCATATCTCTATAGACTAGCGCAGGTCTCAGGCCGCAGCACCTCAGCAGAGGTTTTTGTACAGTGGATAATGGTTAGTTATGCAGAGTCTAAATGAAGAGACTAAATTGTCATTTGAGGACTCATTCACAAACGGGACATCTATTCCATAACCACCCCTGCACATTCAAAGATCATCATGGGGAGGGGGTTGTGGGTGACTGGAACTAAACAGTGTCCTCTGGACATGACAGGACAGCTGCACTCGTGACCTCATGGCATCTGGGTGCAGCAGGAGCAAACTAATCCCAGGTTAGTACGGGGAAAGAGTTCACAAACCCCGACCCTTAGCTAAAGAGCTGTGGACAGTTGGTGGCTTTTCCAGAAGGGAGAATCAGTTTTCTTTAAGAATGTGGCCCTTGGCAGGTGACCATGCTTCAGTGGGTGACCCCACACCCCAGATTATATGGGAAGCACAAATTGGTCTCACTGGGTTATTTAAAGCAAGCAAACAAAAACTACTTAGTTGGGAGGGGAGGGTGGTAAGCATGGATCTGGGAGGAGTCAGAGGAAGAGGGGAGGTATGATCAAAACCCTTGAATGAAATTCCCAAAGAATCATAAAATAATCTTTTAAAAGGTGTTCTCTTTTTGTGCAGTGTAGTTATACACATCTATGGTCCCAACACTCAATCAACTGAATAGGATGATCTTAAGCTTGAAGTCAGCCTGGCCTATGTTGTAGTAAACGCTGCCTCCACCTCCCAGCAAAAACATTTCATAACTGCAGAAGGGGGGTTGTACTGGAAATTTAACCCAGGTCACAGGATCACCCAACTTCTTGACATTGTGACATCATATCATCATCTGTAAATGTGTTGAACATCCTGTGACTTATAGGCTGAAGATTCTAGCACATTCTAGGCTAGGGGTTTCCCACTGAGATATGACTTCAGCCCTTCAGTGTGTTTTTAAATAACTTAAAGAAACCAGGCTTGTTTCACTTAAAGAGGAGGGTACACTGAGAATTCTGGTGTTAGGAGCCAGACTTCTGTTCTGATTTCATCTCTACCACTCACCAGCTGCATGTCTTGAACATTTGTGCATCTAGCAAGGTATTCTCTTCCTTCCCCCAAACCCCCTGCCCCCCGGCTCCCATCCCTATCCAAGGAATCCATCTTAGTGTCTGGCATACGGCCGCTGACCTAGTGGAATTGCTTCCAAAGAAAACTGTCAGCCAAAATTGTTGAGTTAGGGGGTACCCAAAGCCGAAGCCAACACTTGGAGTCTGCAGCAGAGATGAACACCTGGAATCTTCTGCAGTTGAATTTTGTTTTGTTTTCCTTTTTTTAAAGAAGGAAGAGGAGGAGGAGGAGAACAAGAAGAAGAAATGGGGACACTGTTGGAGTTAATCTGAACTTTACAATTTACTTTTAAATAATCTCCATATATGCAACGTGTCACGTTTTGGAGCTTTTATGTGGTTGATGTTTTTCAAATTTACCCTACTCTGCATCTGGCAGCCTCTCCTGGTACTGGGGTAAAGGTGGCAGCCAGCACTGGAGCCCCTGCCCTCCCTTACCCCCTCACCACCCCTCCTTTTTAAAGGAGCTGGTTGTCTTTCACTCAGATCTATCACACTGAAACCTGAACCCCCCAGACGTTTGGAGATGGCAGGATTAGGACAGAAAGTGATGGTCGACCGCAGGTAAGGACCGCGGTCAGCGGCAGCGCTGCGCTATCGTCCTGCAGGGGGCGCGCGTGAGCTGGCTCAGTGCGACTCGGAGGGATCGGTCCCGCGTGACCAGGACACCAGGACGCGCGGCCCTTCCCGAGCGGTTGGCTGCATATAAGGCCCGCTCGCTTCTGGGCGTTAACATCTCCTGGCCGCAGCCGCCCTAGGTGCGTCTCCTTTCTGAAAAGTTCTGCAGAGCGGGCAGTCGCCGGGCCTTCTGCGACTGTTGGACGGCTGGGTGCCCAGGTTCGGGGGAAGATATTTTTGACCAGTATCTTGGATTTTTCCTTCTTCTAGATTTGGAATTCTACATTAAAATCATCATGGGCGTTTTCCAGAGATTGATGAAGAATAAGGAAGTAAGTTTCTAATCTTAACCTACTTCTTAACTTACTCCTGAGAGTTTTCATTTTTAAAAAGAGGGGAAAGATGATGAAGATTTTGAATTTGTTGTATTTCGAAGTTTCTTACTGAGTTTATCCCCACCTGTTCTCTCTCAGCTCATTCCTTTGGCGTTTTTTATAAGCGTGGCCGCCACTGGAGCCACATCTTTCGGTTTGTATGCTTTGAAAAAAACCGACGTGGTGTAAGTACTAACGCCTTCTGTGTACGGCTGTCTGGGGGAGCTTTTCTCTAACCCGGAGATTCTGAAACACCAGCTGTCAGTGTCTGGGTTTTTCCTAGAATAAGAGCATCAAAATGTGGACTGAAAAACAGTTCTGGTAACAGGAAGAAATATAACCAATTCTGGTTACATTTGTTTCTTATGTCTGACCCCTCCACTCTCCTGCAGTGAAGTAAAATTTGATTTCTTTTTAAATTTAAGCTTTGAAATTGAAGTACTTAAAAACATTTAGGGGTACATACCATCAAACATAATCATTTTAAGTTTCAAGACTTCAACTTTTCTTTCCTGGTGTGGTAGAACTGAAACATACAGCTATCTGCAACGAACTCTAGTCTCAACTTTGGAAAAGGGACAGTAATAAAAGTCTTTTCTACTGGGATGCAGGAAAAGATATCCCTGAAACTGACTGTGGCCGGTCCAGGGTTAGAGAGTGTCGTGATTCTAACACAGGTAGAGGGCGGTGCCTGGAGCCAGTGCCTACACAGTTCAAGCCTACCCTCCACCCATCCCTCCTAGAATCTCCCCCCCCACACCCGCCTGCTCCTCCTCAGCCTGCCACTTACATATCCAACCCGCCCGTTCGTGGGAGCAGTTCCCAATCTTATCAAATAAAGCATAACCTCTTGCCCTGCCCTGCCCTGCCCTATGGAGGAAGAGATCCTTAAAACTTGAAACAAACCCTGAATTTTCAGGGGATGCTTATTTAACTTCAGCTGTTACTAAAGTTTAGCTGGTGCCTGTAGTGTAGTTTCAGTGTAAAGAGAGAGTCTGTCTCCAGAAAGTTTATAGATTCAGTAGCTCTTTGGGGTTTGTGTAAACAAATTTACCTTCTTTTAATTAATCTTCTTTTTCTTTTAGTATTGATCGAAAAAGAAACCCGGAACCTTGGGAAATGGTGGATCCTACTCAACCCCAAAAGGTATTGCTGAATTTATGGTACATGATTGGTGTCCAGCCCAAGCCTTTTTCTTTTTTAAAGAGCAAAGCAGATTGCATGCAGTTCCTACACTTACAAAGTGACATTCAGAGTCCTTTGAACAGTGGTTTAGAGACTTAGTTCAAGTCCTTGCTCTGTTCTGCACAGAGGACTAGGGACAGTTTGGCTTCTCTGAATCTGTGAAATGAGTATGTTAATAAAACTTGCCCTTAGAGCTAAAAGCATTAAAATACAGAGCCTGTTAGCATAGCACCCAGCCCCTATATTAAGCACCTAGATAGAAACCTTTATATTATTGAAATTATATAGTTTCCTTATCACTTACCTAAAATTAATATAAGATGTGATGAACAATAGCAGTTCCTAACAATGGGAGTGGATTTTGTTCCCAGTGGAATTAGCTACACTATTGCAAAGGTTTTATTTTTAAGCATTTATTTTTAATTATTTGTTTGGACTGGGAGTCGTGCCTGTGTCATGGCTTGTGTATGGAGTTCTTCTCTCCCACCATGTGGATCCGGGAAGTCAAAGTCAGGCAGTCAGCCTTGGTGGCAGGCACATTCACCCACTGTGTCATCTCACCATCTCCCTGGCCTAGGTTTTCGATTTCAATACTTAAATATTCTGAAGTGCTAGAAGCATAGGGTCAGAATGAATATCAGTTGGGATTGTCAGCAAAGACTACAGAAAGCGAAACTCTGATAACATTTAAGTCAAGAGGGACATTTTGGATCTTTGTAACTTTGTGTCTGTGTCCCAGGGTCTGGGATGAGAGAACACTGGTGAAGGCAAATGTCAGGTTGTCTGACTGAGAACTGACTGGGTCGTTTATGCCTTCATGAAGCAATTGCAATGAGGAAGTTTTAAGAGACTACTGTGTGCCTTGCTGTGTGTTTCAATCATTGTATATCCATTTACAAGGAATGAATATGCCTCTTGAATTGAAATGCTATTTTAGCAAATTAATAATCTTGAAACTTCTAATGAAAGCAAGACAGGTATATGACTGCTCTCCCTGGTCCTACAACACCTGGAGTCCTAGGAGTTTTAAAGGACAAGACTGGTAGAAACAGGCCCAGTCTGCTGCTATTCTGTGCTTATTTCAGAGATGAGGAGAGGTGTGTGTGTGTGTGTGTGTGTGTGTGTGTGTGTGTGTGTGTGTAAATGATTCCTCCAAAGAGGTGTGAGGCTGGAGAGTAGATGGTTAACGGCGTGTATTGTTTTCTGTTTTTAAAGCTTATAACCATCAACCAGCAATGGAAGCCTGTTGAGGAGCTACAGAAAGTCCGGAGGGCGACCAGATGATTGCCTGTCTGCCGCTCCTTTGTTCCAAAGAACACTCTATGAATCTAGTGGAAACACTTCTGCACAAACTAGATTTTGATGCCAGTGTGCGGAAATGCTTCTGCTACATTTTTAGGGTTTGCCTGCATTCTTTGGATCCTGCGTAAGCAAGTGAAGGTAGCACATAGTCTAAAATAGCTTTCCGTGTTTATTGGTGTAAATTTCAATTTTACAGTTGAAATTTTCTGTTTGTGATGCTTGGATATTTTCCTTGAAATGTATAAACATGTAAAAATTAGATTACTGCTTGTAATAAAATAATTAGATGACTATCTGTAAAAAATACGATTTGTGCAAGAGATATCAAAAATTACTTAACTTTACAAGTGGGAGGACATCTTTTTATGGGAACAAGCATATTTTGAAGTATAAAGCCTCTTTTTTAAAATATCAAGTGCAGATTTCTAAGTTTTACATCCAAGTTCATTCACCCTCACCCCAGAAACTTTTTGAGCATGTGTTGTTTGCAGGAAAGCAAAGAAAGAGTACAAAATGTGTAAGGATGTGGGTATAGTCCGTTCAGGAGAAAAGGGACGTGGAGACAGGTGAGACGGCTGCTTGAGGATGGCACGCAGAGGTCAGCCCTGGAGATGCCAGTGGGAACTCTGCTGCTCCTGGGAGGATGGAGAGAGGAGGCGGGAACCCTGGCCAGCACCCTGTAGACCCTGGTCAAACAGAGATCAAGTGACGGTTTAATCATATCCAGAATGTTCCCCCTCACCCCATTCATTGATGGCTCCCCAAACTGGGATCAAGTAGGAAGTTGCTTTTCATTGACTGTAAAATAAATAGAGTCATAATTCATACGCCATAGTAGTCACTCACTTAAATTGCATAGCCCAGTGATTTTATTATGTTTACAAAGTATAATCATCATCTAATTCTAGAACCTTTGCATTATTCTCAAAGGAAACCCGCACCCATAAGCAATCGCCGTCCCTGACCTGCTCCTAGCCCAAGGCGAACACTAATAAACTTTTATTTCTGGGCTTGGGCTACTCTGGACATTTTACATACACAGGACCATGTGTGGAGTTTTGTTTCTGACTTTATCTTCGAGGGTCCTTTATGTTGCTTCTCACTGTCAGCACCACCCCTTCTGCTGAGGAATCTGCTACGCTGATATTCCACATACTGTCTGTCCATTTGACATTGATGGACATTTGCAGTGTTCCTATCCTGCGCCATGGTGAGCCATCCCAATAAGAACCGTCATGAGCAAGCTTTTCCCGAGGCCACATTCTCACTTGTTTTGATTATGTACTCAAGATGTTTAACTATTAGATTATGATGGTAAACATACTTTCCTTAATTTTTATATGACTATAATGGAATATAGGAAAAGTGCTAACTTGTCACTTACATAGCAATAAAACCCACTTGCCCTTGGGAGCCCTGACAGGATCCTGTTAGACTACTTCCCTCAACCTTTGTTTCTCAGAGCCTCAAATTCTCGCATAGGGAATCTCTGATGGTTGATCCCAGGGATTACACAAAACAGTTGGGAGTTACATTTCTATTTGCTTACGTTTTTGAAGTAGAATATGATCCCACTTAGGGAAATAAAACTGAACAGCCTGGTGATGGTTAGCCAATCCCTAGAGCAAAGTATAAAGTGCTCTTGGATGGGTGTTTGAGCCATTGGATTTCCAATCACAAAGTTGACTGTAAGCAGGGTGAACATGGGGCGGGGAAGGTGCTAGTCTGCAGGTCTGAGAGAGAGAGAGAGAGAGAGAGAGAGAGAGAGAGAGAGAGAGAGAGAGAGAGCAAACATAATGGTGGCAGCTGGGGAGCAGGAAAGGGCTCACCTGTCTCCCACCATCATTTAGAGCTACACCTTAAAGACAAAAGATGGAAAAAGGTGTAACTCAGTCTTCTTACTAAGGCCAAAGACCCAGCTAGAGTGAACTATGAACATCTATGCTTAATTTCCACTAAGCGTTGTCATTTGGGTAGAAATGTGACCCCAGGAAAGGCCTCCATCTACTGCTAGACTTGGGGGCTTGGGGTGGCTGGAGGGGGTTAGCAAGGCCGTTGCAGACTCCCTAGGCTGCTCTGTGCTGCCCTCTTTCCTTCTGGGAATTAGGGCCCAATGCTTTCTGGGACATACAAGGTAGGGTAGACCACTCGTTTCTGGCACGTTCTCACACAGAAAAGTGGGAGGAAATGCATGCAGTGCTTCAGGTTCTGCTGGTTTGCAGAATGGCAGTAATCATGTCTATGGCCCGTCTTGAAAATGAAGAATTTTGGTTTCTTCAGCTTGCCTCTGGGACAGAATGAGGGTTAAGGGACAGGAAGGTAAGCAGAAGGCCAGAGACACTGCTTGGGAATCCTTCACGTTGGGTATCATTTCCCAAGCCCCCACAATACTTTAGTTTCAAAAGATTTGGTTTCTAAAGTTCTGATGTTAAGCTGGGCATTGTGGTATCTGCCTGTAATCTCTCCACTAGAGAGGCCGAAGCAGGGGCATCAAGAGTTCAAGGTCAGCTGGGTGGCGGTGGTGGCGCACGCCTTTAGTCCCAGCACTTGGGAGGTAGAGGCAGGCGGATTTCTGAGTTCGAGGCCAGCCTGGTCTACAGAGTGACTTCCAGGACAGCCTGGGCTACACAGAGAAACCCTGTCTCGAAAAAACCAAAAAAAAAAAAAAAAAAAGAGTTCAAGGCCAGCCTGGGCTATGTGTAACCTTGTCTCAAAAACCAAAAAGTAAATAGATAATAAATCTGTATTCTTAGAGCTATCCAAGAATGATGGTTCAACACTAGCAATTTCAGGAATCTGAGACAGGAGAATTGCAAGTTCAAGGCTAGTCTGGACTGCATAGTGAATTCTAAAGCCAGTGTAGGCTACATGACAACTTTCTATCTAAAAAACAAACAAACAAACAACAAAAAAAATAACCCTTAAATAAATAAATAAATAAATAAATAAATAACTCAAAGTGCTTTCAGCCTGTTTGCAAATATTGCTTTAATTTCAAGTATGCAGAGAAGTGAGCAGGCTAGAATTAGAAATACACATGTGGAATATCAGGTGCTATTTTGCTGTATTTGCTGTCATGTCTGTCATATCTGTCAAACTCTTTGAAAAGAAGTTATGTATCCAAAACTGTTAGGATCATAACCTGTATTCTGACATTCCCTAACAAGCGAGGCTCAGCCACCCATCCTCAGCCAGTAAAAGAGATGAGCACTAATAAAAAGCAGAGAAAGATGTGCTCAATGTGGCCACATTGGGGCCCAGTGACCCTGCCCCCCTCAGATCCATTTCCAGGGCCCAGAAATGAGATTCAGGATAGAGAGAGGATGACCGATACATCACTGAGCAGTTGGGCAAGATGCAGTTCTCTTCATCATGGGCTGTCATTGTCCTGGCTCCAGCCTCCCCCAAAAGGTGCTGTGACAAGTGACAACCCTGTGAGGTCTCTTTCAGGGAGACAAACTTCTCCTCCAACTGGCACCAGGATCCCAGGCTCCATTTTTTTTTCTTTTCACCTTGAGATTCCTGGGGGAATTCCAGTAGCCTGGGGTCCATTATTTCAATAGCCTGATCAGCAAGGGGAGGAGCCCTCATGTGTCCTCCTTTAGAGTGTCTTCTCTGGGCAGAAGGGCGTAAAACAGCTGACAGCTGCTGGGAAACTGAAGGAGTTTACTGCATGGGATTTCTCACATCAGGAACGAAGTGGGAGAGACTGAAAACGCCTACTATTATCTTAAGCCACAAAGGAAGCAAAAGAGGAAGTTAAGTTAAAGATGGAGATGATACCTCAATAGAGACATGGCTGCAGCAAGTAGAGGTGGCAGATGTGCATTGATGGAGACTTTGAAGACCAAAGATCAATGTCAGTGGTCCACAGGAGAGCCACGCTCAGCCAAAGCAATGGCAGAGGAAATGGGGGTGGGGGAAGGAGGATGCATTTGAATGGCCAAGGAAAAGTCATCACTAGGCCCCACCTCTAAAGACTCCACCAGCTCCTAACAGCACTATGCAGGGACCAAGACTTTAATACAGCCTCCAAGGGACACTTCCCAAAGCCACAACAAAAGGTGCACACCTGAGAAAAGAAAGCTTCAAGGCTGTCATTGGTCTCTTGGCACCCCAATGTGTTGAGGGTACAATAACAGAAATGAAGGTGATCAGGAGAGGGGAATCGAGCAAACCAGGAAGAGATCAAAGTGAGATCCTCCATCTCCATGGCTGGCAGGATTAATATCATCAGCTCTGAGCCCTAAAACATGCTGAGGGCAGCTTTGGAGGCAGAGCCTTAGAGGGGGCATCACCTCGACCTTACTGGTGAAGACCCTTGGGTCTCGACTGGCTGGCCCTGAGGCCTTGCACACCAGCCTGTGACCTCACCCTGTGCTGGTCCTGGGGAAGGTCCCTTTTGGGTTTGTTCTCTGAAGACCTCAGACCACAGATATCTGCTCTATTGCCCTTACACAGTGGACCCACTGGGTGTGTCCTCCATACCTGGAGGAGAGTTGGAAAATTCAGTTGCCCATGGTGATAAGCTTCGGTTGAAGATGCTTTGCATAATAAAGGAAAGATGTCTTTCCTATTCCTAAATTCCTTTTGAGGATGATACCAAGGCTGACACTTGGATTTCCTCTCACTGAGAGACTTCTGGGAATCACTTGGCTGACACCTGAGTTCAGCACTCACTAAGCCCCAGGCACCTTCCACAGCATACTTTAAACATGTGTCACCTTTTCTTCCTTCCCCACAGCCTAAGGCAGGCAGCCCTGAGCAGGGACTGTCGTGATCATTGTTCCTGTATGGAGAAGTGCTTGCTCTGCCCTCTTCACTCAGACTTGTGGTCCTCAAAGCTGGGACTGGTATTGCGAAGTTCAGTGTAGCCTGTGTGAGGGCTAGCTCCGAGCAGCACCAACTTCCTGCTTCTTTGGAGCTGAGTCACCGCCTGCCTCGGAGATCACCCTTAGACTGCAGGCTTGTTCTGGTCTTGAGGGCAGGATGTTCTCTACAGCTTCAACCCCATGACAGGAGGAAACAGCTGCCCCTGACTCAAGTCTCTTCCACAGGAAGGAAAGGTGAGAGCACCTCAGAGAGGCCAGGGTCACAGTTCACAGCTGTCCTCCATGTTCGTTTCTAAGATCTTTCTTTCCTTTCCTACACACCTCCTCTTTCTTACAGAGGTCCTAGAACATGGAACATAATGAGTGGTGAACACTTGGGAAGTTTTCTTTCTACAGCCAGGCTCTGCTATCTGTGATCACAAGATCTTCAGATAGCCATGGGATCCATTGAATATTTAAACAAATGGCAGACACAGGCCATGTGTAAGTGGTCAACTGACAGCACAGACTAGGTCTTCACAGAGCTCTGGCCTCGGAGTGGAAGAAATACTTTCCCAATTGCACACAGAAGGTTAGTTATAAGGTTAGTTATAAGGTTATAAGGTTATTTATAAGACTATAGGAGGAAAAAGCAAAGGACCAAATACATAGACAGCAGGTGCCACTGGGCCCAGAGCAGGCGCCCCCCCCAACCCAGTCTGAAGAGTGTTTCAGAGAGGGGCTCCTTTCCCAGCAGACAACTCAGTATTGAGAACGAAGTGAACTTCAAGATAAACTAGCTTGAGATCATATCATATCATACACACCCCAGTTCTCAAAAACAAGTCAGAGTATGAAGCCACTGTCAGAGTAAGACTTAAACAGAAGTATGTCCATTCAGCTTTGCTGGAGTGCAGCCTGGCGCTGTACAATACCACGGTACCCTGATGGCCCGCTGTGGGAAATATTCCTAACAAAGACACAGTAGTGTTGGGAGCAGTGTGATTTTAAGAAGAAGAACACAGGGGAGGGTGCGGGGGGTGGGAGGCTGGTGAGATGGCTCAGTGGTTAGGAGCACTGACTGCTCTGCCAGAGGTCCTGAAGTCAATTCCCAGCAACCACATGGTGGCTCACAACCATCTATAATGTGATTCGATGCCCTCTTCTAGTGTGTGTCTGAAGATAGCTGCAGTGTACTCATATAAATAAAAAATAAATCTTTGAAAAAAAAGAACACGGAAGGAAACTCACACGCTACTAAAATATAAAGGAAGAACCTATGGCTGCATAAAGTGCATTAAACAGGATGTGTGGCACCTGCAGGTGACCAGATAGCAGAGGCCAGGCCAGGAAGTGCAAGGGCAGAGCTTGTGTTTAGTAACATATTATGGAAAACTGGAAGTTTAGAGATGTATAAGGGGTAGACATTGTAATGTGTAAATATACTTTTATGCGCATAACTAATTTTTGGAGTAATTCCAAGTATATAAAAGTTATAAAAAGAGTTTAAAGAACTTCCACACTCCCACTAGATTCCCACCATAAATATTTTACACCATTTTTCTTATAATTTTTTGTCATATCTATCTATCTATCTATCTATCTATCTATCTATCTATCTATCTATCTAACACCTGTCTATCACCTTCCTGTCTACCTACTTACTTATGTGTAAGTATGGCATATGTATGTAGTATGTATGTATGTATGTATGTATGTATGTATGAAGTATTCATGCACATGAGTGTATTCCTAAGGGAGCATGCGCATATGTGAGTACAGATGGAGTTCAGAGGTCAGCACTGGGTGTCTTCATCAATTGCTCTCCACCTCACTTTTGAGACTGGGTCTCTCACTGAGCCTGAGGCTCACTGACTAAGCTAAGCTGCCTTGCAAACAAACTCAGGGGTCCACTCATCTCCACTGTGCTGGGACATCACTGGGACAGAGATGCACACTGCCAGGCTCCACTTTTATGTGGATTCCGATCTTCCTTTTATGGAAATGCTGATCCTCGTGTTTGTGTGTGGCAGGCACTTGTCTATCTGTCTGTCTTATCTGTTACTATTTATCCATTTGTCTGGTCTTTCTTATTTTTTTCTTCAAATCAACTAAGTGAAAGGCAGGACATGGGACACTGCTTCGTTCTTAAGTACTTTAGGGTGAATCCTAAAAGACAGGACAAATTTTAAAATAATAAGGCACATTTGGCTACAGACTTGTGGTGGTTTGTATATGCTTGGCCCAGGTAGTGGCACTATTAGGAGGTGTGGCCTTGTTGGAGGAAGTGTATCAAGGTGGGGGTGGGCTTTGAGACCCTTCTCCTAGCTGCCTCAAGACCCTCTGCTCCTGGCTTCCTTTGGATGAAGATGTAGAACTCCCAGGTCCTTCTCCAGCACCACACCTGCCTGGATGCTGCCATGCTTCCTGTCTTGACAAAACTGGACTGAACCTCTGAACCTGTAAGCTAGCCCCAATTAAATGTTGTCCCTTATAAGAGATGCCTTGGTCACGGTGTCTGTTCACAGCAGTAAAAGACAAATTAAGACAAAAGTTGGTACCAGGGATGGACTGAGGTATTGCTGTGATAGGCCTGACCATGCTTGTTTGGAGGAATGTGGAGTTTGGGACTTTGGAAAGCAGTGAAATGCTTTAAATGGGGCTTAATGGGCCATCCTAGTAGGAATGTGGAAGACACTAGTGCTGAGGGTGATTTGAACTATGTAGACCTGGCCCAAGAGATTTCAGTGGAGAGGAATTTCAGCATGTGGCCTAGAGACTATTTTTGTGGTGTTTGGTGAATAATGTGACTGCTTTTTGCCCTTGTCTGAAGAGTCTACCTGAGGCTAAGGTAAAGAGATTAATGTTAATTGCATTGACAAAGGAAGTCTCAAAAAAACCCAACAGTGACTGTTCTATGGTTTACTCTCATGAAGAGCATTCCGATCACACATAGTAAGATTAAAAAGAAAAAATACAAAATGTATGGTTCAAGTAATAATAAAAGGGCACCAACAAGTGGAAAGAAGCTAAATCCTGTGTTCAAGGATATTAAATTGAATTAAAGGTGTGGTGACTTTGGTGCAAGATCTCACTCAGCTAAACATGTTTTTGCAGTTGAAGAAAGGTTAGTTATATCTAAGTATTATTATGACCCGGTTACTGTTTTCATCTGGACTTTTAATCTGGAATGAAGTATAATCCAGAAATGGAGGGCACACATGTCATCCGGATTCTGAAGCTAGAAGACACAGGTTTCTTGATCTGGATCTTCAGGAACAGTGACCATAAAAAGCTTAGGCCCAGGCATGGTGGTACACACCTTTAATCTCAGGGACAAAGGCAAGCAAATCTCTGAGTTGAAGGCTAGCTTGGGGCAGAGCAAGTTCCAAGTAAAGGTGTGGTTGTTCACACCTTTTAATCACAGAACTTAGGAGATAGAAGGATGTAGATTTCTGAGTCCGAGGTCAATCTACAGAGCAAGTTCCATGGCAGCCAAGCTTCGGCAGTGGAGGAGTTGGAAAACAGAAAGCTGGTGATGATGTAATAGAGTGAGGGGGCCATGTTCCAGCCCCAGCAAGCAGCAGAACTTGGTAGCTTCAGCCATGTGGCTCTGGCTTTAGAGTCAAGAATAGAAAAAAATTACTGGGACAATTGATGCTGGTTAGCTGGAGCTAAAAAATTAGTGGAGATTAAGAAGAGACCAGAATCACTGAAGGGAAATTTTTTGGGAAGTGTTTTCTGAGAGCACAAAGAATCTGTGTTCCAGAGATAGCCAAGGTTGTGCCTTGTGCTGCAGCTAGACTTGGAAATGTGTAAGAGTCACCCAGGTGGTACTGGTTTTGAAGGCATGAAGAGGTCATGCAGAGGAGCTGAGGCTTGACACTGTGAGAGGCCAGGGAAGGCTATTGGTGAAGCTACAGCCTTAGTGGCAGTTGGTGGCCCAGGACTGAAGGGGTCATGGAAAGGACTTGAGGCTTGGCACCATAGAGGGAGCCTATGAGAGGATATTGGCAAAGCTGAATTGCAATGGAAGACCCCAGTGTATTGGAGATGACAGAACTGTGGGATGATCACCAAGAACAGCAGCAGCAGTGGAGTCAACCACAGCCTAGAGTGCTACAGAGATCAGAGCTGGAGAAATGACCCAAACCCTTTGGAGGATCCTAGAAGATACTGTGTGGATCCCAGACACTGCGACAAGAAGCTGCAAAGCTGAAGTTGTCTTGGGAGCATCAAGATGTTAGAGATGCCAGAGCTGTGGGATACCTGCCGAAGAAAGTTGCTAACAGGAAGTGGATCCATCATTCCAAGAGAATTGTGTTCAGTCAGCAAAGCTGAAAGGAGTTGGCCATTAGACATGGAGATGCAGAATTTGGAGTTTGCCAGCTGCTTTTTGGTTTTGCTTTTGTCCAATATTTCCGCACTATGTCATTTTGGAATGGTAATGTATATCCTATGATGTTGGAGGTATGTGGTCTACTTTTTTATTTTTATTTTATAAGGGATTACAGTTAAGAGATTGCATGAATCTCAGAAGAGAATTTGAAGTTTGGATTTTTAATTGTTGAGACAGTTATAGATTATGAAACTTTTGAAGTTGGATTAATTGTATTTTGCATTATGCTATGGCCAGGTATGGCCCCCATAGACTCATTTGTGTGAACAAGTTTAGGGGGCAGGGAGTGGAATGTGGTGGTTTGAATGTGCTTGGCCCAGGGAATGGCAGTACTAGGAGGTGTAGCCTTGTTGGAGTAGATATGGCCCTGTTGGAGGAAGTGTGTCTCTGTGGGGGTGGGCTTTGAGACCCTCCTCCTAGCTGCCTGAGGACTGTTCACTTGTGGCTTCCTTTGGATGAAGACATAGAACTCTCAGGTCCTTCTCCAGCCCCTCCCTGTCTGGATGCTCCCATGCTTCCTGTTATGATGACAATGAAATGAACTTCTGAACCTGTAAGCCAGTCCCAATTAAATGTCTCTTATAAGAGTTGCCTTGGTCGTGGTGTCTGTTCACAGCAGTAAAACCCAAACTAAGACAAAACTTAAGAGTGAAATAATGTGATTTTCCACCAAAGACTGTGAAAAACCAGCTGCTGAAGAGACTGACTTTTCCCTTAGTCACCGTCGGCAGTAGACGTGAGGACTGAGGTGTAGGAGGGAGGGACTCATCCTTCAGAAAGAATTTCTGAAGAAAAAGGCAGTTTTGGAACCGCTTAGGCAGTGGGGAGGGTGACTGTCTCTGACACAGTGCCTTTCTTGTCCTCAACAGCACTTGTCTGGTAGCAAGCCTCCCATCCTAGTGGCAGACCACCACCTCCATTCCCAGTGGCAAGACCTCTCTAGAGCCCTAGGTGTTGGTATGAACTGAGGCCTGTCACAGTAATAGATGATAGTCGGTTATGCTTTTAATGTCACCTCAGTGTTCACATGTGTCATCTACTGGACACTCAGTATACTTCTGTTAGGAACAAGAAGTTCAGGGCATGCAGATGCTGGTAAAAGTGTTTCCCTGTACCCAAGGGCCCTGTACTGCCAGCCCCAGTCCCATAGTGCCCCAGGCTCCTCAGAGGACTCTGGGCTATGGTCACACTGTCCTGTGGAGGAGGAAGCTGAGGTCATTGTCTGCTTTCAATATTTGCCCCTGAGTCACTGCTTGGGTGGGAAGGTGAAGTTCAGGCCAGCTCTAGCTGGCTTAGCTCCCTTGGCTCTGGGGGCTGCAGGGAGCAGTTTTCTGAGGGTGAAGCCAAGAACTCCCCCTAGCTCTGCCACCCTATCCATGGCACCTGTCCACTGCCCACCTACCCATAGCACACTACTATTGCAGTGTGGTGGGTTTTTTTCCCTAGTCCCTTCCATCTTAAGCCTGCAGCTCCCACACTGCTTACTCTGGTTCTGTTGTCACCGTGGCTGGTGTTCTTGGCTTCTGCTCCTGCTTATGTGAAGCTGGGTGGTGCTCTGCAGGACTCAGACACTGGGAGTTTCCTCTTGCAAGTATGGCCACAGTCACAGCTGCTGAGACACTGAAAGAACACGAGGAAGCTCTGCCTGTGGTGCCATGGCCTCACTGGAGCAGGCAGGCTAGTTCTGCTGCTTATGAATTGTAATGTAAATATATGAGATGCAGGACTATCTGATATGCGACTCCTGCGACAGGGTCATTTGATCTCTAGCAGGGTCAAGACCCATAGGTTGAGAAACGCTGTGTCAGAACCTTTGGCTTGGGATCTTTTGGGCACAACAAACAAGACTGAAGGCTCTGACGGACCTCTTCGTGTACCTCTTTGTGTATGGAAATCCTACTTGTCTTTCATGGCACACCCCAGATGCTGCCTCTTCAGTAAAGCCTTCCTTGATGCCCTGTTTCCCCAGGCGACCTCTGAAGCTGCGTACCCTCCACTGGTTCTCTTAGGCATTGTGCTTGGGCAGGAGCAGTCTGGAGACTTCCTGAATTCAATAATTGTCTCTGATTCACTAGTAACTTTACCAAGTCTGAGAGCCACACATTTTCCTCATCTATGAAATGGAATAGTAAAATGCCTATGTAACATAGTTATTCTACAGTTAAATGCACCAACCCAGCTATAAGTGGGTAGCCTTTTCCTTTTAATTCTTGACTTTTGCTGTCACATCTAAACTGAAAATGTCAACTCCCTGAGGACAGAGACATAGCTTCTTTTGTCCATATGTTGCTTTACAGGCAGCACCACTCAATAAACATTCGATGAAAAATGAACCAGAAGGGGTCCGTGTACAGATGGAGCTCTGCTCCCTAACCTGGCTCCGGAAGAAATCATTTCCATACACTGCTCTGTTTGGCAACATCTCCCCTTTTACTGAGTCAGCTACAGCCAGCTGGACTCTACACACTGGGAGATCAAGGAAGCATTGCTCTCATTGAAGGGTTAGAGAGGATGTGGGTTCATAGCTGTGTTCCTTTACTGTGCTGTAACTGGCGTGAGGAGTGAGGAAGAGGGGAAGGGAGAAGAGGTGGAGGAAGAGGGGGAGAAGGAAAAGGAAGGACATTGGTAGAAGGGGTGTAATCAACGGAGCTTCAGGGAAGGGCATTGGAAACTAAGGGAACCACACTGGCCTGGGGACCTGTGGGATCATGTGGATTGTTGGGAAAGAGCACAGGGCCCAGAGCAGAGGCACTGGGGCTGGACAGGAAGATAGTGGTTGGAATGGGGAAGGCATCAGGGCTGGACCGAGGGATTTCACCCAGCAAGCCGAGAAGGTAAACAACATACACCCACAGCAGTTTCCTCCTTTCAGCTTCTCTCTGTGCCACTCCTTAGCAAGGTGGGCTGAGACTGAGAGGGCCAGGAAAGTCTCTACTGCTCTGCCTGGGAGAGGCCAGTGAGGGGGAGTGGAGCCTGCGCCCACCTCCAGCCAGAAAGCTGAGGAGGAACACGTCTAAAGTCCTTGTCAGTTTCATTCACTGGGAGTTTGACTTTGGGACTCCAATCAGCTGGAGAGAAGGGAGGGGAGGGGTGGCCTGTGAGAAGCAGCCAACACTGCTTGAGGGGTAGATGTGTCTTTTCTCTTTGCCCTTTGCTGCTGTGACATTTCGGCTGCTCCATGTCTCACAGTGTCACCTGTATACCAGAGGGTGTGGACCAGGTGATCTGGCTCTTAATTCCAAGGAAGAAGGAAGTTCAAAAAGTCTGTGGGATTCTAAGATAAGCTGTCTATCGTGGGGAGCCAAGGGTGGGTGGGGACTTCCAGCCAGGACAAAGTCCCTTCCACATACCAGTGGGTAGGTCTGAGAACATGGAGGAAAACAAACACAGCCCTCTCACTCCATGCATAAGCACACTTCACTTCTGTGACCCTCCAAACCTTCAGATTTCCCTCTAACACCAAATTCCAACCAGCACTGATACTGTCTTCCTGGTTCCTGGATGTAGTAGGTCCCCCAGGCTACAGTTTGAATGCCCAGTTCCCACCAGTCCCCATGTCAGACCAGTCCCAAGTCCAGGCCTCCCTCTTGTACTCCTGTGACTAGCCGCAGCCAAGGTTCCCACAGTACCTTTTGGGCTTGATTAACTTCAGCTCAGAGAAATTCAGGACTATCCTTCCCTGCCCATCATCAAGAGTCTCTGAAAGGATACAAATAAGCAACCAGATGGACAGAAACCTGTTGAGGCGTGGAAGGGTCTGGATCACAGAAGTTTCTTTTCCGTAGATTTGAGGTTCATCATCTTTCTGACCTGTGGATAACTCCTCCACACCTTCCTGCAGGCCTGCCTGCATGTTCTAGCCTCCTGAACACTGTTCTCTGCTGGAAACCGGGCCCTCAAGCTGTGGGGTTTTATAGAGAGTTCATTGCATAGGTTTAACTGAAGACTGGTTGTGTGGAAATGTGGTGGGACAGAAGAGATCTCATCTACTGATGGGCAGGAGGTGGGGAGCACAGAAAGGCCTGTCCAGCCTCTTCTTGGCCTCTTTGTGCACCATGGTGTTCTGAAGAACATGGAAGAGGACTTTGTGTGAGATGGGGCTCCTCAGGATCAACCCGCAGACAAAGTAAGTCTGCGAGAAGGGTGGTAGGTGGCAAGGGAGGTGAGCAGGGAATTCTGGGCCTGGAGCCCAGAGACATGACAGGGGTGGAAGGTCAGGCAGCGGGGTCTGCCCTTCCTCAGTAGCTACATTCACAGACATTGGCCTGAGGACAGAGGGCACCTGAATCCAGACTCCTGTGTCATGGGACAGAGGACGGAACCAGGAACACTTGATCAGAAATAAAAGTAGAGGCCGATGATTGAGACGGGTAAATCAGTCCTGATAATGGGACTGTGCTAGGGAGCTGAGGGCAAAGCGTTGCTGGGCCGTAGTGGGCCACCGGTCACACACCCCTTAGTGGGCTTCTCTGTGACATCTGCTGTTCCCACAGTTTTTATACATCACAAGTGTTTTGTACATGCTGTGTTCTAAGATGTGCTCCTAGTGAGGAGGAACTTCTAGTCTCTTGGCACACTGACTTCTCTCATGCTAAAATTGATACCGCTCCTCAATTGTCACAGTAGGACCCTCAGTGCTAGCCCAGGCTACCCTGGAGATCTGTCCTCTACCAGCTGAGTAAGTCACTCAACAGTCCTTGGGTTCACACACATTCTTGCTTTAAGAAATACTTATCTATGTCTCCGCAGGGACCTAGAATCAACCTTTTGTGAATATGTGATTTAAAGTAAAGAATTTTATAATGATTTTAAAAACCATGTGGCTCACTCGTGGGTTATGGAGACATTTCACTAGAACTAAGTCTAAGCGTCTATTGGGTCAATGTCTGTGTTAGGCTCAGGAGATGCAGGACACAGGGTGGGGACAGGTGTCATGGAATCACATAGAAGACTCTGCAGAAGAGAGAGTTGGCAACCTCATGGACCTGTTCCATCTCAGCAAGATGAGCAGCCTACCCTGGAGGAGGAGGCGGTTTGCTGTGGCTGAGCAGGAGTTGACAGGAAACACTTCTTTACCAGCATACATCACAGTGTGAAACTCTGTCTAGCGTCTGTATCCCCAACTTGAGCACAGCCTCCAGGATGGGAAGCAGAGTGCTGGCCGCAGCATCCTGGACCCAGGACAACACCCAGCACACGGGAAGTGTTCAACTGAATCAAAAGACATGAGTGGAAAACGATTACACATCAAAGTGGGTTAGATTACAAGCTCCGTGACACGGTGCTAAGGTCGGAACCTTGTGCTGTCTAGGTTTATGCCACCTTGACACAAGCTAGAGTCATCTGGGAAGAGGGCCTTTCAATTAAGGAAATGTTTCTCACCAGACAGTAGTGGTGCATGCCTTTACTCCTAGCACTTAACTGCAGAGACGGGCAGATCTCTGTGAGTTTGAAGCCAGCCTGGTTTACAAAGTGAGATGCAGGACAGCCAAGGCTGTTTGTTACACAGAGAAATCCTGCCTTGAATAAACAAAAAGACAAACAAAATGAAACAAACAAAAAATTTCTCTAAGATTGGCCTGTAGACAAGTCCGTGAGGCATTTTCTTCATTAGAGATTGATGCAAGAGGGCCGGCTCACTGTGGGTAGTGGGTAGTGTGTAGTGGCAGCCCCAGAGTAGTGGTCCTGTGTTCTATAAGAAAGCAAGCTGAGCAAGCCAGGGGAACAAGCCAGTAAGCAGCATCCCTCCATAGCCTCTGCTCATTGTTCTGCCTCTAAGTTTCTGCCCTGGATTCCCTCAGTGATAGACTAAGCTGAAATACAACCTTTTACTTCTTCGAGTTAGTTTTGGCCATGTTGTTTAATCACAGTCACAGGAGCCCTGATTAAGACAGAGATCACTCTAAGGGCAACAGGAGTGACTGAATGTCTTAGCCAGGGAGACTCTTTTTACAGTTCAATCTGGATGGCTGGAGCCATAGTCCAGCCAGCGCCAGGGGGAGGCTCCATTGGCACCTGCGGAGGGACTGCATAAGTTTGGGATTTAAGAGTCCTGATCCAGAGCTTGGGGGTGACTGGATCTAAGCAGTGAGGGCCAGGGAGACAATCCCTTACTAGAATATTGATTTCAACTAGTTATAATTTACAGTTATAATTTACATCAATAGGTTTACCAAGGAAATCATGTCAAACTTCCCGGCTCTCTCCTAATTGGATACTCACTCTTTCAGTATCTTTCATTACTTTTTGAGACAAGGTGTCATGTCTCATGAGACAAGGTCCCAGCTGGCTTCCAACTGGCAATATAGATATAGCCACGGTGGCCGTTAAACTCCTGATCTGTCTAATCCTCAACTCTCGAGGGATGGGAGGGAGGGGAGTAGGAGTTTGTATCACCACGTGGCTTAGACTTTCCTTCCTTCCTTTTTTTATTTCTTTATTTTACATGTATGAGCGTTTTGTTTGTATGTGGAGTACGTGCATACCTGGTAGCTGCAGAAGTAAGAAGAGGGTGTCGGATCTGCTGGGACTGGAGTTACGGGCACTTGTGAGCTACCATGTGGGTGTTGGGGAGCCATCTCTCCAACCCCAGACCTTACTTCTTGATAGGTTCCTCTCCCCATTCTTACAACACATTTGATAACAGTCCCTTACAATTCAACTTCAAAAATAAAAAATAAAAACAAGAAAGTTATGTCTGGATTATTATCTTCCATATTGGCTTCTCCAGAGTGGTCTGGTAGGACTGTGTACATGTTCCCACCACTGTCCTGACCTTGAAACATTGCCACAATTTATTGATTCTCTATGTCACCTTGATTCCTAGAATGCCAGGCCAAGCTCAAGGTGGGACTTGTCATCTGCTCAGTAAGTGTTCAGTTGGTGAAATCCTGACTGAAAGTTGAAAATAGAAATTTATTTTCAAAAGAGTGAGAGATCTATCACCATCTAGTAAATGCAGTGTCATGGGCACCTCTCAAGACGTGCATTTGGTAGTGACGTTCAGAGGCCTGCAGGGGTGGGGCGGGGGTGAGTACCAGGGGGCATTCAGCCTAGTGTGTGGCTTGGAAGAAGCCTCACAGTGAAGGTGACTCAGAGAAACATTAAGGAGGGGCCAAGAAGGGCGTGGCCCCGAGGGGGGGCTTCCTGTGCTGCCCAGAGCACCCAGAGCATCCTGTCACTGTCCCTAGCGCCCTTCACTGTTACCCAACTAACCCTGTTAACAGGAATTAGGGTGGCAGCCGCTGGGGCCACAGGGAGTCTCAGCCCTAAGATTACTCAGGCAGGTCTGGCTCATTTGTGTCACAAGAATGCAAAGTTCTGTGGTTGCCTCTCCTGAGTGTTCACAAGGCTAGCTGCCCACAGGCTAGTTTCATTTCTTGAAGTTCATCTCCTCACATCCTAATGCCCCTGGATTTCTTTCCTTTCATTTCCAACAAGTAGTGAGTAGGCTCTTTCTGGTTGTGCCCTGGGTAGGGCTGGGTATATTCCTGGGCATGCTACCCTCCCTCCCCACACTTACTCCCTGCTTTCCTCTGACTGCTGAAGGTCCAGGGCTGGTGGCAGCAGTGGTTGGATGACCCAGGGACACTGGCCTCTGCCACTGGCCAGGTGCAGTGGCCTTCTGGGAAATGTGAAATGTAGGCACTGGGGAGCAGAAAGTCATGTTCTATAGGTTTTGCTGATCCCTGCAGAGCATATACCCTCTGCCTGGGGTGAAATGAGAGAAACCACCATGATGTCATAGAAGGCAGAATAAGGAAGGGATGCTCTGGTTACCATACATCATTTCACACTGGGTGTAAATCCCCCGGTGTAAATCCCCTTGGGGGTGTCTGGCACGGACAGAATGATACAATCACTGGGAAGTGAGGATTTTAAGTATTTCTTTTTAAAAACATAACTGATCTTTTTATACACTTTAATAACATATGGTATAGATCCATAATGGTTTAACAGCTACTGCACAACACTGCAAAATTAGCCATTAGCCTTTGTGAGCTGCGAAACTATCTTAGCTGGCCACCAGCTCTCTGCCTGGGCTGGGAGAAAAGTGAGAGACTGCAAGCCCCAAACTCTAGAGGGCGCCACCTTCATGGTTTTGTCTCCTCCCCTCTTTGAGAGTCGGACAGCCTCAGCTGAGGCTGCAGGTGATTGTCAACAGACCTAAGATTCCTCATACCCGAGGATCAGAGCTTGTCCCTGGCTCCCCAGCTCCAGCAGACATGCCATTTCCCGGGTCTACCCGGGTGACCCAGAGCCAGGAAGTCTTCATGATGCAAAGCCCTTCCCCTTGGAGGTGTGAAACTCTGAGGGCTAGAATTACCACATCGCTAAGATCTGTGTTTGCTCAATGCTCTCCATGAAGTAAGGGAGGGCAGGCCACACTTAGTTTGCATTTTTCCTCTGCTCTGCTTCTCCATGGCTGCAAGCGTGGCAGGCTTGATCTACATGAGCGTGCTTCTGTCTGGAGTAATTTCTAATTGAGGAGAGTGAAAGGCAGAGCAGAACTCATTCACCCAATTCTAAGTGTGCCCACCCTTGTTTTAGCCATTGCAGAGACTGAGGTGGTGACTTACAACCAAGCAATGGCTTAAATCTAGGGCAACAGCCAGGTAGCCCTGCCCACTATTATAAAAGAGGCTGTCTGGCCCCTCCTCTCTCTCTTGCCCCTGTGACCCTTGAGCCTACAGGTTCTCGTCTCCCCTTCCCTTCCCCCTCTCCACGTGGTCATGGCTGGCTGTGGGACTGCATAAGGGTATCCTGGTTCTTGACTGGGCATGGGCCTAGAACCCCAAGACTCCAAGGGAAAAACAGCAGGAGTTGCTACGTCCCCAGAACTCAGGGTCCTAACAAGCAGTCCAATCTCCATAGACCTACATTGTTCAGTCACATAGGCCATTACAGCCCCTCCCAAAGTGCACAGGTAGAGGGTGTGACTACAGGCCTCAGGCCCTAGAGATTTACATACTAATGAAGGTCAGAGGGTGGAGCCAATTAAGCATGCCCCCAGAACCTCCCCCTTTCTCCCTCCCTACTTAACTCAAGTCTGCCCTGAGTTTGGGGGGTAAATCCAGATCCATCACCATCTGCCATGACAATAAACCTTTTGGAACCAAGGACTTCCTTGTATCATTGGGGCCTGCCGGCCCCGCCCCCGCCGGAGCTTCCAGCCCATAGAACCTGGGACCTTCCTCCGGTATGTGAGACCCGCTGCCTGGAAGCCACCAGGCAGCCTCCACCTCGCAGGTCCCAGGCCGCTGCTGCCTGGGCCTGAGGCCTGCTGCCACGTGGGTCCGGGACTCCACTGCTGGCCCGCCGGATTTTTTCCCACAGCTGGCCACCTTTCTCTCTCTCCCTTCTGCCCTAAAATAAACTCCCTTCGTGGAACCCTCTGCCCTGGTGTCTTCTGTTCCAAGCTGCTGCGCGTCAAGATGACAACAGAGGGTCCTGTCCAGGGCTTGAGAAGTCTAGAGAAAGGGTTCAGGCTCCACACATTCTCTAGGTCCACGACTACAGATGCCTCTCTTCCTTCTCAAGCATAGCTCTCTCCATGTTCCTTCTCAGAAGAGCCTTCTGGCCTGGCAAGGCTCTCTCTGGGGTCTCCTTTGAGCACAGAGCATTATGTTCCATGCTTAAGAAGGCCAAGGCATTGTCATTTGGTCATTTGACCTGGGTAGTTTGTGGCAGTGTGGGAGAGTAAAGGATGAAGGACTTGTCCCAGCCTGAGTGTGGGCAGCTGAAGCCAGGAGAACCTCCAAAAAGCTGACTGCTGGGCAGGGAAAGCCAGTGTCCTGAAGAAGGCAAACTCTCTCTACAACATCCTCATTCAGCAAGCAGTCTACTTTCTACTAGGTTTCCAAGGCCCAGCAAGTTGGTTCTCAGCAATAAAACAGAGCGACTGAAAACTGAATTGAAGATGGGATAGAGGTGGAAAACGGCGCATAGCCTCCCAAGCAAGCCTTGGTACCACTCCCTTCTCAGACTGAGTTCCTGCCCTTTGTAAAACAGTGAAACAGGCTCCCTAGGTGACGCCTCAGAGGCTCTTTCTATGGATGCCTCTTTAGGACACCCTCATCTGAGCCCCTTGCCTTTTGGTGAAGACTTCTCTATTCCTGTACTGAAGGGGTTATTCTCCTCCCCAAAAAGGGATATGTTCCTATCATCTGAAGATTTAGTTGTAGCTATTTATACACTATTATCATGGTTGAATTTTTTTTTTTTTTTTTTTTTTTTTGAGAATTAACATGTAATAAAGTCAATAAACAACATCATCACTGTTAGGTCAATAGTATTGGGTCGTCTTTGTTGTCTCCCCAAAGGTCTCCGCTTGATGAATTAAAAGTCTTGACGCCTCCCCAAGTCATCAGCTTATTCTATCCTCTTGGTTGAAAATATAATCTCTTTTGATCTGCTTCCTTGCAAAATGTTTTGGAAGACTAGTGGAAAAGTATTTGGGTAGAAGGCTCAGACACAAGCCCAGGGCACCATCTACTGGTGGACTGTGAGTATGATCAAATTGAACTTGAATGGAGTTTTCTGTTTCTACAGATGATATAATTAGTCGATTTTAAAAAGTGGCTAGTGAGATGGCTCAGCAGATAAAACCACAAGCTACCCAAACCTGCATCCACCAACCCCACAAAGTTGTCTTCTGACCTTCACACTATGGACAAGCCCCGCCCCATCCATGCGCACACAATAATCATAAATAAGAATAAAGCAATTAAAGTTAAAGAGGAAAGGTCTGCTCATCATCAACATAGATTACCAGCAAGGGCTTGTGCCTGAATCCATCCAGGTCATAAAAACGTAGCAGAAACACCAAGATGAAAATGAGTCTTTGAGAGCAGCCAACTCTTTTCTCTCTAGAGTTTTCTGAGGGGAAGAGATGAAGGAACTCCAGCAAACCTACAACCCCTATGAGCTGTACTCTGTGGAGAAGAAACCCAGGCTGGGCATGGTGACCCATACCTTTCATCCTAGGACATGGAAAACAAAGGCAGAACGGGAGTATTTCTCTGGGTTCAAGGCCAACCTGGTCTACATAGTATGTTCCAGGACAGCCAGGGCTACACAGAGAGATCTTATCTCAAACCACACCCCAACCCCACCCTACAACTACCACCAAAAGAAAAAGAAAAAAAAGTCATTCAAAACAAACCTAATTTGTCAGATAAGACTTTATATGCTAGAGGACTTCTTTTTACCATATTTTTTAATCTGCTCCAGGAAAATGTAAATTCAATTCAAAGTGAGATACCACCACACATGCCCAGAATGGGTAAGACTAAGAGCACTAATGACAAGCCAGACAAAATTGGGGACACAGGGTGATTACATCCACTGGTGACAGAGGTGTACTACTTTGGATGATTGTCTCACGTAGTCTCCTCCTTGTGAAAAGTGTGACTTGGAATCCAGTGCCTCACACTTGTAAGGCAGGGGTGTGAGCACTGAGCCCAACCCCATTCCTGTTCCACAAAATGCAGAGTGTGTGGTGTGAGGAAGGAAGCCGGTGCCTCATGCCTTCATGCCCCGGCCCCGGCCCCACCCCAGCCCCAGGCCCACCCCCTGCCCACAGTCTATACAATATTATATCTTGAAAGCTATTTATAGAGATGCCCTACTGCATAGCAACTGGATTCCTTGATTTCCATATTTCAGCAAAAATGTCCACACATGTAAACCAAGAGCCATAGATTAATTCTAACTGTACTAGTTGTTAGTATTCTGTCTAAACTCCACCTCCACAGTTATCTGGCAACACCCAGGTATACGCCTCCCCACAGTTACCTGGCAACAGCCAGGTAGGCCTGCCCACTATAAAAGGGGCTGCTTGCTCCTCCCTCTCTCTTGCTCTCTCGCTCTCTTACCCTTATGATCTCTTGATCTCTTGCCTGTAGTTTCTCTCTCCCCCTCCTCTCTTCCCCCTCTCCCCACGTGGTAATGGCCGGCCTCTACTCTTCTACTACCTCTTTGCTCGCTCTCTCTTCTCTCTTCGCGCCCTGCCGCCCCCCCCCTGCCATCTTCTTCCCACCTTTGCCCTCTGTCCTAAATAAACTCCCCCATCCTGTGGAACCGTCTGGTCTGCTGTGGTCTGTTCCAAGCTACCCGCCGAAATTTAACACTAGTGGCACTGGCCAACAATGGAGACTTCGGACATGTCCAGGAAGAGTAGGTATTATAGACAGATTATATAGTGTTGATAAAACAAAGTAGCTAATAACAGAACAACCAAACAAAATATGCACCTATATGCAGCAAAAGTAAGAGTAAATTCTCTAAGCTTAAGCTAATCAAAACCAGTCAAATGTAAAACAATGCAGACTGTATTAACATAGAAAGGTCAAGACTGGGTCAAACATTTTGCGGTGCTGGATGTCGGGATAATAGCCACCTTAGATGCAGGGGAAGGTTCATATTCTCCCTACTGTTTTGGAGCAACGCCTGAGCCGGTTAGCATATGCTTCTCTAATCATTACAGAAACTTGAATGTTTTCCTCTGAAACGCTCGATGGTGACTCCTCTTCACACGTACTGCCTGCTCAGTGTGTAGCCCTTGCTAACTTACTAGTAGAAGACTATTTTCATTATGGATCTGCATTTATATGGAAACAGCTTTATATTAATACTTAATACATGTATTTCCAGAGGACTGACATGATATATAGGTTTTTCAATGTGTCTCAGCAAAAGTTTTCATGCATTATCTAGCTAATCTTGTTTGGTTGGTTTTTTGAGTCAGGGCTTCTCTGGGTATCCTGACTGTTCTGGAACTCACTTTGTAGACCAGGATGGTGTTGAACTCAGGGATCCACCTGCCTCTGCCTCCTGAGTGCTGGGATTAAAGACGGTGTGCCACCACCTGTCTGTTTATTGAGAGAGACTATGTAGTCCTGGGTGGCCTGGGACTTACTATGTAGATCAGGCTGACTTCGAACTCACAGCGATCAGCCTGCCTCTGAACAGTCCCTGACCCCAGTGCCAGGACGAAAGGTAAGTGCTACTATATCCAGCTAGTCAATCTCCCACTCTGCCAAAAAATGTCCCACTGCAGAATCTGCTATAAATCCATGTTTATCGTTTATCAGCAACTCATTAACATTCCTTAGCAGAATTCATTAAGCAAGACTTCTTGGTGTCGTTTTTTACTGTTTTCCATTTAGTGAACAGAAGTTTCTCCATGGGGATTTCTGATGTAGTCATTTTGTTTTACTGGCTCATATCCTGTACTGTCTTTATAAGGAAGACACTTTACTTTGCTCTGTTAAAAGCATTAAGAACCTCTTGCTTTCGCTAGCATTAATTGATGCCAAGATGGATTGGTACCCCGGGGCACAATTACGAGATAGATGGTGCCTAGCCAGGGAAACACAGACCCTCCACAGATCTACCTGGTCCTGCACAGCTAATGGATCAGGAAGAGGGGTCCTGGGGGTCGGGAGCTCGAGCAGAAGGGATGGATACTAGTGGTTATTTAGCACGTGGTTCGTGCCAGTCACACTACATATTCCCTTGGGTGCCGTTCAGCAGCCTGTGTGCAAATGCTGGAAACTGAGGCAACCCCAGTTCCCACAGAGTCTTATCCCAGGTCCAGCTGGCCATAGCTGCTGCTCTTGCGCTACCCTTCTTTCCTTTTTTTTTTTTTTTTTTTTTAAACATTTACGTAACAATGTAATCTGATCATTGTTTTTCCTTGAAAACTTCTTTCCAGGTCTCTCTCACCTCCTCACTTGCTCAACTCTATGTCCTTTTTTTCTCTCTCACCTTCTCTTTCAGAAGCAAACGAACATACAAATAAAAGAATGAAAAAAATCTTTTAATACATAAAAACACTCTGTATTTATTTCTGGGTCAGAGCCTTGCATGCACATGCTGTGGTGTGCTTGTGGAGGATGGATGGATATCAAGAAAGAGTCTGTTATCTCCTTCCACCACGTAGGGTCTGGGGATTGAACTGAGGTCCTCAAGTTTGGTGGCAAATGCCTTTATGGCTGTGCCTTTTTCATTATTAGTAATTGCTTTCAAAATTTAGGCTAGCCAGAATGCAAAGGCCTGTTTTCCCCAAACTTAGGATATATGAGTGACTAAGAATGCCCATACAGAGCAGAAGGTGCTCTGGGAGCTGCAGGTCTCCCTTCTTGGTTTTTGTCTGTCTGTTTTGTTTTGGTTACTGTGAGAATAAGCAGGGCAGCCGTGGATGCCGATGGCTCCACACTAACTCGTAGCTGGATGTGCTTAGTGGAAAGTCTCAGCCATCTGTTCCTGCTTCCTAGGAAATCTCCCCAGGAAGGGCTGAGCCTCCAGGCTGTGCTAGTTCTAGTTCCTTCCCTATTGCTGTGATAAAGAGAACACAGCAACGGAAAGAAGGAGGGTGGGGCTTACCTGGGGCTTAACATTTTGTTAGAGTCCAAGATGGCAGGGCAAAGGTAGCAGGCAGCAGGGGTTGGAAGCTGAGAGTTGGGGGCCCACATCTTGAGTCACTAACACGAAACTGGGGAGCAGACTTTGAAACCTCAAAGCCCAAACCCAGTGATGAACTTCTTCCAGGAAGGCCACACCCCCTAGTCTTCCCAAACAGTACAACCATCTGGGAACCAAGTATTCAAAGACCACACAGGCTGAGCATGGGAGGGAAGGACAGGGGTTTGGAGGACTCCAATCCTGAAGGACCAGGGCGAGGCAAGTGCTCAGAGAAGTGAGGTGAGAGGGGAAGCAGGAAAGGGTATTGGTGCAGAACCAGTGTGGTGTCAGGAGCCAGGTCACCAGAGTCAGAGTGGGCAGATCGATCCTATCACGACTTGGGAAGCAAGCCTGAGAAGGCTCTGGAGGTGCTGATATGGAAGACCACTGACAGCAAAGCAGCCGAGCAGCAGTGTGTGTTTGTGCATGCTGTCCTTTGTGTTAGGGAGAGAATGGGGTAGGTACACTTTGGGAGAAGCTAACACAAGTATTTACTTCTGAAAGAGACAGTGGGGGCTCGATGTGAGATATTGCTCTCTCTCTCTCTCTCTCTCTCCCTCCTCTCTCTCTCTCTCTCTCTCTCTCTCTCTGTGTGTGTGTGTGTGTGTGTGTGTGTGTTTCATATTCTCTTGATGTTTGAATCATAGAAGGCTTCAATAAAGAAAACTAAAATCTACTCAAAGAACTCTAAGGGCTTTGTCAGTTGGAAAGCCATTGGTGACCTCATGGGGATATTTTGAGAAACCGAGGCAGATACATTAGGATTAAAAGGGGGTTCAGGGGAAGAAGGTGGTGTCCAGAGGTGAACTCAGAGCATGTGGCTTGTTTTATTCGTCTTTGAGCTTACACATGGGAGGGAAGAGGAGGCTCTAGATCTTATAGTAAAATTTAATTTTACTTAAGTTTAGTTTAACAGCAAAAGTAGCCATCACACCAGGCCACAGAGTCCTGGAGCATGCTCGTTACTCCAGTGAGTTTGTCTAAAATCTGAATTAATTGACTTATCACTTGTTGAGCAAAGATGGAGTCACTGGACTAGAATGTTGACCTGTTCTTAAGTTGCTTGTAGCCAAATAGACTCTGCATAGGTTGTGGATATATTTGTTGCTGAAGTCTGCCAAGAAGTAGGAGGAAGGATCCAGTGTGACTGAGAAGTAGAGCAGTTTAGGTGAATAGATAAGTGAGTGGGTGGGGGACTGGGGTAACCTCCAAACATGAGGTACATAGATGGGGGGTGGGGAATGGGGTGCAGTTGTTGGTGACGGGGGGAAAAAGGACACAACTGTGTCAGTATGAGTCGTTCTGGATGGAGCATAGCAACCACACAGTGCGGGAGACTAGACTAACAGAGCTCCCAGAATTCCCATTCTGCCACACATGATGTGACAGAGACATCTCCAGTCAGTGCTCTTCCCAGACAGCAGCTGTTTTCAGGCTATGACTCTGGGTGTGGGTGTATTGAAATGAGAGACTGCCTTAAGAATTTTAGGTCCTTCTATCTATGACTGATTAGATCTTGCCCCAGGACATGTTCCTTAATCACAGGTTTTTGGTGGGAGGACAAGGGGAAGGGAGGGGGGGTTCTGCTATAGGGTATAATTTCTGAGCTGATGGAATGTTCTGGGGTAGGACAATTATGAGTGACTCATTTGTGAAATCCACCCCGCATCCTCCATGTATGTTTAAGTTAGAGAGTTTGAGTTTGTTTGTAGAGTCTGTAAAGATAGGGAAGCCAGAGACCCTCAGGAAAGCACACTGGAGGGAGAGCCATGGAATACTCAGCTTATGCCAGAGGCCTGGACTGTGTGACTTCAGTTAGTTCTTAGGAGAGCCCTACAAGTCAGGCAACAATTGTTGCATCACCAGTGAAGGTACAGGTGCAGACCGACTTTAAACTCAGGGTTAGTTCTTCCCTGCCCAGAAGGTGATATGGATGAAAGAAACTGATGTGAAATACTGTACTCTTTTGATGCCAATGTGACACAGGTAGAGTCATCCGAGAAGAACCTCAATTGAGAAAATGCCTCTACAAGGCTGGTTATAGGTGGGCCTTGGTGGCATTTTCTTAGTTTGTGATGGATGTGGGAAGGCCCAGCCCATTGTAGGCAGTGCTGCTCCTAGACCAGTGATCCTGGGTTCTGTAAGGAAGCAGGCCGAGGAACCTGTCAGATGAACAAGCCACCAGTCTGTGATGAACAAGCCACCAAGGATCATGCTAAGGCCTCTGCATCAGATCCTGGCTCTAGGTTGTTACACAGTTTGAATTCCTGCCTAGGCTGCCCTCAGTGGACTTGTGACCCAGATATGTAGCCAAATAAACCGTTTCCTCCCCAAATTGCTTTCGGTCATGGTGTTTCATCACAGCAATAGTAGCCCTAACTGTGACACCTGTATACTAAAAGTTTCCTTTCATCCTCAAATTAGTCCCCAGGAGAGAATCTACTTGGAATAAACTAAATTACCTGTAGTGTATGCCTATGCCCATTTTCAGCCTTACAGGACAATAAGATCATGCTTCGAGTGGAGCCTTAGAGATGATCACACACGGTACTTAGTATCGTATTTACTATATCAAATTGGCATAGGAAAATCACCTATGCTAATTTGCCTGTATCAATCAAGCAGGCTGGAATTTTAACTCACTATAGGCTGAATCCAAACCCACTTCATTAGGCTGTCTCCTGAGTACCTTATCAATAGTGCTTGAGAAAAGCATCGCTCCTTCAGGGGCCTGGCAGTTCTACATTCAGTTAGGCAACTATTGATAAGGCAAACCTGATCCTGCTGTGCACCTCCTCCCTCTCATCTGCCCCTTCCCACACAGCAGCAGCCGCAGCTTTTAGTGCTGCCTGGGGCAGCACTGCCCCCCCCCCCCCCAGCACACAGTGATCTTCAGAGAGCAGGCGTTGAGACTGCACTAGATCAATGATAAGGTCAGTCCTGGCTTTAATCTGGTCATAAAGGCTGAGAGTATGGATGCTGGAGCCAGACTGTCTGGAACGGAATCTCAGCTCTGCACTTACCGGCTATCCTGAGTGAGTGTACGCAACCTTTCCCTGCCTCAGTTGCTTCAAGTGTATGACTGCGGTGATAAATCATCGGGATTTTGGGTAGAATTGCATCAAGTTAACATCAATATCCCCAAAGCTTTTAGGAGCACTTCCAAGCATACACAGTGCTACACATTTCAATTTTATTTTACTTCGAAACAGCCAGGCCAGACTGAGGTCCTGCAAAGAAAGAATAACATGTTCATTGAGATCTGCCTACCAAATCTGGGACTAAACCTAGTCCTTCATCCCACTAATCTACCGAGCTCAAGTATACATGGCTAATATTTTAACACTGAGAGTAGAGACTAATGAGTTTTAAAATGATCAAAACTTTGGAAGTGGTCAGAGCTGTTAGTTTCAAGAGAAAAACAATCACCGTATTAATGAATTTATTAGATGTCTTTATGAGTGCTAGAACTGTCATGAACCAGCTCGGTGCCACCACTGAGCTCAGAGAGAGGTGATCACATGTTCTAACGGTAATAACTGATGGATATTAACAGCGGTTTAGTTACCCTTAGCTGTGAGGTGTGGGGTGTTTTGAGAAAATATCCTAAAATAGAGTCTTGTGCATGTTGCCAGTCTCTTTGAGTTTATATGTGCATCTCTCTTATTGTGTCTGGAAGACACTGTTTCCTTAGAGTTACCCATCACCCGTTGATTCTTATGTTCTTTCTGTCTCCACTTCTGCATAGATCCCTGAGTCCTGAGGAAAGGAATTTGATGAAAAATACCATAACTAACATGGGTCCAGAGGGGCTCACAGAAACTGAAACACCAACCAAAGAGCTTGCAGGGACTGGACCTAGGCCCCCTACACATTTGTAGCAGATGTGCAGCTTGATCTTCATGTGGGTTCCCTAACAATTGAAGCAGGGGCTGTCTCTGACTCTGTTGCTTGACGTTGAATCCCCTTCCTCTAGCTGGACTGTCTGGTCCTGATTCAGTGGGAGAGGATGCCTTAGTTCTATGGTGAATTGACGTCCCAGAGCAGGCTGGTACCCAAAGGGGTGTTTCTCTTTTTCTGAGGAGAAAGGGAGGGGTAACTGGAGGAGGGATTTGTGTGGGTGGGACTGGGAGGGGAGGAGGGAGGAATGACTGTGACTGTGATGCAAAGTGAATAAATAAATAAATGAAAAAAAAAAAAAAAAAAAGAACTGAGTTTATTCCGACCATGCTGTAGAACAGCTTGAAATCTAGGATGGTGGCATTTCCAGCAGTTCTTTCATTATTCAGGATTGTTTTTTAGCTAATGTGGTGTGTGTGTGTGTTTTTCCATATGAAGCTGAGGATTGTATCTTCAATTTCTGTGGAGGATTGTGATAGAATTTTGATGGGGACTGCATTGAGTTGGTGCAGAGCTTTTGGTAGGATGGCCATCTTTACGCTATCAACCTTACTGATCCATGACCATGGGAGGCCTTTCCATCTTCTGACAGCCTCTTCAATTTCTTCCCTCAATGTTTTAAAGGCTTTTTTTTTTTTTTTTTAATTGTACAAATCTTTCGCTTGCTTGGCTCAAGTTATGCTAAAGTATTCTTGAGGCTCTTGTTAAAGGTACTATTTCCCCGATTTCTTTCTCTGTGTGTTTGTCATCTGTATACAGGAAGGCTGCTGATTCCTGTTGATTTTTATAATCCCACTACTTTGCTGAAAATGTTTATCAGCTGTAGAAGTTTCCTGGTGGAATCTTTTAGGATCCTTTATATATAAAATTATTCTACCTGAAAATAAAGATCTTTGACTATTTGTATCCCCTCCATCTCCTTTATCTGTCTTATTGCTCTAGTCAAGACATCAAGTGACATCAAGTCAAGACATCAAGTGACATCAAGTAGGTATGAGAGAGTGGAATCCAATCTATTAGTCTGTGTCCTTTTATTAGGGAATTAATTTGAGAATTATCAATAAGCAGTACTGGTTTCTGGGTTTTTAAATGTGGGTCTCACCCCTCTCTTTTGAAATACTGCTCAGGAAATATCTATTCCTTGTTCCTTCTTGGGTGAAGATAGCCTCTTCAGACTGAAGTTTTTCTTTTAGTGCTTTCTAGAGCTGAATTGATAAATAGAAATTGCTTAAGTTTGGTTTTATCATGGATTCCCACTCCCTCTGTTAATTATGATTAACAGTTTTGATAGGTATAATAGTCTGGGATAGCATATGTGGTCTCTCAGAGTTTGTAGAACAACCGACATACCCTGTTGGCTTTCAGAGTCTCCATTAAAACGTCAGGTGTTATTCTAATGTGCCTGCCTTTTTATGTGACTTGGTCTTTTCCTACGCAATTTTTAATATCCTTTCTTTGATTTTTATATTTAGTGTTTTGCTTGTTATATAATATGAGGAGTTTCTTTCTGGTCCTATCTATTTGGTGTACTGCGTGTTTCTGTACCTTGATAGGCACTTCCTTTGGATTAGGGAATTTTTTCTATGCTTTTGTTAAAAATAGTTTTGTGCCTTTGGCCTGGCCTTCTTTTCTCCTTCCTCCATCATCATCATCGTCACATCATCATCATCATCACATTTTTTTAAGGCTTGGTCTTTTCATAGTAGCCCATATTTCCTGTAAGTTTTATAGCTGGATTTTTTTTTTTTTTTTTTTTTTTAAGATTTAACATTTTCTTTCCCGGAGTTAACCCTTTCTTTTGCTTTGTCTTTTAAGATCTGAAATTCTTTCTTCCATGTTTTGTAATCTGTTGTTGAGGCTTACTACTGAGATTTTTTGACACCCCCCCCTCCAAGGCTTTCTTTTCTAGTTTATTTCAGCTTGTGTTTTTTTTTTTTTTTTTTTCGAGACAGGGTTTCTCTGTATAGCCCTGGCTGTCCTGGAACTCACTCTGTAGACCAGGCTGGCCTCGAACTCAGAAATCCGCCTGCCTCTGCCTCCCAAGTGCTGGGATTAAAGGCGTGTGCCACCACCTCCCGGCAGCTTGTGTTTTCTTTAGAGATTCTGTTTCTATTTCATGTCTTCATTAAGGCATTTATTCATTATCCTCTTTACATCCCTCTTTTGTTTTGTGTTGTTTTGTTTTTTTTCAATACAGAGTTTCTCTGTGTAGCCCTAGCTGTCCTGATACTCACTCTGTAGACCAGGCTGGCCTCAAACTCAGGACCTGCCTATCTCTGCCTCCCCAGTGCTGGAATTAAAGGCATGAGCCACCATACTTGGCTAAGGCCCTTAAACATTCATAATTGCTATTTTGAACTCCTTGTCTTGTGCTTCAGCTAAATTGATTTTCTCAGGATTGATTGCAATTGAGTTACTAGCTTCTGGGGGAGGCATATTTTCTTGGCTCTTCATGCTTGTGTTTTTGCACTGGGATCTAGGCATCTGGAATTAAATTTGAGGTGTTTTGGGTAGATATCTGATCTTGTCTTTGTTTGGTGGGTGCTCTATTCCTTGGGTTGCTTTTACCCTCCAGATCCTAGGCCACTGTGGTGGCTGTGTGGTCTCTGGTGGAGAGGGTTTTTGTGGGTTGGCAGATGACAGACACAAAGGAATGACAACTGGTTTGCAGGAAAGGCTTAGAGAAGCAACGGGAGCAAGCTAGGGGACTGGGGTCTTCACTAAGAGTCAGAGTCCCCAGAGAGTATGGTAGGATGGGAGAGAGGGCTTCAGCAGGCTGGCTGCTACAGGGCTAAGAGTAATTCAGGAGAGACTGGAATTGAGAATAGGACTGATAGTAGAAATCTACCTGCACTCTAGCCCAGTGTGGTCACTGGGGGCCCTTGATAGAAAACGTTCCTGCAGACCGGCAGCTGATACAAGAGGTGGACAGGAGGAAAGCCTCCTCCAGGCAGCTGTAGTAGGAGAGTCATGTAGGAAAAGTGCTACCCCTACTTTATGGACGAAGAGACAGGAGCATGGGGAAGAAAGGGATTTTGCTGTTGAGGAGAGAGTCAAGATGGAGCACAGCCAGATTGTTTTGAGTGACACTGTCACTGTGTGAAGTCACAACAAAAATATGGAGTGGTTTGGGGCAAACTTGTAACTAACTCTACTGTCTGCTGCATCTTGTTCAGTCACCAACCAAGATGAGATCAACTTTGACTTTGAATTCTGACGTCCTGTCTGAATAGTCATAGTTCTGTGACTTTGCAGAGATGTATGCTTTTGTTTCCAGGAGGCTCCTGCTCCATGCAGCATTTCTGAGTGATTTCATTTCCATCCTTTCTTGGTGATGGTCTAATTGTAGGTCCAGTCCCTTCTGTTTTGTGCAGCCTTCTCTTAGGATGTGGGCTACTGCTATGATCAGTGAGTGTTACAGAATGCTCACTGTAATATGCAATTACTTCCTCCTATCAGAGACAAGATCAAGCATAGATACAATACCCCAGTGGCAAAGCAGAGGTTGGTTAGAAAGTAAAGGTCAGGAGAAGCCTTGGAGTCATGATTGTGAGGACCAAAGAAAGGAAGACATAGGGTCAGGAACACAGTGGGACTTTTATTTGATACTACTCTGGTGCTCCCCCTCCCCCCTAAACTTAACACAGCAAACTTTTGGCTACAACAGCAGAGGCAACCAAACATGCACACAGCTTTGGAAAGTGATACTGAACTATCATTTTTCCATTACTTTCATATATTACCTAAAACTTGGTCATAATCTTTACCCACATCAGTCAACACCAGATCCCTTTTGAGTTACATCTTACCAGTTACAACTGTTTGTTGTGTGTGACCTATGGCTGTTTTGCAACTCTACCCATAGGACCTTAGGAAAGTCACCTAACCTCTTCTGATGAGGATTGCAATATTAATTTGCAGGAGCATCCTGGGGGAACAACTGAGATAGTGTGAGGCACAGAGCACAGCATGCCAAATGCATAAAGATGAACAAATACAAGCAATGATTGCCCCCTACTAGCCCAAACTGTCTGTGGTTTGGCATAACTGACATGTAAGAGGCGGGATGGTGGCAATGGAGAACATGTGGCAGTAGGGTGGTCAGTTAAGTGGTGACCATATCAGGACTTTGCATCTTTACCAAGAGAATGGACTTTATCCTGTGAGTAAGGTTCTAAAGCCATTGCCGATGGAAGACAAGTATGACCTGCTATTGTGGGACTGCGTAAGGGTATCCTGGTTCTTGGCTGGGCATGGGCCTAGAACCCCGAGACTCCAAGGGAAAAACAGCAGGAGTTCGGCTACGTACCCAGAACTCAGGGTCCTAACAAGCAGTCCAATCTCCATAGACCTACATTGTTCAGTCATGTAGGCCATTACAGCCCCTCCCAAAGTGCACAGGTAGAGGGTGTGACTACAGGCCTCAGGACCTAGAGATTTACATACTAATGAAGGTCAGAGGGCGGAACCAATTAAGCATTGCCCCCCAGAACCTCCCCCTTTCTCCCTCCCTACTTAACCCAGGTCTGCCCTGAGTTTGGGGGGGTACATCCAGATCCATCCACCATCTGCCATGACAATAAAGCCTTTTGGAACCAAGGACTTCCTCGTATCATTGGGGCCTGCCGCCACTGAAGCCTCCAGCCACTGGAACCTGAGACCTTTCTCCGGTACGAGAGACAGGCTGCCTGGAGGCCTCCAGGCAGCCTCCACCTCGCAGGTCCTGGGCCGATGCCTAGTGGGCCTGGGTCTGCTGCGCTGCCCCCCCCCCCGGGTTTTTCCCACATGCTATCTGTAGGGGGAAAGTATGGGTCCAAGATATCCCCCAAATATAACACTATTTTCCTGTTTAACGGCCCAGAACACTTCTGTGACCCATTTTACAATGTGTTCCGTGGCAAGAAGGTAGGTCTTTAAGGCTCAATTTTTAGTTAAAGGATCTTGAAATGGAAGGCATTTGCGAATAGTTCCCATATACTAATTGAATGACCTTTTGATCTCAACCTTAGATCCAGTATCACAGTGTCTTAGAGATGAGAAATGATTCTAGAGCCATATACAACCATGGTCACTACACTAAATTACATAATACTTTGTGTTGGGTTTTTAGAGTATCTCAGTCTTCCCTAAATACACTCACACAAAGAGGCCAAGGAAGAATGGAATGGACTTGTGTTCTGACAATACTGAAACACAAGCCGTAGCTAAGAGCCAGAAGGAACACCGATTTGTCAGCGACAGATAGGGGAGTGGGTGACCAGAAAATACACCTTCTCTTCGCCAGGTCCTCTTCATGCCCCAAATGACATCATAGTTACTATCACTGATCCGAGGCAAGCATCCCTGCAGTACTTTAACAGGTTTCCTCTGGGTAGGAAATAGTGGCAGGTGGCAGGAAGGGGTGGGGTCCCCTAAGGAAGTTGAGGGGGCAAGGCAGTTTCTCTTTAAGGCTAGGCTTATTTTTGTGAGGCTTTTTGGCATTTTTCTATTTTAAAAAGAAACATACTCTCTTACCAAGAAACAGCTCAATACATTTTGGGGAAAACCCAACCCACATACACTTTTATATTTTTTATTTCTTGTGGTGCTGAGGAAGGTAGAGGCAAGTGTTCTGCCACTTTCACAGCCTGCATTTTCTCAGTATCGTCATCAGTGGTTTGTTAAAATGAAAAATTACAAAAACCAAACCAACCCCACACAAACCAATGTGCAGGAACTGGCAAGTAAAACATAGACCAAAGGAATCTGAAAATGAAACCAGAACAAACACTTGAAAACCATGTCTGCCAGGATAGGAGACACGGAGCTATTTGGTTACCCTGAACTATCATCTTGGCGTCTATTGGGCAATACCCGTGGAGCAAATTTTGTAGTTTATAATTTTCTGTAAAAATCACATGAAGTCTGTTAAACAAGGATGTTGCTCAAAAGATCGAATCTTTTGTAGATGTCTAAATCTCATAATCTTAAACTCAAAACATGTAGATTATAGTCACAAGACTGTAGACTTCCCACTACTCGTAGTCTTGTTACATTCTACTTAGTGTACAAATGAGAATTTCAAAGTGTAATCTTTTTGTTGGAAGTGTGCTACTGTGGCTGTGATGAGTATGTGCTGTGCAGACAGCCCTGTGGACACCATAGGTCATGGTAAGATGGGAAATCTTGCTACTTGCATATTTCTGCCCCAACCCCAAAAGGGAATGAATAAAAAAAAAAAAAAAAAACAAGGAAAGACCTGGTGGTGATTGATGTCTACGTTTCCCAAGTAAACCAGCTTCCAAGTGGGATTCCTGCATCCACACACAGTTTCAGCCTTTTAAAGGTTTAACCATCTACACCAGGACAGGGCAAACTTTTCCTACAAAGTTCCCACAGGAAAAGTTTAGTATTTGTCATAGCTACTCAATTCTGCCACTGCAGCATGAGAGCAGCCACAGCTACATGGGTGGATGAGTGAACATTTTCCCAGGGACATAATGGCCATTGGAACTTAGAGTTCACATAATCTTCACATCATGAAATATTGCAGATTAAAAACATTTAGAGATGCAAAATCCGATTTTAGCTCTTGAGCAATACACATGGTTGCAGGCAAGATCTGGGTAGGGAGGGTTTTCACCACTGCCCCAGAACACTAGAGTGGGTAGGCTATTCTGTTCAGGACTTCTCCATGGTTCTCATCAATCTGACTGTCACAGTAGCTTCTGTTCCTTTTGCAGGTTTCTGTCCATGGAGGGCATTACAAGTGATTGACACCAAGAGAGAAAGGGTTTTTTTTTTTTTTTTTTTGTTTTTTTTTTAAATATTAAATCCTATCTATGAGATTTTTTAAAAAGGCATATTTCTTAAACACTTAAAAGGGCACTGAAGTTTAGATCAGTATGTTTTAAGGCCTTCTATCATTAATTAATCAATGAAAATAGAAAACATTTAGGAGACTATACATTTTAAGTTTTTAATAAACCACAAGGCAAAACAACACTTTATTTAATAATCGTATAGGAAATTTCATTTGAAAATTACAAATACAGTACATATACAAAGAATCTGGTCTTCATTACACAGATAAACCTCAGCTTCAAAATCTTTCTAAATTCAATCATATGCAAAATACTTGGTTTTTGAAGGGGCACACAGGAAAGTATATACAATTTCTTAAACTGGGATATGGCTTATTAATCACATACTTATTTAGAGAGGCAGACATTTTCCAAATATAAGGTATCTCCTCGGGTAGAAAAGGGGCATCCTGGCACATTTCAACTTTGGGTTGCATTTATTTCAGGATATTCTTGACTGCACTATTTAAATGGACATTGTCATGGATTTAGCTGACAAGGTCTCCATAAACATTTACCAATCTTAACAAAAATCAGAAAATGACTGTTGGTCTCCAACAAACCTTTTGTAACCAAGAACTCACGGATGGGTTGCCTAAATGGAGACACATAATACTGAGGAATTCCCACAATTTTTTCTCTCTAGTTTGCATGCTCCTACTAACATCACAAACAATGTAACTACCTGCAAAATCAAATCTGAAGCCCTGGCCCATAGGTTCCATTCAACAGACCTGGAGTTGGAATTAAGAACTTACAAATGGTGTTCTGGCTACAGAGATATTATGCCAATTACCTAGAGATCAGATATGCTTGCCCCTCGCCTTCCAGCATAGTACCTAGTGAGATATAATTGATCATTTGTAACTAAGAGTGGTCCAAAGATGAACTGAACTGAATGGTATTGTATGTAGTGGCACATTCTGTAGCTTTAAATTTACCGCATACAAGGTAGTCAACAGCAAAAGAGTTCAGATTTTGTAAGAACATTGTATGATGATGAACCAATGGTCATAAACACAGAAAACCAAATGTAGCTGAAGTATGCTTCAGGATCAAAATCTCTAAGAATGCTAACTGGTATTTTGAGAAACTCAAACCTCTTCACAGTAGCTGCTCAGTCTATTTCTGCGTCATTCTCTACCATGTTCCCATGCAGAAATCCTCGGCAGGGGATGACCTGAGGTTTTATAAACCTTTCTCACCTGGAAATGTATTTCTAAGTTCTCTCTGAAAAATGAGAGAAATGCTCATGTATCTCTCTGATCTTGACTGTGTCCACTGTGGGAAGGATCTCCTGAAAATAAATACTGACAGGTGGGCTACACTGAGAATGTCATAGAGGAAAAAGAAAACCTCTACCCCAAACCAAAAAGAAACATGGTAAACCAAGACATCTAGTGATCTGGCAAACAGTGCGGATGGAAGCTGCAACTGTGAAAATCTGTGCTCACATTAAGATCTTTAGCTATGCAAAGTTAACATAGCTGCCTGTGAGAATTACAACATTTTCTGGTTCTGCCTATCAGTATGTCTTACTCAACTACATTCTTGGTGTGCTTCTTAAGACAGCAAGATTGTTAGTTAGACAAAGTCTTCCTAAAACAAAAGACTGCATTGGGCCCAAGTTGTGAAATACAGGTTAATGTCTACAGTAACTAATTATCTGCAAATACTCTTTAGAATATACTGCAGTGGAGAATTGCCAAGTTTTTGTCGTGATGTTTCCCAGTGCAAGATTAGCACTGCATCTCCCCAATTCAGATCCTGCTTTCTGCAGAGCAAAGAGTTCTCACAGTTAACCGAGAGGTTATGTCACAGTGCACTGTTTCTCAACAGGAGAAAGACAGGTCAAATCTGTGTAGTCCCTGATGTAACTGCTGACTTAATGTTCTTCCTCTGTAGGTTCTGACAAATTAAACAAGTAAAATCTACCAGTTCTCCATCTTGTGGACCCAGTGAAGCACAAAGTCTAGCTCCTGCTGCCAAAGTAAAGTGCGGAGACTGCAGGTACACCCACTTTACATGAATATGGTAGTTTAGACTTACAGAAGTTGTCAATGTTTTTCAATATTCAAATGGATTTTTAGGCTGTTTTACCAAATATCTTAAGGACTAAGTCAACATGAAAATCCAGAAATGCCCACGTTATAGTAAAGGGATGTTTACAAGAAATGAGCTCAACTGATGTGTGAAAACGCTAAGTATAAAATGCACATTTTTGCCGGGCAGTGGTGGTGCACACCTTTAGACCCAGCACTTGGGAAGCAGAGGCAGGCGGATTTCTGAGTTCAAGGCCAGCCTGGTCTACAGAGTGAGTTCCAGGACAGCCAGGACTACACAGAGAAACCCTGTCTTGAAAAACCAAAAAATAAAATTAAAAAAAAAAATGCACATTTTCCTTTCCCCCTAGATATCTAAAGGCCACAAATGCCCAGGCAGCCACTTAAATGCCTGTCATCTACTCATATGCTAATCATTGTTTCATTTAGTTTATATTCTAAGAGATTTTGAAGTTCAAATATTTATAAGTTTAAATGGACTCAATAAAAATTCAACAAAGTAAACTTTTTGTTTTTTTCAAAGTACACTTTGAATTCCACAAACACTCATTGAGTTTTATGGAGAAAAATCAGCTGTGTTTTGATCCTATCAATTTCCAACAACTTTTTGGGTAAACCCAGGTTTTCTTATTTTACTTTTACACACAAGGAAAGTCTCAACTTCCCTTTCTTCATTTACACATTATTTGGATTTCAGTTCATAACCTGTTTGGGACAGTGATACTCCAAGTTGCTTCTCTGAGGAGACAAGAGCCATACAAAGTATCTATGCTGAAATGAGCTCATCTCATAGCAACTGCTGGGAATGAAACATGAATATTCATGACTGCCTCTTTAACATAACTGCTGCCAATTGCCTTCCCTTGAGCTTGGAAATATTTATGTCGCTTCCCCAGACACAGCTTTATTGTCCATCCTTATTTCAGTTCTTCTGTGCACATACAAGGTCAAAAAAACCAAAATGAGACAAAACAAACAAAACCATTTACCTTGTGTTTTCTCAGAAAGCTTTCTCCACTGAACCCCTCTGAATCTTTCTGTTATGGCATTATTGTAAAACTTCAAGATTGTACTTTGGAGGTCTCTGCAATCCATGTAGAAGCCCTAGCCTATATCATAACAGAAATTTTCTCTGGAGTAACCAATGTACTCCACATGGTAGGCATTAATGACCTCAGTCTTGGCCTTTTGTAGGTACTCGGAAAGATGTGCACAGAGAACCTGGGGTACACATGAGAACAAGGTGCTAAGCAGACTGTCACTGACAAATGTTGGCAGTTCTAAAAAGATAACTGTTGAAACTTTGTTGTCTCCTACTATCCTAAGACAATTCCACATAAAGCACAGAAGTGATTTTCCAGAAGACACAATCCAAAACTCTACAGCCCACTGCTTGTTTCTCTGTTTTAGATCATCATATGGTAAGGTAATTTGAGGTTAAATCTAATTTCTGCCATTCATAATTATATTAAAGTTTTCCTAAGTAACTTAAGGACAGTGACCACATTATGTGAATATTTCTGACAAGATTACAAATAATCAAAAATATTGAGATTCAAAACCCAGTACTATATGGAAAATTTGCTTATAAGTTATTTGTGAAATAAAACAGTTCTGAAACACTTAGGAATACATGCTTATTCCATTTTCTGGATATGATTACTTTCTGAAATCTGTTGAGGGCTAATTTTTATAAAAAGAGAACACAATTCCAGAAACTGGATGCCAAGATTACACAGAGACAAAAATCCCAAATAGTTCAACACTGAGTTTGCTAGCACTGACTTCATATAAAAGGCCTGAAAAAAGTCGTTTTTAGATGCAAATACTGACTTCTGAGTCTTCCTGTACATGTTGCTACTCTGTCTAATGAAGTCTGGTCTTGGATTGTCTTCTAATGAGGTATCTGCAGAGTTACAGCTCATTCTGTAAACAGTACTTTGGAACTTTGTCTGAACATCATGCAAGTATCAGCCAGAGCAGAGTCTGTCTTCGGGAGACTGGTGCGTGACATGGACACAGCTGTCAGGGACTCCATTAGGTTTGCATTTATTGCTCTCAAGTCTGTACTGCAGGATAAACAAGGCCGTAGACCCCGAGGACATACAATCAGGTACTGGAACTCTGACAATTTGCACAAGTTCTGATCACTTCTTGTCTGTAACTCTGGAGCTGAATAGTGCATTTGTACATGCCAAATGTGTTCAGTAATAAATGCTTAGCTTTGGACTGGACTTCTTCCCATTTAGATGAACTTCCAGGAACTGCAATATCAAGAAAATATCAAATTATTTATTGTATACTGCCATACATTGGTAAAGGAGATACAGAGGAGAAACAACAGCACATTACAAGCATATGCTCATCTGACCCCTCCTAAGCCCTTCTACTGCAGAAGGCAGTTTCTAAGCCCAGGATAGCTTCTCATGATCTCAGTCTTTCCAGTCCATGCTCAGTAGAGAGACCGTTACAAACAATTACAAGCCTCTTGCTTAAAGACTTATACTCCTTAAGAACTAAGTGCATATGTTATTTTGATTTTAAAAAGCCACCAATCTCTAAAATGATTTAAATAAGAGTTTGGTCTTTATTATATAAAAGATGACATAGCAAATGTATGTAATGTCTTTAAAATGCAGGCAGGTATCAATTTGTAACATCTTCTCTTAAAAAAGTAAACAATTTAAATGTTATTATTTATTTATTTGGAGTTCTGGGAATTAAACACAGGGCCCCATGCATGGTAGTACCATTGCTTGACCCTGAACTGCTTTCCCAGCCCCTGTTACTCTTTGACCTGCAATTCATCTTTTGAAGAGCCTCCTCCCTCCCTTAAGTCTCTTTTATCAGAAAAAAAATCTTCATACATATATGTGATAAGCCCAGATGCTGACTCATAGGACAGAAGCCTGTCCCCATGAATCCCATGAGCAACATACTTAGCTGCATGTGAACTATAGCAGTGGATTTTCCTGAAGTGAGAGACCAGATATTCAAATCTTCCACAGAATATACATCTTCTATTTTCATCAACGACTCTTTGATATAATCTACATTCAAATGGCTTGGTACACCTATAAGTTTGGGATATATAATTTGTAAGTTTACTTTGGCAGGAAAAGTTTTAAGTTACATTTAGAGAAAACAAATAGCTTTGTCAAATTCAGTTCCTATGGATTCATTAAAGTATGTTCATACTTTAAGATAAATTATGGAGATTCTTACAAAAAATATAGGAAATATACAAGAGATCAATACATACTTTTAAAATGTCAATTCTCACTAAAATGGAGTAGCAATCAAGTTAGAACACTTAGCTTAATCTTTTTTTTTTTTTTTTTTTGGTTTTTTGAGACAGGGTTTCTCTGTGTAGCTCGGGCTGTCCTGGAACTCACTCTGTAGACCAGGCTCGCCTCGAACTCAGAAATCCACCTGCCTCTGCCTCCCAAGTGCTGGATTAAAGGCGTGCGCCACCACCGCCCGGCTAGCTTAATCTTAATAAGCTATTCTCCTCCCCTACCTGGTTTCACTATGCAGCACCAGCTAGCCTGGACCTCCCTATGTAAATCAGGTTGACCTTGAACTCATAGAGAACTATTTTCCTCTGAGTCCTAAGTGCTGGGATTACAGGCCTGTGCAGTTATGCCCAGCTTAGAAACATTTGATAATAATAAGCTATTGCTGAGAACTTTTGTCTTCATACTCTCAGGAACGCAAAGATGCCAAAAGTATTACAAAGACACAAATTAAATGAGATGAGGGAATTAAGTAAACCACAAGTTATAACTGTGCCAAGAATCAAAAGCTGCACTGTTTTCCCAGCTGGAATGACACTGGCTGTCAAACATTTTCTTGTCTGTGAATACCCTAACTCACCTGGCTGTCTGCTTTGTCTGCTGAAAGGGTTAAGTGTCTGAGTGCACTGCTTCTTGTTTGCTATGCACAAGAGGGTATCAGTGAAATGCAAGTCATGGCTCCTGTCCAGAACACCCTCTGACTCAGTCTCTACTGGGGAGGGATAAACCTACAGTGGGATATTAACAAGTGCTTACCTTCCAGTATTATTACTACTGTGTCCCATATGATGCGAAACGTTGTGAAAGCCACAAGTAACGAAAATATATACGTACAGATGGGATCAGCAATCTTGTATTCTGGCTAGAAGGCAACAGATGAAAGTTGTGTGACTAAACAGAGACAGACATTAACACACTATAAAGCAGAGCAAGACACAAGTCCCTGCACTCTCTCTTTCTACATCAGGATTGGAAAACACTTTTAAAGCTCGGGTACTATAATTGAGAAACATCTTTACTCTTAAGATTGTTCAAATGACTTGCCTTTTCTAGATGTTAAATCATTGTGTCTATTCTCTTCTGTGGCTTCTCTGAATCCTTCACTCAGAAGCATAAGATATTGAAGCTGGAAAGTACTGTATCAGTCATCTGGACTACAATACTCATACTGAAGAGGATGAATTAAAATTTAGAGTTGCTGCAAAGATGAGAACTCAGTGCACAGCCTATTAGCTAATGGTTCAGTGACAGGGCTGACACTGAGCTCTACAGTGAAGGTGCTAGTAAAGCTAACTCTAGGTAAATCAGCTGGCAAGGTGATACCACTGGACTTACTGATAATAAGTAACTACACCAACTAATCTTATACCAGAGGAAAATGAATACAAAGGCATTAGTGCCCAGTACATTAATAAGAGACAACTAGCTTTTTAAATACCTAAATTAAATAAATTGAAATAGGAAGTGTACAATTTTACCTTGAATCGTATGATGTATGCAGCTATAAGCACACCAACACTTTGTACCAAATCCCCCAGGGCGTGCACAAACGCAGCTCTCACTGCCAAGCTGTCCTGCCCATGGTTGTGTCCACTAGATACCATGCTTGGGGAATTTGAAGGCAGGGAGTGAGAATGAGTGTGAGAATGGTGGTGACCGGACTGGTTCAACAGAAACCCCATTCTGTTAAAAATGAAAGAAAACATATTATTTCTCTAAAACTACTGGTAAAATATTTATTACTATTCAGACAGTAATGGAGCAATGCAGAACAGTCATTTAATAAGGATCTAAGCACCTGTTACACAGCAAGTACTGTTTTAGGTTTATGGAGCTTATGTTCTGGATATCAGAGGTGCAAGCAAATACACATCGAAACACAGCCAGTTAATGTGAAATGCCTTGGAAACAGCTTTGTATACAGCTTTGTATACAACTCTGTGCAAGTATGGAAGGTGAGGCCAGGTGAGTGGGTCGGTGGGTGGGGTGGGCACAGAAGAGCTCTCTCAGACTTCATTTGAGCAGAGACTTGCAAAGTCAAGAGCAGATGGTGGCTGCATATTCTAGGCAGAGCAGGCAGAAGCCTGAAATGAAAATGTGCTCCATGCACAATGAAAAGGATGACACTATGGCTAAGATAAGGAGAGCAGGAGGTGCTAAGAGAGAAGCAGGAGGGCTACATGGGTTTTATTTAAGAAGGCAATTGTAGAATTTTTTGATTTTGATTCTAGATTTGAATAGAAGCCATTAGATAGTGATTGTAAACTACTAGTGATTTGTAAGGCTACTAGACCATATTTGACTAGTTTTAAAGATAGTTTTATTAGAATTCAGGCAGACATATTTGTTCACACAGTGAATATGGCTGTTTTTGTTCTTAACATCAGTGTTCCATCACTTTGAATGAAACTGTGTAGCTCTTAAAGCCTACAATACTTACTAACCAGCCTTTTTGTTGTGTTGAAGTGTAGAGGTCAACCTAGGGCCTCATGCATGCGAGGCAGTGCTTGACTTCGAAGCTCCACAACAACCCATCTGCTCTTTATAGAACATCTACTAACTTTGGCTCTAAATGATTAAGGATGAAACATAGTTCAGTAGTTTTGAGGAGGAAAAAATGATTTTAAAAACTAGCTAACAGACTGGTGAGACGGTTCAGCAGGTAAAGGTGATTATTGCTAAGTCTGACAATGTGAGCTTGATTCCTGGAACCCACGTGATCAAAGAAGAGAAATGACTTCTGTAAGTTGTTCTCTGACTTCCATGTGTGCACAATAGCATGTATGTGCCCCTATATACAAATAAAATAAATGTAAAACCCCCTTAAAATGTAACCAACATAAAAGTATTAAATATTAAGTAACATACTTGGTTCTACTTAAATTACTTAGTGTTAATCTCTGAAACACATGGGCAAACTAACAAGTTTATAATGTTTCATTTTATCATACTTCTAAGTATGACTGACTTACTATATTTTTAAATATGAAAACATTCCATAGTCTGAACACATGCATGTGCAATAATCTTTTAGCTCATAGTATGTGAAAAATATTGTGCTTACATTACATTAACTGCAACTCCAACGGCTGCAGTGATGAGCATGACATCGCCATTTATTTCATAGTTCATATGGATCGTTCTCTGCACAGCCTCATATAAGAGGAATCCCATAAGTACATACACCAGCATTACACTGATCATGGCCGACAAGACCTCTACAAGGGAAGATGGAAAATGCAGGCATCTTCAGCACAGCTGTTACACTTCATACCAACTAAACATTGTTCAGTCTTTATCTTTTACTTACATTTTATTTCCTCTACGGAGGGAAAAGCACTGTTATTTTTGTCATACAAAATTTTCTTAAGTATTTAGCAGCTTAGATGATTTAGAGCCTGAAGTAATTCATCCTCATCCTCTGTTCATATCTCCATCCACAGGTAAAACCGATACAGAAAGAAACTATGAGCACAGACTACTTTTCTAACAAAATAAGCACATTAAAAGTACAACAGCAGGCTTGTGTTATAACTCAGTATAAAGCCCTAGGGTGATCTCTAGACTAATTTGGGTCTGGAGGTGCATCTGCAATCCTGTCACTCATGAGGTAAGGGCAAGTGGGTCAGGATCTAAGGACATCATCCCCAACTGCACACTGAAGTTTGAGGCCAGCCTGGGATATAGGAGACCTGGTTTTAAGAACACAATAACAAAATGAATAACCCATAGGAAAAATGGGTAAGTAAAGGAATTTTAAAAAAGAAGTAAGGAAATAAAGAGTAATTTATCATAGGAAGAAATGGACAAATTCTCAATGACAATCAAAATAGAAGAAAATCTTATTTTATTACTTTGTATGGGTATTTTGTCTGCATGGATGTCTGTGCATCATGTGCCTGTCTGGTGCTGGCAGGGGCCAGAAGTGGTCATTGGATCCTGTGACTAGAGTTACAGATAGCTGTAAGTTACCTGTGGGTGCTGGCGATTGAACTCCAGTTCTCTGGAAGAGCAGTCAGTGCTCTGAACTGCTAAGTCATCTCTCCAGTCCCTAAAAATTCTTGAAAGTAATGTTTTTTTGAGATAGGGTTTCTCTGTATAGCCCTGGCTATCCTGGAACTTGCTCTGTAGACTAGGCTGTCCTCAACTTGGAGATTCGCCTGCCTCTGCCTTAGGAGTGCTGGGATGAAAGGGGTGTGCTACTACCAGTTTGAAAGGAGATTTTTATGAAAGTTCCACAAAGTAGTGTCTAGTACGGACATATTTGCTACTTTATATTCATATAATTAAATCATTCTATATGGCTAAGTTAAGCGACTGGAGGAGAGTAAGTGTGAATGAATATAAGCCTTCTGTTAGATCACTTGGGTATTTTGATTTTGTTTTCCTTTGCTTTTAGACAAGGTCTAAAAATTTCCTGGGTGGCCTGGAATTTGCTATGTAGACCAGGCTGGCCTCAAAGTCACAGGGATCCTGTTGCCTCTGCCTCCCCAGTGATGCCATTACAGGCGTGTGCCACTGAGGACAGTATTTTATGTTTTGAGACAAGGTCTGACTATGTGCCCCTAACAGGTTTGGTAAGTAGCCTGGGCTGGCCTCTTCTTCCTACTCTTAAGTACTGGGAATACAGGCGTCTGACACCACACTGAGCTTATCTGGGTCTTTTTACTCAGCTGCCAATTATCAAGGCATAGCACATGGTACATTTCCTATATAGAATAAACAGTGTGCATCTAAATGACTAGTAAAAGCTAAAAGAAAATTTAAATGGCATAAAGGATACAAGATTATCAAGTTTGTTGTACTATAAAATATCAAAGTTATTGTACATTTAAAAATGCATAAAAATGCCAAAGTAGAAGCTTCAAAGATTACGTGAAAATACTGGATCCTGTGTTATTCTGACAGTGTCTTTTTCTTTCTCTTTATAGCATTTACTATAATTTGTCATTATATTTGTGTCTCTGTGTGCACAATAGTCACTATGTCTTCCCACACTTATTCACTCATTCATTAGTAACTAATTGGTACTCATTCAGTCAATGAATAACTATTTGTCTCAACAATGTAGACCACTCACAACAGAAGCATGTATGTGTTTGTGGGTTGCATAAGTTACTGGTCCAGTGTAAGTATTTGCTAATGCTGTGATACGATAATACCAATATTCCACTAAAATTACATGGGATTTGTCTTTCCATTGTCAGAAAGAACTAAGCAAATATCTAAGACATGTTCCAGAAATCTATAAAATTAAGATGAACACAGAAATATCCTCTCTTCCACTTTCTTTTTCACTCTTTCCTACCTTCTTCCAACAGAATATAGGAAGAAAATAACAGTGGGGTGTGTTGGATTTACCTAGGCCTTCCAAATTAGTGTCTGTATTTATCTCAGGCAGAGACCCCAACTGCACTCAAGCTGATGTTATTAGGATTTTCAGGAGACCCATGGTCCAGAGTCTGTCTTTGGGTTTCCCCTCTTTTATTCCAAATCACTTCTCCTACTCCTGCTTTCTTCTCACTCCCTACACCACACTACAGTGCCAACTATGGTCATGCTGACTTACAATATCCAGTGTTAACCACTTCAGTATGCCTTCCTTATGCCTCAACTTAAACTCCCATTTTTAGCAAGTTCTAGAACTCAATTCTTTTCCAGTAGAAGTTCATGTGATGTGATTAAATTTGCAATACGATGTGAATAATAAAAGGCACAGCTTTTGATATTGGTAGGAGGAATCTGTTAAAATGAATCACAACTAGGTAGAAGGGTCATTAGTATTAGTTTTTGATGCTTGTATAAAAGAGATGTTTTCTGTTTCTCTACTATCAGTGGATAAAGCAACAAACTATACAAAATTAGCTGTAGCCAAATGTTGCCCAAAGCACACCTAGCTGGCTCTTACCATGATCTCTGTTCAGCAAACATTGTGAGGAATACCTGTGCTATCATATTGCCATTAACACAGGCTGAGGATTTAAATGATCACATCATAAACACTTCTTTCTATCTAACCACAAACAATGCTGCTTAGTATAGTCTTTACATCAGTACAGTCCCTGAGATCTAGAAGAACCTTCACATAAACAAAGCCAATTACTAAGATAATCTATACAGAGAAAGGCAGAAAGGACACAGCAGGATGGGAGCGGCTGTCTTCAGAATGACATACTCCCTTAGAAGAGACTCTTTTTCCTCCTAAAGATTTGTGGGATCTCTTTCATCTTGGTTTCATTAAATCCTGTTTTATTAGCTCTCACAGTAAAGTGACATGCTCATAATCAAATAAATCCAGACACTTAAATACAACACATAAGGCTTTAGTACTCCCTTTCTCTCTCCCCACATAAACCTGCTGCTGTTGTAGTATACAGTAAATAAAGAAAAACCAGAATGAGTTCACACCATCCACAGCTATACATGAAGGAAAACCCCCTGCAGCAATTGAAGAGACTGTGGTGATAGACCTAAGAGAAGAGGGTGATGAGCTCTCCTCCTCACTTCCACTGGCCCTCAGCATTTCTTTTCTTCTAAGAAGTACAAATTCTGTTGTACCACAGAATGTAGATTATTAACAAATAATGATAAAAATTAGCCAAACATTTTCAAGACCGGATATTCCAAAGAATTTATACTGGCCTTTCTGTATACATACATACATGCTACTAAGAAGCCTTGAGTTCATTTTAATTTTTTTCAGAGAATAAGTGAAGTGGATTAAATAAAGAATGAAATTCCTATTAAAGTGCTGGGCACTTTCCTGAGTGCTTTCCAAATAGTATTTCACTTATGGCCCTTAATAACTTTTATGTGGGAGAAGACACTATTATTAGCATCCTTTACAAACAGAAAATGAAAGCATGAAGATGTTAGAGCTTGCATCAACTCAGATTGGTAGGAAGTGAGACAGCCAAGATTTGAATCAAGCTATTGGTTTCTTTGCTGCCTCTCACAGGTGTTTGAAAACACCAATTAAAAGGCTACAATCAATAAACCCTAAATGTGGATGTGGGTGTGTGTCTGTGTGTGGGTATATGCATGTGAGTGCAGATGACTACTAAGACCAGAGAGGCAGCTGTTCACCTTGGCGAGGAAGTTACAGGCAGCTGTTAGCTGCCCTTGTGAGTGCTGGGAACTAAATTCTTCCATAAGAGCCATACTTATAGGGCTGGAATGATGGCACAGGAATTAAGAGAACAGGCTGTCCCTTCCAAGGGAGGGCCCGGTTGACTTTCTAGTACCCACACAGAGGCCTATAACTGTCTGTAACTCCAGTTACAGAGGATCTGATGCCCTCTCTGGCCTCCCTGGGTACCAGGCATGTAAGTGGTGCACAGACATACATGCAGGCAAAATGCCTATAAACATAAAATAAAAACAAGTATGAAAATCAAAGAATATCATTATTTAAAAATAAAATTTAAAACGAGTAGTATGTGCTCTGGAGACATCTCTCCACCCCAGGAAATGTTATCTCTAAGAGCAGACAGAAAAGATCTATACAACCAAACATGACAGCTGCGAATAAACCATGCCTATATTTACTACGAGAGATAGTGTTTGATTTGGTTCATTAATAAAGTGCCAATTTCTAATAACTCTAGCCCTATTTTCTGCTTTCTTAGTAGATTCTCAAGGCAATAGCCAGTGTTCAGTTTTTATTCAAAAAAGCCAAGAATATTATTTTATCTCTTTAATGTGCACTATTAAGTGCTGAACTTTTCAAACCAGAAAATTCTTAATTTGGGGGTTCTATGCAAATATCTACGGATATGGCCTGTCGTGTAAATAGTTCAAATAGTAATTTTATGTATTTTTAGAGTAGGTAAGTTTAAAACCACAACAACAGTAAGAATCAGAGCTATGTAGGTAATAATATAGATTTTAAACCCTTCTAAATGAGGTATTATGGATGTATTTGCTGAATAACATTGACACAGTGCAAAGTCAGTCACATAGCATATATTGAACATATGATGAAAATATTTAATATGGGCTTCAGTCGAAAATTTTAAAGTAAAAAAAAAAATCAGCAAGTACCTATTAGTGAGTCACCCAATGAGTTTTGCTCAGTTCAGTAAATTGGAAGTAAGCCTCTTTATAATGGCATATTCATAATTCTGTACAAACTATTTAGGGAGGCCTAGTGGAATGTTCCATAGAAGATAGCTTTTTAGATAAGTCTCATTATTTATTTTCATTTGCTTTGTTCAAAACCATTATCACCTTAAATATTTCAGTTAATCAGGGTCATAGTTCATTATGGCTTTACATTAAAATGTTATAAGCCAAAATAAACTTAAGTTACCTACCTAGGCGATGAAATCCAAAGGTGAATCTTCTGGTTGGTGACTTTGCGGAGAGCCACAAAGCAAGCAAAGTGAGTATGATGGCACTAAGGTCAGTTAGCATATGAAGTGCATCTGTCATAATTGCTAAGCTGTTTGCCATGTATCCACCTGGGAGAAAGGGAAAGAAGAGTAACTAAGAAAAGGAAGTCATCAAACTCAAAATCTGTAATATCTTACAAAACATAACTGTGAACTAAATTCTTCTTTTTTTTTTTTTTTTTTTTTTCAACAGGTTCCTTTACCTATCCTGGAATACTCTGTAGACCAGCTGCTCGAATCAGAAATCCCTGCTCTGCTCCAATGCTAGGATTAAAGCTGCGCCACACCCCGCATAAATTTCTATCTGATACAAAATAGTATAAGATGCATATCAATTCAACTTATTATAGAGGATTGTTCCAGAAACCCTTTTAGGTATCAAAATCTGTGCATGTTCAAATATCTTATATAAAATGATGTATCTAATACAGCCTGTACATATAAACCTATACATATATATTTCTAGGTTACTGATACCATCTAATACAATGTAATTATTGCACTGCATTATTTAGTGAAATACTACAAGAAAACAAGTCTGTATACATTCTATATAGACATATTTTTTCAAGTATTTTCCAGCTGAAACATAGATGTAGCACCTGTGGATATGGAATCTGTAGGTATGAATGGACCACTGCTGAATTTCTGGTGAAAAACCCCATTTCTATTAACAGGGTCTTCAGTGTTCATTACTTCATAAAATTAACCATTAAGTTGGCAGTAAAATAAAAGCAAGATAGGAACTTTTGCTCAACTTATTAATTCTATGAATATAGTGAGTTAGTAGCTACAGTATCTAAATACCACAACAAAGCAGAAAGAAGGTATGCTTTCTGTTATTCAGGAAGGGTTTAACATGAAATGACATAGAAGAATTTTATAAAGTTCATATTAGCACAACCTGAAGAGTAAAAACTACTTAGCTTATAGTTATATAGATAATAATTTCTGAAAAGAGGAACAAAAGAAAAATATAGTATAAGTGATGGCATAGGAATAAGTATGGTGTGTGTGTGTGTGTGTGTGTGTTAGACTTTGAATGTGTCCACCACAACTCATGTTGATGTTTCATCTCCATTATGAGGTATTAAGAGGTTAAGTGAGACTCTAAGTGCAGGGCCTCATTTCAATAAGACTATGGCTTTAGAGGAAAAAGACATCTGAATGAGAAACATCTTCTTTATCACGTGACCCTCAGCATTGCTTTGCGACAATGAAAAGGACCTCAACAAATACAGTCTCTTGATCTTGAATTTTCCAGTCTTCAGAAACACAAGGTAAATAAACTTTTTTGCTTTATAAATTACTTAGTCTATGATATTCAGTTATGGCAACATAAGACAATATGTATTAGGGTCTGGTACAATCTGTAATTTTAGGCATCTACTAGGGATCTTGAAATATATCCCATGTATAAGTGGGAGACAACCACACAAGTGTTGTATGTATGTATGTATGTATGTATGTATGTATGTACATGAACACATGCATACATTTTATTTTTTCTCGTATTAGTAATTCTAATTACTAATATTCTAGTCTGGGGTAGTATTTTAATTTGTTTTTTTATTGATTGATTATTGATTGACTGACTGACTGATTGAGACAGGATCTCACTATGTAGCCCTGGCTGGCCTGGAACTCACTATGGAGTCCAAGGTGGCCTTGAACTCAGAGATCTGCCTGCCTCTGCCTGCCAAACACTGATATAAGGCATGCATTACCATGACTGCTCCTTATTTTCTAACTTTTCTATGAGTTTTTGTTTTCTTATTTTCAAGTTCCTTTTAGGTTTTTATTGCTCAACAGGTTTTTATTTTTTCCTTTACCCTGAATTTCTTTTGTAGAACTTGTTCTTTTCTACATATGTGATCTTATATCTGAGGATACTAATTATATGATTATAACTGGTTTTTAAAATTGTTTTTTTTTAAACTAGCTTTCCTTATTTTAACCTTCTTAGTAAATACATAATTCTAGAGGCACCTGGCACAGCTGAGTCTGGCCTGCTTAGGATGCTCTATAGTGCAGTTGTCTTATGTGTAGGTCCTGAGAGGGTAACATCAGCATCCCCTGGGTTCTAATAAAAATGCAAATGCTGGCCAGGCATGGTGGAGCATGCCTTTAATAGCAGCACTTAGGAAGTAGAGGCAGATACATTTCATTGAGTATGAGGCCAGCCTGGTTTACATACTGAGTTCCAGGCCAGCCAGTGTTACATAGTAGCAAGACTGTCTTAAAATACATACATGAATACATGCTCTGGCTTATCCCAAGCTTCCATAAATTAGACCTTCTGAGGCTGGGACTTTGGGTTCTCTAATGGCTGTGATGCACAGCAAAAACTGAGGACCACTTTGTGGTGTGGCCTGAGTTGGTTCTTAGCTGAGGTGCTGGCTTTTTTGAGTATAGTAACCAGTTACTCTGTTTCTTTTCCAGTTTCCAAGATTTTTGTTATTTTTCTTCTCTTTAGTTTTCCCCATCTGTGTGGACTTATCCCCTCCTCCAGCAAGCCAAATCTCTTTAATGCAGTTTAAGAGATACTTTGAGATAGGGTAAAATTAAATACACCAGTTCTTTACCTAAGTCAGTCTATATTTTTATATGTTTTTAGTTCCAATGAAAACATGTAAAATATGGCTTTTTTTGTTAACAAGTCTAAAGGATAACTTAGTTTTCATCTAAAAGGTCTCTTATTTCCAGTGTGAAATATAGTAGTCCTCCTCACCCTATTCTGAAGCATGTATGCCAAGATCCTCACTAGACACCTGGAATCTTAGATAGTACCAAATAATGTGTAGTGTGTGTGTGTGTGTGTGTGTGTGTGTATGTGTGTATATATATATGTGTGTGTGTATGTGATATGTGCATATACAGATACATACATATATGTATATATATGTAACACATGTAATATATGTATATATACATTAGTTATATATGTATATGTATGTTACATAATGATGTATATATATGTATAATATATTCTCTATCTATCTATCATACATGTTCAAACCTAAGATAAAGTTTAGATTATTAGTTAGGCGCAGTAAGAAAGTAACATAATAACTAATAATAAAATAGAATGGCTGTAACAATACACCATAATAAAAGTTACATGTGAACGCATTATACAAAGAGATGATTCATATCCTGGACAGGATGGGGCAGGACTCTGAGATTCCATTATAGTACCTACAGCAGTGAACAATTTAAACATGGGTTGTTTAGTTCTTGAATTTTCCATTTAATAACTTTGGATATGGCTGCTGTAATCTATTAAAACTGTAGAAAATGACATCAATGGTAAGAGGGGGCTGATGTAGTTTATTTCCTTGGATTTTGGAACACCTGTTTGCCTCTGTTTGACTTCCTAAAGTTGTGGGTTCTCAGGTCATTTTGCATAATTTGGGGGCATCATCTACTATGCTGGCATATCTTCTAAAGCATAGGTTCATATTTACTAGCCCACTAGACATTTCCACTTGACTAGTCTTCATAAGCATGCAAATAAACTTGTTTAAAACAGCCTCTGAGTCCATACCCGAATCTTGCTCTGCATTCTCTTTCCTCTTCAAAATGAAGTCTCCCTATGATTCTATCTGGTTAGAGAGAAACTCAGGCTCATCCCTGACCTGCTCTCTCAACTCCCATGTCCAAATGTGACAGTTCTGTTCATACTCCCTAGAGACTGTTTCTCCACCAGGACACTTTTCTGTATCTAGTCTGGTTTGTTTCTAGCCAGGAACTCTCCAAGTCTGCTCCCATTCTTGTACTCCTATTTCTTTCTTCACAGAACATTCATGATGATCTTTTAAGAAGTAAGTCTCCTACTTAGAGCCTTCACCAGCTTCCACTGAATTAGAACAAACACTGTACTCATTCAATGTGGTCTCTCAGGACTTGTTTATCTGGTCCACCTACCTCCTTCCTTTATGCCAATCACATCCAGTCACACTGGTCTTCTTTCAGTTTCTTAAAAGAACTCAAAGTTTTGTGACCTTTGTTGTGCTGTTTTCTTTGCTTGGATGATTCCTAATATCCTTTTTGTTGTTTTTAAATGCTCCTATCCCATACAAAAAACGGTATCCCACTGGTTAGTATGTCTATTTTTTTTCTTCACAGAGCTTAAGAGTATCTGAATTTAAAATGTAATCACTTGGTTATTCATGTAATATTTGTCCTCTATATTAGCTAAAGAACTTCAGATAATAATAACAGTTTTGTTCTCCATTAGATACTTAGATCATGTAGGACAGTGCACACAAATTAATATGTAGGTATTCAGAAAGGAGACCTGCTGAAGGGAAGAGAGGAAAGGACAGACATTGTTCAGTGTCAGGAACGAGTCAGAGGTAAACCAAGATCCAAAATCAAGTCTCCTCTGAAATCTCTAAATGGTTTTACTTTTTATTGGCCCATACTTTCTATAAAATTTTAATGATTTTTTCTAGAGATTCTTATGATACATTTTAATAAGCTATCTTTTACAATGATCCAGTCTAATTCTAGGTAACATTCTGAGCACTACAGTTCCTATCATTTCTATATTATTTAATGAAAAATTTTGAAAAATTTTTACTGAGTAAGAGCTTCTGAAATGAGAAGTCAGGATAATTAAATATTAAGTTTTACTTAAGTGAAATTACATCTTAATTAATTTCAAGGGAGAAAATTATGATTAATGTGACTAACTTCAAATACTCAATATCAACTTTAAAAAGTCTGAATGGTGAGTATTTTCATTGTGTTGAGTTTGAGAAGTCCCTGGATCTTAGCCTGCTGAAGTCATGAGATCATGTTCTGACTGTGGCTTACCATCTTTGCATTTTATATTACACATTTATAATTCTCCAACAGAAGAATTCCCTAAATAGAACCTCTACCACCTTCTCTGAGGCTCAGGGAACATGTGGAAGAGGAGGCTGAAAAAAGTTCAGAGCTGGAGGATGGTGAGATCTGCCACAAAAAGATGTCTTTGGTATATGACATAACTGTGGCACCATGGACTTGGTGCCACCATGTTACCTGAACAAGATCTGCAACAGGTTTGGCCCTGTCAACATTTCAACCAGGAAGAGAGAGGATTTATAGGGCTGCACCTCTCCCTGAGGGACTATTGACAGTCAATGGATTCTGGGAAGAAGGGTGTCACTTTATTCAGTGGTGTGCTCACTGGAAGCAAGTTTGCCATGCTTCATAATTAATTTTCCCCAATGCTCACACAAACTGCCCCAATTAAAGTCAGTGAGTGAGTCATACACCCAAGAAGACAGGAAAGTGGTAGCCTTGTTGGGCAGAAGGGTTCCAGTGTGAAAGGGGACAGGGATGTGAGAGGGGTGTGTAAAATGATTAAAATTCATTATAAGCAAGTGTAAAATATTGAAGAATTTAAAAAATTAATTAAAAAATTTAACCAAAGCTCATTTACTATGTCTAATTTGTATCAGTTACTGTTTTAGGTCAGGATGTCAGCTTGTATTTCAGCAAAAAAAAAAAAATAATAATAAATAAAAGACATGTAAATAGAGTTCAAGCAGGAGAATAAGATGCAGAGGTTTATCCCAACAGTCAAAAGCAAGTCTTTCAGAGATGTCTTTTGAAATGAAATATGACTAACAAGCAGCCAAGGGACAATCTGGGAAAAGGCAGGAATATAAAGCTCAGGCCAGAGGTTAGACAGGGTCAGTGGTTAGGAGAATGTGCTATTCTTGTTCTGGTTCCCAGCATCTACACCAGGAAGTTCAGAATCACCCGTAGCTTCAGTTCTAGGGGACTGATGCCTCTAGACACCTGCACTCACTCACCAGCACATACTCACCCTCCAATCACCCACACCCTCTCCACACCTATACATAATTAAAATTAAATAAATATTTTGAAAAAGTTGGAAGATGGGTGATGTGCCACATCTAGTCTACTAGTGGGCTGAGAGATAACTGAAGACATCAGAATACAGCATACACAGTCTGTGTTTGCTATGCATATATTTATACTCATATACGTGATTATGTACATACCCATGTCCACATGTGTAATATTTTACCACATACTATTTCTTATTACATAGTCAACAAAAGCTTGAAAACCTTTACTCTTATGAAAGAAAATCTTAAGGGCAGGAGAGAGGGAGCCCCGAGAAAAGAAAGATAACCAGTACAGCTGAGTTCACACTGAGGAAGAATGATGGGACATAAAACAGAATGTACATGATTCTTCTACACACAGCATTTTAAATCTGGTCTGCCAGGTCTCTTCTTGTTATCGTTCATCATAAGAAACAACATGAGAGAACCCTCTCCTCTGTTAATGTCACTTTATAAACTGCCACTAAGAAGTTGGCAGTTTGTTCTCTCTCTCTGTGAGTACTGCATCCATGGATCCCCTGTCAATCAGGAATAGAAAACATCTGAAAAAGTAACACTGCCTCAGCATTCGCCATTCACAGACTTGTTCTGCTCATCGCTCTCTCAACGACTCAGAATAACAACTACTTATATATAGCATGGACTTTGTATTTTGTAGTCAAAGTGATTTCCAGATGATTTAAAGTTCAGAAGGACGGATATGTAGGTTATATGCAAATAACTCCTTCGTTTTACGTAAGGGACCTTTACATAAGGCATCACTGGATGAGGCAACCTGAGATTCAGGTTTCTAGAGGGACTCCTGGAAACAATCCACCTTGGATATGAAGGAGCAGACTATAAACTAACATGATAGTAAAAATAAGGTGTAAACTAAAAACCTTAGTGAGAAATTATTATCTGAAATCATTTAAAAAATGAGAAAGAAAATCTAGCTCCTGCAGCTGTGGAGAGACCTCTATCACTGATCTTTTAATAATGAACTTTTAGTTAGTTGCCTGTGTAGAGTTTTGTAAAGCCCTTGGCTATAAGCTCAAAAGGAAACGGGATAAATAAGCATCAAATAACCAAAATGTAGACAGAAAGAAAAGTCTGGTACTGTAGATGGACTCTCTCATTCCCCAATAAGATTCCTCATAATCTAATCTCTTCAGAACTCCTATGTGTGAAAATAGAATGGTGTCCAGTAACGTCCCTTAACACTATAAAATTCTGATTCTAATCCATGTCAGAATTATTTTAGACGTTTTAAGATTAATCTGGCATCTTATCAGAATCTGTAACAGGAGAAGTTACATGATATACAGTCAAGATAACACCCTAAACCCTACACTAATGGCATACTGTTTAAGGGGGTTACAAGATATACCTGCAAGCTATCAGTGGGTGCTTACTTTGGAATCCCGTGTCCCTTTCATATGGACCTGCGAGTGCCTCCAGATACTCAGAACTTCCTGAAAACAAAGTTTCCACCTCAACTTAGGCATAGCTAACAGCTGGACAAAGTCAAAGGAAAGTGAGTCGGCGACACAACTCACCTACAAGCTCTCCGATCATGAAAAGCAAGTAGAGGACGGCGGCGATGGTCAGCCTGGTCTTCACCTTCCTCTGCTTCAGCAACTCGCGCCGTTTGCTGCAGTTGTCACAGGGGTCCATCTTCAAACTCAGCTGACTGTTGGTCAAAGGTAAGTCCTGGTCCAATAAGGAGTCATCGTCGGCCAGGAGGGCCGGGTGCGCCCCGTTCACAGGCCTTTCCGGGGCTTCCGAGTCATCGTCGGCCACCACGACTCGAAGTTTATTAAAGCGCGAAAGCCCCTCGTCGCTCACCTCGTCCGAGAAGTCAAAGGCGCTGGTGTCATTTAAGATCAGCGGCGTGTCGTCTTTCCTCAGCAGGGATTTGAGGCGCTTCCACGCGCCGGGGCCGGCCATGGCAGCGGAGGGCGGCTGGCGACTCCGCCTTCACCGGCGCTCGGGCTCCTCAGGGCAGCGCGGCGCGTCCCTGCCCATCGTGAGGAGAACGAGACCCACTACTGTCGCCGCGCCCCGGCCGCGCGCCAGCTCCGGACCCGGCGGCGCTCGGATACCTGCGTGCCGCCGCGCGCCGCCGCCGCGCATCCCCGCTCTGGAGGCTAGCGCTGCTCGACCCGGGCCAGGGACCGAGGCCGAGCCGGAGCCGCTGCACACGCCCGCCCCGCGCAGCTGGGAGGCCGGCCGCGGGGTCTGACAGGCCCGGCCTCCTCCGGCCCTGCGCCAGGCGGCGCGTGCGCCCGCGAGGCGCGAGGGGAGGGGTCGGCGCGGACACGCAGGCCACCGCCGGGGGGCGCGCCGAGGGGGCGTGGTCGCGCGTCGCCCCCCGTCCCCGCCCTCCGGGCCCCGCCTCTCGGGCTCTGCGGTCTCGTGCGCTCTGAGCCCCCGGGTTGCGGCAGAAAGGTCCCTCCGGAGCTGGGTGTCACTGCTCAGATTTCCCTCCACTGGAGATGGGTCTTGGGAATCTCAGGTCCGATCTTGGTTTGAATGATCCGTGGAAAGCGTCCTTGAGTGCTTTCTCACCAAATGGGAATCTTGGTAGCTTTTCTTCTGCCAAATTGGCAAGATTTGCCGCTTAGCTTGGTCAGAAGGATAGGCAAGACTATGGTGGTCAGTAGTTCTATGGTTTGCTTATGTTTCCTGTTTCTCACCAAATATGTGTCTTCCTTCTGTGTTCACTGCTACGATCCTTGGGCAAAATTGTGTGAGCTTATTTTCCTTATGTTTCATCACATTCTCAAATGTCCTCAAGATGCAAGATTAAAGACAACACCGTTGGGAGAATTCATTTTAAAGTGTAAATCCTTGGCTTCCTTTCTTTCCTTTTGAGATCCTTAGGATCTAATCCAGGGCCTCATGTAAGTTAGACAAACGTTCTACATGGAGCTATACCTGCAGCTTGCCTGTGGTGTCCTGCAAGCTCCTATTTCCCCAGTGTTTACAAAGACTATGTTTTTAAAAGTCTTTTTATCTTACCAAATTTCAGGTCACAAAAATACAATAAAAGTCACACGAGGCAGTTTGTTCTGAAGATTGTGTTGACGCCTTAGAATCCCGTGTGAAAGCACTGGCTACTTCTGTATTCCAGAGTGATCCCTCATTCCTAAGTTTTCCCCCAGAGCTGCACTCATGAAAGCAAGTTAGGGAGCCTGAGTTAGACACTCAGTGGTCCCAAGATCAAGAAGGAAGGCTATTGTGTAGAATTTCATCAATTAGGACATGATGGTAATAGCCAAAGGGAGAGAGCTTACGAGCCATTACACTCCTCAGCTCCAAATATCTTAGGAGTAGGTTGTTCTGTTGTTTTTAATGTCCCATTTAACTGCCTACAATGTTGCAGGAGTGTCATCGGAGTCTCTTGAATGCAGCCTCAAGGTAGGAGGGATGTGAACATTTCAAGAATAGTTGAAATAAAAGGATGGGTTGTTTGGGGACATTTCTAGCAAGTTGTGCTGAGGAGGACTGCCATTATGCATTCTGTTCTTTTACTTTTGTCTCACTGGATTCTCGAGAAAGTGATGAGACAACAAAGCTGTGTATTTTAAGCTCTGGCTATAAATTCTGTGATGACCCCACTCCTCAGGAGGTAAATTCTCTTACCTTTGCTTGCAGACAGCACTTAGTAATGGCTTGTGACCTGTAATGAATAGACTATGGCAGAAGTGACTGTGACTTACAGACTAGGTCATAAAAGGTGCTGCAGCTGCTTCCTTATCCTCACTCTTGGATCTCTTACACTGTGAGAAGACAGCTACCACATCATGGTAAGTTTACCCAGCACCGTGGGAAGGCTGTGAGAAGGAGCTTAGCCCACCAACTGCCATGTGAGTGAGCCATTAGGAGTGGACCTTCCAGCCCTCGTAAATCCTTTGGATGACTTCACCCTGGACAACTGAAGCCTCGTGATGCATCCTGGACCAGAACCACCCAGCCAGACAATGTGCAGATGATACATAGAAACTTCACAAGATAATGAATGTCTGCTAGTTTAGGATACAATTTTGGGATAACTTTTTTATAGCAATAAATAGTGAGTACACTATATTTCAGATTTCTTCAGAACCTGGAAATACTCTTTTTATTCTTCCTTTTTTTCTTCTTCTTACATCACATAGGGTCTAGTTCCTAAGACTGCCTTTGTATCAATAGCATGACTTATATCATCATGCTTTCAAATGAGTCAAATAGACTTTGTGAAAAGGCATGGAACATAACCACATTTGCAGGCTTATTTTTGTTTGGTGTTTATAACAATAGATAATCTGCTGAAATATGATCACTTACAACACTGCCTACAATTCTGCTAACTATTACTCAATATGTATTCTTTAATATGAGGCGTTATGCTCCATATAAACATTTCCAGGTTGGAGTTTTTCATTTGGGGGGTTACATGAGAATCTTAACCATTTTGCCTACCTTTTAGCTATGTGACCATTAATATGTAGATTGTTTAGTTTATTCCAGGGGCCTTGCCAGTAACAGCTGAAAGAAACATAGTTTAGATAGACATAAATCTAGGTCAAAACCTGTTTTCTTGTCCAGGTTTCTCTTGGTAGCAAAGCTAACATTTACTTAGGACTTGCTTATATGCAAGGGCTATGAAGGGACTGGACTTAATGAGTTCAATTAGCTACTAAAGATCATTAGGGAGAAGGATTTAAAGATGACTTTTGGGGTCACACTGCTTATCTTTGAATCCTGGCTCCACCACTCACCACCCAATAGTCTCTAAATAGCCTCTGTTTGCTTGCCTATCAAATATAGTAGATAATAGTACTTACTTTAGCTTAGGAAACAGAATGAACCCAATTCCAGTTGGTTTTAGTGCTCAAAATCAATTTTTGCACTGTCTTCCTTGTTTTTGACAAATGGAACCACCTGAAGAAAAACATCTAGAATCCAGGGAGTATGTAGAGACTCATTTCATAGAATACCAAGAGATTCGAGGCCTCTGTACTTCCTCAGGAAATTTCTCCTTGGAAATAAGCAGTGGAAGAGTTTTTTAAAAATTGAAACACTGCGCGGTAGGAGGTGTGCACACTTAATCCCACATCTGGGATGCAGCAGTGTGGCATTCTGAGTTCAAGGCCGCCTGGTCTACCGAGCGAGTTCCAGGACAGCCGGACTAACAGGAACTCTGTCTCGAAAAAAAAAAAAAAAAAAAAAAAAAAAAAAAAAAATGAAACACTTAGTCAAGAGGGTTAATATACATTTTCGAATGCTTTCTTTAGAGCGTGTGGCATGTGTTCCCTAAGATGTGCTGGCCTGTGTCTCCTTTCAGACAGGGATGCTGTGGATGTTATGAACATTGAATGATACATACATACTATAATAGAACACAGGCTTTCGTAGAGGTATTGTTACAGAATGGCAGTTTCAATTTGAAACATCCCAAAGGTAGGAAATGAAGGTCAAAATAGCAAGAGATTTCTTGAAGCACAAAAGCCTCCAAGATAGGAGAGATAGGAGGATCCTAACTGAAGCTACAGTCAGTAAAATCAACTGAGAGCCAGTCTTTAGGCATTGAGTTCATTCTTAGTGACTTTGAATTTGTTTTCCTATGTTTTCAAGCACTATGCTGAGTATCTCTCTGTTCATGCTGTGGTGATGAGATAAGACAGGCGTTTAGGGTGTAAGCATTCCACTGTGAAGTCTGGAAGCTGCAGCTGGGCTGGAAGTTTGAAGCTGGAGGTAGAAGAGGAAGTGCTTCATCACAGATGAGGATGTGCTACCTGGGGCTGTGGAAAAGCGGGTGCAGCTCCCTAGCTGCACACTATTGCTGAGCTCACTTCTTATGGGGAGAGGTAGGGAATAATAGCCTTCCTACCCATTTTGTAGAGACAGGGTAAGATCAAAGCGATCCCTTGCTGACTTAAGTACAGGGAGATTTTAGAGACCATAGCACCTGAGTTAAACTACAAAGCAAGGGTATGCACAATGCTGATTGTCAATCTAGCCTAAACCGTTTGTGTATCCATAGTATCTAACATCACCTTCTAGTAGAAACTATGGAAATACTTATGGTTTGATTCATGAAAAACATTTTAATCATAGGTCATCCATCCATAGCTTTACATTCTCCTCTAACATAAATGTCTAGCTAGTTTAAAAAGCAAGAATGGTGAACCATTCCTAAGAAAAAATTCAAAGCCTGGTGTGTTTGTGTCTCATTCTTGTAATCTTGGCACAGGGAAGACGAGGCAAGAGGATTGCCATAGGTTTGAGGTCATAGTACTTGAACTATGAATCGGGACCCTGTCTCAAAAACATAAAAATGAAAATAAAATAAATAGGAAAACCAAAAAAAGAGCATGTTTTAGTGGTAAGCTGTGTTCCTCATAATGATTGGTGATTATTAACTCACTAATAGTTTATAGTTATTCTACCTCTATTTCTAAGAATATATTAACACTCATGAATTAAACCTGGATAAGAAGCAACTAGATCCTAAGTAAGTCTTTTTGGCCTCTCACCATTGGTAACTATTATACAATAGGCCTTTGTATAAACTCACTCCAGAGCTTATTACGAGGATTATTAGATTTTAATCTGCCAAGTGCTTCAAGTTTTTCTCAGAATTTTATAAATAAAAATGGCATTAATTTTTCTTAATCTCAAAGAATTATGTTTAGTCTTGTCCTGCCAGAATAAAATATAACAAGCTCATCCACTGCTGAATTGCTTGTTTTCCCTAAAGAAAAACAAAACAAAACCCAAGAGTAAAACCAAGCCTAAATTACCTTTATGGCTTTATGACTACAGGAGCACACTTGACTGAGCAGGAATTACTACCTGAACCACAAAGAGTTTGCTGTATGATTTATGCCACACAATAAGACCTCATAGCAGGCATGCCAGATGATAATTATATATAAAACTCTATAATTACTATAGCTATTTTACATTGAGAAGCAAAGATTTACATTGTTATTTACATTTTAGTAATTTATATTCTGTTCACTTACAAATAAGATTAAAGGCAGCCTTCCCTTTTTGTAGGCTTTGTAAATGCTAAAATATTTCCCCAATACCAAGTACTGTTTGATCTTCATTGTGTGCACAGAAACACATAGACATACTAGTAACAGATAAGAAGCCAACATCAGATGTGAGAGCCAGAGGCTGGCTGGCTTCCTTGGGAACCCCTGCTCTTTAGCCACCAGCTGTCCTTTGGTTGGAATCCTGTCTCTAGTGACCTGCTCACCTCAGGCAGGCTAGCTCCACCCTCATCCAGAAGGAATGGCTCTGAATGTTCTAAATTGTACGAAGGCTCCCGGCTTGCCGAGCTCTGGAGCAGGCCTGATCTTGGAAGAGGGTAGATAAGAGCCTCATTGTATTTATAATGGAGCCTGTCTGGCAGGTGGCCAGCCTGGTTTGCTTGGGGCTGCAGAGGTTTCCTGGGACTTGGGACTTTGATTTACTGTTACCTGTTTACCTGGCAGTGAGCGTAGGTTTTAGAACCTTGATATGACTGATTTGCTGGGTGGGGAGAGAAACTAACCTGGGAAAGATACTTTGTGCCTTTTGCAACCTGCAGCACCTTGAGCTGGGTGTTCTCAGGAAACTCTGGGAAGAAGTGGTGTGGCCTTGGATGGAGTGTCAGAGGTGCCCAAGAGTGAGGGCAGTCACAGGCAGGCAGGACTGCAATGGCATCAGAGCTCTCTGGAGTCAATAAGGCTCTGCCAGTCCTTAGGTCAGCTAGCTCTCCCAGCTTTGCAGGTGTGGAGCCAGGCCGGTGCCAAACGACCACGGCCAGAAACTGTGAATTATCTCACATATTCTGAGGATGTGGTGGTGTTCCTGTTCCCTGGAGGCTCTTTTCCAGGAACCAGTGACCAGAGACACCAGGCTGCCTTAGAGCTGAAACAAGGGTGCCCAGGAGTTTTAAAGAACACTGTTTTCTTTCCCATTAGGCAAGTTTCCCTCCTCCCCACCAACCTCCACAGCTAACTCTTGCTTAGCTCCACTCTAAGCCCCTGTGGACCTGCTCAGTCACTCTTATCCTTGGGTTCCCTTCCTCCTCTCCATTTTCACACTCTTTCTTTCCCTTTCCTTTTTGTCTCCTCTCTTCTTACCTTCTTTCCTTCTTCAGCAAATATTATGTGAATGCCTAACAGATACCAGTCATTAACCATGGCACTTAAACTCTAGAAAAAAAGAAAGCCCAGATGATAGGCTCTGCCATCCCGAGTCACGACTGCTAGATCTTTATTATGGTTCTTCCTAGATTAAATGCAGACTGTTACTAGTTATATGTAATGTGTTTTTTTTTTTTAAGTTTTATTTATTGTTATTTTATATGTCTTTGTGTTTTGTCTGCATATATGTATGTGCACCATGTACAAGCCTGGTGTCTTTGGAAGCCAGAAGGGCAATGAATCAGTCTAGCACTGGAATTACAGACAGCTGTGAGCTGCCATAAACATGCTCAGAATTGAACCCCAGTTCTCTAGAAGAGCACGCAGTGCTCATAACCACCGCACCATCATTCTAGCCCTGACTTTTTTTTTTTTTTAATGTTGCCTGGTTGACCTTGAATCCTCAGTTTCACGTCAGCCTCCACCCTTAGTCTTATGGGTAGTTGAGACTAGAGATTGCTCATCATTGTACTGGATTATCTATGTGTAGTTTTAAAAGCGAACTCACAAAATAATGTATTCTTTTTTCACAGCTGATTTTCAGTCTTGCATTCCGGAACACTCCTTATAAGCTCTCACCAGATGAGAGCTGTAGATAAGATCCACTGTGTCATGCTCTCGGGCAGGAACGAAGCTTGCTCTGCCCTGCTACAGCTGCCTGTACTCCCGAGCTGCCGTCTCAAACTGGCTCAGCATTCTGTCTTCGCTTTGTCAATAATTTGGATTTTTTTTCTTTTATCTCAAAGTACATTACTTTGTATTTGCTTCCACAAAAGCTCATTTATTAGTTGTCTGATTACATGGTCAGATTTCTGGGCTCTTCCTGTAAAAGGCCAGATAATGAATAATTTCAGCCTTGTGGGGGAACTGAAGTATCTGTGATATCTGCTGTTGTAGCAAGCTTGAAGGCTAGCACAGAAGATAGTAAGCCAATGATAGTGGCTTTTCCGGTAATATCTTTTTATAGAAATATTTCATGTCATTTTTATGTATTTTATGCAGTTCTACTTGTCATAAAATATGATTTTTTCTATTTCTTCCAACCATTAATAAATGTAAAAACTATTCTTAGTTTGCTTGGTGTCCAGGGCTTGATCTAAATCATCACTATTTAGAATTGTTAGAATTGTTGCTAGTGACTCCACACCCAGTCTGCCCTCCAGAGCATCACCCCTGTGCCAGTGAGCCCCTCCCAGCACTGATGTAAGGGGTCAGGCTGTTCATTACTCAGTTCTGTTCATTACCCCCGCCCCAGACTATTAAGGCATCAATGCTTAGATTTTTCAGTGGTCCTTGTTTAAATGAGATATAGCTAAGGACCCTCTCTTCTGACTGTTCAAGACATTCCCGTTAAAATACCCCAAACCCTTCAAAACAAAGATGACTGTGTCTTTACTGTTTCCCCCAAGCTCAGGGACTCTTCCTGTGCCCCTGGGCTGTAGCCACTCTGAATCTCTGTGTTAGGATACTTACCGTGGGCCTTGGCATGTGCAGTATCCTTGTTTGGAATGTTCTTCATCACTACTTCTCTGTCTGTTTAACTCAGGTAAGCTTTAAGTGACTCTGACCAAGGGAGCAATCCGTTATCCCAGTCCCGATGAGCCAGTAGTTGTAGGTCTGCTGCACTCCCGGCTCCCTTCATCATTGCTAGTGGTATTGTCTCACTGACAGCTGCTTCTAACTCCTTGTTAGTAGTCTCTAAGTTCCAAGAAAGTAGGGGCTCTTTGCTCACTGCCGTGTAGCACCAGATCTGGCATAGCCAAAACCCAACAAGTACCCACTGGAGCCTCAGCCTACTGCCTGGGACATTGACACCTCTTGTCCCAGTCTCCCTCCCCCATACCAGTAGACCCAATGGTCTTGAATAAATTATAAGATCGTTTTTGTTACCCTCTTTAAAATAGTCCTGGTAACTAGTATTTTAGACTGTGCTGATTTAAATGAGATGATGTGCATGTCGCACACATGATGGCCCGACCCAGACACTGCTAGGTTACTGTTATCTCTCTTCCCACCTCATTGATGTCAAATTCATGATTGCTTGATCCCCAAGTACCATTTTTCCAGATTGTTAAGTATGCAGTGCTTCACCCTTCTTGTGAGATATCTACCTTGTTTCCACAGAGAAATGCACTCTGATTACAATGCCGCCCTCTACCCTAGGTCAGGATCAGTCACTGGAGTCAATAGGCCCTGCCCTTTGTTTTAATTTTGAGCTATTTCCTTATTGTTTCACAAAACATTTCAATCCCAGGTAACTTTTTTGCCAGCCTGTCCCTTGAAATGTGCCAAAGGTTTTATGAGGTCTCTAGATGGATTATGCTAAACTGTTTTTTAAATCTACATACTATTACTTCCTCACGAATTAAGCTGTCTGAATTTTCCTTAGACATATCATCTCAACATCCTTTTTTCTATGTGCTTGGTCTGTCTGTGTTATCAGTCTACCATGACTTCCCCTATTCCCTTTTGGGGGAGTGTTAAATAATAAAGTCATACAGTAAAGATTTCTCTGTTTTAAGCTCACTATGATAGAAATCCTTATATAATTTAGTTAAAGTAATCCTTATAATAGTTAGACACTGTGAGAGTAGTGATTGAAAAATATGACATCAACGTGAAAGAAGCCAGTTTGCAGAGGAAGCTTGAAAGCCCTTTCCCATCCTGCTGTCATTTAAGGAACAGAGCATAATAAGCAAAACAAAGCACAAGAAATAAAAAACGGGAAGCACAGGACTATAAAAGACCATCTGCCGTGTGGTCGGATACCCTGGGGACTTGTTCTAGTCTGCTTTCCGTTGCAGCAATAACCAACAGCAACTTGGGGACAAAGGGGTTAATTTGTTTGCATGATCACATTCCTTCAGGGAGTTCCATCAAGGCAGGAGCTCAAGCAGGACAGGGACCTGGAGGCAGGAACTGAAGTAGAGACCACAGAGGAGCACTGCTTACTGGCCTGACTTCCCTGGCTTTCTCAGCTACTTTTCGTTTACAACCCAGGAGCACCTGGCCAGGGGTGGCACTGCCCATATTAAGCTGGGCTCTCCTATATTGATCATTAACCAAGAAACTGTCCTACAGACTTGCCTATTTGCCTGTTTTATGGCATAAATACCACAATTAAGTTTCACACTTCCCAGATGACTTTAATGTCCATCATGGGGTCTGCTTCTGTATTTTCCTTTTATATTAGCTTTGGTGGTTAGTGATGTCAGTGGAAATGGTATGTGTATCATTTGTTTCTCGTTTCAAATTTAAATGAGCAGCTATACATTTTGCCTAATGATCCTTCAGTGACATTCTGGGCTTCAGAAAGAACTCAGGTGTTGTCTGTATTTAAGCTCATCATTTGTCTGTCTACCCACCCGTCCAATATTTCATAGAGGTCCTATACCAGATATGTGCTATGTACTGAATATAGGCCAAAGCTTAAATCTCTAGTTTCTGGAAAGATACTGGAAGTTAGAGAAAGAGACCTTGACAGAGGGTGGGAAGTGTGAATAGGAAAGATCTCAGAGCTAAAGGAAGGACTTCCTGTGAAGACATTGCCCTGAGTCTACTAGTAAGATAGGGAATTCAGGAACTCTCTGATTCATGCACATCAAGCTGTGTCTGGTGGGTGAAAGTGGCATTTTCTTTTGGTCTGACATGGTCTCTGGTTTACTAGAATTCTCAGTTCCTTTTCCTGTAAACTGGTGTTTTCCTGGTTCTCTGGTGTTCTCATTTTCAATGTTAGTTTTAGAAAATTTCTGGTGTTCTCTGTATAAGTAGCATCCTATTTATCTCAGTAGCCTACTTGAATTACCTCAGTGGCTCATTTTGTGTGTGTGTGTGTGTGTGTGTGTGTGTGTGTGTGTGTGTGTGTTTGTGTATTGTGTGCTTGCGCATGTTTGTGAGTATGTGTGTCTATGTACGTGGACAGGTGTCTCTTCATATTTTTTGAGACATGGTCTCTTATTGAACTTGGAGCTCACGGTTCAGCTAGGCTGACTGACCACTGAGTTCCAGGGATCTGCCTGTCTCTGCTCTCTGTCCTCAGTGCTGGAGCTACAGCATTGGCCCAGTTTTCACATAGGTTTTAAAAGTCCAAACTTACATCCTTATGCTTGTCTGGCAGGCACTGTACTGACCTTTGTTAACTTTAAAGAAGCTATTTTTGTAGTGCAGAAGTGGTTTACTTCATTTTCCCCTGTAGTTTTGTGTTATGTATACGTTTATGTGTGCATGAGCCCTCATGTATGTGTGTGAACTTGTGAAAAGGGAACCTGGATTATTGTTGCTCAACCATTAAACCATGTTCGGATAGGAATCTTGGTGACCAAGTGTCCTTTATGTGTGGGCTTCCATTAGATGAGTTCATCATGGATCAAAGCACTTGGTTTTGTTGCTATTCTCAGAGTACATTTAATCTGCTTAATTCTTAATAATTAAATTCTTAATTTAATTCTCAGAGTGCTTTAACCTGCCAAATACAAAGTAGAATATTGTGAGGGTCTGTCTGTTGTCCATCGGTCCATCCATCAATCCAATCCATCAATCCATCCCCTCTCTCTCTCTCTCTCTCTCTTCTCTCTCTCTCTCTCCTGTCTATCTCTAACCTGTGTGTGTGTGAATTTCTTGAGGATCCATAGTAAACTAAGCGTGTTGGTCAGTGTGGGCTGTGACTTCAGAACACCATAGACTTTATTTTTACAGTTCTGGAGAAGTTGAAGACCACAGTTGAGAACAATCTGCTGGCACATTCACTGTTTGGTAAGGATCCTCTTTCTGGTTATCGGTAACCATCTTTTTCGTGTCTTCTACAGGGAACAGAGACCAGGGAACCTTAAGGATCTTTCTTGTTGCTAATTTTGTGAGGTTTCCATCTCCATGGAATCCAATTATCTCTCAAAGGCTCCACTTGCCTTAGAGTTTAAGGTCTCCCTCCCAAGGTGTTACAAAAGGCAAATCAGAACTGATCAGTCCCTTCTCTTTAATAGCCATCTCTCTTTAGCATCCCCCGAATTTCACCATATTTCCTTTTGCATTGTTTAGAGTATATGTCACCAAGATAAAATGAGCTTGAAACCCCCAAGCTCAATCTTTGAGGATCATTGTAGGACATACACCCTATGTCTGGAGTTTTGACTAACTATGATACTCACTAGAATCCTTTAAGATCTGCATAAATCACTGAATCTGAGGCTCTGTATATCCACCTGCCAGTCAGGAGGCTCATTGGTCCTCAGCTTCTTATGTAGATTCATTGTGATGAAAACTGTAAACGCTGGACAGGCAGATACATTTCATGTGTTATACGGAAGTCAGAACCTTATATTGTCACTTTTTCTTTTGCCTAATCTATCCTTGCATGATAGCAAAATAAGAGTTTGCACTTAATTAGCACATATTGATTGTATAAAGTAATGGGTTTCATGCATTTCTTTTTTGCATGGTTATATACATATGTAATATAGTACATATTATATAATTATAATATAAAATATTAAATATATATAAAATAAGTTTAATATTTCATTAATAGAATTATATATATTATATATATATATACTTTGACCAAATTCACTCATCTGTATCCTTTCTTATTCTCCTTCCCATTCTTACCCTTTCCATCCCTAACAATCCCCCTTTCACATATGAGAGAAAACATAGATCTGCCTTTTGTGAACCTGGCTTATTTTACTTGTAGTGATACTCAGTTCTACTCATATTCCTGCAAGTTGCATTTATTCCTTTAAAATTTTTGTTATTTATGACCAAATAAAACTCCATTGTGCATATATTCCACATTTTTACTATCCCTTCATCCTTTAATGGGCACCTAGACTAATTCCATGACTTCGTCATTGTGACAAATCCAACAGTGAATATATGTGTGCAGATGTCTCTATAATAACTCAAGTGTCTTATAATAACTCAGATGTCTCTATAATAATGCAGGTGTCTCTATAATAACTCAGGTGTCTCTATAATAACTCAGATGTTTCTATAATAATGCAGGTGTCTGTATAATAACTCAGGTGTCTCTATAATAACTCAGGTGTCTCTATTATATAATGCTGCTGCCTCTATAATAATGCTGGTCTCTCTATAATGATGCAAGTGTCTCTATAATAAAATGAATTTTCAATTCACCCAGAAGCTTACACTGAAATTCCCCTGGACCAAGGACATTCTCTGGTTTTGTTGCAAAGGGAAGTTTCTGAATCAACTCACACTTGTGCCTTAACATCACCACTGGTGTGCCCTTCATCGGTGTCTCATGAATGGAATTCTGAAGCCAATGGCTTGTAAAGTTGTTTGGGTGTAGTTTGTTGCATAGTAATTGGAAAACAGAACAGGGGACATCTATCCCCATTCCCATCACCATTTTGGCTTAACCTTTGTGACATATTAAATAAAATCATGGAGTCAGTTTATCTGCCTTTTTATTTGTACTGAATTTTCCACCTATCTATCAACTTATCCATTCGTTTGTTTATCTATTTATGCAATGTCTATGGGAACATGTTGTAGGGATCCGAGGACAACTTATGGGAATTTGTCCTCATTTTCTGCCATCTAGGTTCCAAGAATCAAATTTAGCTTGGTGGCAAGCACCTTAGCCCCTAATCCATCTCACGGGCCTATGAACTGAAATTTAGATATAAAAGTAATTCTAGTTCTTTTATCATATACACATATATTACAGAGTCTGATTCATTCCTACTTGGTGGTTTCTTCTTTCTAATTTAATTTTAATTTGGATCTGCAGTTTTGGTACTATGGGATGTTAAATGGATATAGGGACCTTCACTCAGGCCATTTTTTTCCATTGGGAAGCACATACCCTTATCTGGGCACATCTTACTTTCAAAGCACCCTTCTTTGCTCAAGTCTATATTAAAATATGTTTAATAAAAACCTCCAACTCTGTTTCATAATCTGACTAGTCCTGGAGTTTTGTTGTTGTCTCTGTTGAATCCATGAACCCTGCTTTGGTCTCACTCAAGGTCCCTAAAACTCTAGGGGAACACTCTAGGTTACTGAGAGCCTGACTCCCAACTGTAGCTGTGACTCAGTTCCCTTACCAGTGTCATGCCACATTCCCAACAGAATGGCTGGCACATGCATTATAGTATTTTTTTTTTTAAGCCTGCATCTCCAAAGTCCTCTGCATTCCTCTTGTAAATCCACCCTGACGTGCTACAGGCCATGTGGTCAGGTTTACCACAGCGATGGCCTTATTCTTGGTCCATTTTCTGGACCAGCCACTTTTCCTGTTGCTGTGACAAAAGCCTAACAGAACAATTTAAGGAAAAGGGGACTCATTATTGGACAATTTCACAGGAAGGTGTGGCAGTTGAAGGGGATCCATCTCTGGGAACTTCTGGTGTGGCTTGTTTGCATCTTTGTAGACAGCTGGCCGAGACCTTGGCCTTGAACTGGAAGCGGATTTCACTTTCAAAGGATGACTCAAGAGACCATTTTTTTCTAGGTAGGTCACACCTGCTAAAAGTTCCAAAACAGTGCCACCATCTGGAGACACAGGAACCTGTGGGACAGTCACATATAAACCTTAACAGTGCTACTTCTAGTTTTTCCACAACACATTATGTCTTTTTTTTTTTTTCCTAGTCCACTAGTTGAATGAAGAACTGAAGATAAAATAGTTGGCCCAGGTCCCTAAACGACTGGGCAGAACTGAGTCCCCAGGCCTTTCTGATTTATGTGGGGATGTGTTGAGAATTGTTTTTTGAGTGAGCCTTGGAAATAGAGTGCATCTGTTACAGCAACATCTACCATCTACCTTAACTGCTGTGGAGATTTTTGAATGCCTCTGCTCCTGTCAGGCACAGTTCCTCAGCTAGGAGACCAGACAAGAATTATTATTGACCCATTCTAGTGATCATTATAATTCTTATTGTTTCCTTTTAGTAAATTACCTTGGAGGTTCTGCTATTATTTTAAGATTTTGAAAAAAGTTCACTGGGTTCTTAGTGCTGAAAGCTTTTAAAATATTAAACATAAAATAAAACTTTGAATTATAAATTTGTATTGTAAACATAGGACTTTATTAGATAAGGCTAGTATAGAACATTGACAGTAATGTATCCCTGGAGGCCACATGGTCGTGTGTCCACCATTCATTAGTTTCTTTACACACACAACACACACACAACCACATGATAGACACTGGAAACCAAATGATAAATGAGATAGATTTAACTTTTAATTCTCACATATAGAATCACATATTCCCAGGGTGACCATGAAAAGGGTGCTGACATCTGTGAAGTCACTTTACTTGAAAACAAGGGCAATGCTATCGGTGTGCTCCTGGCTAAGGTCCCTGAAAGGGTGTAAGTGAGATTAGCTGTGTGGGTAAAGTGACTTCCAGATACTGCTCAACAAGTATGTGTCTTTAAAAACACTCACTAATCAAGAGAAAAGCCCTAATTCTGTCTGTAAACGAGTGTATCTGAGCTTCTCTGCCTTTGTTTCTGCTGTACTGGGGATACTGAATTAACCACACTCTTCAAAGATGATTCATAAGAATATTCTTAGCTAGTTATCACTCCTCTTAGGTTAATAACCAGGACTGGCATCTCTGTGTTATGGGATAGATATGTTTAACTTGTTAAGAAACTGCCGTTTTAGGCCCTCATAGGAAAAATTGAGAGATGACTCCGTCTTCACCAACTGATTTTGATCAGTTTGCAGCTGAATCAAAATTCTTGAGGCATGGGTACATTACAAGGAAATGCGGATCAGCAGTTCCCAGTTCTGGAGACTGATGGTCTCAGATTGCGTAGCCTATACAGTCCAGCTTCTTTGACTCATGGTGTCAAAACAGGTCACATCAAGGCAGAAGCCAGAGGGATTCAGGTACCAGGCCTGCTGTTTTGCTTTGTTTTGTTTTCCTTTCTTTAACATGACAAACAAAACTCGATCTCTCAAGGATGGGGGTGATAAATACATTAATCTGATTATCTTCCAGTAGATAATCTGTCTACCTGTTAAGGACTTTGCCTCTTGGACCCCCTCCCAGTAGGTACCATGCTTTCAGCCAGGTAGGTGACACTAATACCACATCCAAACTGTCCCTTGGATTGTCAGGGTTTTGGTGTTGTGGTGTTGCAGGTGAAACTTAAAACAATGGAATCGATGCTAGAAAGGAGTCACTAATACATTTTCTTAAGAAAAGCCAAGTTACACAGCGGAATCTAGTTGAAGGAGACCCACCAATAGGCCTGGAAGATAACTTGTGTGCTAACCTGCTTTATTAGGAACTGTAGGAAAGGCAAGTTTGCAGCACACTGAACTTTAGGTTGCCTTGAAAGTTTCTGCTCATGTTTATTCACAAGGATGATCTCCAGTTAGATTCCATTCTCATAACAAAAGGAGACGACCCACTTACAACTAGCCAAGGGATCAACTCCATAGTTAAAGGATAGGTTCCTAAAGGGACTCAGCCCAGGGTCACAATCACCAGTGAGTCTGCCATTAACTATCAGGAAAAACATAATTCTACCAAGTAGGCAGGATAAACCTGGGTAACACCTAGTCGAAAAGGACAGTACTGATGTACTTCTAAGTCTGGCAATATCTTTGCTGTGAGACTCTCCTATCTCACTGTCAGTGGCCAGACTTGCAGTCTCCTATCTCTGATCAAATTGTTCAAAGTGTAACCTGGGCCTGGGACCTGAAAGAGAGTTGAGAATGACAGTGTATTATGATTTCTCACTGTGAATAGCCATGATTTAATTTAAGAAAATATTAATTTAAGTTTAATTTAGGTTATCTCGTGTTGTGGAATGTTTCTTAGACAGCTTAATTACATTTCAGACGCTATTTATTTGGTAAGTTTTCTTTATCTTTTGGATTTTCTTTTGTTGCTGTTGGTTTATGGAACTGATCTTAGAATTCATTGCTTCACATGGTAACAAGATTTCACTGTCTTTTCTTATTAAGAGCTTTATAGACTTCATTTATTCTATGTTCTGATCTATGAACTCCTTAATTGAGCCTAAGTTGGAAGTGTGGATCATTGGGACCACACTGGTTTTACAGTGAACATCAATGCTGAGCACTTTGAAAAGATGCCTTGTCACTCTAATCAATCTTTGCCAAGTCTCTGTGATGAAAATCAACTGACTACAACATGCATATTTTAGGGATTTCCTTATCATGTACTTGTACTAACCTCACAGCTTTATGTGTGATCATTGGGCTTAATTTGTGTTTTTGATGACTAAGAGCTTTATAATGTTTCTTCCTAGCTATTCCAGTCCAATCTCACTCCACCCACATCTCGAATGCTTTGATGACTCTATGAGTCTCGACTGTTTTGAGACCCTATGCAAAACGAATGACACAACATCCGCATATTGCTGGCATCTCGTTGGGCTACAGTGTGCTTTTTACCTCATCATGCCTTTTGTAACTATGGTTCTATTTCTTAGAATCTCTTTTAAAAAATTATATCTTTTCCTTTTTATGTAATTATGGTTGAAAATTCATACCTGTTTTCTCATCCAGCTGATCTGTGTGTTAGGGATGTCAGATTTTTTTATTTTTTTATTTTTACCTATTCCTAAGTTTTTAGCATTTCATATAATTTACTTTTTATTTATTATTCCTTGATGGTTATAAAAGAGTCAAGGTATTTTTTCTGTCTTTCTTTACGTAAGATTGTGTTGGGTGTTTTGCTCATGTATGTAATGTACCGAGAGGCCAGAAGAGGCTGTTGATCCCTAGGAACTGGAGGTACAGTCAGTCGGAAGCCACAATGATGTCTGGGAATTGAACTGGGTCCTCTAAGATCAGCAAAGTGCTCTTAACCACTGAACATCTCTCTAACTTGCATTTTTTTCTTTCTATGCTCATATTATAGCATCAATTTTGTTGACTTAATACATATTCATGCAGACATCCTTTTTGAAACTCTAATTCTTGCTTTGAGTAATTAAAATATATAGAATCCTTGTGAGTTTTGGAAAAGTTGCCAGGATTATTATGTATGGGAAACATTTTCGACAGAGGAGAGTGTTTGTCCTTCTGTGCACCGCTTGTTTACTTGCATGCTTGTCTTTTCATGGTGAACGTGAAACTGTGAAGATACACGTTATTTATCCACCTACATGAAAGAATTGACATATAGAAACAAACCAAAGTGAAATTCGGCTTTCTGAAGAATAATTTTCTTTCATGCAGTCTGCAAATACTGAAGTCTGCTATCCCCTCCCCCACCACCTTCACGCTGCAGTAACTCCAGCTGCTGAGGGACAGTTGAGTTTGTGGTACAACCAGTTTCCTCACCTTTACACACTGAACTCTCAGTCTATTCTCTTCTCCTCTGAATAATACTTGTCTTGGGCAACTATCAATTAACAACCTCCCCTTCCCAAGCTCCCTTTACTGCCCCAGGCTCTTCCTTCACTGCTCTGGGAAGGCCTCACAAAGCCCAACCCCAACCAAGTCAGACTTCAGCCAGGGAATCAGAAACAAAACCAAGTGTCTGCTAGGAGACACACTGCAGGCTCTGTTGCTGGAATTCCTCCCTAGAGGGAGAAGTCTATGTCTGCTCCCTCTGCCTATGGTGGGAAAGTAATTTGTTAGGCTGAATAAGGGATTATGGCCAGGAACATTGATCACCTTAGAGCAAAAGGAAAGTTATGTAACCTGTGGGAGGTGAGCCACCTGGGAGGGGCGATTGTTAGGAATGGGTCTTTGAGGGGTAGGATCTGGCTCTACTTTCTCTTCTGTTTTTGTAAGACTTTTGGGTCTCAATGTAGGATTTTCAGGTCTTGGTTTGAATTTAAGATTAAAAGAATCCCACTGTCCCAGGACACATCCCAGGAGGGGCACATTCCTTAGTCAGAAGACACTTGCTGAATTAATATTCAGAAGAAGAAGGGAGAGACTGATTAACATTCCTCAGACCCTTAGGGGAGGGAACCCACCTGTGGGTAAGGAGAGCCCAGAGGGTAGATACATTCTAGGAATCAGGAAGCTGAGCCCTTAACATAATAACCTGGACAAACGGAGAGCACTCCTTGTCATAATCTGAGTCACCTAGAGAACGAACCCGGAAAGGTCAGACTTTGTGGTTTGCCCTAGTGGCATAAGTACTGTATCCAGCTCTTGTTCGGGGCTCTCTTGCCTGCATGCGAAGGAGTCCTAGTGCACTAGTTTCATTAAACCTCATGTGATTGCAGCGAGTCCTGTCCGTGTGCTTTCTGTGGGAGCACGTCCCCTAGTTTGGCTCTTACAGTCCAACATTTTCTGCTTTCTTCTACATCAACACAGACTTCTAATGCTTCAGAGTCATTCTGCCATGTCTTCCCCACAATGATGGACTAAAATTTCTGAAACCAGGAGTCAAAATAAACATTTTTTCCTCTTCTGTTGGGCATTTTGTCACAGTGATAAGAAAAAACTAACTGGTATGATGAAGAGGAAAAAAAGTAAGAATGAAACTATGACAAACTCAATCATCTAAGGTCTGTGAGAGCTGGGGTAGGGTAGGCAAGGGCTGAAACCACTAACCCAAAGTTCAAGACAGCCTATCACTATGCTCTTACCTTCTGCTGTCCCGTATTCTCCAGGGTTATCAACCATTTTTATTCTTTTATCTCTACAAATTCCTTCATTGCAGAACCAACATATGTTCCACTGGTACCTCCTGGATTCTTTACACACACAGTCCTTGATTGCTGCACCTAACATGCCTTCTTTGGGGCTTTCTCCAATCCCTGTAGCCCTGTGCACATGACACCTTTCTCCCAGGCTTATCCTGTCTTCTATAAAGGTTCTTACAAAGATCAAATTATTCATCTGTCAGTACTCATCTGTCAAATATTTAGATAGAGGACTGGTAAGTAGTGCATATAAATAAACAGATTAAGTTCTTTATCTAAAGTCTTTGACTCCTAGAGCAGGGAACAGACGGAATGTATCAGGGGGTGGAGTGAACTGCAGATGTGAATAGTGTGTTCAGATTGTCAGATTTAAGAAAGCTTCGTGGAGCTCTTCATCTGGAAATTGAAGATTCAGAAGGATCCTAGTGGATGAAAGAAAGTTTTACATTAAATAAACTAAGTAAACAGTGCAAGGATTCTTGAAGATGGGGAATAATTCAGAGATGGCTTGAGGATTTGGTTGTAGGATGCAGATGGTAGATGGTTAGATAGAAAACAGGTAAGTACCTTGCCTGAACCAAAATGGTTACACTTAAAAGTGGCTGAAATGAAAAAAAAAACAAAACAAAAACAAAAAGAAAACAACAACAACAATAACATGAAAGTCGGGCGGTGGTGGCACACGCCTTTAATCCCGGCACTTGGGAGGCAGAGACAGGCGGATTTCTGAGTTCGAGGCCAGCCTGGTCTACAGAGTGAGTTCCAGGACAGCCTGGGCTATCCAGAGAAACCTGTCTTGAAACAAAAACAAAAACAACAACAACAACAAAAAGTGGCTAAACTGTTGTGGTGGTGGTTTGAATAGGTATAGTCCCCTAGACTCATGTGTTTGAATGCTTAGCCCATAGGGAGTAACATTATTAGGAGGTATGGCCTTGTTGGAGGACCTGTGTCACTGTGGGGGCAGGCTTTGAGTCTCCTATGCTCATGCCCAGTGTAGCATACAGTCTCTTTCTGCTGCCTGTGAATCAAGATGTAGAACTCTTGGCTCTGGTGGCTCCACATCATCTGCACACTTCCATGCTTCCCACCCAGCCCCAGTGAAATGTTTTCCTTTGTAAGAGTTGCCATGGTCATGGTATCTCTTCACAGCAATAAACCCCAAACTAAGACAGATGGTAAATCTTACATATATTTTACCACATTTATTCTCTTCTGGTTACCAGAATTCGACTCATTATCCAAAACCCTTATCACCCTACTTAGACATTCTTTCTTAGAACCACAATCAAATGAATCTCTGCCTCTTCAAATCTCTGCCTCTAGGCTTTGTTTTATCTGAAATAAATCCATCACCAAGATCTAAAACATTAAAACATAAAGATAAAATGTTTCCTTGCACCTTAGATAAATCAGCCTACCTTCTCTCCAGCCCAGGCAAGTACTGACCTGCTTCCTATCACTCTAGATAGGTTTTGCCAGGTCCAGAGCATCTTGTAAATGGAAGCATAACCAAGTGAATTATCACAAATTTGAAAATAATCCATGTTCTATGAACCAGCAACGGACCCTCTCAATACTATAGCTCACTCCATGGCATGGACAGACTCAGTTCATCTATTTGTTGTCTTTGTGGTCAATAATTCAATTGTTTTGAAGTATGTCTTTGTTTTTAAAATGTATTTAACTTTCATAACAATTAAACTGTCAACTTATTTACTGCAAAGCTGAAGTGAAGAGAGTCAGAGAAAATAAATCATGGGAGGTGACACTGGATCATCTCCTAATCCCAAAAATAAATCTAGCCTGAAAATTTAGTCAATGCCCAAAATATAGCATAAGCAGGGAGGACTATTGACTCCTATCTAAGTTGGGTCTGCCTCCCTTCCTTTTCCTGATCCTCACCCTCCAAACACAAAGGAAAACTGCTCTTCTAAATTTAGGATGAGAAAGATAACAGATAACTATTTATTGAATAATTATTGATTGTGACACTTTTGAGTTATTTGTTACTTCCAATGTAAGTCAGAAATGTGAATCCTGTTGTGAGGTCCATGTGAGTTTGATGGTGGTGGTGGTGGTAGTGGTGGTGATAGGTGAACCAGATTAGTTGAAGTCCTGAGGGAAGTCACAATGTCCTGGGAGAGACTGATACAAACTCAGGAAGTATGGTTTGGAGTAGATCTTGGTAGTGGATTTATTTCAGATAAATCAAAGCCTAGAGGCAGAGATTTGAGGAGGCAGAGATTTGAGGAGGCAGAGATTTGAGGAGGCAGAGATTTGAGGAGGCAGAGATTTGAGGAGGCAGAGATTTGAGGAGGCAGAGATTTGAGGAGGCAGAGATTCATTTGACTGTGGTTCTAAAAAAATGTCTAACTAGGGTGATAAGGGTTTTGGACAGTGAATTGAATTCTGATCATCAAAAGAGGATAAATAAGCATGTTCCAGATAGGACAGCGTATGTGAAGGCACAAAGATGTGGAAGGACATGGTAGATCCAGAAAATAACCATAAATAAAATAAATAAAGGCAGCATGTAAGGAATTGTAAGGCATGCAGGGAAAGAGGAGTCATGTTAAATAGCGGTGAGTCTGAGGGCCCTTGAATCTCGCCCAAGGAAACTGGTTTCAGGTAAGTTGAATTCAAGGTACTTATGGAAGAGACTGTCTGGAGATGGCAGGGATCGACTCTGAGTCGGGAACCAGGTGAGAGCTGATCCAAGTATTATGCATCGTGAAAGAGAGCCAAGGAGGAGATATGGACTCTTCAAGAATGTGGGGAGGGGGCAGCCACAGGAAAGAGGTCTGGAAGTGATGCATGGGGGAGGGGAACTGAGGGAGGACTGTGTCTGGGAGCCTGGGAGGTCATAAACAACCTCTATGTATTTCCAACTAGTGGCTCCGTTATTTTTTCTCTACTCGCTGACTGTTTTCCTGGGGTGGTTTTAGAACCACATCCCTCCAAGCATATGTCACTTCCGAGGTCTCTTTTTGGGTGGCTTTGGTGAGTTTCTTTCCCTTGGTTTGTGACTCCGTTTACTGATTGATCTAGAATCTTAGGGTGAGTAGCGACCAGTCAGTGTGCTCAGGTGTGCTGCTAGATGTTTCCCATAGGCACAGCGGTACTAACTTCTGTAGCTGCCCCACCTGGCTGCTGCCGATTCACAGAGCCGAGATCCTGACTAAAGGGATACAGTACAAAAGTGTGCAAAGGCTGGATCCTTGCATTAATTTGAGACAATGTGAAGAGTCTTTACAGATCTAGAACTTTTCTCAGGATCAGGAAGTGTCTCTCATGCAATTGCTAAGCAACTTAGCTCTCTACCACCAAGTCCTACTTTCTTCAGTTCCTTACAGGTATGCCCCCTGAAAATATCTGTCAATAAACCTGCATGAAACCCTGGCCTTAAAATCCTGTTTCCAAAGGAATTCCATCTAGGATGGTTGGTATCATGCTATGCTAGCAGCCCTCAGGCAAGCTAGCAATGAGGATCTCATCGTTGGTGGCAAGCAGCATACTAATAGTACAATCGTTAGCCTATATGCTGCTGGTAAGCTGGGACAGAACATCCACAGAAGAAAAAGGTCTTTGAGATGCTTGGAGGATGCTGTTGCGAGCAGAATATATGAATGACTCTAGTGTGCTTTTTGAAACACTGTTGGGGGAAAAAAAGACAAAGGGCAATTAACCTCGAGATGAGATGCTAAGGAGAGGTCAAGGGCTTCCTTGGCATCATGAATATAGAATCTAGGACCCAGGACTTGGATGGTATTTGGTGTGCCCATTGCCAGCTTGTTGCTTCTTCATTTCAAGTCAATGCTTTATTACTAGCAGACATGATCTACAACTTTCTGGAGAGTCTTGTGTCTGGCATCTCCACACTGTGCAATCCTTGTAGTGCCACCTATGTGTGTACCCACGTGTGCGTGTGTGTGTGTGTGTGTGTGTGTGTGTGTGTGTGTGCATGCACACGTGTCTGAATATGATTAAATAGGTTACTTCAGTGGTGAGAACATGTCTGAAATCAGTTAGGTCTGAATTCATCTAGGGTGATCTTCCTGTGTGAATCTAGCTTAAATGGACGCTTCTCTGAAGAGACTGGCCTATTCGGAGGAGTGGTGATGCACCGTGTAAAGGGCCTGGGTGGGGGATGGGAGTGAGGATTCACCTTGCAAGACAGCAGCAGGTCAAGAAAGAACTGGCTCCAGTCCTGGGCCTGGATGGAAAAGATTTCTCCTGATCACCTCTTGGATCGCCTCTGACAGACACGGGTCCCTCTGCCACCTTTGATCCTTGTGAGATACTTAGCAGAAAATAATGACAGTGACTGAGATTCCTAAGCCATAGACGCTGTAAGAAAAGAAATTTGTGTTAAGTCACAGAGTTTGTGGTAATGTGTTACAGGGTAAAAATAAACTAGTATCCAAGAGTGAGTTAGCATGCTAAACCTTGTCAGCAGGAGGCGCTGAAGAAACACTTCAGGAGGAAGGGTTTTGCTTATCTCCCTTCTTGATTGGGTAGGGTCTGTTGACTCTTGAGCTCCCTGGCTTCCTCAGCATTCAGCTCCTGAAGGGTCCTGTGATATTTCCTAGATTGCTGGACCTACTACCACCTCATGGGCAGTTTCTGTGTACATTCCTCAGTGCCGCCTTTTAATGAGTCACAGTGGCACTTCCTTGTAGGTGACTTCTCTCTATATTCTAGGAGTTCTTAGGGCATGGCCCCTCAGAAAACGTTTCTACTGTTCAGCGAGCCGTGGATATTTAGTTTCCCACAAAATCTTGTTCTTAGCCTTGGTGGGATCAAGCAGGACCTTACTGGAGGCAGTATCTCAGCCGGTGGTTATGGCTGTTCCCTATATCAGCAATACTTGTAGTGTCAAATCTCTTTATTCCTTACCAGATAGCCCTGCATTACCTCATTGTCTGGAATAGGAATTTTTCATACTATACTTTCCACTTTTAAACAACCGTAGGTGTTTTCTCGCCCGACTGGAACCTGGTGAATGTACTTGTAGCTGGAATCATAGGAGGACTCTCTATGGGGACCTGAGGCTGGATGCAGATCCACTCACTCTCTAACTGCCTCATGAGGCAAAGGGAAGAGATGTCTTGATTTCCCATTTATGTCTTCCTTTCCCATCTCCCAACCTTCTGTCTCTACCAGTTCTTCCTTTGACAAAATCTCACGGGAAAGCAGTTAACTCAGGGAGTGCAGAACAGTGGCTCTTTGACTTTTGATGATAACAGAGCCGGGGAGGGGGGGAGGATAAGATGGCATTGAGGACAGCCAGGCCGACAACACCCTTCAGTAGCCACTGATTCTACCAAGGTCATCATGAGACTGTGCTTAGTTAGCACTTTAGTGAATCAACAACTCACTCCCTCATCCCTGGCACACATAATAAGATACTTTTCTGAAACGTTACAAGGAAATACAACATTCTGAAGTCTTCAACTGTCAATAAAGCTAATGACTGTTACTATGCCTTTTCATTTAGTAAATTAAATGAGTAGTCTAGAAAAAAAGTCCTCCAAGATGAAGGTAAGTGAATAGCTCACTTTAAAGATAGTGTTTTCATAAAATAGATCAAAAGATGCTGACAAGAAACTCAGAGGAAGGTCAAAAACCAGGGCAATAATTTTGAAGTTATTTGACCCACTGGCATTCTTTTAAACAAAAATGAACTGCAGACCTTATTGACCACATCATATTAGAAAGAAATCAAGGGGCTGGAGTTAAGAACACTTTCTGTTCTTGCAAAGGATACAGGTTTGGTTCCCAGCACCCACATAAGGTAGCTCATAATTACTTATAACTCTAGTTCTAGAGGATCTGATGTGCTCTCTGGCCTCTGTGGGCACGTGCATGTATGTGGTGAAACACACACACACACACACACACACACACACACACACACACTCAAGCAGACATACTTACATGTAAAATAGAAAGTAGATAAATATCTAAAAAAGAAATTCAGTTTTTGAAGGCAATGAATAAGCTCACCTTGTTCCTGGCACTAGCAAGTCTGCCTTTCCTTTTGTTTTGCCTCATTCTTCAAATAATTAACCAATACAGGCAGCCTTGCCTGAAAAGAACATTAGAAAACATCAAAGAACAAACCCCCAGATACCAGCCATTGGGCCTCCTGATCAGTATTCTTTCTTCAGGGACCAGAGAGATCTGAAAGTTGGTGACCTGAAGACACCAAAACACACCGAGGTAATTACTACTAGACATAATGAATTTTCCCTGGCATTTGGATGTGAGCCTTCTATTTTATATCCACTAGCTTGTTTGTCAACAAAGTTGATTCTTTTCCTGTCACCTTGTCTCTTGAGTTTTTATTGATTGCAGAAGAGTGGACTTCTTATGATTACAAATTTGGTCACTGGAACTTCCAGAGAGGCTATACCAGTAAAGACACCCAAAACCTTGAAAGTTTATAAATCATTTGTCTAGCTTTCACAGGCCAATGTATCCTAGACATTAAAAAAAAGGGGGACATTATAAAATCACCTTTCCAGACTTTGAGTGTTTTGGTATGAGTCTCTTTCTGTTTGTTTGGCTTTTAAGGTTAATGCTTCTATTTTGGTCTAACTTTTGGAAGCCCCATTAAAGCCTATGTTCAAACTTCAGGTATTGTGTAAACCTCTACACATAAAACTTATTTCTCACAGGTCTTCCATACCTGTAAGGTATTCCATGTCATCCCAATTGTCCCAGAGATGAAATACTTCTGAAGAATTAGAAGGAAAAGAGAAAAGTAACTTCTTAAATGGACAGGGTCTTTGACATTGTACCAACCATTCATTCTTCTGTTGGTCTGACACCTGATGAGGTCTTCTAGGCCACCAGCCCCTTCTGACCACTGCTCAAAGTCAAGCAAGCACTGGAATTTAAGACCAGAGAGGGAGACAATTACAAACAATATCCACCATCCCTTTAAACTAACCCAGTAACCCCAAGAGCTTTTTTAAAAAAATACTCAAATAGTAAGATTTATTTCAATCAATGAAACCATTTACATTAGTGTTGTTTATGATGATGATGATATGAAGCCTATTGTCGAAAGAATTACATTTACTTTTCAGTTGGGTCCAACAGCATGCCAATACATTGTAAAGGACACTTGTTAGATATGTGGGTTATTACCATGATAATGATTGGATAACATTACAGTCACTAATATGACACCAGAAATAGGATAAGCACTTGCTTTGAGACATTGTTCGTGATAGTATTATCTGATGGTACACAAATGATACTGTAAAACAACCCGGTCAGAGAACTTTTCTCCTTAGAAGATACCAATTTCAAGGCAGAGCCTATTACTAAATTTAGTTAGATAAATCTACATAATATCTTTCCAAAGACCTAGAAAGTAACAACAGACACAAAGAAGGATATTTTAAATTTTGGAATCAATTTATCTGGCTCACACCTACAAATATTCCAAATATTTGGAATATTTAAATTAGAAGGCTCCAATCTATGGTAGGATAACCTAACCACCCCTATGACTTATGGCCCAGGTGTACTTGATGGTTTTGATGAATTCCTGATTTCAAAGGTCCATAATAGGATTGAGAAAAACTGGGTACTTATGCCAGTAATTAGGTGGTTAGTACCCTAGGTACTCTGTGGCTACTTGAACAACCTTGTAGTACTGGATTTCCCCACATTAGTTGGGAAGATGTACAATAGCATACCCTTGAAAGCAAGAAAGATCCAGAGATATAATTTCCTACATAGATGGATTTGATATGTATAAAATTGATATTGTCAATTTTAAGATCAAGATTTGTCCTTCAGATCACTCTGGAGACATAACGTGGCACATGGAAGCTCTAATTTCATCCATAAATCCCAAAATAGCAGTGTCCAAGGGATTTCTTTAATCAATACAGAAGAAGCTTAATGAGGAGAGCTGTTTCTCCCAAACTGAATGACATTAGTTATTTTAACAGCATCAAGGAGCAACGTATTACTGTGATGGCTAGTCTTGGTTGTCAGCTTGACCACATCAGGAGTTGACTAAACCCCCAACATGGAGAGATAATTTGAGCTAGAAGAGACACATCTTTAATCCCAATCTTGAGGTGGGAAGACACACTTTTTTTAAAAAAAGATTTATTTATTTATTTATTTATTTATTTATTTATTTATTTATTTATTATAAGTACAGTGTTGCTGTCTTCAGATACACCAGAAGAGGGCATCAGATTCCATTACAGATGGTTGTGAGCCACCATGTGGTTGCTGGGACTCAGGACCTCTGGAAGAGCAGCCAGTGCTCTTAACCGCTGAGCCACCTCTCCAGCCCCCAAGGAAGACACACTTTTAATCAAGATCATTTGAGCTGGGAAATCCCACTTCTAATCTGGGCCTCACCTTCTGCTGGAAGTTTATATAAGGGCATAGAAGAAGGAAGGTTTTGCTCTTCACCTGCTTGTTCTCACCTTGCTAGCAAGTCCATTCCTTCACTGGCGTTACAGCCTACTTCTCCGAGATTCCAGTGTATATTAAAGGCCAGCTAAGACTTCTAGCCTCATGGGCTGAGCAACTTCTAGATTCTTGGACTTTGATTCACAGTCAGCTATTGTTGAGTTAGCTGAACTACAGCCTATATGTCATTCTAATAAATCCCATATATATTTATAAATGATAAATTTATAACTTATAAATCTATATTTAGATATAGATTCATTCTATGAATTCTGTCACTCTTGAGAACCCAGACTAATACAGTGATTATATTGAAGTTGACTGTTGTGTGTATACTCCAGACAACTTAGGGAAAAATGTCTCTTTAGTCCTGTAGGAAATGCTCACCTAAGTCAAGGACATGGGTGATGACTCCACTTTTAGTCTAAGTGAAAGGTTTAAATTATGGTCTGGGGGAAGCTCTCACTGAGTCTGTCCTGAATCATTTGCATAGGCCGGATTGTGCTGTGAGATGTATTGTTGCAGTAGATGATGCCCTACCTAAGGAAAGAATTAAACAAAGGGCTATACAAGGAAGCCAATGTCAGGAGACATTAGAAAAAAATAGAAATTTGTCCTTTAAGCAGTTTTGATTGCCAGATCTTTTTGTTCTACATACTGAGGTGCCACCATTACGTCCCTGTGCTGCAGGAGGAACCTCTCTGCCTTCACCCCATAAGTGATGGGACACACCGGCAGTGGCAGTGGGGGATGGAAGAGAATGAATGGATTAACTCACCCTAGCGCCAGTCTGTCTTTCACTCTTTGTTTTTCTTTGCTGCCCTATATCTCACTCTCAAAATAATGAATCACTGTCATCATCCTTGAGTGAAGAGAATAAAAGCAAACAGGCAGGAACATCCACCATGTGATCTCTTAATCAGCAGCCTTTCAGGAATTTATTACAAAACCGAAGGACCATTGCAGTGCTCACCTGGCTGTGGCTGACATTAGGCTCCACGGAGACCCCTACATAAGCATTTTATACCTAAGACCTGTGGCTAGCTGGAATGGGGTGAAAGCCATCCATTTTCCACCTGTCAATTTATCATGAGTAAAGCCCCGTTTTTCTCCCATCGCCAGCTTCATCCAATAACAGAAATGAGATGTTCCACAGTTAGAGTCTCACCTTTTGATTTGATGGATATTTGCAAATTTTCCTATTTGTCAACTAAAACACTTTAAAGACTAAAGAAACAAGGACTGTTTCTTACTTCTTTTAGCAGTTTTAAATGAGGTAGGATTGATGTACCATAGCTAATTTTAATTAAGTGTATTTAAAAGGAAACCTGAGCATTGGAATAATTCTCCAATGCACATAGTCATTAAAATAGTATTTCTGCATAATACAGAAGGAGAACGAATCAGTAAGAGTAGCTGATGCTTTGGAATCTATACACAAGCTGAGTTTGTAACACAGACTTATTTGAGTGAGGGAACATTTGCTACTGTTCTCATGGACAGTCTTAAAACAGATGTTTCAAATGACTGTCACTCAATATTTTGATTATTGATTTACTGTCAGAATTATGTTTCTTCTTATATTTGACATTTTAATATTAGATTTAAAAGAAAGATAAGCAAATGGGCAAGGAACAAATTGAAAATAGCTTACAAAGTGATACAAAGTCACCCAAAATTTGGACCAACAGGGGGTGTCATTGAGGCCATAGCATCCTCCTTCACTCCAGATCCGTTAACTCATGGTTTGCTCATTTAATTCTTCCCCTTCCTCAACTGTATCTCCTTTTCTTCTCCCTCCTTGCCTCCCTGTGCTCCCCCTCCTTCCTCTCTTCTTCCTGCTCCTCCTTCCCTCCTTTTCTTCTCTCTCCCCTTCCTCCTTCTTCTCCATCTTCAGTAGCTTCTTTAATAAAGTTTAACAGAGTTCCTGAGATTATATGCTTACATAAAATGTGAGAGTTTCAACATCTGCCATTTCAAGGGTAGCTTCAAGTACGGTTTTATGGAGACTGAGCTGCATGTCTGCTGCATATGTGCCTGGGGCCTTGGTGCAACCTGTGTATGCTCTTTGGTTGGTGGTTCAGACTCTGAGAGCTTCCAGGCCTCCAGGATAATTGACTCTGTTGGTCTTCCTGTGGAGTTCCTATCCCCTTTGGGGCCCTCAATCCTTCCCCCAACTCTTCCATAAGAGTTGCCAAGCTTATAACCAAGATTATTTAAACCAGACTTGAAGCAGGTCTTTTGACATTAAGTTCTTTGTTGTTCCAAGGCTATGTACTTCAAAATCCTTCCCCCAACTCTTCCATAAGAGTTCTGGACCTCTGTCCAATGTTTGGGTGTTGGTCTCTGCATCTGTTTCAGTCAGCTGCTGGGTAGAGCCTCTCAGAGGACAGTCATGCTAAGCTTCTGTCTGCAAGCATAACATAGTATCATTACTATTACCAGGGATTGGTGTTTTCCTATGGGTTGGGTCTCAAGTTGGGCCAGTTATTGGTTGACCATTCCTTCACTCTGTTCCATCTTTGTCCCTGCATGTATTTTAGACAGGACAAATTTTTGGTCAAAGTTTTGTGGGTATGTTGATGCCCTTATCCCTCCACTGGGGAGTCCTGCCTGGCTACAGGAAGTGGCCTCTTCAGGTTCCATGTCCCCACTGTTAGGCATCTCAGCTAAGGTCGCCTGCACTGATGACTGTGAGGCTCCTGCGTCCCAGGTCTCTGAGACTTCCTAGAGATTTCCCCCACTCCCACCCCCCGAAGCTGTAGATTTCCATTCATTCTCCTGGCCCTCTGGCCCTCTCTCCTGTCTCTTCCCACACCTGCTCCTGTTCCGAATTCCTTCCTTCTCCTCTCCACTCAACTCTCTCCCTTCCTCTGACCCCTCTGTCTCCTATGCCTGTTTTATTCCCCCTTCTAAGTGAGATTTAAGCATCATCTCTTGGGCCTTTCATCTTGTTTAACTTCTTTGAGTTTGTGGGAGTATATCATGGGTATCCTGTATATTATGGCTAATATCCACTTATTAGTGAGTACATACTATGCATGTGGATTACCTTACTCAGGGTGATATCTTCTAGTTCTATCCATTTGTCTTCAAAATTCATTAAGTCCTTGTTTCTAATAGCTGAATAGTATTCCATTGTGTAAATGAGCCACATTTTCTATATCAATTCTTCCATTGAAGAACACATGAGTTGTCTCCAGTTTCTAACTATTATGAATAAAGCTGCTATGAACATAGTGGAGTACATGTCCTTGTAGTATAATGGAACATCTTTTGGATATTTGCCCAGGGACTGTAGGACTATTTCCAATATTCTGAGAAACTGCCAGATTGATTTCCAGAGTGATGGTACAAGTTTGTAATCCCACTAGCAATGGAGGAGTGTTCTTTCTTAGCCATTCTGACTGGTGTAAAGTGGAATCACAAGGTCATTTTAATTCGCATTTCCCTGATGACTAAAGATGTTGAACATTTCTTTAAGTGCTTCTCAGCCATTTGAGATTCCTCTGTTGAGAGTTCTCTGTTTAGCTCTGTACTCCATTTTAAAATTGGGTTATCTAGTTTGTTGGATTCTAACCTTTGGTGTTCTTTTTGTTTTTCGAGACAGGGTTTCTCTGTATAGCCCTGGCTGTCCTGGAACTCACTCTGTAGACCAGGCTGGCCTCGAACTCAGAAATCCACCTGCCTCTGCCTCCCAAGTGTTGGGATTAAAGGCGTGTGCCACCTCTGCCCGACTTGGTGTTCTTTATCAAGAGGTAAACTAAACAGTTCCATAACCCCTAAGGAAACAGAAGTAGTCATTAAAAGTCTCCCAACAAACAAACAAACAACAACAAAAAAAAAATTCCAGAACTTACGTAGGGATCTCTGTGGAGTCTAATTTCAGTCTGACCTCAAGCTATACTACAGAGCAATAGTGATAAAAACTGCATGATATTGGTACAGAAACAGATAGCTTGATCAATGGAATAGAATTGAAGACCCAGAAATAAACCCATATACCTATGAGTACTTGATCTTTAACAAAGAAGTCAAAACCATGCATTGGAAAAAAAGAAAGCATCTTCAACAAACGGTGCTGGTCTAATTGGATTTCTGCATGTAGTAGAAAGCAAATAGACCCATATTTATCACCCTGTACAAAACTCAAGTCCAGAATTATAATTTTAGAAAAGAAAAAAAAAGCAATATAAAAAGTAAACCAGACATATTGCTCCCTCAAATAGGACCCAGTGGGGGCTGAAAAGCCGGATCAGCAGTTAGAATGCTTGTTATTCTTGCAGACAATGCACCAAACTCATAAAAGTAAAACAACAGCACCAGAGTGAGCTTGGTGTAAGGACCTCTGTGGTCTTCATCTTTCAGGGCTAGGGGTTCAGTTGCCAGCTTAGCTTGTGGTGCTTCATCCCCCAAATCAGCTTATTGCATGAAACTGACTCATACAAAGTGAGTTAATTCACAGAAAAGCAGAATTTCCAATCTTCTGATACTCATCTAAATCATTTAGGCTCTCTAATTGAAACAGAGGGATTTACTTAACAAATTCGATTAACCCTGAGAGCTCACCTAAGAGATCACACTAAGCTTTGTGATCATGTGATCATAGCATTAATCACACCAGTAACACTTCTGGTGTATAAAATGCTTAGATAGGGACTGTCATTTACAATGCTGCTTTATAGTTTATATATTTCATACATTTCCTTGAATACTTTATTTTCATAAGAACAAGGAATAGGTCTGGTAGTAATGTTATTAAGCCTCATTTACTGACTTTAAAAAGGGTTCAAGGGCTTGGAAATTTTAAAAATGGCTCAGAGGTTAAGAGAACTTCCTTTCAGAGGACTTGAGTTCAGTTCCCAGCACCACATCTAGGGACTTACATCTGCCTGGAACTCTAGCTCCAGGCAAATGTAGCACCTATGGCCTCCTTGGGTGCCAGCACTCATGTACATGTATCCCCCTCATAATTAAACATTAAATAATGTTTTAAAAATGGTGGTGGTCAAAGAGAATAGGCAACTTGACTAAGATATCACAACTGAGAAAATGGACATCTATTGCTTTGTTTAAAGCAATTTCCCCTTTTGATATTAGGATTCAAATATTCATTTAAAGAACAAATAAGAATTACCTCCCGTGTGCATGCAACTTCTTTCATTTTTTTTATTGGATATTTTATTTATTTACATTTCAGATGCCATTCTCTTTCCCCCCTTTCCCTCCCTAGAAACCTCCTATCCCATCCCCCCTCCTCCTTTTTGCTTTTATATCATTTTAATTACATGTAAGTATTAAGGTCAGTTCTAGGTTGAGGAACTAGCAATACAATAGATGCAAATAGTCAAGAAACAAGCAAGACAATAAACAAAAGTAGTCAAAGAACAAGCAAGGCAATAAACAAAATTTTGAGAACATTCCTGTGATCACTGTTTCTAAGGGCTTATCAGGATGACCAAAATATCTGAGCCTACTTCCCTATCCTAGCCCAAGGTCACTTTCATGTCAGAAGCTTACTTCCTTTTTGTAGCCTAAAATTCAGATTCCTGACTGAAATTACTTCTTTGTTCTAGTCTAATATTTAGATTCCTGCCTGAAATTACTTTTTGTTCTAGCCTAATGTCAGATTCCTGCCTGAAGCCCACTTCCTTGTCCTTGGCCCATGTCAGATTCTTGCCAAGCAGCCCCAAAAGTTCTCTGCCTTTCCCCCCTTTTTTATTTCATAAACAAGACTGACTCTGTCTCATGTCATTCTGACAAGAATGCCTTCCTTACCCATAGTGGAATATGCATTATCAAAGGCAATGCACTTATGTCTTAGGTTGGTAAGGCTCTGTGCAGAATCTTACCCGTCCTTGGCTTGCCAGACTGTTAATTTAATAACTCTGTCTGGGGATCCATTTTCAGGTTTAAGCCATGTACTTTGCCTGCCAACATGTTGATGTTGTTAAAGAAAAGCTTTAACATGATGAGCAGGAATAAAAGTATTTCCAGAACAAAAAGGGCTAGCATGATCAAACTATATATGCCACTCTTTAAGCTTGACCAAAATAGAAATATTGATCTCAGGCCATGGGTAATTTTATCAGCAGTATCTTCTGCATTAATGCTCGGCAGAGTCATGCTTTAAGCAGAAGCAAAAGGGTAGTGAGCTTGATTATTGCTGGTATAACAGTTTTAATTACATTAATGGCTAGCACCACTGCTTCTACAATTGCTGTGACACAAGAAGTTAAGACAGCTACTTTTGTTAATCATTTAGCCAAAAAAAAAAAAAAAATGTTACTAATGTGTTGAGTATGCAAGAGGATTTAGATAGGCATTTAGAACAATGGAGTGATGCTCTTTATCCTATTCAAATTATTGGAAGGAGGTTCAGAGTTTAAGAGTAAGGAGCCATCTCGAGTGTCATGCCAAATACAATTGGATTCATGTTAGTTTTAAAATGTATAGTGGTAGTCATTATAATTAGGAGAAAGTTTAAAGACACTTGCAGTGTATTTGACATAATTCTAACACCTCTCTGGATGTTTTAGCTTTGCATAGTGAGCTTATGAATTTCTTTCATAAACTCCTGGAAGAACTGTTTATGAAGAGTTTCAATTTCTCCTTGTTATGTAGTCCTACACCGGTCAGTCAGCATCTTTTGTATCCCTCTGCTTGCCAAGATTGGTCTATAGGTAAGTATTGGATCCAATTTTAGTGATTTTTAAAATGTTGTTGACCATTAGGAATGAGTTGGTTTTGCCTGGAAGCTGCTAGGACATGAAAAATTGGGGATTGTTTTTTTTTCTTGCTTTACTGAGAGAGCTGCTTCAACTGAAGCCCACAGAATGGAGAGCAGACTAGAGAACTGCAGAGAAAGAAAGGAAAGGATTCCCAATTTTACATAAAGGAATGCCTGGACTCGAACCCTGATGTCACATCAAGTACAGTGGATCAATGAATTCCAAGCTTTGTGCAGGTAAGTTTGGACTCTCCATTTTTACCCACTCCAATTTTACTATAACCAAGATTATATTTTTGTATTCACTTTACATCCAGATCTCTGCCCCTCTCCTGGTCACCTCCTCTGACAATACCTCTCCCCAACTCCCTTCCCTGTCTCCTCTCCTCTGAGAAGGGGTGTCCCCTATGGGTATCCCCCCAACCCTGGCACATCAAGTTTCTGCAGGGATAGATACATCCTCTCCCTCTGAGACCAGACAAGGCAGCCCATCTAGTAGAACATATCCCACAGACAGGCAACAGCTTTGGGGATAGCCCCTGCTACAGTTGTTGGGGACTCACATGAAGACTGAGCTGCACATCTGCTTCATATGTGCAAGGGGGCCTAAGTCCAGCCTGTGTATGCTCTTTAGTTGGTGGTTCAGTGTCCGAGAGCTCCCAGGGCTCTGGGTTAGTTGACTCTGTTGGTCTTCCTGTGGAGTTCCTACTCTCTTCGGGGCCCTCAACCCTTCCCCCAACTCTTCCATAAGAGTCTCTAAGCATATGACCAAGATTATTTAAACCAGGCTTGATGCAGGTCTTTTGACATTAAGTCCTTTGTTGTTTCTACAGCTGCATACTTCAAAATGTTTTCCCTAAATATAATGTCCAAACTTATCAGGTGTTTTGTGGGAGATCTGAGAACCTTCTGTTTTCAGGAAGGTACAATTATAGGATCTCTTGAAACCTTCCATCAAACTCTGTAAAGGGAATGAGAAGGTAATTAGTAAAAAGCACTTAAAAACACATGTCTCATAAAGGAATATCATAAAAATATAGAATGCACTCTTAAAAAAAAATCAAAAAGGGTTGGATAGATGGCCCTGCAGTTAAGAGCACTACTGCCCTTCCAGAGGTCCTGAGTTCAATTACCAGAAACCACATCATGGCTCACAACCATCTATAATAGGATCTGATGCCCTCTTCTGCTGTGTCTGAAGACACTAACACTGTACTCAAATACATAAAATTAATGAATGTTAAAAAAACATAAAAAGAAGAGTATAACCTGCTTTAAGTAGGAAAAAGATACAAATTCTTAGGAGAGAATTTGCCATTTTTTAGTAAAATTGCACATCTTATCCTAAGATACAGAAATCCCACTCTTTCAAATTTATGCACTGAATTAGAAAACTTATGTCTACATGAAAATCTGCACATGTGTATTCTTTAATCATTGCCAGAACTTGGAAGCAACAAGATCTTTGTTCTTCAGTGGACAAATATATGTATGTATGTATATACATATATATGTATATATTATAATATATGTAGTGTATATATTATACATATATTATATGTTATGCATAAGTTTGCATATTCATTGTATATTAATTAAATCAGCAGTAAAAGATGAGGTACCATGAAAAGACTTGATGGAAACCTAAATACATATGTATGTGAAAACAATCAGACTAAAAAGGCTATATACTGTATCACTCCAACTATTTGGCATTCTGAAAAGGTCACACTATAGAGACTAAATAAAGATACCAGTGTTTGCCAGATGTATTCATTAGCTCTTCATTGACATGAAATATACCTGAAAAAAGTCATATAAAGGAGGATGATTTACTTTGGCTCACATTTTCAAAGGCTTTGGTCTGCTGTGCTCATTGAGGGGTTCAGAAAGTTTGGTCTGTCACAGCAGGGAGGGCATGGTGAGCAAAGCAGCTCACACCTTGCAGTGATAGCCAGAAAACAGATACAGAATATTCTGCTGCCAGACTTTTTTCCTGTGCTTCTAGTAACTTATCTTGGCTACTAGCCCATGGGCGGGTACTGCCTGCATTCAGGGAATATCTTCTATCACTATCTTAGTGAAGTTGATCTGGAAATACTCTCTCATGCGCACCCAGAGGTGTGCTTGAGTAATCTAGGAGCTTCTGAATCCAGTCAAGTTGACATTTTGAATCAACTATTATTCTTTTTTTATTGGATATTTTATTTATTTACAATACAGATGTCATCCTCTTTCCCCATTTCCCTCCCTAGAACCCTCTATCCTATATCCCCTCTCCCTTTATGCTTTTATACCATTTTGATTACATGCATGTATTAAGGTCAGTTCTAGGTTGAGGGTCTAGTAATACAATAGATACAAATAGTTGAGGAACAAGCAATACAATAAACACAAATAGTCAAAGAAAAACCAAGGCATTAAACCCAGTTACATGAATAATCCCGTGGTCTGTCTGCCTGCCTGCCTGCCTGCCTGCCTGCCTGCCTGCCTTCATTCCTTCCTTCCTTCCTTTCTTTCTTTCTTTTTTTTTTTTTTTTGGTTTTTCGAGACAGGGTTTCTCTGTGTAGCCCTGGCTGTCCTGGAACTCATTCTGTAGACCAGGCTGGCCTCGAACTCAGAAATCCGCCTGCCTCTGCCTCCCAAGTGCTGGGATTAAGGCGTGTGCCACCACTGCCTGGCTTTGGTCACTGTTTCTAAAGGCTTATCAGGATGACCAAAGTTTCTGAGCCTACTTCCCTGTCCTTGCCCAAGGTCATTTTCATGTCTGAAGTCTACTTCCTTGTTCTAGCCTAAAATTTAGATTCCTGTCTGAAATTACTTCTTTGTTCTGGCCTAATATTTAGACTCCTGCCTAAGATTACTTCTTTGTTGTAGCCTATGATTTAGACTCCTACCTGAAATTACTTCTTTGTTCTAGTCTAATGTCAGATTCCTGCTTGAAGCCTACTGCCTTGTCCTTGGCCAATGTCATATTCCTGCCAAGCAGCCCCTTTCCTTGTCCTTGACCCATGTCAGCTTATTGCCAAGCAGCCCCAAAGGCTCTCCACCTCTCACTCTTTTTTATTTCTTTAACAAGACTAAGTCTGTCTTAGGTGGTTCTGACAAGAATGCCTTCCTTACCCATAGTGGAATATGCATTATCAAAGGCAATGCACTTATGTCTTAGGTTGGTAAGGCTCTGTGCAGAATCTTACCCGTCCTTGGCTTGCCAGCCTGTTAATTTAATAACTCTGTCTGGGGATCCATTTTCAGGTTTAAGCCATGTACTCTGGCTGCCAACATGTTGATGTTGTCAAAGAAAGCTTTAACACAATGGTCAGGAATAAAAGTATTCCCAGGACAAGAAGGGCTAGCCTGATCAAGCTATATATGGCATTCCTGAGGTTTGTAAAAAATGGAAATACTGATCTCAGGCCATGGATAATTTTATCAACATTATCTGCAGCATTAAAGGTCAACAGAGCATCATTCTTTAAATTCATAATTGTCTATGCAAAATTAAGACACTCAGAGAGGTGTTAGGATTATGCCAAATATCCTACAGGTGTCTTTAAACTTTTTTTCTAATTATAATGACAATCATTGTGAACTTTAAAAGTAACACTACTCCAATGATATTTGTTATGACACTTGGAATGACTCCTAACTCTTGAACCCCGAACCTCCTTTAGATAATTTGAATGGTTTATAGAGTATCATTTGTTGTTCCAGATACCTATATAAATCCTTTTGTATATTCAATACATTAGTAACATTTTTTTTTTGCTAGATGGGTAACAAAAATATTTGGCTTAACTCCTTGTGTCAATGCTATTGTAGAAGCAGTGGTACTAGCAATTAATCGAATTAAAGCTGTTATACCAGCAATAATCAAGCCTTCTACCTGCTTGCTTCTGCTTAAAGACTAACTCACTTCTTCCAGCACTTTCAAGCTTTTTTCAGAGAATCAAGGCTTTCTAATACTCAGGGCAGTGAGACCAAAGCTGGTTGATAGACCCCTGTAACAGACATTCCAGGTTTCAACACACTAACATAATTGGAAATTATACAGTCAATGCAACTTACAATAAATGCTGTAGAAGAGACAAAACCAATTTTAGTTTGACAATTAAAAGAGCCTTAAAACATGTACTAACCCTTGTTTGAAATCTAGATCCTGTCCCAACATTATCTCTTGCTATCCTAACATCATAGCAAGCTATAGGTAGCTTCCAAATATGTCTGTGACAAAGTCCGGATCCAGTCTTCTAAAAGTAGACTGTTATTTCCCATATTGGTTTGATTTCTAGACCAGTACATGATTGAGTTCTAATAGCTGGGCACCTTTAAGAAGAATACAAGAGACATAATTTCTCTTTTTGATTCTCTATTCCACAAGGTCTAAAACTTGAGGTAAGGCAGCTTGTCCCTTCTGGGATATGGTCAAGCAAAGGTGGGACAGGAACATATGTCCAATACAGCTCCCCTAGTCAGGGCACTCAGCAAGCTCATAGGTCGGCATAATTCTTTGTCTCAGCAACAGTATATCTCACCAATCTTTTTAAAGTTCCATGGGCCTCTTCCACAATACTTTGTCCTTGAGGAGTATACAAAATCCCCATAATAAATTTTTTTTATTGGAACTTTTATTTGCATTTCAGATGTTTTTCCCTTACCTCCTTTCCCCCCTCCCTCCCAAGAACTCCCTATCCCTTCCCCCCTCCTCCTGCCTCTATGATGGTGTACCCACACCCACCCTCCCCAGTACCTCACCTCCCCACCCTCGAATACCACCCCCCACGATGTCCAGCCTTCATGGGACCAAGAATCTCTTCTCCCACTTATATATAGCTCCCTTGCATATATAGCTGGAGCCATGGCTCCCTCCCTAAGCGCTCCCAGGCTGGTGGTTTAGACCCTGGGGGCTCTGGTTGGTTGGTATTGTTGCTCTCCTCATGGGGTCCCATCCCCTTTCAACTCCTTCAGTCTTAACTCTATCTTCTCTATTGGGAACCCCATGATCAGTTTAATGGTTAGCTGTGAGCATCTGCCTCTGAATATGTCAGACTCTTGCAGACCTCTACAGAGACAGTTATGTTAGGCTCCTGTCAGCATGCACCTCCTGACACCCACGTCAGCATCTACCTTTGGTGACTGCACATGGGATGGATACCCAGGTGGAATGGTCTGCAGATGGCCCCTCCTTCAGTTTCTGTCCTGCACTTTGCATTCATATTTGCTCCCTTGAGTATTTTGTTACTTCTTCTAAGAGGGACTGTAGCCCCCCCCCCCAACTTGGTAATCATTCTTCATGAGCTTTATGTGGTCTGTGAGTTGAATCTTGGGTGTCTCAAGCTTCTGAGCTAAAGTCCAATAATCAGTGAGTGAATACCATGTATGTTCTTTTGTGATTGGGTTACCTCACTCAGGATGATATTTTCTAGTTCCATCCATTTATGTAAGAATTTATCGAATTCATTGTTTTTAATAGCTGAGTAATATTCCATTGTGTAAATGTACCACATTTTTTGTATCCATTCCTCTGTTGAAGGGCATCTGGGTTCTTTCCAGTTTCTGGCTATTATAAATAAAGCTGCTATGAACATAGTGGAACATATGTCCTTGTTATGTGTTAGAGCATCTTCTGGGTATATGCCCAGGAGTGGTATAGCTGGGTCCTCAGGTAGTGATATGTCCAATTTTCTGAGGAACCGCCAGACTGTTTTCCAGAGTGGTTGCACCGTCTTGCAATCCCACCAACAATGGAGGAGTGTTCCTCTTTCTCCACATCCTCGCCAGCATCTGCTATCACCTGAGTTTTTGATCTTAGCCATTCTGACTGGTGTGAGGTGGAATCTCAGGGTTGTTTTGATTTGCATTTCCCTGATGACTAGGATGCTGAACATTTCTTTAGGTGCTTCTCGGTCATTCGTATTTTCTCAGTTGAGAATTCTTTGTTTAGCTCCATACCCCATTTTTTAATAGGGTTATTTGGTTGTCTAGAGCCTAATTTCTTGAGTTATTTGTATATATTGGATATTAGTCCTCTATCAGATGTGGGATTGGTAAAGATCTTTTCCCAATCTGTTGGTTGCCGTTTTGTCCTATTGACAGTGTCCTTTGCCTTACAGAAACTTTGCAATTTTATGTAGTCCCATTTGTCAATTCTTGATCTTAGAGCATAAGCCATTGGTGTTCTGTTCAGGAACTTTTCCCCTGTGCCTAGGTATTCGAGAGTCTTCCCTACCTTCTCTTCTATTAGTTTCAGTGTGTCTGGTTTTATGTGAAGGTCCTTTATCCACTTGGACTTGAGCTTTGTACACGGAGATAAGAATGGATCGATTTGCATTCTTCTGCATGCTGTCCTCCAGTTGAACCAGCACCATTTGTTGAAAATGCTGTCCTTGTTCCACTGGATGGTTTTAGCTCCTTTGTCAAAGATCAAATGACCATAGGTGTGTGGGTTCATTTCTGGGTCTTCAACTCTATTCCACTGATCTTCCTGCCTGTCTCTGTACCAATACCAGGCAGTTTTTTATCACTATTGCTCTGTAGTACAGCTTGAGGTCAGGGATGGTGATTCCTCCAGAAGTTCTTTTATTGTTGAGAATGGTTTTCGCTATCCTGGGTTCTTTGTTATTCCAAATAAATTTGAGAATTTCTCTTTCTAGCTCTGTAAAGAATTGAGTTGATATTTTAATGGGGATTGCATTGAATTTGTAGATTGCTTTTGGCAAAATGGCCATTTTTACTATATTAATCCTGCTAATCCATGAGCATGGGAAATCTTTCCATTTCCTGAGATCTCCTTCAATTTCTTTCTTCAGAGACTTGAAGTTCTTGTCATACAAATCTTTCACCTGCTTGGTTAGGTTCACCTCGAGGTATTTTATATTATTTGTGAGTATTGTGAAGGGTGTCATTTCCCTAATTTCTTTTTCAGCCTGTTTATCTTTCACGTAGAGGAAGGCTACTGATTTGTTTGAGTTGATTTTATAACCTGCCACCTTGCTGAAGTTGTCTACCAGGTTTAGGAGTTCTCTGGTGGAGGTTCTGGGGTCACTTAAGTATACTATCATATCATCTGCAAATAGTGATATTTTGACTTCTTCTTTTCCTATTTGTATTCCTTTGACTTCCTTTTGCTGTCTAATTGCTCTGGCTAGGACTTCCAGTACTATATTGAATAGGTAGGGAGAGAGTGGGCAGCCTTGTCTAGTCCCTGCTCTTAGTGGGAATGCTTCAAGTTTCTCTCCATTTAGTTTGATGTTGGCTACTGGTTTGCTGTATATTGGTTTTACTATGTTTAGGTATGGGCCTTGAATTCCTGTTCTTTCCAAGACTTTTACCATGAAGGGATGTTGAATTTTGTCAAATGCTTTCTCAGCATCTAGTGAGATGATCATGTGGGTTTTTTCTTTGAGTTTGTTTATATAGTGGATTACATTGATGGATTTCCGAATATTGAACCATCACTGCATTCCTGGGAGAAAGCCCACTTGATCATGATGGATGATTGTTTTGATGTGTTCTTGGATTCGGTTTGCTAGAATTTTATTGAGTATTTTTGCATCGATATTCATAAGAGAGATTGGTCTGAAGTTCTCTTTCTTTGTTGGGTCTTTGTGAGGTTTAGGTATGAGTGTGATTGTAGCTTCATAGAACGAATTGGGTAGTGTTCCTTCTGTTTCTATTTTGTGGAATAGTTTGAAGAAAATTGGTATTAGGTCTTCCTTGAAGGTCTGATAGAATTCTGCACTAAAACCATCTGGTCCTGGGCTTTTTTTTTTTTTTGGTGGGGAGACTTTTAATGACTGCTACTATTTCTTTAGGGGTTATGGGACTGTTTAGATGGTTTATTTGCTCCTCATTTAACTTTGATACCTGGTTTCTGTCTAGAAAATTGTCCATTTCATCCAGATTTTCCAGTTTTGTTGAGTATAGGCCTTTGTAGTAGGATCTGATGATTTTTTTGAATTTCCTCGGTTTCTGTTGTTATGTCTCCCTTTTCAGATCTGATTTTATTAATTTGGATACTGTCTCTGTGCCCTCTGGTTAATCTGGCTAAGGGTTTATCTATCTTGTTGATTTTCTCAAAGAACCAACTCCTGGTTTTGTTGATATATTGTATAGTTCTTTCTGTTTCTACTCGGTTGATTTCAGCCCTGAGTTTGATTATTTCCTGACACCTACTTCTCTTGGGTGTATTTGCTTCTTTTTGTTCTAGAGCTTTCAGGTGTGCTGTCAAGTTATTAATGTGTGCTCTCTCCAATTTCTTTTTGTGGGCACTTAGAGCTATGAGTTTTCCTCTTAGCACTGCTTTTATGGAGTCCCACAAGTTCTGGTATGATGTTTCCGCATTTTCGTTAAATTCTAAAACGTCTTTAATTTCTTTCTGCATTTCTTCCTTGACAAAGTCATCATTGAGTAGAGCATTGTTCAGTTTCCACATGCATGTGGGTTTTCCTTTGGTTCTGTCCTTATCAAAGACCAGCCTTAATCCGTGGTGATCTGATAGGATTCAAGGGATTATTTCAATCTTTTTGTATCTGTTGAGGACTGTTATGTGACCAATTATATGGTCTATTTTGGAGAAGGTACCATCAGGTGCTGAGGAAAAGGTATATTCTTTTACTTTAGGATGAAATGTTCTATAGATATCTGTTAAATCCATTTGGTCCATAACTTCTGTTAATTTCAATGTGCCTTTGTTTAGTTTCTGTTTCCATGATCTGTCCATTGGAGAGAGCGGGGTGTTAAAATCCCCCACTATTATTGTGTGAGGTGTGATGTGTGCTTTGAGCTTTAGTAAAGTTTCTTTTATGTATGTGGATGCCCTTGCATTTGGAGCATAGATGTTCAGAATTGAGAGTTCATCTTGGTAGATTTTTCCTTTGATGAGTATGAAGTGTCCTTCCTTATCTTTTTTGATTACTTTTGGTTGAAAGTTGATTTTATTTGATATTAGAATGGCTACTCCAGCTTGTTTCTTGGGACCATTTGCTTGGAAAATTATTTTCCAGCCTTTTACTCTGAGGTAGTGTCTGTCTTTGTCACTGAGGTGCGTTTCTTGTATGTAGCAAAATTCTGGGTCTTGTTTATGTATCCAGTCTGATAGTCTATGTCTTTTTATTGGAGAGTTGAGTCCATTGATGTTAAGTGATATTAAGGAAAAATGATTGTTGTTTCCTATTATTTTTGTTATTAGAGGTGGAATTATGTTTGTGTAGCTACCTTTTTTTGGGGTTGTTGGAAGATTACTTCCTTGCTTTTTCTAGGTTGTAGTTTCCTTCCTTATGTTGGCGTTTTCCATCAATTATCCTTTGAAGTGCTGGGTTTGTGGGAAGATATTGTGCAAATTTGGTTTTGTCATGGAATATCTTGGTTTCTACAGCTATAGTGAATGAGAGTTTTGCTGGGTATAGCAGTCTGGGCTGGCATTTGTGTTCCCTTAGGGTCTGTATGATATCAGTCCAGGATCTTCTGGCTTTTATAGTCTCTGGTGAAAAGTCTGGTGTAATTTTTATCGATCTGCCTTTATATGTTACTTGACCTTTTTCCCTTACTGCTTTTAGTATTTTTTCTTTGTTTTGTGCATTTGGTGTTTTGATTATTATGTGTCGGGGGGTATTTCTTTTCTGGTCTAGTCTGTTTGTTGTTCTGTAGGCTTCTTGTATGTTTATGGGCATCTCGTTCTTTAGGTTGGGGAAATTTTCCTCTATAATTTTGTTGAAGATATTTACTGGCCCTTTAAATTGGGAATCTTCACTCTCATCTATACCTATTATCCTTAGGTTTGGTACTCTCATTGTGTCTTGGATTTCCTGGATGTTCTGGGTTAGGAGCTTTTTGCATTTTGTATTTTCTTTGACTGTTGTGTCAATGTTTTCCATGGTATCTTCTGCGCATGAGATTCTCTCTTCTATCTCTTGTATTCTGTTTGTGATGCTTGCGTCTATGACTCCTGATCTCTTTCCTATGTTTTCTATCTCCAGAGTAGTCTCCCTTTGAGATTTGTTTATTGTTTTTATTTTCATTTTTAGATCCTGGATGGTTTTGTTCAATTCCTTCACCTGTTTGGTTTGTTTTCTTGCAATTCTTTAAGGGATTTTTGTGTTTCCTCTTTAAGGGCTTCTACCTGTTTACCTGTGTTCTCTTTCAGTTCTTTAAAGGATTTTTGTGTTTCCTCTTTAAGAGCTTCTACCTGTTACCTGTGTTCTCCTGTATTTCTTTGAGGGAGTTACTTATGTCCTTCTTAAAATCCTCTATCATCATCATGAGAAGTGATTTTAATTCTGAATCCTGTTTTTCCTGTGTGATGTGGTATCCAGGGCTTGCTATGGTAGGAGAACTGGGTTCTGATGATGTCAGGTAACTTTGGTTTCTATTGCTTGTGTTCTTGCACTTGCCTTTCGCCATCTGGTTGACTCTAGTGTTACCTGTGCTCGCTGTGTCTGACTGGAGTCTGTCTTTCCAGTTATCTTGCTTGTGTCAGATCTCCTCAGATTCCAGATGTCTCTGTGTTCCTGTGATCCTAAGCTTCCTCTGCTCTGGATGCAGTAGGTCCTCCTCTGCTCTGGATGCAGTAGGTCCTCTAGGTTATCTCAGGATCAGGTGTTTCCACAGGAGCAGATTAGCTAAGAGTCTGCCCCAGGCAAAGGGACCAGGCCCCCCGTAATAAATTGTTGACAAAAAATCTTGACTGCTCAACTACAATTGCCAGATTATCTGTTTTTTTTTTTTTTTAAATTGGATAGTTTATTTGTTTACCTTTCAATGTTATCTCCTCTCCCATTCCCCCCAAAACCTCTTATCCATCCCCTTTCCTCCTCCTATTTCTATGAGGGTGTGCTCCCACCATCCTCTCATTCCCACCTCCCTGCTCTCGAATTCCCCAACAGTAAGGAATCCAAAACTTTGAGGCACTGAGGCCCTCCACTTCCACTGGTGCCTGACACTTATACAACTGGAGCCATGAGTCCCTCCCTTTGCGTTTTCAGGCTGGAGGTTTTAGAATGGCTACTCCAGCTTGTTTCTTAGGACCATTTGCTTGAAAAATTATTTTCCAGTCTTTAACTCTAAGGTAGTGTCTGTCTTTGTCACTGAGGTGGGTTTCCTGTATGTAGCAAAATGCTGGGTCCTGTTTATGTATCCTGTCCCTTAGCCTATGTCTTTTTACTGGGGAATTGAGTCCATTGATGTTAAGAGATATTAAGGAGAGAAGATTGTTGCTTCCTGTTATTTTTGTTATTAGTGGTGGCATTATTTGTGTGGCAATCTTCTTTTGGATTTGTTGGAAGAGAATTACTTTCTTGCTCTTTCTAGGGTATAATTCTCCTCCTTGTATTGGAGCTTTCCTGCTATTATCCTTTGAAGCGCTGGGTTTGTGGAAAGATATTGTGTTAATTTGGTTTTGTTGTGGAATATCTTGGTTTCTCCATCTATGGTAATTGAGAGTTTTGCTGGGTATAGTAACCTGGGCCGTCATTTGTGTTCTCTTAGGGTCTGTATGACATCTGTCCAGGATCTTCTTGATTTTATAGTATCTAGTGAGAAGTCTGGTGTAATTCGATAGGTCTGCCTTTATATGTTACTTGGCCTTTTCCCCTTACTGCATCTATCTATCTATCTATCTGTCTATCTATCTATCTATCTATCTATCTATCTATCTATCTATCTATCTATTTTTAAAGATTTATTTAATTTATTTTGTGTATGTGAGTACACTGTTGCTGTCTTCAGATACCAGGAGATGGAATCAAATCTTGTTACAGATGGTTGTGAGCCACCATGTGGTTGCTGGGAATTAAACTCAGGACCTTTGGAAGAGCAGTCAGTGTTCTTAACCACTGAGCCAATCTTTCCAGCCCCCTTCTTTTTAAGTTTTTTTTTTTTTCTTTCCCAGGGCTGTGAGACAGACTCACAGCAGAGGATGGACTCGAACTCAGGAAAGACGGTCGCCTCGGTCTCCTGAGCGTGGCAACTACAGCAGTGCACCACCGCTGGCCGGCTCCTTACTGCATTTAATATTCTTTCTTTGTTTTGTGCATTTTGTGTTTTGATTATTCTGTGATGGGAGGTATTTCTTTTATGGTCTAGTCTATTTGGAGTTTTGTAGGCTTCTTGTATGTGTATGGGCATCTCGTTCTTTAGATTAGGGAAGTTTTCTTCTATAATTTTGTTGATGATATTTATTGACCCTTTAAGTTGGGAATCTTCACTCTCTCCTATACCTATTATCCTTAGGTTTGGTCTTCTCATGTGTCCTAGATTTTCTGGATGTTTTGTCTTAAGAACTTTTTGCATTTTCTTTGACAGTTGTATCAATATTTTCTATGGTATCTTCTGCACCTGAGATTCTCTCTTCTATCTCTTGTATTCTGTTGGTGATGCTTGCATCTATGACCCCTGATTTCTTTCCTAGGTTTCCTATTTCCAGGGTAGTCTCCCTTTGTGATTTCTTTATTGTTTCTACTTCCATTTTTATGTCCTGGATGGTTTTGTTCAATTCCTTCACCTGTTTGGTTGTGTTCTCTTGTAATTCTTTAAGGGATTTTTGTGTTTCCTCTTTAAGGGCCTCTACCTGTTTACCTGTGTTCTCCTCAAATTCTTTGAGAGTTTTATTCTTAACGTCCTCTATCATTATCATTATCATTAAAAGTGATTTTAAACCTGAATCTTGCTTTCCTGGTTATATGGGGAATTCAGGACTTTCTAGTGTGGGAGAACAAGGTTCTGATGATGTCAAGTACCCTGGGTTGCTGATGCTTATGTTCTTGTGCTTGCCTTTCACCATCTGGTTCTCCTTAGTGCTACCTGCCCTGTCTCTGACTGGAGCCTGTCTTTCCCATTATCTTGGTTGTGTCACAACTATGTGGGGTGGATATTGTTATTGGGGTTAAAGCTGAGACCCAAGATCTGCTCAGTGCTCAGGCGCAGACTGGAAGGAACCAGTGTTCAGGGCCAGGAGTGAATTCCTGGGTCCCAGTTACTCCCTGTATGGGGCAGGTATTGCTGTCTCCTTACCTAAGATACTGCCCGTGTTAGAGCTCCTGGGAGCCCCACTTCCTCTGGGTTTTGTGAGCTCAAGTATTATTCTTGACGAGCATTGGGGCAGTGGGAATGAGAAGAATATTTGAGGCAGGGGAATTATTATGATAATATGATGATGCAGTGCACATCATGTTAGTAAGTGTCATGTGCTCTCTGAGCTCACTGAGAAACTCTCTCTGGAAGCAAAGGTTTTGCTTGGACAACCCATCTCCCTACATTTCAGAACCAAGCATGTGTCCCTCGAAGGCCCCTTGTCTGGGTATAGGCTGGCCTCTCTAATTTGGTGACAGGCAGGGCAAACATCTCAAGAGTAAAAACATCATGTCCTGAGAACATCGAGAAGATAATCCATTTCCAATAGAGGTTACTATTGTTTAACTCATGATATAAAAGTACTTGCAAATGTGAAAGAGAAGGCAGGTATTCAGTCATGTGACCCTCATCCACAGAGAAAAAGCAATGGGTCAGGAATTGCTTCAGCTGTCTGCCCCAACTTCCCCCAAGTAGATTTCTGCTGGACCTCCTAATTTGATGATGTTACCCCTATCTATTGCTAGTTTTTCTTTTATTTGGGGAGCTCACTTTATCTAAGGGGACACTCTACTATGCCTGGGACTCTTGTGGGGAACTTCAGCTGGCCACCATAATGGGGCTTCCATTGTCAATTTCTACTGAAATTTTTGAGCTACTAATCTGAAGATGTTTGTGCTATTTATGTATCCATCATTCCATCATCCACCCATCCATCTGCTATTTATTCTTTTACTTTGGCTTCCTATATACTTAAACATTCACTCAAAACCCAAACTTTGGCTTTGTAGATCATTGTCTGGATGGTACAATGTTATACATTTTTCAATGTATAATATGTAACATCAAGAACAAACTCTAACAAACTATGGCAGTTGTTACATAGCAATGTTCCTGGTGGACAGGAACCAGAACTCTATTTTTAGCATAACCATCTAAGGTGCCTAGTTCAATCTTAATAGGTATTACATTAAAGTATTTGGAGGGTATAACTTTGATATATAAAAGGAAATGGGAAAACTGAAGACCCTTTGAAAGACATAATACAACTCAATAAACTGTTTTGTTCTTTGTAATCAAATTCTAGGAGTTGCTATTGAGCTCTGTGTCACATACAGAGGGTACTTAACAAACCCTCAAAGTGGCACATTGAATTGCAGTCTGTAAGAGAAAAAGAAGGAAAAGATCAGAGAGTAAAGGAAGAGGAACCTGGTACACACCCCTTGTTTATTTAGGTGATTTTTGTTACAGTAAGTTAAAATGTTGAAAATATTAGAATTCCTAACAAGAATTCTACTTATAGCAAAACAAATCATAAAACAGGCAGGAAATAACAGTTTATTTCATTCATTAAATTTAAATAACCAGTATTTAAAAATTCATGAAATATACTTAATACTGGCCAAGAGATAGAAGCAGCTGATGACAACTCATAGAATATGGCTCTATTCCAAAGGGCTCCACTACACTGTTGGTACATAAAACTCATAACCAAGCAAGGGTGTCAGGTGTTTTATCAGGTTTACCATGTTGCATAATTCAGATGTTGGAAATTACAGATATTTGAAATTAGGGGCTAGGATATCAATAGTTCAGCAATTAGTCCATTTATTGAGGATTATTTTGGTTCTCTGTGCATAAGAGTTTCTATTTGGTATTTATAATCCAAAAGAAGAAAACATGAAATAACGAATTTGAGGAGGAACTCAGTGCTAAATGGCAGCAGGATGTTTGTCCTTATGGAATGTCATCACTGTAACTTCTGAAAGGGGGGAGTGAGATAATGAATGGCATTCACAGTAAAGGGATGTTTGAGTGTGGTGGCTCATGTCTATAATCATAACATTTTCCTGGCAGGCAGAGGCAGCAGGACCAGGAATTCAAGGCCAGCCTTAATTACATATTGAGTATAAAGTCAGTCTAGGCTACATAACACCTCACCTCATGAAATAAAACAACAACAACAAAAAGATATTCTAGAGCACTTAAAAGATGAATAGGCCTTTGAAAAGGCCTATTTTGAAGCAGTTTGAAGCAGGAGCAAGCACACTGCACACATGGACAGCGTACAATGCCCAGATTGCATAAGATGTTTGAAGAGAAACACATTGTTTTCCTATTTGTATGACAACACTAATTAATAAAAATTCTATAGTTCAGCAATGTCTCAGGGATAAAAATCTTGATAACTCACAGGGTTGAGGTCCATTACAAAAGCTTTAGGCAAGGAATTGGTTTCCTTACGATTTTCTGGAGGTCACCCATCATCCAGACTGATGACTCCCTTCTTCTGTCTTCAAACCCATCATTATTATATTTTTTTAATCATTCTTCATAATCAAATCTTTTGTGAGACACCCCCTCACCCCATCAGTTTTAAAAACTGTTACTTTGGTCCCATGGAATAGCTTTCCTGTTTTAAGGTTGTGTTGACTAGTAGCTTTTATTCGTTGCCATGCTCCCTAATATATTTAGAGGTCTCAGGGATTAGGCTGTGGCCATTCTACCGTGGAGAGTTGAGAAGTTACTCTTGAAAAGTAGCTAAGCCGGGCTGTGGTGGCATACACCTTTAATCCCAGCACTTGGGAGGCAGGAGTTCGAGGCCAGCCTGGTCTACAGAGTGAGTTCCAGGACAGCCAGGGCTACACAGAGAAACCCTGTCTCCAAAGAACCAAAAAAAAGAAAAGTGGCTAAAGAGAACTGTGAACATACTGATGAGGACAATAGGGAGTCAGTGCAACCCAGAGGCATGACATATATATATGTGTGTGTGTGTGAGATATATATATATATATATATATATATATATATATATATATATATAATATATATATTTTTTTTTGAGACAAGTTTGGCTACAGTAAGGAAAACTGAACAGGTACTCTGAGGAGCAACATTAGATGCTACTAGAGGTCAAAGTTTACAAAAGGATCGTTAGAGGATCGTTACATTTGCTGTGGAGCTAAGTCTGTACACGTCTACATACTTTCCTTTAGAACTCATGATGTCATCTTACAGGATCTCAGCAGGTGCTTTTGGTAATTTGACTTATTTGTTCAAATGATGCTCCAAGAAAGTCTTTACGTCATTTCCAAGCACTGGAAGAGATCCAAAGCAACGCTCAAGCTCAGAGTTCGTACTAACTAACTTAGCGGGTCCGTGTTATTAATGCTCTCGCTTAAATCGAACACAACACTGGAAAGATTCACAAGGTTAGGGCGACATCCGGTCCTCTAGCCGTTCTTCCGGTTTCCAGCGGCCACCCTCTGTGAAACCTCACCCGCACGCGCACAGCTGCGCTTACGGGGCTGACGCGGGGGCGGGCTTTCCTGACTGGCAGTAACGTGCTGTGGCGGAAAGCGACGTCTTTTTTCTCTTTCGTCACTTCCGTGCGCCCAGGCCGCTTTTGTCCGGCCGGACGCAGGACTCTTGTTAAGTTCCTACTTCTTTGCTTCTGACTTCTCCACACCACTCGCTCCACGCAGTGCCCAGTGCGGGGACATGAGTGTTCCTGAGCCACCGCCTCCGGACGGGGTCCTTACGGGGCCCTCCGACAGCCTGGAGGCCGGCGAGCCCACGCCGGGTACGGCTGTTTTGCGGGGCGACTGCCCACAGGGGCCGGGACCGAGTGGGTGGGACTCCAGCGCAGGCTACCCTCCTGCCTAGAGCACCCTGGCAAGGCAACCGTGGTCCCGCGGGGAAACGCATTGTTGGGTGCGGTTTGTGTTGAAGGTTTGAGTTTGTGTTGCTTTTTGAAGGTTACAGGGTTAGTGGTTGGTGATGAGTTTGTCAGAGAGAAGGTAGATTTTTAGAAAACTATCCAACATTAGCTACTCGTGAACATTTCTGACTTCCTTGGTGATATTACTTAATTCGATACTCCAGCAGCCTTCCCCACAGTTCCAGAAGAGATTTAAGCATTAATGCCCAAAGGAGTCCGTTGAACGAAACGGTTAATTTGCTATATAGCCAGATGGGCACTGCTTATGTATACCATCGTCTTTGTGAGATTGATAACACCACTCAAACCATTTTCTGTGCTCATTGGTTCATATGAGGGACGCTAGATGGACCTTCTAAAAATAATCTAGAAATAGGAAGTTACAAATCACTCAGCATTTCCTGGCAGTGCTTTTCTTTAATGATGCACCCCTTTCATGACATGTTCAGTCACATCAGTAAATATTTAGTAGTACCTACTTGGAGCTTGGGTCTCTGTCTGTCTGTCTCTCTGTCTCTGTCTCTGTCTCTCTCCCTCCCTCCTCCTCCTCCTCCTCCTCCTCCTCCTCCTCCTCTCTCTCTCTCTCTCTCTCTCTCTCTCTCTCTCTCTCTCTTCTTTCTTTCTTTCTGCACATAACGCACAAGTGGCATGCATATATATAAAAGATGTCAGAGAGTAGGGCAGAGATAGGGATGTGTGCTAGCTGTATGTTCAACTCAGGACTTTTTTCATTCTAAGCAAGTGCTCTACTACAGAGCTAGATTCCTGGCCTCAGATGTCTGATCTTGTTAATGGTGTGAGCTTACTCTCCCATGACACTGAAATTGCACTCTTGGATTCAGTTCCCTATGTTTCATGTAGAGGATTCCACAGTGCATTAGCATCTCCCGTTTGTGTTTATACCCTGGTGTTAGCAGTTCTAAAGCTACCACCTCTAGTCACTTATTCTTGCATCATTTGCCCATTGTTGTAACTTAACTGCCTCCAGGACATGCTCCAGTCATGAGTCCTTAGAATGGCTTCTTGCCACTTACTGAATTTCCCATAGAACTGGCACTCAGGAATCCTCACAGGCTGGCTCATGGTGTATATTAATAGCTCACTGTTGCTTTTCTGTGCATGGCCTTGCTGTTCATCCTTGCCTTTTCTCATTCTGTTTCCCTAACATTGTTGCATTCCTTCATTTGTATTCATGTGGAAGTGGTGGCAGCAGTCTAAGTTGGGGCCAACTTCTAGGAGGGTTTTTGCAATGTCAAAGATGGACACACGTTCTGTCCCAACTGTTTTCTAAGAATGTCTCCCATGGAAATAGGAGCGTGCCAAGATTAGCTAGGAAGATCATAGCAGCATTGTTTATTGAAAATTGAAAGTAGTGTAATAGTGTAATCTATCCAGAGGGGATTGAGTGAAGTACTACAGAATTTTGTTCTTTTAAGATGAATGAAGTAGATCCATACGCATTGCTGAGGAAAGATACTTAAGGTGTATTTAAGAGAAAACTTGCCATGTGTGGTAGCATATGCCAACACTTAGGAAGCTGGAGCAGGAGCAAGGGCTTGCCTTTGACAGACTCTGTCTTAAAACAGACAAACACATAGAAGACTTTCAGAACAGTGTGATAAAAAGATTATGTGCATGGCTGGGTAAAGACAGTTTCTGGATGTTTATGTGAGGAAACTGCAGAGTCCATTGGAGTTAGGTCATGAGAAGGACGTTTGCTTTTTAAGTTGTGCCTTTTTCCATGGGTTTACCTTTTTACAGTGATTAACAAAGAGAGCAGAGGATGGGGATGGGGGATGCGGTGGACATTCAGGGTCTTAAACATCCAGCCTTTTTTTAGAAGTCATCTCAGACTATCAGATTCCACAGCAGTTTTTGTAATGGGTTTGTATACTCCCCTGTGTTGTGCACTCAGGAGGAGTTTACTTTATTTATTGTTATGACTAAGAAATTAACACACAATAGGTGCTCAGTGCACATTCATTGTATGAATACGGTAAGGACCTCTTTTTATCCCTTAGAACTCTGTTTCTTAATTGTCTAATGCCATGACCTTTTAGTAATTTTGTGACTACTTGATAACTGTAATTTTGCTACTCTTATGGATCATATGTAAATATCTGTTTTTTGATGGACTTAGGCAACCCCTATGAAAGGGGTTGCCACCACATGGTCAAAACCTCTGTTCTAGAGTCTCCCACAATGAAGTACCTAGTTGAACTATCCTTAGTCAGGTATTTCTTTCTGTTCATCTGTTATACATTGTCCATGTTTACTTGGTGTTGGTTGTACTGTTATTGTATGTTGTACTGTCTTGCAAACTTGGTGTTTGTTGTACTGTTATTTGTTATAGACAAAACTTAAGCAGTGGAATTCCTTGCCAAATGTAAGCTTTTCTTTCCTCATCCAAGGGCACATTAATAGTGTACTCTTCCCAAGTCTTCCCCGATTCCTATTTCATTTTGCTTGTGGAAAGTTTTCAGTTTCTGTTTAGCCCTTTTCCATTTGAGTTCTGTCTTGCAACTTTGAGAATTTCAATTTGTTTGTGTTTTCAGGGTTAAAGTTAAAATTGTTACAAAAGTAAGAGCATCCAGTGTGTCTAGCTACTGAGCTGTCTCTCCAGTCCAGTCTTAATTTGATGTTCCCTGGTTTTTACTAGACTATAATTGACATCAGGTGTATCAGAAGTAAATGTTAACTATGGAATGCTTTCTGGGCACAATTGTAGTGAACATTTTACCTTTATCTCATTCAAAATCAGTGATTGTAAAAACCTTATAACCATTCATTGACCCCACTTTGAAACTGTTGTGTACTATTTTTCTGGGAACAATAATTGGTGGGTGTTTACCTTAGACATTTGAATGCCTGGAAAAGGATGCAACGTCATTCCTGGCAGCAGGTCTAGACTAGGCCGTGACACAATCAGAACACACTGTTTCCTATAGCAGATTAAGGTATGGAATGTTTTTTCCCCTCTTTGAATTGAGTCATCACATCACTGAACTTGTGTTAATCGGCCCAGTCCTGGGGCCCTATTTCCCAGCTGACTTTCCTAGCTTTGACCCTGATTCACAGAAAGTGCTGTGTCTTAATAAATGACAAAACAACCCCTTTATATGTAACTATATTAAGCAAAATGTCTTTCTTCTTTTGAGTTTAAAGCAGAGTTTTAGGTATTGCATCTTTGTTTATATAATTTCTTTAACAAGCCTTTATTGGTTAAGCCATCTCTCCAGTCCTCCCTGTAAGTTTTTATTTTCTTTTTATTAGTGTTTGTGTGTGTGTCTGTGTGTGTGAGTGTGTGTGAGTGCGTGTGTGTGTGTGTGTGGTGTGTGTGTGAGAGAGAGAGAGAGAGAGAGAAAGAGAGAGAGAGAGAGGAGAGAGAGACAGACGGGAGAGAACGGGGTAAGAGATCATATCACTATATTCCTGTGAAGCTCAGAGAACAGTTTTCAGGGGTCTGTTCTGTCCTGTGGCTTTCAGGGATGGATGTCAGGAGGTCAGGCTTCCATAGCAAGGACGCTTACCCACTGAGCTGCCTCACCAGCCTTGTCTGTGTAATTATGCATGCTTTTAAAAGTACTAATGTATTCAGAATTCCTTAATTCATAGCTGTAAACCCATCCTTCAGCCTGACTCATTTAATAAGATACATGAACATGTAAAATTTGAATACACTAATGTACATTTACTTAGACTTTGTTATATATTTGCAGCTTAAAAATACCTTTTTCCAGATTTGGTAATGCATGGCTCAGGAGGCTGAGGCAGGGGTATTGAGAGTTCTAGGCCAGCATGGGCTATACAAGGAAACCTTGCTTTAAAATAAGAAATACTCAAAACAACACAAAAGCACTTCTTGGTTTTTTTTTTTTGTTGTTTTTTTTGTTTAAACCATGTTTTAGAGACTGCTTAGAAGGTACACATTTAAAAGAAGCGACAGTGTAGTTGGGAGAGGGTTTGGGCCCTTAGCTCCCTGTGGACTTCTTCCCTGCTCCCTGCTTGAGCTCCCCAGCCTTCCTACCGTGCAGCAGCATAGCGTTTCCTAAATTTGTTTTTCTCTTGAGCGCAGGCTTAAGCGACACGTCTCCAGATGAAGGCCTCATAGAGGACTTCGCTGTGGAGGACAGAGCTGTAGAGCACCTGGTGGGAGGCCTGCTGTCCCACTACTTACCAGATCTGCAGAGGTCCAAGCGAGCGCTCCAGGAACTCACGTAAGTCAACAGAAAGCCAGTGGCTCGTCTGTTCTGTCTGTGTAGTCAGACATCAGCTGGTAATCTCATGTAGTATGAAAGTCTTCTGGAACATTGAATCATTGAGCATGTCTGTGTGGGACACAGAATGGGAATCATGGAGTAACCTGTAGCTTTAATGTCTACAGTGAAGTCATAGTCCTAGAGAGTCTAGTTTCTTTGTAGATTTTGAGAGTGAGTGGTCCTTGTATGAGTTTGGATCATTCGCGTGTTTGAATAAATTGGTCTATTCCCTCTGAAGTGTTCAGAGTCGATGGAGTTTTATGTCCTTACAATACCATCATATCAGCACTGATGGCTGACTCCTTCGTGAACAATTCTTGGAATTTGTGCCATTTTTTCTGGGTGATCTGACCAGTGGCTTTTCAGTTTTATTGATACTGAAGCTGTTGTTTTCATGTTGTGACCTCTGGGTTTTGCTGTCTTGTATTTGGCAACTTGCTGGGTATTTTGTTCTCCACACTATACTTCCTCTTCTGTGATCCCTAGTCTGACACGAAGGGACAGACTAGTGAGTGACCTGTTGGTCTGCAGACCTAGGCCTGATGGTGGACATGTGATTGCTAATTCATTTTTCATCACAGCTCTCTATTTTGCAACAAACCACGTTATATTTTTCTTAAAAATGTTCATTTAGGTGACCCTTCCTTGTCACTTAATCCTGTGACCACATTGCTCTGGGGAGGAATGGGAAGGAAGTTAGCTTCTCTCCTTCCATAGGATTTGAGTCTAAAGGTTAACAAACCCTTGAAGTTGTCGGCTCTGACCTTCTGCCTGTATAAATGACATTTCGGTCAAGAGAAACAACTTGAGTGTCTGAGACCACACAGCTGTGAGGGAAAGGCTGCGTGTGGTTCCAGACCTGTGCCAGCTCTTACTGAGCTGCTCCTTGATCCTTGAGGAAGTACTGTCCCTCAGTACTGCATATTTTCCAAGTCTAAATCAGGAAACTCTTGGTTTCTAGTTTTACTTTTGGAGATGCAAGAAAATTGAGTTCATGAGCAAAATACTATAAAAGAGCTTTTGGTGTGATGATGCAGAATGTTGCTAAAACAGTAAAATACTCTGCAATAATCTGATTATTTTAGTTATTCAAGTCTGAAATTGTGTCAAGAATAAAGTATACACTTAGTTGTCAGAATATATCTTTGGAATATGATATTGGAAAGATTATTCTAAGGTGGGAAAGTCTTGGAGAAGCACTGTATTGGCAGCTGGATTTCCAGCTTCTCCCTTTAGCCAGAATGAGTGTGATTCCGTGAAAAGATCCAATACTGAGAACATGTAAACTTTGCTTTGGCTGTGTGCTTTTGTTTCAGACAGAACCAAGTTGTGTTACTAGATACACTGGAACAAGAGATTTCAAAATTTAAAGAATGCCACTCCATGTTGGACATCAATGCTTTGGTAAGTATGATTTTGCTTATCTAACTTAATGAGCTCTGATTTTAGGAAAGCTTTGTACTTCTGCATTTTGATGATCTTAGCCTCTAACTCTTATGTGTAGAATTTGTCCTTTTAACAAATCCCGATTGTTTTATTAGACTTCCTGGTGGTTGCTGTCTTTCATATGCTGAACATGTATTAGGAATTCAGCTTATTTGTATTGTGGAGAAGATCTCATGTGTGTGAGGAAAACGGAAATTAAGGGATATTTGAGGCACTGTTTCTATCACCAAGGAAAGTGCAGGCCCTTTTGAAGGGCCAATTGTGTGGTCTCTTAATTAATATTTAATTATCAATATTCATGGCACTGTGATAAGATGGGCACCCTGACGATGAGTAGTTAGTTGGAAGTTGAATTTCACTAGAAGCTGATAAAAGAACAGATAGTCTTTAAGAAAACAGACTTAGCATAAGCAAGGCCATGTTGCTCCTTTCCCTCCCTGGACCTTAGCACCTGCTTGTCTGCATGACTTCACAAGGATTCCTACACACCTTGGAAGTAGACTTCTTACTGCACAGTGGTGGGTTAGGATTGTCTCCCTTACTGCTGTAGAGTGCAGCCTTCTCAGCGGCTCACGACTCCCTGTGGAGGAGTGAGCTTGGCCACACTGACTCCCTTGTCCTTTCCCCTGACTTCACGCTGTGATTGGATGGGTGTTTGTTACAAGTGAAGTTGAATAAATGAGCATAATTCTGTCGCATCGGCCTGGAAGGGCAGACCTGAGATGTTTACCTATTTCTTCCCTTTGCCCAAGAGTGGTTTTAATTCTCATGTAGTAATGGGAACAGGAAGGCCCTGAGAGAGACACATAGAGCGTCTGTGAACTGACTTGACTCGCAGCTCTGTGAGAGGTAGCTACTCTGCAGGCCTGCCTCTCATTCCTTCTCTCCATGTCAGAGAATAAGGTTCCCTTCCCATTCTCTCTCCACCTGTCTAGGCCTCCATCACCCTTCAGCTTCTCCCAACAGGAGACTTCCCTTTGGCTTCTGGCTGAGACACAGAATGTATACTCTGGGAAAGCAGTGCATGTCCTTTAGTGGCTGTGTTGTCATTCTGACCTAAGAGACATGACTGAGTTTGTTCTCTCAGAGTTTGGACACTGGCTCAAAAAGGCAGTAATGACTGTTAAATTTTTAGATTATGTGGCATGTTTTTGAAGCAAAATGTTGTTTATAACCTATTTAATATAAATGTCTGCTTTATGTTTAATAAACCTTTTTTTGAGAGAAAGACAGTCAATGAGAGACAGACTCTCTGTCTCTCTCCTTCCTTCCCCCCTCCCTCCCTCTCTCCCTTCCTCCTCCCTCTCTCTCTCTCTCTCTCTCTCTCTCTCTCTCTCTCTCTCTCTCTCTCTCTCTCTCTCTCTCTCTCTCTGTGTGTGTGTGTGTGTGTGTGTGTGTGTGTGTGTGTAGCCCTGGCTGGCTTGGAACTTAATATACAAACCAAGCTGGCTTTAGACTGACACAGATCTACCTGTCTCTTGCTCCTGAGTGCTGGAATTATTTTTTCTCAACTGAATTGAATCAGATGTTTTCAAAATTCTGCTAATAGTTGAATGAAATCTGTATTGTAGAATTTAAAATATGGCCATAATTGAGGCTCTAAATTTCCAGCTCAGGAAGGGTGAACTATAGTTTAGGTGTTACATATTAGCATTCTTGGCATTTGATTCTGTCTCCTCTGACTGTTCAGTTCACAGAAGCGAAGCACTACCATGCCAAGCTGGTGAACATAAGGAAAGAGATGCTGATGCTCCATGAGAAAACTCAAAGCTGAAAGTGAGTGGGAACCCTCCTCATCCTCTTAAAGCCACACGTTTGTTTTTCTTCAATATTTGTTTTGACTTTTTATATTTGTCTATACAGTACGATATGATCATGATACATTGTTCCCCTTTAAAAATAAAGTCCCTTGGCTCCTTCACCAGTCACTGGGCTAGTGGGCTCGTCTCTGCATATGAACTTGCAGTTTATACTGAATGTGAGCTTGGAGTAAAGTTTGTTTGAATTTTTCTTTTGTTTTAAACTAAGGGGACCTTAAATTACTCCAAATAAATTTTAAAATTAAACGTGGAATGTATTAATTTGTATTGAATAACTCAAGTCAAACATTTTTTTAAGTTATGCCATAAGTGTGCCCTGCCCCCATCTCTCCTCAGAAGAGAGCACTGAAGCTGCAGCAGAAGAGGCAGAGAGAAGAGCTGGAGAGGGAGCAGCAGCGCGAGAGGGAATTTGAAAGAGAAAAGCAGCTGACAGCCAAGCCAGCCAAGAGGACATGAGGAGCCTGCTTTCAGGTTCTTGTCCCACCATGCTTTCTGGATCTCCAGTGCTGTACACAAGAGCGAGACGTGGACGGTGCCCTATGCCATGGCATGTCCTGAAATCCTTCCCGAAATCTTTCCCAGGGTTGCTGTGTCTCCAAGACTTCACTCAAGAAGCCTTGTTAATACTTAAGTTTTCAACTCTTGCTTAACCTTAACATTTCTTATTTTGATCTTAAATCATTTGTAAACTGAAAACACTTTGGTTATTACAAGAGTCTGGATACTAGTTCAAAATGAGTAGAAGGTCTGCGCTTCTTGAGAATCGATTTTAGTTTCAGTTTCTCCTTTTCTGAGGACAGGCCTTTCCTGCACGGCCACACTGATTTTTGGCAATTGCTTTTTATTGTTTAAAGAGAAATACCAATTGTCTGATCACAAATCTCCCAGAAAGAGAGCTGCCAAGCTTCTGTGAAGAACATAGGATGTGTGTGTGCACACTGGAAATACCAGCACCTTAGACGCAGGCTGGGAGTGGATGCCAGGCAGATTCTTCCAGCCAGTCTCCTCTGTTTTCAGTGTTGCTGCTGATGTAGATTTTGGGTTCAGGGCAGGATTCTATCCATTCCTAAAACTGTGGAGCAGTGGTGGACCTGCCAGATACTCAAAGGTGTGTTTGTCTCTGTGTGTGTGTGTGTGTGTGTGTGTTTGTATGTTTGCATGTGCATGCTAAGTCATCACAATGTAACAATGTTTCTGTGCTTTTTCTTTGTTTCTCTCTCTCTCTCTCTCTCTCTCTCTCTCTCTCTCTCTCTCTCTCTCTCTCCTCTCTTTTTTTTTCTAGAGACAGGCTCTCTATAAAGCCCTGGCTGTCCTGGTATTCACTGTGGAGACCAGGCTGGCCTCAAACTTAACAATCCACCTGCCTCTTATTCCAAGTGCTGGGATTAAAGGTGTGCACTGCCATGCCTTACTCTGGTTTTTAAGTAGAAAAAAATCTGCTGCTGCTCACATCATATGTAAATAGTGTACAGAAGAGAGGGCATGACACCTTTACTGTTTTCTAGAACTTTTTTCCCTCTTGTATGTAGGAACTTACTCTGTAGGGCAAGATGAAGTCTCATTGTTGGAAATTAAGAGTGCAACGGTATACTTTTCTGTTTTAGTGTTTAAAAGGAAGCTCGTTTCTAGCCCCTACTATGAGTTAGCAGCATAAGCTACAAAGGTATCTGATTAGAATGTGCATCTTTTATAACCACACTTTTAGTAAGCTGGAATTACTACCTCTGATCACATACTGGGTGATAGATAGAGAGATAGATAGAGAGACCATTAAAGATGACCAGTGCTAAGAACTGTCAGCTTAAAAGCTTAATCGCTTCTTTGAAGGAGCCCTTTCCTTCTTAATGAATTGTGGTCCCACAGTCCTTGATCTTGACTTCTGTTCAAGAATACAAACAAGTCTATCTGAAAGGCTGTTACCCTTAGTCACTTGCTAGCACTCCCAGAGCACAAGTCACTAGGACTTGCAGGACAGTGCCATTACATTGCAGAATGTGTTTGTTACAATAAAATATCTGGTATTTGACGAAGGCTGGAGATTGCTTTCCATGCTGACTTTAGACCAGTGGTGTTGGTTTCAAGTGCCCTTCCAAGACACTTCTGGATACTTCCTCAGTTTCTTAAAGAGAATCTATTCTTCGTTTTGCTTAATTTCTGCCATTGATTCTGGTGTACCTTAAAGGATGAGACACTTCTGGGTCTGGTTGCCACTGGCAGGGTTTCCCACACTGAATAGCATGTCCTTTTCACCTGGGACCTTTAAGAAAATGCAGACATCCTCAGTTCTTACCCACTAGTTCTGATGTGGGGCTGTAGAAGATTTAGAGTGCTCCAGATTATTCTGATGCAAGGAACTGGTGGTGCAGACTGTCCAGTGGTTTACATTCCTAAGCAATGGAATAGTTTCAAAGCTACCGTAATTTGTGGAATTAATCTTAAGAAATAAACTATTCACTACTGCTTTGATAGAATCAAATTTAAAGCTGAACCTTAGCTGGCAGGTAATTAAGAGTCCTAGTTACTTAATTGAACTTTTTGACCTGTATTAAAATAAATCATGTTTAATGAATGGATGGCAATGTGGCACATATGTTCTGAGAATTATATTGTTTTAAAGACTTTAACATATCAAAATGGTGGGCTGGACAGATGGCTCAGCAGTTAAAAACACTTACTGCGCTTACAGAGGACCAGGGTTCTATTCCCAGCACCCACATGGTGGCTCACAGCCATCTGTACCTCCAGTTCCAGGGGATCTAGTCACCTCATCTGGCCTCTGTAGCATCAGACACATATGTGGTGCACCTACTTACATGTAGATAAAGCGCTCATCCTCAGAGAAAGAAATCTATAAAATAGTCATCATTACCCACCACTTTAAGGTCAGAGGTCAATCAGAAACACCATAGGTGATGTTTTAGCTGTATTTCAGTAACATGGAAACACAATAACCAAACACGTACCCTTATAATAGTCTTGCTGTGTTTTTCAACAAATAGAAATTGGTCGGAAGAAAAGTTGCCTTTGTTTTGAAATAATATCAGCTATATATATATGGTGCTGACATATAGGGTGTTCATTTTGAGCTGACTTTGTCATGAATATCATATAAATGTGCAGACATTGAATGTAATAGACATGTGACCACAGTGAATTTTGGTGTGGATTCAGTTCACTAGTACCAATTGTATCCCAAACACCTCTGTCTGGTTTTGATTTTATAAGTGAAAGCTACTTTTATGAACTTAATAAAAATGTCAGAATCACCCAGTATTGTTTATCAGGCACAATTTTGTACATAGCAGTATATATTCCTCTTTCTGTACATTTCTTCAGACATTTGTTTTACTACCTCTCCTGTTTTGTTGCTCTTAATATCCTCCATGTATTAAATGTTCTTTATGTTTCATGTCAAAACAAGGCCAGTCCAGGGGCTGGAGAGTTCTCAACTGCCTGTGCAGAGGACCCAGGTTTAGTTCCCAGCACCCTCATCAGGTAGCTCACAGTCACCTATAACTCCAGTTCCTGAGGATCTGACACCTCTTCTGAGGTCTGTGGCCTCTTGCAGGCCTGTGATACACATGCATGCACTCAAGGACATGGGTATACACATAAAAACAAATACTTGTTTTTTTAAAAAAAGTAATTACCAGTCCACTCACGAAATCCCATCCAGATAGATGATAGAAGTGCCATCCAAGGCTGGTTGGAGTATCCAACCCCACAAAGTAAGCTGAGCGTGAGAGCACCATGGGTAATGGCTGGAGAGTTGAGAGTTTGAAGCTAGCCTGGGCTACAGCCTGAGGCTCTGTCAAAAACCCCAAAAGCCATCACTTTATCATTTGGTGTGAAGTGCTTTAAACTATAGCAGCCTGTGTAGATGTTGCCTCTAAATAGAGTTCCAGTAGTAGAGTATTGTAGGCTGCATTCAAGGGTGATGGATTGTCTTTGGAGAAGTAAGAACTTGGAACTTTATCTGAGAACTCTGTGTATATCTGTCAGTGTTGGCTCTATAGATCTCATCAAATTCATTATATACATAATACATATTTCATCATAGCATATATACTTTATTCCAAAGCCATGATTTTTAAAATTGAGCCTCTGAACATAACTTCATATTTTAAAAGTTGTTCAGGTTCTACGTTTTCTTTTGAAGAGAGTTCCTGTGTCTTCTGTTATTCAGATCAAGCGGATGGGTAGCATTTCTGTTAGTTTACTCTTGCTCTGCCTGTATGTGTATGGCCAGATTCCATCTAGCAGGCAAGGCAGAAACTCCATACAAATGAGGCACAGGAATGGCCGTCATGGGGATGGGTGCACTGTGGGGAGAGCTGGAGTGTAAATGGGGAGTTGGGTTGAGGGGAGATCTAAGCATAGTCTCTGAGTAAGGATGGCTTATAGATATGTAAAGAAATGAAAATTCATCTAAAGATAAAATGGTAAAAGGCTGCTCTATGGTTGCTTTCCTATAAACTGAGGAAGAGGAACCTGTGACGTGGTCCACAACCATCCTTATTCCTTCCAACACCAGGGAGGAGAGAAAGAAGTTTAGAGGGGAAAAGGGATGTAGGTCTCTTTAAACTACTTCCTGCTGATTCTGGGTGCTGAGTTTCTTGAGGCAAGTCTAATCTTCATCTCATCAAGATATCGCCAACATCTTTTTCTCCCATTTATTTATTTATTTATTTATTTATTTATTTTTTATTCATTCATTCATTCATTCATTCATTCATTCATTCATTCATTCACTTTACATCCCGATTAAAGCTCTCACCCTCCCAAATCCCCTCTCCTCCTCTGAGAAGGGGGAGACTCCCCAGGGTACCAACCTATCTTGGCACATTCTCATCCACTGAGGCCAGACAAGGCAGCCCAGTTAGGGGAACAGAATCCACAGGCAGGCAAAAGTCAGGGACAGCCTCCACTCTTGTTATTTGGGGACTGGAATAAAGACCACGCTGCTCATCTGCTAAATATGTGTGTGTGGGGAGGGGGGAGTTGGGGAGCCCATATATGCTCTTTGGTTAGTGGTTCAGTCTCTGGGAGCCCCCCAAGGGTCCAGGTTAGTTGTCTCTGTTGGTTTTCCTGTGGAGTTCCTGTCCTCTCCAGGTCCCTCAGTCCTCCCCCAACCCTTCCACAAGACTCTCCAAGCTCCATGTGAAGTCTGCATCTGTTTCAGTTAGCTGTTGGGTGGAGCCTCTCAGAGGATGGTTATGCTAGGCTCCTGTTTGTAAGCCTAAGAGTATCATTAATAGTGTCAGGGATTCCTTTTTGCCTATGGGATGGGTTTCAAATTGGGGCCATAATTGGTTGGCCATTTCCCCAGTCTCTTCTCCATCTTTGTTCCTGCACTTCTTGTAGGCAGGACGGATTTTGGGTTGACAGTTTTGTGGGTGGGTTGGGAGTGTTGCCTGGCTATAGGAGGTGACCACTTCAGGGTCCATATCCCCCACCGCTAGGAGTCTCAGCTAGAGTCACCCTCATAGACTCCCTGGAGCCTCTCCCATTTCAGGCCTCTGGTGTGTCTTAGAAACACCCCTCCCCCATTTCCATTCACTCTCCCCTCTCTCCCTAGGTTTCCCCACATCTGGTCACTACCCTATTCCCTCCCCATCCCCTCTTCCACCGTGCTTCCTCCCTCCCTCTACCTCTGATGACTGTTTCCCCTTCTGAGTGAGATTCTACCATCTTTCCTTGGACTGTCCTTGTTCTTTAGCTTCTTCAGTTCTGTGGATTGTAGTAGGATGGGTATCCAGCACTTTATGGCTAATATCCACTTATAAGTGAGTATATACTATGCATGTTCTTTTAGGTCTGTGTTACCTCACTCAGGATGATATTTTCTAGTTTCATTCATTTGCCTGCAAATTTCATGATGTTCTTGTTTTTAATAGCTGAGTAGTATATAAATGGACCACATTTATAAATGGACCACATTTTCTTTATCTATTCTTCGTTTGAAGGACATTTGGGTTGTTTCCAGTTTCTGACTATCATGAATAAAGCTGGTATGAATATAGTAGAACAAGTGTCCTGTGGTATAGTGGGGCATCTTTTGGGTATATGCCCAGGAGTGGTATAGATGGGCCTTGAGGTAGAACTATTCCCAGTTTTTCTGGGAAACCACCAGATTGATTTCCAGAGTGATTGTACAAGGTTGCACTCCGACAAGCAAAAGAGAAAGCTGTTTCTCCACATCCTTGCCAGCATCTGCTGTCACTTGAGTTTTTGATCTTAGCCATTTTGATGGGTATAAGGTGGAATCTCAGAGTCATTTTGATTTTCTCGTTTCCTTGATGATTAAGGAGATTGAACATTTCCTTAAGTGTTTCTCAGCCATTAGAGACTCCTTTGTTGGGAAGTCACTGATTAGCTCTGTACCCCATTTTTAAATTGAGTTATTTGTGTTGTTGGTGCCTAACTTTTTGAGTTCCTTATATATTTTGAATGTTAGTCCTCTGTCAGATGTAGGGTTGATGAAGATCTTTTCCCATTCTGTAGGCTGTCATTTTGTCTATTGGCTGTGTCCCTTGACTTACAGAAGCTCTTCAGTTTCATGAAGTCCCATCTATTAATTGTTGATCTTAGAGCCTGAGCCATTGGTGTTCTGTTCAGGATGTTGTCTCTTCAACATTGGATCTATTTTCATTCCTCTACATGTAGACATTCAGTTAGACCAGCACTATTTGTTGAAGATGCACCCCCCCGCCTCCACACACATTGTATGGCTTTGGGTTTTTGCCAAAAAATCAAGTGTCCATAGGTGTGTGGTTTTATTTCTGGATCTTCAATTCTATGTCAGGTGATCAACCTGTTTCCATGCTGATACCAAGCAGTTTTTTTTTTTTTTTTAAATCATTATTGCTCTGTAGTACAGCTTTAACTCAGGGATGGTGATACCTCCAGAAGTTCTTTTATTGTATGGGATTGTTTTAGCTATCCTGGGTTTGTCTCTTTTCTCTTGACCACCACCACCAGCAGCAGCAGCAGCAGCAGGAGCAGGAACAGAAACCAGCAGGAGGAACAGCTGCATCACCTTTCTCCTCCCCCTGCCTCCTTCTCTTCTGGAACTATTATCCTGCTAAGTCAACACAGTATGACAATGACTCCTAACCATTTGCATGGATGAGAGCACCTCTCACCCTTCATCAGAGGAACTTCTTGCAGTAGATGGCAATTAACACATAGAGGCCCTCCCCCACCAAATAAAAGAAAGTCAATATGCAGAGAACAAGAGACTGCAGCAGGTTTAGGCACCAATGGGGGCACATATATCAAATCCATCCTCACCAGTACTCTGGAATCTTTGTGGAAGAAAGGGCAAAGAGGTTGTAAGAACTGGAGGTGGTTAAAGGCATCAAAGAAAGAGTGTTTTCCAGGCACAGTGAGGCAGCTGTACTCACATCAGTCATGACAGCAAGCACAAGACTTGCACATGCTCCAGCCAGAAAGAAAACAAATCTCTGCACAGAGGACAGAAAGTAGGTTTGCTAACCCCGCCACTAGCTGAAGGGCATTGGTGTTTGATAGCTGCTGAAAGAGTCTAAGTTCAAAGATGGGTAGAAGTTCCTTTTCTTCAGGACCTCTCTCAGGAGAAAAAAACCCTCTTGGTTGGATAAGCCCTTCTTCACCCTACTGTGCACTCTGGAGGGTGACCTGCTTCCTGCAAATGCTATACTCGGCTACTGAGGGAATCCACTGGGGGACATCTGAACAGGGCTGGGTAGTTTCTTGTGATTGCTGAGTCTGTGACAGATTTTGCGTGTATTCAGCACCAACACTGAACTAGGCTATTCTTGCTACCCAGGGGGCATGGCAAAGATGGGCTCCTCTGCTAAGGGAAGCAAACACCGACCTTCCTCAAAGGCAGGAGAACTTGCTGAGTGGCAAGGTGGATTCCATGCCAGCAGGTCACAAATGGACGTGTGTGTGTGTGTGTGTGTGTGTGTGTGTGTGTGTGTGTGTGTGTGAAGACTGAGCCCTGGGCTTCATGTATGCTAGCCAAATTCACCACTAAACTACACCCCTGGTCCTTCAGACTGGTTCTCTAATAACAGAAGGGAGTAGAGAATGGAAAGCACATCTAGGTTCTGGCCAGTACTATGGATGAACAGGTCCATGAAGATCTGTAGCTCTGGGAACAGATGAGGGACCAACGACGGCCACTCTGGGGTCTCTGTGTTCCATACCAGCCAGCCAGGAGCATGACTGATGAGTTTCTATTATGATGTGTTCCCATAGAAATATCTACAGGCCTACTCTGATAATAGTTAATATATCTTTAAAAATGTACTTGTGCATTTTAGTCTCATTTAAGAAACACCTTCAGAACACAATCTAGACTTGTATGTGACCAAATATCTGAGTACCACCAGGCTACCATTTAAAACTCACCATCACAGTTGGCCTTTGTTGTATATTTGAGTATGTATAATTGACTCTAACTTCTGTTTGTCTATTAACTCATGTCTATAATAAAAAATGGATTACATACATATAAAGCAAAGATTATTACAATATAATTCTTCAAACTAGGAGATAGCTAGGAGGTTTCTAATCCTTGGATAACTGAAGCTACTGTTTTCATGCCTAATTAAGTCAACTTTAGTATCAGGTTCCAAGATCTTGGGTATCAAAAAAATTCAAAGACAACAAATGAATCAGAAAGTAGAAAAATAGATGTCATATATACTGTTTATATTTATATCTTTTCATCAGTCGAAGGCTTCTCAGGTGTCTCAAGAATTAGCTTGAAGATGGGTGGGCAATTAGATACGAAGCTCAGGTGAAACGTTTCTAACAACTGAATAGACCACACATGGAGCAATGCTGCCATCTTATGGTACTTTGCAGTTCTCTGCTCTCCTAGAACAGATTCTTTCTGTAATACTTCACTTGCTTTGATAACATTTGGCTAAGCCTTTTTGAAAGCTATTTTTTATTAATTATTTATTTACATTTCAAATGTTGTCCCCCTTCCGATCTCCCCTCTGAAAGCCCCCACCCATTCCCCCTCCCCTTGGCCTCTAAGAGAGTACTCTCCCCCCACCCCCACCCCCCACTCCTGCTTCATCTCTCTAGCATCCTCCTTCACTGGGGCAACAAGCCTCCACAGGACCAAGCACCTCCCCTCCCACTGATGTCAGATAAGACAATCCTCTGCTACATATGTAGCTGGAGCCATGGACCCGCCCATGTATACTCTTTGGTTGGTGGTTTAGTCCCTGGGAGCTCTGTGGGGTCCGGTTAGTTGATACTGTTGTTCTTCCTATGGGGTTGCAATCCTGTTCAGTTCCTTCAGTCCTTCCCCTAACTCTTCCATAGAGGTCCCCAGGCTCAGGCCAATGGCTGGCTGTTAGTATCTGTGTCTGTCTTAGGTGCTGGCAGAGCCTTTTAGAGGACAGCTATCCCAGGTTCCTGTCTGCAAGCACTTTTTGGCATCAGCAAGAGTGTTGGGGTTTAGTGTCTGCAAATGGGTTGGATTCCAAGGTGGGGCAGTCTCTAGATGGTCTTTCTTTCAGTCTCTGCTCCATTTTTTTTGTCCCTGTGTTTCCTTTAGACAGGAACAGTTCTGGGTTAAAGATTTTGAGATGGGTGGGTCACCCTATCCCTTGTGTGTGTGTGGGGCTTGTCTATCTACTAAAGGTGGTCTCTTCAGGTTCTGTCTTCCCACTGTTGGGTCCTGAGAGCCTCTTGCATCCCTGGTGTCTGGGACTTTCTAGTGCCTCCTGTCCCCCATTCCCCACCCTCTATTGCTACATATTTCTATTCATTTTCCTGGCCCTCTGGACTTCTCTCCTGTCTCTTCCCATACCTGATCCTGCTCCCCTTTTTATCCACCCCTTTCCCCTCTCCCACCCAGGTCCTTCCCTCCCTCTGGCTTTCATGATTATTTTGTTCCCCCTTCTAAGTGGGATTGAAGCATTTCACCCTCACTTTCTTGTTAAGCTTCATATGGTCTGTGAGTTGTATTGTGGGTACTCTGAGCTTTTGGGCTAATATACACTTATCAATGAGTACATACCATGTGTGTGTCCTTTTCGGTCTGGGTTACCTCATTCAAGATACTTTCTAGTTCCATCCATTTGCCTGCAAAATCCGTGAAGTTGTTGTTTTTAAGAACTGAGTAATATTCTATTGTAGAAGAATGCAAATTGATCCATTTTCTCTCCTTGTACAAAGCTCAAGTCCAAGTGGATCAAGGACCTCCATATAAAACCAGATACACTAAAGAGAAAGTGGGAAAAGAACCTCAAACACATAGGCACAAAGGAAAATTTCCTGAACAGAATACCAATGGCTCAGGCTCTAAGATCAACAATTGACAAATGGGACCTCAAGAAACTGAAAGCTTCTGTAAGGCAAAGGACACTGTCAATAGGACAAAACAGCACATCTGATAGAGGGCTAATATCCAAAATATACAAATAACTCAAGAAGTTAGACTTCAGAAAACCAAATAACCCTATTAAAAATGGGGTACAGAGCTAAACAAAGAATTCTCAACTGGGGAATCTTAAATGGCTGAGCAGCACCTAAAGAAATGTTTAACATTCTTAGTCATCAGGGAAATGCAAATCAAAACGACCCTGATATTCCACCTCACCCTAGTTAGAATGACTAAGATTAAAAACTCAGGTGACAGCAGATGCTGGCAAGGATGTGGAGAAAGAGGAACACTTCTCCATTGTTGGTGGGATTGCAAGCTGGTATAACTACTCTGGAAATCAATCTGGTGGTTCCTCAGAAAATTGGAGATAGTTCTACCTGAAGACCCAGCTATACCACTCCTGGGCGTATACCCAAAAGATGCTCCAACATATAACAAGGACACATGCTCCACTATGTTCCTAGCAGCCTTATTTATAATAACCAGAAACTGGAAACAACCTAGATGTCCCTCAATGGAAGGAAGTACTGGAGATGCCAGTACCATGGGATGATCACCAAGAACAGCGGCGGCAGTAGAGTGGATTAACCTGAGCTTAGAGTGCTACAGAGAGCAGAGCTGGAGAGTGATGCCTTTTGGAGGAACCCAGAAGATCATGTGTGGATCCCAGATATTGAAACAAGAAGCTGTAACATTGAAGTTGCCTTGGAGACCCCAAGATGTTCGGAATGACAGAACCTTGGGCTATCTACTGAGGAAAGCTGCTAAAAGAGAATGGAACCAGCCCAGGAGAAAGAAAATTGTTTTAGTCAACAAAGATGAAAAAGGAGATGGAGACCTGAAGGCTACTTTACATCAAACATGGAGATGCAGAGTTTGGAGTTTGCCCAGCTGGTTTTCTGTCTTGCTTTGGGGATTATAGTTAAGTAATTGGATGAATCTCAGAAGAGACTTTGAACTTTGGACTTTTAACTTTGTTAAGACTGCTATACACTATGGGGACTTTGGAAGTTGAACTAATTGTATTTTTTATTTGCTATGGCTAGGTATGGCCTCCATAGACTCATGTGTTTGAACAAGCCTATGGGGGCCAGGGAATGGAATGTGATGGCTTGTATATGCTCATTCTAGGGAGTGGCACTATTAGGAGGTGTGGCCCTGTTGTGTGTCACTGTGGATGTGGGCTTAAGACCTTCATCCTAGTTGTTTGGAAGTCAGTGTTCTGCTAGCAGCCTTCAGATGAAGATGTAGAACTCTCAGCTCCTCCTGCACCATGCCTGCCTGGATGCTGCCATCCCACTTTGACGATAATGGATTGATTCTCTGAACCTGTAAGCCATCTCCAATTAAATGTTGTTCTTATAAGAGTTGCCTTGGTCATGGTATCTGTTTACATCAGTAAAACCCTAACTAAGGCAAGCATGTTACAGCTTTCAAAGAATTGTACTTGTATTGTTTAATAATAAAGGGGCTACCCAGGGCATCTCTACACTCTTGTATTCAGGAATTCATAGAAAACTACGTAAGTAACCAGGATCTAGATTCAGTCCTGCAGTCTTTATTATTTGTATGGTGTTTCTCTGCCTTTATCTAATTTTATTTGCATCTCTGGGAAGATCTAGATTTCTTAGATCTACTTCTAGCCGTTCTGAAGATCTGCCCCATGCCAGGGTTGCTTGACACGAATTACTTTCTAACAGCAACTGGAAGGCATAGGAATGGAAGGAGGGTTTAAAAGTTGAAGCACACATGTGGAAGCGGTGGGGCTAGGAGCTGCTTCTGGGAAAAGCCCAACACTACTGCACCACAGCAGAATTTTCTTAAGTGGGAGCCTTAAGGGCAGGGACACAACTCAACCTCCAGTTTGCCCTTAAATTTCTTGAAATATGTACAACGTGAGTTAATATATGAATATAAATTCCATCTGCTAATTTTATAGATTGTCTGGCACTAAGGAAGAACAAGGGTGGAGAAGGTGCGAGCTTGCGAGCTTCCCTTCAGCAGAGAGCTCAACAGCAAGGCTGCTTTAATCTTGGACAACACCCCCTGTAGACAGGCAACCACCAGACAAGCACTGGATGAGATTGGCTCTGGAGCCTTCTTTTGAGTTACATCATAATGTGACTCAGCCTGGCCCATTTTACCCATTGTGGTATGTGTGTCATCTGAAACAACCAGTTCTGCGGAAGAGAAATACTATCAGGTGACCGACCACACGTGGAGCTGGGAGAGCAAGTCTCAAATCCACCTCCTTGAGTGAGGATTTGAGGGTGTTTAGTTCTCTCTCCTAAGGGGTGGGAAAGGTGATTGGAAGACAATTAAGAAGTGTTAGGGTTACATCTCGATGCTTTTTTCTGTGGCCAAAAGACAGAAGTATATCCTTGGCACACAGGCTACCATTTACCAAGCCACTGAGATGAGCTGATTAGGAGGGTCCCCACAGCACCAAGGAAGTCTGTAGACCATGACTGATTGAAGAACTGGAGTTTGTGAACATCCATGGGTGTAAGATGGGGAGCCAGCAGGATTCATTTGCTGAGGGCCAGGAAAATGATCAGTGAAGTATAGTGTCTACTTTAAATCAGGGGGAAAAAGAAACAGTCACCAACCTTCATCCTCAACAATAAGAGTTATCACATTATTAGGTAAGGAGTTAGATTGTAAATACTTTAGGCTTTGTGGGGTCATAGGCCCCAGTATAGCTACTAAAATCAGCACAAAAATAAACCCAGAAAATATTAAGTGGGTTTGCCTATGTTTTAATATGAATTTGCTCATAAAAATAGGTGGCAGGCAGACTTTGGCTCATGGGCTATTAGTTGATGATCTTTGATCTGTCTATATCTATATATTGATGTCTGGGAGAGAGACACATGGTAATGAAAGACAATGTGAGAAAAGCCACATCAGCCAGAAGTCACGATGCTTTGCTCAACTCTCAGATCTGGAGCCCCCCAACTGAAGAGGTGGCTGAAGGAAGCTCACTGCCACATGAGCAGTAGACCCATGGTGGCTTCCCAGGCCTTCGTCAAAGGGATCTGTGCCATTGGCTTTGATACTACTGTACTGGGAAAAGGAGATAATTAGGCATTTTTAGGACTATTGGACAAAGAATCTGAGCTAGCACTGATGCCGATAGCTCTAAAGAAGTCTTTGACTCCCTATTTGAGTGGAACATATGGAAACCAAACAAAAGAAGGGAATCCTGGGCAGAGTCCAGCTTTCAATGGGCCCATGTGGCTTGCAGATCTGTCCAGTGGTCACATTGCACCTATGACCATTATTGGCTATTCTTCTATCACGAGGATGTCTGCTGGCAGGGCTGGCTGTACTGTGGCTCAGACCTGTAGCAACACTTGTCCCATTCCAATGCCACTCAAAGCTGGTAACTTTCTGCTTTACTCAGAATAAGAGCAGAAAAACACCACAGAAAGTATGGAAAGTATGGCCTTCAGAACGTAAGGCAGGCTACAGGAAAGGACTTCCTTCTTGGTGACAACATTAGAGGATAGATCAATTTGGGGTAGGGGAGGAGATCCCAGGACACCATCCTTGTAATTGTCACACTAAGACATCCTCTTCTAGGCTTTTCATAGGATTCAGCTTCCACCTTCTGAAGGGCGTGTAGCTTTTCAAGGCCTCCAACACAGGCCTCCTCTGGCCTGGCCTGTTCCATCAACCTTGTGTTGTCTTGGTGGGAAGGATTGGTGTCTTAGATTTCTAAGAGGTTCTGATTTCTCTAATGTAATGGGAATATGAAAGGGTTATTATAACTGTAACGTAAAAGGCAAATAAACACTGTCCCTTTTTTCTTCCCAGAGAGCCTTATATGGCACCTTTATTCATTAGCTTAGGGAATGCTGCAGAAATCCACAAAGCAGAGCAGCAAATTAGGGCATCAACTCCAAGTGTAGGAAGTGTGGATCATGGGAACTACTGGTTGTCACAAATAACACCACCTTCCAGAGGTATCTGGAGCCAATGTGCACAGTCACAGTTGAAACACTAGCTCTGAGGAGATCTGAAAGGATAGTGCCATTTTTCAGGATACACTGTATTTATTATATTGGTGATGGGTCTCCAGAAGGAAGGATACAAGGGATTGGAACCCAGGGGTTGCAATGTGGATTGATCTTATCATCACCACCACTTCCAGTTGCTCTCTTACTGTCATTCCATAGGACCCATGGCAGGTGCTGGAGACCTACCCAGAATGATGGTTTGCGTTATAACACTGGGTAGGTCACCAGCACCTGCTAAGTTGATATTTGAGAACAAAGTAGATAGAGGAGAAGGTGAGTGCTCATTATGATCCTAGAACCAAATGTGATCATAAAGGACTACAATTCAGCTTCCTGTTTGAGTGACACTCCAGGAAGGAGTAGGCTACAAGAGCTATGAAGGTGTCCCTGTGAGAAGTAGATTTTTGTGGCCCAAAAGGTGTGATATAGTGGTCATGGGAATACACCTTATAGACCTTCAACAACAGGGTGCCTACCTGACCACATAGCCTAGAGTCTTTGCTCTGAGACGCTTTACTGCATTTGTGTTGTGGTGTGGTTACTGACTCCTGAGTTCAGTAGGGATGCAGAAGCAGGTTCAGCCCTGAGAGCAGTGTTAGCTACAGTATTTGTAGCAGATGAGGTAGAACCAGAGCAAGACCTATGGTTCAGATATTTTTACGAATTTCAAAATGGCCACCCTAGTGCACTAGTCAAGTGGAGGCCCCATGTGGCTTGACAGGTTACATTCTCATTAATCTGCTTTTACTTGGAAAATATGCATCTGTTTTCAGCTTTTCTGCATTAGTTGGGATGATATGTGTTTCCCCTCTTCATTTGTTAATATTGCATATTACATTGATCAGTTTTTGTAAGTGAACTCCTCCTTGCATTTCAAGAATAAATGTTACTTAATAGTCATGGTGTATAATCCTGTTGAATATGCTTTTGAGTTTAGTTTGCTAGTATTTTGTTGAGAATTTTTGTGTCAATTATAAACAGTATAATTTTTTCTTATATCTTTAGAATGAGTTAAGAAGCTAGTCCTTCCTATTTGGTTTTTGGGAAAAGTTTGGAAAATTTGGAGTTAGTTCTTCAAATGTTTGATAGACTTCATCTGGGAAGGCTTCAAGTCCAGGGCCTTTCTTTGCATATATATATGTAATCATGTTGAATCAGTAATATATATGAACTTACAGAACAGTAAGACACACACACACACACACACACACACACACACACATATATATTGTGTGTGTGTGTGTGTGTTATGTGTGTTGTGTGTGTGTGTGTGTGTGTGATATATATCTATTACTGATTCAACTTGATTACTTGTTATTAGCCTATTTGATGATCTATGCTCTCATTATTTAGTTTTGGTGAGTTTTGTGATTTTTGGAACTTGTCCATTTCATGTAGACTATCAAACTTATTACTTTATAATTATTCATTCTTACAATCTTTTCTATTTCTGTAGAGTTGGTAGTTATGTCTCTTTATATTAGTTTTCTCATTGCTGTCACAAAATATCTGGCAAGAAGCAACTTAATGCATGGTTTATTTTGTCTTACTGTTCTGTTCTAGGAGACACAATCCGTCACAGCAGGGCAAGCATGGCAGGTGGCAGATATGGGGGCTGCTGGTCACCCTGCAACTGCAATCAAGAAGCCAACGGTGAGCAGAAGGTTTGATGACCTTCTGAAACAGTGCCACCATCTGGGGACCAAGTGTTAACATATGAACCTATGGGAAACATCTCACAGCCAAACTACAATAATACACATTTATATTTTTTATTGTAACAATTTCAGTGTTTTTCCTATATATCTTCTTATGAGATGGGGAAGCCACTATGCTGTTCAAACTAGCCTCGACATTTCAATTCTGCCTCAGTTTCCCAAGGAGCTTGGATCACAGGTGTTCTGCCTCAGTTTCACAGGTGTGCATCATTGTGCTATCTTCTCTTTATATCTGGAGAAAGATTTGTCAATTTCACTATCTCTTACATTTTATTATTTTTCTGTGTTCCTTTTAGATTATGCTTATCTTTGTTTTAATTTTTGTTGTTTTTCTTCTGGTAATTTAGGGGTTATCTTGTTATCCGTTTTCTAATTACTTGAGTTATAAAGATAAGTTGTCAATTTGAGTGCTTGGGGCTGAAATGGAAGAGTCACTCAGGGAAGAGCCATAGAAACAATAGTATTACAGACTTCTTCAGTATCTAGATATTGGATCAGACACTGAAGGCTAAGTAGGCCAGGGACAACCTGTCTTGATCAGCTTTGAATGGCAGTTTTGATGGACATAGGATTCTTGATGCATACTTTGAATATATTGGCTAACTGAGTTATTATCTCTAATTTCTGACGAGAAACCTCATGACCTTATTGTGGACCCCTTGCATGTGGTGAGTCATTTCAATCTTGCTGATGAATGCAGGTGTCCAGGCTTGTGCACCCAACACGTGCTTTTACCCACGACATCTAGAACTTAGTCTTATATAACGCCTTCAGCCCCACCTATGACTGTGTAGTCCTCATAACACCATCACTTCAAAGGTCTCATCTCTTAATACTGTTACAATGGCAGTAAAATTCCAACATGAGCTTTGGAGGGACAAACATTCAAATCCCAGTAATAACATAATAACACAGGAACTATAAAAACCAAGCAGTAATCACCAACTGAATACTTTTTCTATCCCAGGTACAGTGCCAGTCAGTTTTAAATATTAACTCGTTAACATTTTACAAGGATCATATGAGAAAGGAACTTTAGAAACAATCTATCTGCTAATGTAGTTAACTGAGGCCAATTAGTACATTCTCCTTGAGAAAGGTGATGTGCCTGGTCACACCCTGCTCTGCATCATTCTAAAATGGGTACCCAGCAGAACCCATCATGGATGAAGGGCTTAAATAGATGGTAAATTATGTGTGGACAAAGACATTGCGTTTATAAAGCCTATAATTGTTCTCTACCCCATTATCTAGTATGCAACTCCTTCCACATCTGAAACAGAACACCCATCATGGTACTGATGTGAGCAGAAGGACCGAGCATGCCCTCTTCCTGCCCTGTCAGTGGAACCAAGCATGCCCTCTTCCTGCTCTGGCAGTGAGACTATACATGCTTTCTTCCTGTCCTGTCAGTGAGACTAAGCATGCTTTCTTCCTGTCCTGTCAATGAGATTAAGCATGCTTTCTTCCTGTTCTGGCAGCTATAATGCTAGTCATTCATGTACAGTCAGCCAAGTGAACACTTTCTCTGAAGACTTGAATTCTTGCTTTTATATGTGTGGTCAATCATTCATGGTAGTGTTGGGAGTGTCCTGGGAGTGGCCAGCCTCCTTCTGGTAATGATCGACATGGTAAGATATGCCCAAAGATGCAATAGTGGCAGTTATATCTTAGGGTAACCAATTGTTGTTTAATCAGACTTAAGGATCACTCAAGAGGACAGAATACATGATTGGTCCTGTAAACCTAGTCAACTACCAATGGCTGGTGAGGTCATGAACCCTAGAGGAAAACCTATTACTGACACTTTCCTGGAAGAGTAATATTCCCAACTCAATTCTAAATACTTACTTTTATATTCCCAGATAGTGTAGCTCTCACCCCTCACCCAAGAAGCTTCCTTTTGCAGCAGGTGGAGACCATCACAGACCACCTAAGGCTCAGGACACATCGTGGCAAGAGGGGCTGGAAAGACTGTGAGTCAGAGGACCAGGATGTCTGCTGTGAGATAGTGTCCTTCATATATGACAGGGACTGCACCCATGAAATTTTAACAATACTGTTGGTTACCTAAACAAGACGCATACAGTGGCAACACCAGTTGACATCCCAATGTGAATGGAGGAAATCTCATAGATCTTACCATAGATGAAGAGCTGCAGGCAATGAATGGCTGCTGAGAGAGGGGAAAATCAGTCTTCTCCCGGGATGAGCCCTGATGTAATCCCAACAGGTCAGCTCTAAATGCATATATATATGACCAACACTAAATGGACTCAGCCATATATATATATATATATATTATATATAGTTGGCTCTTTGACTCTTAGCACTTTCCTAAGTCAGATTCATGTCCCTGGCCACCATCACTCCAGCCTTCTACTAATCTCTCTTAAGTTAAGGTGTCCCAATTGGCTTCTTGCTTGCAACCAATGCTGATTGGGATAGGACTCTTTGTATTTGAAGTACATGTGTATACATTAGTGCTTTCTAACTGGAAAATAACTTGATCTTCTGTGATACAGATGAAGAAGCTCTAACTGCGCTGTAGCTTGATAGAATTTTGGTTATTTTACAAGCAGTTTGGCTGCAAGGAAAGCAGCAATCTGGGGTAGATTGGAATGGCCTTTTGAAGGCCACATATGAAAAGATAATATATTCTCGGTATTTCTGCTCACTTCCCTTCTGGTTAGGAGACTTCCTGTTGGTTTGTCAGGAGGGACAGTGTGTGCTGCTTGCTCCAGAAATCTCCACCCCCAACTTCCCAATGAGTCTCACAGTAGCTAGTGAGGATTAGTCTCTTTGGATGAGTGGCTATCACAGGCAGGAAGGTTGACTGGGGCAGAATAAGCCACTTCTCTAGCTACACATTCACCCAAGGAAGCGCTTGCTTCAGGGATGTGGGTGGGGCTTGTTTAATGGACTCCAAGCAGGTGCATTTAAAGCGGCATACCTGCAGAATCCCTCTGCCTTGCCCTTACTCCAGCGTCTTTGCTTTTGACAGTCTTCCTTTTTCCTTTCCACTCTCTGTTGCTGCTCATTCCTGCTGGTACCCTTCCTAGCATGGGTCTACATGGCTTCCCAGGGCCTGCCAGTCCTTATCCCTGGATCTTCTTGGATAGGAATTTCTTCTTCCCTGCCATGCCTCCTTCCCCATTATGCTCCCTCCCCACTATAGACCCTTCTCATTATGCCCCATCCACCACTATGCCCCTTCTCGGCCAAACTCCCTCCGTCACCATTCTTCCCACCATGCTCCCTCCCCCACACCCCTCCCCCACCATGCCCCTCCCCCACAATGCCCTTTCGCCACCCTTTAATATTTCTCTTAGTTTCCCATCTCCCTGTCTGCACACTCACTACTCTGGAAACCTCATATGGATGGGAAGAATCTAAGTGTAGGTGCAGACAGCAGCAGCCACAGGGCTCACTTGACACTCAGCAGACAAGATGGAGAATAAACATCTGATGAAAGAATGACTGGGCTGGTAAGATGGTCCAGCAGGTAAAGATGCCTACCTGGTTCTTAGCCTGACAGCCTGTGATCCATCTATTGGAGGACAGAGTTGACTTTGGGAAGTTGACCTCTAACTTCCACATGTGCCTCATGACACATATGCACACATGCACACATGTACACATAATAAGTAAATAAAACATTAAAAGAAAAAGGGAACGGCACTGGAGTAAATTCTCAGCCTTGGCGTCTGATGGGCAAGTCACAACTCCAGCTCTCACTGATGAAGAAGGGACCTCAGTGGCGTCATAGAATGATCCACAGATGCCCCAGCATGTGGGAACTAACCGGACACGGCTATTAATGCGGTTCTCCAGCCACGGACCTCCAAACACCCTGCAAGCAGACAGCCCTTGAGCCCTTCACAGGAACCAGGCCTTAATGAGGACAGAGAGGGAGGAGAGGAGCAGAATAGTGTGAATGGTTTGGAAATATGTGTGGGTGTGGAGTTTTGTTTTTGTCAAAACTTTGGGCTACAGTTGTTGGCATCTAGAGGGTGGAAATCAGGGCCATGTTCAGTACTATACAATAGTTAACCGTCTGTCCTGAGGCCTGAACAATTTTTCTGGTGCCCCACCCCTTGCTTCAACTTTCAAGTATGTGAAACATTTTATTGATAAAATAAATTCAGTTTTAGATAAGAGTATGGCAAACATTAAGGATTTTTTTTTTTTTTTTTTTTTTTTTACGTAGTCTTAATACACTGTTTCCAGCAATAGCTCTATCAGTAAAATACAGATTACATTTGGTTTTGTCTCCAGGTTCTTTACTAGACTTACCTGTTGCTGCACAAAGTCACAGAAAGTCAATGGAGGCAATGCTGCAGGTGCAGGTGCCAGCAAGTGCCACCAGGGTTACCATCAAACCCATGGTCCCTGTTTGTAGCTATGTGACCAAGCGATTTTACCATAGGTTCTTCAGAGTGAAGACAGAAAGTTTGAAATTGACTCAAAAACTGTTAAAACGCACGGAACCAAACAAGTGCAAAAGAAACTCATTTATCCTTTAAAAAAAAAAAAAAGCTGGTGGCATTAGTGTGTTCTCTGAGGATTTTAAATGTTGAGATCTTAGCAACTTTTAGGATCATATTTGTTTTAACACATTGGGAAGCGGTCTTTGGCTTGTGTCTTCAAACAGTCAGTCCACCGTAGAAGGGTCGGAAGGTGGCTTGCCAGGCACCAAAAGAACAACTTTCAGGAGCTAGCAGGTTCCAAGGGAAGGTACCGCGCCCCATTCTGAGTAGGGGTGGCACTGTCTGCACCTCGGCGTGAGAAAAGCGTCTAGGCAGTCGCGGAGCATAGGGAGTAGTTGAAGCCAGGGAGCAAGGGCCACCCATGCCTCCGGTGTCCGTGCCTGCCCCTCGGTGCGCGTTCCCAGCAGGGTTCGGTGTTGGGCAGTGCCCAGGGCGGTTTTTCTTGGGCCGGAGGTGGTGGTGGCTGTCCCCGCCCCTGGCCTCTGCTCCTCCGCCCCGGCGGCCGGGCGGGGCTCTGCGAGGCCAGCGCTCCAGCGCCACTGTAGTTTCTGCTGCGCCAGCGCTGGGGCCCACGGTGTCGCTCAGCCCGGTAAGACGTATCCCACGACGCTGTCACCCTCCCACAGCCGCTCGCTGTCCCCCGTTCTGTCTCCGCGCTCCCGGCCGCCCCTCTTCCTTTCCAACCCCTGACACACGCTGCTTTGGTCTGGGACTCTGTGGACTTCAGAGCTTTCTCCGGAGTGGCTGAGCCTCAGCGATGCGGAGAGGATGGCCCTGGCACCTTCCCCACCACACCACTTGGACCTGCGGTCTTGGTGCGTGGGAATTTCAGAAGCATTAGTTCCACTTGTTGGCTGTCACTCAGCACCTTGCCCTGCCTGCAGGGCTGAGACTGGCAATTGGTCTGGGGAGGTGCCCAGGGCTCTGTGGGGTCAGTGGAGGAGCACAGGCCGGGCTGATTGGCAATTGGTACAAGGGAGAAAAGGCTCTTTGGTGAAACTTTTCCACCTTTCTTTTACTTATCCGAGAGCCACCCCAGCTCACAGACTCAGGCTGAGGTAGAGAGTTTGCGCAGGCTGTAAACCTCTGTAAACACAGAGTTCTGACCCGTTTTTTGCCTGCAGGTACTTCTGGCAGATCCGAGTTTGGGGGAAAACTAAGGACTCTTTCTCAGAAGGTTTCCCTTTTTGCTTTAAACTTTATTATTTTATTTCATGTGTGTGGTTGTTTCGTTTGTGTGCCTAATGCCCTGGAACTGGAGTTACAAGCATTCATCTGGGGGCTGAGAACTCTATTCCTCTGGAAGTAAGTCCTCTGTAAGAGCTCTTAACCCCTGAGCCATCTCTCCAGCCTCCTCTCAAAAGATCATAAAATTAAAGGCAGACTATGCTGAAAGAAAACAGCTGCAAAAGTATTAAAATAGTACCATGTAATTTTAAAAAGCAAATAACTATTATAATTTTGAAATAGCAGAGAATTTAGAATTCAATATATAGGCACTACCTGTAAACATGTTCTAAAAAGTCATAAATACTGCTAATGTTGCTGCGGCCAGCTGCCTACACAGTACTAGAAGAGAATGTTAAATTTCAAGTAGAATTAAGTGGAAGGTAAAGATTTTATTTTTCTTTCATTCAGATGAATGGGCCTCAATTTAGATAGATACCCTGTTAGCAGAAAGGGTGCTGCCTTACTTGTTAGGCAACTTAGCTTCTGGGGTTTAACACTTCCTCGAACTGCCACTGTGCCCTCTATTCTGAACTTCTTTGAGCATCTGCTTCTCTTAAGGAGGAGAAAGAGAAAAGCCCAACACCCTTTCCCCAAACCAAACAAGCCCAACACCTTCTCACAGGTGAAAAGTATCCGGACTGTACTTGATGCACAGGGATGCAGTAGGTACCCTCCCCCCTTCTTTTAAACCTTGTCCCATACTGGCCATCACATCCCTAAATCTGGTACATAAAAGGTTTGCTGGATGACTTGGAGGTGGTTGCTTGTGGAGGCATCTAGGAGACAGCTGGATGCTTGGGAAATGGCTGTTTAAAATGAATTGCTTCTTTTGAGTCTGTCAGAGCAAATCCGTAAACATGCTGGGACTTGGGAATGTGAATACTGGTGAGGGCCCTCGGGTCTGTTGTGAGTCTGGTGCCCCACTATAGAAAAGAAATAGTCTTGATGGGAAAGTAGAATTCCAGAAGTTTCTTTTGCCCATGTGTAGGCTTGTTAATAAGCTGTGTTGTAATGCAGGAAATGTCTTGTAAAGAATGGAGACAGAAGTCATGAGGAAGCATTTTCTAGATGCACATTTCTCCTCCCCCCCACCTCCATCCCTCACCCATCACAAACACTTTGACTCTGGAGAGTTGGTAAATAGGAGAACAGTAAGTAATTTACTAGAAGCTGCCCACACTGGGCCTAAAGCCAGCCAAGCCTCCATTACAGATGGTGAATTTTCCATGGAAGTGTCTTGTAACCGGTCTGTACTTCTGTGCATATTCATAGGACAGTTGAGCTGGATGAAGCTCAGCTCATTCTTCCCCTGTGTAAGTTTGGGTGATTATCATGAGATTTTCTCAACTCCTCAGATCTAAGTTATTCTAAACGACAGAGAGAAAATCACCTTCAAGTTCAAGAGAACTATCACCCCACCCCCTTATATTCAAATCAAACTTCTACCTTCAAAGTGACCTACCCATGATCCTATAGGTTTCATTTTCTTGCTTATGAGAGGGGGCCAACAATTCCCTCTTCAGTGATTGTCCTGAGAAATTACATACAGCACACATTACAATAACTCCCACAAATGACCCCTCCCTGCCATGTTTTTCTTATACTTTGGAGCATGCACTTAATAACCATAGCTGCTTTCCAGAGAATCATAGTACATATTGGTACAGGAAATGGGGCATCTGGTTTCTATTCTAATTATGTCACAGGCCTAAGCATTTGATCTTGCTGTTCTTTGCCACAGAAATTCTATCTGAGGAGTCAGTAGACAAATGTCCCTATTGGCTGTCTGCTGTGAACACCCACCTCTCCTTCCTATTCAATGGGAAGTGAATGCAGTTTTAGGAAGTAGAAGAAAGCATGGCCCATATGGTTAAAGATGAGCCCCATTTGGTACTACCTGGAATGCAGAAGACCTGGGTATCCTTTAGACAAAGCTTCCTTATGGATGGGTAACTGTGCCATTTGGTCAGACATTAAAAAAAAAAAAAAAAAAAGAGTTGTTATGGAGCCTGATGTACCTGCTACCTGTGCGTATCTCCTTGTGTCCTAACCATCAAAGGACTGAATTCAGCATCTAGGTTCAAACAACAGATATACAATCTGTAATCAAAGTGTCTTTTCTCATTGAGGTGTTATGGGCTGGATTCCAGGCAATGGCAAGCCAAAGTAATTGACCAGTTTGTTTATAGTGACACTCCACCCTTTGTAACTTTCTTGCATGTACCTTTGAATCCCAGTGTACTTTGGTCTGATGAGTAATTTTATAGTGATCATTTTAATGATTCAGGAAGCCAGGTGTGGTGGCTTGAATACCTATAATCCCAGCATTTGGGAGATGGAAGTGGAAGGATTCGGAATTCAGTGTTATCTTTACTTGTGTATCACGTTAGAGACTTTCCTGGACTACAATGACAGCCTGCCTCCTCAACCATCTGTTCACCTGTCTGTCAAAACCATCCATCCATCCATCCATCCATCCATCCATCCATCCATCCATCCATCCAAAGAAGCAAATACAAGATTCAGGAAATCTGGGCCTAAGCTGACCCTTGCTGTGTGACCCAGTTACTTCACTGGAAACCATTTCCAGGGAGTCTGTAGCTCGGCCAACACAGGTTTGTAGAGACCTTGACAGCAGAGCTGACTAGACGCCTACTGTGCAGGCCGTAGTAGAGGGGAGTCGTTTGTCTTTGTTTATCATGCTCTAGGCTGTGAGGGCTCAGCTTCCCCTGGCCATTAGAAAATGGGAGCAAACTTAAACAAGGCTTATTTATTTTTCTGTGTGAGCCAGTCAAATCCCTTACTTTTCAGTTAAAACAATTCAATTCACTGGTGTGCAGTATCCTTTATTAAAGGCAAAAATCTTTCCTTATGTAAATAGAATTTTTGTTTTCTGCTTGGTGAGATAACCAGTTTTATCATTATAATGCTTGTTTTGATTATAAAAGATTATTAAGTACTTAAGCTTAGAGGGACTTTCATGTAGCAAAGGAAGTCACTGCTTCTTTGCAAAGTCCTCATTAGTGATTTTTTTCATTTTTTTCTATTTATTTTTGAGATTTTAATTATATTACACTTCCCTTTCCTTTCCTTCATCAAGCCCTCCCATATACACCTCAGGGCCTCTTTTTTGTTATGTGTGTTCTTATGTGTGTGTTTGTGTGTGTGTGTGTGTATGTGTGTATGTCTGATATACACATATATACATATACATGTACATATACATACATACATACATACATACATACATATATATATATATTGTTCAACTCATGTTTAGGTAGTCAGATTGGTGAGTCTTTTATGGGTATATCTTCTGACGTTCGTTACTAGGAGACACCATCTAACAGCAAACTCCCTGCTCCTCTGGCTCTTACAATCTTTCCACCCCTCTTTGGAAATGTTCTCTGAGCCTTTGTTTCTGAGTGTTTTGTAGCTGTTTCCTTTGGGACTGGGCTCCATAACTTCATTTTGATTGGTTGTAATTTTTCTGCAGTAGTCTCTTTCTGTTGCAAAGAAAAGATTCCTTGATGAGGTCTGAAGACTACACTTATCTGTGAGTATAAGGACAGTGTTTAGACTATTAGGGATTGTCTTGTTTTAGTAAAGTAATGGTTGTAGGTTCTCCTTCAAGATTCACAACTTCACTACCCTAGAATAGATGGTTAAGTTTCCACTACCAGGCATGGTCTCCGTCTTGTTGAGTAGGTCTTAAATCCAACTAGAGAGCTGATGACAATGACCAACATATGTGTGCCACTACTGCACCCTTATGATTATTATGCCATTTTGATTGTTGTTCTGGATCATAACTATCATATCTGGGTAGGACTCTTTGCACTTATTAAAAGATAATTTTTACAGGGCTCCCTGAAGAAATCAAGGACCCAATGTGACTGCAGGCCTTCATAAAGCTATATGAAATCATCCCTGTTTCTTGGACAGCTTAGTTTTGGTCCACAACTGCAGCTCTTGCCTCACAGCTTAATGTTCAAGCAAATGTTTGGGTTGATTGGATTCCAAATAGAGAGTTCCTATCATGACTTGCAGCCCTGAGTGAAGATTGCCTCATTTCCTTTATTTGCTAACAATATAGTAATCCAGTTCCTGAATATGCAGGCAGGTGGGGCCAGCTGCACATTACTCAAGAGGAGTTGAGCCAAAAGCAGGGGCGAGGCCTGTGTGATCCCTTCTGTTTTCAAGGGGCATAGTTTTCTTCTCACACCATACTTTGGACCTTTGTTTCTCTCTGAGTAATCTCATAGGGCTGCTTTTGTCTTCATTACATCAACTGAAGAAGTGGATATAATGTCAATGTTTGAATTCATTCTTCTTACACCAACTTAAGAAGTGGACACAATGTCAATGTTTGAATTCCTCCTTCTTTATCCTCCACATCTAGGTGTTTTCCTCTCACATGTGTCTCTCATTCACGTTAGTTCCTTTCTGCCTGCAGTTCTGAAGAGCCACCCAACGGATCATCATATTCCTGTCTCTGCTCTGAAGGTAGACATGTTCTTCTTTTTTTTATCATTTCTGTGCCTAGCACAATGCCTGGCAGAGAGAACACACTTGAAAATGCTCAAGTTAGGTATTCCAATCCATTCTCCCAGATTCTCTGTCTAAATTCCATTCCATTAAGTCCTTCTAAGACTCTAACTTCCGTGAGCAGGGCACAGAAGCTGAAATCCAAGCCATGGCACAACAGGTAACTTATATGACTCACCCAGGCTGGGTGGAGCAGTGAGTTAGAACGTTTTTGTCAGGTGGAGATGACCCTGACTACACAGCTCTAACCAAGTGTTTCCATGTGTGAATGTGGGTTTCCTGTTGTCAGTAAGACCATAGGATCATTTTTTCTTTAGGAGTTACCTTCAAAATTTTCCACATTGGCAAGTAAATCAGAATTTAAGGAGAATCTGTAAACTAAACAAAACAATCTAGTCTACAGGCATGGGTTTTGGTTCCTGCTTTATGAACACTGGATGGTTGGCAGTGGTCCTGGATTGAGTTTTGTATTAGCCAGGGTTCTCTAGAGTAGCAGAACTTACAGAATGGATCTCTCTTTATATATATGGTCTTTGATAGAATCACTTCTAGGTTACTGTCCAATTAATCCAACAAAGGCTGGCTATGAATGGAAAGTATAAGAGTCCAGTAGCTGCTCAGTCTACAAGGCCAGCTGTCTCAGCTGGCCTTTAGTATATGCTGGAAACCCAAAGAAGTAGGCTTTAATGGGAGTGAAGGAATGGACTTGCTAGCTAGGTAACAGCAAGAAGGCAAAGAGGAAAAGCTTTTTTCTTTTCTGTCTAGCAAAAGGTATGGCCCAGATTAAAGGTGTGTCTTCCTACCTCAAGATCCGGGTCAAAGATGAGTGACTTCCTGCCTCAAAGGTCCAGATTTAGAAGTGGATTCACTCTAAACCAAACAAAAAAATCTCTTACAGGTGTGTCCTCCATTTCTGGATTATAGTTTATTTCAGATGTAGTCAAGTTGACAACAAGAATAATAGCCACCACAGCCTTCAATCCGCAGTGTCAGAAACACAGGTCTACCCAGTCTCTCTCTCTCTCTCTCTCTCTCTCTCTCTCTCTCTCTCTCTCTCTCTCCAATGCACACTTCCCCAGGGTGACCTACTTTTCATATATAGCTAGGTGATTCCCATTCCAAGAGAGTCTTCTTTGTGACTCTCAACCTTAACTGTCCAAAACTAGCTCCAGGTGGCCCTTTATATAACCTCTCTATTCCATTTATATAATCATTTCCTTGGCTTCCTTATTTACCTTCAGAGGCCCTTTCCACTTCTCACCTGCTTATTCTCTCTTTTATCTGTATTTATTAGCATTTCAGGCCTTTATTACACACATTCATTAAATGCAGTAGACTCCTGACAGGTTTACAAGACTGTAACTGGGCTTATTGTCCCCTCTGATTAATTTACTCCTTTTTGTCTGATGTAGAGATATACTTAGTAAAACTACTCACCAATGAACTCATTTCTTCTGAGCTCCTTCATTTGTAACAGAGATTGCCAGTTACTGGAACTAAAACCATGGGTAACCACATCAGGCCTAACAGAGCTTATGGGAAGTGGAGCATAGTATGCGTCAGCCTCCCCCTCTCTCCCTCAGAACTGTCCCACTTTCCTTTGACTGGAGTCTAACTTCCCCCAGCCTCCTTGGGACTTGCAATTTTTGTTGTTGTTGACATTTTGATGCATTTGTTTTCTCCAAAAAGAGTGAATTTTCTTTGTGAGTTCAGATTCCAGCTTTACGGTCCAATCTGTCAGCACTGATATTATGGAGTATCTGGGCTCTTCTTGCCAATCCCTGAAGCACTCTGGATGGTTAGGTAGACAGGCATAGAATCTGTGCTTTCTACTAAGAGAGTAACATCAAGCTTTTCAACTATGTTTTTAGGGATAGTTGTTAGGAAATGCTGTATCTTTACTTTCAAGTGCATTTCCTCTAGACTAGTGGAAAGAGTAATGAGATTAGCTTTCAGAATCTAGGTTCATATCATATCATAGACTTAACTAGGGAGTCATTTGTCTTCTCTTGAAGCATAGCATCAATATCTGTGAATGGAAATAACAGCACTTACCTCTTGTTGATTTGTTGTGGAGTCAAGATGATGTATGTATTAGTTTCCTGAAGCTGCTATAACAAACCACAGACTTTGTGGTTTAATGGTACTGTGATAGCTATTCCTGGTTGTCAGTCTGCCTACATCTGGAATGAACTACAATCCAGAAATGGAAGGCACACCTGTGATCTAGATCTTGAGGCTGGAAGACACAAGTTTTTTACCTGGATCTTGACATGGAGATCTTGAGACATAGTGGCCATGAAAAACTTTGGTCCAGGCAAGATAGTACATGCCTTTAATACTAGAAGACCGAGGCAAGCAGATCCTGAGTTCAAGGTCAGCCTGGGACAAAGCAAAATTTAAATCCAGGCAGAGTGGTACACACCTTTAATATGGGCCACATCTTCTTCTGGAGGCCGACATAAGGATATTGGAAGAAGGAAGGTTCACTCTTTTTTTTCCTGCTTGCACTTATTTGCCGACACATCTGTTGGAACCTACTTCTTCAGGACTTCAGCTTATACAGATGACCAGCTGAAATATCCAACCTCATGGGACTGAGCAACTACTATCTTCTTGGACTTTCTACTCTTAGCTGCCCATTGTTGGACTACAGACTAAGTCATTCCAATAAGTTCCCTTAGTATGTAGAGACATTCCATAAGTTCTGTGACTAGAGAACCCTGACTAATACAGGCACATAACCTCCCCCCTGTTTTGTGGCACTGTGCATGCTATGTAATTGCTGTGTCAATCAGCTATGGCGTTAACTCCAGCAACAGAATTTATTATCTTAAAATAATCTGCTTCAAAGGTCCAGTGCAGATCTCAATAGGCCAAAATCAAGGTTCTGGTAGGGCTATGTGCTTTCTGAGAATTTTAAAGGAGGTTCTGTTTCCTTGTCTTTTCCAGCTGCCTTAAATTGTCTGCATCCTTGGTTCATTATCCTGCCTTCCCTCCATCTTCAAAGGTGGCGACTTTTCATTTTTATGACTAGTCTCCCATAATCATAGCTTCCTCACTATTGGGAAAGCCTCTCCATTTGTAAAGGATTTAGGGAGTTAAATCATGCTCATGTGGTTAATTCAGGGCAGTCTATGGTGATGATTTAGATATTTTCTAAGGCAAACTGTGTTCTCTGTCATTTCTGAGTCTTCACTAACTGGATTTTCAAGTCAATGTATGGCATTTCTATCATGCTCTGAAGAGTCTTCTCTATCCATTGTCCAATTTAAAATATGGCCCAGAGAGGAACAAACTAGAGAAGGAAATCCTATCTCAATTTTGCTTTATTTCCTTTGAGATCCTGTCAGTATCCCTCATTAGCCTGATCCAACCCTAAGTCAGAGAAGAAGAGAGACCAAAGGACAGGTCATGGAATAGGAGGGCAAGAGCTGAATGCTGGAGAGGTCATGGTGGTGGTGGTGGTGGTGGTGGTGTGTGTGTGAAGAATATCTAGCAAAAAGGTAAAATAAAAGTAGTAAAATCATTGATATTTTATCTGACTCCTGTCTTTTGGTGTTTGTTAAGCAAGTTTCCTTCTTGCTAAGAATGACATAAATGTTTACTTCAGTTTTCTTCTAGGATATTTGTGGGTTTACTTTCAATACTTAAAAATTAAACTACCTAACATTAACAACAGAAAGCCTTTCCCAGGGTTGGGCCCACTTTCTTCTATGCCAAGTTCTACTGTTCCTTTAACGCCAGAAGTTGATAAACTGGGTGTGGGGCCAGGACTAGAATGAGCAACCATTCTGCCGCTCAGCCCAAATCCTCAGTAACCCTTATGGATACTAGGGCAACATTCTGATTAGTGGAGTAAGCATGACTGTGCATATTTCACCTAAGTCTCTGCTTCATCAGGATAACCTTATACATTTAGCCAAGTAAAAAGTTACTTAGTGCATATACTTTTATGCAGGGAATGAATCCTGTAAGTTAAAATATCGATTATGTTTCCTGTCTTCCACATTTGAAAATTCAGCTACTGCATGATTAAGATGAGCCTAGGATAGACAAGAAGTGGACCTCACCCATCATCTTCCATCTTGCGGAGATCTCAGCCCTTAAACTCCTGTAATAAACACGTCTGGCTAGTGCCACTTAGTTGTCGAGGTTAAATGGATCAAAGGGCTATGAAGAATTTCCTTAGTGGAGGAGACACTGCTAAGTTACGTTCAGTAGAGTGGAGCTAGAGTGTGACGAGGGAAGGCAATGCCAGATGCATATTTTTCGAGATTAATTATTGCATTAAAAACTCAAACTGTAGTTTATGTTATGGCACTGCAAATATTTGGCCCAATCACCCAGGTCATTACAACCTTCTTCAGTAGTATGTAATTAAATTGCCTTTTAAATGCCACCTGACAGTTCTGCACATATATAAGGAGAAGAAACCTAACAAAACTTTCTTCAAAGTGCAAACTTTTTGTCTGGTGGAGCAGTTGGCACATGCATCTTAATGTAGGTATATTAAAACACACCCAGAATTTGTTTTTATCAAGAATGGCATGCACCATGGATCTCGAGGGGACTGCCGAGAAGAAAGACATTTTTACTTGTGGTTCTCAAGAGACCAGAGGCACAGCATCCATGTCGGGTCCTGTGAGAAGCACTAGGGCTTGTTGGAAGGCAGAAATGGGAAGAGAAAGCATAAGCAAAAGCATGTATCATGAGGCAGGCAGAAAAGCTGACCCAGGTCAGGACTGAGCAGCTGGGACTCTGTGCACCGTAAGTGCAGAGACTGCTTCTGGTTGTCTGGTGTCTAGTACCAGTGTGATTATATAAGTATTATATAATTATTATATGAATATTGTATAATGATTATATGAATGATTCTATGAATGTAAAAGCTAGGCAGACAAGGTGGCTTATAGGCTTAGAAGTCAAAGGTATGAAGGCAGGCCAGACCTTCACCGTTTGAAGTTAGCTGGGCCCGAGACAGACAGTCTCTGTAGGAACTAGCCAGGTCTCAAATGTCACTTTATCATAAGCACAGAAAAAAATACTGTAGTTAATACAGTAGGACTCAGAATATCTCCAGGAAGGGGAATCAGCCTGCTGTCTTGTTTGAATCATGTCTCTTGCTATGAATTTACTTATAATACTTCAGGGGAAGATGGGACTGTCCAAGGGAAGCAATGCTGGGCATTTCCTTAGCATGCCTGCAGTGCTAACTTCGGGACAGTGGCATTTCTTTCTTGAGAGTGTTGGATTGGGCCTTCTTCTTTTCCATCACATTTGGTGGTGTCACTCGTATTTGTCAACTTTTACTGGGCCATGCGGTGCCTAGACGTTGGATCAAACTATTCTGAGTATGACTGTGAAGGTATTTATGGATGAAACAAAAGTTAACGTAACTAGACAAGTCAGATTGTCCTTCCCTGTGTGACAAGGGCAATACAGTGGAACATAGTTCTCTCTGTGAGACCCATTTGAAACACAGCCTTTTCCTCCTTCCTGGTTGGGTCTTTGGATCAGAACTTTATCACAGGCCAGAGGTGGACTTTTGGCTTGCTGACTAAAGACTCTGGGACCTGTTAGGTCCCATGTAGAATGTCTCCCATAAACTCAGGTATATGAACCCTCAGTTCACAGGTGGTAATGCCATTGTGGGGTTTAGGAAGTGTGGATTTGGTGGTGGAAATGTATCACTGGGGTCGGGCTTTGAGAGTATATAGCCTTCCCTATTTCCAGTTTGCTCTCTCTGCTTCGTGCTTGTGGTTGAAGACCTGAGTTCTCAGCTTCCTGCTTAGGCTACTCTACCTGCCTGCTGTGCCATGCCTCCTGCCATGTTGGGCTCATGTCCCTCTGGAATTATAAGTCCAGATAAACTCCTTTCCATAAACTTCCTTGGTCATAGCACTTTATCAGAGTAACAGGAAAGCAATTAACAGTCACATGAACTATTTCCCAGAAGTACCTCCAGGTGGAGGGTAGGGTAGTAGGGTGTGTGGGACAGTTTGTTTTGGTTTCCTCCCTAGTTTTAAAATCTCCTCCCTATGAATATTGGTCTGGTTCTGAATTGGCTGTGTAATCTTGAGGATAGAACTACTTTTCTTCAGCCTCAATTCTCCCAGCTAGAAAATGGGCATAATGCCCACCTGAGCACCCAGCATTGTATCTGGTACATAGGAGTTGTGTCTAGGACAGTAATGAGCAGTTCTATGTTAAGGATTGTGACCTAGTTTCAGATTGTTCAGGAAAAGCATGCTATATATCTGCATGCTGATGGAGGGGGTAGGAAGGGCAAAGGTCAAGACTGGCATAAAGAGGAGGCAGCTTCAGGGAACCTCTGAGCAGGGGTTGAGTAGAGTGTACTACAGGAGGCTGTGGTTCCTAGAGAAAGCTTTGCTGAGAAGTGAATGAAATCTCTATTTCAGGGCCTCCATCCTGTGCAGGGCAAGTCAGGGTGCCAGAGAGAGAAAGTCGGTTTCTAGTGAGGGAGATCTGTATACATGTATTTCTGATAAATCACCTAACAGAGATCTCCAAAGAAAGTGCTGGATTTCCAGGGATCTGTGCATTTGTTAGAATTTATTTTCTCATTCAATGTAAATATTAAATGTTGAGTCTAAATTTATATTCTAAGTTTTAGATTCCTAAACCATTTCAGTTTCAAGCCCATAAATACATAATCTTCCCTGTTTAAAAGCTTGCCTATTGCCAGGTGTGGTGGTGCATGCCTTTAGGCCCAGTACTCTGGAGGCAGAGGTGGGTGGGTTTCTATGAGTTCAAGGCCAGTCTGGTCTATTTTGTGAGTTCTAGGCCAGCTAGGGCAACATAAAAGAGACCCTGTCTCAAAACAAAACAAAGCAAAACAAAACAAAAAACAAAACAAATACTTTCTACTTTGTGAGGATGTGTGTATGTATATGTATATGTTTATGTGTATGTCTATGTGTGTTTATGAATGTTGTGTTTATATGTATGCATGTATGTATGTGTGCACATATATGTGTATGAGTATGTGTGTGCATATGTTTGTTTGGTCTGATTATATGTATGTATGAGTGTGTGTGTGTATGCATGTATGTGTGGTGTGAATGTATGTGTGTATAAGTATTTGTATGTGTGATGTGAATATATGTGTGTATAAATGTGTGTGTGTGTGGTGTGAATTTACGTGTGCATGAGTATGTGTGTACATAAGTGTGTGTGTGTTTGAGTGTGTGTGTGCGCATGCCTGTGTATGAATTTGGGGATGCAGCACTCTTCTGCTCTGCCAGAGCCTACAGGGGTTGCTGTTCTGAGTCTTGGATCTGGAAAAGTTCCAGTCTGGGCTGTTCTCTTCTGGGTTGGACTGCTGACTGCTGCAGATGCCTGGGCTGCTGCTGCAGAGGACATTCAGAAAGAGTTCCTCTTCACAAATGAGTCCATTCTAGATCTAGTCCTACTGCCTACACTGTGCGACTTTGAAAGGTCACTGCCCTCTCTGAGCCTCCATTTCTCCATTAGTTCAATGCTTTTGAAACCTCAGTGTTGATTCAGTTGTGGACATTGTGATGAGCGGTTCTAAGTTGTGTTGCCAGGACTCACAACAGTATTCTCTTGCAATTACTTGAAATATGCCCAGAGTTTAACTTTTAGTGATAAAAGTCTGCCACCTCCTTGCATAGTTTGGGACTTGACCTAACTAGATGCTGTGAGGGAATGAAGACGTGACAGACTCACAGACACAGAGAAGCTGGGATTCCATGGGCTATGCTCATTCTGATGGAGAAGTCACAACCCTCTGAAGCTTACTGTGCTTATACACACAGTTGCACATGCAGACGGGGCATCACACACAGGTTAACAGGCAGGATTATTATGTTTAGTGGAATTAGGAGGCAGGAGTTTTATCTGTAGGGGAGCAGCCTTCAGGCTGTAAACATCCGAGGAATAAAGCTTTGGTGGCCATTTTTTGCACACACCGTTAACATTCACATTCAGATCTGAAGAAGGCTTTGCCATCACTCTGACTGAGCCTTGCTGGGGAAGGCTTTGTCAATCCTATGGGGCTGAGGCATTGGTCTTTGATGCTGCCATACTTATGTCAACCGGAGCACAGTTGCTCAGGATGTCACTTGATCCCTACAAAAAGCCAGTGTCTGTTCTAGCACACTGTTTCCTGTTTCTGCATTTACTTATTCATTTGGCTTTTCATTTGCTTCCAAACACATACAAAACCAGACATATGGCCACAAGGAGCACCCTTGTGGATCCCTCAGTTGACTTCACATTCTTACCTCATGGGCCTTCTTCTTTTCTCTCCCATCCCCCATCAAGTCTTATCTACTCTAGTATCTTCAAGGGAATTCCAGGCTACTTTAACTATAATAATTTCAGTACTATTTCTAAGAGTCAGGGATGCTTAAAAGTTATATTAATATTGGTATTTCACCTTGCCCCAACATCTAAAGCTTAGATTCTTTTTTTTTTCAATGCACTTAGTAACTTAAATAACTACGAAGTAACTTTCATATCACACATCTCTCTTCAGTATTTGGAATACAATCCAGTTACTTTCTGTGAAAATAAAATTCTGCCAGTGGGCATTTTTATCCAGAGTTATTGAAGAATTGGTTTGGATGACTCCAGGCTTGAAGCGTTGGTGGACCTTACATCCAGAATGCTGGAGATAATACTTGCTGGGCACCAGCTCTGTATGAACTCAGCTAGGCAATCCTGGCTGCTCTCAGCCCAGTGAGAGGGATGTCAAGTGACATAAGTCTGAGGACCTTCGGCCACAGGCAGTCAGTCCTGTGTGTTTAGGAAGGGCCAGCCGTGAAAAGGTTGCCAGTAAGTGACGTAAGTAGCAATGTCCAGGCAGCTGTTGACACCTCAGCCAGCAGGGGTTGTTCTGTGTCCATGTGTCTAGTTCCATCTTTTGAAGGAGGAACTCAATTGCTTTAGGACCAACCGAGGGGTGTTTATCCAGCTTAAAAGCATAGTATCATTTAATCAAAAACTAGATTGTATGTGACACTTGCAAATGGAAGTTAAGTTAGTCTTATTTATTGATTTGTTAACGTGTGTGTGTGTGTGTGTGTGTGTCACTTTATAAGAATGTGGAGATACAGTGGCTGCTTCATCTGTAACATTGGTAGTTAAGACATTTAAATTAACAAGTGCACACGGCCCAGGCTGTTTTCTGGGGAGACTGAGGAGCTTGTTAGATCTATGCTTCATTCTAACTTGTCGACAGGGCTGTCCATTTCCTCTCTGCTGACCTCAGGGTCAAGTTTGGCCTTCCCTTTTTTCTCTTTTCTGTCTTCTAGTTAAGGTCATGTTGCTGTCATTTCCTGATGTCCTGGTTGTTGCATTATATTTGGTTTAGGTCAATGTCAGAACTCTGTGTGTGCTCCTCAGTGGTGTTTTCTGACCAGACTTTTAATGTCTGTTTTTGCTCACCAACACCAATCCATTCTTTGATAACAATAGAATATTGCAACAATTCAATAAAATATTTATGTCAGCATTAAGGATTCCAGTCTCAGCCCCTCTTCACTTTAGATCCCCCTGCCCAATAAATGATTACCCGGGTTATCCTCACAGTTGTTCAGTTGATGCAAATTCAGAACTTCCTGTGATAAACCTGCAGGTTTACTAACTATCTAGAACTTCTCAGAGAACTCAGGAAGGGCACAAGAATGCCTGAGTGGAAGGTATTGGGAACACAGTGCTTCTGTACCTTTTCTGGACATGCCACTGTCCCAGAGCCTCTGTGTTTGTAGTCACAGGGAAGTTCTTGGAAGCTTATTCAGGACTTTTACTAGAAACCACTCTCCAGCCTCACTGTTTCTCCTTCCTTCTTGTGGGTCAGAGGGTGGGGCTCCAAATCTCAACCCTGTAATTGCAATCATGTTTGGGTTTTCTGGTCCCGAGTTGAGTCTAGGGGTCCTACTGTGAATCACCCCAATGTTGCAAAGTCAGAAAACGTTAAGGTTGAAGGAGCTTCTTTGAATGTGGAATAAAGTCACACATGCATGTATGTGCACACATCCATGCATTCACACACATGTATTCACACATGCTAGTACACTACAGTTCTAAAATAGGATATTAAATATCATGCTTATAGAAGCCACTGGCTTCTTCCTAGCCTTTGACAATGCTCCAGGCTTCATCTTCTTTGCTCACAATATTGGATGAGGGTTCTCTCTCTCTCTCTCTCTCTCTCTCTCTTAATTTGATGTTATATAGCTAGAGTAAAAAGGACGTGGAGATTTCAAGTATTTTAGATCATGAGACATTTACCCTAATGCATTTGTGGTTTTGGAATTGTGTATTTTAAGACAGAATATGACTTTAACAGCTGGAGCACTCTGCTGTTTATTAATGAAGTTGAAAAAAAACTGGCCTGGAAGGCATTGTGCTTAGATACACTGAACCCAGAAACAGACCATTGGTAAACACCGAACTAAAACAGACACAGCTTTCTTGGCTGAGAAAGGGAAACATTTGTGCAAGTTTCAAAGAACTGAGGTCAAATAAGCTGGAGTGGCTGCAAACCAGAAGCTTAGCTCTGCCTTCTTTTGAGTTGTCTTAAAAAAAAAAAAAAGGAAATGAAATGAAACAAAACTCTTCTCATGGTTCTAAGCTGTAGTGTGAGAGCAATAGAAAATGGTTTCCCCTTCTGGAAAGTTGTGGGAAATAATTTTTCCCCATTTAACATTATCATCCAGTTCCATCTCTGTGATGAAAATCTGAGATAATCTACCAGCTCATGCTCCCAGAGGCCTCTGTCGGTTGTTACTTGGCCTCACTGCATGAGGTCTGTGCTGGGACAGAGCATCACTGCTTGGTAGAGGATGTTCACCTCATGGTAGCCAGGTAGCAGAGACAGAGGTCTATGTGGAGGATATAGAGATCAGAATCCCAAGGTCCTCTTCAGGTACACGCTTTCTATTTCTAACTTCCTCTGACTAGGTCATACCTCCAAACTACCACCACTTGCCAAAGTGTTAATAGGCTGAAGATCAAGCTTTAATATTGGGGACTTTGGGGACCTTCAGGATCTAACAGGTATGTGCAACATGCATCCCAGAGACTGCATGTATCCCAGGATAGCTATGAATGTGGCCTGACACACTTGTAGGTGACAAACCACATATCACAATGTGAAAAGGTTGGCTACTCCTGATAAGCCATGACAGTGCTGACATGTACTTGTCCTGAGGATCACAGATACAGGATAGTACAGTGACTTGAAACAGAAGTCCCAGAGCTAAGTCAGTCTGCCACTTTTGGGAGAGTCACAGAAATGCTATCTGTCTCAATTTTGTCACCTGTCCATTAGGATGATATAACTCACTCAGAAGTTCAATGCTGACAGAAAAGATATCAACAACGTCACTTATCATTGAAATGAATTATTTATTCTCAAATAGGCATCTAGTATAACTTTTATAAAATACAGAAAACCAGAAAAATTATAATCATTCATTATTATAAAACCCAGAGAAAATACTTACTCAATGTAACATTTTGACTCTTTTTTCTTTTTATAATACATTTTCCCTTACTTTGTTGGGATAACATATATATTTAATATGCCATGATGTAATATGTTCATTTGTACCCAAACTGTAAGCATTTGATATATTATTTGAATATATTAAGATTTTAGAGGATTTCATAAGTCATTGTTGTAATCATATTTTACCCAAGCTTCCTTAATATTCAATAATCAGAACACTATTGTCTCCATATAAAACTGAAGTGATCAGAAATTAACGTCTGTGGAAATAGTCTAGGGCCAGGACTGCCCCAGCCTGAGTGAAATCTGTTGTTTGTCCTAGGGTTATCAGTATTGATCCACAAACTGTTAGCAGAGGCTGTGCAGTTTATGAACAAGTATGCTAGAGACAGCTTTGTAATACTTCCCTCTTCTTCCACATTAGAAGGTTCTTCCTTAGAAGTGCAGGAGGGATGGAGGGCAGGTGTGATTTTGTAGAGTAGTTGCATTGCTTTTAGAGGCAATAAGGTAAGGACCTGCTCCGCTTTCTGTGGGCCTTGGATTGGAAAGTTTGAGGAATGCTGGTATTCACCAAAGCTCTGCAACTGAGCTATTACTGATTAAAGCTGGCATCTGCTTCCTGTACCTCCACCATTTCCTCCTATAGGGCTTTCCCTACTTCTCTCTCTCTCTCTCTCTCTCTCTCTCTCTCTCTCCTCTCTCTCTCTCTCTCTCTCCCTCCCCTCTCCACCCCCCGTGTGTATTTGTTATAATTAAATCAGTGATGTCAGTTAGAAGTTAATGATGTTAGTGGCTAGGAATCTTACTCCTCAGGAAGTGTTTGTATTTTAATAAAGGGTTCTTAGGCCCTGGTGGAACTCACAGGGCTGAAACTGATAGGAACATCTGGGGTACCATGGTACCCAAAGTCTGGACCTCTAAGTCATTCAAGTCAGTGATGTCGTTCATGCAAGGCCAGTGCTATGCACGGCAGCTCTTGAGAAGCCTCACTGGTCTCTCTACTGAGGAGCTGATTGCTCAGAGTGGCTGCTCACTTTCTAAGGGAAGAGTGTCTCTGGGATAATCTTGAGGAATTGTTTGTGAAGTTGATGCAATAAAAGACTGGTTAGCAGCATGTTCAGATTCTTTACATAAAGTACAACTTTATGATGTCAGGCAGGGATCCCTTTATGGCTTACATTAATCATCTGCTTGAAATTGCTCAATGTACTGAAGGCCTTTGCTGGTACAGATAATGAGTTTGACTTAACTGTGTTTCCTTGGGTAAGCAGAGCAGGGACCTTACCTGGGAGCTGAGACCCTGACTGCCATGGTCAGAGTGAACTCAGTGTCAGAAAGCCGGCTTTTATTCACCTGTTGCTCTTCTAGCAAGTCACAGGTGCTCCTTGAGGCAGGGAGCATTACAGGTCTCTAGGTGCAGACCTGTCTACCCACTTTAATCAGCTTAAAAGCCAAGGAAACATTCAGATGTGCCCAACAGAATGGATGACAGCTGGAGAGAAACACAACGGCACCCTCGATGAACAAGGATGGGAGGGACAAATGATTAGTAAGATTCTAAATGGGGAGAAGGGCTGGAGAGATGGCTAAGTGGTCAGGTGCTCTTCCTGCTTTTCTAGAGGACAGAGTTCAGTTCCAAGTGCCCATATAAAAGCTCATAACCACCCATAAAAAACTGTCAAGATGGCTCAACAGGTAAAGGCACTTGCTACCAAGCCTGATGACCTGAGTTGATCCCCAGGACACACATGGTAGAAGGAGAGAATGACCCCCACAAGTTGTTCTCTACCCCTACATGGGCACACATAGTACACTAAATATAAAAAGGGAGGGATACTTCTTTAAACAGTCCCAGATGGCCTGATAGCAGATGGAAAGGAAAGGAAGGAAAGGAAAGGAAAGGAAAGGAAAGGAAAAGGAAAGGAAGGAAGGAAAGGAAAGGAAAGGAAAGGGAAGAAGGGAAAGGGAAAAGAAGATCAGTCATTAGGCAGCTGTGAATCCATATCTCTCAGGAAGCTGGCTTCCTGGAAGGAAGTCAGACTTTAGCAAAAGACACTAGGTACCAAATAGAGCTGATCTGATGCCAGCCTCTTTCCTAGGGTCACAGAGTGATCTTTCCTTGGCACTTATAGTCTCATCTGCTTCCTTTTAGCCTGATCTACCCTGGTGATGGCTCCACTGGTCGCTGTTGTATCCAGTCCACGTGCCCGGCTCTTTGGTTGTTTCCTTAGGCTGGGTACTCAGCAGGCTGGATCCCTCCAATTCCACACAGGAGCCTGCTGCACAGCCAAGAACTACTATGAGGTGCTGGTACTCGGTGGGGGAAGTGGGGGATCACCATGGCCACTCGCATGAAGAGGAGAGTTGGAGCGGAGAATGTGGCCGTTGTTGAACCCAGTGAGGTTAGTGTCCCTTGGCTTGTGTGAGAGCATGTATGTGCATGTGTTAGGCTGTGTGGGCACAAGGTTTTATGTCTTGTGTTTAATGCTTTTCATGGTATAAAAAAGAGGAGGTGGCAAGGATCTGGGAGGAGTTTGGGGAGGGAAAAGAGTATGATGAAAATTTATTGCATGAAAAAATTCTTTAAAAATAATAATTTAAAGAAAGTACTGGGGGAGAATGGAGTGTCCCCAGAGCTTTAAGCTTTTTGTGTCTTGTATTTCTAGCTCATTAGGGATGCCATACATGTTACTACAACATAAGTAGCTTAAAACAGAAAACACATATTGCCTCACAGCTTTTTGAGGCTACCAGTCCCAAACTACTGAAAGAGTCAAGCTCGACTGAAGGTTGCTTGTAAAAGAGCAAAGGGTTTGCTCCACCTCCCTCCTAGGCTCTAGTAAAGACTGCTCATGGAGCAATCTTTGTCAACCCAGGTTTGCAACATCATTTGCATCATGGTCCTTGTCTTTGAGTGGCAACCTCTAGGTGTCTCTGTGTTGTGGAGATTTTCACCTTGCGGGGGGGGGGGGGGATGGACTACAAAAAGTCCCAACAATAGACTGAAGTTTGACTGCAGAGACCAATGAGTTTAATAGGGTTACTAACAGATCACTGGGGAGGGACTTTGAGTAGGAGCATAGGTAATCCTGAAGTAGCTTCACTGGAAGGTCTGCATTCAGCATGGATGAGGATTCCCTGTGTATTACAGAGGTGTCTCTCTAGTCCTTACACACCCGTGTACTCTAACCCCTCCCTGAGATCCCCATGGCCACGTGGAATTAGAGCAGAGTCGTGTACGGCTATTTGGGTGGAGCGGCAGATGCTGTATCATGGCTGACTCACAGTGGGTCTCCCACTGGTGCTTTTCTCTCATGTGCATTGCTCTTCTGGGAACGGAGCAATTATTTCTCTCCTTCAGATTCTCACCAGGCCTGACCCTGCTTAGTTTTCAAGACTAGACAAGATCAGGCACCTTTGGGGTGGTATGGCTGTAAGCTGGGCAATCTTCTCTGTCCTGCCCTATAAGGAAGCCCCCATGGGACCTTTCTTGCAGGAGCTGGTTATGTTAAGGCTGTGGATGCCTGCTATGGTTGCCTGATGGCTGGAGATGTTTGTAGACCAAAGAAACTCTTAAGCTGGTGTTTTTATTTCATTTTCTGTTCAAGATGGACTCAAAATTGATGAGCTTTCATAGTTGGAGGTCTCTGCCCTCCTCTTTCAGGATCACAGCCATTATTGACCTTAGGAAGATTACAGACTCTTCTTGTGTCTTCTTTACTACCTTCTGAGTTCTAGGCTGCTCTGGCTAGCCAACCTAGCCAAATGCCAGAAACCTTTTGGCAATATGGGGAGTTTTGATTTCTTGGTCCACCCAATGAGTGAATTCTCACAAGCCATTAAATTTAACTACCCTTTGCTCTGAGCCCAGAACAATTAATCACAATTAACGTAGATCGGGGCAGCGATCAGGATGTAAAGTGAATAAATAAATTAATGAAAAAATGACTATCTGAAGCAAGATCATTGTAGAGGAAAATCATGAGAATTTGTGTTTTGTTCGATTGGCTTTGGGTGTAGAACTTCTGAGAAAGAAAGGACAGATGAACCAGAAGCATCTGTGGGATCAGAGCTTGAAGATAATGAAGTTTTGATAACCCCTAGAATTGCCAGTGAGCTTCCAGACTTTCCACAATCTTCACATTCTTTCCAGGAACCACGTATTGCTTTTAGACTTAATTTTCCTTACTATCTAAATACACAAATTATACACATAAGTATATATATATGATCTATCTATATTGCATATATGTAACAATACATAATAAACATCAAGTCAGGTTTTAACAATAAACTATTGTGGCTAACTCAGTAGTCATTAAAGACAACTTATCATTTTGTTTTGTTGGTCTTGGAATTATTCTTGGTTGATGACAATCTCCCAGAATTAATGTATTAGAAGACACAAGATTTGGGGATTAACCATCTGCTGACTTTTCTATAGTGCTCTAAGGGTCAGGAGGGAGTGATGGAGAGTCTAGTCGAAAGAACTTCAACTAAGATGCTTTGGTTAAGGCTCAAATGGAAACAACTTCCCCTAATATTTTGTTTCTCAGAGGCATTTCTACCAGCCAATCTGGACACTAGTGGGTGCTGGTGCCAAAGAGTTGTCCTTATCGGACCGTTCTACAGCGAGTGTGATTCCATCCGGTGTGCAGTGGATTCAAGATAGAGTGGCGGAGCTGAACCCAGACAAGAACTGTATCCGCACAGAAAATGGCAAGGAGGTAACTGTCGGGGCTGCTGGGCTTTCTTGTTGTCTGGGGGCTGCGTAGCCATTTCCAAGCTGCACACCTCCAGGATGGAAGATGGCACAGGTGCCTGTGTTTGTGTTTACAGCTCTGTGTTAAAAGCTGCATGACATGACAGTGCGTAGTATATGGAATAGGCAGAAGGATTGAGTAGTTTTGAACATTCACTGTGTGATACAGTGGACCTTGTTGATTAGTACAGTGTCTTGAGACTGTATTTTTGTTGAACAAATGCTATTTCTATGTATTGAAATAGCAGCTGCGTTTTTATAACTGACATCTGGCTTTCCATAGGAGGTGAGTATTGGGAAATATCTACCCCAGTCACAGTCCAGGCATCCTTCCAGACAGTTATGTGACTAAGGTTTATCTCAGCACTAAGGGGAAATGATGCTGCTGGAGGTAAGGTTTAGACAGTGCTTAGCACTAGTTAGAAGTTACCTTCTATACTAGACCCATAGGATTGTCAATAGCTGTTTCCTCCATATTTGATGGATCCATTGAAGTACAATGGTGAGACCACAGGCTCAGTATCAAGCTGCAGTTTCATGTTTTCTATCTGCTGCTGAGCCCAGAACTGCAGCTGCCAGTCAGTTCTTCAGGGAACTCACCCTTGCCACAGGCCCCTCCTAGAGCTCACTCAGCACAGAGCCCACGATGCTTTATGGTGAAGCATGTTGTACAGAAGACATACCTTCCCTCACACCACAGGTCACACCTAGAGGATGAAGGTTCCATTTTCTCCTTGTAGTCCTAGAACTATCGAAGACCTCAGCTATGCTTGTTGGATGAGTGAATCTATACTTTCATTTCCTTGTGAAAAACAGAGTTTTATCCAAGTAAACAGATAATAAAATCCATCCTGATCTGTACTCTATGCCATCCAGAGAGTCAATACCTTGACTCTCTTGGTTCTGGAGGGAAGTCAAAGGAAGTAAAGGGCAGGGAAAGTGATAGAAGGGATGGGATCTGTGGTGATGTCCTAAAGGGAAAACACAGGCACACTGTAATGAAAGATTCTTTGCTCTACACATATCTTGGTGGTTTTACCAAAGTGTAATATCGATTATTTGTAAGTATTGGGCACCAACAAGCTTATGGGAGAGAGGTCATTAAGAAAGAATAAAGCCCAGCCAGAAAGAACACAACCACAACAAAAACAACAACCAAACCAAACCAAACCAAAAAAAACTACCCCCCCCCCAAAAAAAAAACCAAAACAAAACAAAGGCTCAAGCCTTTTAAACAAACTTCCAAGTCTGCTGACCCAAACTTCAAGGAACAGCAAAGCATGTAGACATGACTTTTGAGCAATTCCAGAGAACAGAGTCCTTGCCAAAAGGCCTAATATGGACATGAATTCTCATTGCATACACGAGGTGGAGGTGGGGACAGGGAGAGGGATCCTGACGCTAAGAACCTAGTAAATCAGCAGCTAAACCCTTGCAAAACTCCAGGCTCACCAAGTAATAACTGTCACATAGTAATTTAGAAATAGAAGGGTGCCAACAAAAGGTTCAAAGATGACAAACCCGCCCTCAGCCAGTGACTAAGCCACACTGGCTCATACTGAACACACAGTCCATATTTCCCTGTTTAAATGTTCTTTAGAAAACAGTAACAATACGTCCTGAGCTTGCACCTGTGCAAAACACTACTCTAAGTGCTTTACAGGTTTCTGCTCATCGAGTGCTCAAAGCAGCTCACCAAGGTAGGTACTGTTTCCATTTCACAAATGAAGAAACTGAGACATGGCTTCCCTACAAGAATTTACTACGTACTTCTATGTCCTAGATGCTAGTCTGAAGACTGAACTTACAATGAGAGAGTTTATCTCCTCCAAGAACCCAGTCTGATGGGAAAGATAAGGGTTTCAGATAATAACACAGGAAATTACTAAGATACAGCATGGCCAGAACCAATCGGTTTGTTAGGTCAAGGAAGGCTTGCCTAAAGGAGTTCTTTCTTAAAGGGTGAGTAGGCATTAGTTAGGGTTAGAGGTAGGAGCTACATGCAAACACCTTGGAGGAGGAAGCAGAGGCATTGGAGGAAACAAGCCAGTATGGCTAGAATAGGAGGGGTAAGAAGGAAAACCTTAAGTTCAGAGAAGAAATAAGACTTGTGGTCTAGAACACAGACTCCCGAGGTAGGGGCATCAGAGACACAGTCTAGGTCATAGCACTGCCCATAAGTCTACTTCTCATCTGTTGTCTGTGACAGGAGACACTATACTAAGAATAGAAGAATTTGGTAAATTGAATCATGTTTGCTAAGGAACACTGATTAATTTATGCAGTCTGAAGAAGGCTCTCTAGGGACATGCTACAAAATTAAAACTTGAACTTAAAGGCTCCCATCTGTGGTGAAAATTGCTAAGTGGGTGACAAGAATCATAAATCCAAAAGACTCAGACAGAGTGGGAGGATCAATTAAAACCAACAAGCTATCTCCCGAGAGACGTTAGTACTGATTTCTGATGCCGTCAGCCTGTGCAGTGCTATGCTCAGTGAGCTCCTAGAAGAACTCTACCAGATTCACCTACTTCTTTCCTAACTTCAAAACAACACTCTATAATTACCCCAAGTTTCTGAGCCTTAGAAGTCACAAATGATGCATGGTCACCTATTGGGGCTCTTATTCTTCAGAGATGTAAAAAAAAAATTGTAATCCTCAAGATAATTAAACCTATTACTGAGACACCGAGGAATCCCCGGATCCCCAAGAGACCCACTCAATGAGGCAGGCCTAGTTGTGGCAGGGAACTGTGTGCATTATTAGAGAGAGGCCTGCTGACCTATGAGCAAAAGACTTCCAGGTAAACAAACCATGATGCTCAGTCTTAGGAAAGAAGAGTAATAATATGCAATTTAATCTGGTCTCCTGGAGATATCGAGGAAATGAAGGAAGTTTTGAGCTATCAGCAGAGGAATAACAATATATAAGCCTTTAATTTCTTAGAAAAACATATGCACATATATTTACTTATATGGGCTTATATATATGCCTTTCTGCTTTTAGGTAAGATGAAGAGCAGCTTTTTTTCCCCCCTGTCCTCTTCCAGGACAGGTAAGCCTGACTTAGCAAGGGTCATGTAGGAAGGACAAAGAGTAGTGAATTGACCTTGACCTCAACATGAATCAGCACTGTGCTGATGTCACTGAAAAAGGCAAACACAGTGCCTGACCGTGGGAGAGAACAGTCCTGCTGTTTCTAGGCCATTCTATTGTGTCCCCATGCCTTCTTCCTGGGTATTTTGTTCATAATAGCATTAATAACCCAGATGGCCTTCCAGCTAAGGCATAATCCCAGACTCCTGACACTATCCCCTTCAGTGGCTGTTTTCCCCATAGAACCAAGAGTGTCAAGCTGTTGACTCTGCGGACAGCATATATAGATCTGGATGGTTCTTTTTTCCTCCTGTTAACCTTGATAAACTTTTCTAAAAATGCAACTAAAATTATTCCTTCATATATTTGTTCATACAACCAGCATTGCTGAGTTCCTCTCTAGGTTCTAGGACTACAAGGAGAAGAAATAACCTTTATCCTCTGGGAGTATTCTGTGAAGTAAGGGAGGGCATGGCCTCTGTACAACATGGTCACTGTAAAAAAGCATCATGGGCTGTGTGCTAAGGGATCTCTGGCAAAAGTAAGAGGCACAGGGAAGCCTGGACGCACTGGAGTCATGTCTCCTTTATGGCAAAGTGGGTCCTCTTCAACAATCTCTCCTGGATAGAGTGGAACATTCTTAGGCTTGGAGCCTGATCTGTTCAACCGAGGTTTGCTCAGCTTGCTGTCTGTCCTTTTTAGTTTACTCTAAGATCACGGAGATTCCCATCCATATCTCCTTGCTGGGCTCCTGGGTCTTGCCTAATTGCTTTCTTTGTTTAGCTTTTTAAAGGGGTGTTCTTACACTTCCCTCTTACACTTTCTCCCACTATATCTTCCCTTTGATCCTAAACATGCATGTTCATTACCATATTTATAGATATCATTGTTTTCAGCATGAGCAATCACAATCCCTATTTGAATCATTAAACATAAACAACTGTATAACATACTTTCCAGTAACCTTTGAAAGAAGCTTCCCAAATGTGATATTGGTTCAGTTTGATCAGATTCATAAAATTATGATATATCATAAAACAGTCATATTCTAAAGATGATTGCCTATCTTTTGAGATTAGGAAGGTGTTCTTAGTAGGCTCCAAGGCCTAAGATTTTTGAAACAATGATTTGTGAGGCAACAGAAAGGGAAGAAGGGTGGTAAACTGTGGATCGTATCCACCCTTGCCCACCTTGCTCACCCTGCCCACCACCATCTACCTGGAGACAGTTGCATTGACAGATGGAGGCATGGTGCTGATTTTTGAGTATTAGTCTAACACCACATATATATATATATACATACATATATATATATTTGTTTGTGTTGTAGATCTCCTACAGATATCTTATCATCGCTCTTGGAATCCAGCTGGACTATGAGAAGGTACAGTCTTTAGTTGTTTGTTATACCCTCTAATTTATGCTAAGACAAAACTAAGATACACTATTCTCTCCTTACATTCGTTAGCAATTGGGAAATGATGGAGAAATGGTTCTAAGATACCCACCCATCCCCCAAGTCTAGCTTATTTCTCAGAGTCTTTTCTTTATGATTTAAAAAAAAAGTCTTCTCTAAGATTCTGTTAATGATAACAATGTGTTTTAGCTTTGAAGTTTAAGTACAGTTCAGTATGTCTGTGCCCTAATGATGTTTCTGGCAGAAACAAGCTTTTTCTGTACTCACAGGAAGCCAGCCTTGTCATGTAGGAATGAGCTGGACATATAAAAGAATTGGCTTTCCTTTGCAAATCAGATCTACCTTGTGAATTCTTAAGCAGACTGTAACAGCAGAACATAGCTATTAGTTCATCAGACTCTGGAAGCATGTTTAGGTTTTACTGTATAGAGACTTGAGTGTCTTGGGTAGGAAGTGACTACCACGGTATAAATGATACCTAGAAGTTTCTTAGATGTGTTTTCAGCAGGCAAAGGAGCTACAAGTTCCTGAGAACTGCGAGAAGCTGATTTTCTCAAACACTTTAGAGTAATTCATTTGTTTTTGTGATTCCCAGGAGCACTTTGGGACTGTAGGCAAATAGTCACAGCACACAAAGCCTGGTGCTGACACAGGCTGCAGATCTGTGATCCCAGCTTGTAGAGGTGGCTCATGGAAGGTCTTTGGGGTGTGTTTATATGTGAAGAATTATGACATGCCTGGGGTGTGGGGAAGGTAGTGGAGGTGTGTTAGGATATGTTATATGAAGGTTCTCTAGAGGCTTCTGTGTCTTATAAGGAGGGAGGAAAAAGCCAGGATTGAGAATTTTGTAGTGCCCTCTTATAGTGAGCTAAGAAACAACAGTTTTTTTTTTTTTTTAAACAAATATTGGAATAGCAGAGCTATTACATTTCAGATACTTGATGCATATAGAAACTGACTCTGTTATACAGTGTATATAAGTATTCAATAATCCCAATATAGAGCTACTTTATCTTTACTCTCAGTTTTTAAAGGCAGCCATTACTATGGAATCATTGTTAGATATTAACAATGAGTTCTAATTATATCTGTGCTAATACTCATGTGCTTTCTTGTTCTGGACTGCTCCAAATTTACCCTTTAGTAACTGTACATCTATATACTCCCTAGTCAGCTTTTATAAACCATGTATATGAAACCATGTACGTAGTTGTAAGTAACCTCTAAGTTTCTTGCATTTCTCTGGCTGTATTTAAGACTAAAAATTAAAGAGTATGAAAGTATGCATAAATATATTGATGAGAAAAAAGATGTAGAGGCTTGACCCCTTTACAGCTTCTGGTGAGGAAGGTCTTTTTCCTCCATCTCCTAGACGAAGAAACAGGCTGAGAGAATGTAACTTAACTGTGGCTAGTGCACTACTGGGTACCCATTGGTTGAAAATTCTAGAAAATTTCCTAAGTGACTATAAAGAGAAAAAGAGGGCAGTTATCTGCAGATACAAGATCCCTGTGGAGCCCTAGGCAGGGATGTAATGACTTTTGTCAGGCTGAATCTCCACTCTGTCTGTTGGATGTATGGTGTTCTCATGCTTGTCGCAGACCATCTGTCCCTGCTCTTTCTCATGCCAGCTCCACCGAGTGTCTTCAGTATGGTGTACTGCTCACTGCCCTGTCTTGAGGGACAGACAGGATAGTCCTCAGCCCTCGCAGCACACAGCCTCCCTCTGTACTCTCAAAGGGCAATTAATTTATTCTCTTCCTGATGCTCATGTGTCTTCTCTCTGCTCCCATCTCTTTGCCCCTGAAAGCCACACTAGTGGATGTGGGAGCATGAAACACACCTCACCACCACACAGAACTTCCAGGAAGGGGTCTGGATGCCAGGTTACAGTACCCTTTCTCTTAACAGTGGCTTTTAAGTACAAGGTAACTTACTCAGTTACAACACTGTTAAGTAGGAAAGGGGGGCAGAACCCAGGACTTAAATATTCCAAAGTACACGTCCTCATTGCCTACTTTACTATCTCACCAAGAGTTTGATCTGCACAACCCAAGAGGGTAATTTCAGTCTTCTGTTACTGGCATCATGGACGAACAGCTCTTGGTTGTTCTTGCCTCGCCTCAGAAAGGCAAGTGGTTCTCTTGAAGGCAGTTCTGGCTGGCATCCTGTCCTCACTCTGGAGATGGGAAGAGCTGTAACCCAACTGCAGCTTCTTGTCCAGGGAGATGGTGGTGGTGGTGGTGGGTGGGTTCTTCAGGGTTGAGCCCATTCTGCAGCTTGACAGGTGACTTCAGGGGCCCCAGCTGTGGTCTGGTGTCCGAGCCTCTCATTTGTCTGTCCTGTGCGTGAGTACAGGGGAGCTGATGCTACTGTGATGTCTGAATGACTGTAGAAATGGAAAAGAACAAGGGCTTCAAAAAGCATTGGCATAGTTTTGTTTTTTTAAATACGTAAATTTGCTTTAATCTCTGATAAATGGTAAATTTATGTGTATACCAAAAAAGAAATGTATTTGCTTCTTTTTAATTTTGTGAATTAGTATGCATCATAATAGTTTTCATAAGGAGCTCTTCATGTGTTTTTGATATCCTGACCTATATTAAGTAGACTCCTTCCTTCCGTTAAATATTTCTTCCTTAGGTTTTCATGTCTAGTAGACTACATTATTTCCCTTTCCTTCCTTTCCCTCTCTTACGGCCTCTTCCTTTCCTTTTACAATTTTCTACTTCCTTGATGTACACGCGCGCACGCGCGTGCGCACGCGCGCGCACGCGCACACACACACACACACACACACACACACAAGTTTAAGTCTATAATAGGTATATGAGAAAAATATGTTATTGTTTTTCTGAGTTTGATGTATTTTGCTTAATACGATGAGATCTACATTATATTAATTTTCTACAAATGTCATGATTTAATTATTCTTTGTGGCTGAGTAAAATTTTATTATCTACCTGTCTCACACTTTTTATCTGTCTTTTTAAAAAACAAATTTCCTTGTGTTTGGTTGCAGATTAAAGGACTACCTGAAGGCTTTGCTTATCCCAAAATAGGGTCCAATTACTCAGTGAAGACAGTGGAGAAGACGTGGAAGGCCCTGCAGGACTTCAAGGAAGGCAATGCCCTGTTCACCTTCCCAAACACTCCTGTGAAGTGTGCTGGTGCCCCCCAGAAGATCATGTACCTATCGGAAGCCTACTTCAGGAAGGTGCGGCTTCTCTTCAGGAGAGAGTTGACAAGGGCAGGCGCCACCAATCGAGCACCTGCTGCAAATTCACTTTGATCTCTGACATGTGACCTTCCTGTTTCTCAAAGTTTTGTTCCATTTGAACACAGTTACTTAGCTGGATGTGGAGACCACTTACCATGCACATTCTCTCTCACGAAGTTGTTCTCACAAATTAGAAGAGGTTTTTCTATAGACTTAAAAAATATGGTGACAGTAATACTGTACATATAAATGAAGTATTCCATTTAGAACTGTGTAAAAGCTCATTGGCAGACTATGTTAGTAATTGTCTAAATACTTCAATATTTGTAGTTAGGCAATTAATTATAAATTACACATCTATACATATAAATTACACATATAAATTACACACACATTATGTATATGTGCACATATATGTATATACATGTATATATATGAATATAGTGACAGTCAGTTGTTTTCACTCAGGCTCAAGGTTATGAGTATTTTCTGGCTCTTGATACATGTATTTGCAAATAGGCAAAATGCCAGTTTTAAAGGTAAAAAATGTTCATATGGAATTTCAGAGCTTCTGTAATGAGGTTTTGTTTTTTTGTAATGAGGGTCAGGGGAGGTTTGCCCAAATACCTGTGTGAGAGCAGATGGTTGCCTGTGGCATATACCTGGCGTCAGGCAGTGGGGGCTGTTTCTGCCCTCCCTATGCTTTGTGGGTCCTATGAGGTGTTAAGAGACAGCTCCAGTGACTGCTTCTGATGATGAGGAAGTTCCTTCCAGCTCATAGGGGTTGGTACAAGCTTTTGAAGTTCTAACAGCTCTACTTGAGAGAAAATCTCTACAGAAGGTCTTAATTCTGGTCTGGATGAAAAAAAAATGAGAAACAAAATAGTGGCTGGAGTAATTGTCTGGCTTTCCTCTTTGCTTTTTCTTAGACTGGAAAGCGATCCAAGGCTAATGTCATCTTCAATACAGCTCTTGGAACAATATTTGGAGTTAAGAAGTACGCAGATGCCTTGCAGGAGATCATTCGGGAGAGGAACATCTCTGTCAACTATAAGCACAACCTTATTGAGGTCCGAGCTGACAAACAGGAGGCTGTTTTTGAGATCCTGGACAAGCCTGGGGAGACTCACGTGATTCAAGTGAGTGGCAGGTTCAGCTGGCTGCCTGGAGCCTTATCTGCTGCTCTGAGCAGCAGATTCAGGACACAGGAGGGCACCTCTCCCTGGACCATCATTGCTACTTGCTGGGGAAGGCTGTTGTTGATAGAGCAGGAAAGGGAACTGAAGAGGGCAGGATGGGAGAGACTGTGTCAGCCGAGGGCTGATCTGCGGCTCTATGTGATTTTTTTTTTTTTTTTTTTGGTCTTATTCTTTAAGTCCTCTTTAACTCCTCCCTGACACTCAAACTATTTCACTTCATTTTATTGCCTGGAGAGTTTAGGGAGTGCTTCTTCAAATGCCCTGTGAATGTCTAAATCCTTGGTGTGTGAGACACAGCCCTGCTTGTGAACTGGAAGGGAGCTGTGAGACAGGAGTGTTTGTTTTTCATCCGTGGAAGAAGCTGTCTTTGCACATCTTTCACCTGTGCAAACACCCAACCCTTAACTTCCTTCTTAAGGGACTTAGCAGAGCCACCACCTTCCTTGGAAAGATTTCAGCCTGTGCTGTGGGCTCCGGGTTTTGGGCATCGGTGTCTTTCCCCACAGAGTGGGAATACTACATCTATGGAAGAATTATGGAGATTAAGCACAAGATGTAATGGTATTGGAGAATATTTGTTCATTCCATTCTGGTAGGAACTATCAGCAGTGAGAATACATGGCCGGCTCACATTGTACTCTGTATTTAATCACGATGAGTTCCATAAAAAGGAATTTTGAATGAACCGAAGATTAGTCTTCTAAACACCCCAAAATTAAATAAGAACCTTTTCAGCTTAAGCTCTTTCTAAAACTCACTGCATCCATTTTTCGTTCTTAAACAGAATATATTAAATATCATTAAAATGTTACTGATGGCGCAGGGGCATACTTTAAAAGTCTTTTATTTGAAAACATCCTCAAACTTAGAGAAGTTATAAAAACAAAAATAGCAGAAATAAAATCGTGCATGTTTTTAGTTAGATTCATGTACAGAATCTTATAGCAGTTGCTTTAGCTTTATTATTTGATTTTCCCTCAATCTCTATTTCTGTTAATTTCCCTAGATACAGGTGATAAATATCATGCATTATTCCCCTTATCTCTATATAATTTTTCTAGATAAACTTCCTAAGATAAGAGTACTTTCTTATGTAACCACAATAGTTGAATTGCTAGTTACTATGTGCCTACTAAATTTGGCACATATATGATATTTTTATCTACTATATGTATGCAATTTTGTTGAGTGACCCAATAGCTCTACAACACTCTTCCATGTCTAGTACAGTTAGTCTGATGTCTTTTTAGCCTCCTTCAATCTGGGGCCATTCCACAACTTTCCTCTATCTTCTGTGACTCTGACATTTTGGAACAACATAGCCTTCCTCTCTGCACTTTCTCAGAAATGGAATCCTCCTCATTTCTGGCTATGAGTTTTCCTTATGAGCAGTTCATAAGTAGCCTGTAGTCCAAGGAGTTCATTGCAAGCATACAGGAGGTCTGTTCTGGTCTCTAGTCCAGAGAAGGGTTAGTTTCTGCACTGAATTACCATCCTTTCTCCTTATCTTTTGAGAGGCATTTTTCTGGTCAAGCACACACTCTATTCTTTAAAGTATCACCCAGACTTAGTACCCACTGAAGATACTCATCTGCTTTGCTTTGTGTGATGATTACAAAATGATTTTTTTTGACTCCAGAATTTCATCCACACTTAGCAGGGAAGCACTTGGCATTTTATCAGCAAGTTCCTTTTCTTTTGTGTTTATCAGTTAATTACTGGTATGAACTCATGGCGGCTCATCTCCTCTAATATTTTGTCACTCATTAATGCTCTTCTAGTTATTTTTTATTGTCCCAGATTTGGTCAGAAGCTTCAAACTGGTTCCAGAGTCCTTGTGACACAGCTCGCTCTTCTTTTCCCTAGCACTTCCACGGTGTCTGCTCATCTGGTTCTGTCCCCCCAGATCAGGGTCCTCACTGTGAACAGTTCTCATGCGGCTGTGGCCAAAGGGCCCACTGGAGTGTTTGTATGGACACGGTTTTCATTTTACTCAAGTTGTTGTTAATGTTGGTTTTTGCTCTCCCGCTTTCTAGCCTGTCATAGTTGTTGTGAGGTTTGGAAGGTCCTTCCTCCTCTAGATTTTTAAACTTGCTGCTCCTGAATTTTTTTTTTTTTCCTGGAAAACAAGTGAGCCAAAATTGTGAATTTCATGCAAAGTAGAATGGGCTGTGAGTGGCTGACTGTCCAAAGCAGACTTCTCTGAGAAAAGTGTGAGCTTGAGCAAAGGAACTTCAATTTGCAGTGTTTTAAAAGTGTGGTTTCTGGCTGAGCTCTGGGGAGTCGAGGCTGTAGGTAGAGACCTGGATGAATGAGAGGATAGTTCCTTTGCCAAGTTTGTAAAGGAGGAAGGTATTTTGTGTCACCTTTGAGTGGTAAGATTCCAGCTTAGATATTTCAATTAAGCTCTTAGACTATGAATACCAAAAAGCCCACTGAAGACTTTCAAGTAACTACTACCAGGGCTAGAATCACCCAGGGAGCTTTGGAAATGTGCTGATTCCTGGGTATCCATAACACACATTTTGATTAATTGGCCTGGAGTATGGACTGAGGAACACTGAATTTCAAAAATTACCCTAATGACTCTCATGTTCAACTGAGACTGGGAACAGCCATGTAAGGAATTATATATACCCTAAAGCCTAGTGGTTTGGGATACTTTATTATAACTGGTCTAGGGTTCTTCGTGATCATTAACAAACAGACCTTGCCGTCAGGCCCCTTAAAGGGTATGATGGTCAAGAGCACTAAGCATTTGCAAACCTTTCCTGAGGTTAAATAACCCTGCAGCTGAGCGTTTGAATAAATGCAATCCAACTTTTTGATTTCTGGCCTCTCAGCGATTGTTGAGTCCCACGGGACACTTAGAGGCTGTTGACGTCTCCTTTGTAGAGAGATTTACACAAGGTTGAGACGGCCTTAGCATATAAACATGTTCACCCTAGTGAAGCATGAATGATTGAGTAAATGTGTCCTGAAGTAGACCTGACAAGACACTGAAGTTGCTACATGGGATTGTAAAATAAAATGAATAAAGGCACTACTACAAAACGAGGAAGAAAATTACACAACTAAAACATTGAACGAATGGGTGCGGCCTCAGCAGGGATCATCTGGGACAGCCTTTATTTATGTGTTTGGGGAAAGGAAACCTGTCTCTGCGCTCAACACTACTGAATACACCGAATGCTAGACAAGATCCCTCTTTACTTCTCCAGGATGTTAGAGAATTTTATCCCTCAATTTGTCCTCTTATAATGGTGACTTGGAACTTTTTTTTTTTTTTTTTTTTTGTATTTTTAGAGCTGAGTCATTTGGAGGGGTGATGTTTTAACATCATCTTTACCAGTTTCAAGGCTCTAAACATCTCTTTACAGAATACAACTGAAGAACCAAACCCAGTCAATACTAAGTTGACAGTTGAGGGTCAGAGAGTTATAAACAATATTTGTCACTCCTTGATTTTTAGCAAGAATGGTAGCATCGATGGAGTATTTCAGAACATTAGTGAATTATACTTCAAAATACTGGGTTCCCCACTTCTCCTATTGGAGGTATTTGGGCTCAGTATAGTCAGATCATAACAACCTGCGAGGAGAGATGTTTAGTTCCTCATTATCCTCCACCATAGCCCCTAAAGTCTTGGAGAACATATGGATCGATACATTCACTAATGCATAATACTCCCTGCGGCCATTATGATACTCAAAATGAGGAAGACAGAGAAAGGCTTGTGGGTTGCAGATACACTGAAAAGATGCAAATGTGGATGCTCTTGTTTTGTGTAGTATGAAATGCTTCATGTCACACCACCTATGAGCTCACCAGATGTCCTCAAGAAGAGTCCTGTGGCTGACTCTGCTGGCTGGGTGGACGTGGATAAAGAGACTCTGCAGCATAAGAAGTACCCAAATGTGTTTGGCATCGGGGACTGCACCAACCTCCCAACTTCAAAGACTGCTGCTGCAGTAGGTAGGTTACCAGCTCTGATTCTCCTCAAAGTTCCAGAAAAAACAGAAAAACAGAAGTTTATCATAGACTTTCATAATTCAATGATTTTAATATCATTCTATTTATAATGGGTAAAAACCGTTTATGATCTGAAAAGACTTTGGTTTCCCCAAGATAGGCAGAATCAAGTCCTCAATGATCCTGGAGTTTTATGGAGAAGAAAATAACTTTTAAAGGCTTTACCAAAATACCAAAAGAGTGTGTCCTTACCTGTCACAGAGACTGTTTTCAGGGCAATAAAGGGGGTGACCTCTCCCAGCTCTCTAAGTAGTAAGCTTGGTGATTGCCATGCTTACATCTCTGTACACTTGGTCCTTGATACCAGGCAGCTTGGTTATTTTTCTTCTGCCTAAAACACTGTAGAGCTAGGGAGGCATTTGTTTCTCTAGAAAACACATGCAAGTCAATGAAAGCTTGCAGACCAGAAAATTGTTCTATATAGACAAGCACAGTGGAGCATGCCCTGATTGCTGGTACATGATTAAGGCCTCAGCCTGGAAAACTAAATTCTTTACCTAGATGTTCTGCACTAGCAGTGATGGGGAGAATTGCCTTTTAGATTCTGTCCTCTACAGACCAGAGCTGTCTTATGTGGATGCCACAAAACATGGACCTCTCTGCTGATGGCCAGATAGCATTTTATGTGAATTTGGATACCTTTCTATGAGATCTACAAAATGTCTTTTTCATTATCAATGATAGTTATCTCCTGTCTCTTTAATTTCAAAAATCTCAACCAATAAAAAATTTGAAAAAAATACATATTTGATTTATTACTCTTTATACTTTTATATGTTTTAAATGAGTCATTTGAAAGTAGTTGAGGCATCATGGTACATCTTTGCCTTAAATAACAACCTGCCTCTTCTAGACAGCACACATTCTCCATATTTATAGAACTTTTATTATGACCTAAACTTAACACTGTATAGTAAAACTGTTTCACATGCAGTCCAACTCATATTTTCTAAAAACATTCTTGTAGCTGTGAGGTTAGTTTGCATTGTATTTGGCAAGCCTGGAGTTCATTACTTGGTTAAGATGGGTCATGCCTGCTGCATTTATGTAATTACATTTATTTATTTGTTTATGGGCATGAACTCACAGAGGTTAGAGGACAGATTGGAGTTGGTTCTTTCAGTCCATCTGGTGGGTCCTGGGAATTAAACTCAACTCCTCATTCTTGGTGGCAAGCACCTTTGCCTGCTGAGTCCTTAGCCTGTTTTCTCTTGGTAACTAATGGATAGCATGTGAGACAGTACCTTTAATTTATCTATATTAGATGTATTTCTGTGGTAGAAAGACCTAATATGAGAGGTCAGATTGCCTGGCTTTTAGCTTATGCCAGACAAAGAAATATTAATCCAATGCTTCAGATGCAGTTTTAAGTATGACTGAACAAAACCTATCAAGTGAAGAGTTCCTTCCAGCTCTGCCATCTGACCAGTGTCTACATTCCTCAGCGGCATAAACAGCGTCTCCATCATTATCACATTTGCCTTTTTACAAGCCATGTCTTATTATGTGATTGCTTCAAATCTTACTAGAAAGTCTTACTTGTATTTGAGTTGTTTTCTCCCATTTTATTTCACAGCACTGCTGTGAATGCTCCACTGAGTCACTTCACATGGACATTTGCTTATGCTACTAGTAACAGTGACTCCAGCATTCCCCAAGCATTTCTCACTAGCCTCCCTACCCCAAGCTCTCTGAATCTCCCATGCAATACCTGCACATCCATCCCTCCTTGGCTCTGCTTGCCTCCCAGCCTCTGTCCAGATCACTGTGAGCAAGGCCATGTCTTAAAATGCTGAATAACTTAGACCTCTTTCCTTGCTTCTCTGCAAGAGAGTCTTGGACAAAACAGGATATTGTAATAGAGGGAAGGAACACAGCTAGGGTTGGCCACACCCACACACTCTTCCCACCTTGCAGGTGGGTGTGACTGCTTCCAGGTGTAGTCTCTCTGAAGTGGCATCTAGAGACAGCTTTTCTCCTTTGACATTGATGTTGGCACCCTGCTCCAGGGGCCTCCTCATATATTCTCAGTGCAGTTTCCAAACTCTGTGTCTGTGATATCTAATTCCCCAAAGTGGAGCAGGATCTTTGCAGATATTACTTTGTCATCAGTGAGGACAGCCATTCAGTAGTTTTATTCAATTCACCTGTTTACTTCTAGAGCCAATGAAATCATCAGTTTTTATTTGAGTGCCAGTAAACTATAGTTTTCTGGCAAAATAAATCTGTGGACTGTTTTTGAACAACTGGTTAAGAACAGCATCTGCAGGGGAACATTTGTTCAGTTCAATGGTAGTTCCCCACTGTTTTGCTCAATCCCCAAAATATTCCATTGTTCTACTAATGAGAATGAATAGACCTACATCATAAATATTCCTTGAATTATACCAATAAGGCTTTTGTGGAATGTTTTTTTCTCTATTCTTGCCATATACACACACATACAAATACATCTATAAAGACTATCTATCTATCTATCATCTATCTATCTATCTATCTATCTCTATCTATCTATTTTTCTACCTACCTACCTACCTACCTACATTCTATCTATCTATCTATCTATCTATCTATCTATCTATCTATCTATCTATCTATCTATTCTTCTATTTTTCTACCTACCTCTATCTATCTACCTATCTATCTATCTATCTATCTATCTATCTATCTATCTATCTATCTATCTATTTGGTTTGGCCTCAGTCAGACAATACTACAGAAAGGAAAGCCTAATTGCCTTAGTGGGTATGACGGGGGCTACCAATCTAGGCTGTCTATGAGTGGGGATACAAGGTACCATACAACATGGCACCCAGACAAAACCAGGAGTGGGAGGAATGGGATTTGGGTAGGGCCACCCTTATCATCCTGTGGGAGAGTGGAAGAAAGGTGAGTTCTTAATTTCAAAGTAAGGGTGACAGCTGTGTGGTCTTTGATGAATTGAGGACTCCTTCTGATAGAATTTCAAGTAAAAGGAAAAGTCATGATCTACTCACAATCTACAGGGGTGTGGATGGAATCCCTATTATCTTGTTTATATTAATGCTATATGCAGATGAGTTTTCTTGGAAAACCTGATGCTCAGACTTGCTGTTCTCTTTTAGCTGCCCAGTCTGGAATCCTTGATAGAACAATTTCTCTGATTATGAAGAATCGAACACCCACAAAAAAGGTTTGCATACCTATAGGAGTTACTACCTAGTTTATCACCTCCCCTTCTGTATGAAGGTAGTGTTCCTCCATAATTCTGGCACTTTCTTATACTTTATACTGCATGAAGAATTTAATTTGTCTGTAGTAGTATTACATAATTTTCATTTTTCATAGTCCAAAAATCCAGAAACTAGGACACACTACACACCACACACATACACACATACACACACAATTTCAGTCACTCAGCAAATAATAAATTATGAAATTCCATGACAGAAAGTACTTTTTTGTTTCTTCTCATAATTTCAGTATGATGGCTATACCTCTTGCCCCTGGTGACTGGCTACAGCCGTGTGATTCTTGCTGAGTTTGACTACACAGCTCAGCCCCTGGAAACCTTCCCCTTCGATCAGAGCAAAGAGCGGATTTCTATGTACCTCATGAAGGCTGACATGATGCCGTTCCTGTATTGGAATATGATGCTGAGGTGGGTGTCTCATCTGGTGCCTGTGCAGAGGGCACTGACTTGTTTGGGGGTGGGCTGCTTCAGAGAGTCCTTCTAGCTTCCACTCAGAGCAGGACTTGCTAGTGAGACCTACTCTACTGCACCATTTCTCAAGAATTAATGGTAGCCCTTGAAGAACCCCTGAGCCTCAGCCATACTTGAGAGAGGGCTGTCTTAGGTAAGGGGAAGATTTGCAATATCTCCATCTTGTGGTGGGGTGCCCACTCTTCTCTTTATTCTTGGGAGGAACCAATCTTCTGTTTTCCATTCTCCATTTCTTTTATTTTATTTTTGTTCCCAGATGAATTAGATAAATAATAATACTACTAACAATAATACTATAATAAAAATTCTTTTACATGCCAAGTACTTTCTCATCTGCTGCCTTCCTTTGGTTTTACTATGTTTGAGAAGCATTAAACGTAATTAAGAGAACAGAGATAGACTCAAGCTCTGACCTAATTTTGAATAATGTTTCTATCATTTAGCAGCTGAGCAAATCGATCAGACTATGTTTAGTTTATTATTCAAAAATTGAAAATAACATTAAGGAGATAATACAGAGTCAGACAATGGTAGGTATTCAGTAAGTAGACTACCACACATTAATAATAGAGTTTCTCTATGCTTAAAAAAATGTAGTTTGACTTTTCCAGACACATATGAGATCGATAAGTTAGGATATCCACACCAGTGATCCTTAATCCAGGATGATATGGGGGGCATTTGGTAATATTTGGAGACATTTTTGGCTGTTATCACCGGAAGGATGCTGTTGACATCTAATGAGCAGAGGTGTGGGATACTGCAATGCACAGGGCATCCTCATGATAAGGAACTGCTGGGTTCTAACTGTCAGTAAGGTTGAGAGACTCTACCCTCCTTTGAAGTCCTGAGGAGGTAGCAGTATGCATGTAGCAGCAGCTTTGTGGGCGTATGCTGAGTTTAGTCAGCATGCTGGGCTCAGACAGCAAGGTCAGTGTCAAAGCTAGGACTCATCGTAGGTTGTTCTAGTCATGAGATCCTTTCCACCTCAGTAGAAATGTCTTGCCTCATGTGCTGATAGGCATCCCTAGTGACTTCTTATAACATGATGTCACCTCATCTCCTTTATCTCCATGGCCTCTCTGTGTTATTTCTTACAGAGGCTACTGGGGAGGCCCAGCCTTCTTGCGAAAGCTTTTCATCTGGGCATGAATTAAAGATGACTCAGAGCTTGCTCTTCTTGGATGGCTTCTGGACCAAATCGCAGTTACTGATTGACATGACAGATATGAAGGACTCAGAATCTTACCCTTTAAGGAGTTTCTTACTAAACATGGTGACTTTTTTAGACCTCTGAATAGCTGTCATGTGGACAACCCAGAATGAGTCTTTGGAAACATCCAAATGCAACAATAAAACTCTATTTTATAAATGTCATTGATTTACTTATTTGTGGAAATATCTTGACAAGCAGCGAGTGATGGGAAGTTGTAGCACTTGGGAGAAGAAGCTGGTGTTGGAGCGATGGCTTTCTTGTTGTCTATTGGTGTGTTCAACTTACAGCTGGCACTACTTTCTAGAGACCAAGTCACTGAACAGAACAGTTCAATGACATTATATCAAAGACTGTTGCAGACCTACACACAGCTGCTTAGAGACTCCTGCTGTAGGAGACAGCATGGAGATTCTAGAGCTCAGGTGCCTCCCCTTGGGTGCTGAGACACTGAGCTGAGCCTGGACTTTTCCAGACAGTGACAAGCACTATGGCTAACTAATCTCTTCCAGTTCCAGGTCCTCTGCTGGGCAGTTTTGGCTGAACCTAAGATTTTCCTTTTCTCTATTTTCCATCAGGGATACCACCCTTGTTATAGTCTGAAGTTCTGCCCTACCCACTACACCTTCAGTCTCCTCTATCTTACAGGGCATTTCCTCTACTAAATTTCTTGTGAACCTAATTGTATCATGGTACCTGAGTATCCCAGAGAACTTACACAAACACAGTGATGTTGGATCTGAAGAATTTCAGTGGTTAAGGTAAGTATTGTCTCAAGTCATCCCCAGTTTGGCCAATAAAGTGTTGAGTGTGTTTCGACTGGAAACAGCTCTAGTGTGTTTGAAGCTCAATAGTAGCGCCAAAATAATTTACTCCCAGTCCGTTGATTGCAGAAGTTTAGTTTCAGGCAGTCTAGAAGTTTAAAGGCATGCATATTTCATATTCATAAATGACTTTGATTTTATAACATTTTAGAATTCAAACCCTTTAATGTGTTACCAAGTCTCTCTGGGTTCCTGGAATTCTCCTTATGACTCTAGAAACCCTATTCAGACATATATTCATTCAATTCTTTTACCAGACACCTACTAACTGCTATTTTCAGCCTGGGGGATGCAGTGAGGAACTAGAATAAGGACTCTGTTCCTGTTATTTATTTATTTATTATTTATTTATCTATTTATTTATTTATTTATTTATTTTTGTGGTCCTTGTGTAGCTTCTTTCCTGGGGTGCCAGGGAGCTTGCTGAGTTGGACATGACTTGATTTGGGAGGACACTTTCTTTTCAGCTATGGGAGAGAGTTGAGTAGCACCCCAGCAGGAGGCACCATGCTGAGGGAAGTGGAAGACTTCAGCTGACCATGCATCAGAGACTTATTTGCTTAGCACCTGTTCCTGCCCAGGTATCAGTGGCAGTCCTTTTGGTCTCCATGATGCCCCTGTTTGGACAATAGCCCGTGACTACTCCCTCATCCTGCTCCCAGGATGGCAAAGCCATGCTACACATGGTGTTCATATTGGGCTGGCCACTCACTTTCAGGTGGTACACACAAGACAATTAGCTGAAATCAGAGAAGCCCCATGCCCTCCTGGAATTCCTGCAGCCTGCCTTTGCACTCTTATAAGGATTGTGAATTCATTCTATGTGATCCTTCTCTACAGGCTCCAGGAAGACCTGGGAATTATCCAGAAGGGATTGGCTCCCTGGGTGTGGAAAGAAATGCTAGAAAGAATGGGGCAGCTGAGCCTCTTGGTGGAGGAAATTTGAAATCCTTTGCAGACTTGACACAGCCTCCTGGGTCTGCTTATGCTAGTGCATTCTGAATGAAACCTCCAAGCAGACAACTGCTTCAGAGATCGTGTATAGGAGTGTGATGTATTGCCATTGCCACGGGAGCAGTGACCCTACTGGTCTGACATTGGTCTCCAGATCTCAGTTTCTCCAGCTGGAGAAGATAGCAAGTGTACTGAATTCTAGAAACGCTTAGCCTTTGAAACTGCCTCACTTTATTCACTAGTATGGGGCTGGTCAAAGGAGAGGGCATTTTGGGGGTTATCTTTGGATCAGGAGTAGAACGCAGGAAGAGAAGTGGGGAGGCTCAGCATGGGACGGGGTGCAGATTTCTCTCAGGGCAGTGTCTTTGGGCAGGAATGAGTCACAGGTTCTGCTGGGAGACATATGCCTCAGATACACTCCCTCAGAATCCAGAAGTGAGAGGCTGGGACTGCGGAACTGGAGAGTCCTTTGTGCCTGCAGTTACCTTTACCTTCAGAGAGTCTTCCTTCTGAAGTCCTAGAACAGATGGTTATGACCCACGATGTGGATGCTGGGAATAGATCCCGGATCCTGCCTGCCTTGGTGTGGAAAGTGATGCATCTAGGTCACAGAGTAAGGAGCACTGGGATAGAGGGCTGGGTTTAAGTCTGCTAGGGACTGCTAAGGTTTGAGATTTAGCTGTTTTCTTTTGTATAATGTATGAGAAAGGTTTTTTTCTCTATTTAAATTTTGTAGAAAATGTAGAGAGCAGAGACAAAAGCGATCACTTTATCCAACATCAAGTAATGACAGCAAACAGCAAGTAGGTGTCTCTTTTTCAGCTTAATATAACAAATAATGTTCAAACTGTACAGGTTATATTTAAAAATATAACATTTGTGCATGCAATAGCAATTAGTGAAAAAAAGAGGCCATGAATTTGAAGGAGAGCAAGCAGGGAGGGGTACATGGGAGGCTTTGGAGGGAGCAAAGGGAAGGGAGAAATGATGTAATTAAATTATAATCTTAAAATAAATTTCAAAACAAATTATTCCTCTTTTTGAGGAAAGTGGCTTTTGTAATGCAATATGTAAAAGCAGTTCATGTTATTAAAAATGTATTGGAGAGCTCTGATCTGATTTAATTATTTTTTTTTCCCTGTAGTTCTGGGAATTGAAACCAGGGCCTTGTGCATGTCAAGTAAACACTCCACCACAGTAAGCTACATCCCCAGCTCCCTGATCTGATTTTCTCCTTCATGCCTTAAAACCACAGGGCTTTCATCCAATATAGACTTACTTTGATTATCTCAGGGAAGGAAGAAACAAGAAAAATGTTTGGGTAAGATGAGGCACTCTGATTAGGTTAATAAAAATTAGATCTGTCTTGTTTGCTTAACTGCCAAGTAGCTAAGGAAGGCGCTTGTCCACATGATGGGAGAATTTAAGGTCAGTATTATGTAGTAGAAATATCCCACGAGGTTGAGAAAAGGGGAGAGGGAGAGAACCTTTCTATCCCAATATTGATTCTTTTTTTTTTTTTTTTGTTTTTTAACATTTATTAACATGTCTCTGTGCGTGGGGGTATGAGTGCCATGGAACATACATGGAGGTCAGAGGACAACTTACAGGAATCAGTTTTCTCTTTCTGCCACGTGGGGCCTGGAGATCACACTCAGGTGGGCAAGCGTGGCAGCAAGCACCTTTATCCACTGAGCCATCTTACCAGTGTATTCACTAAACTGTTCTTCTGACCTGTGCGCACATGCTGTGGCACACATGTGCACCTGCTATACACATGCACACATGCATGCATGCTTGCTCTCCACCCTCTGCCCCAGGGACCCATCAAGTGTCATCTGTATCAATGGTCTCTTCTGGTGCCTGTTTTCTGGTTGGGTTTGACTACAGGGTAATGGTGAGAGAAGATGGCAGGATGAGAAAGGACAAGGAGTCAGTTGGTCCTTTTTTCCTCTGATTCCGCCCTTGTCTTGACCCCACAATGAAGTTAAAAATGAAAATTCATACTATAAATTCATGACATTTTATCGCAATTTTATAAAGATTTTCACCTGTTGAATCCAATAGTTTAAAGAAATTGAGCATGTAGTGTATGTATTTCAATCTCATTTTTCTAATCAACTTATTGTTGATTAGTGAACAGAAAACCCACAAACTGATCTTTCAGCATCGATTGTTGACCAAGACCTGCTGTGGGTCCTGGTACCTGCTCTCTGCCTTCTGATGGGCTGGCTACTATAAACAATGCATAATTGCAAACCCCAAGTGACAGCACTGAGCCCATGCCTGTGTCCCCTCCATTTGGCTTCTGTCATGGTGCATTGGCCATCTTGAATTGTTCCAGTTAGACTCCTTGTCTGCCCCTTATTGGGACTCAGCTGTCATTAGGAAAACCTAAAGTGAGGCAGTGATGCTGAGAAAAATGTATGGAGGGGTGACCAGAGATTGTGGAACCATGATGACTGTGCACTAGAGGGAAACTGAGATGAAATTGGAGAGAATGAATGGGGACAGAGAGACAGAGAGTAGAGACAGAGATAGAGACACACAGAGAGAGACAAGGAGGATTTAGATGGAGAGAATGAGAGAGTGGGGGAGAGAGATACAGAGTGACACACAGAAAGAGACAGAGACACACAGACAGAGTAGGAGAGAGAGAAATAGAGAGACAGAGACAGAGAGAGAATAAGAGAGAGAGGAGAGAGGAGACAGAGACAGAGAGAGACAGAGAAACAGACACACAGATACACACAGACACAGACGACGGACGACAGACAGACAGACACACACACAGAGAGAGAGAGAGAGAGAGACAGAGAGAGAGAGAGAGAGAGAGAAAGAGAGAGAGAGAGAGAGAGAGAGAGAGAAAGAGAGAGAGAAAGAGAGGAGAGAGAGAGAGAGAGAGAGAGAGAGAGAAAGAGAGAGCACCAAGGGCCAACTAACTTCAAGATGACTAGGACTTGAGCTAAGGCCATGTCACCAGACAAGCAGGGGTGTTCACAGCTCACACATACTTGGGCTAGAAGTCCTATCAGCAGGACTGCAGAAACCACTGTATGGCAAGTGTAAGCAGAAAACCTAAATACTGTGGCAGATGTGAAATTATAACCTGTGAGACACACACAGCCTACTATCTATTTTTAAAAGTAAATAACATTTTCTTGAAATATGGTTTTATGTGATGGTTACAGGTGTACTTATACTGTAAAGGCAGAGCTGGGTAGTGATGAGAGAGCCCACTTGTGGTCTGCAAATCCTGAAATATGTAGTCTAGCCTTGGAGAAGAAGTCTGAGGACTCCTGGCTCATGGAGAGCAAGTAATCAAGAACTCTAGAAACAAGATCCTGGAATGATGTTGGTTTTCAGATGGTTGTGGAGCTTCAGAAATTGCCAGGATTTTGGCCCCAGTGGTCCTGGCTGTTGACCACATCAAAATAGGCAATTGCAAGGCCTTGGAGATGGTCTAAACCTTATAGTTTCTAGGCTGGTGTGGATGCCTTTACAAACATTCTAAATGAATCTAGATGTGTGTGTGTGTGTGTGTGTGTGTGTGTGTGTGTGTGTGTGTGTGTGTGACTTTAGGTAATGAAGAGACTGAGGAGATGGGTGGGGAAGCCTTTTTCTTTTGCGTCTGTTGGCTGTGTTCTCCTGCAGGTCCTCTTCCTGTGTGATCATAATGGGCTGTAGCTTTCATGTTCTGCACGTTTATCACTTCTGGATTCGATCATGGATCCATTCTTGGGGAGGGTTCTGAGTTGACCTTAAGTGGGACTGTAAGACCTGAGGATGGGACTCATCTGCAATGAGAGATGTGTTATGAGGATAGGAAGCTGCTACTGACCTGTCTGCCCAGGTAACAGTGCTTGCTTCTCCAATTGTTTTGAAGTTATGAACTGAATGGGTCTTGGTTGGCTGCTGGAGGTTCTTAGGTAAGTAAGATAGGAACCAGTCTTGGAGGAAGTGGGAGGTCCCTGTGGTTTAAGAGGAATCCAACTTCTCAGGGAAGGACCCTGTGAACCTCATCTGGCATTCTCCTGGGCAGGCGGAAGGAGTGAGGCATCTGCAGGGAGCTTGGGATTCTGTCTGCTGGCACCTTGCTCCTAGGCAGCACCGGTTTATAATGGTCACAGGAGCTCTTGGTGGGCTTTCTGCCCAAACCAGTGATGTAATGGTCTAAAAGGAGGAGTAAAGGTCAACAACTTCTCTGCTTATTTCTGTTACCTGGCAGTGGGCACACCCTGCTAGAACCTGCAGGCAGGGCCTGTTCAGAAATCTGCTTGGTCATTATTCTTCCTGATCCACTTTCATGAGCTCTGCTTTGCAGTGCCTGACTGGATGGCTGCATGCCATGTCAAGCTGCTCATCTCATCTGCTTTTCTTGGTTGACTTGAAGTTCCACGAATGCTGCATAGGGGAGCTTGGTCACAGGACACCCCAGACCATCTCCCCAGGCCTCCCTCCCCATAATGCACCAGGACCTTCGTCTCCAGATGTGCAGCATGCTTTAGTTTTTTTCACCTTTCAGCTGTCAGGATGCTCGATCCCTTCTGTGTGGCAAGATCCCACTTAAGTCTCTTTCTAAGAGATAATTATAGGCAAGAAAGACTCCCTTGTCTACCTCTCCAGGGCATCCTCCTTAAAGCTCTGCTCATCCTGATTCCAGTTCTGAGAGCACAGGTTTTGCTTCTCTATAGCCACTCCTTACACAAAGGGGTGTGTAAGAGAGAGGATGTAAGGGTAGTGAACACCACCTCACAAATGGTGGTGGTGTTCAGGACTGCCTTTGTTCACCGAAGCCTCATACTTATGGGTAAGACATTTATGGCAACCTGACTAGCACAGACATCTAAGTTTTCTTCTATTACGAGACATGATGTTTGGGAGGTAAAATGTTAAATTTGTAAGCTAGAATTATACACAGGGAAATAGTGGGAACAAATCTAACTTGTTTAGTGGAACTGTTTTGATTAAGTCCTATTGGTGCTGTAAGGAGGGCAACGTGGTTTCTTGCGAAGCTGAACTTGCTTAGTCCTAAACACAGTGAGTTGAGATGTATGGGCAGGCACTTTGAAGCATATGGCTGGTCAGGAGCTTTGCATACAATGTCTTATCTCCAGGACCTCAGTAAGGGAAAGCCTGCTGTCTTAGTCAGGGTTTCTATTCCTACACAAGCATCATGACCAAGAAGCAAGTTGGGGAGGAAAGGGTTTATTCAGCTTACACTTCCATACTACTGTTCAAAGGAAGTCAGGACTGGAACTCAAGCAGATCAGGAAGCAGGAGCTGCTGCAGAGGCCATGGAGGGATGTTACTTACTGACTTGCTTCCCCTGGCTTGCTCAGCTTGCTTTCTTATAGAACCCAAGACTACCAGCCCATGGATGGTACCACTCACAATGGGCCCTCCCCAACTTGATCACCAATTTGAGAAAATGCCTTACAGCTGGATCTCATGGAGACATTTTCTCAACTGAAGGTCCTCTCTCTGTGATAACTCCAGCTTGTGTCAAGTTGACACAAAACCAGCCAGTACACCTGTGTTTTAGAGAGGATCCCTGGCTGAAAGGAAGTAACTTACCTGGGTCATGTTACTATGATGTGACAAGGGCAGTCACAGCCTTCTCTCTATCAGACTAAAGGCTCTTTTCCACTCCCTAGTGGGAAAGTCTTTGATGAGTAAGAATGATACACCCTTACTCCCCTTTCCTCTTTACCTTGTTTAAGTCAGAGGACTGGCCGCATTGAGCTGGATGGGGACACTGCTAGACCTGGAAACTATGCCACTTCCTGTCTAACAGGGAACAGAGCGTTTCCATTGAAGAATCTTGTAGAAACCTGGCTGTCATACAAAACAGAATGAAGCTATTGCTCATGGGTCTTTGAAAGCTGTGGTTGGCAGGTCACATGGTGTTTGTGTGTGCGCGCGAGCGCATGCACGAGCGCACTACATACGTACAAGCCTACACAGTTAACTGGAACACACCCAGGCCTACTCTGGGTTCTCCCTGGGATTGATAACATTTAGCCCCAGGCCTCATTCCTCTCCACTTGTTTGCTCCCCGTGTGAGTGTCCCCAGCACTGTCTGTCCACATTCTTCCCTTCTCCACAGAGGATCAGCTTTGGCTGATTCTGTCTGTAACTAGCCACTCCCCACTCTGATGAGCAGTTCATTAAAAGTGATGGTTTTCAAACTTGCTTTCTTTTTAAAAATTTAATTTATTATTTTTCCCACACAATAGATTTTGATCATATTCTTTTTCCTTTCCCAACCCCTCCAACCCAACTTTATCATTTCTCTTTAAAATGAAACAAAAACAAAGATGAAAATCAAACAAACAAAAGACCAATAAGACAAAAGAATACCAAAACCAAAAGAAAGAGAAAACAAAACATGGAATCCATTTTGTGTTTCATTAAGCCGCTTTAAGTACTTTGACTGTCCTACCATAGTTTAGGCATTTGGAGGATAAAACTCCTGTTTCCCTCCAGGGCAGCAGCCTTCTCTGTGTCTCTGTTGGATGACTCCCTATCCATGCTTCTAAATGTGGTAGAACATCCCAACAAGCTTGCTGTGATCAGACCTGTGTAATGTGAGCTGGTGGCTGACATCCACAGGCATCTATGTCTACACGGATGCCTCATACCATGCCCTTCTGCTCATCCTATTGGCTTCCAGGGCAAGTGAGGGCACCTTTGACAGTTGGAAGAAAGCTTGGGTTTGTTGGCAGGGCCAGCATCGCCTTTGTATTAGTGTGTTTGAAGGATGATGATGAGAAAATTCACCATTGTGGGAAGACTGTGGAAGGTTATGAGCCAGATATTTCCATGTCTGTTCTGTATGCAAGAGGTGGGGCTGGAGAACCTTTGTTCTAAAAGCTCTTCCGGTGAGGTGAGTTGGTGCTTTCTCAGGCTTGGAAGCCACCTGGGGTGGAAGGAAGTGCAACACTAAGGAGCGAAGGAGAAGGAGCCATGAGTGAGTCCTGGAGCCTCAGCATCCCATCACAGAGCCACGAGTGAGTCCTGGAGCCTCAGCATCCCATCACAGAGCCATGAGTGAGTCCTGGAGCCACAGCATCCCATCACAGGCAGGAGTGAGTCCTGGAGCCTCAGCATCCCATCACAGAGCCATGAGTGAGTCCTGGAGCCACAGCATCCCATCACAGAGCCATGAGTGAGTCCTGGAGCCTCAGCATCCCATCACAGGCAGGAGTGAGGGTCTTCACTACTGGCTTGCTCACTCTTACTATTTTCTCATTCCTAAACTTGAGGTCAAATTATCAAGTGGGATAAGTGTATGAACCATTATGAAATGCGTTAATATGTGTAAGGCATGTAAAGTAGTATCTGAATTTCATGAGAGCATTGTAAAACATTAACCATGTTTATGCAAATGATATTGTCATTGTTAACAGTACTGCAAAGCAGCAGCAGAGAGATCAAAGGATCTCTGGTGTTTTTTTTTTTTTTTTTTTTTTTTTTTGTATCCACTGTCTCTTCCAGTCCCCTATTGGAAGATGTGACTCCTCTCTCCCGCTTCCTTCTCCTCCTCCTCTGGCATCTGAAAGCTACAATAAACTGTAAACATAATAGAGCACAAAGGGCAGCTTCACTCAGACTTCACTCAGATCCAGCTGCTGGAACATTTCATTTAATGCCCTTACCTGTTGGTTCATTTGACTGACCCAACAGTGATATCTCTGAAGGGTACGTGATTTCCCGCCTTTCTCATTTGTTGTTATAAAGCATTATTTTATTTTATGTTGTTATTTTTAGACAGGATGTCTCTAGTCATCCCGAGCTGGCTTCAAACTTGCAGTTCTCATGCCTCAGAATCTGGAGTGGTGTAATTACAGGCATATGCCTGGTGATCCTCCGAATTTTTAAATAGGTATTTGGACTTTGTGATAGGTTCTTCCTGTGCCACTACACAGTGTGGTCTGCGGTCCCATTGGGCAGGGATATCATTTCTGATCAGACATAATGATGTATCCATAGCTGCTTTTGGTCCTTCTCTGGCCTGGCACCAGAGGGGAAGTTAGGGATGCCAAAGTGGGAACAAAGCTACAACCATAGGGAAATCCTGAATACTGGCTTGTGTAAACCAATGCGGAAACAAATGAGAGATCAAGTCTAATAAAACTAATCTGATCAATGCCTTCCCAGGGTTAAAACCAGCCGTGCATTTCTGATTTTGAACAATGACATTTAGAGGCTACAGAATAGATGGGATTGGCTTCTACATATTCCAGCCCAGAGTTTCTATCCTTATATGCATCTTTTTAAAAACTATTTATTTATTTATTTATTTATTTATTTATTTATTTATTTTAAATCAAATCTTAATTTTTACTTATTCACACAGGGGTTATAAACACAAAAAGGCAGGACTTGGGGAAAGGGATGACACCGGAGCATAGGTGTTCAGGGGAGTACAGATATCTTTCAGAACAGGGTATCGGCTGGGTGAAGGTTCAGGGGACAGGTCACTATGATTCTGCCTATGATTCACTTGTCCTTATCTTAGTTGGTATTGTTCGCTGAGGCTACCTATTTACAAGGTCTATGACTACTTAGGCTGGTAAATTTCCACAAAAGCTGCCTGTTTACAATATCTTATAGCTATCTGTTTTAGTGTTTTTCCACAGAGACCCCAGACTTTGTGTTAGCATGTATGTATGTCAGGCCTATTGCTGATTTTAGGCCTATGGCTGATATTAGGCCTTCAGTGTATAAGCAGGGCTGCCCCTGACATCTCCTCTCTTCTCTAAGTATAGAAGGGCCGTGGTGATTCTAATCTTGCGAAGGTGGGGATAGCGGCCTGACCTCCAGTAATTGAAGGGGACTCAAGATGAGGTTGTTACTCTATCCAGGGTGTTCCCAAAACCCATCTCCACCCAACCTAAAAGAGGGGACTTCTGCCCCTAGACCAAGCAGAGAGGGGCCACCCAGAACCCCCTCTGACTGGCAATCTGAATTCTTGCTTAGGCTGCGAGGCTAAGCACTACAAGGGAATATAAATAAAAGTTAAAAGTATCTCTCTGGGTTCCCTGAGGGACAAGCCTGACTGCATAGGGGTTGATGTCAAAATTATCTCCTCTCCAGGAAAAAGACATTGGGATGGGTATGGCCCTCATGCCTCACTGGACAGCGACAAAAGGACTGGAGCCATTACAAGTCCCCTTCAATTATATGCATCTTTAAATGAGAGAATAAGATTGGAGGGGCAGAGAATTTTGAACACAGTTCCATAGTAATCACCAGAGCTCGAGTCAGAGTCCAAGTCTGTCTGGATGTCTTGTGGAGAGGGGAATCAATTCTTCATATAGAAAATTCAACTGTTAGTTTGAAGACAAAGGCCTGTATCTATATCAGTGAAGCCCTGGATAAACACTGACTGTCCAGAGTCATTTTAACCCTCCACTATTGATAAACCACTGTGAAAAGTTTCTGGGTTCAGAGACTTGTTACTTATGGAAGAACTGTTTAAACCAACTTCATGGTCTGCACTGTACTCTATTTGAGACCTTTCTTGTTGCCAGAACTATATTTGCTATCTTCAGATCAAGAAGTTGTCCTTGGGTACTATAATGGAAGAAGGTTCCAGAAAAAGGATGGCATGGGTGAAAATGCAGAGGTGAAAATTAGACGATTGACCTAGGTCACATAGCCTACTCCTTGGACTGTGGAAGTCAGGAGGACCTGTTCCAAACTGTAAGTGTACAAAGTCCTAGAATTTTCCTTTGGGCATGAGAGAGGCCTCTGTGGTCCAGAGAATATCGGGGTGTGTGGTTTGTATGTATATGAATACTAATTTGTTTCTCTGCCTGCAAAGGTGAAGCATCATTTTAATTATTATTTATTTAACACTGCTCTGAGGTCCCAGTACTGACATTTCATCAAGATAACAACTATAACAATAATGTACAGATACCAACAATAATAATGATAATTGCTTGTTTCATTGGAGTGCTATGGGGGAAAATGAGATAGATTATGGTTCCCAACATGCTGTGGCATTCGGAAAGAACTATCATTAGATGGGCATGCTGCTAAGTATCTTTGTAAATTACTACTAGCCAGACATTGGGACTTGGTCATTACGAGAGCTTCACCCTTTCAGGATGGAAGCATTTTCTTCTACTCTTTGGAAGAGATAACTAACTGGTAATGTGGACTGACCATGTGCAAGGTGACCTCGTACACTATCTTTTGTAGTTAAAATAATTATTATATATAGTAATTATGTAATTATTATATATAGTCATTGTTATTATTACTCTTTTAAAATGAGATATGTTAGGGCAAACTTCAGACATGATTCTGCAATCTTTTTAACTATGCCAGGTAGGCATTCCTGAGAAGGCAAATTTTCTAAATAACTACCATACAATTCTTCAAAGAAAACAATAACACTGGTATGTTTCTATCTGTTGTGTGATACCATTCCTGGGGCGACATGAACAAATGTCTATCTGGAAAGGAACCAAAGACAGACCAAAGTAAGGATACCACCAAGGCCTAACCAGTGAGTTTTATTCAGGTTAACTTACAGGAATATGGGTGAGGGGTTACTTACAGGAGCAGAATGACATGAAAGCTGGAGACCTGGAGTCTACTGTATAGTCTGCAGGCAGCCCAACAGGTTGGAAAGTGTCTTCTTGGAGGCTCCTCAGCTCTCTGCTTCTTCCAGGCAGCTCAGCTTGTCTGAGAGTATGAGCACGTAGTGCTGATATAAGCTTGGAGAGGGAGGGCCCCATTGAATCTGGTCAGTACCAAGGACTCCCTGAGGCTTTTGCATTGTTGACTTCCTTCAATGAGCAGGACAGCGTGTTTTACCTTATTTTAGAACGAGCCATATCTTAATAATCTGTGCTCCAAGACAACCATCTAGTCTTCAGAACAATAGACATAACTTTCCCAACATGTCATGTTTGCCATTCTGGTATAAGATCTAGCACCAGATTTCCTTGGTTAGTTGTCAAATCTCCTTAGTTTCCTGCAACCTGGAATGTCTCCTCAGCATTTCTTGCATGGTGTAGAAAAGCTTAGAGTTCTGGCTTTTTCATTCTGAAGGCTGAGCTGGGCCTGCCAGGTAGACCCCTCTGGCTAGGTGGTAGCTGTGTATTCTTAGGAGTCACAGAAACGACACTGTGCTCACACCAGGAGGCACATGATGCCAACCCATCCCTCGTTCTCACCGTGGCACTTAGTTAAATTGGATTCTGTCACGTTTCTTCACTGTAGTCACTATTTTTCACTGTGATTACTAGTGTGTGTGGGGGTTCTCTCTTCACCAGCCTTATCAATTGCTGGCGACTTCTTTTATGATGGCTTCAGAGGGTGGTTTCCTCTTCCCACCATTCCATCTGGATTTGTTAGTTGCCACTCACTGAAAAGAAGAGCTCTCCCCTAGCATCTCTTGATTAGCCTGTTTCTTCAAATGTCTCATGGCTTTTACTCTATGCAATGGGGAAACCATTGCTATCACTGTTTCTTTAAAGTTTATCATTTCAAAATTTGGCTAGTGGTATCTCTTTCAAGCGGGTTTTGGGTCCTTTTGCAGGTGTCCATTGATTTATGAGCACTTCCATACTTTAGACACAGAGCATTCTAGACTTTTGCTCATTAATTTGTTCATATCTTTAAGACCTCAGAGTTACATTTTATTGGAGGGCATGACACATCACCTATCAGCATGTGACATACAGTAATTGTTTCTTTCATATCCAGTCATCTTTCCCCTCAAAATCCATCCCATACAGTTAACTTTGATGGCCTAGGCATAGCCACTGTCATCTTATGAGCAGCTTGGAGGAAACAGAAATTATCCCAGTCTTCTTGTCCAGCATTAGGGATCCTTCCATCCCTCTAGGCCATCTACTTGTACGATTTGTGTTTCTTGGAGAATGTTTAAGCCCTTCGCTTCCTCCCACTTTCCCTTCCTCCCTATCCCTTCCTTCCACATTTATCTAGAAATTATAGAGTACCATCCCCTGAGCTGGCCTCAGAAGAGCAGTGAGTATAAGAATAGCAGTGCTATTCTGCTACTGTGTAGCTTGTCATGGGGTGGGAGAAAGTGAAGGTGCAGATACATGCAAATCAGATGATGGTAAGTGTTGTGTGAAGAGCATACTAGGGGGACAGAGCAGAGCAGTGTGTGAGAGCATACATTGGTGTGCCTCTGGCTGGTGGTGTGTGCTTGTGTGTGTCTGTGTGTTCTCTTGTGTATGTGTCTGTGTGTGTCTCTGTGTGTGTGTGTGTCTGTGTGTGTCTCCTTGTGTGTGTGTGTGTCTGTGTGTATCTCTGTGTGTGTGTGTTGTGTGTGTTCTGTGTGTGTCTCTGTGTGTTGTGTGCACCGTTTTACATAGCACACAGCTAGTACTTCTCTACCTTCATGACATTGCTTATATCATCTCTTCTATTGGCTGCATGATTATTCTCCATCGGCATTTGAGCTTGAACCCGAAGTCAGATTTCCCACTCATTATGAAGTCTTCTTTGACTGATTCAGATCTTTTCCTTCTCTGAACAAGTAAAAGATGATACAGAACATGGGTCTGTGCATTAGAGTTTGATTATAGTGAAGTGACAGATAAGGCTCGGCAGTACAAGGTCTGAAGGCAGGAATTCCTCTTTGTGTTCCTTTCTTCTTTTGATCTTCTCTATCCCTCTGCACTTAATATAGAATTGAAGTTTGAAACACACCAAAAAAAAAAACAACCAAAACAACCAACACATAATACCCAACAACAAACAAAAAAAACAAACCACAACCCACAACAAAAATTGATCTAACAAGGAACTCGCAAGTTTTACAACTAGAGACCCATCCCTCTCAGTAGATTACAAGAATTTCAGCGAAGGAGTGAACTGTGTTACAATATATTTCAATGTAATTTGACAATCTGTCTTTGATTTTTTGTTTCTTGAAACATCTTAACCATTTTAGAGCTGTTAACCCCCCAATTTTTAGGATATAAACAGCGACAAAGCCTCCTTCTTGCTGTATTCTTCACCATCACGCATGCATCCCCAAATACACATATACCTGCTAACCTTAAACAAGAGGCTCCCTGCTCTCCAGGGCAGCCTTTGAACAGTGCAGTGATGAGTTGCGCCCAGAGAGCTGTAGGTGGCGCTGTGAGCTCAGCGCATGGTCTTCCCCGAATCTTAAGATTTCTAGAAGACATGGCGTCTGGCATCTTTTCAGTTAAATTTCATCCTATCTGCTCAGCTTCTGAAAAGCAAGTCTGAGAAACAGATTAGCCGATTTCTGACCCTAAACGGAAGGTCAGCCGTTCTGTGCTCAAATGTAGCATTTCACCGCAGGCTGGATCGTGTCCTGGATTGGGCTTTGGAATTCTGCCCATAAGCTATGAAAATGACCCGAAGGTGTTTCTTAGAGCATTTCTCTGCCTGGGAGGCCTTTCTTGGTTTTGTACCTGGAAGTAGAAACCACATAGCGTCGCATTTCGGGCCTGTGTATATGGGGGTGTGGGTTGGGGTGTGGGTTGAGGGTTTGTTTTGTCGGATTCAAGGCTGCTAGCTATTTTAGATCACTTTCTGAATTCAGTTGGCTGTTAAAGTGGGTCCCTGCTTGAATGTGGCCTTTATTACCCCCACCTGGTCCCCAACCCAAGTCTCTGGGAATTGTTCTTTGTTGCCGAGCTCTGTGGCTGTAGTGCCAATCCACTTAATAGCAGAAAATTGGGCGCTAACTGTATCATTTGTCAGTCACACTGTGGGATTTCAGATTCCTTAATTAAACCTGCGTGTTTCGGATTTCATAAAGTGAATCTGTGTTTTATGTTCATAGGATGTGAACGTGTAGAATGGAGAGAATGGGACCTTAATGACCTCCTGGACGGATACAATCCAAACTTCCTAACCACATTTACTAAAGGCATGGCTGACTTTCAATGTCTCATAGATTTCCTAGTGATGAAGGGGACGAGACGTCGCTTTCCATCACATTTCTATAATGAAGTTATTAGGGTTGAATGTATTTTTGTTTTCCCCCATATTCACTGTCTTCAGATGAACACTTTGTTTGTTTCCTTATGGATGACCAGTAGATGGCTCTGTGGCATTTCTAGAGTTGACACATGTTAGTTTGGTGCCTCTTAATATATGAGAGTAATTTACTTTCCCTCTGGCCTGTGGGGAAATCTTGAGCTGTTCCATTCAGTCCCACGGATGAGGAGAAAGGCTGATGAAGGTTCTTTTTCTCCCTGAGTTGTTAGGAAATTGTGTGTGTGTGTGTGGTGTGTGTGTGTGGTGTATGTGTGTGTTGTGCTGTGTGTGTGTGGTGTATGTGTGTGTGTGGTGTGTGTGTGTGTGTGTGTGTGGTGTATGTGTGTGTGGTGTGTGTGTGTGGTGTATGTGTGTGTGTGTGTGTGGTGTGTGGTGTGTGTGTGTGGTGTGTGTGTGTGGTATGTGTGTGTATGTGGTGTGTGTGTGTGTGGTGTATGTGTGTGGTGTGTGCGTGTGGTGTATATGTGTATGGTGTGTGTGTGTGTGTGTGTGTGTGGTGTATGTGTGTGTGGTGTGTGTGTGTGTATGTGTGTGTGTGTATGTGTGTGTGTGTGTTTGTGTATGTCTCCTACTGGAGTAGCCAGATAATAACCAATTGTGGGCACAAGACATTTGGGATGGGCAGTGTGCCACAGTGTGGTGGCCACTACTGGCTCTAGATCCTACCCAGATGCCAGAAGGAAACGGTGTCTGAACATGGCTCCCAAACACCAGCTGTTGGAGCTCCTACTCCAGTGGAAAGGGATGGGAACTTTTATAGCTGACTCAGTTTCTATTTCTGTTTATCTTCCTGGAGCTGGGGATCATTGCCCAAACACAGGTGAAGCAGGTGGGCACCCCCTGCTGTTTCCTGTGTCTCAGTCTACATGTTGCCTCCAAATGAGTATCATTTACCTGGTTCTCCCAATAATTTTTGTTCTGCTTTCCCTATCACTCACTGTAGCATGGGGGTCAAGGGACTGTGTGCCCAATCACATGTTACTCTCCATCTTCTTGTCTTGCCTTCTGAGGCTGAGATTGCTCATGTCTGGTTCTTCTCTCCTTCTAGCTACACTTGGAGCTGAAGGGTTTTAGAACCTCTTATCAATTAGGTATCTTCTGATCAGTAAAATTTAAATAGGACCCTAGGATGTTATGGACTGAATTGCTTCCTCTTTGCTGAGATTGAACTCTTAGAGCCCAATGGGACTGTATTTGGAGACGAGGCCTTTGAGGGGAAATGAAGGTTAAATGGTGTTGTAACAGTAGGGTCCTAGTCCAAAATGCCTGATGTCATTAGAGGAGGGAGAAACACTAGGGGTATATACACACAGACAAGGGACCAATGAAGACAAAGAAAGGACAGCCATCTGCAAGGCAAAGAGAGAGGCCTTAGCAGAAACCGAATCTGCTAACACCTTGATCTTGAACTCGTGGCTCCCAGACCCCTGTGCAATAAATCTCTATTGTCCAGTCACGAGCCTTCGGTAGTTTGTTACGACTGCTGTAACAGACTGATATATAAGCTCAGGATTTAAAAGTGTAAGTTATCTATTTTCTCTTCTGCCTGTTGACCTTCACTGTCATGTTCCCGAGGATGTTGCTGAAAGACGGAGTGGCTGATCCCAAATAATTTGTCTTAAGCCAAGCCACCGACGGTTCTGTTTCATTTTGCCGCATATGTATGGTCTAATGTTAACCAGGCAGACCAATCCAACCTGAACTTTGCCTCTTGAAAGCAAAAGCCAAGCATCTGACCTTTGGTCTTTGCACTTGGGTGAGATGAATCCTCTTGTAGGCAATGGATGCCTCATGCCTAGATAAGGAATCGGGTTGGTTTATAAGATAACTGGGATCAGGTTGGTGAACTGACCACAATATTATACTGTTGTAACTATGTAAGGCTCCAAGGGACAGCAGAGGTTTCCATTTCATTTCAGACTGAGCCTCTCAATTTCAGAGAGCAGCTGAGATGGTTCAGGTCGGGGTGGAAAGGAAGGTGGACCTCTGGTAAGTTCTCTCTTGAATGAGAGTAACTGTATTTTTATATGTGTAGGATTTTGTGTACTTTAATTAGATGAATGACTGTGTTGCTAAAAACTTTAAACTCACACTTATAATTTCACAGTTAACTAAATACAAAATTAAAAAATAATTATTATATGTGTGTGAATTTTTTCATGAATGTATATATGAAGCTCTTGGAGCTTGAAGTTAAGTCTGATTCAGCCAAATTTTTTTTTATTGATGAATTCATGGTTATAAGCCTTGTTTCAAATTAGTTTCTTCATTTTCTAGCTGGCCTGCAAGATATCTGTGGGGATAGAAAGATGGCTTAGTAGACAAAGCAAAACAAAACAAAACTTGCTATTCTTGCTGGTCTCAGTCAAGAATCCCAGTAACACATGGTAGTTCACAACCATCTATAACTCCAGTTCCAGCACCCTTATGACCCCCATGGTCCTCAGACACACATGTGGTGCACATCCAAACATGCAAACAAAGAGCTCACACACTTAAAATAAAGAAAAAATTAAAAAGAAAGGAGACATGTAGTTCATGGAAATAGATTTGCACAAAATCCTAGAGTCATAGGTGTCCAAGTGTTAGTCTATATTTAAAGAAAATTATAGAAAATATTGATGGCATACAATTTTGTAACAGTAAATCAGAAACCATGGACTGAAGTTGCACATACATGTTTTCAATGCCTGTCAGGAGTGTTTCAACTCTTGTCCTATGCAGACATTGCTAATTAATTACATAACTAATTTTCACAGAGTCCTAGATATCTTCATTTAATTTTTGGAGTTAGTGCATACAAGGAGATCCCTTTTATCATCTTTATGCATAATCACTACCCACTTGGGATTCACTTATCTATACCTCAGAGCATTCAGTTCTATGTAGTGAGTTTGGTAACTGGGTTACTGGGTGCCAGTGAGCAAACGGCAGAGGGACTGAGCAGATACTTCTTCAAGATGGCTTCTGTATGCACATGCACTGTTGGGACATTTTGTCTTTCCTTCTGTACATGGCTTCTCATTCTCCAGGCCCTCTCCATCGGTCTTGAGATCACTTAGGGTGTTTATCTCAAGGGAGTAGCCCTTTCAAATGGTGACTGGCTCCTTACAGGCAGGGAGTAGAAGTTCCCAGGAAGGCTGAAGGCTGTGTCAGAAATGCGCACAATCACTCTTGCCGAATCTTACTGATGAAGAATCACAGGGATTGCCTGTGTCCAGGCAGGAGTCCAGGCTCTAGCTCTTGGTGGCACCGTGGCAGCTCACTCTGCAGAAGAGCAGGAGGGATGGAAGGGACTGTTGCCTCTAAGTTTGCTAACATTCTCCATGCATTCTTCCTGCCTTTGCTTCACTTAGGAGATGATTTTAGTCCTTTTGCAGATCCTCTTACTTGATTTTATTTTCAATTATCATGCTTGTCTTGTATGCCCCACACAGTGCTAAGGGCTGGAATGCAGGATGCCCCCATTCCTTACGTCATCCACTGATAGACAATACCACCTCCTGAGGAAGATGAAGTAGCAAGAGGGTAATTATCTTGCCTAAGGTCAACAGGTGACAACACTGCGTCAGAGGGACTTATGATGATCCAAAACATACAAATGCCACACAGTAGTATACAATTAGCAGGTAAGAAGATTGATACTGTGAGAAATATAGGGTACAATGAAAGGAGGGGTAGTGTGAGTAGCGCCCGCTGTCAGGTTTGGCCTAGGGAACTTGCTTGGGAGTTGGCCGCCTGTTTCACTTTGAGATCTCTAGAGGCTGGTGCAGTCTGGGGTTATGAACAGTGTGTACAAGAGGTGGAACCAGGATTAGTACTTCCTCCTGTTGATGGCAAACTCAGAAAAGTGTTCCTTTCATGAAAGAATTTAACATCCTTATCCTTAAACTATTTGCTGTTTTGTTTCATTGGGATTAAAAAAATACACTTCAATGTTGACTGAAGCTTGGGGACATCCACAAAATCAAAATATGCCCCAAAGGTGAATTTACAAACATATCCGTGGGATAGGATGAAGTGTCTGGAAGCAATGTCCTCTACCAAACTTAGCATTGTCTCAACACCCCGTCAGCACCACTCAGAGGATACCCGTCTGGAGGTGGAGATCTTGTAAGTCTATTTGGAAGGCATGAAGACACTAGCCCATGAGGTATAGGTATTGGATTATCATAGGAATTGTATCTTACTCTCCCTGGGGAAAAATGGAAGTTTTCCTGTGTTTCCTGCTTGCAAATTCTAAGATCAATAATAAAAAATAAAGATGTATGAGAAGAAAGGAAGGAAATAAAACTTAAGTAAAATAAGAAAATAAGGGTTACAGAAATGTTAAAGATTAAACATTGAGATGTGATTAAAAGAAAATTAATAAGGGTTACAGAAATGTTAAAGATTAAACATTGAGATGTGATTAAAACTTAAAATGCAAAGAACAGAATAGAAAAGAGTAAATGCCCAGTTCATAAAAATGTAAAAGAATAGAGACAGATAAATAAAATTCAGGGTGAAGAGATAAAGAGAGTGAGGTTTGTTGAAGAAAGTGGGGCAATAGAAAAGCCACAACCAAAATCAGTTAAAAAAAATCCAGGAAGCTGTCAATAAAATTTAAGATTAAAAATAAGAATCAAGAATTACAAGTCACAATAACATAACAAACAAACAAGACTAAAGATCAAGTATTAAAAATGAAAACTAAGGAAGAAAAAGGTTACCTACATCAAAGGAAGAGATAACAGATTAAGAGGCTAACTGACTAAAGCCGATGGGGAAAATGGTGAAAAGACACAGGAGATGGTTTGAAGCTGACATGCAAGATTAAGGCATTAGGAATGTTCCTTTTGAGTGTTAATACTTTGAAAACGAGGATTACAAAAAATACTTTCAAATGAAAATAAAAGAAGTTTGAATGCATAGGAGTAGATGGTTAAAAAAAGAATAAAGGAAAGAGAAGTTAAGGCACAAATTAAGACAATAAAAATTCTCTGTGACAACGGAAACAAAAAGTAAAATTCTAGGTAGAAATCCCTAAATGTTTCCCTGGTAAACAAATACTAAAATAGAAAACAAAACAACACAACAGCCCATCTATATGATATAAATACAAGTGTCTCCTGGGTACCTGGCTGGAGAACCCTGTTACAGCAGCAAAAACAGCCTGGAAATGCAGAGCACGTTGTGAAATGGCTTTCTCATCCATCATCAGAGAAGCTTCCTCCTGCAGCACATGGGAATAAATACAGAGACCCCACAGCCAGATATTATGGAGAAGAGAGAGAGAGAAAAAGAGAGAGAGAGAGAGAGAGAGAGAGAGAGGAGAGAGAACACAGCTCTAAACAAGATGTCTCCATCAAATCCCTCCCTTAGAGCTCAAGGAATTCTGTGGAAGGAGTTGGGGAGACAGAGGGGACAGAGGATACCAGGAGCGCAAGGTCATCTAAAACAACCAAGCAAAAGTCATATGGGTTCACAGATACTGAAGTAACATGCACAAGGGTTACAGAGGTCTGCACCATGTCCTCTGCACACGTTATAGCTTCCAGTTTAGTGCATTTATGGGACTCCTGAATGTGTGAATGTGCAAGTCTCTGATTCTTGTGCCTGTTCTTGGGGTTCTTTTATTTTACTGTGTGCTTGTCCAATTTTGATACGATGGTTTTTGTTTCATCTTATTATATTTTGTCATGTTTGGTTGTTATCTCCTAGAAGCCTGTTCTTTTCTAATGAGAGACAGAAAGAGTGAATCTAGGTGGGAGAGGTAGTGGGAAAGAATGGGAGGGGGAGGGGAAAGGGTGTTCAGATTAAATTGTATGAGAGAAAAAAATCTGGTTTAAGAAAAGGGGAATAATAAGCAGAGGTGGTGAGCCCGATGGGGCACGTTAGGATACCTGGATCTTTTCATCTGAATCCTGGAATTGCAGGAAGAGGCAGCAAGGTGAGGAAGGAAAGTGGCTGAGGGGGGAGGAAAGAAGGCGGGGCAGATGTAGTGGTGGGGGAGGGAGGCAGAAGCACTCAAGGTTTCTCTTAGGATGAGTGTTTTAACAGAGACGGTCTTCTTCAGCCTGGAAAGATGGAAGTCTATTGTGGAACTGGGCTTAAAGGAAGCCTGAAAAAGAGTATGTGAGACAATCTGTGAGTCAAAGAGATGACCAGCCAGATTCCAAGGGTGTTGGGAGAGGGATAGACATGTAGGTAGTATTGAGGGAGTTTGTTAATTTGCAATTTGTGGGGAAACATGATCCCCAAATCCCATGAAGATAAGCCACCAAAAAGTCAGCTGAGTACTTTGTGTCAAACGCTGATGCTGGAACTTAACTAAATTAGAAATCCCAGGTACTTTCGGATCATCTGTGGGCTTTTTGCCTAGCCTAGCCCTTTCTCCTGCCTCTAGTTATGGAGGACTTTCTGTTCTGTTGCCTCTGACACACCTTTGTGGTTAAGTTTCTCATTATTCCTGACTTGCTTTGGCTTCGATAGAATGTTCTGCCTTGGCATTCAGTTCTCCTGAACTAGATTTTTAAAAATCATCATTGGGCAACCTAATACAACTTATCTCATTCCAAGGTTTTTTTTTTTAAGATTTATTTATTTATTTATTTATTTATTTATTTATTTATTTATTTATTTATTTATATGAGTACACTGAAGCTGTCTTCAGACACATACTAGAAGAGGGCATTGGATCCCATTACAGATGGTTGTGAGCCACCATGTGGTTGCTGGGAATTGAACTCAGGACCTCTGGCAGAACAGTCAGTACTCTTAACCACTGAGCCATCTCTCCAGCCCTCATTCCAAGGTTTTGATTTAGACATGGAGAACTTTTCATATTTCTTGGTAACTGAAGCTAGGGATTTTACTGTTGTTGTTGTCTTAGGGCTGCTGGGAGGATAGACCATTCAATACTTTCTGGTTCTGTCTGTGATTTACAGATACCCATGTAACCAAAAATGAAAGGTAAAAATTTAGAACAGAAGAGTAATTAGAAAGCATATAGATTTGAGACTCAGAATGCCCCATAGTATTAGAGAATTAGAGTTGAGTTGCAAACAGTGCTGCCAAATGCACACTGTCCTGGCGTATTAGACAGTAGATATAAAACACTCCTATGTGTCTGTAAAACCATTCTGAGGCAATAGCTGCTGGCAACTCTTCTGTAGGTAATTGCGACACCAATCCTCACACATCTGCTTAGTGGATGGCCTATCAGTGATGCTTAACGATGATGATTTGTTTCTGGTTGGATGTGTTCAATAGTCAGCTATCACACATTCTATGTGTGAGACTGCCTGGAGAGATGTGATTGCAAGGGCTTTCTCAAAACGCATCCTCCTCGGGAACAGCTCAACACCCAGTGCATGATCCAGCATCCATTTCTGTGAGGCAGAGAGAATCGGGAACATCACTTTGAATACCAATTAAATGGCTTAAATGCCCTGGTAAATGCATTGATCCCATACAATCTGGCTCCAGAAGGAAAGAAGAAAGCCTTTGATTACCATAGGAACTTAAATGGCTGGCAAGGGTGCCTGGGTGATTTGCAGTTATTAGAAAAAAGGATAAATGACCTCTTTTGACCTTAGGCTCTTAAGGGCCAATTGTGAGAAGCTTTTCTTTTTAGACAAAAGCTAGGGTGGGAGAGAGAGAGAGAGAGAGAGAGAGAGAGAGAGAGAGAGAAGAGAGAGAGAGGAAGAGGGAGGGTTATGCTAGATTTTCTCCTTCCTTCTCCCTCCTTCTTTTTCCTTTCTTTCCTTTGAGACAAGCTAGTCTCGAGCTTATCCTGTATCCTGTAGGCTGACATTGAACTTGAGACCCTTCTGTCTGTACCCGAAGTGCTGAGATCACAGGCTTGTGCCCGTGCCGAGCTTGAGTCTAATTGTATTTATCATTGCTGAGGACTGAACCTAGGGCTTCACCTATATATTCTGGCAAATAAAATGGCCATTGAACTACAACCCTTATCCCTTTTAATTTTTTTCTTCCAAGACAGGGGCTTTCTATGTTGCACAGCCTGGCCTCAAACTTGTAATCCTCTTACTTCATCTCCTGAATAGATGAGATTATAGGCATGTATGTATGTATGTATGTATGTATGTATGTATGTATGTAGTGTGCTATCAGGCTTGTCTTTTTGATGGTATTTAAAATGTTTTCCTTTTCTAACCCTTCCCCCAATTCCTTCTTGCTTTTAAGAGATTATTTTTTAAGGAATATTGCCTAGGAAGTATTTAAAAGAATGGGAATAAAACCCCTTAAATTTTCTTTCTTGTTTCTGCATTGCCCCTGTGTGTGTGTGTGTGTGTGTATTGTGTGCATGTGTGTATGTATGTGTGATGTGTGCGTGCACTCAAATGACCATGGCTTCCTTTTTTACTTGCTTTCTTGCTCTTTTATTCCAAGGAAAACCTTGACTCCTCCTAGTTTTTATAAGACTCCTACTTGGAAAAAAAGCAGAGGGGGGCCTTGGTTCATAGTTAGTGAGTGGGGTGGTTTGATAGAGAAGTGTCCCCCAGTAGCTCATGTGTTTGAATACTTGGTACTTAGTTTGCAGTGCTGTTTGGGGAGGTGGAGAAAAAAATAACACCAAGAAAGAATAAAGGGAAAGAAATACACAAACTCAGGACTGAAATAAATGAAAGAGAATCAACCAAGCAACCAAAAAGCCAATACAAAAAGAATCAATGAGATACATGATGGTTCTTTGAAAAAAATCAACAAAATTAGCAAATACTTAGCCAAATTAACCAAAAGAAATGAGAGAGGATCCACATTAATAAAATTAGAGTTGGAAAGGGAAACATTACAACAGAAAGCATGGAAATTCAGAGAATAATAAGGACATACTTTGCACTAAGGTAGAAAACCTAAAAGAAATGGATAAATTTCTTGATCTATATAATACCTACTAAAGTTAAAACAAGATATAATAAACAATATAAACAGACTAATAAACACTAGTGAAACAGAAGCAAATCTTCCAACTGAAAAGAACCCAGGATCAGATGGATTCAGTGCAGAATTCTACTAGACCTTCATAAAAGAACTAAAGCCAACACTCCTCAAGTTATTCCTCAAAATAGAAACTGAAGAGACATTTCCAAATTCATTTTACGAAGCCACTATTCCTCTGATCAATATCCCTTATGGACGAAGATGTAAAAGTTCTCAATAGAATACCTGCAAACCAAATTCAAGTACACCATGATGAAGCTGGCTTCATCCCAGAGATGCAGGAATGGCTCAACATAAATAAATTGATAAGCATAATCTATCACATGAAATACTAAAAGACAAAATGTCATGAACATTTCATTAGATACAGAAAATGCCTTTGACAAAATCCAACATCCCTTCATGATAAAAGTCCTGGAGAGGCAAGGGATATGAGGAATATATCTCAGCATAATAAAGGCAATTTATAGACAACCTCATTCTAAATGGAGAGAAACTCAAAGAAATTTCTACTAAAATCAGAGACAAGATAAGGATGTCCACTCTTTCCATACGTATTTGATGTAATACTTGAAGTCTTAGCTGAAGTGATAAGACAACTGAAGGAGATTAAGGGGGTACATATAAGCAAAGAAGATATCAAAGTATTTTTACTTGCTAGATGAAATGATTGTATACGTAAAAACCCTAAAAATTCCACCAGGAAACTTATACAGCTGCTAAACACATTCAATAAAATAGTAGGATATAATATTAACACACACAAAATCAGAAGCTTCCTATAAATGACAAACATACCAAGGGAAAAAACTGAAAACCTCTTGGGATAACTGTAACCAAGCACATGAAAGACTTGTATAATGAAAACTTTGAAACATTAAAGAAAGAAATTGAAGAAGACACAAGAAGATGAAAATACCTCTTATGCCCATGGATAGGTAGGATTAATATTGTGAAAACAACCATCCTACCAAAAGATTAAGGGACTCTTAGGAGGTGGGGCCTTGCTGGAAAAAGTAATTAGGGATAGGTTTTTGAAATTTATAGTTTGGCTCCACTTCCTGTTCTCTCTCTCTCTCTCTCTCTCTCTCTCTCTCTCTCTCTCTCTCTCTCTCTCTCTCTCTTCCTGTGTGTAGACAAATGTGATCTTTCTGCTTCCTGCTTCCATGCCTTCCACACCATTATAGATTCTACCTCTCTTAAGTCATAAGGCCAAAAGAAATCATTTTTAAACTTGCTTTTTGTTAGGGATGTAATCACAGCCACAGAAAAGTAACTAATACAGTGAGACACTGAGGACACTAGGTCAGCAACCCTCAAAGAACAAGATCCAAGAGATATGGGTGTGAGATTGGGAATGGATCCTCCTTTAGCCAAGATGATGGTTGCCATTTAAGAGACCCTAAGTAAGGGGAAATCAGATAGCCTATTCTTGGATTCTTGACTCGCAGAAACCGTGAGATAATAAATGTGTGAGTTTTTCACACTGCTAAAATTTTGATCATTTTGTTGTGTGGCACTAGGTAATTAATACAGAGTCTTATTTTCTCATCTTTCTTTTTGGAAAGCTTCAGTAGAGTTGTGGGCCTGACCTTCCACTTCAAGTTAGTATTTTTGAACTATAAGCTACTGCCTAATGTAACTTTTATATGGGTATGAATTCATCTTTGGACAGTTTTACTGTTTAATATTTGGCCCTCATATGATTCTGATAGCTAAAAACCTTCATGGTCTCATTCATGGTCTTGAATCCCTTGAGTTCTGAGGTGATAAAATGTTTACAGAGACACATATGAAACTAGAATACTAGGAATAATGGATTTTATCCAAAGCTATTGGCATTAATAGATCACCTTTACTGTCAACATAGCTTGCTTATTTTGCAACTCGAAGGACATTGAGCACATGTATGTTTGATGTGACATATCATTAATTTGCACATGGTCCTGGGCACATTAGGACACACATAATTCCCTCTGATTTTGACATCTATCCACGTAGACACTCAGAAGCAAGCCATCCCAGATACTACTTTGTTCAGTCATGTGAAGAGCAGACTCAGAATGATGTGCTGGGACATTCAGCCTCAGTGTCAGCATTAGCATGGTATCCCATAGAAGAACAGTTTCTGAAATTGGTTCTCTGAACATGGACAAGCTGCAACCAGAACTTGATAATCACCTACAAGAGTGGGATTGTGTAAAAAAGAGATGTCTATGATTTAACATCTTTGAGTCAATGGGATATGTAAAGATATGACAATGGGGAAATAGAAAAGAGAAGCCTTGCTATGTATATGCATCAGCACTAAAATTTTGGTGTCCTCATTTGCTAGCATGGGATCTGAGCATGTCTACAATGGTAGACAAATAGAAGTTGAGATGCCCTTATTTATAGATGGCTTAATTCTGTACATAAGAAACTCTAATGACACCATCAGAAAACTCTGAGTTGGTGAACACTTTCAGCAAAACAGCAGAATAAAAATTAATATACAAAAATCAGTAGCCATCCTGTATAAAAATAATAAACATACTGGAAAGCAAATTGTAGAAATAATTTCATTCATAAAATTGTTCCAAACAAATACCTTAGAATAAGCTCAACCAAAGAAGTGAAATTTCTACAATGAAAACTCTGAAACACACACACACACACACACAACACACACACACACACACACACACACACAAAATTGAAGACACAAGAAAATGGAAAGGCCTTTCATGCAATGGACTAGAAGAATCGATATTGTGAAGAGCTGTGCTACCTAAAGCAATGTAAGGATTCAATTCAGTCTTCACCAAAATTGCCATCTACTCTTCAATAAATAAATAAATAAATAAATAAATAAATAAATAAATAAATTCAGATACACAAAGGTACAAAAAATAACAATCCTGTCCAAAAAAGAATAATACTGAAAGTTTGCATCATCATACCTGATTTCAAGTTATACTGTAGAGTGATAATGAATGACAAAATCAGCATGTAATGACACAAGACAGACACAGATCAATGGAATAAGGTAGACAACTTAGATATAAATCCACACAACTAAAGCCATTTGTGTTTTTCACAGAGATGTCAAAAATACACAGTGAAGAAAAACACAACTAGGAAAACTGGGTGTCTGAAATTAGATTTCTATCTACTAATGTATCCAACTCCAAATGTATCAAAGATTTAATGTAAGATCTGAAACTCTGAAATATAAGAGAAGAGAGAGAAAACACTTCATGCATCCAGTGGGGACAATATCTAACCAAAATCTATAAATCTATCCTGATTTGTTTAAGTTGGTAAACATATAAATGCCCGATCTATATGTGTTACTCAAGAAAGAGGACCATTTCCTTTGGGTATCTTAAGGTCTGTCATAGTACCTAATGAAAACTTCCTTCATTCTTCAGTAATAAACTCAAAGGGAATGAATGAAACAGTCATGACCCTTAGACCTCTCTTGAGAGGATGTGTTGCATTTTGGCTTAAGTTCTATGGTAGGCTGAGATCTTCCCAGTATCAGTACCACATGTTTGAGATGCAGTATACACGAGAATCAGTGTCAACCTCAGCCCTCTGCACATTCTATGACGACTCTAGTTTTGGCTGTAGTTCAAGCTTCTCCAATAGGTCAGATGTGAGGCTAGGTGATATGTAGTTCCTGAAGGAAAGTGGCTGTCCACAGGCTCTTCCCAGAAGTTCCAGATGAAGATGAATAAGATTGTATTATTATGTTTTCAGAGGGAGAAATGATGATGATTTTCTTTGATGACTGTCCTGGAAAGATTTTGGGCAAAGCAAAGGCTAATGGTTACAGAGGAAAGGAGAAAAGACTGTGACCTTTTGGTGTCAAGGATGATGGTACATCAAGAGCAAAATCTGATTGTTAGTTTATAATCATGTATGCTCCACACTGCCCCTCAGGAGTTCCTTAGCGCTCCTGTATGCTGAAGATGGGTTAAGAAAAGCAAACAGAAGGGACTTGGGTTGTAACAGGACACATGGAAGGTTTTGAAGCAAGAGATCAGAATGCCTGTATTGATAGTTCACTGGTAATCTAGAAACTACCTGAGGGATCCACTGGAGGTAGAAGAGAGTGAAGACAAAACACCAGTTGGGAATATGTTACAAGGCTCCAGGTTGGAAATATGACTGATAAATTTGAATTTAAGAATAATAACGATAATCTAGGGGATGGATCAATTGCTTAGTGGTTAAGAGCACTTGTTGCTTTTGAAAAGAACTGGATTTGATTCCTAGCATCTGCATGGAAGCTCATAACAACACTTAACTCCAGTTTTAGAGGATCTGATGACCTCTTCTGATCTCAGGCCCCAGGTGCACACATAGTATACCTACAGGCATGTAGGAAAAACACTCTTATAAATGAATGAATGAATAAATAAATAAGAATACATTAAAAAGAATAATAACATACAATTATTTAAATAATTAAATACTTTCAGATGTGTATAAAGGTTGCAACAATCATACAAAGAACTATGTATACTTCATCTGGAATTAACAATTTGTGTTTTGCTATCCTAAATCCACTGCTGTCTTAACCTACCCTTTTAGCACCTTTGGATAGAGGAAGGTAGTACCAAAGGAATGTAAACATGAACCTATCTACAAAACTTTGCTCTATAGTGGTGTCTCGCCTGTAAGATATACTAGGGCAATAGTTGCACAAAGCTTGTGTAAATATCCAACCAATATCTTACTTGTCATCAGGTCCACACCATGAGATGGAACCCATACCTGACACTGCATTGGGTGATCAAGAACCTGAGACTGGATATCCCAGAGATATAGAGTAAGACAAAATACTACTGCTTTAAAAAATACAGCAAAAATGACTCCTAATGACACTCTATTTTATTCATAAATTAGCACCTTATCATCCATTATCAGAGAAGCTTCCACCTGCAACAGATGGGAACAAATCCAGAGACCCACAGTCATAAAAAAAACACATGGAGTGAGAGACCTCTGAGCACTCAACCCTAAATGGAATGTCTCCATCAAATCTATCTTCTTAGGGCTCAGGGAACCCTGGAGAAGAGGAGACAGTAAGAGTGCAAGATCCAAGTAGATGGAGGACACCAGGAAAACAAGGGGCTATGTATTAACTAATCAAAATTCATATGAACTCAGAGACTGGGGCAGCATGCACAGGACCTGTACAGGTCTGCATCAGTGAATAATTATGGTTTCCAGCTTAGTGCTTTTATGGAATTTCTGACTGTGCAAAACAGTGGGTCTCTGTTTTTGTGTCTTCTCTTGGGCTCTCTTCCTACTGTTTGTTTTGTTGAATTCCAATGTATTATTTTTTTTGTTTGATCTTATACTTTATTTTTATAACAAGCAAACAAATGAACAAACAAAAGAATGGCTTCTGAATTGTTTGGCAGAAAAGACACTCAAGACATTTCCTTACTGCTGAATACTTGTATGCATTTCCTAAGGACAGAAATTTCTTAAATTTCAGGCCCGACATACGGGTTTCTGGTTTATCATAGTCAACCTTCCAAATAATTTATTGCTTCACTTACAGTATAATTAACATAAAACTGTATGTTCTACTTCTGTCTCTGATCTTCTGTGAAATTTTTCCTTCCTCTTTACTTCTATGTTGTAAGTATCACAAAGCATTGTTAGAATCAATTGAATAATCAAAAGACAAAAGCACCTGCATATACACTTATTATGGATTCTCTTATTTTGTGTAGATTTGGATTTACATTTGACATTATTTAACATTTTCTCTCATGCAGATCTGCTGGAGTGATGAATTCTTTTAGCTTTTCCTTGAAAACTTTATTTTTACCTTTTTTTTTGGGGTCTGAATATAAGATTCTAGGTTGACAAGTTTTAGCACTTAAAAAGCATTCCACTTTCTCCTAGATTTTTGTAGCTTCTGGCTAGAAGTTAGTATCCTCCTTGTGTCTTTGGTTCTGTGTATTCTCCCTAAGTATTATAAAATGGTTAAAATATATTTATTATAGCATTGTATTATATAAGGGCATTTTCATACAAGTATGTTGAGTGTATTTCATGTTCTGTATATTGAGTGTATTTCATACACTGTATGTTGAGTGTGTTTCATTACACTGTATGTTGAATGTATTCCATATACCGAATGTTGAGGATATTCCATATACATATACTATATGTTGAGTGCATTCCATACGTTGCATGTTGAGTGTATTTTCCCCATAAACTTCCCCTATGCACTTCACTTCTCTTTATCCTCTTGTTCTACCTACACTTTTTATATTGTTTTGTATCATTTTGATTTTTTATATTTGTATAAACTTTATGACCCACACATAAGAGAAAACATGATAATGTGTTTTTGAAACATTTTATTCACCTCCAGTTGTATCCATATCCCCACGAATGACAATTTTGTTTTCTATGGCTGAAAAAAAATTTATTGTAAATATATATTTCATTTTCTATTTTATTTCTTAAAGAAACCATTTAAGTTATTTTATTTTTGTCTCTGTGCATACATGGCATGCATGATGAGGTATGATGACGACCCTATGGAATTAGTTGAGCTATGAGGACCGAACATAGGTCTGCGTGGCGAGCATCTCTACCTGATGAGCCATTCCTACTGGCTCATATTTGTCAGTTGCTCTCCTGCTGAACATTTAGGTTGATTCTATCAGTTACTATTGTAAAGAGTGCAGTGATAAGCATTTCTCTGCAAATGTTTCTGAGATATGGTGATTTGGAGTCTTTAGGGTAAATATCTAAGGGTGACATTGCTGAACCATATGGGTTAGACCTATTTTTAGTTTAGTTTTTTGGGTAAGGGATTCTTCTATCGCCACCTCCCATCTCACTAGACCTATTTTTCGTTTAGTTTTTTGGGTAAGGGATTCTTCTATCACCACCTCCCATCTCACTGTGAGAGTGCTGGGATTACAGATGTGCACCATGTGGTTGGTCTTACATGGATTCTAGGAATCCAAACTCAGATTCTTACACTTGGGCAAATACTTTTACCTGTTGAACCAGTGAGCTTCTCCTCAGCCCCATTTTTGATTTTTGGTGAACTGCCTTACAGACTTCCACAGTGCCTGGGTTAATTTCCATTTCCAGTAGTCACCTCCTAACCAACATTTGTTGTTATTTGTTTTCTTGATGACTGACATTCGGACTTTGAAAGACATGGAATATCAATGTAGATTTAATTCTCATTTCTATGATAGAATTGAGTTGGACAGTTTTCAAAAGCTCATTGACTGTAGCTTATCTCTTGAAAACTGTTCATTCAATTACTCAACTTATTGGTTGTGTTGTTTGATTTTTTTGTTTAATTCTTAAGTTATTTGTATATTCTAAATATTAATCTTCTGTCAGCCATATGGTGGTGAATAAAGAACTCTCTCCCATTCTGCAGGCTGTCTCTTCATTCAATTATTTCCTTGTTTTGTATTGAAGTTTTATTTATTTATTTTAATCCTCCGAGGTTCCATTAGTGAGGAGTTGGCATTAGTTCCCAAGTGACTGGAGTCCTATTCAGAAGTTCCTTGGCAATGTCAAAAGTTTGAAGTGTTTCCTACTCTTTTCTCTTACATTTTCAGAGTTTCAGATCTTACATTAAGGTCTTTGATATATTTGGAATTGGATACATTGGTACATAGAAATCTGACACCAGATTTCAGACACCCAGTTTCTCCAGTACCATTTATTGGAGAAGTTGTCTTTTCTTCAGTGTATGTTTTTGACATCTCTGTGTAAAACACAAATGGCTTTACTTGTGTGATTTATATCTAAGTTGTCTACTTTATTCCATTGATCAATGTCTGCCTTGTATCATTACCGTGCTGATTTTGTCATTATGACTCTACAGTATAGCTTGAAATCAGGTACGATGATGCACACTTTAAGTATTATTCTTTTTAGGACAGGATTGCCCATCTTTTGCACTTTCATGTATCTGATATAATCAATCAAATCATCAATCAATCAATCAATTTTTCTAAAGAGTGGTATTGCAATTTTGGTGAAGACTGAATTGAATCCTTAGATTGCTTTAGGTAGCACAGCTCTTCACAATATCGATTCTTCTAGTCCATTAGCATGAAAGGCCTTTCCATTTTCTTGTGCCTTCTTCAATTTTGCTTTTAGTGTTTCATGGTTTTCATTGTAGAAGTTCCACTTCCTTGGATGAACTTATTCTAAGGTATTTGTTTGAAACAATTATGAATGAGATTATTTCTACAATTTGCTTCCCAGGATGTTTATTCTTTTTTTATACAGGATTTTTGTATGTTAATTTGTATCCTGTTGTTTTGCAGAAAGTGTTTATCAACTCAGAGTTTTCTGGTGGTGTCATTAGAGCTTCTTATGTATAAAAGTATATCATCTGTAAGTAAGGGCATTTTAACTTCTATCCTATTTGTCTACTTTCCCCCTTCTCTTTTCCTTTTGCTTTAGTTAGACTGTAGGCACTATTTTGAACAAGAATGTAAACAGTGAACACCACTAAACAGTGAACACCACTCACTTCTGATTTTAATAGAAACAGTGAGTTTTTTCCCATTTACTGTGATGCTGGTCATATGACTGTCATATAATCTTTTTTATGCTGAGGCATGATTTATCTGAGTGCATATTCTTCAAGGCTTTTTATCATGAATCCTGTTAGAGTTCATCAAACTCTTTTATGCACTCTGGAGATAATCATGCTTCAGACCACAAGTCCATTTATATACATTTGATTTGTGTATATTAAACTATTATTAGGTATTTGGGATGAAGCCAAATTGATCATGGTGAATTATAATTTCTCCATGTTATTGAATTTGGTTTGCCAAATTTAATTCATATAATTTTATTGCCAACATTTGCATCTAGGTTTATCAAGGAGATTGGTGTGTACAATTTTCTATTTTGTGTTATTGTATCTTTATCTAGTTTTGGTATTGGGTTGATTTTGGGTTGATAAAAAAAGATTCAGGTAGCATTTTTTCCTTTTCTATTTTATGGAATATTTTGAGCCACATTGGTGTTAGCTCTTCTTTTAAGATCTAGTAGCTCTTAAAAGATCTGATAGATCTAGTGTACTAGGACATTTTTAGTGGAATTAAAATATTTATTTATTTATTTATTTATTTATTTATTTATTTATTTATTTAATTATTTGTGTGTATGTGCTCTTGCAGCTGCATGTGTGTGTATGCACATGTGTTGTGGTGTATATAGAAGTCAGAGGATAATTTGTGGGAGTCAGACTTCTTTTTTTTCTGTATAAGTGTAGGAGATCAAATTGTTTTGACTATAACATGACATGGGAAAGTTCTTTTCCTGTCTTTATTGTTTGTTGTTTTAAATGTCTCTGGTGGTAGGGCATGCATCTATTTCCTAGATGTCAGTAATTTCTTGCTATTACTTGAAACTTTTTTGTGTGCTTTTAGCATGAAAAATTTCTCCTCCTTTCATATCTATTATTCATAGATTTGTTGTTTTCATAATTTACATAACAGCCGAACACTTTCTTTGTAGCTTCTTGTCCTGGTTTGTTTTTCTGTTACTATGATATAACATTATGACCAAAACAACTTGAGCAGGAAAAGGTTTATTTTATCTTACAAGTAAAAGTCCTTCATAAAGGTTGTGGAAGCATGAACTACAGCAGAAAATATGGAGGAATGCTGCTTACAGGCTTGCTCCTCATGACTGCTTATCTAACTGTCTTTGTAGCTCAGGCCTACCTGCCTTGGAGTAGCAGTGTTCACAGTGGGGAGGACCCTTCCCTATCAATTAGTAATTAAGAAAATGCCTCATAGGCATATTCTCAGGATAATTTTCTGATCAAGGAAGTTCTTTAGATGAGTTTTCCTCTTCCCAGGTGACTCTGGGTTTCTGCCAAGCTGACAGCTGATGATCACAATGACATTTCTTATTCATTTATCTTTGTGTAAATATTCTAATACCTCTACCTTATCATCAAGCTCTAATGTCCTGTCCACCCTTAATGTAAGGGTAAGGTTTATGATAGAGTTCTGTAACTGACTTACTGAGCCTTTCATTTCTGGTACTTCATTTCCCTGCAGGATTTCTGTCTCTGCTCATTTTCACTTTCATGCCCTACATTGCCTTCCTTATTTCAGTGAGCTGCTTTTTTATTTTGAAATTATGCAGGAGTTTGTTTGTTTCCTCTTTGCATTTTTTAAAATGTAGTTACCACCATTCCTTTGAATTCTTTGTCTGGGATGATTTTATCTTATTCGTTCTCATTAGAGTCTGTCAGCATGGGATTAATGATTTGTGGAGGAGTTATGTTGATGTAGGTTTTTTTTGTTTCTTGTGTTGTTTGTATAGTTTATTTAAGTAAAAAACAACCCATATTTTTTTTTCAGTGAATTTGTTTGCAATGTTCAAGAGGGTATAGGTTTTAGGAAAGTTGAGAAATAATTTTTATCTGCTAAACTGATGTTCAGGGAGTCAGGTTCAGCCCTCAGCACTCGCTAAAGTACAATATGGACTGTGACAACAATCACTAGGGGAGGATAGGTTCCCTCTGAACATGCAGTATAGTCACATGATGTCAAATCACCCCTTAAATGCCTATTCTTTTAGGAAGTAAAGGAATATCAGTAATACAGCATGCACTAAGGTATTAGTTACAGTTGTTACAAGTACAGAGGAAAAGACTAGTGATTGCTGTTGGGTTGATAGAGGAGTCGAGGAGGGAGTGTAAATAGAAGAGGTGAACAATAAGGACAAGAGGTGAGATGAGACAGCTTTGAATAAAGGTAGAATGAAAATGGAGGGGAAAAGAAAGACAATCTGACACCAGAGTCTTACTGACATACAGAGTCCTACATGCCAGAAGGCTGGAATATGTGAACTTCAAAAATCTAAGCTGGCCTATGCTTGTTGGGACATTCCTGTCAGAAGGAAAGTGAGTCCAGAGGTTTCTAAACAGTACAGGCTACTAACACTGCTCTTACCCACCCACCTGAACTAGAGTGTAAGATCCTATTGGTGAAGATACCAGATTCTTTGATCATATGACATTTAAAAAAGAAGGAAAAAGAGGAAAGAGAGATAGAGAGATAGAGATGGATAGATAGATAAAAGTATAGGTACACACACACAACACACACACAAATACACATACACACATACACACTTTCACAGAGAAAGGGAGGGAGAGAGAGAGAGAGAGAGAGAGAGAGAGAGAAAGAAAGAGAGAGAGAGAGAGAACAGAGACTTGACTTGATCTTATTATCTTATTTTTTCTTCTGGTTATCCATCCTGGTTTGCAGCCATCACTCTCTGGAGATGGCTTGCCCCTAAACTATTTCTGATTAGTAAATAAAGATGTTGACAGCCAATAGTTGGGCAGAAGAGGCATAGCAGGGTTTAGGGTTTGCAGGCTTCGGGCTTAGAGGAGAACCTCAAGGGGAGAAGAAGGTGGAGGAGGAAGGAGAAGCCGCCATGGTGTAGATGGATCATGAAAACATGGCCCTGAGGGCTGGCCAATCGAGTTAAGAGCAGCCAGATGAAACATAGCAAGTAATAACTGAGGGGTTGGGGGTGGGGTTGATAGAAAAGTAGGTTCTAACAGCTTAGAATGTAGTATCTGCCCAGCTCTTGTGCTGTTTAAGGCTTAGTGTAAATATAAAGATTGTGTGTGTCTTTTATGGGGAGCTAAATGAACAAAGGTTGGGTAGAAACCCCAGGTAGGATTAATATTTTCTATAACACTTAACTGCAGTCCGTCCTTTAGGAATCTGATTGTAAATGCTGGTCAAACTCCTGGGCAATCCGTCCCAGACTCACTGCTTGGAACCTGTCTATATTCCCCTTTACACTCTGTCTCTGACCAAGTTTCTAGACTTCCATCTTGTTGAATACTGCGTGAATCAAAGTTTCTTCCTGTGACATATATTTTGATAAATATATATGTTATTACAACACTCAGTTTATTATCAGTACTCTTGGTGGTTCCTGTTTCTTATTTTAGGTATTTGATTTTTTTTACAAAGAGATGTTTCTATCACAGAGCAATAGTCTCCACTGAGCAGTCTGTCCAACTGTCTTTTTATTAATACATATTAATTACATGCATATAATACACTTTGACCATCCTCTGTCGGTGTGGCACTTTTAATTTAAATTACCCTGGTCATGGACTTAGTTCAAGAAGGTTGATTGTGAGCATGTATACCTTCTGCCTTTGTTTTCATTTCATAAACATTTTCCTGTTTCCTTTTCTCCTTTCCCTGTTCTTATGTTGCTTCAGCTTTCAACTTCTCTGAGTGATTTACATAGTGAGAAAGCTTCTAAAGGATTCAAATTGTATTCGTTGTTTTTCTGAGGTTGTGATAAAATTCCAGACAAAAGCATTTTAAGGAAGGAAGGGTGTGTTTTTAATTCATGGATCAGAGAGATATAGTCTGTCATGGTGGGAAAAACTTGGCATGCTGTTGGGAGGAAGAATCTGGCTAATTACATTTTCATCCAAATACAGGAAATGGGGATGGGGGAAGCTATAAATCCTCCAAGCCTGCCCCTAGTGACATACTTCCTTCAACAAGACTCCACTTCCTAAGTGTTCCATAACCTTCCGAAACAGTATTTCCAACTGGACACTAAGTTTTCAGATACAGGAGTATCTGTCTGGGAAGGACATTTGGTATTCATACCACCACACTAGGCCAGTTCTTTTTTTTTTTTTTTTTTTTTTTTTTTTTTTTTTTTTCTAATTTTGCTGTCAAGCCTCTGGAATTGCTGAGCTGGCTATTTCAAGAAACAACTGTCACTCAGACACATCTCCAGCTTGTTCTGAGGAGCTGTCAACTACACTACACAAACACTTCCCTGCAGCACCTGTTATTTTGGCTTCTCTTTCTTTCTTGAAGGTAATTGGTTTCCAGTCTGCCACAGTATTGTAATTGATATGTACAGGAAGTCTTTCTGTTTCTTCTTCAGTTCGTTCTCACTGATCCTGTGGCTTTATAAGGGAGCCAGTGCTTCTCAAGGCCCTCGCATGGCATCTGCCTATGGCTGACTGTCTCATCCTGCAAGGCAACCCCCATAGCCAGCTGAGCGTTCTGGTTATCCCTCCTGGTTTGCAGCCATCACTCTCTGGAGATGGTCTGATTCCTGACAACATCTGAAATCTCTAGGCAGTTAGTCAATCAGTCTGGAGATTGAAGATAAGAGAAAGGAGCTGGCCTCAGGACAGGCCTTGGCCTAGCTGGGCAGTTTATGGGTCAGAGGCAGCTCTTTGCTCTCAGAGACAGTGCATCAGCAGTCATCCCAGACTACCCTTAAGGCTAGAATCAAAGGGCAACCACTCATTCCCTCTCTGCCTGCAACAATAGAAAACACAAAGTGTTGCCAGCAGGAAAGGCCACAGGAAGGGCATTTGTTCTTTCCTTGCTATTTTTGTCTCCAAAAAACTCTCTACCTCTTACTCCTGTCGGTATTTCTCTGTAAAGCTTAATTTCCTCTGTTAAATTTAAAATTTAAAATCTCAATTTAGAATTTACAATTCCTTTTCCTTCTCATTATTTTAGAATGGCCACTGATTCTAATAGAACTGAGCTATCGCGCTCTTCATTCTGAAAGGAAATGATGCAACACCTTCAAATAATGAATTTTGGTCACTGCTGAAAGTAAAAACATCTGTTGTTATATATCCCTTTGCAAATAGACTTCCTTTTTAAAGCAGCTTTAAGGTTCTATCAAAATCGATTTGGTAAGTGCAGACAGAAAATTCCCATGAAAGCCTGGCCTAGCAGATACAGAGAGTCCTGCTCTAGGAGTGTTTGCCACAGTTGAACATTTCTTACAACTGATGGACTTGTCACATTATAATCTTCAGATGCTGGTAGGTTATATTATGATCCTCATCAGTGTTGAATGTCCTCTATGCTTGACCAACGTCTAATGATGTGTACCCACCATCAGAGAGTCAGCCAATGTGTTTTCACTGCTATGAGTGACCACTTGCTTTACCATTCATCCCTGGGTACCATCACTCAGGTTCTTTCACTCAGGAACAGTGTTTAAGGTTCACACTTGTGCTTCCCAGAAGCTGCTCCTCCCTCGGCCCGAGAATAAGAGCTCTAGACTATTTTACCATTACTGGATCTTCTGTATGAGAACACAAGAATGAATTCTGGAGTCACAAACAACCTTAAACAAACTTAAAGACAAATTGAAAGTGTGGCCTCAGCTTCACTTTTCTCATGTCAAGAAGAGAGAGGGAAGGGAGGCTACAGTAAAGCTCACAGTTTGTTGTGAAGATTCAGTGAAGTAAAGCATAGAAGGTAACTAATGCAGCCTGTAACTTAGAGTGCTTAGGAAATGGCAGGGAAGAGTCTCCCTAAAATATGTTCATTTCGAAAGTAAAGCCTAGTGGGAAATCACAACAGCTATCACAGTAAATAATCAAATGTATACCATGACCCATAATGAAACAATGTAAACATCAAGCTCCTGCTCATATGATGTTCTTTTATTTAGTTTAACAAAAATTCCTGCTGGGAATATCATATAAAGCCAAATTGAGGGACAGTCTCAATGCCTGGTTCTTAGTCCTCAAAACCATAAGAAACAAGCATGATATTGCTTCTTAGTTAAAAAAAAGAGATATGGAAACTGAATTTAATACATGATCCTGGATAAACCCTAGACCAGAGGAAAACAGTAGCTTTAAGGAACATTGAGATAATTGCTAAATTTTTAATGTAGAGAGGATATTGGTAACAGAATTGTAACATATTTCAGCAAATTTTCATTTGATCATAAATGTGGCCATATAAAAGAATATACTTGGAAATACAATATGTCAGATGACATGAAGGCGTAGCTCTGGGGTTCCAGAAGGAAAGTACAGATGCAGTGTTGTGTGGGAAGCAGGCTGTCCCTGGACTTCTCAAACTCCCTCTGGACTGCTCAAACTCCCTCTTTGCTTAACTGGCCTGTTGCAAATGCAGAACTCATGGAACCTTGTGCAAAATGAGGATAGCATTCACTTAAAAGAAAAAAAAAATTTCTTCTATGTCTTCTCCACAGTTCCTAATGGTAATCTTGATTTGCTACTTATTATTGTTTCTAAGTAAAGAAAAACTGAAACTATAAATAACACAAATTCATTGTTCAACTTTATATTGGGCCATGATAGCTTTGAATACAAGTATAATCACATTAAGTTCATATGCAGAATCACCAAATTTACACAACTCATATTTCATAGAACATATATGTATGTGTATTATATTCTTGCTAGAAGATGAAAACCCTGCACAATATGAGCTCATTTCTTGGTATTGCCTTCACTTTGATGATGGTAAGGAAGGACAGGAAGGCAAGGAGGCATAGATTACCTTGTCGTTTCTCTTACATCTATTTTTCACATCGTCCTGCTCAGGAAATGTGGCCGGAATAACTTACAGTAGCACACGCAGTTGCCAAGAGACATGACTGATGGGACTTGCTTTGTCCTTTGGCTTTTTAGAACATTCCACTGCTTTTTTTCTGTGGGGAGAAAGTTCTGGTTTGAAGACCAAGTGTGACCTCTTGGGGCTGTTAGGCTATTGTGTATGCAGTAGCAGAAATGCCATGCTCATCTTGTTATTGATTGGAATCTTGGCTGCTGATGCACTGTCCACTGGAATCCTGTATCAGGTGTTGAGAATGTTCTACAGAGATAGTAAGAACAATGGGGATATGCACATTGAACATATTGCCTCTGCCACAGGCAAGGTACATTTTCCACTGGACTTTGCTTACAAAGCAACAAGTACCAAGATAGAGTAAAGAACGTCTGTGCAGGAATAGCAAATTCAAGGCCTTCTGAGGGCAGCTCTGTGTGACTACCTTGAATGTGCATCTGTGATGCTGGTCCTGTCAAAACGATGAGTTGGGAATGGCAGTGTTGATTTGTTACCAAGAATAATTTCATTCTGGTTTTAATTTAGGTTTTTAAAACCGAGAGGCTTGTTTTTATTTAGAAGTGTTATCACTTCTGTAATTAACCTCCTATTACAAGCTGAATCACTTCCTGCCTAGACTAATTTGAGCAGGGGAATAGAGAGCCGGATGAGAAGCAGGATTAGAAGCTGGGGAAGTCAGAAATCCCTGGAAAGCTGTCAATCAGGCTCACTGGATGTTGCAGAGGGAAAAGGCAAATACTTATTTATCAGAACTGGAACGCTAGCTCCGGTTGCTGGGGACTCAGCGATAAGGCCATTTAGGAGGGGGAGGAATACAGAGGAGGGCAGGGCAGACAGTGACTCTGGGGTGGTACAGTGGGGATAGGGGCAACCACCCTGGCTGGTGAGCTGAAGGTGACACCGGGCGAGCCTCAGGACCATCCAGGCTGGTGCACCATAGGCATTGATCTCATTATTGGCAATAAGTTTGAAGGATAGGACCTAGTTTCTGAGGGATCAGTATAACTGGTCAGGTAACATGGACTCCAGGTCCCTGAAGAACTAGCAGACACAAAGACAAGGGTTTGGGAGCTGAGGATGACAAGGACACTGGCAGACAAGGCAAGCTTTTGTTTTAACAAAATAAGATAAAAAGTGGCTTGGACACAGATCTGGGGTTCACAAATCTGGGTAAGGGGCACCTCCAGGTTCAACAGATGGCCCTTTGATTTCCCTGGCCAGTCCATCAGTTACAGGACTCATGGTGGACCAAAGGCACCCAGCTATGGGTTTGAAAAATTCAGGGGTAGGAGCCATTTTATGTGCACCATTTATTTGTGTGTGTGTGTGTGTGTGCACTTATGTGTGCCTGTACTTGTGTACATGTACATGTGGAGGCCACAGAACAAACTTGGAAATTGTTTCTCTGTCGGTGTCCACCTATTTTCTGTTTTTCTTTCTGAGACAGGGTCTGTCACCAGCCTAGAGCTTATCAAGTAGGCTTAGGCTGCTGGCCTCTGCCTCCCAAGAGCTAGAATTACAAGCTTATCTCACTGTGCCCAGCTTTTTTACATGGGTTCTGGGAACTAAACTTAGGTTCTCATGCTTCTGACTGAGCCATCTCCCAATTCTATGGCCAGCACTTCTACTTGAATACATCCATATCTTCTTACAAGTATATTTTGCCTGTGGGAAACCACAGTGACTCTCTTTTTCTCTAATAGAAATGACCCTGGAGTGTCTCTCATGTCAAGCAATTCTAGCGGCTCAGAATTCACATTGCACTGGTCTTCCCCAACCCCCTCAGGAGTTCCAGTACAAAAAAAAATTCACAAGAAAACAACTGGTAAAAATCAACCAAGTACAAATAAGCAAATCTATACTAAAGGCAGGTAGCAGACACCTACTAATGCAATAATTTCTAAACCGGAGCCCAAGGTTAATGGGATGCCTGGAGAACAAGTGCAAGTGGTGTCACTTTTAACCTTCCAGAAGCTCTGGCTGAAACCATGATGAGTTGGATCTCCTCTCAACTCTGAACATCTATGCTCCAAATGCAAGGCACCTATATACATAAAAGAAACTTTACTAAAGCTCAAAGCACACATTGCACCTCACACAATAATAGTGGGGGATTTCAACACCCCATTCTCAGCAATGGACAGAAATGGAAACAGAAACTAAACAGAGACACAATGAAATAAACAGAAGTTATGAACCAAATGGATTTAATAGGTATCTATAGAACATTTCATCCTAAAACAAAAGAATATACCTTTTTCTCAGCACTCATGGTACCTTCTCCAAAACAGACCATATAATTGGTCACAAAACAGGCTTCAACAGATACAAAAAGATTGAAATAATTCCTTGCATCCTATAAGATCACCACAGACTACGTACGGCTGGTCGTTTAACAATTACAAAAACAATGGAAAGCCCACATACACATGGAAACTGAACAACACTCTACTCACTGATGACTTGGTCAAGGAAGAAATAAAGAAAGAAATTAAAGACTTTTTAGAATTTAATGAAAATGAGGAAACATCATACCAAAACTTGTGGGACTCCATGAAAGCAGTGTAAGAGGAAAACTCATAGCTCTAAGTTCCTACAAAAAGAAACTGGAGAGACATACACTAACAACTTCACAGCACACCTGAAAGCTCTAGAACAAAAAGAAGCAAATACACCTAAGAGGAGTAGATGGCAGGAAATAACCAAACTCAGGACTGAAATCAACAAAGTAGAAACAGAAAGAATATACAAAATATCAACAAAACTAGGAACTGGTTCTTTGAGAAAATCAACAAGATAGATAAAGCCTTAGCCAGACTAACCAGAGGGTTAGTATCCAAAGAGAGACAGTATCCAAACTAATAAAATCAGAATTGAAAAGGAAGACATAACAACAGAAACTGAGGAAATTAAAAAATCATCAGATCCTACTACAAAGGCCTATACTCAACAAAACTGGAAAATCTGGATGAAATGGACAATTTTCTAGACAGATACCAGGTACCAAAGTTAAATGAGGAACAAATAAACCATCTAAACAGTCCCATAACCCCTAAAGAAATAGCAGCAATCATTAAAAGACTCCCCACCAAAAAAGCCCAGGACCAGATGGTTTTAGTGCAGAATTCTATCAGACCTTCATGGAAGACCTAATACCAATTCTCTTCAAACTATTCCACAAAATAGAAACAGAAGGAACACTATCCAATTCGTTCTATGAAGCCAGAATCATGCTTATACCTAAACCTCACAAAGACCCAACAAAGAAAGAGAAATTCAGAACAATCTCTCTTATGAATATTGATGCAAAAATACTCAACAAAATTCTTGCAAACCGAATTCAAGAACACATCAAAACAATCATCCATTATTATCAAGTAGGCTTTATCCCAGGAATGCAGGGATGGTTCAATATTTGAAAATCCACAATGTAATCCACTATATAAACAAACTCAAAGAAAAAAACCACATGATCATCTCACTAGATGCTGAGAAAGCATTTGACAAAATTCAACATCCCTTCATTGTAAAAGTCTTGGAAAGATCAGGAATTCAAGGCCCATACCTAAACATAGTAAAAGCAATATACAGCAAACCAGTAGCCAACATCAAACTAAATGGAGAGAAACTTGAAGCATCCCACTAAGATCAGGGACTAGACAAGGCTGCCCACTCTCTCCCTACCTAGTCAACATAGTACTGGAAGTCCTAGCTAAACAATCAGACAACAAAAAGAAGTCAAAGGAATACAAATAGGAAAGGAAGAAGTCAAAATATTACTATTTTCAGATGATATGATAGTATAATTAAGTGACCCCAGAACTTTCCACCAAAGAACTCCTAAACCTGATAAAAAAAACTTCAGCAAAGTTACTAAACTCAAACAAATCAGTAGCCTTCCTCTACTGAAAGATAAACAGGCTGAGAAAGAAATTAGGGAAATGACATCCTTTACAATAGTCACAATATAAAATACCTTGATGTGAATCTAACCAAGCAAGTGAAAGATCTATATGACAAGAACTTCAAGTCTCTGAAGAAAGAAATTGAAGAAGATCTCAGAAGATGGAAATATCTCCCATCCTCATGGATTGGCAGGATTAATATATTAAAAATGGCCATCTTGCCAAAGCATCTACAGATCAATGCAACCCCATTAAAATCCAACTCAATTCTTCATAGAGATAGGAAGAGCAATTTGCAATTTATTTGGAATAACAAAAACACAGGATAGCAAAAACTATTCTCAACAATAAAAGAACTTCTGGGGAAATCACTATCCCTGTCCTCAAACTGTACTATACAGAGCAATAGTGGTAAAAACGGTATGGTATTGGTACAGAGACAGGCAAGAGATCAATGGAATAGAATTGAAGATCCAGAAATGAACCCACAGGCCTATGGTCACTTGATCTTTGACAAAGGAGCTAAAACTGTCCAGTGGAAAAAGGACAGCATTTTCAACAAATGGTGCTGGTTCAACTGGAGGTCAGCATGTAGAAGAATGCAAATCGATCCTTTCTATCTCCTTGTACAAAGCTCAAGTCCAGTGATAAAGGACCTTCACATAAAACCAGAACACTGAAACTATAAAGAGAAGGTGGGGAAGACCCTCGAATACTAGGCACAGGGAAAGTTCCTGAACAGAATACCAATGGCTTATGCTCTAAGATCAGAATTGACAAATGGGATCTCATAAAATTGCAAGTTTCTGTAAGGCAAAGAACACTGTCAATAGGACAAAATGGCAACCAACAGATTGGGAAAAGATCTTTACCAATCCCACATCTGATAGAGGGCTAATATCCAATATATACAAAGAACTCAAGAAATTAGACTCCAGACAACCAAATAACTCTATTAAAAATGGGGTACAGAGCTAAACAAAGAATTCTCAACTGAGGAAACTCCAATGGCTGAGAAGCACCTAAAGAAATGTTCAGCATCCTTAGTCATCAGGGAAATGCAAATCAAAACAACCCTGAGATTCCACCTCACACAGTCAGAATGCTAAGATCAAAACTCAGGTGATAGTAGATGCTGTCGAGGATGTGGAGAAAGAGGAACACTCCTCCATTGTTGGTGGGATTGCAAGATGGTGCAACCACTCTGGAAATCAGTCTGGTGGTTCCTCAGCAAATGGACATAGCATTACCTGAGGACCAGCTATACCACTCCTGGGGATATACCCAGAAGATATCCAACATATAACAAGGACACATGTTCCAATATGTTCATAGCAGCCTTATTTATAATAGCCAGAAGCGGAAAGAACTCAGATGCCCTTCAGCAGAGGAATGGATACAAAAAATGTGGTACATTTACACAATGGAGTACTACTCAGCTATTAAGAACAATGAATTCGAGAAATTATTAGATAAATGGATGGAACTAGAAAATATCTTCCTGAGTAAGGTAACCCAATCACAAAAGAACACACATGGTATTCACTCACTGATAATTGGATATTAGCCCAGAAGCTTGAAATACCCAAGATTCAACTCTCAGACCACATGATGCTCATGAAGAAGAAAGACCAAGTTAGGGCGCTTCAGTCCTTCTTAGAAGGAGTAACAAAATACTCAAGGGAGCAAATATAGAGACAAAGTGTGGGACAGAAACTGAAGGAGGGGCCATCTGGAAACCATTCCACCTGGGTATCATCCTATGTGCAGTCACCAAAGGTAGACACTGATGTGGATGTCAGGAAGTGAATGCTGAAGGATATATCCCTGGTATAGCTGTCTCCTTAGAGGTCTTCCAGAGTCTGACATATACAGAAGAGGATGCTCACAGCTAAGCATTGAACCGATCATGGGGTTCCCAATGGAGGAGTTAGAAAGAAGACTGAAGGAGCTGAAAGGGTTTGCGGTCCCATGAGGAAAGCAACAATACCAACCAACCAGAGCTCCCCAGGGTCTAAACCACCAGCCTGGGAGCACTTAAGGAGGGACCCATGGCTCCGTTGTATATGTAGGGGAGGATGGCCTTGTCAGCATAGGTGGGAGAGGAGATTCTTGGTCCCGTGAAGGCTGGACTCCTAGTGTGGGGGCATTCGAGGGTGGGGAGGTGGGAGTGGGGGTGTAGGTTGGGGCACATCTTCACAGAAGCAGGAGGAAGGGGATGGGATGGAGGTTCCTGGGTGTGTGGGGGAATGGGGTAAGGGAATAACATCTGAAATGTAAAAAATATCTAATAATAAATAAATAAATAAATAAATAAATAAATAAATAAATAAAGTACAACTCAGAATTCACTGGGGTTCCAGTGTGCTCCAAACTACAGATAACTGCATTTTCTCTTTCCCGGAAGCACAGGGCCCATGTCTGCATTTGTGAGACTGTCCTCTGAGGCAGCCACCTTTTCCAAAAAAGGATCCCTCTACTTTTTGATGGCTGTGCATTTAGTTATTTACATATTTTCCTTGGCTTTGCAGTCATTACACAGGCATCTGTTTCTTGCTTTTTCCTTTCTGTAACCCATGAGGCTTTGCGAATCTTTGGGAAACCAACAGGCTGGTTTGAGTTCCTGGCCTTTCCGGAAGTGCTCTTGAGATGTGAGCGGGTACTGAGTTCTGCCTGATCAACTAATTTGCAGCATGTTCACAGCTCCTACTAAAATTCCGGAGTTACACTGTGAAGTTAGCCCATGTAGGGGTCTGATCTGTCAGCCAATTAAGTTCCTGAGGCCGGTCAACACAAGGTCACAAATGGAGATTGTGTCTTGACAGGCCTTGAAGGGAAGTGAAAATAAGCAGGCTTTGATTTGCACCTCTGGTCACCGCAGGTTCCCAAAGATGTCATTTTTAGATATTTCCTGTGTTTTCCTTCAGAGTCTTAATACGTCAGGCTGATCTAAATGAAGAACTAAATTAAAACCGTCATTTCAGCTCATAAATAACAGATGTCTAATGCATTTAATTATTTATAGTCTCGAATCTTTCAAAAATGAAAATGACTATACACATTTTTAATGCAGTTCTTGGTAATTTACCGCCTGACTGATAAGATTTGCTGATAATCCTGCATTACAAACATGAAAAATAAAACTGAGACGGACTCGCTTATTTCATGAGACTGCTTCTTTGCTCCCTTGTGGCTTTGACAAAATTTAAATTAAAGTGAAATCTAATCACAACAAAATGATGTTCATATACTCATACTAATAATTGAGTTTTCCTAGATTGCATGCTAGGTGCTGGGATGCCAGAGATTTTACTACTGAAAAACTAACACTGTCTTTCTAAAAAAAAAAAACATATCTTTGTCTATGGTGTCAATAGTTAGGTTTAATAGAAGAAAACCTCCTGAGCAGGTTTCTTAGGTCAAAATGGTAAGTTTTGCTCCATACAGATAAAGAAGGCCATTGCTTATGTTGGTGACCCCAGGAACCCTTCTTACCGGAAAAGTTCATGTTTCCCTTTGGATGCAGAATCCTTCAGGTGTCTTGAAGTTTCCATAGTAACTTAAATTGCACCCAAAGTATAACTAGCTATGTAGTTTTCTTAGATTATCTTTTTTTTAGAAGTTATAGTTACAAAGCATTAGTTGAACAGCTGCTTTCTGGGTGGGCCAAGATAAACCTTTGTTTTGTTCTAGAGGCACAATAAAAAGTGAACCCTTGTGTGGAACAGGGGTGGAAAGGGATGCCATAAAAGCCAAATTTAAATCGTAATTCTAACATTATGTAGCAGCTAAAAGCTTGAGTAAATTATTAAAATTCTCAAGGCTTGGGTTCTGTACTTCTAGGATGGACATAGTTGTATGTGTTTCCCAGGGATATTATAAAACAGAATTAGGCAAAGTACATACAACACTTGCACTCAGCCCATAATATTGAAGAAGTTTGTTCCTTTCAGCTGCAAATCCTTGCACGCACATCTTCTAGAGCCTACTTTCCTTCAGCAAAAGTTTTCATTGGCTTCTCAGTTCTGACAGGGCTATTTCTCTAGTCACTGCTGCTCCAATGTGTGCCTTGTGATGAGGCTGTTGGTCTACAGGGAAAGGCCTGGGTCCCAGCTAGACCACAGTCATGTATAACATTAGTGGGCATAACAATCGAATCTATATGTACATCTCAGAGAGACAAGGATGAGCAATGCCTTCAGGACCCTGTGAAATTCCAGAGCAGATGTGCTGTGGGGACTGTGGTTAAAGAGACAGGCTGATTCTGTTAAAATGGGTACAGTTGTGTGTCCTCTGCATTAGACGTATGGTCATATGTGAATGTGAGTCTAATCCAGACTTCTAGATTTTTCAAGAGAAGTCAGATGTTTAAGTAAAAACACCCAAGTTTTAATAGTGGCAAGCTAGTCACCTTGGGGAAAAAGAGGACAGAGCCAGTGGGGACTGGTGCTGTGCCAACCAAACAAAGCAAGCCTGTGGGTTTCCACTTACAACCTATGGTTCTGGTGTTTCTCCAAAACTCCTGGGTGCCATTTATCTCTCAGGGGTCTCAGACCTCCCAGGAGGACTACAATTCCTTTTTTTTTTTTGGTAGCTATAAAGATTTTTGTCCTTCTCTCATGGGGCTCATGACATTTTGATACAGTCATTTGGTTGCCATGGCTATATCCATATCTAGTTTGTGTCCGTATAAAATAATAATTGAATTCTTAAAAGTTAAGTCGATGCCCTTAACCTTCATTTAGTCCCCCATACTCAACCTACCCTTAGTCTCACCATCTTTCCGAAGTTCTTCAGAGGTAAGGGAAGCACGGGGATGAAGCTGTCTATAATACATGTGTCTGGGTGATTAAAACGCTTGCATTTTAATGCTTTAAAGCTTTATGTTTTCTCAGTCTTAAAAGAAAAATTTGCCTAAAGTCTTGAAAAATGAGTATATATGAATGTGTGTGTATGTGTGTGTTCATTTGCCTGCCTTCCTCTTAGAAGAGATTGTCCTTCAAAGATGATCTTCTTCTCCAAAGTTGGAGTAGGTATCAGAGCTTAGAATTAGAATTATTTGAATTCTGGAATTGTAACATGCATGTCATTGAATACCTCAGAAAGACTGTGCTGTATCTCAGAATGAATACATCGAAATCTCTGTAGGAAATATGAATGTTCATCCTAAATGAAATAAAGAAAAGCCAGATGCAGCCTCATGCTAGCACAGCTCAAGTTTCAGTGCCAAGCATGTTCCAGGAAAGAATCTGATTTTTAGAGATGTTTGTATGATTTATGGCTGAAGGATCATAAAGTCACTGACAAGTCACAGCTGACTGCTGCCTGAAGGTGATCCTTTCAACAGGACTTCAATGGAAGATCTCATGTGGCCCCTCCTTATAGGAGCACACTTTCTTATCTGATTAAGTTTATAGAGTTACAAAAGCCTATTGAAAAATTTCCCCATGTACTAAATTCCTATAACAAATACATATTTTATAGCTAGAAAGATATTAGTAACTTCACATGAATTTTTATAAGGTTAGGCAGTTTGTCTATACTGTGTGTGGGCAACAGAATGAAAACTCAACTTGCTTCAGGAATAAGTCCTGCTTATAGGGGCTCCCCAGGAAGAGGAGGAAAGAGTTCTCTCCTGCTTATCAACATTTTCCTTCATTTTCTTTAAAAATTACATGTATATATGTATGTGAGTATGTGTGTGTTTGAGGGGTGCCACTGTACATGTGTGGAGGTCAGAGGACAACTTAGCAGTCTGTTTCTCTCATGTGAGTCTTGGGGTCATTAAGTCAACCTAGGTTTGCCTTAGCAGCAAATGCCTTTCCTTAATGAGCTATCCTACCAACCCCGTCTTTTTTGTTTGATACTTCAGAACTTCATAGAGGTAAACAGATCCTTGTGGTTCCACATTCTTACTAGTGTGATGGTGAGACACTTTGGTTTTGGTAAAAAGACACCCTTGGGAAAGCGGGAGTAGTTTGGTGTTCCCAGCATACAGATGGATGGGAAGTCGGCAGCTTTGAGTAACAGTGGCATTGTGCTTCTGACAGCACCAGTCTTTCTGAGTATTCAATGACATGCATGTTATAATTCCAGAAGGGTCTTAGAGGATGACCACATAGGGCTCTGACTTGATCAGTAACTATTTACAATGATGTTTAGAGCCTGGGATGCTTATCATGGTGGGGATTCTTGGATATACACAGGTGAAGCACCCAGCACCAGCAGCCTGCAAAAGGTTCAACAGTACTTCTGTGAGGTAGAGGAAGACAAGAACAGGGAGGGAAAAAAGCCCATCAGGTACCAGGGATGCAGCCTACTCAGAAAATAAGCTCAAAGTGATTTCTTTCTGTATGGTATAAATGCCCAGAGGCCTTGAATCACTCAGTGGAGGCTGGAATGGCAATACTAGGGCCAATCGGAGAAAAGCTAAAGGTGTCAATCCTTGAACCTTAGGACTAAGACACTATCTAGAATCATTGCAACTGAAAAAGATGAATATAGTAGAGAAAACAAATTAACTTGCCAAGAATTTGAATATCTCTTAATTATTCTGTAGCATTAGTTGATGTATATGTATATATGTATAAGATGTTATAAGAATATCTACAAATCTAGCTATTTAAAGAAGGATTGGTAGAAAGATGACAGGAAGAGAAGATCCATAGAGACCAGGGCATGGAGGGAACACTATAGATTTGCTAGGTTCTAGACATAGCAAAGTCACTCAGTGGTGTCTAGTGAATGTAAATGTCCCTGGAACTCCATGAACCAATTTCTGAATCTCCGAAGTTCAGATGGATCTGGGACCAGAATGAATTCACACCTCCATTCCTTTCCCACTATGGACAATGAGAAGAGAGACTGTCAGCAGTAATCAGATCCAGGTGTACGTTTAGTCTGAATCAATGATTAATAGAAAAGTGGGGCATGGCAGGAGTTGGTGGCCCAACTACATAAATGTAGTTCAGCAGCTAAAAATACTGCTAAATGCTCCTCTGGGTAGAGAATTTTACAGAAGAAATCCGAGGAAGAAGCTGGGAACACCAGTGAAGTTATTTTGTCTCCTATTCTCTGAAATCATGGAGACAGTCATTTACTTTACTCCACTCTACCAGCTAGGCAGCATCTGTGTCTGGGATGCATAGATGAATGACAGCTAGCATCTTCCCCACAGAGCTGTTATTTAAGGAGACTGTTTTCAAAAGAGTGGAAATTCTGATTTACTCTGTTGATGAACTGTTAACTGTTCCATTCAGCAGACAAACTTGGACCAGTCCTACAGCGTTGCTGACACAGGACTCTATAGGTCTCTGGCTTTTCTCTCCATCTTTTGCCACCTTTGTAAGTCATCTCATCATGAGTACTGTGCTTCCTCCCCTCTTTGTACATTTCAGTGTCTCCTATTCATAACCCTTTGCCTCTCAACCCACCTTTTCAACCATGATCCATCAGTATATCTCTTTTGACATTGGGTCCTTTGTGATGAAGTTCCCATTCTATTCAGGCAATATTGACTTGTGTTCAAATTTCCCTGCAGAGTCTGGTTGCTAAGTAAACGTGCATTGCTTTCTACCTCCCCTCTGACTTCATTCTGTCTTTTCCATGTGAAGTTCTGTTACTGGGGACAGAAAAACTTGTGGCTATCCAGTCTTTCTCTGTAAGGGTGTTCCAGAAGGTAATATATATACATATACCCTGGTAAACCTGAATAAAACATTCCTGAATGTCTGTTTTCTAATGTGATCAGGAGCAAAGGGCGGGTGAGTTCTGCTGGTAGTCTGACTCACATATCAGAGCTCTGGGCTTTTCATCTGGCCCTTGATCTGATACAACGGAAGGAAGAGGCTTATTGTTGGCAGAAATTCAGAAGTTAGGAAGTAGAAGGTGAAACACTTCCTTTAAATTTGGATTCACACTGCAACCTCCATTGTCCTCTGACTACTTTTATGGCTGTTTAACTGCAATCCTCTTGTGCCTGAAAGATCAAGCCTTCCTCCCCTGTGTGTAACTCTTAGAGAGGACTTGGGATTTGCTAGAGGCCACTACCAGTTCACATTATAAGGCTGTGATGGTCTGTTTCCTGATGCCCAGGCCTCTACAAATGGAGGGAAAAGGAACATCCTACCCTTTAAGTACAAAGTGATGACACTGGTTCCTTAGTGCTGCTGCACAAATGATTACAGACTGGGTGTCTAAGACAACAGGAGTGTTTTAAAGGAGCCTCAAAGTCAGAAACCATGCCATTGCAGGATTTGTTCTTCTTGGAGACTGAATGAGATGTGGTCCTGAAACACTCTCCCGGCATCAGGAGGCTGCTGGCAATGCCAGGTGGCCTATGACTTTATAGACGGATAGGCCAATCCTTGCCTCATCCCATGGCATCTTCTCTTAGTTGTCTGTTTGGTATCTAATTAGAATAGTCTCGTGTCTAATCTCTTATATGCTCTCATTTTGATTCTTATCAAGTTGTAATTAACATCTGTAAAAAAACCTCTCTTTTCTCAATCAGATCTCATACTGAGGTAGGATAAAATTATTATTATTATTATTATTATTATTATTGATAGTAGTAGTATTTCAGAGACTTGTTACGTAGCCTAGACTAGCCTTGAACTCATCGCAGTCCTCTGGCCTCAGACTTTTAAGGACTGTGATTATAGACTTGTGTGGCAACATACTCAGTTCAGAAATTAATTTTTCAAGTTCATTTTTATGTTTATGTACACACATATGTACAGTGTGCTCATGCATACACACCTACATGCACACGCACATGCACACACTTAGTCCACAAGATCAGCTGCATTCTTGAGACATATGAACCCCCAACTCTTAGTACCTCAAATTATGATTGAGTTTGGAAAAGGGATCTTTAAAGAGTTAATTAAGTTAAAATGAGGAAATTAAGTGGATCTTAATCTAGTTCAATCCAACAGTATCCTTATGAGAAGAGATTTGAGTCACAAAAGAGGCACCAGGGATGCTGGTACAGAGAGCCTGTGACCTGGCGGTGGTAGGTCAGCCCAGGAGGAAGGCCTCTTCAGAAATCAATCCTGCACCCAATCCGGCTTCCCATCTCTACAAATACATCAACTGTAATGGTCAAATATGTTGTACTACAAAAGAGCAGAGATGCATAGCATCAGGCCACAGCCACCTGACCAAGTCATTCTCTCACTCTCCAGGAACAATTTCTATCAAAAGAGACTGATTCTTCCTAGAAGATAAACAGTAACAGGAAATGAAGAAATTCTGATTGAGTGTTGAGTCCAGAGCAGCTTGATTCCTCTACCATTAAAACTAGGATGCAGGGTTTAAAGACTGAAGAGAAGAAGGCACATATGCTAAGGGGATCATCACATGCAAATAAAATGCAGTTCAAGCCCCCAAGCAGGGAGTTGAAACAGGCTGTAAATAAGCAGCATCCACTTCGAGATGAAAGGAGGACAGTGGGTCCCATCAGCCCGAACAGCATATTGACTTGGCAAACAGATTGCACATTGACATTTCGCAGCTACCACAGGAACGACAAAGGCAGTAAAATACCAGAGCCCAGGCTGATCCCCAGCGCTGCAGCGCTGTTGTCGCCCCAGCCGGCGGCTTTGCAGAGCAGCCTTGGCGAATGCTGCCCTTTCCAAACTTCCACAGAAATATTTTCCATCATTTTGACATTTCATTTAAAATGAAATATAGGAGATATTAAAAATTCATGTTCATGACAGGTATTATTTGTTTGACTTTGAAATATACAGTGAACACAGCGTTAATGAAGAGGGAGGGGAGAGTCAGTGCTGTGTGCGTGCATATTCATGGCGGCTTTCCGACTTCAGAGGAAAACAATTGCCGAATCAAAGAGGGCTGACCTTTTATGATTCTAAGATCTGTGAGTGTGTGCTTATGAATAATTGAATATGGAATAATAAAAATGACCCCCTTTTGGGCTAGTTCAGGTAAAAAGCAAAATGCCATGAAAACACGAACCTCAATTATTTTTGAATTTGCATGAATTATGTGAGTATCTCAGTTGAAACTTTACTAGGATACAGTGACATTAATTTGCCCAACTGCCAGCATGCCATCAGCATGCCATCTGTGCAGTTCCCAGGTGTATGGAGGAGCAAGCCTTCTTCCCATGGACCCAATATTCTCCTCCTCGTTAGACTCTAGGAGGACATTTTGCTTTCTGAAGCTGAGTGACATTGTGTGTGTGTGTGTGTGTGTGTGTGTGTGTGTATGTGTGTGAAGGGACTCAGGCATGATCAACACATGAGAATAAGAATAAAGTAGCAGGAGGGATCCAGTTCCCAGTGACTGAGGCTAGGGAGGAGAGCATTTATTCCCTTTGACTCAAAAAAGGCAGAAGCAGTATTTTATTATACTTAAACAAACAAACAAACAAAAAAACCCCAACAACATGTAGAACTTTTGTGTTCTTGGGATTTTCCATCGTGTAGAATTCTGTTTATACATCCCAGTGTTCTCAGTGGTTCTGTCATAGAATAAATAAGGGCTTCATTTGTGTACAGAACTTTCCGAATGCTTGGCATGATCTGGGCAAAGGGTCTGATAGGGAAAGAGAAGTCAGAAGTGCAGGTGATGGACACATGTGACGCATGAGGATGACATAGAGGATGTTACTATAGGTGTTTGTGAGAGGAGTGCAGCATGGCTTGTCTAAGAGAACAGCAGGTCTAAGGAGAGAAAGCCTTCTAAGATAATGTCCCAGTAGTTACGAAGGTAATAATGAGAAGAAAATAGGGAAAGAAACCTAGAACTGACCTTAATACATGCATATAATTAAAATGGTATAAAAGCAAAAAGGAGGAGAAGGGATGGGATAGGGGATTCTAGGGAGGGGAAATGGGGAAAGGGGATAACATCTCAAATGTAAATAAATAAAATATCCAACAAAATATTTTTAAAAAAGAAAAGAAACTGACTCTCAGAGACAAGCATGGTGAGTGTCCTGAAGTCTGGACCCTATCCTTAGCTCTGCCGTTTGCTGACGAATGGAGAGGCTGTGAGACTTGCTCAAGGTTCACACCTGCTTCCTCATCCTTAGCTTCGGTGTGTAGAGAGTGGGATGGGCAAGGTCTGGGAATGGCTGAAGTTCTGTATTTGCATACTGAGAAATCTCTTATATGTCCATGTATGTAAATGATGTGGCAGGTCAGCATTAGTGTGTGTTTCCAACTATGTAAGACTTTCTTTTTAAAAATAGACACTTCCTAGGTGCCATGGCACTGGAATGCAATCTCAATGAGAAGAGAAAATTGTCCTGATTCACCACTACTTAGGAGAGTTAGATGTGATATTAAAGAGTTAGGTAATGCACAAGATGAGCAATAAGTATTTTTAAAATCAGCAACTTACCACGAGTTAACATCAAGACCACTGAGCCAAATTTTAGAGACATAGACAAGACCCCTTAGATCAAGGGAATGACGGGAATAACAGCATTTTACCACCTCAACAGATGGATCTGAGTGGTTTTTACTTTTCTAGACTTTTTGGCATCAAGTATATTCATTTGTCTTTGTGTCAGCAAGATTAATATACCACAGTTTTCAAACAAAACAAGCCTTTTCCCAATGGAGATGTGATTAAGAAGTACCAGAAAACATGAAGATGGATAGACTTATCTATGAGTATAAGCATTTGAGTCAGCCATACAAACACTACTAGTTCAGAGAAGGCCAGATTTTGACTCCTTCATTTTAATTCCTCCATTTAAAAAACAAAACAAACAAATCCCAGTGTCAAATGCTTCACATTTTTCTATTCCTCCTTATACATAATAGCATTTGGTTCCTGTCTTAGTCATGGTTTTACTGCTGTGAACAGACACTATGATCAAGGCAATTCTTATAAGGACAACATTTAATTGGGGCTGACTTACAGGTTCAGTCTCCAGTATCATCAAGTGGGAGCACGGCAACTTCTGCTACATATGTATCTGGAGTCCTGGATCCCTCCATGTATACTCTTTGGTTGGTGGTTTAGTCCCTGAGAGCTCTGGGTGGTCTGGTTAGTTGATATTGTTCTTCTTAAGGGTTGCAATTCCCTTCAGCTCCTTCAGTCCTTCCTCTAGCTCTTCCATCAGGTTCCCCAGGCTCAGTCTGATGGTTGGCTGTATCTGCATCTGTATTGGTCAGGTGCTGGCAGAGTCTCTCAGGGTACAGGCATACCAGGCTTCTGTCAGCAAGTGCTTCTTGACATCAGCAATAGTGTGAGGGTTTGGTGTCTGCAGATGGGATGGATCCCTAGGTGGGGTAGTCTCTGGATGGCCTTTCCTTCAGTGTCTGTTCCATTTTTTGATCCTGTCTTTCTTTTGGACAGGATCATTTTTAACATTTCTGGGTTAAAAATTTTGAAATGGTGGGTGGCCCCATCCCTCAACTGGGGGCCATGCCTCTCTACTGGAAGTGGTCTCTACAGGTTGTATCTCCCCTTTGTTGGATATTTTGGCTAAAGTCATTGACATTGGTTCCTCAGAGCCATGAGAGGACTTTTCTTAAGGTATGCATCAGAATGACGACACACAATCAGATGACATCAGATGACTCAGGAAGGTTAACAATGAACTACTCATGATAGTTGGCATATGATGTGGGGGAAATCATGAGAAGTCACAGAGTCCTAGCTGAGCTATAATCAGGTGAGCATGTGCTGCTTCTGGTATATAAGATTCAATGATTAGAACCTGCATTAAGGATGGATGTGTGGAGGGAACTCTTGGAAGTAGCCTAGACTTTTGGTAAAGGATGTAGACATCCCTTCAGATACCACTAGGAGAAACTTGGTGAGTAAGCCCCTCTGCTTTCTTCTGTGCCTCTCTGCCTTATTTCCAAGGCTCCATGTTTAATAGAAACAATTGAAAACCAGATGTGAGGAAGTCCATGCAACTTCATGTCCATGCAATATTATCTGGTCCTGTGTAGAGTAGGTAAAGGTGGCAGGTGACCTATAGTCAAATGAAGATAGTTACCGCATCTATGGGTCTGAGGCGGGGTGGAACAGGAACCTGTCTTCAGATTGTCCTTACACTACTTGCCTGTGTGCAACATCTTCCAAGGTTGCACAACCAAACCACCGCAGACCTCTGTCTACTGCTTAATCCCTCAATCACAAGGATTTCTGTTAAGAGAGAAACACTTGGGTAGACATCATCTATCCATTATTATCTCTGAACATCTTCATGTGGACTGTGGAAAGCTGACAGCTATATATCTAACAATTGATTCTCCTGACCATTAAATATGAGAATTTGTTTCCTTGGAGCAGCAGAAGGTGATTTTTGATGGAGAACAACTGATTATGTCCTCTAGCCACACACACAGAATGCTGATTATGTGAAATCTCATAAGGAATTATAGTCAATGCCAATCATTGTGTGAGTGAAGGTCAAATTTTACATCGTCTATTGGTATCATCAGCATTTTTAGCATAAATCTTTGAAGCACACAAATTAATATTGGGACACCTGTCAGTATTGAAGGGAACTCTGTAAAATTAAATGCCTTGAAGAGCAGACAAGAAAAAGGGTGGGTATGTGGGAGGAAAATACCAGAATCTCTAAGCACAAAACTGTTTGTTTAAACTCAAGGACTATAGTTAGTTGGCTTTTAAAAGTGTCAAATGCAGCTCAGATAGTCAAGTCACAAATACTACTCCCAAATTTTAAATCTTTAGTCAGTGAGCAGTTGTGGAGAGACGTGCATGCATTGTGTGTGTATATACATGTATGCGCTCTGCCATAGCTCCACTTACTTTTGTAGATGAAGAGTAGATCTATATGCATCTGTATAGGACAGAAAGACAGACACAGACAGACACACACCACCACCCACCCCGCACACACACACAGACGTTAATTAAAAGCAATTTCTGGATTAAGATGGTCTTGGGTTAAAATCCTGTCATATAATTTATTAGTTGTACAGTTTTACCTTTCCTATGTGCTCATCCACTCTCATACTGATAGCCTCTATTATTGTATTATTATTATTAGTAGTATAAATGTAGCCTACTGAGTCCATTTTTGCTGTTTGTATGTATGTAGTTTGAGGGTTTCAGGGCTGACCACTTTGTACTGGGTGACCAGTTAGTGGGCTTATTGCTGGGAAAGGTTCACTCTTCCTCTCTCTCGGCACCACTAGTTGTCTAATCTAGGTAAGCTTTCCCCCTTTCTGTGTTAGCATGTCTGTTGGTTTTGTCATTGTTCAGGTTTTGTTTGTGCAGCCATTTCTAGGAGAGATGGTTTCACAGCAGATTTTTTGGTATTCTGGCTCCTACAATTTCCCCACTGCCTGGAAAGATGTTTCCTGAACCATAGGTGAAGGAGTTGTGCTCCAGATGTATCCATGGGAACCTACATTCCCCATGATCTTTTGAACTCGGCATTGTGTACAGTTTTGGTTTCCTGTGATGTTCTCTATTTGTGGTAAAGGGAAGCTTCTTTGATGGTGGATGATAACCTTACCCTTTACCTGTTATCTGAGGGTAAAGGGTAAGATTTAGAATATAGATAGGAATTATGCTGGTCTAGTAAAGTGGTGGTAGTAGATTCTCTTGTAAGATTCAGAATCTCACCAACACTAAGTAGTTGGCTAGATTTCGATACCAGGGGTAATTTCTCACTTGATGAGTGGCCTTAAAATCCAATTAGTTGATAGTTACCACAATGAGGTGCTACTTACTGTACCTTTACAGCTATCTTGCATGTTGGTCATTGTTGTGGTTCATGGCTGTCACAGCTGAGTCAGATATTGATTGCTTCCCCCCTTGGCAGCTTGTTCAAATCTTCTAGGTACTATGGAAGCTAGACTACAGGAAGAAATCTTTCAATCTAGCTCAAATCATCCTGTATTCTAAGTGTGTTATATGTTCAGCAATATAGATTTTACCTTTAACTCTTGAGAAGCCTCCAAAGGCAACAGCAATAGCCCACATTGTTGGGGGAGTCCTAACTACCCTGACCAACCACTCTAAAGGAGGTTTCCAGTGTATGTGGTTTTGCTAGTGTATGGCTCTTGTCCAGAGGGAGTGTTGTCAGCCTAAGTGACATTTTAATCTATAACGATGTCTACATATATATATTATATATCTTACATAAGTATAGTATAATTTTATGTAAATATAAAATAATATTTCTTGAGGCCTTCTCTAACAGCCTTAGTGTAATTTGTCTCTCTTCTTTCTCCTGTATTGATCTCCTGTCCCCCTCCTTAGTCAGAACGCCCTCCCCGTTTTTCCATTTCCTCCTTCATATCACCTGTGTACTCCTCTTCTCCTTTCAACCTCCTGACACATGTGGTCCTTCCCTGGTTTCTGTGACCACTGCATGTTGTATACTCATATTTGAGGATAAAGATAGGAACCTCAGATAAGAGGGAACACACACAGTGTTTGTAGTTCCATCCATTTACCTGCAAGGTTCATGACAACGTTTTCTTTACAGCTGAATGTTATTCCATTTTGTATATGTATCACATTTTCATTATCCCTTCATCTGTTGAAGGACATTTAGTTTGTTTCCCTTTCCTAGCTATTCAGAATATGGCAGTGAACATGGCTGATCAAATATCTGTGGAGCAGGATGGCAAATCTTTTTGGCATATGCAAATAAGTGGTATAGCTTGGCCATATGGTAGATTCATTTTTTCTTTGTCTGTCTGTCTGTCTGTTTATTTATTTATTTTTGAGACTTCTCCATACTGATTTTCAGAGTGTCTGCACCATTTTGCATTCCCACCAACAGTGAATGAGGGTTCCGTCCCCCTTTCCCCACAACTTTGCCAGCATTTGTTGTCAGTTGCCTTATTAAATTTAGCCTGACTGGAATAATTCTGATGGGTAAGATGAAATCTTCTTAGCCATTTTTATTTCTTCTATTGAGAACTGACTGTTTAGATCCCTAGTCCAGCTTTTAATTGGATCATTTGATTCCTTGACTCTTGTTTTTTAAGTTCTCTGTATACTTCAGATATTAATCTTCTATTAGATATAAAACCTGAAAATATTCTTTCCCATTCCATGGCTTTCTTCTTCACACAATTAATTGTTTCCTTAGCTGGGTAGAAGCATTTTAGTTTAATAAGGTTTCACTTGTGAAATGTTGGTCTTGATTATTGGGAAAATGGATTCCTATTCAGAAATTCTTTGCTATACCCATATCTTGTGAGTTACTGCTTACATTTTCTTCTAGCAGTTTCTGGGTTCATATTAAGGTTTGGTTCCCCTTGATGTGTGATATTTATGGGTCTAATTTAATTCTTCCACAATGTAGACATTCAGTTTCCTAGCATCATTTGTTGAAGATGCTGTCTTTTCTCTGGTGTAGGATTTATGCCTTTTTGCCAAATATCTGATACCTATAGTTATATGCACTCATTTTTGGATCTTCTATTTTATTCCACTGGGCTACATGTCTCTTTTTGTGCCAGTATCAGATTGTTTGCATTACTAAGCTCTATAATATATTATAATATATCCTATAATATTATCTATTCTATTCTAATTCTATCTTCTCTATCTATGTGATTCTTCTATTATATTTCTTCTCTTTATCTATACTATCACTATATTATCTAATATTATATAAATCTATATAATATATCTATATTCTATATATAATTATAAATTAAATGAATAATTTATCTAATTATAAATAATATATCTCTATAATAATATATCCAGAACAGCAATCCCTCCACTATTAATTATTATTATTGCTGTGATTACCACTACTACTACTGCTAGTCAGGGGTGTTTTGGATAACTGGGGTCTTTTCTAGTTCCATATGAATTTTAGGGTATTTTTCTATATTCATGAAGAAAACTGTGGGTATTTTTTTTAATTAGGATTGAATTGTATTTGTAAATTTCGTTTGGTAGGAAGTTCATTTCACAATATTCACTCTACTGATTAATAAACATAGGATGTCTTCCCATTTTCTGGTGTCTTTATCAATCTCTTTCTGCAGAGATTTGAAGTTTTGATTGTGGAGATCTTTAACCTCCTTGGTTAGCTTTATTTCAAGATGTTTTATTGCCTTTGATGTTGCAGTAAATGGAGTGTGTCTCTGATCTCTTTCTCTGTGTGTTTGTTGTTGGTGTATCAAAAGGCTACTGAATTTCTAAGTTGATTTATTTCTTGCCACTTTTCAGAAACTGTTGATTGTTTCTAGTTTTCTGATGGATTTTTAGACGTCTTTTATGTATGATAATATCATCTACAAATAGGCTTACTTTGACTTCCTTTCCTATTTGTACACATTAATTTTCTTCTCTTGCCTTATTGTTCTAGCTACTGCTATAGCATTCTAATCTTAAAAAGGAGCCAGGGTAGTGGGCAGTCCTGCCTCAGTTCTGATTCTAATGAGCATTTTTCTCCATCTAAGGAAATGGGTGGCACTGAGTTTGCCATATATAGCCTTTATTAAGCTGAGTGATGTTTCCCCAGTCCTATTTGTCTTTAAGTCCATTTGTATGTCTGAGCCTTAAGTTAGAAAGCAAGGTCAACAAATACATAGTTAGATGTTAAAATGTGGATGCAAGAAGCGTTGCGTAACTGGGACCATCTTAGTGAAGGATAACGAAGTGTAGATGAAACAATACACACTAAGTCCTCAGACATGGCGTTCATAATTCCCTAGTCTAGTAAAACTAAAATGACCAAGAGGTTAAAGTTGCATTAGCTGGTCTTTGTGTGTGCTACTTTGTGAACTCATAGAATTTCTTGCTTTAAAACAATCAACAGATTTGGGTTAAAGTATGGCTATGAAATATTTATTACCCCTCACTGTACCACATGGTCAAAGGAGTATTTTCAGGGGACCTGGACTGACCCTGGCTAAATAATGACTTTGCTGACTTTGTTCTTGGATATAGTTCTTGGTAAGAAAACTTCTTAGTTTTCTTAGTTGTGATATACAGGTAAATATACTTATTGTGCTGAACTTTTATAATGTTTATTTATATAAGAAAACTATCTTACATCTTTCTCAATGTTTGCCATAGCTGTTTTCCAGTGTTTATAGATGTCAGCTATTATTCATAACTTTCAAGTGTTTATTGAAAAATTAGAAGAGCAAATATACAAATTTTATTACATAGAGATAATAACTAAACATTATTTTATGAAAATATATGCATATATTTCCAAAATTAGGATTAGATGATTTATTAATACATTGTTTTCCTTTTGTATGGCATGACAACCGTTTCTTTATCCATTTACCTGTTGATAGACATTGGAGCTGTTTCTATGGCTTCAGTGTTGTGAATGGTGCTGAAATGAACAGAGCTGTGAGGGCCTCTCTTCAGACTACTGATTTTGTTTCCTTTGTATATATGCATAAGCAGCATTTCTGGGAAGACAATAGTTCTGTTGTAACACGTTGAGGCGACACTCTACTGTTTTACATATCTTTGTACCAATTTGCATTTCTATCAGCAGGGCTCCGGGAATACTTTCTTCACAGCCACACCCCTGTGTTGTTTGTTGTCTTTTTGGTAACAGCTATTCCATCAGGTGTGAAGTAATATCTCATTGACTTGGATTTTTACTTTCCTGATGATTGGCAGTGTGGAGCACCTTTTCACGAACCTTTTGCCCATTTTCATATCTTAATTTTTTGGAAAAAATATTCACTTATGTTTGTTGCTTATCTTAAAAATTGCTTACTCTTTGTTATTGAGTTATTTTTTTATATTAATCCCTTTCATATATACAGTCTGAGAATATTTTCTTCCATTGCACAAAGTCTCTTTTTACTTTGTGCATTGATTCATTTGCTGAGCATAAGCCTTATTTTCTGTAAACCCACTTGTTTGTTTTTGCTTTTGTTGCTTATACTTTGTTGTCTTATGCACTCCCCTCCTCATCCCAAGAAACATTGCCAAGACCAGATTAGGATTAACTCCCTCCCCCTATGTCTTCTAAATCATTGCACAAAAACAGACTGGAAAATTATTCCACCATAACAGAAGAAAGTCCTGCCATTTGTGACAACGTGAATAGTGTTTGATTATTATACTGAGTGAAACAAACTAGACAAATCAAATACTCTGATTTCATTTGCATATGGGATCTGAATAAGTCGAATTCATAGAAATAGGAAGAAGAACAATGGTTTGAAGAATTATGGAAATAGAGAGATTTTGTGTAAAAGTAGAACTATACTTAGGATTGAAAATTCCCTGGCATTATTGCTAATCATATACTAATACAGTATGATGGCTATTGTTAATAATGGTATATTATATATGTGAAATTTACTGAGAGTAAACCAGTGTTCTCAACACACGAGAGAGACACTTCAGAGAGACAAACATATATAAACACATATACCCACAGTCAAAGAGGAGACAGACACACAGAGAGATTAACACATCTAAAAACATACACAGACACAGAGACACACACAAGTAACACATTCAGCACATCCAGATTTTCCTCAGATAGGCACACACAAAGACACATGTATATACAGAGACATACACACACAGAGACACACACACACACAAACAGACATACATACACACAGAGAGAGACAGAGACCGAGATAGAGAGATAGGTATACATGCATATATGCACACTCAAATGAAATAAAACAAAACAAATAGTATCTGGATGAGGTGATGGTATTTGGTTAGGTTTGTATTTCTGTGAAGAGACAGAAAGACCGTGTAATTCTTTACAAAGGAAAACATTTAATTGGAACTGGCTTATAGTTTCAGAGGTTTAGTCATTTGTTTTCTTGGAGGAAAACATGGTGGTATTGTCATGGTGGGAAATATGGAGGGAAACAGGCAGATGTGGTGCTGGAGGAGGAGCCAAGAGTTCTATCTTTGGATCCACAGACAACAGAATTGAAAGTGACAGTAGGCCTAGCATGAGCATCTGAGACCTCAAAGCCCACTCCTAGTATGACACACTTCCTCCAACAAGGCCACATTTACTACAAGGCCACACATCTTAATAGTGCCACCCTGTATGGACTAAGCTATAAAAATAACTTTTATTCTTCTGTAATAATTGTTATCTTTGAGGCTTACTGCCCAACTCTGCTAACCTAGGACTAGTACTGGAAACTTCTAGCCTCTTTACAATCTTATCTAGGCCTGGAATGTTTTCAGCCTCTGAGACTTACTGCTGAGTAAGCTCACCCTTTCTTGTTTTTTGTGAACTTTGACTGGTTGATTCAACTCAGCTGTTCTGGCTCAACTCCTCTCCAAACTGACTAATTCGATCTAGCTTTTCTCTTGGCCTCTGCCATTTTGCTCTGTTTGGCTTCAAATTAACTCTGGTAATCTGGTTTAATCTTTCAGCTCCTTCTCCTTTGGCTCATTCTGTCTTCATCTGTGTCTAGCTTGTTCTCTCTTCAACCTGCTTCTGTAAAACTCCCCTGGGAAAACTGCCTGCTTCTTTCTTTCCTTTCTCTCTCCATTGCTTTTTAAAGTAGCTTCCCTTTCTTATCTGTTCTTGTGAGAGTTGGGTATATCCTAGTCTGTCAAATATTTCTGTGACTCATCACTTTGTCTGCCACTTAATTAGATATCACTTTCAAATGTGAGTGCTTCTTTCTACAAACTAATCTTACTTTCATTGTTTGGGATTAAAAGTGTGTACTAAGTGCATGCTTGTATTCCAGCCAGAGGGATTAAAGGTATGTGCTAAAACTGAACCAGGCCATGACTATAAATAATTTTGTTTTTTTTTTTTTTTTTTTTTTTTTAGTAAATAACACAATCCTGGGGTTCACAGCAGGATCAGATATCCTACAAAACCAATCATTCAAACACAAGAATCTATGGAAGCTACTCCTATCCAAACCACCCCACAGCAACAAATGTGTAAATTAAGTTGATTGTGTTAATCCTTACAGTACTGCGTTTCTCTAACCATTGTATTGCACATTGTTGGGGTAACATTTTTGAACACTGTTTGAAGGTGTGTCTCTGTCCTTCTTCACTAGCCTAAGGCATTCTCTGATTGGCTTTAATAATGAGCTGATGGCCTATAGCTGAGGCAGGAGAGGAAGGGTGGGACTTCCGGACAGAGATAGGAACTCTGAGGAAGAATTGAGAAGCGGGAGATTGGCTAGTAAGTTGTGGAGGAAGTTGGAGGTACCCAGACAGAATGGACTGAGGCAAATGTGGATTAGAATAAATGCATTAATGAAGTTATAAGAGTTAGTTGAGAAATAGCCTAAGCTAAGGCCTAAGCTTTCATAAATAAATATAAGTCTCTGTGTAGTTATTTGGGTGCTGGCAGGTCAGAGGCAGTCTGGTAATAGTACATCTTAAACTTCCGTTGTCATTATGCTGCAATAAAACTGAAAATAATAATGACATTTCCCCAGGTGAACAAATAAAGATCTACAGTAATAAATTTATGTATCTTTTTTGTGTTGTGTGTGTGTGTGTGTGTGTGTTGTTTCTGGCTACTTGGCCATCTCACTTCTATGCACCTCACATTTTCTCTTTCCTTTGATCTTGGCCCCTGAAAGCTGCTTCTTCAGGGTCCTTTGTCCTCCACCGTGAGGAGGCGGAAGCCCTTGCACTGCCTAGCCTGAAGACCAGCTTCTCCTGGTTCTGGACAGAGCTGTTTTGGTGGTACCAGCATTAGATTATGCCAGGTTATGTTTTCTCCAGACCTAACATCTCCCTGAACAGGCTCATCAGGTCATTTTCTACTGTCTTTGGTCTGGGCATACTCTATTACAAAGGCAGCCAGTGTCTTCTTTACTTCATGGCTAGTTCTATCTGGTGTTTGCCTGCCACACTTCCAGTCTCTGAAGTCTCCTTGACCTTCTGCTGGTTGTCCCACTGCAGTTCAGAAAATATGTCCACTTCAACCCCAGGCTGCTAGATAAAGTGAACACCTTCCAGGAAGTACAGATTAGCAGTGAGAGACCTTTATGTTAAACACCAGCAAGGATACCAAGATGGCCATGAGGGATGAGTCCTTGAGGGTACTCTGCTTGCATTTCTCACAAGAGGTGACCACTCTTGAATTGCTTTACTTAGGTAGCACCAAGAGGACTGAGTTATCCAGAACCAGGCTGACTCCATGACAGGCTGACAGTCAGCAAACTGACAGTTCAGGAGAGTAGGGCTAAGTTGCTATTTCCCCCCAATGAAACCTGGATCCAGGAACCTGTGGTCAGCCAACCATGGTTAATGGAAGGCAATCCAAGGACACCTTGTCATCTGGCCTTCAGGTAGCTAGAATGAGTAAGCAACCATCCTCGAAAGTCCCTAGAGCCCTAACCAATTATAGAATCAATCGGACTCCTAGAGAGAGGTAACCAATCAAGGTAAAAGTTATATACCTCTCCCTGGAATTCCCCAAACTGACAATAGAAGCTGGGCCTGTCAGTTCATTGGGTGTCTCCATTCCCAAATCAGGACCCTTGCATGCAGGCAATTTTGCTGAATAAATGCTCTTTGCCTTTGTATACTATTTGCTCTTTGGTAAATCATGGACACTTACATTTGGGGGCTCATCTGGGATTTGCTGAAGATCCCAACTCAAGTAGTGGAGCATTTTTTCTCTTCTGATTGGTAAGTCTGAGCACCCAGTGGCTGTGTTTTCTTGTTCTGGTTCAATCTGGAGGCCAAGAGGGATAGAGGGGGTATGTATTCTGTTACCTGGCCTGGGATTACAGACAACTCTCCTGAACCCCATCTAGGAGAACTTGCTAATTATCATCTGATTTCTGAATTAGCTGTGGGCCTGTGGACCTTCTGTGCACAGGAAGGAAGACTGTCTGAGGCAGCCTTTTCTTTTTTTTTTTCTTTCCCAGGGACATCTTTCTGTGTCTCTGTGTATTTTATGTGTTTGTGGATTATTTGTTTTCCTCCCTTACCTTGAGAGACACCATGGGCAGATAGCCAGTTCCACTCTACTGGCCCTAGTCCAGTTACATTTCAAGGACTTCAGATGCCTGGCAGAGAATCTAAGCTTAACTGTACAGTCAAGAAAACTAACCATCGTTTGCAGAAACAAATGGCCAGCAGGTTTACCAACTCTTGGTTTTTTATCTTTAACTCTTGCACTGTAAAATGTCTGGGTCCCTTTAGCAGGACATTTGGGTCCAGGGAAAAATGTTTAAAACTTTGTTTGCTGGCTGTTTGCTCCTTGACTTAGTTTGAACTCATTTCAAGGATTTGTAGAAAGAAGTAGCTGAACTGGAAAAACAAAAACTGATAAACTGGTGCTGCCCTTTGAATCCTACCTCCTGCCTGGGTCAAGCTCACAGAAAGCCAGATTGGTCTGTGCAAACTGCTCTTAAAGGGCCAAGCATCTTCTCAGCCTCTCTGGTAAGAGAGCTGAGGGCTATGAGAATTGAATTTAACAGTAGCAAGGTGCTCCTCACTTGAAATTATAGCTAAAAGAAATAAAAAAATTTGTCTGTTTAAAATATATAAATATATATTTATTTATTATTTAAGACTGGTATTAAATATATAAGTTAACATGTTTCCATGTCTTGGTTATAAAATATTGATTTATAATTTATGATATATGGTTAATAATTTATAATATCGTAACAGAAAGTTGATTTAAAACAACTCAGGGTGAAAGCTGTTCTGGGTAATAACACATGGCATGAGCCAATCAAGATCTCTAAAGATAAACTTTTAAATTGGGGTAATATTTTTATGCAAGTCTGTCCTAGAAATTAGACTTATAAAATACAAAAATGAAAAATTTTTCTTTAATAAGTTATTGAAGCTGCACCTCCATGCATTCATATGTGGAAGCTTTCCTTGCTCACAACCAAAATTTATGGCATAAAGGTAATACATGTGGTTTTAATTTTATAGACACTGTCTTTTAAAGATTATAATTAAATGCACATGAAACTATGGGACATTTTGAAATTTATTAAATAATTAAAATGTCTTTGCTGGCACAATGGTTACTATAAAAACAGTTTTATTGGACAACAATCAGATTATAAACCTATGGGGGGATACAATTTTGATGGAAAAAGCTCAGGCAATCCCTATGAAGACGGCTATAAATCTGATGATGAAAATAGGGGACATGATAACAAAAGGTTTTAAAATAAAATGGAAATGGCTTACAGTTTTTGGTAGGAGGAAAAAATGAGGATTTGTCAAGAAAACTGCAGGTTACTTTGAGACAGTCATTCCAAATGCATTAGAAAAACTGTAAAAAAATCTGCCACAGAAAAACCACTGCTCCATAGTCAGAAAAGTGACTGCAGCTTAACCAGAAACCCTTGTTCAGGACTGCCATAGACACAGTTTGCGGAAAACCCACAGCTACTGATTAGTGGAATATGATATTAACTAGGTATATATTCCCGGGGTTTCTATCTGTTGTAGCTTTCTCTTTTTCTAACAATAAGGAGTATATATTGCTCTGTAAATTATAATAATGATACTAGAAATAAAATTAAATGATAATTTAAAACTATATTAAAGGGTTAAAATATTAACAAGGTTAAAAAAAAAAATCACTGGCTCTTGAAATCCACCCACCCCTTCCTTTCTGTTTGCTCAAGCTCCGGCAAGGCTTCAGCAGCCCAAAGTACTGATAAGAGCTCTCTCAGCCAAGGTCCAAATCTAGTCTCTTTATAAAATATGTTTATGGGTTTAAAAGTTTAATACTAGAAAAGCTTTAATTCAAAACTGTGATTTTTATGGCTCAAACTTAACAGAAATTGATAGTATCCTTAAACATGATCAAATCCTTTAACATATTTAAAATATATTTAAAGTTAGACTAAGAACTGAGGCAGTTAATTACAAGATTAAGTTTTATTTAGACTTCTGCTTTATATTTATAAGGTATAATTTGAAACAGATAACTAAAAACAGACAAAGATTGTTTGTTTAACTCAGGTATGCTAGGTAGATACTAGCCCTCAAACCAATCAAAGATCTACTGAATATGGTATTTAATATATTTAAATTTACCATGACATACAGAGACTTCCAAATCCTGACAATGGTGCTTCCCCAAGGTCTCCAAGAAGAGAAAGGCACAATGACAAAGGTCATCACTGGGAGTGTAGTAAGCTAACCACTGGGCATAACTGCCCAATGCTTCATCCATTGCCAGGGCCTAGTTTGAACTGTGAAAATTGGAGGACACTTGGAGAATTGATTGACAAGGTGATGCCATCTCTCCTCAGGAAGGCCTCTCAGACTTGCCAGGGCTGTGTCCCCAATGAAGCCATCAACATAATGGGAGCCTAAAGGGGTGACCATCTAGGTAATGGTTAAATCTGTCATTTTTGATGATATATAGTCAGTTTATTGCAATTTATCCCTCTCTGAGTTCTTTGATCACATTGATGGCTAAATTACTTGTAGCTTAACAGCTAGACATCAGGCAACTAGCTCCTTACGTCAAGGTAATCCACTGCTGTGTTAGTTCATTGGTTCATTTATCAATTAAAACTACTAGATCTCTTGTTTAAAAAGGCAGACAGGTTTGCCTTGTTAACAGACTTCAAATTAAAATATAAACAAGTTGCCTGTTTCTTTTTTTTTTGCTGTCCCTGGAGGTAGGGGCCCACTCTAGAATGTACCAGAGACCTGGAAGGTAAGAGATGCTCAGGACTCAGAGGAGGGACCTTAGATGAAAAGCCTAACAGTGGGGAGAGGGAACTTGTAGAGTCCATCCAGTAGACAAACAGGGCATCAGGTGGAGGGATGGGGTTGCCAACCTACAGTCAAAACCTCTGACCTAGAATTGTCCCTTTCTAAAGAAACTGCAGGGACGAAAATGGAGAAAAGACTGAGGGAAAAGAGGTCCAGTGACCAGCCTAAATTGGGATCTAGCTCAAGAGGAGGCACCAAGGCCTGACACTATTACTGTATGGCATGGTGTGCTTACAGATAGGAACCTAGTATGGCGGCCCTCCGAGAGGCCCAACAAGCAATTGAAAGAGCTAGATGCAGATACTTACATCCAATCAATGGACAGAAGCCAGGGATTCCTGTTGTTGAATTAGGGAAAGGCTGGAAGAAGCTGAGGAGGAGGGTGACCCTATAGGAAGACCAGCAGTCTCAACTAACCTGGACCCCCAAGATCTCTCAGAGACTGAGCCAACAGTCAGGCAGTATACAATAGCTGATATGAGACTCCCCACCCCCCCACCACACACACACATAAACAGCAAAGGACTGCCTGGTCTGGCCTCAGTGAGAGAAGAGGCACCTAACCCTTGAGAGACTTGAGGCTCCAGGGAGGTGGGAGGTTGGGTGGGGGATGGGGACATCCGCTTGGAGAGATGGGAGGAAGAATGGGATGAGGAACAGTTGAAAGGGAGGGTGGACTGGGAGGGGGATAATGACTGGACTGTAAAAAAAGATTGAAGAATAATGATAAAAAAATATATATATAAATAGGTTTCAAATGTAGCTTTTTACTTTATTTAAACTTGCTTTGTAATAGCTGTTCTCAGTAATAATTACGAATATCGCTGATAAATGATTAGATGGAAAAAAAAGGTTTAAAGTCTATGCAAGTTCTGAGTGTTCTAGTGTTTATAAATGTCTGAGGATGTAAAAGCTGAGGTAAATTCTGAGGGTCTGAAAATTATCTTAGGTGCATAAATGCAAATTGTAAAATTATAAGAGAATTATTTAAGGTATCTAAAAAATGGAAAATGTTTCAGACTTATTTCCTTTATCTGTGCTATTATTATACCAAGATTTCTAAAGTTCAAAATTTTAGCATTGATCAATGGAGTTCTAATGAACAAATGGAGCACTGGCAGCTTACAATTTAATCAGGAGCTCAAGGTTTTAACTTGCCTTTGGTTGTCTTTTAAACTTCGTCTCTGTTCAATTTGTGTATCTTTAGCCTTCTGGACTGAAGAAAAAATATGTTCCCTGCCTTTTAACCCAGAAGTATAGCTTTTCCGAGGTCTCAAAGACAAGAGTCTACTCCTGCTGTCTTACAGAAACCTGTTAATTGTTTTTTCTAAAATATGGATTTCAATGCAATGATAAATACTAATCTATATCCTCTTATAACTAAAGTTCACATAAGCTTCAGGAAGATTTGGATCTGCTTACCACAGACCAGATAGACTTCAGATGAGTGTGTCTGCCTGTTCTTGAAAATAGGATTTTCCCTTTGGTTTTGGGGTTTTCTTACCTTCCCCAATTACTAGACAAATTTTAACTTCTGTCCCTAGTTTATATTTGTCCCAGCAGATTTTCACTTGGCTGACATCCAGGTACCACCCGAGGACTGCAAACTGCTGAATTTTCACCTGCTGAAAGCTCATGGTTAGCTATTGATCTAGCCTAAAATTTAGATTCCTGCCTGAAATTACTTCTTTGTTCTAGTCTAATGTCAGATTCCTGCCTGAAGCCCACTTCCTTGTCCTTGGCTGATGTCATATTCCTGCTAAGCAGCCCATTCCTTGTCCTTGACCTATGTCAGATTTGTGCCAAGCAGCCCCAAAAGCTCTCTGCCTCTCCCTCTTTTTTATTTCATAAACAAGACTGATCCTATCTTAGGTTGTTCTGCCAAGAATGCCTTCCTTACCTGTCATGGAATATGCATTATCAAAAGCAATGTAATTCTGTCTTAGGTTGGTAAGGCTCTGTGCAGAATCTTACCCATCCTTGGCTTGCCAGCCTATTAATTTAATAACTCTGTCTGGAGGTCCATTTTCAGGTTCAAGCCATGTACTTTGGCTGCCAACACACAATGGGCAGGAATAAAAGTATTCCCAGGACAAAATGGGCTAGCATGATCAAGCTATATATGCCATTCTTGAAGCTTAACCAAAATAGAAATACTGACTTCAGGCCATGGTAATTTTATCAGCAGTATCTGACACATCAACACTATGTAGACCAGGTTGGTCTGAATCTCAGGGACCTGCCTGACTCTGACTCTCAAGGCCTGTGATTAAAGTTGTGTACCATAATGGCTTGCTTTTTAATTGTCATGAACAAATTTTGGTTCAAAATAATGTGACTTACATTAACTACTAACAATCCAGAGGGTTTTTTTTTTTTTTTTTGACAGTTCTAAATTCTTATTTAATCAGTTTTTTTCTGTCTTCACAGGCAAATTTTATTAATACATAGTAGATGCATTAGTCTCTTCTGGACTCAGCATAGGACAGGCATGCCTATTCTCTTGTGCTATTACAAACACAAAGAGGTTTACCTGGCTTATTGATAGAATCATTTAGTAAAAATGGTAAGATTGTCATAGAGATGTTGGTGGTAAAGGTTGTAAGAAGGTGTGGTCAAGGTTATAAAGGAAATGAAGGTGGTTTTGATAGAGACGGGGCAGCAGAGTTAGTTATAGTAATGATGTTGAATTAGGTAGCTTAATGATGGAGCTGGTGGTAGAAGTCAAGGTGGGCATGATGTTGGTGGAGTTGATAGAGGATTCGTTGGTATTATTAGTAGAACTAGAATATCGCTGAAGTTGTTTGAGTCTTTGATATAGATAATGGTGGTAGTAGAGAAGAAGACAGAGGTGATAATGATGTTGGAAATAGTGAAGTTGTTTTGGGAAAATGGTAGTGATGACAAGAGCAGGGATGAAGGAATTGGAAATGGTTGTACTAAGTTGTGCTGATGGAGATGGAGAGAACCTGGTGACAGTGGTGATGGTGACTGTGCTGGAGTGGAGGTGGTGATGATGGCAACAGAGGTTATAACAGAGATAGGAAGTGAGGTGTTTAAGCTTGTGCTAGTATTAGTAAGGTAAAATGAAGGCAGTGGAGTAAATATAGAAGCATTTTGGTGGTAAAGCAGAGGTAAGGAGACCATAGCAGAGCTAATGATATGAGGTCATGAAGTTTGATGGTAGGTGGACATGTTAGAGGGAGTTGATGGAAATGACAAAGCAGTTTGACATACTCTATAGGTAACAGACCTGGAATACATGGTAAGTCTTTTATATTATGACACTATGAAAAATGAATGATAGAATAAAAGAAAAGAAACTGAATGATAGAAGACCAGGTATCATGATACATGCCTGCAGTTCAAGAATTTTTAACAATAGTGAGTCTGAGATTAGCCTGAGCTACATAGTACAGACCTATTAAGAAAAAATAGAAGGAAGGAGGAAGAGAAGGAGAGAGAGAGAAAGATGGATGGTATCCATTATGAAAAAGCTTTAATGCAGTCCAGAGTCATTCAAATAGTTGTGAGTGATAAATACTGATAATCATCTCAAAAAAATTGATTGATATGATAGTTCCCTGTCTTTCAGGTGGATCACCTAATCAGATGCTTCTGATCAATGCCCCATTGCCTAGCTTTTGACTAGCATTTCAGCCTTCCTGGGCCTTCGAAAGACAATGTTCTAATGTCAGTAGGAAGTAGTTACAGAAGAAAAATACGGCATTTATTGTCCTACCTCATAGGCTGAGATGCTAAGTCAAAAAGACTTGCATTTCAACAAAAATATTTATGATCTTTAGGTCCCAATTTATCCCTTGGCCAATAACTTGAACCTTGGAAATAAAATGATGAATCAATGATTTGATTCAGTTACAAATTAGGGTTGGGGGTGGTGAGAGGACTGAGTTAGGCAAAGCTAATCTTGCTCCATGACAGGCTGCAAACTGATAGTTCAGGAGAGTAGACCTAAGTTGCTATTTCCCCCAAATTAGAACTAGAATCCAGGAACCACAGCCAACCACAGCTGCAGGCAACCAATCCTTGGACATTTTGTCATTTGGCCGGAAGCAAACATAGGCATCTATAATGAATAAGCAACCACCCTGGAAAATCCCTAGAGCCCTAATCAATTATAGAATCAGTCAGACTCCTAGAAAGAGTGAACCAATCAAGGTAAAAGGCACATACCCCTCCCTGGAATTCCCCTAACTGACATTAGAAGCTGGATCTGTGAGTCCACTGGGTGTCTCCATTCCTGAATGGGGAGACCCCAGCATGCAGGAAATTTTGCAGAATAAATACTCTTTGCCTGCATACTATTTGAGTCTGGAGTATCATTCTTCGGGGGATCATGGATCCTTACAGCACATGTCCAAGGCCTCCATTATCTTCCCCATTCCTGTTGCAGTAGTCAAATCTGTTGTCTTATAGCTCTGCTAAAAATTTAGTTCTGTAAAGGTGTGAGTATTAATTTTTAAAAGGTTTTTGTCATAAGGTGAAAGGGCTATTTATTCTGCTGTCTTTTAGCAAAGTGATAAATTTCTAGAAACTGACATCCTTATAGAAAGCAGAGCTGGCTAAGGAGTTCTCCAGCCATTCCTGTGCCTGTACAGCATCAACCACTGTCCATTCACATTCTCAATTTTCTTCTTGTCACAGATGATTCCTTCTCCCATTCCCTCACCAAATATTTTTTTTGTATGTGTGAGTCTATAAACTATTCCAGCTCAACACTCTTCCCTTTTAACCACATATTAGAAAATTATGCAGAAACACAACCCAGATAATTATATCATAGCCCTTTTCAGAGGTATTTGCATTTTAAAATGCTCACTTTAAACAAAATGCCCCCCAGAAGCAAAGAGATTCTATGAAGATAGAATGGTAGCAGTATACAGAGTCTGCATCCATGGTCCAAGAAAGGCCATGTACAGCTCAAATTCACCCACTCTCATGTAGAAAATGGAAGTCATAGTTGATGTCAGATAGATTTCTGAGTTTCTACAGAGGTATACTTAATGACTTTACAGTTATACCAAGTGTTAACTCAGTTTCCTCCAAAAATTAGCACTTTCTTAATTATTGTGGACTTACAGGATTAGACTGTAGCCTTTCATTTAAAATTGTTTAAGCAAAGGTAGAAGACTCAAAGAGTATATTTTAACAGTTCTACAACAAACTATGATGCTCTAATCTGCTTTAAAGATTATCTTTGTTTTCCCCATCCCCAGCTGTGAGTCTGACGAGTTTTCCAACTATTGGAGCATGTTCCCCAAGTGGCTTTTTCTTGTGAAGACCACGCTTTCTTATTTAACCTTGGACACCTCTTCTGATAGAGGTCAGTTGGTCATAAGAGAGAAAGATTTGTTCCCAATCCGGCACGTATTTCCTGTAGCTTTCATATAGGCAGGCTAGATGTGATATGATTCAGGTCAATTAGAATCAATTCTTATCAAATGCTTTTGAGTGGCAACTATATGCTGAGCCCTGAGGTAGGACACAGAATATATAAGTAAATTAGATATATTAGAATACTTGCTCTTGGGGTGCTTCTACTGGAGTAAGGAGGATTGACATTAAACAACCCATGACAGAGCAGCTCTGAATACACCAAAGCGATCGTTGGAGATCCAACATCTAGGGGAGGAGACAGATACCAATCCAGAGCTGTTACTTCATTGGCCCATATAATAAGACTAGCATGGCTATTTTCTGAAAAAAAATTAAATTGAAAAAAAATGTTTATTGAGTAGTTACTTGAATGCTGAGGGGCCAGGGTTCGGGAGAAAGGGATAGTGGGAGCTAAAGGTAAGTGAAATATAACTGCTTATCTCAGAAGATGTAGGACTTGGGAGAGTGGGTAGGTCAAAGGACATAATCATAGAAGCAAAATGAATGATGTCTTCTAAGGAGGACAAATGTAACTAATGAATGACAGAGAAAGAAGATATGATTCACAAGCCACCACTAGGGTTCAAGGGAGAAAGATTGAGATGCTCTCAGAGTTTTAATTGAGGGAAATGTGGAAACAATTTTGGTTGAAAAGTATAACAAAAGGAGAGAAACAGAGCTTGGAAATCTTGGTTTTGGGTACCAGTTAGTAGTTCAAACGTAAACTGTATCTAATAAGGGGAAGTGAGAAAGAAGGAGCTGTCAGTGAGGGACCCCACATGGAGCATGTGATCTCAGGAAAGGAGCTAATCTTCAATCTGGGATTGAATTTCTTGAGAGAAAAGCTACCATGTCTATATGTGTCCTGGACACAGTTCTTATGGCAGAATATAGAGTTAGTTAGTGGAAACAAGGAGAGAGTAGGGTGAGATGATCATTTGAGCAAGGGTTGTGAGTGCTAAGAAGTGAACTGGGAAGGTCCCTGTGGACATTATAGGCTGAGGGAGGGTCCCTATGGACATTATAGGCTGAGAGAGGGTCCCTATGGACATTATAGACTGAGGGAGGGTCCCTGTGGACATTATAGGCTATGGGAGGGTCCCTGTGGACATTATAGGCTGTGGGAAGGTCCCTGTGGACATTATAGGCTGTGTGATTTAACGTCAGCATACTTCTTCCTGTTCTCTAAAATAACTCTGGGAAAGTTTATGTCTTGATAATTGGGAAAGATGTCTATAGTGGACACTAATCATCTTGATTTTTTTCTTTCTGTATCGACTGTTTGAAATCACATGCTTGGACTCTTTTTATCCTTGCTTATTGCTGGAACCATTTTCAGTCTTCTTCCTAGTTCTCTGAGTTACCCAACATCCTTCTATCATGTTACTTAGGTAGGCCTTGTCCTTATATAGGCCTCTTGCAGAAGGTATGGCCCAGATTAAAGGTACATCAATATCTAGATTAAAGATGTGTGTCAATCTTGATCAAAAACTTGTGTCTTTCAGCCTCAAGACCCAGATCAAAGGCATGATGTCTTCCTGCCTCAAGGTCTGAGCCACAGATGTTCCCTCATTTCTGGATTGTAGTTCATTTCAAATATAGTCATGTTGACAACTGAGAATAGCCATCACACCTGCCTTCAATGACTACTTCCTCTAGTAAGGTTCTACCACTTATAGGTCCTACACCCTTTCCAATAGCATCATCAGCTGGGGGCCAAGTGTTTAAACATACAAGCCTTCAGGGCATTCAAGATAAGATGAAACAAATCAAGACAAAAGACTCATTAGCTTTCTTTACTTCCCAAATGACATAACTGTCCTTAGGTGAATCTGTTGGTCCCAGCCCCTGTCTCTTCTTTTATGAGACAGGATCTCACATTGTAGCTCTGGCTGGCCTGTAATTCATTATATAGATTATGTTGGCCTTGAACTCAGAGATCCATCTGCTTCTGCTTCCTGAGTGCTGAGTGCTCAGCTTTAACGCCTCTCACAGTGGCCCACACTGAGCCCATTCCCATATGCACATAGCACATGTTAAAATCAGCAGTGAAGCATCTTTCTATTCTTCCTATCACAGACTGTGTCAAAGAAAAATGAAGTTAGTTTGGGTTCAGGATTGACTAAGGGAGATTTCCCATTTCATTGCCTGGAGGATTCATGTAGAAGTGACTTTCTCTGCTGGAGCTAGGAAAGCTTTGGTTAATGGCTGTAAAGGTTTTCAAATGTGGAACTTTTCTGGTGTGGGAGTAACTGAATACTGATATAGAAGAAAGGCAGGAAATACAAATGCCAGGGGTCTGTTCTCTGAAGTTTGGGTCGGAACCCAGGGACTTATACTAACAAAACAAACAAACAAACAAGCAAACGAATGAAAAACAACTTTGCATTGAGTGGATAGCCAGCTAGGACCAGGAAGCTTTCATCTGAAATTTGCTATTCAAAGTCTGCAAGTTTATAGAAACCTATTTGTATGAACAATACTTATCTACTTCATTTGTGAACTTATGATGGTCTTTCTTTGTGTACATTTTTCTTCTGTGAGCTTGGGAAACTGAAGGCAGTTATCTGTATAACCTCAGCAACAGCCCATAGGTATTAAAAATCCATCAGTAAATTAGACATATTATGCATGTGTATTCATCCACTAAGGAGGTGTCCACATGTCAGATTCTGCAGTAACTAGATTTATGGGTATATTTTCCTGTTTATGCTTTCATGAAAGGAGTTCCCTGTTAACACCTTTCCTTTGCTGTATAAAATTGCACAAGAGTACAAGAATCCAGGAGAAAATCATTTTGAGGTGATCTCAGCCAGGAAGGATTAGAAAACTCACACGTCTGGACTCTCATTTACTAACTTGACGATTCTGCTTCTCTCTCATCCTGAGAGTGGGAATTTTCTTTTGTCTGGTTCTCAACTGCGCAGTCTTTTCCAGACCCTCCCCTTCCCATGGAGATAGTCCAGGTGAACTCTCTGGGTCTTGCAGCAGAGGATGCTGGCACTTTCAGAGATAAAGGCAAGGAAACAGATGCATCAATGCTTTCTCTAAGCTCCCAGTAAACGGATTTACATGCAGTAGCTAAGGAACAAACTGAAACAGCAATTGACCCCTGTGACCACCTCTTATTATTCAAGGTGCAGGAATCTCAAGGGACCTCATTCATCTTTTTGCTGGAGTCTTAGCTGACTGCAGAATAATTACAGGGAATTCAAGTTAAGACTAAGAGAGATTTGTCACTGGCCGAAGGGTACTGGCTTAATAAAACACAACACACTTATAATTAGTATAAGCCAACTACAAGTAACCTCATGTTTAAATGCAAATTATTAAAACACCTATTACCAAATAAGAAAAACTTAAAAATATTAGTGATGCCAAGCACATGATTGTGTGGTGAACTTGAAAAGATTGATGCTAATTATGTGCTTCACTGAATTAAAATGAATTGGTGTTATTAATAAAGACTCAAATGATCCACCGTGCCAACCCAACCTTTTACCACTTTGGATTTCATTAGAAATGAACTTTTCAATTAAGATCTATCGTCTTACAGTCACCAAATTGAGTTTTCCAGACTTACGAGTCAGTCATACAAGCTTAAGGAAAATGGTAAGTGCCAAGGGAGCGGGGGAGGGGTGGCAGGTCATACCCAATTTGCCACGACAACTTGCCTGTCTCAAATACAATATTTCAACTTGTTTCAGAGTGATACAGTTCCTTGTCTAGGTCTCTGACATTTAATAATTTATTCACTAAAATGGTTCAATTTAAGGGGAACTGAATGAAGATGTTTACACTGGTGGCAGAGCTCTAAAATAATATTTGCAGCCAAAATTGAAATGGCTGTCATTAGCTGCTTTGTAAGAAGAGCAGAGAAAGATAGAAATCAAAATGTTTGAAGATGTATTATTCCCAACTTAGATGGTCCTATGAAGGGCTTTTCTACGGAGATAAGAAAACATTCCATTTGAAATTCTTCCTTGAAATTAGATTGATTTGCCAGTGTTTGACATATTAATAATTTCATGAGTAAATAGAGCAATAATTTGATGCACAATTCAGCATATCTCAAAAAAAAAAAAAAAGATCCAGGAGAGTGTTTACTCTGATTTGGCTGGCAATGTCTTTCACTGGATTGTGATGATTTTGGGGTAAACTTCTTCAGCCTTACTGCCCTCTCCCCTTTATTTTTGATTGGCCCACATTGCCAATTTACTCACAGTTATATGGAAACTGCCATAGCTGAACTGGTCATTTCCGTTAGTGTGTGGTCCTGCTTCTGTGTCTTGACTCACACCGTTGGCCCCTCTCCCTTCTGTTGGTTTGTTTATGTTTACATTTCCCCTTTATGATTCACTGGGTATTTTTCATTTCAGGGGGGAGTTTTTCCCTAAGAGCTCCGCCTCCGGGGTGGAGGCCTGTCTATGTTGTTCGTTGCTGTATTCTGGTGTTGTGACAAAATCTGTCACAGCGACTACATGATTACTGGCATGGTGGTTCTGCCTACCTCAGTGGGTCAGACTCTAATAGCGAGCCCTCTGCACTCTGTCTCTTTGGGCCTCTGACACAGCACAATCCCAGTCATTCCCATGGTTGGGCTGCACTTCTACTGTTTTCTCCATTGATCCTTCTTCCATTATCAGTCTAGACACACCCCATTCTGGTTCGGGGCGCTATGTCTTCCATATTGCTCCTGGCTGATGCTTCTTGACAATTATTTGCTGTTTGTTCTCAGGGATGTGGGCAAGATGAACAAGCCTGGCCTCATGTCACCCTTAGATGTGCCAGGTTCCCAAGGCCCCTGTGCTACACTGGGGCCTGGTACTAGATGTCTAGCTGGTTCTCGTCTCTGGCCCTCAGTCCCCACCCATCCTTCACTACGACTGGCTTTGGTCTTTGCACTTAGATGGAGTTGTGATTTCAGGAAGATAGTCAGGTGAAAATGTGGGACCTTCTTTCTCTCTTATTTCCTAGGCTGACTTTCACTCTTTTCCAGGCTCAGCAGCCTCTACCGAGAAGCTGAGTGCTGTGTGCTATTTATTTAAAAAAAAAAAAAAAAAAAAGGGCGGTGACGGGTTGAGTGAGTCGGAGGGTTCCCTGCCACAGGCCGGGCCCAGCTGCCTCTCTACCTGCAGTTGTTCCTCATCTACTCTTCCTGACCATGCATACCATCATGTTTGTTTTTTTTAAGGCACATTGGTTTTGGTCATAATATTCCAATACTAGAGAACAATAGGACAAAATTTGAGAAAAATTTTCGTAATCTGTTCTTTTGCTGTCAGAGTGACCTTCCTTCACACAGTTCATATTACTAGGCTTTTATTGCAATGAACTTCTCTTTGATTTTTAAATCTAAAAATGCCTTTTTGTGCAAAATCTGATTTAAGGGGTTAACAGAAGGCTCTGATTGCACATAGAGTGTTGACACCCAAACGGGGTACTTGAAATAGACAACCTTAAATGTGGTCTCTGAGAGAGTTAGCAGAAGGGAATTGATAGAAACCAATTGTCCGGGACAGCATAGGGTCACAGTGGAAGGAGGGGTCGGAACTTGAATAGACAGCTGATCAAAGCAGACACTTTCCAAGGGCCTAAAGTTTTAAAGAAAATCACAGGGCACCTGACATTCCTGTAGGAGTTATTTTGTGGGTACTCAATGAGCAGCTGCTGCTTGATCTTTACTGTCCTAGGAGCTGGCCATGTGCAGAAATGGGACAGGGTCGTTAGGGTAGAGCCTAGAGTAGAACACAAAAATGACTGTGTCTGGGGAGAGTGTGCGGATTTAGTTTCAGACCCTTTCTGTTCAAGGTAGATATAACTTACACAGACATATTTATTATATAAATACACACACACACACACACACACACACACACACACACACACAAAGTGTGACTACTCAGTGGGGCTTACTTCTCTGTAACAGATGTTTGAGTTAATGTTGCAAGGCCAGATATTAGAGATCTTGAGGAAAGGGGTTTGTTGTTGGTTTGGAGGAACACACAACAGAAACATGACACCATGTTTATTAACCTATAGTTCTCTGTATTATCCTTTGTTCACCACACTTAAAGGAGAAGCTTCTGAGCTCTTGGCCACACACTTCAGAAGTTCAAATCACAAAGGAAATGTACTCTTTCTGTAATCCAGGTGAGGAGAGCAATTACAATGCTTTGCACCTTCATCCCTGGCTTTCTGTGCCAATTTGTAGACTGATATCTGAAATAGCCTCTGCAACTCCATTTTAATTATCTTAAATGAAAGCGAGGGAAAGGCACATATTTCTTAGGTAAAAGGCACACCGCTCTTACAAGAAAGCTGTTGAGGGAAAACAGAGCTTCTGCTCCGGTAAATTTCAAGTAATAACTTTCCCCCTTGTTTCTAAAACACAACACCATTACAGAAAACCAAGACAATACAAATAAAGAAAACACAGTAAGTTACCTGTAATCTCTCATCCTGATATAATAGCTGTCAATGACATTTGGTTCATCTAATCTTTCTCCCTATGAACACATTGACACATAGCAGTGAGTTTTTACTAAGCATGCTATTCTACAATCTGCCAATATGTTATCCATCATCAGTTAGCGTTACATTGTAAATATTCTAGCTATATTTGTTTGGGCTCTAAAACACCACCACAACATCTACCTTTCATCTGTCTCATTATCTGTATAATCCAGCCTATCTCTTGTCTCAGCATCTTTTTTTTTTTTTTTTTTTTTTTTGGTTTTTTTTTTTTTTTCGAGACAGGGTTTCTCTGTGTAGCCCTGGCTGTCCTGGAGCTCACTCTGTAGACCAGGCTGGCCTCGAACTCAGAAATCCGCCTGCCTCTGCGTTGTCTCAGCATCTTAACTGAAGTGTTTTAAAAGAGAAAATCATAGATACATTTAACCCCAGAAGTCAGTCTGGGTCATTGCCCTGCCATGGAAAAAGTCAGCTGAGTGCCCCCACCTTCTTGGCTTGCTTGACTCTTGCTGCCACATGGGTCACTCCATGTTACTTGACCACTACCAACGTCTCTGGGGTGACATGGGTGTGACTGATATCCACACTGATACTTCTACACCCCGAGATAATCATTGATCATGGAGAAGAGTTTTCTGGACTATCTTAGGAATCACCTCAAAAGATACAGTGTGAAAGAAGAGAGGGAAATATATTTCCTATATTATATTTTCAGTGGAACTTGTACTACAGGCCTGAGTCTCTACATGTACACACATACACATACACAGAGAATTTTAACTTTGGGTTTTAGAAGCAGATACCAACTTGGAGACTAGGGTGTGAGATATTTATTGGTGGCAAATCCCAGGGAAATAAAAGAAGAAAAATATGATTGAGGAAAAGAGCGGCATTTAGGTGAAGTGGGTCTGAGAAACTCTCAGCTATCTCCACCATGGGAGTGGGTGGGTGGGTGGTGAACTCCAGAGTGGGTATTGTCCACTAGAGTTGTCCATTGAAATAGTCAGTCCTTTGTACAGCTTCATCTGATTGCTGGAAGTAGACTTCCCCAAGGAAGAGCACAGCCTTGTGAAATGCTTTATGTAGCTGAGGTATAGGCAAGAGGAATTCCTATTCTACACTCCCCGAAGCAGGACAGCAAAGCCCTTCCTTGAGGGGGAAATCTGAGGGGTTCACCTCTGGTCTACTATCACTTAGTCTTATCTCTGCTTATCTTTTGAGAGTCTCCAGCATGTAAGAACTTTGTTCTGATGGAAAACTTGAAGAAGAAGCAGCAGCAGCCGGCTAAATCGAAGCTGCACTTGGTCTTGGGCTACAAACTAACATGTCTTACTAGTCAGCTCTTTGTTCTGTATTCTTGCCTTCGGGGACTAGGTCAACTAGACTTGCTAATGGGCTAACCAGTGCTCTAAATTGCAATCTAATGGTGGGATTATGACTTGAAAATCATGTCCTTTCCAGGAAGGAGTTAAGGTTTATTTTTATCTATAGCCATAACGGGTAAGTGATGACCAGTGTATAATGGACCAATAGGTCATTCATACTCTTCCTTGCCCACCTTAGTCGCACCATCAGGGACAATAACTTGGCTAAGATGCTGATTCCTTTTTTGCCTGCTGGTTTGTTGGTCCAAGGAACCCAATAAGCTGATGCCAAGTTCAGGCAACAGCTTACAGTTCAGTGGAGATTTTGCTAGTCTCCAGAAGGAATACCCCTTCTCTAGGGACCAGACTTCCTATCCCTGTACAGGGCTAAGCTTCGGGCAGAGCAAATACACCTTTCCTAAGTGTGTGAGAGACAATGACAAATGGAACAATTCATCTTTCAACTTTTCTGTCAATGATCTGTGTAATCTTTCTACTGAGATCCCAGTGCCCCATAGAGTGTATTATTCCATGTCTATACTGCATCTGGGAGGCTGGGGTTTCATTCTTTCTGAGTGTTGTTTTTGAGATGCCACTTCTCATGGACTTCAGTCAGCTTACCCAACGTCAGTGCCAGTCTGTGGATCTGATGGTCAGCTAGGCTGTGAGCAGTGGGGTGCACAGGCATGGAATCACTTCAGTACCCAGCAGAGAGGAATGCCTCAGTGGGACCAAAAGGTGACCATGCACCTGCCTCTGCCCAATGTGAACTATCTTCTATCAGAAAACTAATACAATGTGAACTCAGCTATCACAACATGGAAGTGGTATACTCTAGAGTGAACATGGGAAGACCAAAGGACATCCTGGCTCTATGGGAATCTGGTAGCCCATCAGGAGTTGTTTTCAAACCACATCTAATTCTCTGGAGTCAGATACTATAGCCCCATTCTGAGGTACCTTCCTCTCTTTGTATCCCAACTGTAACGTCGAATACAGATCGGCATACTTTTGCTCTTGAATCTTAAGAATTATTGTGATCCTCCTATGGAAACTTTCTATGAACTCTATGGGATGTTTGCGTAACACCAATACCTCTATCACTGTGGAGTCCCCTAGAACATATGACTTAGCTGACAGGCCTGCACTCACTGCAGCATGAGCTCTTGCTGTAGTTATTTTTTTGCTTTTCTCTAATCTTCACTCAAAGCTGGCTACTTTTTTGATCATCAGGGATGCAGGTTGTAGCAATGTTCTGTGTTCCTGGATGCACAGCACTTGATGATAGAAGGTGTTTTGCTTTTGTTGTTGTTGTTTTGTGGTGTGTTTTGTTTTGTTTTTACCATAGTGGAAATAGTCTATACTTGTTACCATGGTAGCAGTCACTATCAACATGTATTATTGAAAAAATAGAAATGTGGTTAGTGATGCTGAGAAACTACAGTTTTAATTTGATCCAATTTGATTTCATATATTCTAAAGCTTACAGAGCCTTACAGTGTTCTACATGATGCCAGTTGTAGCTAACAAACATGCTGCCTGTTGAGCCTCTTCTTCACACTGAACAAAGACATCTTCTATCGAGTAGAAGTTCAAGGCAATGACTCAGTTAAACTTTGCAGAAGGTGTCCTTCAGTGTCTCAAACCTAGTACTCTAAAACTGCTATTGACATGGTAGCCCACAGCTTTATTTCTCATGCTCTGGGTCCAGGTGATAGCTATCCACTGTGCATTCAGTAGATTAGCACTCTGCCAGTGTGACAGAGCAGTGTAATATGGGATGTCCAGATGTTTTGTGTTATAATATGATAAAAACAGATTTGGCATAGTACCAGGAGAAAATTGCAATAAGGAATGCTCACCTCACACAAGCTGTTTATCATTCTCTTTTCTGATTCAATGACCAAATCCATAGCCACAGACCATCTCTCTGATGCTGTATGCATTTGTCCTAGCAGGAGTCACACCTGACTACCCATGGAATACTATTTGGTCAAGCTTGCGACAGTCCATACCATCTGACTGACTAGTAAAGCCCACCAGTCAAATGCAAAGTGCTGCCTAGTTTTGGAAATTCATTTTTACTGGAACGCACAGTCACGACCACTTATTCACAGGTTATCTGTGACTACTTTCATGTGATGAGAGAGTTGAATTTTGTCTGTGGCAGAGACTATGTGGTCCACAAAATATAAAATATTTATTAACTAGTGTTTTATAACAAAGCTGGAAGATCTTGACTTTATCCATCTTGTAGCAGCCAGAAGGGCAGTTACTGCTGATCCTTTTGCTCTCTAGTAGCCATATTAATCTCCATCTCCTTGCCCAGCCTCCCTTCTGAGTTGGTGTATGCAGCTGGTGTATACTCAGCATGAGGACAAGGCCATGAGGTTACTCTGTGAGTAACCAGGCTTTGGTTATATTTTCATCTATTGCTGTCACTTTTATATCCCTACTTTAACAGAGGTCTATGGTAACAATTTACATTGTCAAGTATTATCTCAAAAGCTTACACCCTGAGTATGCCCCATAGTCCAGCCTATTAAATTTTTGACAGAGTACATTTGTACAAGCAAATGGCAATAGATTCCTTTGCAGAACGATCAGAGAATCATTGCAATGTGAACTTATTTGGTCTCAACTTTTGCAATTATGTAAAGAAACATGGTGTAAGCTTTGTGTGTGCATGTGGGTGATGGATACCCCCATATTCGCAGTTAGGTCCTTTGCTGACATGCCAATTCTGCTATTTTCACAAGTGTTCCAAACTTCTGACTTTAAGTTGTCCACATCTAACATTTGTCCATCATCATTTGGGGTTTTGATCAATCCCCAAGACTATCAGAGAGTCAAGTTCTGTGACATCACCTACTATTACTTCTGACCTACATGGGAAGATCAAAAATGGACATCTGGGTGCTAGTGACCTTTTCTTGAGTGTAATTATTACAGCTTTGGTAGATGGGATCTGCTTTGGGCAGAACATAACATAACATAACATAACATCTGAGCAGAGCTTATGGTCCTAAATAATTGTATATCTCTTTAACCAGTTGCACCCTTGAGTGTTTAAATCCTTTCTTCTTCCTTTACCATGACATCATTGGCTTTCTGCTTTGATCAGGGAGTACTGAATTTTTGATTTAGGAGACATTTTCATAGTAGACTTGTACCACCTCTTGGGGACCTTGCCAAAGTGTTCAATTCTACATCCTGAGAGACTCCCTTAGTCCTGAGGTTGGTGAACTCTTCTATATTTTAGGTTTATGTTCCAGTCACTTGATTTAGCACCATCAAAGTATAGTCTCATAGGTGCTTCCCTTGTACATTCTGGAGCCTAAATCCACAGTTCTTCAGTTCTTCTGGCAGGTGGCCCTTTGACCTTCTTAGTAGTCTCAACACATTCTAGCCAGGTTATTTTAGATTTAACCTCAGATACAGGCTAGAGGTCGGGGTGGGGTAGTATTGCTGAGGCACAGTAGTTGTATTGCCTTTTGTGATGAGCTGGAACTGGGCAGTAGCCTGAAGTGTTGAACCTCAGGTCTCTCTGGTTTTTTTTTTTTTTTTTATGTCTGGTTGAGAATCACAGTGTTTTGAATATCCTATGATCTAGATAGCATCAGTTTTTCCCAGCAGGCTTGAGCCTAAGCCAAGCCCTTGAATATTCCCAGACATTGAAAACGATGTTACACTTGCTTCCCAGAAAGATACTGCTCTTGACCTTGAGCCATGGTTCCTTAGAGCCTTGTTGCAACTTCACACACACCCTTTGCTGTGGCTGTGTTCAGAAGAGCATCCCTGTTCTCTTACTGTATTTGGAGAAGATAAGCATAGCACTGTCTGAACCAGCTTCTCTAGTATGCACCTTAGACCAATCACTCTAAAATATTTACTGCCTCTTTTCTCAGAATCCCAATGGGTTCCATTTTACAACAGTTTGGGACATCCCAGTCTAGGGCGACTGCAGCCCTAGATTTGGTGGGGCAAAAGAAGGAGCATCAGGTTGTATCTGCTGGCCCAGAATTTTAGAGATGTTTAGGGACTCAAACTCTTTAGAACAATATGTCCAGAAGTCTTCATTTTGTGTCGAGTCCTAGGTTTTATAATAGGGTCTTGACCTTGGCAAAATAGACCTGACTTCATTGTTCTCTTAACCTTTTGGGGAGTTCAGTCACTTTGCTAAATCCTACCCTTGATCTATGTTTTTTCTCTGTCCTTGTATCATAGAAGTAATTGCTCTGTGCTATATCTAAAACTTACCCAGTGCTTTAAAAATACATATTCTTATTACTTTGGAGTCTAGTAAGAAATATTTATCTACTTTATAGTTTTAAAGAAGTATCCATTGTGGGATTTTTTTTTTTTTTAAACAGTGCAACATTTTGGTGGAAAGCCAGTATCACAAAGTGTGGATACAGTAACTATGAAGATCCAGTGCTGCATCTGATTGGCATCTATGTAAATATCTTTTTGGTTAAAGAAGCATCCTTTGATCACTGGCTTCTCGACTTGGACTGCATGTGGTGTGGACACTCAGCAGAGGTGCTGAGCTTTTCATCAGTTGCCAGCCCTTCCCTAGTGCTGCTGGTGTCTCTGTACTAGTTCTTTAATATAATCACACTCCCTCTCAAAAACAGGCTCCTCTGCATCTTGCTGAGACACCTGAAGACTGTAATTAGGACTCAGTGCAGAGCCCTCATGCTAACGGGGCTTGCCTACTGTACTGTAATTGTAACCATCACACACACCCAGATCAGTTTTGCTTGATTGTTTTTCAGATGTCCTGGGATTTATCTTAACTTTTTTTCTTAATGTTTTTGCAATAAAACATTCTGAAGCCTACAACTATTTTTTTTAAAGGATATCTAATGCCTACTGTTAAAAAGTTTCTGATAACTAATCACATTTATACAACACTTCAGTTCTGGGATTGGATTTGTATTTAATGCCTATTTTTTAAAATAAATGTGACAGTTGAGTTTCTTTGCTGTTTTTAATCAATATCAAACATATTGACTGATTACATAACAAATACACAAATTTCATCTTGTCTCCTTCCTCTCTTTTCTTTCAGATATCAAGTCCTTAGTTCCTGAGAATCTGTTGGAGATATATCTCCTGGTGATGAAACTGTGGCCAGATGTAACATTTTGGGCTTAGGTTTCAGAATAGTAGTAATGTTAAAGACATTTCAATTCTTGTATTTTTCTGTGACATGAGTCAGAGTCTCCAGCCAGCTGTCCCAGGCACTGGGCTGCCTCTGTGTACCTCTGTGTGCTCATAAAAAGCCACAGAGACATAAAGCAAGTGTAGCTACAGACAGGTGTGTCCTAGCCTCCCTCATCCTCCTAGAGCTCCACTCTGCACTGTAAACTCTGGGAAACAAAAACTCCCCAAGGCCAAAGTTTAGCTGTCATTATGTTCCCCAGAATGTGCTGGGCAGGCGGCAAGTCATCAATAATTGTCTGTTGAGGCAAATATGACAAGTCCATAAAAATATAATATTGATTTTTATCTTTTCACAAGAATCTTGGCTCTTACAATTATTTGCAGATTAACTGAAAAATTGTTTCAGCTATTTTTTTGATAAGGATACACATACATATGGCTATTTTGAAAAACAGAAAAATTTAAATAGCAAATAAAAATGTTTTCACATATTACCATACACAATTTGTTTATTTTTGGCTAATATTTTATGATTTTAATATTTATTTTATTTCATTTCATTTGATTTTAGAATTTCATACATGAGTATAATCTGTATATAATTTCTACCCCATTCTCTTCCCTTTCCAACTCCTGTGTCTTCCTCTACTCACTTTCAAATTTGAAACTTTTTCTTCTTTAATTATTATTGTTACACACACACACACACACACACACACACACACACACACACATCATTCATTTAGTACTGCTTGTATGTGTTAAGTGCTGACCACTAAAATTACCTCTAATTTGTTCAGATTTCTCCTACTATTAACTTGTTTCTTTGTTTTTTGTTGTTGTTTTGTTTTTGAAGCTCTTGGAATTCTCACAAAAATGGTTGCTTTAAATTCTCCAAGAGATATTCCTCCTCTTTTGTCTCCTGTCTGGAAATTTTCTGGCATTTTGTTTTAATTGTCAGATGGGAGGTCATGGCTTTCTGAGTGCTCTTGATGTTTAAAAAATATGAGATGCATGTGAGAAATGATTAGGTATTTAAGTCAGTCTTTATGGTCTGGTTTTATTTTTGTATGTCTTTTCAGAAATTCTCAGCAGGCTGCATGCTTCCCCTGAGCCTGTAGCAGTTTCTTTTATTGCAGTACTAGATAGGGCTCCAAGTCCAGTTTGCCATTGGTTTGTTATCAGTGTGTTCTCATTAAACACTAGAGGGCAATGCAGGCCCAGGCTTATTTTGAATCCACAGCTGGTAAGTTGCTCCAAACAAACCAAGGGAGGACCTAGAAAGAGCTGTCTGCTTCCACAAGTCTCTCCCAGTTGCCCAAGATAGAGTCACAGTTATTGCCTTGTGTATTGTAGGATTCTACCAGGGTCTGAGAGGAGATAACCCTAGGATTAATGTCCTTCCTGAGTTAACAATGTTGCAGTTCTCTGTGGTACCTCGAGCTCAAAGCTTGTTGAGACCAAAACAGCTCCAGGGTAGGACCAAGCCCATATGACTATGCTCTGTCTACTGCTGAGGAAGACTCATGGCCAAAGACTCCTGCATCCAGGCATACCTGATGTTGGATAAAAATGAAATCAGAAACAATCTATCAATGCCTCTCTTTAGTACTAGGGCTCTGCAGAGAGGATCAAAAAGGGCCTTGGTTCTCTCTGTGTTGCTCAAAGTTTGAGTAGTGATTATGAAGGTACTACCTGAGACTTAAAATTGCAAGGATCAGAGAGATCTTTGAGTAAACAAGCCCAGCCCAAGGTGGATGCTACCACCCCTGGGATGGTGTTCATGGGTTGTATGAGGAAGAATGCTGAGCAAGTCTCAGGGAGCAAGCTAGTGAGCAGCATTCCTCCATGGTTTCTGCTTCCGACCCTAATGCCAGCTTCCTGCCTCTAGCTCCTTCATGCCTTGGCTTTCCTTGATGATGGACAATAACATGTAACACTTTCTTCCTCAGGCTGGCTGGTCACTGAGTTTGCCACACAAAAGAAACTCTAAGACAGGCCATGCTGTCTTGATTCTCTCTCCCTTTCTAAATGGGGGGGGGGCACCTTTTTTCAAGCTAGCTGGAATTGGGAAGGGGAGTTATAGACAATTCTTCCTGTCTCCTTCCACATGTTTTATTTTTCCATTATCTTAAAAGTTGGTACTGTGTTCTATCTCCTGGCTCCCTGTGTGAAGGTAGAACAATGCACAAAGAGATGGTCCAATTGGTGTGTCTGTGGGGAGATGGTGTTACTAAGCAACCAGATCACTCTATTCTTGAGTATACTTGTTTATTTTTTATTTGGTACCATAATTTTCAGATAATTTGGATCCTATTTTAGTTGACATTGAATTATTCTCTTTACCTTTAATAATGGTCTAAATATTATTTAGTTGGCCTGAAGGTTTCATCATACAGAATTTTCTTTCTGTCTTTGCCTTGCCCTTCATTATCCATTATCCACCCTTCTGTGCCTTCCTCTTTGTTTCTCAGCTGGCTCCATGACTATGTTCAAGGTTGCTTCCTATGGGTTAGGTCAATGTAGAGCTCTGGGAACAGTTGATGAGGAAAGGCACAGGCAAGAGATGGGGGCCTCATTTTATTTTGAGGTTGACTATGTCCTTCTACTAAAGGCTAGTTCTACAGGGCTTTTTATCTTTTGAGAAATAGCCCTTCCAACATCCTTTTAGACTAATGTAATTTGAGAAATATCACTATACTCTCTGTTGTGGTGTTTCTACATACCTTTGTAAATAGACTCGTCAATATCCTTGTGTAGTCTTTTCCTGTTGTGAGGTTGACTGATCTACAACAAATCTAATTTCTTGAAATTACATCATTGCAAATATTAAAGGACAACCTACATAATAAGATAGACCCTATCTCAGAAAACTATAGAAAGGGGTTAACTGTTCTCTGCCCCCAGCGACTGAACCCAGGTCTCTACACATGCTAGGAAAGTGTTCTACCACTGAGTTGCCTTACCTGCCCTTACAAAGATAACTTTGCAGAATAAATTATGTCAAAAAGAAAAAGACATAAACACATATCCAAATGCCTCTCACTGTGAAACACCTCTTATTTCTACTGTTTGGCCTTGAAAGCTTGGATATAGGAAACCTGTCTTGCTGTGGAATGCTGGTGTCCTGAGGTAGAATCTGAGAGGTGTATAGATCTGAAGATTGGGTGACACCTAGAGATTGACGGCAGTAGGATTGGGTGGAGATTGGAAGGTATGGTATCAATGGTTGTGATAGAGTCTACTGAGTTGGTGAGTGTTGCATGAAGGTGGCCCAAGTTGTTCTGGCTGACCATGACCTTGCCTTCACTGAGGTTCTCCATAGTTTGCCTCTCCACTCTAAGGCTGGTTCTATAGCAGCCACCTCTTCCTTCTCCTCCTCTTTCTTTTCCGCCACCCTCCTTCTCTCCTTCCCTCCTTCCACCTCTTTCTGTGTGTATATCGTGTATGTGTATGTTTGTAGAGTGCTCACATGTGTGTGAAGGTGCTTATGCACATACATTTTTATGTTTTGAGGCAGGATCTCCCACTGAACCTGGAGTTCACAGATCTGGCTATGATGGCTGATTAAGGAGTTCCAGAGATCTATATGTCTCTGCCAACCTTCAGAACTGGGGTTACAGATGTGTACCACTGCACATGGCTTTTACTTGGGTACTGAGGTTCTGAATTCAAGTCTTCATGCTTGTGTGGCAGGCACTTTACTAAATGAGTCATCTCCAGCCCCCATCACTTCTTTAGAAGTGACACTTCAACCATTATAAAATGCTCATCTTTATTTCTCTATAGTGTTTGCTTCATAGTCTACTTTGTCAGATGTTTATACAGACACTGTTCTTAAATTTAATTTTTCCATGGTAATTTACCCATCTACTTTAAAACTTATCTGTATCTTTATGTTAAAATAGACCTCATAGTATTTAGCCTCTTGGAAATTTGAAATCTATAATATGGCTTTGCTATGTTGCATTAATGTAATTATAACCGTGTAACTTACTTTACATAACTGTTATATAAAGTATACTTACTTTATATAACTGTTGTAGATTTTATGTTTTCAATACCCCCTCTCTATATAAACACATTTACACATATGGAAAAGGTGGCTGTGATGTATATGTTAATCAACTTATTTGTGGTCATTATATCATGATGTATGTGTATATTAAAATATTAAGTAGTGTATGCCTTAAACAGAATTATTTACACTCAGATAAGATTATTTCTCAATGAAGATGAACAAAAATGTGTTTGACATGGCTGAAGGGAAAAAGTTGCCCCCACCCTACCATTTTTATGAAATACTTTTCTCTTTCTTGTACATGTCTTTTCTGTTTAGTCAGTCAGAATTCATTTCTATGGTTTGCAGTCATGAACCTTTACTGGTATGTTATCGAGACTGGGAAAAGAATCCAAGCAACAGAGCCTCAGGGAAAACAGGGAATCCAGGCTTGTTAGATGGAGCAAGGGGTGATAAAAAAGCAGCCCTGTATATCAAAGAAATACTCTTCTCATAGCTCGGGGCATGTAGTGGTGAAATCATCTCTTGTGGTCATCTAGAATGAAAAGATCATTAAACACAAATTTAAAGAAAATTTAAGATATGGCTGGATGATCTGACACAAGCAGGCCTCCTAGGAAGAGAGGCAGTGGATAAATATCATGGGCTTCCTCTCCACTGACTCTCTGACAGTGTTGTTAGAGATCCTATTAGCCTGATTTACTATATTTTGAATTCTTTTGATTATGTACTAGGCATAATGAATGTCATTAGAGACTTTGGGTTCCATTGATTTCTTTTGATGAGTCATTTAAAAAATTTAAATACACAATTAACTTGGTTGGATATTATTAGCACCATAGTTTTTTCTTCCTTTTAAATGATATGTTGGTTTTTCTTTTTCTATCAAGAAAAAAACCTCATAGACTGATATCCAGGTATTCATAATACAAATATAGATGGCCTCAATTTGTCTGCTTCCTAGTGGTGCATGACTGCTACACATTCAGTGGAAATGATGCTTTGATTATGATGTTTTCTCAGGGCAGTGATATGTGGTACAGTCTTCTATCATCAGTAAACAAAATAAGTTACAGTGAACTATGCTGCTAGATTACTGTTACTAGACAGGGCTCCTAGGGGAAGAACTGATAGAATAAATACATAGTATGAAAGGGGATTCATCAGATTGGCCTTCATAATATGGACTAAGGGAGTCTACCAACAGATGCCCACGTGTTGAGGAGCTGAGAACCCAGTAGTTGTTTAGTCCAGGAGGCTGGGTGCCTTGGCAGTCCCAGTCTGGTACTGAAGGTCTTGCAGAATTACTGAGAAGGGCCCAAAAAATCTGATAGTTTGCAATAAACTTGTCTCAGCTCAGCCTTGCTGAGACTCCTCAATCTTGGCCTGGTTTTAATTCCCACTGACCATATCAATAGATCCTGGCTTGGTAGGTTAGCTCCAGTGCCTACACCTACCTACCCATCAGAGAGGGGTGATGGCACAGGCAAAGTAGTATTGCTTCCAACATTCACCTCAGAACTTTCACCTTTAGCTGGGGTCTTTCCAACTGCTCAGGCAGCTCATGATGTGAGTAGACAGAATTTGGAAATCCACTTTATAGTAATTTTCAAAATATCCCCTTTCTTCAGTGACTGTAGTAACTTTGGAACCAGTACCATGGTTCCCCAGGTCAGAACAGGTGCCTGCTGTGCTATGTGTTTACTGACTCTGTCTTCAGGCTAAAAGGACCAGTACCTGCTTCTATTATCTATAATGCCTCATGGACCCCACAACGGAATCTCCTGCTCACACTCTGCCTCAGTTAAGATGATTTTTGTGTCAGTGTCTTTTAGTATTTATTTGAAGATGGCTTAGTAATTACTTAACCATTAGTAGGAGATCAATCCAAGTCATAAAATACTACTTCATTTTTCTTCATCTTTTTTCATGTTCTTGGGATGTCCTACCCTCCGTCCCCCCCCCCCCTGACTCTCAAGGGTGCAATGTGTCATTCGGAATGCTCAAGGTAAAAATAGAAGTCCTCGAATATTACACATTGAAGAAACATTAACGATTGTGTAACTGAGCCTCTTTATTGTCCAGATGAGCAAACAGGGCTTAGGTGGGGGCTGGGAATCACAGGAAGGGGATGGTGCTGCCGGAAGAGGTGAGGGGGAGGGTCTGAGGGAGATGTTTGTGCCTGCTGAGAAAAGGTGCATCTTTTGAACTGTGAGCTGTGATTTGTGAAACTTGCTGGAGACAGCTTTGTCCTTGGTGCCTCTTGGCAGCAGTGATAAGGGTGTTATAGATGGGGAAGCTTGGATGGAGAGGAGAAGGGATTTCTTTGGAAATCTTGTCTGAAACTGCCATAAATTTTAGAAACATCCAGTTGGAAAACACATCAAACATGTCCTTTCAGAAGCAGGTTGTCACATTTCATCACCGTGACTGGCTTTCTATTTTAGTCCCCATCCCTCAAGCAGCTGTGCTTGCTGCGCTGAGATTCTGAACGTGGAGACGGGACACCTCAAGTTAGACGTCTTTACCCAAAGGTGTAAAAGTCGTCTCAGATCATTGGTTTGTTCAAATCAGAGAGTGCACCGTTTTGCAAACCCTCTTTCTTCTCATCTCTGGTTGCTCTCCCATCCCACGAAAACTGACAGAATTTGGAAATGATGACCTCAGACTATTGTCTTGCCAGTCTTTGTCATTTTTTCACACCAAAGCTGAATTAGATACCTTGTCGAATTACATGGTCAAAATGTCCTAGGTGTATGGTTTCTGTATTGTTATTGTTTGTATTAAAAAAATCAAAACATTAAACTGAGAGAAGAGAGCAAAAGAAGGCAAGCCAAGTAAAACCCTCAAGATGGAGGGGGAATATGCTTTTAAGGTGGAGGGGAATATGTTTTTAAGGTGGAGGGGTATGCTTTTAAGGTGAGGGGGATATGCTTTAAAGGTGGAGGGGGATATGCTTTAAAGGTGGAGGTGGGTATGCTTTGAGCCAGTACTTAGAAGAATACGGATGGAAGGATATTAAGGTGTAAAACCATGCCCAAATTACCTATCTTAGATGTGATTTGTTGGAGATTGTGTCTTAAAAGAGAAAAAGTGATCTTGTTTATGTTGGACAACTTCATAACGGGAGTTACTTCCTTGTGGCTTAATCTGTGAGGGGTGAGACACTGTCCTGCAGGTATTTCCAGCACTTGAGAGCCATTGTTCACTTCAAGGATCACAAAATGAGCCATTCTCTCAGCTCCTTATTAAATGAGTGGAGTAGCTCAGTCTGTGGAGTGGGAGGGTGTTTTGCTCTTATAAATGAAGCCCAGCATTTGTGACTCTTCTAGCTATCAGCATGTGTTGGAGTTCTTAGATTGGATGGAACATGTTAAAGACTTGACAGCAGGGGCTAACACCTGGTGGGCGTGTCTACTTGTACCCACACATGAATGGTTGGCTGGATATATAACTCACTGTCAGGGATTAATAGCATCTAGCAGCTGCTCTCTTGGGCTGGGTTCATAGGGTAACTCCACAGGTACACAGCTTTTATTTGGAGGTCAGTAAATCAGGAAGAAGCAAGTGAACACAGAGTGGTTTTCTCTAAAATCAGTTATTAAAAATAAGCTGTTGCCGCCACTAACTTTCTCACTTTAAATGGAACTGACGCTATGACCAAATAATTGGTAGTAATTGCAGGCCTTGTGTCAGATTTAATAAATTGCTCGAACTTTAAATCCTTTAAAGACACAGCTAGTCCCTCTCTGTTACAAGATGCAGCTTTCATATCCTTCAGCACCTGATTACAGTTACTGGTATTTTTCTTCAATATAATCTTTTCTGCTTTTTAATAAAAACTGTCATTTCTAATAAAAATTGAAAAAAAACATCATCTGGGGAAATAACACAATTGATAGGTATCCCAGGCTGAGACCAAATAAGCACATATCTTCAAAAACTTTATAGTGAGTTTTGACCCTATGCTGGACCTTTTGTGTGGATTATAACCCATTATGTGGAAATGAGAAGAGATGGGATCTCATTAACTTGAAGCTCTTTGGGTTGCTCCTCTTGTGTTTAGGGGGCTTCTTCCTTAAAATAAGTAGTAGATACCTGATTTAGCTCACCAATAGTCGAATACCATATGTAAAAAAAAAAAAAACAAAAACAAAACCCATCTTCCTTCTTTTTTGATCCATGTGATAGAATGATTTCCTAACACTCTGTACTATTCCTTAGTGTAACTATCAACAGCTATGCCAAGTGTCATGTGACTTTGCAGCCCACCCATTAAAGTGAGGAGCATCCTTAGTCTACGGATCTGGTTGCCACACAACTTGCTTGGGCTCATGAAATACAGGTAAAAATAGAAGTATAGCTTCAAGTAGGACACAGCTTGTTGGCTTATGCTCTTGTATTGACACTGTACTCGAGAAAAACATTCTTACTCTTTGAAAAGAATGAGGGGTATGTGGAACTGACCTGATCCTCAACTGTGGTCTGAAGTAGCCTTCCATACAAGGTAACCTGTAGTCAGAAAAAGCTATGGAGTGAGTCTCTGATCCAAATGTGGCCAATCAATTATTTCTGACTGGTTTCTTAAAACCTGAAAGAGGCAAATGTCTGTGGGTCAGCTAGTTGTCAGTCTTGGAGCTTGTAACTGAGTTAGAGGTGCACGTGTCTGAGTATGGCAAGCTCTGCAGAGACAGCGGGGTTAGCTATAGCTACAGTGCTGGAGGTGGGTCTACAGTCATTTATTGTCATGTTAGGGTCTTCACTCAGCCTCACCCCACAATTCCCGCCTCTCTTGTTTACCAGGCTTTCTATGGTTCTTGAATCAGTCCCTCAACATTCTTGAGGTTAATTCCTTTTCTCATATTTTTTTCTGGTCATTTACCAGCAATATATTGTGCATTCGCAGCCAAGGATCCTGGCCAAAACACTGAGATTTATAATGAAATCCACCTCTCCTATGATTATATTCTTTTGCATAACCATTTATCATATGTTACATAGTCTTCAATTATCATATGTAAGCCTCTCCTAACAATCCCCCTTTGCCCTGGTATGTCAGACGGGCTCAGAGCTCCCATCCATATTCTGGTTTCCTCTTCAAATCACTGTCTCACAGGGAAAATTGAGTCTTAGTTTTCGTAGATCAAACTAAGGGATAAAACCCCAAAGTTTACATGCAAGTCGAAGGTGCTTTGGACAATTCTCATTCCATGATAAAATTCCAGGAAGCATTAGGACGGAGTAGTGGAGGTGACTTACTGATGGGCGACGTTGGTCACCCTGTGAGACAGTGATGGCTATTGTGCCTGATTTCTTCAACCCAGATGTAAATGGTAAGCTGCCCTCTGTGTTCTACCTCTGCATCAAATGCCTCGGTTATAAACCTTTTATCCTGAGATGCTTTCATGGTGACAGCATTCCTGTAGCCAAATCCAGATTCTGAAAATGTTCCATGTCTTCTTTGCTAATGTAAGTTTCATACCTCAGGCCTTTCTTCAACTTTTTATTCTAATCCCTGTGTTCTTACTCAAGAATGTGTCCTGAATGATTTCTTACTTCCAATATGATTTGTGTTTTCCATCTCTGGAGAATTGCATAGTAGAAGATAGATGCTTAATAGGAAGTTGGGTGAATCTGCAGGGTAGTGTTTTAATGGTGGCAGGGAGGAAGGTGAGTCCTGAGCAAGGGCATTGGAAGACGAAACCCTAAATCCACCAGACTGCAGAGGAAGAACCTAAAGGTGGAGCTAGCATTTCTGGCACATCACTCAACATGCACCCTGGTGATAGTCTCCATAGCGTGAAGCTTCACTGTGTAAACTCTCACTCACTTTTTAAAATCTTCTGTGGTCCAGAATCACATTTCCTTTGGTAGACAACTGATACTCAGCCATTCTGAGGATTTCCCCCCTAACACTACAACCTGACATCTGCTTAATGGACGTGCATTAAGGTTCCAAGTGTTATTACTGTGGGACAGGGTGGCCCTGGGCTCAGTGAACTTACCTATGATGACACTCCCTTCATCTTTGTCCTCTTGGCATTTTTTTTCTTTGAGACTGGAGCATTCTGTTACTTCTTGAACATTCTGGGCCTTTAGTCATTTGTGGTGTCTGAAGCCTGTTCCTAAGATGCCATGGGCCCCAGAGCATTTTCTTTTGGGTCCTTGCTTGACTCTAATGTCAGAAATTAGGATCTGGATTCCTACTGATTTTGGTCACAGATCCATCCTTCTTCTATGATATGTTAGGAAGTCCTTTCCAGTCTGACATCTGCTTTCCTGCTTCTCCACATTCTCGTGTGTCCTTAGTATTCTTCTGTTCTCTCACTTCCCTATTTCTTCAAGAAGCCTGTTAGAATTCTCCAAAGATAATTTAATTTCATTATTTGTATTTTTAATTGTCACATAATAATATTAAAAGTCTCTGCTCTACAATGTTTATTTCTTGATAATGTATATGTTTTGTAATAGTCAAGTTGGGGCAATTTAACACATCCACCACATCAAATGTTTATCATTTTCTTGTGATGAAACACTTGTTATGTTCTCTTTACCACTTTAAAGTATAGAATTAATTTTATTATTTAGCCCATACAGAATTAATTTAATTTTTTGGTTGTTAATCCAATGCCTCCCTGGGACAATGAACAGAGCAAGAGCTTTTAACTTATTAAAGGGGAAAAGAATATAGAAAGCTTCCTTTGTTAGTGTTTTCCCAAATTCTTCAGCCACAGGAATAAAACAATTGTGATCTCCAGTGTGGTCAGCAGGCTCAGCTGAAATCACTGCCAGTCAGTTCCAATTTGCTATTCTATGCCTCAGTTTCCTCAGCTGCAAATAGTGTTTCTAAGTTCTTGTTGGTTCAATGTATAGTTAGATTAAGAATAATATAAGTGCTTTGAGAAAGATTAAAGCAAAAGCCCAGCTAGCATAGACATCTGGAGTTAGCATAGAAAGGCCTCAGGACTGAAAGGAATGCTGGAATGTCTTGTGTTGACTTGTATGTTGATGTTGAGTTCGTGGGGAAATATAATTATTGAGGATCGAAAGGGAAGTTGTTGGGCCATGGAAGTGCTGCCATTGGCCTGGAAACCCTGAGATTGCAGGTGTGCCACGCCCCCAGACCCGCCCTCTCCATTTCACCTGTGCCCTTAAGACACAAGTAAGGGGCTTTCCTAAAACCCTCTGCCTTGAGGTTTGCATATTAATGAGGCCGGGTGACTAGGTAATTAAGTTTTCCCCTCCCTAATTCCTCGCCTTGATACTTCCCAATATAAGGGAGCCCCTCCTGGCTTTTGGGGGGGCGCATCAGATTCACCATTCTTGTCAATAAAATTACTTCATGGAAACTCAATTCCACGTGGCTGCGTGGGCCTACTTCTACTCTGCAACCTCGACCATGTGGGAACTACAACGTCCCTGGCGGGAAGTGCTCCGAACCCGGGCCGCCCGCTCTGCCTCCGCTGCACCATTGCACCATCGGATGCGGCCCAGTCGCGGGCCTCCTTCGCTGCCACTCGGGAGGCTTTGGGGCCCTGGGCACCCGCCTGTGCGTTGTTTCCCACAGGAAGTGATGGGTGAAAATAGAACATCATATAAAAAGATAATAATGGTGTTTCTCAAATAAAAATTATGTCTAAAGTGTCTGTTCTTCTCTCATCAAACAATTGATGGGCAATGAGAGACTGCTTATTTGCAGCTAAAAGCGATGGCAATGTTGACAATTAAATGTACAAGCAGAATGGAATGAATGGGAACTGCCCTATTTGTCATCAGCATCACCCATTTTCTCCACAGAGCACAGAGAGTGTCTGGTCAGGCTCTGTACTCTGCATGACTTGCATGGGAAATGTGTCTTCTTTGCAGCCTGGAAGTGCTTGCTTTGGTTACCGCGCACAGTGCATCTGTTGGTTACTGCAGTCACTTTTGGTTAATTGTTCTAGACTGCACTCCTGGGATATGCTAAAGAAATTACTGATGTGGAATTCCCTTCACCTTTGGATGTAGGGAGCTTCCCACTTTCACCATCAATTGGTTAGGGAAGTCTTGGGGCCATAGCCCTTCTTCAGCTTAGTGAGTAATAAGAACCTTGGCACAGCAGTCCTAAGGAAGGAAGGCATAAGACCACACTGTTGATGCCACACCCCTACTCGTCACTCTACTTCAGTGGTTCTCAACCTTCCTAATGTTGTGACCCTCTAATATAGTTCCTCATATTGTGGTGACCCACAACAATACAATTTTCATTGCTACTTCATTTTGCTACTGTTAGAAGTCATAGTATAAATGTCTTTGTTTTCTAATGATCTTAGGTGAACCCATGTGAAAGGATCGTTCAATCTTAAATGGGTCAAGACCCACAGATTGAGAACTATTGCTCTACCTAGTCTCAGCAATAGCTGTGAGAGGCAGTAGCCTGTAGGCTGAGAATTTGCTTCCATTTTAATATGCCTTACAGATTTCTTTGGTATTGCTTAAACTTGCTGTACTACTGCAGGCCAACTGGGAGGTGTGTTGGTGAATGTATGTATGCACACTTGTGTGTGTGTGTGTGTGTGAAGGAAGTTTGAATCATCTCCAAGGATAATGCTGAAACAATGGATTCTCTCAACCAGTAGGAAAAAAAATGCCAGTGTTGGTCCAGCAGCTTTCAAAAGTGTGACCCAGCCCAGCAGGCCAGCCTCACTTGGAAATTTGTTGAAAACATTCCTCCCTTGCTACTCCCCCAACCTACTGACCTAGATATGTGGCCATCCAGGTACAATCTAGGAGCCCCTAAGTGATTCTGTTGCATACCAAACTTTGGAAATTGCCATGTGGGACATTTCTGAGCTGTTCCATATATAAGTCACAGTTTCTCACAGCAGTTATCTGTCCACTAACCTAACCTCTATTGATTTTCTCCTCACTTCCTTATTTGTACTTTGAGGATCCCTTCACAAATACGCCATGACATCTAAGTCCTTTAAGGAATAAAACCACCATCTCTGTTAGGTGCTGTGGTGGTTAAGCATCATTGGCAGCTTGCCTGGATTTGCTGTCTCCTAGGCTACACCTCTAGGCCTATCTGTGAGGTTGTTTCTGGAGAGATTGAGCAGAAGAGGAAAGATCTACCCTGAATGTATGCAGCACCATCCCATAGACTGAATAAAAATGAAACAAAGGAGGAAGCTGAGCACCGGCATTCATTTTTCTCTGCCACCATGACTCCCTCACCATGATAAACTCTACCCTTCCAAATCGCTACCTAAGGTCAACCCTTCCTTCCTTAACTTGCTTTTGTCAAGAATTTTGTCACAACAAGGAGAAAAACTAGTGAATGCAGGGTCTCTCCATGTAGAATCAAATATTTGAGGAAACTAAGTCTCAGGAAGATTAGTTGGGCTATAGGGGTTACCACTTACTTATAAGTGGTAGAGTCACATTTTATTTTATTTTTTGAAAATTTTTCTAATATTGGATGCAGATTCTTTTCTCATGTCATATAATTTGATTATATTTCCCCCTCCCTTTACTCTTCCCAATCTCTCCCCACCTTCCTTCCCCTCCTCTTCCCTCCCCTCCTGTCTCCTCTCTTCCTCATCCCTCCCTCCCTCCCCTCCCCTCCTCCCTCCCTCCCCTCCCCTCCCCTCCCCTCCCTCCCCCCTCCCTCCTCTCCCTTCCCTCTCCTTCACATCTACTCCTTTTCTGTCTCTCATTAGAAAGGAGCAGGCTTCGAGGAGATACCAACTAAACAGGACAGAATAAACTATAATAAGGTAAAATACACCCATCACATTGAGGTGGGACTAGGCACCTCAATAAAAGGAAGCATCCCAAGAGTAAGCACAAGAGTCAGAGACCCGTATATCCAGCAGTCCCATAAAAATCTTAAGCTATACTACATATGCAGAGGAACTGGTGCAGACCTTCACGTGCATGCCCTCTGCTTGCTGCTTCAGTCTCATATATGAGCCTTGCTAAGTTGATTCAAAGGGCATTGCTCTCTTGGTCGCCTTCATCCCTTTTGGCTCTTACACTGTTTCCACCTTCTTTCTTCTGGAGTTATCTTTAAATTCATTCATACGTCGCCTTATCAGTTGAGCACTTACAGAGCTCGTTTCACACCTATCAAACCTTTCAAAAAAAAATAAAAACAATAAATATACATAAATTCATTCCTAGTAACTACAGATTCTTCATATATTGACAACTACAAGCAGAAGCACATAAATACTATGAGCTGATTTGGTCCAGGAATTTGCAGTCAAACCAGATTTACAATTCCTAATCTGTGACCTTATGAACTATTCTTCACATCTCTGAATTTTAGCTTTCTTCTGTGGATACCTACTATAGCTGTCTCCTTAGTGTTCATAATGTGGGAGCTAAATAGATTTTTGTTGGATTGAAAGATCTATACCTCGAGGTAGGTATTAGTTTTACCTTCATTTTGAGGAGAAAAGAAAGGGGCAGACCTATTTGCCTTCACAGCTCCCTCTGGGCTGGTTCCTGTACATCTTCAAATAACTCTTGCTTAGTGAAGTGTTAGTATCCCTAGACAGGCTTTCACATGTCACAGAAATGTTCTGGTGAGATGAGTGTTATGCTTCTGCTACCAAAAGAAAAATAAGTTCTTAGAGCATTCGGACACCTTTCACAGCCAACTCCTCCTTTCCAGTTTTCTCTCTCCTGCACTTCCCTCTCATCCCAAGGCAGGCAGGATGCTAGGACAGAGGTACCAGTTGCTATAGAAAGCAAGTCTCAACACAACCATTCGGATGCCTAACTGCTTTGATTCCAATCCTCACTTCCCTTATTTCTGCAAGTGCTTGTAGCATCAAGAATATTTCTAAGATGTTTATTTCATCTGTTTTCCCAACAGGATTAATTTGTTCTAAAGTGGTGTATCATTGAATTTTGGAATTATTAAATTAGTTATGTGTTGGATAGTGTCATGAAACAAAATGAAATGTGAAAATTTAAAAGATTTTATGTAGGGGTTGGAAGATAGCTTGGTTGGTAAAGTGTGCCTTGCAAGACATGAGCACATGAACTGAATGCCCACAACTTGTAAGAAAAAAGCAAAGGTGTGACGGAGAAAGGGTATCCCCAGCTCTCACATGCCAGCTTGCCTACATGGCAAGTTTTAGGCCAGTGGGAAACTCTCTTTCAAAAGAAAGAAAAAGGTAGAAAGTGCCTGAAAAATGATAGGCAAGCTTGTCATCTGACCTCTGCACAGAGGTGCACACACATGTAAACAACACACACACACCACACACACACACACACAAATTTTACCTATTCCTAAATAGACAAAATATAATCACAACAGACTAACAAAAAGTAAAACTGAGATTTCCACATGAAAGTTGCACATTTCATCAAATTCTACCAGAGAGGTTAGGAGTGTACAGATGTGTGTAAAGGCAGTGAGAGGCAGGGCTGACCACAGTGTAAAATATTATTGAATACAAAGGGAATAGAGCTATTTATGGCTTTGCCATTTATAAATTTGACCAACCCTCTTTTGAACCTATTTCTATTTCCTGTGGGTAATGAATTCCACAAATTTATTACCTGCTGTGTGAAATAATGTTCCCACCAGGTGTACTGGGAAGCCAGCTCTTCCAGCAGGGAAGGTGACTGAACTTCCTGCCACTTACTTCTGCTCATTAAGCATGGCAGGCCATTTGTGAGGTAGAAGAATTTTCTGAAAAATCATGTCATAGTGATGCATTATTTTCATAAATTATGTCACTATGCAGATTTAGGAAGCTTAAGCAATTGGTATAATTCTCTCTTATGAACACTGAATTGTATTTCCATCTCTGGAATGAGTGCTAGAGTGTAGAGCATAATTTATGGCACTTGGAGCTCAAGCATGGGATGTGTATGTGTGTGTGCATGTGAGTGTGTATGTTAGTCTTGCTTCTAATCTTTCTTGGTGTCTTCCATTTTTCTCTTTTTTCTCTCTTCCACACTGACTTTAGATCATCTTGCTTTCATGTATGTGACAAATCCATTTGAACATAAGACAGGGATTGCCAAAGAAGAGATGGATACAGGCACACACGGGTGGAAGAGAAAGAACCATGACGGAGAGACTAGGAAGGACACAGTGAAATCGGGAAGGTGAGAGTGGGACTAATGTAGCACTACTTCTGTGGGGGTTGTGGACTTCCGTCCCTACGAACTTCATATATGTCCCTAAGTATAGCACTTTAAAAAGTGTTCTGAAGTCTGAAATTTCAATAAATCCATTCTGAAAAATGGCCAGCAAGTGATAAAATACATTATTACTTGAGCAAAGACAAGTTGTGGTAGTGCCAGAGAAAAGGGAACACTTGCTCATATCCCACTGCATTAAAAAAACAGTTAAGTCAGATTTACACGGTTCTGCTTTTTGTTTGATTTGGGGCTAAAAAGGGACATCCTACTCAGAGTAAGTCTCGAGGAAAACTATCTTGGGAACAAAGGAAGTATGGACAGAAGACAGGCCTGGCAGGGTGTGTGAGATCTGAATAGTAAAGCTCTTAGTGTAAACACTGGAGGCCAAGGTTTGTGACTCAGTGGTAGAGCGTTTACTTATGCGTATGAGACCCTGGTTTTGGAGAAATCTGTGTTCTTATTTCTGTGTCATTTCCCTTGTTTTTAAACTTTACCTCCTGCTGCTATTGGAATTTTTCCTGATCTTTCACAGGTGCTTGCGGAAACCACTCCTCTCCTGGTCTCTGCCCAGGCAACCACCTCCTCTTTGGCACACAATTCAGTCTTCCTTTACAATTCAGAGTAAAGATGTCTTTCTGTCTCCTGGAACCTAGTGTTACTTCACATTTAAAGATTTTTTTTCCAGTATGCAACAAAGCTCATCTCACTGATCATGATTCTCGGTGTAAACAATGGAAAATAACTTCGGCCAATCGAACCAGAGATAACATTCGCTGGAAGGTCGCAACAGCTCTCAGTATGAAAGGAAAGGCTGTTGACCCAGGTTCTGAAAGTGGCAGCAGACAAGAGAAGCCCATCAGCCTGGTCTGACCCCACAGTAGATGTGAAATTACCCGGAAGAGGAAAGACTAGTGGGAGGAGGGGCTGATAGGCAGAAGGTTTAGGAGTTGAATACCTCAAAGCACATAACTGAAGGAAAAACGTCTTTATGAAACTCATCACTGTGTACAATGAGTACACATCAATAAAAAACAAAAGTTTAAGAAAGGAGCAGTCTGTTTGGGATGCTCTTGTGGGTACCACTGGGAATGGACTCCTACTGTGACAGTGTTGTTGCCATATATGTAGTATGATAACACAGAGTTTTGATTTTGTTACTAAAAGCAGTCTCAGCTTTCTAATCTTAAAAGAGTGACATAAAACACAAAATGGACTAGTCTGGCTGGGTCATATGACTCTCTGATGGAAGGTAGAGCTGGGGAGAACACTGTTGGGTTGGTCCCATTTCTTGACTCCTGGGCTGGCCCTATTTCCTCTCTGTAGGTATAGCCTCCTGCTGAGAATTATAATAGAGTATTTTCTTCAACCTGGATGACTAGACAGACTGTGGGAGCCAAAAGAGGTAGGTTTCCTATGCAGCTTCCTTTGTGGGCCTCATTGTTTTGCATTACATAAGGTCCTGTAGATTGGGCAATGACTCTGAAAGAGGATTGAAACCACAGAGAGATTTAAGGATGCCTTATGACAGAATGAACTAGTTTTGGGGTTGACCAGGGCTTTCTCAGGCCTTGGGGTGTAGCTGGCCTCTACTTCATACAAAAGTGGGGGAAAGGAGTCCCATGGAGCTGATGCACTTCCTAAGGGCACCAGATACTTCCCCAATCCTACCATTTTCCTCTTCCTTTATTTATCTCTTGAAACTCAAATATATGTGGCCTTAAAAACAACAATATTGCATCTATTTTACTTAGATTTCATAATTACTCTGCACTTTCCTGCTTGAATTGTATCTCCAAGAGTCAATGTCTTAGATAATCAGATAGACTTACTGTCTTAGAGGGACCAAATGGAAGAAACGGATCCTTTTATGTCTGCTTGGCCAGCTTAGAAACAGATCAGCCTGTATGTGTAAACACAAACAGTGACCATTTTAGGAACATGGACTTGCTACCCCCTCTTACATGCACATGAAATTGGACTAGTATGCAGAATTCCTAGCTCTGTGGTAGAATTGAGTCCCTTCATGCAGACTTCTCTACACGGCCTAACTACTTGTGTATTATTGCTTGAGAAATGTTTAATTCAATGTATTCTATACATATATTTTAGCTTTAAGTCTCTTTGGAGGCTTCCCATGACCAATGGAACAAATGATAATTGACTTGACTTCTCAGGGAAAAAAAAGTACATTCTATTAATATGTCCCAGTCTTGGTTCTGGTTCTTCTTGCCATTGTGTCATTACTTCTACTGGCTGAAGTGTTGCTTATTGTCTGTGTGGTAAAAGATAGGACCTTCCTAAGAAGGCTATTAGCTTTCATATCAGCTTAATGTTCCCTAAGTTTATATACTTAATAAACACTAATTACTTTGCAATTTTGTTTTGAAAACCATCCCGAGAGACACGTGGATGGAGATGAATTAGCCCTTAAGTTTGCAAAATTTCTGCTCTTTTCCTTTGTTTTTCTCTGTTCACAGCTCTCCTTTACTTCCCTTATTTAAAGAATTATTTTCTTAAGTGACACATTTACATACTTCCTTTCTTTTTATTCTGGTTTGTGTAATAGTGTTTGAGAATGGGGCATGTGTATTTTAATTTACATATGTATAAATAGGAAGCATACTTAAACCCTGCATATTGTTATTATTTTTGAGATAGGGTCTTGCTGTATAGTCCTTGTGCAATTTTATTGATATTTTAATTAATTAATTAATTAATTTACATCTCCATCCAAGTTTTCTCTCCCTCCTCTCCTTCCAGACCCTCCTTCTCCTCTTCCCTCCCCCAACCTCCTCCTTTCTCCTCAAAGAAGGAGAGGCCTCCCATGGATATCAACCCCTTGGCCTATCAAGTTGCAGTAGGACTACCAGAACTCTTCTCATTGAATCTAGACAAGGCAGCCTTACCCAGGGGTAAGGGTTCAGATGGCTTATCCTGTTAAAGGTTAGGCTCACAAGCGGAAATGTAAGAGTTCAGTTCCTTATGTTCTTATGTTTCATTGCTGGTTCCTTCTCAGTCCTTAGGCTCAAATTATCTTCTTGGAGTATTTATTTATTCATTTATTAATTTCTGAAACAACCCATGCTATCTATTTGCTGTCATATGATTAAAATCAGTAGTCATTTTGTTTCTCTCTTTATTTCATTGTTTATTTTCCATAATGTAATAAGACCACAATCTTTGTTAACTTTTATATAATATGGAAGGGCCCAGTCCACTGTGGGCAGTGGCATCCCTAGGCTGGTGGTCTTGGGTTCTGTAAGAAAGCAGGCTGAAGGAGTAAAGCAGCTAGGTGGCGGGTCAGGGGAGGAGAAAAGAAAGGAGTTTATTTATGTATTGTTTTTATAAAGCAAGGTTGGAGTTTAGTAAGCAAAGTTTTAAATATAGATTAAAGCATGGGCATTAGTGGGGAGAGTGAGAGATACACCAAAGGTCGGCATACACCCACGGGTGGGGGCTTCTGAAAGGAGCATCGAGTGTTGTGTTCCATTCTTTCCTCTGTGCAGAAGGAATGGAGATGGTGAGACAGGAGGCCTAGAAAGGCAGATAAGGTGCTGCAATCGCTGTTGTGAGGACTGAGAAGAGGACACACAGAAGGGATCAAAGTCACCGAAGAAAGCTGAGGACCTTTAATTATTTTTTCCTCCATTACAGATAAAAAGTGTGTGTGTTCGTGACTGGCTAACAGTTCTATTGTGTGGATAAGAAGGTGATTGGTAGCACTGGACTCTGCTGAGCTGGGTTTGTGAGACAGGCTTTCTTCAAAGTCTAATTCTCAAAAAAGCATAGTGGCACAAATGTTATGGGAGTATCCAAGACTTTTTGATGAGATGCAAGACCCATTCCATGAGATGGAGTGATTGCCTGATGCTGCTATCAAGAACATGAGACTAGACAGGTCACGAGCCCAGAGAAAAACCTAATGTTTGTTATTCTGCTAAAGGAGCATATTGCCATTCTCATAGATCAATGCAATTCTTACCAGAGAAGCTTTTTTCACTAGATAGGAATTAACACAGAGACTCACTACTGGGCAATGTGCAGTGAATAGGTATCTTACTATTGCTGTGAAAAGACACCATGGCCACAACAACTCTTATAAACAAAAATATTTAATTGGGCTAGCCTACAGTTTTAGAGGTTTATTCCATTATCATCATGGTGGGTAGCATGGCAGCATGCAGGCAGACATGGTGCTGGAGCAGGGCTGAGAGTTCTACATCTGAATGGACAGGCAGCAGGAAGAGCTTGAGCTTCTGAGATCTCAAAGGCCACCCCACTGTGACACACTTCCTCCAGCAAGGTCACACCTATTCCATCAAGACCACACTTCCTAATAGTGTTGCTCTCTTTGGACCAAGCATTCAAACACATGAGTCTATGAGAAGCACTCCTATTCATACCACCACAGTGAGAGACCTTGGAACACTCAGTCCTAAATGAGATGGATTCATCAAAACCTTCCTCAAGGCTCAGGGCTCTACTTGGAAGAGGAGGCAGAAAATGGTAAAAGCCAGAGGTGATGAATGACTCCTAGGAAACAGGATCTTCCAGGTACGATATCACTGATGCTCATGTTAACTCACAGAGACTGTGACAAAAAGCATAGGACTTACACAGTTTCAAGCCAGACAGAGTCCCAGCTCTGAGATGGTGAAATCAACATGGGCTTCCACCCCTAACCAAGAAGCTGCCTGAGTAGATACCTACTGGCAAAGGGAAAACCAGCTTTCTCCAACAGAGTATATCACTGGGTATATCAACTATACTCCAGAGCAGGCTCCATGCCAAGGAGTAGTTGGCCAACACAAAGTGGATTCCATGATTTTTGGGGAGGGGAAGAGCTTTTTGCTTTGCTTTGCCATTTTTTTGTCTTGTTGGTTTCTGTTTTGTTTTGTGATTTTAGTTTTATGTTTTGAGAGTGGGAGAGAGAAAATGGAGTTGGTGGGTAGGAAAGTAGAGATGATCTGGGAGGAGTTGGGGGAGGGAAATTTAATCAAAGTATTATATAAAATATTTTTTATTAAAAAAAAGCAAGAAGAAAACATCATAATGAATCACAACATTAAAACAGGAAGAGATTTGTCCTGCATGAAACACCCATAATGCCTAGCTGCTCTCTGACAGTGGGTGGTGAGACTCACTGTAGATGGCTTGAAAACCTAGCAAATAAGCATAAGATAGCAACTCTAACTGTGCAGGAGGAACGAATTTGGACAGTGGCATCTAGAATTATTCCACAGATTCTGTCCCTTGCCATGCTGGCACTGAGCTATTTTTCTGTTTACCCTCCAGTTTTCAGGGACCCACTGAGAGGAATAACATAAGAATGGGGTAGACCTAAAGGGACAGTTGCCTATTGGGTAAGGATGTATCAAGAAGCTGGGGCTCCCTGGTTCTGATGCTGTTCTGTATTTTATCAAAGTTTAATGTACATTGTGTAAATTGGCATAGAAATTTGTAGCTGGGTGGAATGTATGCACATGGCATGCTGTTCTGAGTGTGCGCCAAGAAGAAGCTTCATTCGCAATTTATCTCCTGGAGATTGACTGCTGGTCCCTCCAGAGGATTTCTGTCAATTAACAGAGGGACCTTTTGTGGACCTGCCCGAACCATGGAGCCCATGACCTGTGACTGATCAAATGTGAGCTTCTTATTCTGTCCTCCTTAAAATGTACAGAAGTATAGTTTGTGCAGCATGGAAGATCACCATATATGTAGTTGCAATGTCTCCTCTTACTCGTCCGTACATGGGTTTTGACATCAGATAAAGGATGAAGATTAGATTTGGTTAATCATTCCAGGGATGTGGGCAGAGTATGAGAAAGTAGCAGACCCTGATACCAGCAGTTCCAGAAGGCTCGTAGCTGGCTCTTCTCACTTTATATCTTCTTGCACTCCTCACCAGAGAATTGGGATGATGTCGTTTCTCATATAAATGCCAAGAACTAGACACTTGTATCTGACTGCCTAGTGAAATGACTTCCATCCATCATTATCCCTGCATAATACCATTACATTGTTAATAACGAATAGTTCTCACTAAAGGCTTGGGAATTTTAATATAGTTAAATTTTGGCCTGTGGCCATAAGGTTCCTGTCCTTCCAATTCCTGGCTGAAATCTTGTTAATTCTCACAAACTAGTCTGAGCTGAACAATCTAGTGGAAGGCCTTGGGGCAGAAGCACAAGGTACCGTTCACTTTCAGTAGATGGTGCTCTTTCCTGCTGGCCATCTATGACCATCTACTGTGTGGCTTCAGAATGAAGGTGTTCCACTTAGGTAAACCATCCAGAAGCAAGAGATAAAGGGAAGACTGCCTTCTAATCCATCAAAAACCAGATTTCACCTATGTCCTATCTCATGGATGTGTTTCAACTAATGATTGGCTATGTATGTAGACTTAAAAATATCTAGCAAGGATTTCTGCAAGACATTTCAAGTGTCAGCACTGGCCAAGTGAAGGCCTAGCTATTTCTTCAAGCATTCTAGATAGTCAGAGGGGCAATTTTAGTATAACCTTTTAAAATTCAAAATTTATTCCCACGTATTTAAAACATAAGCTACAGCTTATGTCTTATAGATTTTTGTCTCCTTGCCTTTTATAGACATAAATGTCAGTCCCACAAAATCAGACATCAGTGTTTTAGGTGACTATATTTTACTGAGCCTAAGGAAGGTATACATAAACTTACAGAATAATTCACTACCTACAAGCTATTATCTAGTCCTAGGTTTGGATGACTCTTATTCTTACCCTAGATATATCCCCCTCCCCCATTTCTCTGATATCAGGCAGGGATTCTGGGTTAGGAATAATGTCGCTCTAGTAGCAAATTAATAAATAAACTAAGAATCTATATTCTGTGTCAGACTGCATATTATTAAAAGATTAATTTTTGTGTCATTTATACCCTGTATTCATTGTAGGAGTATTAGACTACATGATAGGTAAAAAAGAAAAAAAAAACAAACTAAACTTAAATGGTAGCTTTTAAGTTTTCTAATTTTTCTCCTTGCTTTTTTATGTTCTACTTTCCTATTCTCTTAACACACACACACACACACACACACACACACACACACACACACACCCCTCTGTCCTTGTATGGTAGGAGGCAGATGGCACACTGACTATTCACAAAGGTGGGATAGGGCTAAGAAAAAATAGATCAAGCCTTGGAGTACAGGGGGTCACTGTGACTGACATTTTCCTGAAGGCCGATGGATAGATTGCGTATGTCTTGCCCTTTGGCTTCTGATTGAGTCTCCTCAGCATCAGGCTGTTTCAGAGGCCCTGAGGGCATGTAAGCCGAAGTAGGAGCTACTCCCAGGCTTCTGTACCAAGCTGAACACTGGGGTTGTCTGTAGTACACAGAGGGTCCCGCTGTTGTTCTGACACACTTCTCCACCCATCTCTTTGGACTTGAGCGACCTCTTCTCTTCATGCCCTTGTGATTCCTTCATCTTACCAGTTTCTCCATCTCTTGACTTTCTGTATCCCTTGCTTTTGCCTTTTAAAATAGTCATAACTTTTTGCTATAACTTATTGCTTACCCACTGATTAGCACATTGTTCAACCTTCATCATAAAAGTTCTTTTTTTTTTTCCTTAGTAGAACAGGATTAACACAATCATGGTCATAAGTCATCAAGGTACTAATGAGACATTTATATTCTACCCCCCACCCAAGGCTGAGGACTCATTGCTGACAAGGGGCTAGAGAGACTCTAAGCTGGAAGAGGTGGATGACCACAAGGAAACTGTTTTCTAGACTCAGCAGGACAGTGATATGTATGAACTCACAGCATTTATGATGGCATGCTTAAGACATGTACAAAATCCCACATGGAGAGGGAAGCAGGCATTACCTGACTCCTCAATGAGAAGCTGATAGCAATTGATAGCTGCTTGGAGAAAAAAATTTTTTCTTTCGCGATAAGACCCCCAGTAGTCAACCACACTCCCGTGGAAAGGCACACATCTGAGAGTGTGTGGACACACTGTAGCTTGAGGGATTATAAAGAGGGACTACAGACTTGGCTGGGTAGGGAAAGGGGTGGATTTGGGAAGAGTTGGGGAGGAAGATATGATCAAAATACCTTGTGTGAAATTCTCAAAGAATTAATAAAAATAAAATAAAACCATCACTTCACTGAGCAGGTTTCCATATGCTGTCTATTTTTTGTTTGTTTTTGTTTTGTGGCTCTGGACTCTTAAGAAATGTTCTCATGATTTTTTTTTTAATCAGCCCTCCCAGATCAAATTATGTGTTGATTATTGTTTCTCCTTATTGTTTAATTTCTCTACTCTTGTAATTCCAATGAGATGTATTTTTAAGTTTCTCCTATTTTCTTTTTATATCTCATTGCTTTGTTTTGTATGATTCTCATATCAGTGTTCCCAACAGCCATCGCTAATCTGTTCTTTAATCTGTTTATTAAATTTCTCATTTCAATTAGAAGTTTTCATTGGTCAGTTTCAAATTTATCAATCTCTCCTCCACTCTCATAGGACCCCCCCTCTTTTCCTTGTGTTTCAAAATTTTCTTATTTTGTCATTAGTATTATTTAAGGTCTATTCAGGTTCTTGTTGCATGACTGTAGACCCCTCCTTATAGTAACTGCTTTCCATGGTATTGTGTTCATTTCCAGTTAGAATATATATATATATATATTGTGTGTGTGTGTGTGTGTGTGTGTGTGTGTGTTGTTTCTTAGGATTATTTATTTGTGTCTTGGAAGGCTTGTTTTGAATAGTTTTCTATTGTTCTTTGCTGGAAGACTCAGGGTTTTCACTTATTTTGGGGCTCATTTTTGCAGCAATATATTCATTGCAGATTCCTAGAGCATATAGGGAGTAGAAATTCAGGCTCTGCAAATGTATGTAGAACTAGCCAGGGCCTGCTATTTCTAATGTGAAGGCTTTTCCCCCTAAAGATGAGCTTTTTTGTTACTTCTCTGCTTATAAAATAGGAGTTAGGCTCTTTGCTGAGGGACAGCCCTTCAGGAACCCTGGCTTCATGGTCTCAGTTTCTACTCTCTCCCTTGGGTGTTGTGGGGTGAAGGTTCTTCCTCTCACTAGCCGATAAACCTTTTCTGAGTTCATCAGCTTACGTATTCAGCTTTATGCTGCTTCTTCATTTCTGGGTATCGGGTGTTGGTGAGCTTTCTTTTGCATTTGTTGAGAGCTTACACACACACACACACACACACACACACACACACACACACACACAGAGAGAGAGAGAGAGAGAGAGAGAGAGAGAGAGAAGAGAGGAGAGGGAGTGAGAGAGAGAGTTGAGGGGGATTCAGATTTGTTAGTTATTCTTCTTCTAAGTCTGTCTATGACCAGGGGTATTCGAATGTCAAGCCAATAAAGTACTTGGATCAATACTTTATTCTATTTTCTCCATTACCTGTTTATGGTATTCACTTGAGATATTGTTGGTTCATTTGTTTTGTTGCTTTGAGTTTCAGGATTTTTCTTCCCTCTTTGTGTCATTGTTGATTTCCTTTTAAGAATTTTAATATGTAGAACATTAGAGTGCTGTGTCAAAACTTTACTGGCCTGTACTTGGGGGAAGTGAACCTACCCCTGATCCCTTCCACTCTTTCTTTGATCTCATACTTTGTAAATAGCCTGGTCTACAGTTTTCTGATTGATCTGTCCTGCTGTTCTTTTTGTAAATGTTAAATAGATGCATGTATGCTCTTTGTTTTTTGGGTTTTGTTTTTTTATTTACTTCTTATGTAAAATATGCTCCTATACTTTGGGAAGTCTCTTAAAGGAAAAGCAAGAAATGAAGGGAGCATTACCACCTCCAGTACAGAATTCTTCCATTTAAGCTGTACGTGTGTACTTCTCTCAATACGTTTACAGGTAAGGTACAACCATCTCAGCTCAGTGTGAATTTTAGTGTGCATAAGAGTCACCTGGGTACTTGTAACCACAGACATAGCAGGATGCTGTTGCTCACCCCGGGTAAGGCTGGATGACATCTTGGACAGTCTTGCTTGTTGTATCAGGGTTTCTGAAGTGTCTTTCTGGAAATAATGTTCATGCTTGTGTTTTCTTGAGAGAGGGAGCCTGTCTCATCCATGGGATGGACACTTTATTTTGGGTGGTGGTCAGATTTATTGGAGCAGATGAACATGAAACACTATTTCATATTTTGATGAAAAATAAAAATCTTGCTCAATTATTTTCTGCTTTTGATTCCTCCCTATGTCTCTGTCCAGTTGGTTTGTAAAATGCGTGTTTACTGACTAGATAGTCAAGTCATCTGAGCAGAGGGTTTAGCTATAGAACAAACTCACCAACACTGCCCTAGATGGAAAAGAAAAACAAAAACCTGAACAAAGCACGATGTGACCTATTTTATATTATACTGTGACCAAAAATCCCGTTTTACAGCTTAGGCACTTAGGCTAAGCTATGACCCCAACCTCTGGGTCTTTGGGTCCAACTATGACAATATTTTGACTCAACTTTTCCCAGGAGTTACACTTCCATGTCTTCACTCAGGAACCCCATTCTTCCTCGAAGCTTTCCCAGTCATTTTTTAGGGTCCATCTCTGGTGTGCTCGGGTTCAGGGCAGTTTTGCTTGTTTGTCCCAGTTCCTTGCAGTGGACACCCGAGTCAGCTCTGTTGTCTTCTTTTGTCCCAGTTAGTCACCAGCATATAAATCCCAGTCTCCTTTATACAGACAGAAGAGAACACAAGCTGGGCTTGCCAATAAATCAGTGTACCAGTTGTGCAAAGGGTGAAATTTAGGTGCCAATTTGTGTTATTCTATGTTAATTTACTATTACAGTATTGGAAATCAGAGCATTTTAGCAATTACTAGCTTTGAATTGGAGAATCAAGGTTAGCATCAAGGCCTGTATTAAACATGGTCAAGTCCATTTCATTCCATGAAATGGTGACAGTGTCATGCTAGATCTGTGATTTCAAATTAGCTGAGTTCCTTTGGTGCTCACCACTTCCTCCAATAAACAGGAAGGGTCAAGTTGTAACAAGAAAAGCCCATGCCTTTTTACTCTGGGATGAGGTTTAAGAAGATAACTAGAGTCCTCTCTCACTGCATGGGGCTCTTCAGTCCCTAGAGGACAATAGTCATAATCTAAACTCTATTACATGTAATTTCAAGATCATTTAGCACAGCTGTCAATCTGCCAAGACAGAGCCCACAAACTGAGCTTCCATGGAGACCAAATCATCTTCCTTCTACACATGTCATCTGCACAGTGGGCTGGAGGTCACTTGGAAGTGAACACAGGGGAATTTTGCTTTGTGGTCTTTTGTTCCCAGCAACTTACTGTCTCATAGAGAAAAAATGCATCCAATTTGCAGACACATCAGCATAAGCTCCTCCAGCAAGTGCAAATATTTACTTAGATGAGGGAAACAAAATAATGTCTGAACCAGAGCTTTTATTTTCTGCTAGACTTTGATGCTATTTTTTTTATTTGAAGTCCAAGGAGAATAATAAATTGAATTCTTTTGTAGAAGTAAGGCACAGCAAATGCCGATAAAAATCCAAGCTCAGTTTGTTAGTCAGGGGGAGAACACTGCCTTTCACATGCATATGCGTGAGCTATGCGTTATTTCCTTAGCACTGTCTTTAAAAATATTTTTGAGGGGGTGGCGGGGAGGGAAATACATTAAGTATGAACGAGTGAGTGACTGATTGACAGAGTTCATGGTGGTGCTTCTGAAATGGGAACAGTCTAATCTCGGAGTCACAGACCCACCCACAGATGTCACAGAAGATCTTAGCTGTCAATATACCACCTTATCTTATTACTGTTGTCTTCTGGTTTATTAATTAATTAATTAATTAATTAATTTGGCTTTCCCCAGTTATTGTTCTTCAAATAGCCCAACCATGCTTAAACATATCTTTTTTTTTTTTTTTTTTTTTTTTGGTGGGCATAATTAAAGGTGGATGTGGTATGTCCAAGTTTATTCTGGGGTAAGCTTAGTCATTTTAAGAATATACTTGATGAGATTGTACTTTCGAGTTAGTCTTGGCACATGGGTCTTACAGGTTAGGTACACCTCTTGGTGAACAATGGTGACAGAGAAAATCAAACGTTCCCCTTTAAAGTGACAGAATACCAGGAAGAAAGCCGCTCAGGACATCAAATCGGATTATTTTAGATCAGGAGGTAAAATCCAACCAAAAAGTCTTGGGATTTTCAGTGTTAAACATTGGGACTCTCAAGATTCTTAGGCACAATGCACAGAATCCCTGGCATATCAAAACACTCAAATAGTTAGTTTGGTAGTTAGGAGATAGCCTGGGTTTACTGTGGGCACGATGGAGTTCAGACTTGCCTGGGAATGTCTGGTGGATTGCTAGGATGGACTTAGAGATCCTGACTTTTTAGAGTCCATTTGCATGAACATATGTTGTTTGTACGACTTGTAGAGATTTAAAGAACAGACTTGTGACAAGGAAGCAAGTTGGCTGGACTAGGGCTGGAGCTGAAGGAATGGTCTTTATGGTTGAGCTGTAGACTGAAGTAGACAGCACATATGCTCTCAGCTTAAAATGTGACCTTGGGAGAAAACATCTTTGCATCTTTCTCTTTGACCCATGGTGGGGCTCTAGTATAGAGAGAGGGAAAGAAATGTGCCATTTAGGCAATTGGAGGCTTTGGCTTGGTGATATTAGGTGCAAAGGATGTGACACTCTTAAGGGTCAATGCGATAGAAAAACCAAGTGTTTATCATAGCTGTACTCAGATGGTGAGGCTTTGGAAAATTCTAGTTATATAACACAATGCTTATATTAACAACAGTTATAATCCTAGGATTAGTGTGGCTTATTCTCTAACAGGGTATATAAAAATCAGGGCTGATAAAAAATTATCCTGAGGTGAGTGAGTATGTCAGGCCCTTCTTGAGTCCTGCTTCCTGTTCTGTTGGCCTGACTTTCTCATGTAGTTGCGATGGCAACCAGCTGTGCTCAGCTGTCACTTGCCCTATCGTATTTCAACTGTGTTTTCCAATACTTGCTTTTTGTTCTGTGGCATCTCTACCAGCTTCTTATGGGGTATCCACAGAAACACTCTTGCTCAATCAGCTACATATCTAAAAATGTAAAGAGAAAAGGCCCACAACCTTTGACCAGTGGCTAATTTAGTAAGTATATGGATTAACTCTCATCATCTGCCACATGGGATATTTTAAGTAATGTCTATAGAGAATTTCTTCAGAGTGACCCCAATGAGAGGGAATCCCATTGACTCAAGAAGGAATTGGCTTGATGACACAGCTTATTTCTGCTTTTTAATTTTACTTTCTGTTACTCATCATCATACCTACTCCCATAAGCCCTTGTCTTTTTTTGTTCCACTTTTGGGGGTATCCATGCAAGATGGGCTAGAAATCAATCAGCTCTACTTGTACTATAGACTCCTTTATTTTCCCACCAATGGGGTAAGTAGATGAGAAAGGATGCTCAATGCCCTATTGATATAAAAAGTCTATAATTAATAAACTCAGAGAATATTTATACATTCAGCTACTTTGATCCAGGGCCTGCTTTTATTCAGTGATTCCCAAGGCAGATCCCTGCTACTAGTGAGCTCACAAACCATTTGGGGGAGGCAAAGTCATACATATCTTACAAAGTACAAGGAACTAGCAAGGGCTGACATGCTGTAAGTGTGCAGAGAAAAGAATGGTTAATTCTTTCTGGGAGTAGAAAGCCTCCACAGAGGGGAAGGCGTTTGAGTTGGACCTTGAGAGATGAAAAGGCTATTGAAGACAGTGAATTGGAGAGTTGGGGAAGCTTAAAAGGGGTCTAACTGAAATGGAATTGGGTGTGCTTTAGTGTTCTTCCTGCTTAAAGGCTAGAGGCCTGCGGCCCTAATTCCTCTTTCTTTTCTTTCCCTAAATAGTTTCTGATTGCTCCCTCACAACCTGTCTTCTCAGAGGTATCTTGTTCTGCCTTTTCTCTTTGGATGTTTTATGAGCTTCCTTTGTGCAGGAGAGGGTCAGCTGTAGTGCACTGTGCTGACCATGCTGGCTCCTGAGGCCTTATTACTGAATGCTGAATGTTGGGAAGAAGCTCACTGGTTCTGAGCAGCCTCCATTCCCTCAAGAAGTGCTTTACTCCAGAGAAGTTTTTAAATGCCTGACTGCTTGGTGCATGATTCACAGAGTCACGGAAAGAAACACTCAGGAACAAGGCCCCAGTGGATTAAAGGTGTGTGTGGTGGTTTGAATGTTCTTGGCCCATGGGAAGTGGCACTATTAGGAGGTATGACCTTATTGGGGGAGTTAGAGGAAGTGTGTCACTATGGAAGCAGGCTTTGAGGTCTTATATATATGCTCAAGTCTGGCCAGTTTGACACAGTCTCCTCCTGGATGCTTTCAGATCAAGATGTGGAACTCTTGGTTTCTTCAGCACCATGATGTCATGCCTCCCACGATGATGAAAAAGGGCTGAACCTCTGAAAATGCAAGCCAGTCCCAATTCAATATTGTCCTTTATAAGAATTACCTTGGTCATGGTATCTCTTCACAGCAATGGAAACCCTAACTAAGAGAATTGAGGGGTCGGGGGGCACATTTGTGATTTCACATCTCCTGATTTTATCTTTGCTGCTAATCATGTCTTGAGGGAGGTTCTGAGATCACTGAAGAGGTGGTGAATAGAGGTGTCTTTTGATTTGTTTAGAAATAAGTACCAGAGATGTCAAAATTCTACAGGCATGGTGATCTGGAATAATGATACAGCCAGCACCAGGTAGAAAGGGCAGACCACACTGTCCTTCATATTCTTTGTGGCCTCTTCATGTTTCACTGCTCAGCCTCATTGACATTCAGATAACAAAATTTGAGTTTGGATTTCCTAGCTAGTGAAACAGGAAAGTCCCACAGGTCAAACTGAAGTTTAATGACTAGAGCTGTCTCTGCTCAGTCAGTCATACTCCTTTGCAAAGACAGGTCTGGATTGTAGCTCGGTAGCCAAGGTAGATGATGAAATGGGTATTATGCTTATCAGTGCTGTCTCTAGACTGTTGTTGCATCCTTCCCTGCTGTGCGTGCACCCTCCTCTGTGTGCAAAGATAGCTGTCTAGCATATGCATGTTTGTGAATGTTAATATTGTTTTATTATTATAAAATAATATAGCTTAGTGGAGTTTATTTTTAAAAGGAACTATTTGTTCAAGAGTGAGTAAAGAGAACCAGTGAGGCCAGTATAGTGTACTGCAGAGCTTCTGTCACTGGAGATCATAGAGGACAGCCTAGGTAATGTTTACTCAAGGAACAGAGTCAGCCTGAGGCAGCCCTGTAGGCAGATGCCCAGGGAAATACTGATGTTGCTACTTCAGTCACATTTTCTGGAGGATGTTCAATGGTCAAAGCTCACCACAGTCAGAAAGCATACAAGCCATGCTCCTAATAACACACACTTTAGCCTCTAGTTAGAGCGCATGTCAGAGAGAGGATGAATAGGGGTGATTAGCAGAGGCATACACCACTTGCTGAAAACATATCTTCGTGTATTCATGAGATGTCTTTCTCTACAATCTGCCATTGCTGTCCATTTCCTCTGTTAGTCTATGATGAGTGGCTCAGATGAAACTGGTCACCATTCTGCCATTTGTGGAATAAAGTGAGGTATAACAAATACCCTTGAGATATAATCCATTGCTGGCATTTCCACCATGCTTAGATTTAGCATCAAGTCTTTCTTAATATAGTGGTCCAGTCAAAACTCCAGCAGAGGCATAGAAATTGGGCATAAAATCCCACCCCCAGCCATGGAGCTATTTGGCAATTGTTAACACTGGGAGAGGGAAATTTATTTTTGTTGTTGTTCAGATCTTTTAAATATATTTATAATAAAATGTTTCAAATTAGAACATAAAAAAATATATATAGTGGTCCAGTAAGTAACCTCTAATTGAACAAGGCCCACCCTCCCAATTTTCCATCTTTTGACTATTCAGAAAAATCTGTGGAGTAAATGCAATACAATTACAGTATAATAGTGGAATAAAAGCAAATGCTCTTAAAATAATAAAAATATCTTTATTTGTATCATTTGTTATTTATTTATTAATTTCTTTGAGATTGGGTTTCATCATGTAGCTCAGAAAAGTCTTAAACTTACTATGTAGGTTTGAGCTCACCATGCTTCCATTAGGTTCCAGGTGCTGGTTCCTAGAAGAATTAAATAAGAATCACTGTGATTTGGTTCTAGGTGTCCAAATGAGTTTTAATGTGAGTCCCTTGAAGTGATAATCTCCCATTCTGATATTGAAACATCTGTAGGAAAGCTCCTTAAGACACAAAGAACAACTCAAAATAGCTTCAGGAAGTCCTTGAAATTGAACAGATTCACTAGGTCCCTCCCTCCTAAGCATAGGCAGTAAAGACTGCTGAGAGTAACTCTCAGACAAGACTAGTTACAAAAGAAGACTAGAAGACCTGGATGAAGCAGAGAACAGCCAAGTAGCTTGAAGAGGCTCAAGCCAAGTGAGACACCTGGCAAATATACTCTCCAATCTGTTAAGCTTCCTTAGGCTGTGCAGTGTGCCCAAGTTTTCAGCTTGGTGATCTGTCACCTGTATTGGTGTGGACTTTGGCGATACATCTATCTTTGAGTCATATCTGTTCTTTTAAGTGATCCCTCACCCATATTCTTGTAAGTCACTCCAATAAAACCCATTGGTTCACCAAGATGGACTTTCTATTTGTATTTGGGTTTGTTGTGGGCTCCCTATTTAAGGTAGTAGGTGGTGGTGTATGGTGTGTGTGTGTGGTGTGTGGTGTCTCCACAGGAAAAGTCTATCACACAACACTAGCTTCATAAAGTACAGATCTTTGCATAGAAAGTGAGAGCAAGAGTGAGAGCGAGCAGCACTGGGACTCTGATTTGGCCCAAGGTTGGATGGAGCAGGGAAGGCCTTCTGGAAGTAACAGATGAGGTGGTTTTTGAGAGAAGAGTTAATACATTCTTGTGGAAGAAACTGCATGTCAGTATATCTGGCCCATGGAGCTGAGGTCCTGCAGGAGATGATGATATGAGAAACAGCCAAGTATAGGCACAGCAAGCCTGAGGGTGGGGCAGTAGCATGTGAGTATCCTCACCTAGAGACTATCATTTTCTGGAAGGGATGGATGAAGTTCAATATATTGTGAAAACAAAAACTTGCTTGGGGGTTCATTGCAACCCACTGAACCTTTAAACGATTCCTTCTTATGCCGCTGGAAATAAAAGAGGAAGGTGACATATACTCCATTTCAAGAAAAACAGCCTGATCAGATGATCTAAGAACTTAAGCCAACTGAGCTACCTGGAAAGAACACCCTCTAACCTGTTAAGCTGCTACAAGCTGTAGTGTTCTCTAGGTTTCTAGCTTTTCTGATCTGTCACCCATGCTCACATGGGTTTTGGTGATGCAGCTGTCGTTGAGTCATTTTTGCCCTTAGAGATGACCTAAGAAAGTGGCATGTGCAGTCCAATTAATGCATAAGAGAGCATTTGCTTTTTTGGTGGGCTATGCTATAAGGAGGCCTTCAGAGTACATGCAGAGAGACCTGGTACTAGTGCTAGCTAGCTGTGAAAGGGAAGCAGAGGCTCACAACAGATGGTAGTCCGGGGAAGAAGAGAGGTGGCAGACGGGCTGGAACACAAAATCTGCCATACCTGAATAGGATCTGGATAGGTAGCTTCATTTAGGAGATTTAGTCCTCAGAAATTTGTTTGCTGTTTGGAAAGGTATGAACTTAGACAGTTGGGATTGAAACAGTTCTCATTTCTAGGACTTTTCCCAGTGTGATCACTGCTATCAGTGCCCCTCTCATACCTCCAATTTTTTAGGATTCAACTTGTGAAGACAGCAATGAGTTAGAGAAAATTCCAGTGTCTGTGCATCAGCAATTGTTTTGATGAAAGCTAGCCTGAGACAGTCCTGCCATCTGTATCTACAGATACTGCACATGGAACCCAAGCTTGCACTGAGATCTTCTGAGGTACTTTGGGGGAAGACTCCACTCAATGAAACTCAAGGATTAGGTCTGTGAATTGTGAGCTGGATATGGTAGCATATGCTTGTCATTCTAGTATTTAGGAGGCTGAGGTAGGTGAGTATAAAGTTCAAGGCCAGACTGGATCTACACAATGAGTTTGAGGATAGCCTCGACTACATAGCAAAATCTAGCTTTTGTTTGTTTGTTTGTTTGCTTGTTTACTGAAAGCTAAATTCTTTCTATATGTAAGGATCGAGGGACATCAGGTTTTCTGCTCTAGAATCATCATGACAGCTTCTGGGACTACAGGCTGTGGCCAATCTGGATGTGCTTGATATTTAAGTTCAACTAAGAGTGATTCTTTGGTTGTTCTCTGTGCTTGTTCATTCCTGAAAGAATTATGTCTATATATTGGTTGCTGAGAAAATGATGTGATTGGGGTGGGAGCACCCAGACAGCTGGAGGCACTGGCAAATATGAACCATGTGTTTTCAACTTAAGATATTTTATATCCACTACACTTGCCTTTGCTGAGCATCCAAGAGTGGTAGCATTTTTCAGATAGGCATTGGATTAGCTTCTATTTATTTGTGTTGTGTTAATTCATGGCATGAACTTGCTACTGTCTCTCTCAGCCTATTTGGAGGACTTGTCTTGTTTCTTGAGGCAACATGGGAACTGTTAATAATGTAATGCTGGAGGCAATGGCCACTAGAAACACATTTGGGAAAGTCTAAGGAGTGATCTCTTTGGAGTTTATTCTGGTTGATTGTTAGGGTTTGCCAGAGAAGAAACCATTCTTGGATGATATCAGGACAGAGAAGTTTGGTGACTGGGTATCTATCTTAATGAATTTTGCCAAATGCTGATGGATTAGGAGTTGCAATTGGAAGGAAATACCAGTCCAGTCCTTTGTGTTGAGACTTTATCTCTGTTTGTTCCAAGCCATGCAGCCACGAAGCCTTCACTGAACCCTGTGTATAGTCATTGTTTATGTTCACCCTTTGCTTAACTTTACTCATTTTTACTATAGCTTATTTATAAGTGCAGAGCACTTCACAGCTCTAGGGTTTTGTGGCAGAGTCCTGTTGGGGTGCCCCAGGGTCCCCTATAGGTGCCATAGGGAGGCAGTGTGATAAGGGATCCTGATACCGTTATTTACCTCCACCTTCACACTTTGGGGGTCTGTGTTAAATCACCTTCTAAGAGAAGTTTCTTTGGCTAGGAAGGACCTGATCCCTGCCTGGCTAACAAGCTCTGGCTATTCCCTTGACTCATGGCACAGGAGGTAAAACAGTTTGTTCCACATCTAATTGGATGCCATGATCTAGGTTTGACTTTCAGCTCTGTCACCACTTTCAGAATGTTTGTTTGTTTATTTATTTATTTACATTCTTCCCCAACTCCAATTCCTGATTTCAGAACTCTATATCTAAGGAGCTATTAGGTCAGATACACTGGTAGTTTATTTAAAGGAGAGTCACCAAAGCTTCATTCATGTTAAAAAAACAAGACTTGTATAAATTTGGTCCAATGTTTTGGGAAGACAAGAATGATAGTAATGGATTCTATCTTTATCATTTATCTGCTAATGGCCAGCATTCTGACAATTTGGCATTTCACTTATTATGTATTTCCTTTGGGAATAGTTAAGTTTCAGTTAGCTTTGAAAGACCCACCCTTGTATATTTCTGTCATCATCTCTGTGTTTATTAGGTATTTATTTCTACTCTTTTTCTTCTTGGCATGTACCTCCACCTACTTCCTTAGCACATTTCATTTCCTTGTATGTCTGTATAATTGTTTGGGAAATTCCAAAATTTTATGGTCCCAATTTATGCCTTATTATGACATTGACAAGCCTAGCAATAGATTGATTCGGCTATTATAGTCTTAATTTGGACTTCTTTTGAGCATAATGATGTGATGTGCTAGAATTTACAGTAATGGTTTTGGTTGACTCTGTCTGGCCTGGGAATTTAATGGTTGCCTTTGTTCCATCAGCTCTGAGATGGCAGAAATTTGAATGGTTATAGGAACTTGGGGGAGGTGGAGGAGAGGTAAGGGACAAACATGAGACTCATTTATATCTGAAAACCAATTAATTAATGTACCATGAGAGACAACTCTGCTCTGAGAATGCATTCCCTAGATTTCTTCCTTAGTAAAAAGAAGCAGTGCATATAAACTGTTAGATTACGGATCAGGGGCAGGTGAATCATCAAACAACATGAGGAAAACTGGGGAGGATTACTAAGCTGTGATTCTCAGAGGAATATTTTGAGAATCATTTTACATACAAAATATGCCTAAACTCCAGTAGACTACACCAAACTGTGGCACATGAGTCCATCCTCTGGCCCTTTATGCCCCTGAGCAAAGAATGAGTTTCAATTTCTGGAAAAAAAAATCAAAAGAAGACTCTTGTGAAATGTGAAAAATGAATTAAAATCTGAATTTCAGCATCCACATAAGTGTTTATTAAAACCCATCCATGTTTATTGTGTTGTTTCATAATAAGAATGATTAGAGTGGTGGCTGATGTTTTTGAATACTTGGTCTCCAATTGGAGGCATAGTTTCGAGAGGTTATGGAATTCTTAAGAAGTGGAACTTTGATGGAAGGAGTACATCACAGGGGTGGGGAGGGAGGTGGCTTTGAGAGTTTATAGCCCCATCCACTTCCTGTTCTTTCTGCTTCCTGGAAGGAGATGAAATGGGATCAGCCAGCTTCCTGCTCCTGCTGGCATGGCTGCCTTCTTTCCCACAAGTATAGACTCTCCCTCCAGATCCTTAAGACAGAATAAACTTTTTATTCTATAACTTGCTTTCAGTCCTAGTATTTTATTAAAACAAAATAACTAATATACTCACTCACTTCTGTTTTTTTCTATTAAAGTTCTTTCTTATCACACAGAGCTGAGTGGCTAAAAAATAGGCTTTATCAACTGCAAATCCTAAGACATTTGTAACTTGGCTCCTCTATCTAAAACATTTGCTAACTTTTGGTCATATGGTAGCATCATCTCTCATTGAACTATGACCTTCCACCCAAGGTGAATTATTCAATGTCTGGGGCATGGGTGTATGCTTAGTACATTTTGTATTCTAGATTGGCCCAGAGAATGCTCTTTATTCATATTTTCTACATCTTTTTGTTTACATTTTTCTATTCATGGCACTGATCTTTGCTGTTTTTATATAAAAGTGACAGTCTGCAACCAAGTTATTCATTTTTCCTCTCTTGGTTGTTTTGTGCATAACTGGGTTAATGTGCAACAGTTTAACTCATAAACTCTAGGGAAGTAAGTGTGCTCAGGCTTAAAGGTATCATGTTCAAGTTAAGGGATGCATGGAGAAAAGATAGGACCTGAGAGTATGAAGGTCTAAGGAGCAGGAGGCCAAAGATAGAAATCCTTAAAAGAGTCGTGGAGATAATTTGTTGGCAAGTGCAGACGAGCAGAACGCTGCCATTTGAAATACCAGCGAAGTGCTTGAGTTGCAGTTTGCATTGCAGTAAGAATAGAAGCTACAGTAGCTGAGCAGAAATGTCTTCTTTTTCCTTTTTGCTAGGTCACTGACAGAATGGATTAATCTTTAACTCAGAGTATGCTCAGAGAGGGAATCTGAGATCCAGAGAAGGGCTTAGCAGGAGGGCTAGGTGAGAGCTGTTTGTTACATGCTCTCAGGAATTTATAAGAAGACATTTCTAGATGAGAACCATCCTCAGGGAGAAGAATTTGAAACAGAGGGGCACATTTTGCATTGGCAGGCTCACCCCATCTGTCTTCCCTAATCATGCTTATTATGTTCTGTAGAATAGGGGTTTTATGGTGAGGTAAGGATAGAACCCATCTGCCTCACAGAATCTGATGAAGCTTTATGTACCCCGCAATGCTGGCAGCAATAAAAGATGCAGTCTCTCATCACAAGGCCAGCTGAAAAGAACAATCATGGCCAAGACTTATGTAGCTTACTTCTACCTGTTCAAGGATTAATTTCAGAGTATTTTCCTTGTATTCTCCTCTCATTCTGCCCCTAAGGATTCCACTGGTGAGGATATATCTTCCACATCTATCTTCTATAAACTGGATGACCAGCACACTGACTCCAATTTCATGATTACCACCTTATCAACCATATCTCAGTTTGCCAATTTTGAACAAGTATATCCGGTATTCTGTAGTTTATCAACGTTGTAGTAAGTGGGTTCTATATATCTATACAGTTGCTGGGTGAATTTATCAACATTTGCCTCACCATCTAGAGGGAATACATATTTCCAAACCCTCCAGTTCACCTTCACAGGAGAGTGGATTTAATCAAGTGCCGTGTGAAAATTTTTGCCAAATTCCCTTGTGCTATTTGCTAATCATAATCATGAAGACACTGTGACCTGCTTTATAAATTTAGTAACTTTCCCGATTTCTTCATCATTAACATGGCTTTCTTGTTACTAGAAATTTCTATGAATAATAAAATATATAATAAATATTAAATCATAGTAATGGAGGGTAATGTGAGCCAGTACTTTTTTTTTTTTAACGCTTTCTCAGCCCAAGTGCAAAAGAATAAAGTTTAAAAGATGTGAGTGTTCTAAACCAATTTCTCATTTAGTCACACTTTGAGGGGTGTAGAGAACAGTTACTGTATGGGGAGCACTGTGGAATGCTTAGTTCACACCACAGACTGTGAACTTCTGTTTGAGTATTCTCTCAAGTTCAAATCTGGGGTGCTTCATTATAGCAATAGAAAGTTCCAAGGAACAGCAGAAGATGAAGGGCTGGCTTTGAGGTCTCATCTATGTGGTCAAGCTTCTCCCATCTTGTCTCTCCTTAGTTCTCTCTGCTCTCTCTGTCTTTGAGACTGATTCCCTCTGCTGGCATATTCTTCAGGAGTGCGAATTCTCCCTTCTGGAATCTATTTCTTTTGTGATGATGCTGCCCTGATGCTAGCTGTGAGATGAAAATTTAGTCCTATTCATAAGCATTATTACCATATTTTATGAATTATGCTGGCATATTGGGTGGTTTTGAAGGCATAGGTGGCAGGTTAGCCTCCGGAGTAACTTTTCTTGGGCCAAGTATACGTGACTTCCCAAAAAGTTGGTTACTGCTAGGGTGTGTGTGCCATCACTACACCCTTAGGGTTACTTGCCTTGCTGTCTGTTGATGTGGTTCATAGAATTCATGCCATGTCTACCCAACAAGGCCATACCTCTTAATAGAGCCATTCACTTTGGGCCTTTGGGAGCTGTTTTTATTCAAACCACCATAGTACCCTATGTGGAATAGGTGCAAGAAAGAACATTTGGAATAGAATTCTGTTTGCCCAAGAATTAAGGGCAAGAATTAACAAGTAGGACTTCACTAAACCAAAAAGCTCATGCATAGCTAAAGAAATAATCAATCGAGTTAGGAGGAAGCCACAGAATGGGAATTTTGACAGTTATATATTGGATAGTAGATTAATATCCAGAACATATTTTTATATTTACATTTACATATTACATTTACAAGTTGAATATTTTTTAAGAAGACTAAAACATGTATCACTGAAAATGATATATTTAGAAGTAGCTTATAGCTTTTTCAAAAGGTTTCAGAAGTGAGAATTTATTAGTCCAGAGTTGAGCTTTTTGGTTTTATATTTTTCCCTCACTAAATGCAAAAATAATTTCTCATGGGCACACTCCCGTTAGCCAGTCTTACAGAGACCAATGCATAAAATCAGAATGCCAATGAATTAATTTGAGGCAAAGAATAGAACAGTGGAAAAAAACCCAGATACTTGTGTCTTCTGGACAAGTTTTTTTCTTTCTCTTTAGCTCATTGTAAGGGAAACTAGACAATAAACGGAATACTGGATTATAAGCATAGAATAAAAAAATAACATTAATTATAAAGTTTTAATGTTTGTGGCATAAATTTTTAATTGCATAAAGCAATCAGGGCCACAAGACATAGGAATGCCATTTTGATAAGAGGAGTCTTCTTATCTGGACTAAAGTTGAACAGTGTTGCTAAGGCTTGCTTTGAATAACTAAATACAGATATACATACATACATGTGATTGCACATACACGTATACATACACACACAGACATACAGACACATGCACACACACACAGGAACATGCATGCATACATACATTATAGGAGATTAAGTTATCAGTATGCTTAACAATGAATAAAAAGGTTACCATATATATGTTTTGTGCATCAGTTCAATTTCTCAAGACCTTGGGACCCCATCATGGAGAACAAGAAGCCAACAGTGATGTTGTCCAACTATAAGCAGAGCTTACCAGATCTGCAAAGATTGAGTTGCAAGATTTTTACCCCCTTTCTTTTATACTTGTGACTCTGTGTGTGTGTGTGTGTCTGTCTGTGTGTGTGTGTGTACATGTACATATTGGAAAAAGAAATTAAACCATTTCTCCACTGTGCTCTCTTATATTTAGCACTCTGCTTGCTAAAATGTGTGTGAGGTTTCATTCACTGGTCAGTTCTTCTGAATATACAAGACAAGCTCCATCACAGACTGGCCGTAGTTTGAGGAGCCCCGTACCCCCTTCCTTGTGTAATGGCTCACAGAAGGTAGAGGCCCACATTTATTGGCTTATTATTTAATGAAGGGCATGATAACAAACATAGCAGACAGCCTGGTGGTTAGTCATGTAGGTTAAAGTTGGAGAGTCCTCAGTGTAGGAGTTTCTTTAGCCATGGAATTAGGGCACCAACTTTGGCACACTTGGATTGTGTTCTTGCTGGCCTGCCCAGAAACTCTTTGAAACCTACGCTTTTTTCATCTTGCTTTAAAATATTTTATTCAGATCATTTTTGTAAAACCAGGTGCTAGCAAGACAAAAGTTAGACGAATGTCTTTTCTGGGGTTGGGGGTTGGGAATGAGCTTTCAGTACATTGTTCAAGTTGCTTTTGAGCCACAGTCAAGTGATGTCCTGGCTAACACCTGGGAGACTGAAGTACAGGTAGCTGTGGCTACGTCTAGCTGATGTGTTATCTGGCATATAAATGTACTGGTTTCAGGCCTCCTAACTGAGAGCCACTGGCACGATATAGCAAAGACAAAGTTCTCAGGATTTGCTCCACTCCTTATCTTTTGTAGCTGCTAAAACGATAACAAGCAGGAGAACCAGCGTGCTCTCCCCTTGACACATGGCTGAAGATGAAAGGGTAGAAGAGTCAACTAGACATCCCTGCCATCCCAACCACTTCTAAGGGAAGGCTCCATTTTAAGCCGAGTCCTCAGGGTACTGTGGAATCAAGATGAAGAGACACTGCCCTGTGGGGCCTTCAGAGCTCAGGTTAGAAAGATGAAAAGGAGACAACCCATGGCAAGAAGCAGAGTCTGGAGATGTACCGCAACTGTAGAGCCCCAGGTGATGACAAACATGGAGACACTGCTGAGCTCTACTCATTGGGAATTCATATGGGGGCTTCATCATATAGGCATGATGGGTTCTTAACATTCTTCAGTCTCTGTCCTGTTTCCAGAGGGTGAGGTTGGGCTGAGAGTTCCAAGGTTCTGACCATTATCTGTCATTTGTCTATCTGTCTTTCTGTATGAGCACATCTTAACCATTTTTGTCATGAAGCAATTAAAGTCACATTGGTGAACACGAGACTCTTTAGATTGTATCCTGGTATTCTAGTTCTAGCTTAGACTCTGGTTATTGCTGATAGGCCAATAGATGTTGTGAAATGAAAATGAGGACTAACTAACAACATGGTGGTGCCTTGACTGTTCCTCTCTGCTCTATTACAGTGCTTTTGGAGCTGGTCTAGTGAGTTTGTTCTCCTCTAAACTGTGAGTGGAGTCCTGTACTCACAACTAGGCTCTTTATTATGTTCTTTTTTTTCTTTTTTTATTGGAAATTTTTTTACAATTCAGATATTCTCTCCTTACCCCATTTCCCCCCTCCCTCCCAGGAACTAACTATCCCTTCCCCCATCCTCCTGCCTCCACGTTGGTGTACCCCCACCCACCCTCCCCTGTACCTCACCTCCCCACCCTCGAATATCCCCCCCCCCGTGATGTCCAGCCTTCATGGGACCAAGGATCTCTTCTCCCACTTATATATAGCTCCCTTGCATATATTGCTGGAGCCATGGGTCCCTCCCTAAGCGCTCCCAGGCTGGTGGTTTAGACCCTGGGGGCTCTGGTTGGTTGGGATTGTTGCTTTCCTCATGGTGTCCCAAATCCTCTCAACTCCTTCAGCCTTCACTCTATCTTCTCCATTGAGAACCCCATGATCAGATTAATGGTTAGCTGTGAGCTTCTGCCTCTGAGTATGTCAGACTCTTGCAGACTTCTAAGGAGACAGCTATATCAGGCTCCTGTCAGCATGTACATCCTGACATCCACATCAACCTCTACCTTTGGTGACTGCACATAGGATGGATATCCAGGTGGAATGGTCTGTCTCTCCTTCAGTTTCTGTCCTGCACTGTGTCTCCATATTTGCACTCTTGAGTATTTTGTTACTCCTTCTAAGAAGGACTGAAGGCTCCCCTATTTGGTCATCATTCTTCATGAGCTTTATGTGGTCTGTGAGTTGAATCTTGGGTATTTCAGGCTTCTGGGCTAAAATCCAATAATCAGTGAGTGAATACCATGTATGTTCTTTTGTGATTGGGTTACTTCACTCAGGATGATATTTTCTAGTTCCATCCATTTATATAAGAATTTATCAAATTCATTGTTTTTAATAGCTGAGTAATATTCCATTGTATAAATGTACCACATTTTTTGTATCCATTCCTCTGTTGAAGGGCATCTGGGTTCTTTCCAGTTTCTGGCTATTATAAATAAAGCTGCTATAAACATAGTGGAGCATATGTCCTTGTTATGTGTTAGAGCATCTTCTGGATATATACCCAGGAGTGGTATAGCTGGGTCCTCAGGTAGTGATATGTCCAATTTTCTGAGGAACCGCCAGACTGTTTTCCAGAGTGGTTGCACCATCTTGCAATCCCACCAACAATGGAGGAGTGTTCCTCTTTCTCCACATCCTCGCCAGCATCTGCTATTACCTGAGTTTTTTATTTTAGCCATTCTGACTGGTGTGAAGTGGAATCTCAGGGTTGTTTTGATTTGCATTTCCCTGATGACCAAGGATGCTGAACATTTCTTTAGGTGCTTCTCGACCATTCGCATTTCCTCAGTTGAGAATTCTTTGTTTAGCTCCTTACTCCATTTTTTAATAGGGTTATTTGATTGTCTAGAGTCTAATTTCTTGAGTTCTTTGTATATATTGGATATTAGTCCTCTATCGGATGTGGGATTGGTAAAGATCTTTTCCCAATCTGTTAAAGGGAAGGGTGCAGGAACCAGGTGAGAGTGGAGTTCTAAGTCTCGAGAGAAAAGAGAGAGTTTTGAATAAGTATGGAATGAAAGGTAGTGGTCACAGATGCTATTCCTACACATTTAAGAGATATAAACAAAACATGAGTCTCTCTTTAAGTGTTTTGTATTCTATATACGTTCCTTTGGGGATGACACTATTCTGAGATTAGATTGTTTCTCTTGGGTTTACATTTTGTTAACCTGTATTTTTAAAACATATATATGGTTAAGATAAAGCAAAGCCACAATGGTATCATCTGAGAAGTGGGCCTTGCTCTCATCACCAATCATGAATTTTCAAGATCTTTTTCCCATGTGGACACAAGGAAGTGTGTATGGATAACCAATGCCTCACCAAAATATGACATCAGAGGAATGGATGGTATGTGTACTGTTCAGAAGCTTGTTTAATATTTAAAATGATTCTGTATAACACACATATTTACACATATGTATAGAGTTGTCCTTTGATATTCTCAAGAGATTGATTCCACAATACCTTGCAGATGCCCAAATTAAGAATGCCCTAGCCTCTTCAATAAAATAGTGCAGTGTTTACTTACAACCCCTACAATCCTCCTGGATGCTTTAAATCCTCATTTCAGGTTACTTAGAACCTCCTGCAGGGTGAGTGCTACATAAGACAGTTGTTACATTGTATTGTTTGGGTAATAGTGATGAGAAAAATGCCCTGTACGTGTTCAGTTCAAATGCATTTTTTTTTCCTCAAATACTTCCAATCTGCACTGCATTGGCTGACCCATATATATGAGACTCACAGATACAGAGGCTGACTCAATACACAGTTGCCTAATTAAGGATATTATTCATGTTTTCATAAGCATCACAGAGGCATGAATGGGAAGGTATTGTGTCACTGCTACCTGAATGTAACTACATTTTGATGCAATATGCTATTACAGGTCACCACAGGCCATTTGCTGTCAGTAGTCTTCACTGTCACTGTTCTTATAGCAGGCACGGTCTAAAGAAAAGGCAAATAAGAGACAGAGTGGTCCTTGGTCCTGTAAAGGCTCGATTCTCCAGTGTAAGGGAATGCCAGGGTGGGAGGCTCGAGTGGGTGGGTGGGGGAGCACCCTCATAGAAGCAGGGGGAGAGGAGATGGGATTGGGGATTTCCAGAGGGAAACTGGGAAAAGGGATAACATTTGAAATATAAATAAATAAAATACCCAATAAATAAATTAAAAAAATAAAAGAGAGAGAGAGAGACAGAGTGGGTCATTGCAAAATGAAATCTGAGGAAAGGCTGAGAGAAAGGAAGATTGCCACCACTCTGCGGCCGGTGCTCAGTGTCATCGTTGGTTCTTCACGCACATCTCACTTGTAGCTTCTCTGCAGTGCACAGCCCGGAGTCCGATTACACAAAACTCCATCAAGAGGCTGCGATCATGTGGCACAGTGCAGGCTTTGGAGTATTAGCTCAGAAAGCATCTGAATAGCAATTTCGCTCTCAAGGGCCCTTCACTGGACTTGCTCATACAACATTCGCATATTTTTTCATGTTCTCCCAGGGAAAATGAAAGTGGTTTCCTCAAGTATGCTTGGATAACCATGGAGACGAAAGTCAGTTATCCCTTCTCTTGGTCTCCTCTCTGGACACTGCTCTTTACACAGCAGCTCTTTGAACCTCAAGCTCTGGGGAACCACATAACAAAGCCTGCTGGGGATTCTTTTTACTGTCTCTGATAGAACTCTGGACTAATTTTTTTTTTTTTAATTATAGTTGGGTGGGGCAGAGAAGAAAATCCCAGACTGGAGAGATGGAAGTGATTTCCTCATAAGACATCTTTATTTATTTATTCCGGTTTTTTCCAGCTCTCTTCTCTATCTAGATCCACTTCAGCTGAGACAGTAATTATAGACAACACTGAACAACTTATAAATACTTCCCAAGCCAATTCCTGCTAGAAACGAGCCTTGAGGAAGGAAAGGACTTTGCAGCAGTTAAAAAAAGGAAAAAAAAAAAAGTCTCTGAGCCTGGTTGGCATGTCAGGACTAAGGATTTGATCCATAAAAATTTCCCAAACAACTCTACAGAAATTCTAGCCATATGTTTGCAACGTTAAAAATGCATAACTGAATTGAGATAAACCTGGCATCGATGCACATGCCTTCGCCATCGATGCAAATAAACCTCTTACTCACCAACGCCAATTACTTAAATGAGGAGATAAGTTAAATATGGAAGAGTAGCAATGTTTCATTTCTGCAGACTTCCTGGAAGAGAAGGTTTTAAATTGTTCTTGGGTCTCATGCTGCACTAGGCTGTGCAGGGTGGCTGAGTGTCAACCCTAGGTAGGTATTCCTTCTTTGGGCTTGACTGCTTTGATTCTTCTGATTAGCGGAAGAAGAAGCCCATTTTCAGATATCTAAAGTCAAAAGAGTAGGAAAGAGGATTTAGTTACCGTTTGTTTCCTATCACATCTCTGTCACATTGCCTTCCGATAATATCTGCTCTGTCAGAGACAGCCTCCCATGTTTCTCTGAATTCAAACTTGGTTCAGTCATTTCTGTGATTTTTGAGCTGGCAAGCATATTAGCATACACATGGGGCAGGGGTGTGCTGTCTACAGCCTCTTAAAAAAGACCTTCAACCTTCTGGGAACTGTAGCAAAAGGTGGGGAGGTGTTCTGATTTCAGCATCTCCCTTAAGCCTGACAGACATCCAACCACAACTTTCCTTTATCTCATGAGAGTTAACAAAGGATGTTTTCCTATTATTGTTATATTATTAATATTATTAAATTTGTTTTTACTCATGCATGTGTTTATCAAGCAAGCAAAATTTCTAATGAAAATTCAACCAGGAAATAATTTTTAAGTGTTAAAATTTTGTGAAAACATGCATCCTTTGCATTATAGCATGTTGTATGATCTATATGTCCTTGGGCAGCACTCTCCTTAAGGACAGGTGTCCCACCTGCTCCTGTGAGAAGGGAACACCATGACAGGATGGAGACAGAGATCACATGACCCCTTTATGGAAATGTTCCAGGGCTACCCTTTGAAAGTCCACTCAGCAATGGGCAGGAGCAGAAAGCCTTAGGAGATAGGTTGAACTGAGTAGTATTGATTACAGGAAGTTGCTTTCTGAGCATAATGGCATTTAAAAATGTATGCTGTTGTAAAACGAGGTATATAGTAATGTCGATAGGTCAAGAGATAGTTATCAATGAAAAGGTAGTCTGTCACTCACAGTTCAGAAGGCAAATGGGCATGCTGTGGCATAGGGGCCACATAAGGATGCCAACTGTGTTTGGTTAGTAGTCCAATGTAGGTGAGGAGTTTCTGCTGGAGAATATGGCCTAGTTTAAACAATTTCATTGATATCACTGCATAGAATGAAACTTTGTGCTGGATGGTGTTTGGCCTTGAGGGTAATAATGGCTGGTGTCAATCTGGAGAGATGCCTCAGAGGTTAAGGGCACTGGCTGCTCTCTCAGAGATTCTGAGTTCATATTCTCAGCACCCACGTGGTGGCTCAGAACCATCTATAAAGGGATCTGATGTCCTATTCTGGTGTGAGGTTGTATATGCAGCAGAGCATAGATACATAAAACAAACAACAAATAAATAATGGCTGGTGTGTAGTGTTCCGGAGTGAAGTATGACAGTCCTAGGGAGAGTGCTTGCAGATGTGAGCTCTGGGTTAGCTGGTTTGCATTTGAAGCCTGTGCTTCTGCAAAGAGATCTCTTCATGAGGATGGAGAATGACAAGGGCAGGAAGCAAAGGCAAGGTGGCTCAGACATTTCGTTGAATTGCTTAGACTAATGTAGGTCTTCCATGCCTAATTCAGAAAGCATGCCTTAGTTTTTCCCTCCCTCTTCTGGGCAGCTGGAAAGATTGCCAACTTGTACCTTGGGGCTTTTCTTTTAAACACTAAGATTGTTTCCAAGTTTCCATAAAAGCTAACCAAACAAAAAAGAATAGGGTAGATTTGACATATGGATACAATGCACACTTTAAAGCAGGTTCACACGGAGGTGTGGACTATGGAGAATGCTAGAAACTAAAGCAAGTACTCTAGAACCAGAATATGTAAGCATGAAGCTTGGCTTCTCATTACATACCAGTCATGTAACATACATACACGTTCATAAATGATTGAATGAATATAGTAGCTCAAAGGTTCAGAGCTGATCTTATTCCCCATTTTATTTTCAGTATAAGTGAGGTCTAGAGAAGACAGATGTGATGTTTAGAATAGTACCTGGCAAGTGCCAAAAAAGTGTTTACCTTGTAATTCCTATTCTCATGCTTTTCATTTTCCAGCAATCTAAACCAGCTATGAACCTGTTTACATACATCTGATGGGTGAAGTCAGTGCTATTACTATCTGGGAGATTTATAGATGGTATCCAATTATATAACAAGGACCCTCCAGACTTTTCAATGAGGCTGATAAGTGACATGGTAGATGGACCTACTTGGAACCATTCACATGCAGAAGACAGTTCATTCACTCGTCATTATGTGAGTTCAGTGTGTGAGACTGACAGCTTAGCCAGGGTGAATACTTTTTTTTGAGACTTTGTCTGAGAGGCTTTCTGTAGCCTTAGCCTGGGTACCAACAGAATTTTCCTTCCTCCACCAGTAGAAGTTGAGTCTTTACCCTAATGATGTAGCCTCAAGTTAGGCTTCTAGAGTACAACTAAACCTAAGGTCATGAGGAGGGATTGAACAAGAAAGGCGGACACCCTGACAGTGTGACAAAGGTCAGGAGTGCACAGACACAGTGTGCACCAAGCAGGCAGGCTTGAAGGGGCAGATGCAGGAGATTTATCAGAATTCCAAATGGGGCATCCAGCCTACACCTGGCTGCTGTCCTTATTTGGCTCCTCTGAGTCTTGGCTATATTTAAATTCCAATGTCTGGGACATTTCTGCTTGTTTCATCTGAGATTTAAATAGAGGACTCTTAGGTTATTCAAGGAAGAACAGACTGGTAGACAATAGCTTCTAGTGTTTAAGCACTTTCTATAACCATATTCTTTGTTACATTTGTTTTTAGGAGAGGTGGGGAACAACAGATGCCTTTATCCTGCCTAGATATTTTTGTTTGCTTATCCAGCCAAACATGTATGTGTAGCATGACTGCCAGACCCTTTGACATTACACTTCAATATGGTTGGATTCAGGGGGAGAAGGGGCATTGGGTGAGGATGACCCTTTTGGCAGGGAAAACTGAAATAATTTGGAAAGCTTGTGTTATGTGCTCACACAGTATAGACGTTTTCTCCCATTCACTTGCTCACAGACAGTGTTGTGAATGACCCTATGGGGACTGGTCTGGGATCAGAATGTTCCACTGATCTGATTACAAGGAAACCTTGACAGAGAATAATTAGGACCCTAGATGCAGCTTCTAGCAACCACCAATGTAGTAATCATTCTTCCTGAGAAGAGTACCTAGTAGTCTGAAAACAGAATGTATGTTTTGGAGAAGCATAAGCCTAAAATAACCAGTAACACTCCAGATTTCATTTGCTACATAGCAGTATATTTTAAACAAGGGCTTCCCATCTCCTAGTTTCTAGGGAGGAGTTCCTCAGTGTATTAATAGTTCTTCAGAAGGAGTCCAAGTGAGAGTATCTTCTTCAGGAGAGCAGAAATGATGTGTATGTAGTATATGAACCTTTGAAAGGTGTTAGTTGCAGTTTTATGTCATATATAATTATTTTAAAATATGTATGTATTTATATTTTATTAATTCTTTGAGGGTTTTATACAGTGTATTTTGATTACATTCAACCACATTCCTCCTGATTGCTTCGAGAGCTACCTATAATTTCCCACTTCATCTGAAATTCTAGTATTCTTTTGAAAGAAAACAATCCACTAAATCTAGTTTGTGTTGATCATATATTCCAAGGTGTAGTGCCATCCACTGGATCATGGTGGACCTACTAAGACCCACACCTTTAAGGACAATTGGCATGCCCTACCACAGAAGCTATCAACTGTCAATAGTTCCTCACTTAGAAGTGTGGCACTTGAATCCCTTCCCATTTCATGCTGGGCTATTGATTAGCTTGGTCTTGTGAGGTTCTAGAGAGCAGGAAAAA